>JAULJL010000014.1:1605000-3033624 GCA_030761205.1 Fremontodendron californicum
TTTTACTTAGTTATTGTTTATACACATCGATTAATGATTATTTATTAGATCTTACTAACAAGTGATTTAAAAAAAATTCTTTAAAATTATTGTATATAATAATATCTTTATCTAATATATTAAAAATGATAAATAAAATTATTAAATATTGTATTATTATAATATTTTTTTATAAATAATATATTAAAAAATTTTAAAAAATACTTTAAAAGCAAAATCATTATTTACTTACTATTTAAAAAAAATTATTTTAATACATTATTTTTACTTAATTAAAAAAATATGCATTAATTATATATATATTTTTTATATATCATTTTAATTCACTACTCGCCACGTCAATAAACTATGGCCTTTTTTGTCACTTCACTCTTTGCTAGCGCATCTTTCTTTCCCTTCACGTATCCTCCCTTTTTACCAAAATACCCACTCCTCTCAACACGCGTCACGCTTTGATTGCATCAACTCGAACCTTAATTAAAGCGTCTCAAACCTGAAAAGAAACCCATTGGAATGACCAAAAAGCCCACACAAACCACGGGCTTGAAGGGAAGAATTCAGCCGAATTTTAATGCACTCCTCACGTCCGCATCTCCAGAAACTTCTGTCAGAGCCCCTTTACTATATATAAAATAAAATTCTTTTTGCCATTTTTATTTCTTCTAAAACCTTTCGCTGCGTACCAAACAAATTTTAGCTATAAAGAAAGAGAGACAGAGAGCCGAGAGGGATTCAAAAGACTCGGTCTTCAGCGTTTAGCTGTTCATTTTTTCGAACTTCGAAGGTAGGTTATCGATTTTAATTAATTTATTGCCTTGTGTTTAATCGTTTTTTATATATTTTTTTCCTAAATCGATCGGTAATTCTTGGTAGGGGATTATTATTTTTATTTTAATTGTTGTTATGTAAATTTTGTTCGGTGAATTTGAATTTGGCTTCGTTTATGATGAGGAATTGGTTTGGCCTTAAATTTAAATCGCTTAGCTTAGTTGCTTAGATGAGAGTTTATTGTTTATTTGAATCTTGTTTTCTCAAATAACAAGTTTTTAGAACAAAAAAAATTCAATTAAATCAAATGTTTAATATAATAAGCTGAAACAATTGGTTAATTTCTCATCTGTTGATTTAATAAAAGACCTAATTACGTAAATCAATATATAAATTATAAAGTTTTCAATTCAGTAGTCTTATACTTTAGTATTTTTCTAATTTGACCAGGAAGGTAATCGTAAAGGAAATTGTGGGTCTTAAATTTATGATTAATCGACTATATAAAGATTAAATTGAAGATTTTGTCGTGGACAATTGTTTCACAATATGGTCAATTGTTGTTCTTATGAGTTAAGAAAATAATTTTCTTCTTTAGCACTGGAAATACTTTTAAATATGACTAAATTATGTATTTAGATTATAGGAGTGAGATTGTATTTAAAGGTTACTTTTATGTTCATCTTGCCAGATGTCTTACACTAGGAGATCAAGGTATTCTCGTTCTCCTTCCCCATACAAGCGATACAGCAGGTCGGTCACAAGATCTTTGTCGAGGTCGAGGAGTCGTTCAAGGTATTATTTATTCTTCTAGTTCTGCCTTTCTGCTCCTTATTGCGTCTTTGTGTCTCAAAATTTTGATATGTGTTTTGCCTGTTTGATTGGTAGGAGTGCTGAAATTGACGTTGAAAATCCTGGGAACAATTTGTATGTGACAGGCTTGTCACCTCGGATCACCAAGAGAGAGTTGGAGAAGCATTTTGCAAGTGAGGGAAATGTATGGATGAGTATAACTTTCATTATGTGTGTTATTAATTTGTTATGTTCGAACTTTGTGAACTTTGGTTACCAAAAAATAGTTTTTTTCGTTTACTTATGTATATGGTCAAGCGATATGCATATGTGCTTTCTGAGTTCTTACAATGAGAATCTTGATATATAGGTGATTGATGTTCATCTTGTGGTTGATCCACGGACGAGGGATTCTCGTGGGTTTGGGTTTATTACAATGGCCACCAACGAAGAAGCTGATCGTTGTATCAAGTATTTGAACCGCTCTGTTCTTGAAGGACGTGTCATTATGGTGGAGAAGGTAAAAGATTCAGAATTCAGTTTCATCTTGATTATTGGCTGCTTTGATAGTTGTTATTAGTGATTGCTCCTTACTTAAAATTGCATAAGAATTATGGATGGTCTATTCTATTCTATGAGTTTGAAAGTTGTTTGCTTCTTTCCACTTGAGGTTTTTGTGGCAGCAGGTTAGTTGTGTGAAGCAGCTCTTCACCAAACTCCAAAAGTCTTACAACTAACCAAACAAAATCAAACACAACAACAAGAATCAGACTGTTAGGGTTGTATGCCCTTAATTTCTCTCTTTATTTAGTTGTTATGTCTCTTGCTGATTAATTTATTCTGCATGTTGATTTAAAATTTTCATACCTATTTTGGGGGGGGAAAAACAGCTAATACTCTCTTCGAGCACTTTTTAGTTGTGGACTATTTGGAATTTCACAATCTCATTCTTTGAGTTTTATTCACTGCAGGCCAAGAGGCGGAGGGGGAGAACCCCTACCCCAGGAAGGTATTTGGGGTTGAGAACCATTCGTGGTATGTATGAGTATGACTCCTTTCTATCATTTTTGCAATTGATAAAAATTTTAGTTATCTGGATTTAATTATTTGCTTATATTTTCGAGTTAACTAAATTATGTGTTACAATTTTCTTCTCTATGTACAGTGCGTCGTCGATTACCAAGCTACTCACCTCGTCGATCTCCTAGCTATTCTCCTTATTCAAGGAGCCGGAGTCGGTCACCTTGTTATTCATCTCATAGGAGTAGAAGCAGGTCTTGGTCCCCTCGGCACAGGTCCTACTCACGTTCTCACTTTGATGAACGCTACTATAGAAGATATGACCGTTCCTACTCTCCTGATGATCGATACTACAGAAGACGTGATAGGTCATACTCGCCAGATGATCGGTACTATCGTAGCCGGGACCCTTCCTACTCACCTGATGATCGATACAATAGAAGGCGGGATCGATCCTACTCGTTAGAGGACCATTACAGTATGAGGCGTGACAGGTCCTACTCTCCATATGACTCTAGGTATGATTCACCAGATGATCGATACTATAGAAGACATAGTTACCGTTCTGTTTCTCAAAGCCCTACACCTCCTCGGTCAAGGAGAAGCTACTCATGTAGCGTCAGCCCCAAGCGAAACACCAGCTCAAGGAGGAGTTACTCACAAAGCATTTCTCCACCACCTAGGAAAAGCTCCAGGAGTTCGAGGCAGGAAGGGTCTAATGACAGCTACTCTAAAAGTAGAAGTAGAAGTGCAAGTACGACTTCCAGATCTGCTTCAAGTTCAGTTACTCCTAGATCTAATTCTTCATCCTGAAGGATAGTAGAGGATTTCTATGCTGCTTTAGTTCTTAAACGAAACTTGATGCATATTGAACGAATGCCCTATTCCCTCTTTTCTATAATTGGGTTTGTTTCCTATGCGTGCTGTTTATTAGGGAATTTATTACCTTTGTGAAACTGGTTCATCTAGAGAACTCATTTATCAAATGTCATTAGAAATTTGCTCAACCTTTTTTCGGTCTTTGATTTGATGAGTCGCCTCTCCAAAATCTCCAACATTCTTCCAACAGCCGCTCAAATGCCGATGCGAGTGGGTGAAGTGTAACCCGTATGTGGTAGTTTCCTCCGACTCATAGATCAAAGGAAAAAAAAAATGGTTCTCCGAGTCAAGTGACTCAAGTCAAACCAAAATGTAGACTGTATAGAAAGCCATAGCTTTCGATCAATAATTCATTTGGACAAGAAAAAAAAAGCAACAAATTATTGTTCAAGCGAAACACCTTGTTGCCACAAACAATTATAACGGCATGATCTTACAACTTCAAACTATATTGAATGCAAAAAATAGACAAAAACAACAAACTCTAACCAAAATATATATAGATTAGGTATAATATTTTTTTTGGGTACTTGATTGTGAAGAATTGAATCTTAATTACTGAAATCAAGAATTCAACATTCTACTAAACAACTGTTTGACGATTAAGTATAATATAGTTTAAACAAACAACAGTAAAAGCAATTTACTAAACAAGAACTTCTTAGTTTATTTCATTTGTGATCAAATCGAGAAGCAGGGCTTCTGGCTTATTTTTGTCTGCTAAAGACAAATTATTTTGGAATGTAAAACCTAATTTTCTTTCTCCCTTATATGCTTTCACTATTATGAAAACCTGGAGTGGTGAGACTGGTAGGAACTATGGCACGCGGCATTCCTCTATGTTCCAGATTTCCTTAGCATACTGAGCTATAGTCCGATCGCTGCTGAACTTGCCAGAGCCAGCAGTGCTTAGTATAGACATCTTTAGCCACCTCTTCCGATCCCTGAAAGTGCCATATATGTGACATAGCATTTCGGTAACATGATATTAAAGGTCATGTAACTTGGGAACATTCAGATTTTAAAAAGTTGGAACATTCAGATTTTAAAAAGTTGAAGACCAACAATATCTTACTTGTAAGCTTCATCTACTCTTGCTTGAGCATCCATGAAACTTGGGAAGTCATGACCAACAAGGAAATAATCACCTCGACCATAACCTGAGTTACCTTCTAGAGAGTCAAGAAGTGGGTTGTAGTCATAACTTCCAAATGCTCCACTTCTTATGTATTGCTTGGCCTCTTCAAACCGAGGATCGGGTTTGAACTGTTTGGATAGGTTAGAAATAATATCAGACAAGGGTAAAAAATGCAATTAGTAGCTCAAAGTTAGAAGTTGCAGTTTACATAATCAACAAGACTAACCATATCAATTTTAGGCAAAATATTAATGTTAAACAGTCATTGAGGCTGTCAATTTCAGTTTAACGGGATGACGCTAAGCTCACAAATTCTTGCCAGCAGCTTCTTGTGATAGTTACAATACTAAATATAATGACACCATTCCACGAAGCTATGCATATATTCTATGTTACTCCGACTCTTCATTTTTCCTGAAGTATCCGTGTCCGACACATATTCGGACAAGGGTATGGAGGCATGATCCTCCAAATATATGAAAAAACTTAGAAAAAATTGAACATACCCGTGTCGGACACATATCCGTATCCGACACTCACCCCGAGTCCGAGTAACATAGCATATCTTTAGCAAGTGATATGTTCATTGATTTTGAAATGCGTTTAGTGTGCATGTGTCTCAAAAGATTGGACTACATAGCGGCCATGTTACTCGGACTCGGGTGTGAGTGTCGGATGCGGGTATATGTCCAACATGAGTATGTTCAATTTTTTCTAAGTTTTTCCATGTATTTGGAGGGTCATATCCCAATACTCATGTCCAACTATGTGTCGGACACGAGTGTCGGACACGGGTACTTAAAAAAAAATGAAGAGTCTGAGCAACATAGCATAGCGGTCTTTTGCAAATTTTGGCTTCACACAAACAGATAAACATATATTGATAGATATATAAATCAAATTCATACCAATCCATTCTCTCTTTCCTTGCGCAACCTAGGGACCTCGTCTGCTGTTGCACCAAAAAGAAAGAAATTCTCGTCCCCTATTTCCTCTCTGATTTCCACATTAGCCCCATCCAGTGTTCCTATTATGAGGCAGCCATTTAGAGCGAATTTCATGTTGCTTGTCCCACTAGCCTCCATGCCTGCAGTACTAATATGCTGGGAAAGCTCACTTCCTGGGATAAGAATTTCAGCTACAGATACATTATAGTTTGGAACAAATACCACCTGAAAATTTTCCATTGGTAGAAGAATGAAAGAATGATGAGTACAGAACATACTATTTTGTAGCATGAATCCGACATAATTGGAATAAATGAAGGACACATCAAAACATTTACCAAATGTTCTGCCCAGTGGTAACAGTTATATAATTTCGTTTTCAAATTAATTGTATAAAGATTTATGCTTCCCTATTTAAGAACAAGCAGAGAACAGCATATAAGGAATATCATACAGCCTATATACTTTTGTTTGTTTTTCTTTTTATAATAACAGCCTACATACATTAAACAGTAAACAAGAATTAATTGCTTCTCAAGCCTTGTTGAAGCCTTAGACTTAAAGAATCCTGTACCAATTTGGCAATCATAACTGCATCCATGCAGCAATTTTATCACCAGATTTATCAGAGGTTTCTACTTTTCTTGTAACTTTCCATTTCAATTTTAAGCCAGTTATGTCAATTGCCATCGTTGCTTTGCTAAATAACAATGTCTTCAAAGTTCCAGAAATATGATACAAAAGCATGATGTAGGAAATTTTTTTGAAAGAAGAGTAAAAAATGCACATTGCATTCATATTTCATATACAATAAAAGATCTAAAAACGTTGAAAGAAGAGTTAAAAATAATTAATTTACCTTCAAATAACTATTGACTTCAGGGTCATTGTTGACTACTGCACCAACATCATTCACCAACTTGACTATTCTTTTAGCATTTGTATATGTAGCAAATGCTTTCCCTCCAATCATAACAGTGCGAGGAGTTGTCTCTTTCCGCTGCTCAGGACTCATCTCCTACCATAAATTAGTTTCAGGAAAGTCGAAAAGTTTCAGTGCAAATCTTGTCACATCAAAATATAAAGTTGAAATTAAGAGAGCTTGTTAAGGAGGGACATTCTTTGATCATTGACTTTGAGTTGACATAAACATTAAGAACCAAAAAATCAAATATCTAAATCAATGTGATGAATGAAAAGTGACAAATATGAAAGCTTTGATTACATAGAAGATACAATTAGTTTGGCGTGTTTATGTTTAATCTTAAGTTGTTTTAACTGCATAATTTGATTAATAGTGATAAAACTGTGAACGTTATAAATATGGAGACAGCAATCAGATTGAAAAATTATGCATATATACAATAGCAATAGAAGTTGTAATATGGGTGGAAGAATGATGATGATTTTTGAATTTGGTAGACCATGAAGTATACTATATTGGTTCAAATGCCAGTAAATGAAATTTCATTAAGTAAACAAAATGCCATGAACTATGCGTTGATACCTTTAACTTCTTGTACCTATAGATTGCACCCAAAATATTCAGCAGCTGTCTCTTGTATTCATGAATACGCTTGATTTGTATGTCAAATAAACTGTTTGGATCAATGCTTACTCCTGTTACACGCAATATGTATTGTGCCAAACGTTGTTTATTAGCCATCTTAGCAGATGCCCATTCATTTTGAAAATCTGCATTATCGGCGAACTGTTGGAGAAGCATAAGTTCAATATGCAACATCTTTGTAATTACAGGTTTGCAAAAAAAAAAAAAAAAAAAGAATTCATACTCCAGAGAATTATTCTGATACATACTTTTTGAAGACCAGAAAGCAGGTCAAGGTTGGTCACCCATTGGTCAGTTTTTAACCACTTGGTGATTATGTTACTGAGCTCTGGACTGCAAAACCGAAGCCATCGGCGAGGAGTAATGCCATTAGTCTTGTTTTGGAACTTGGTGGGCCATATAGAGACATAATCTGCAAACAACTCAGCCTTTAAGATGTCACTGTGCAGCTGGGCTACACCATTCACCTGAAAAGAGGTCAGCAACATAAAGTTACTTTGAAGATCATGCCATGAATCGCTGAACAGCTCAAAAGTAGTACTTTTGATTCATGAAAGAAGAAAAAAACAGAGCTTTTTCTCTCTTCTTTTTCCCAAGGAGAAAGATGACAAAATAAAAAAAAAAAAGAAACTTGAGGAAAAATGAATAAGTAACATGTGAGTATGTGATAAAGTAAGATGGATACTTGAATCATTAGGAGTTCAACTCAATGACAGGTCTATTTGAAAAACCGTTCCTCAAAAGCATTTCAAGCCATTACAATTGCTGACACTTTCACTGAGTACAGGTTAAAGAAAAATGTGTGTGTGTGTGTATGTCCAGGTGAGCGATATCCTCAATACACAGCTCATGACTATTAAGATTTTTAACAACAATTTTACGAACCTTGGTGATTTTTGGGAAGAACCTAGTGCTGACTTAGTGATCTGGATATAACTTTATCCTTAAAAGTGTTTTGTAGAATGGCTTACTTACCGTATGTGCAGATACCACACATAAGTTTGCCATCCTCACAACAGGCTTCTGGGGATTATGATCCAAGATGCGCACGCTAGGAAGCTTATGCTCAAGGTCAGGACGGGTGGCATTTATCATTGCAAGAAACTGCATTCACTTAAAATTTGCGATTAGCAGACTCAAACAAATAGAAAGGAAAAGACAAGTGAATTACCCTGTTGTCAATTTCTTCTATGATTTCCATGTGGCGAGGAAGAAGCTTCCACATTACAGGTTGTGACCACTTCTCAAGTGCTTCGGGAAGGACAGTATGATTGGTATAAGCAATTGTCCTGTTCAGTTATTGACATTTAATAATGTCAACAAATTTTGATGGCAATACATGCCAGAAAGCAACAGAAGCTACTATAAGATACTCTTAGAAAGTAGAATTAGGCACCTTGTTGTCACATCCCAAGCCTCATCCCATCCAAGTCCTTCATCGTCCATTAGTAAGCGCATCAGCTCAGGAATTGCAAGTGTAGGATGAGTATCATTCAGTTGTACAGCAACCTTGCTGGGAAATTCAGACCATTGCCACGTGCCCTTTCCACTTCTTCGCTCCTTGAATCTGAGAATAATGTCCTGTAATAATTCCAACATTGAGACCAATATAATAAATTCTAGCAGAAAAAATCAAACCCCCATGACACTGTTGAATTGGGGGACAATTAACTCAGTAAGAATTGCTCATAAAATGAAAATTGGGTTGGCATTCTTGACTGCAGCAAAGAGGTGTGCCTTCATCTACAGAATTCATAGTACACTCAAAACTTACAGATTTGAGCAGAAAACTCTCACTTGGAACTATAACCAAGATTATTCTTGAATACAGATTACTTCGTACTTTATTTCTATAAAGCATGCACTACTCTTTACATGCTGTCTCAACCTCTATCATATATTATTTAAATTTGTTCTTTCACTTTCAAAAGGTAAATTCTACAGAAGTAAAGAATGGAGTAAAGAACACAGGGAGAAAATAATTCTATTTTCATGCAACCAACCCGTTGCAGCAACAATGGTAAGTCCTTGAGCATACAAGAATGCAGTAACAAAGAGGAAAAAAAAGCAATTGAAGAATGAAGGAACCAGAAACTTTATAAAGGATTAAGGAAACAAAAACTGTGTCAACTAACCTGCAATGATGCACTGCAGAGGAAAAATTGTTGTTTCAGACGTAAAAGCTTCCCATTTTCAGTAGCATCTCCAGGATATAAAACAGCACATATCTGCGTGCAAAAAGTTCATGGACTGTAAGTGCCAAGAAAACATGCAGTGAGATGTGTACATGAAATGTACGCAGAAATTTTCAGAAGCTTATATATACTACTCAACTGAATCATTTAGAAGCTCGGTGATTAATATCATTTTGTACCCAGAAACCAACAATTTAATTAATCAATTTATCTTTCCATAATTAGCATAGTTGGTTCCTTCTGCAATATGAAGGCTTTCCAGACCAGCCTCTCATTAAGGGTCCTAATAATTCACCTGTTGAGCTCCAGAATGAAGCTGTGCAGCAGATTCATATTGTCCATCATTAAACTGAAACAGATTGAAATCCTCAGCACAAGCTTTTGCTTCCCAGAGACGAAGACTAATTGTATTCTTGGTTTTATATCCTGGAATTGGAACATCATAAGCAAGAGCTTGCACTACCTCTCCTCCAACCCATTTTCGACTGCAATGCATTTAAATCAAGTAACATAACTTAATAAAAATCTATATTTATACAAAAACTGAAGCAGTAGATAATGACATTCAGACCAGAAAAAAGTTAACAGAATACAGTACTAAGCCTCCATTTGGTTGTTTCTTTTGCTACTTGCTTTTGCTCCCAGAAGCTAAAATGGAAAAGTGCATTGGAGACAACCATAATATTTTTGAGGAATTACGAACTAAAATAGAACATTTTTTTAATTAAAAATGCATGAATTAATTTTGCAACTTTTTGAGTAAGTATAAAACAAATACCAGTAAGAATATCAACCAAACAGGGCACATTATGTCTTAAATTAACACTTACGACCCATCTGGATTAACCTCAACACGACCAAAGAATCTGACAGGAAACACTATATCATGCCTAACAACCTCCCAAGGACTAAACTTCTGCAAAAATTCCCAATCAAAACAGAAACATCAGTGTATATTCCCAGGAACTCTACACAACAGTTTGAACAACTTCAAGGTAAAATGAAAATGAACCAACCTCAAGCCAATCCTCAGCACTTTCCTCTTGTCCTTGTTTGGTGATCCGCTGCTTGAAAAGCCCATATTTATACCTTAAACCATATCCCCAAGCAGGCAAATTCAACGTAGCCATGGAATCGAGAAAACAAGAAGCAAGCCTTCCCAAACCACCATTTCCAAGTGCAGCATCTTTCTCCTACAAAATTTTCAGTCAGTCATCAAAATAATGCTCGTTTAAAACTAAAAATTTAAAAAGAATAAAAAAAAAAAAAATACCGTCTGCCAATTGGAGTTAAGGTGCTATAAAAAATAGGCTTCTTTCGATTATTCCGCACATAATTATTTCATATAAAAATAAAATCATGCATCTTATTATTAAAAAAAAAAAAAAATTAACTGTTTCACAATATTACTGCTATAAAAATGTTTTTTTTTTTTTAATTTAATATAAGAAGTAATTAACAAAATCAATGACTAAATTGATTTACGAATTACCTGCTCAACAATCTCTTCGAGTTCATGTCCTAACTTATTCAAAGCATCGGCGTAAGCATGCTGAATGTTGAGATTCCCAATCGCATTAGTCAAAGCTCGTCCTTGAAGATATTCCATTGATAAGTAATAAGTTTGTTTCGGATCAACTTTGTGATAGTGAAGGAAAGTTTCATTCCATTGCTTCAGAATTTTTTTAAAAAAAGTTCCATAATTAGCGAAAAACTTTTACAAAGAAAATGAATAAAGAAACAAAACAAAAATGAAACCATTAAATACTTTGATGAGACGATCGCGAACGCTCTCGGCTGTAGCAAAGAAGGCTTGCTCTGGCTCGAACTTGAACGGCGAGAAATGAGGATTGAACTGCGCGTGGTAATTGATATTCGATGCGATTTCCGTTGGCTTTTCGCTTAACGGATTCGCAACCGCCGGTACTTTGTCCGTTGCAGCTTTGCCGTTTGTCGCCATCTTCAAATCTCCTTAACAATAATAATACACTGAAAAATGAGAAAAATATAATAGAGAAAATTGAGGGAACGTAAAGAGAGTAGTGTAGCGAGTGGTAACTCACTTTCAAAGTCTTTTATATTTTTCCAAACGAACGTTCCAAAATTTTCCAAAGCAAGTGGCGAAATGAAGATATTTTTGGGGGAATATGTGGAAGAACTGAAATTTTTTAGAGCAAAAATGAGAAAGATAAAAAAAAAAAGACAACAGAGAGAAAATGAGAACGATTTGAAAGGAAAAAAAAAATATCGGAGAGACAGCAGAAACGAAAAGAAAGTTTGTTTGTTTGTTTTCTTTTGACATGCGGTGGGCAAAGCCACGTTCGTTAGCTTATTTGGGTTCTGGAAAGGGGCAGGGGGACACGTGGCGATATTGATGGGAAAGCGCGCTCAACGAGATGCTCAACCAACGGATCTGAAAATGGAATGGGCCAATATCACGGGTTTCCTGTCTTTCTTGAAAATAATTAATAAAAAATGCGTTTTTTATAGATCGTAGGTTGAATTTTTAAATTTTATAAATGAATTAAAAAAATTGTATATTTTACGAAAATTCATAAATTTTGCATTTTTTTTTCAACCAAAAGAGGGTGGCCACGTCGCCCCCTTGCTTTTTTTTGGTGAGCCTCAATTTTTCTTTTTTAAATTGTTGAGGATAAAAAAAAACCGAAAGGAGAAAAAAAATATGTGTTCGTATTATTTTTTTATGTTTAAAGTATTATAAATTTATATAAATTTTTACACGTTAATAATTCGTTTTATGTAAATTTTTAAACGTTTGTGTATCTATATCGTGTTTGTATTATTTTTCGTATTATGTTTTAATTATTTTTCTTATGTTGTGTTCGTGTCCGTTTTATTTTTTTGTTTTTCAAAGTATTATAAATTTATGTGTTCGTGTTATTTTTTTATGTTTAAAGTATTATAAATTTATATAAAATTTTCACATTAATAATTCGTTTTATGTATATTTTTAAACTTTCGTATATCCGTATCGTGTTTGTGTTATTTTTCATGTTGCGTTTTAATTATTTTTCTTATATTGTGTTCGTAACGTGTTCGTGTCCATTTTATTTTTTTGTTTTTCAAAGTATTATAAATTTGTGTGTTCGTATTATTTTTTGTGTTTAAAATATTATAAATTTATATAAATTTTTACACGTTAATAATTCGTTTTATGTATATTTTTAAACGTTTGTGTATCCGTATCGTGTTTGTGTTATTTTTCGTGTTGCGTTTTAATTATTTTTCCTATGTTGTGTTCGTGACGTGTTCGTATCCATTTTATTTTTTTGTTTTTCAAAGTATTATAAATTTATATATATTTTTACATGTTTATAATTCGTTTTATGTATATATTTACACGTTCATATATTTGTGTCATGTTCATATTATTTTTCATGTTGTGTTTTAATTATTTTTCCTATGTTATGTTCGTGTCGTGTTTCAATTCATCTAATATTTTACATAGTTTGTCATTATTATTCAATTTAGAGAAAAATTTGTATGATCCTATCGTGTTAGTGTTTTTTTTCTTTTCAAAGTATTATAAATTTATATGAATTTTTACACGTTAATAATCTATTTTATGTATATTTTTACATATTCGTGTATTCTTATCGAGTTTATGTTATTTTTCGTGTTGTATTTTAATTATTTTTCTTACGTTATGTTCATGTCGTGTCTCAATTCATTTTATATTTTTTATTATTTGTCATTGTGATTCGATTTAGGGAAATATTTGTTTCACTTAGATTTATCTTTTAAGTTGATTTTATAAATTGTTTAAAACTTTAAATTGTTATGACAGTTCTCTTTTGCTATTTTATAAAATATTAATTTATTTTTTTTGTTTAATTGTTAATTTTTCGTTTTTAAGAATGTTGTGATCGTATATTTAACATTTGATTTTCGCGGTATCTCGCGGGTATCATTCCAGTATATATTATTTTTGTTAAACTCCTAAATTATTTTACAATTTTGGACACGATATTAATATAACATAAAAAATATATATATATATGTTGTAAAATACGATACAAAAAAATAAAACAAATATGACACGAATATTTAAACGTGTCAAAATCTATATAACACGAAAAATAAAGTGTCAAAATATATATATAACACTAATAATTAACATATCAAATTTTATATAAATATATAATATCTTAAATATAATTATAATATAATAAAAATACACGAATTATCAAAATTACATGCAAGTGAAATTTTTAAACCAAACTAGCAGCGAAAATAAAATCAATGAAAATATATATTTCACCTTTTTCATAATTAACTTTGGTACAAAATTTAAATTTAGTACCACTTTTTACTTACATCTTTTTTATTTTGAATACATTTTAAATGAAGAATGAAAAGTGAAATATGGAAGTGTATATTAATCTATTATAATAAAAATTGAGTCCATAGGGACTGATGGGAAATTTTTAAATTTAGTTAAAGGTCTTTATTGTCTTATTTTGTCATCTTTTATAAGTATTTTTAACTTTTCACAATAACTTATTTAGAGACTCAAGAGGTATTTCTTCAAATCTTTAAGATTTGTGTCCTATTTTATCTTTTATTTAGGGTAAAAGTGTCATTTTATTTTGTTTGTTCGATTTAAGATTCATATCCGACCCGTTCAGAGAAAAAGTTAAAAAAATATATTTTATTAATTATTTTTATTTTAATTTAAATGATGTATTTAAAGGGGTTAGTCCGCACATTGATTCATATGTCGATTTAGGATCCGTACTCGATTCGTTCGAAGAAAAAGTTTAAAAAAATATATTTTACTAAAATATTTTAATTTTAATTTTAAATGATGAATTTAATGTAGTTGATCCGTACTCGAGGGTTGATTTAAGATTCGTACCCGACTCGTTCGGGAAAAAATTAAAAAAAAAAAAGAACTTGCTGTTAATCTATGTGAGAAAATCTATCCTACAAGAGAATAAAATACAAATTAAATTTATAATAATTATTTATTTATAAATTACATAATACCAATGCATTTTCAAATGTTATTTATATGTATTTTTAAAAATATTTAGACCTTTATACTGCATAGTTTTATTTATAGGAGGTAAAAAATAATAAATAAAAAATAATAAAATAAAATAATAATTATAATTTGTATAATTAAAAAATATATTATTATTATTTTAAAAAAAAGAATTTAAATAAATAAATATTATTTAGTAAAATATAAATATAAATTAATTTATTATTATTAGTTAATTAAAAAAATAAAAATACCCCGACGAAGCGGGTATTTTTTTTTTCTAGTATTGATTAATTTCCAAGGACAGTGATTTAGATATTTTTCCTATTTCTATGATCTTTGTACATTTTTGGATTTTATTTTATTTATTTTTCCTCAACAGAAGTATTTTGCAACTTTAAATCTCTCACTTTTCAATAGAAATCAGTATTGCTTAATATTATTTTGCATACAAATTAGTCAGTAAAAAAAATACTTAGAATCTCTGCAAATATAGTCCATTACTTCATGTATTCGGTTAATAGGTGCTTAATGATGAGTATTTTCATTTTTTTTTATATTTAATACATTATTTATATTGAATTAAAAAAAAATTAATATATATATATTTTTATAAATATTACCTTAATCAATGGCCAATATCACTAAGTAGACTTGTTCATGCACCGGGTCAAACTACAACTCGAATTTTTTCCGTTTCCTTTTTAAAAAAATATTAATATTAATATATTTTTTATAATTAAATTTAAATAAAAAATATTTTTTATTTAATAAATAATAATTCGGGCCAAATCGAATTACCAAAATTCTTACCAAACCCGACTCAATTCGAGCTAGACGAATAATCCGACCCATAAACAGGCCTACAACTAAGCACCGATTAACCTTTTACTTACTTCATTTGGGGCAAAACACAAAAACTTAGATTAGGAAAGCCCAGAGGCAAATTGTAAGAATATAAAAAGATTTTCTAGCTTTTTCTATGAATTCTATAACCCCTGTTGAATAGAAGACTGTTGTACAATCTATAAGGACAGTAATCTTTTTGTTTACATTCTTGCTTCATTTCATCTGAGATTAGGACTTCATGAAGTTTACAATGACAAAAGAATAGAAAATAATTGACAAACAATTCAAGAAGTCATTCACTACTTTATGCAGAAATAAATCCATCGCTCTCATCTTCTTCTATTCCAAATAAATGCTTGTTAGTCTTTGCATCTCCATCAGGAAAATTTGCAGAATAATGAGAGGCAGAAGAAGCAGAAGAAGAGGAGGCTTTTTCTTTGAAATCTTTACGGATTCCCCACAAAACCTCTGCACACTTCTTCATGGATGGTCTAGATTTGTCTCACTGGTACAAGGCATTGGTGAGCCAGTTTCAGCACTTTCTCCACCACCATGTTTGATGCTGGACTTCTCCTTAGCCTTGGGTCCATGGCAATGACAAACTCTCCTTCCTTTAATCTCTTCATTGCCTGCACAAATAGAAAGCTCTCAGTCTCAGAGAACATTATGGTTAGCAGCTTTTGGGAATTTAGCAGAAGTTGTTTTGTTATTGGACATCCCATCCTATTTCTGCTACTAATCAGTGAACATGCATTGCAGGTCTAGCAAGTCCATAAATGAATGAATTTCCAGTGTAATTATCATTTAATATGATAATAAGATGCCGTATAAAATGACTTCCTTTTTCAACTGGCTTGCACATGCTCTAATTTTACTCAAAAGTAGAAATAGTAATGTTGATGATATGCCCTTAGGGTAATTTATGTGGACTAGCATGCACATATATACACAGACCATTCTTTCATGCAACTTAAACAATGTGCAGTCAAGGAAATTTCTGGAATCATTTTTCCTAAATTCAACCTTAAGGTTGAAGATATGAATTTCCTTTACAATATTTTCCCTTCTAGATATTACACATTTGCTCACTTGCATTGGAGTTGGGAGATCATTTCAATCCCCCAATGATTGGCCATAATACAAGGGAACAAGCCTCATGAGGATATGACAAGCAACTGAAACTGTACCGTCTTCATGTGATCATTATGATGGATGTTTCATCTGAAAATACCAGAAAGAAACTTTCTATTTTGTGTTACAGAGCTGAAATGACATCATTCTTGTTTCAAGTAAAAGCGGCATCATGTGCAAGTCTAGATTAAATAGGGGATACCTTGAAATAAGAATATAATGATTACCTCTAGCCAACTTCTTTCTCTTTAATTAGTAAACTGGATAAGGGATACAGTTGGTTATGACTTGCTTCAGTTTTTACTAGACTTTTATTCTATTGAATTAACATTATGAACATAAGTCATTCATTTGGAAACAATTTAGGTTGTTGGCTTGTTGCAGATTGGTTAGAATCCTAAAGTTCGCAAGCAGGTAAGCAAAGGAACTTGGTTATGAGTCTAATTTGACCCAGCATTCTTTAGACATATGCTACTTAAAACCTAATTTCAGGCATAGGAGAGGAAGAAGATTAATGGGATTCTTATCATGCAACTTATGGTGTGCTCTTTTTACATCAAAGCACACACACATAAAGCACAGTTTGTCTGTGTGAATGTAACAGAAGCACTGTTTATCTCAGATATTTTTCAATAAAAATATAAGATTATGCTTAGCAAAGGTTAAATAGCACCATGGGAATCGATATGCCTAATATCTGACGCATTCAAATGAGAAGCTAAATTACTTTCTTTCTTTGTTTATTAACATGCATGGTTGATGTCTTTGATGTTCGAACCTTGTTAAGATACAATCATGTTATCATAAGAGCTATATATACTCAGAAAGATGCTCAGTATGGAGCATCTCTCTGAAAAATCAGTATTTTTAGTTTTAGTTTTAGTTTTAGGGAAGTGGGAAATACTCACCCATCGTATGGTTACTCTTTCCTTAAGTGGTCTCTTTGATTCTATGGGATATCTTCCAGTCATCAACTCCACGAGCAATACGCCGAAGGAGTATACATCACTTTTTTCAGTGAGCTGATATGTTCTGGTGTATTCAGGATCCACATAGCCTGCAGTTCCTTTGACTTGAGTAGAGATATGGGTCGCAGCGGGATCCTCTGAAGCAAGTCGTGCAAATCCAAAGTCTGCCACTTTGGCCCAAAGTTTCTCTGTGATAAGAGTGTTCGACACTTTTATGTCTCTATGGATTATAGGAGGATCTGTCAATTTAAGAAACAGAATTCAGCATCTTAAATGCCTTTATTATACAGATACATTGTTACAAAGGTCATGTAATCTAATCGTTTTTTGAGGTATGTGTCAAAAGTGGCTGGCTAACCTTGCTAAGACAATCAACTATTTCCAGATTATAACAAGAAGGATCCAGAACATTCCCATAGTGCTACAATTTGAGTTTGAACTTCAAAAACTCATACCATTGCATCAGGTAGAGAGTAAGATATTAACTCGTTGAACCATTTTTCAGAAAAGGAAATGTCTAATGTAGATAATTCGAAAGGTATTAATACTACCTGTGTATGTATGAAGATAGGTAACTGCATGGGCGACATCAATTGCAATGTCCAGGCGTTCTGCAATTTCAAGCCCATTCCCTCTTACACCTGCATTAAGAGAAGATTTCTTACTAGTTATTGCTAATATTAAGCTATATTGAGCACCCAACTACCTGCTGCTACATGAGCCATTGAAGCTATTTTATTGAAAATTAACTCTATCTATTTTTCAACTTAAATTTCCAAAAACAAAATATCTATCTCCAGTGCTTCCCCGGACTCTCGTTTTGGTAGTTTCAGAGTGTGAAACTTGTTTTTACCATCAAGATGTTCTCAAAGATTTCCATTTCCAACATATTCAACCACGATAATCTGCTCGTCTCTGTACTCCAGAAATCCTAATAACCTTACTAAATTCAGATGTTCAATCTTCGACAATGTAAGTATTTCATTCTTGAACTGCAGTGGTAAGCGCTGGTCATACATGTCCGTCACAGATTAAATTATTAAGTGCACATGTATTAAATAGTTCTGCATCTACTTTTCCAAGGCTATTAGCTTATAATTTTTGAAAGATCCCCACATGTTCTTAAGATTTGTTGCTTTTTTCTATCCAAATAACACTCTAGCGAAAATAATATACAAGCAATGACTGATAATGTTATTGTAATTCATTGTTTAAGGTTAAACAACCTATGCATATATACTTGTGCACCTTTTTAGCACGCTTTACAGCAACTAGAGATCCATCCTTCAGCCTCCCTTTATAAACTGTTCCAAACCCACGTCCCCCAATTTTATTTCCTGCAGAAAAGTTCCCGGTCGCCTTACAAATATCTTCAAAGGAGAAATCGGGTGTTGGGATATGTCCATTGACAGAACTGGAAGAACCATATGAAGCAAAGGACTTGAACCTTGCTGAGCTCCTAACATCACTTCTTGTCGAACGATCTGTTGAAGTAGAAACTACAAAACATAATAAGATTAACTTTCTTAGACTAGCCAAGTCATGTTAATCTGTGTTATAGGATATATTCATTTTACAAAACTTCTATTGCTGCTGCTGAACATATAGTCATTGTATTAACAATTGAGAGCTCATTGATTAACTTATGCTTTTTGTTCATTTATTCAACAAGAAAGAAATCAAACCAGCAAAACTTACAGGAAATTCTTTTGACTTGGTTGTTCGTTTTGTTGACATCAGTAATAGCCTTTTTTTCTTTTCCTAAATAATAATATTGTGAAAACTCCAGCTACTTTCCTGGATGTAGCTTTGAAGTAGTTCCGGACACTGAGAGTTTTATGTTGATTCTTGTCAGAGATTTTGCCAGCCAGATCAAGATGAGAACTAGAAACTTGTTTTCCTCGACTTGATTGGAGCATACTTGGATGCTTTGCATTCTTCATTTGCGGAGCTTATGGCCTTTTCCTGAGGTCAGTTTGATTTTGTCTATTGCAAAAAGTAAAAACAAAAAGGTCATCATCGCCTCATGTTCTCTCTAGGATGTGGACCATATTTTATGCCAGGGGGACCAATTCAAGCAGATGAAAATCTTTTTTTCTTGTGGAGCTGATCAGAAGTGCAAGTAAGTTGAATCCAACAAATATCTTAGACCAGATTATTTTGGACCCAATATGAACACACGACACCGTTAATAAATACGAAAACAGTATAATAAACACGACACAACATGTTTAAACACGATTAGCACAACACGTTTAATACACGTATCGTATTCGTGTTTAGGATTTTGACACATTTAATAGTTTTTATTGTGTTTATGTTAACATGACTGAAAAAAAAAAAAAAAAAAACACGAAACACGATATGCATGTCTATAAATAGATCTAAAAATTTTGGATACGATATGATTACATGACACAAGAAAAATAACTAAACCACGACACGAAAAAATAACATGAACACAACACGGATACTCAAACGTGTCAAAATCTATATAACACGAATTATTAACGTGTCAAAATCTATATAAATATATAACACCATAAACACGATTATGACACAAAAAAATAACACGAACACAACACGAATATACAGATTGTAGGTCTATTTATAAAATACTAATACTAGTAATCATTCAGGGTTATGGTCCATAATGTTCAGGTCTCAAATACAATGCGATGTCAGTAAAACAGCCCAAGCCCAAAACAAAATTTCTATAGTAAAAGGTTACTGTCTTTCTTTCTTGTTAGGATAGGAAGGTTAAGAATTAATCTAAGGAACTTTAGTCCCTACATCATTTTTAATTAGAGGTAAAGAAATAGACTGTCGGCTACTCTATCAGAGTAGTTGCTTTCATTTCAGTCAAGATCAGCAGTCAATATAACTATAATAATTAGGTAAACCGTTGATTGGTATTCACCATTAAAACGAATGTGCCTAAAGGGTTCCCTATTCCTGGCTCCCTGGTAGGAAGTTTCACGATTCATCTCAACGCTAAAAATTTCCAGACTCCAACTCAACTAGTCAACTTACTTTACTTACATGTGAAAGACTCTGCCATTAATGGTAGTACTCATCTTCCTTCCTGCAGCAATTCATTTTTGAAGGTACAGATTTTACAGGTCAACCAGAGAGCAGGGTCAACCCCATCTTTAGGAGAAAGATAATATATAAATGACTGAGTAAAAACAGGTAAACAGATGAAAGCTTCCAGCAATTATCACTTCCCTTCAAGATTTTGATCATCTTGTTGCAGTAGATTACTCCACACTCCATCATCAACTAAAAGTAATCATATCAGTGAGTTCTATAATGCAGAATCAATTATGACCTTAGTACTATGTTGAATGGGTTTGGGGGTTTATTTCATATGGGCAGGCATGGCTTTGTCAAAGTAAGTTAAAGAAAAGCAAACTAAATAATCATTAGAAAATTTTAACTCATCCCTAAGCCAAAAGAATCCTTTTTCTTCCAAATTCAAATATACTTATCAGTTTATTTAGCAAATTATAGTGTAAGTAAGACTGCAAGACTATCATTTAAGCTTCAAAGTAACAAAAATCAACACTTAATCAAGAGAAGCAAAACAAATGCATTAAAAGGGCCACCTGAACAATGCCGGAAAACGATCGGCTCTAGCCATGAGCAAGCGACAACGGCACAATCGCCACTGACATCACGACTCTATCCACATTACAAAGCGCCAGAGGTAAAGCCAGCATCGCCACCACTTTAACACGCTCGGACGTGATAAACTCAGCGAAACTCGACGACGACTCATCCCCGCCTTTGTTTCGGCAACCAACCGAACTGAGCATCGTCGGATGAAAACCTAATTCGACGAGATAGAATCCTCCTCGACTCACCCGATTCATCTCGAAGATGCTGCCGAACTCTCACTCCGGTCCTCGAATTTACATTTCCGAAGCATTTAAGTTTTGAAAACTCGATCAAATGAGAAGGTGTTTGAAGTTTAAATTGCTTAGCTTCGATAAATTTTGGGTTTTTTAAGCTATTAAGAGTAAAATTCCAAACCGGTCGCTTTAAACAGAGTGTTGAGTTCACCGTTGCAGTAACCGCGGACTGCTAACTGGAGAAGCTGTAGCGGCCTTGTTTATATACCGTTAATCTTATAAAATGACTCAACTACCCCTTCCTTCCCCTGAAGTATGGAAGGAAGATTCGTGAATTTTGATAAAGTGTAGGGATAAATTTGAAAGTTCAGAAAACTGTTTAAAGTTCTTATGATCTTATCATAACTTAAATTATGTAAGGTAAGCTTTCTCCTATCGTATTATCATGCGACAGACTCAAATTATTTCTTGATCAACAGATTGGGATTAGCTTGATCAAGATTTCATTTTTCTAAACAATGATTCGGAAACGATATCACGAAGCCAAAACAGGTAAATTCCAGTGTCAAATGTGAGCAACATGTATTATTTTTCCTTCAATTGGTTGCCTTCAACCTGTTCGATGAAATGGCTATATGAAACTAGTTTCTCAAAATTTCAGGTTTCCAGTTGTTGAAATCGATTGATGCGGATAAGTATTTGAAGAAGATAGGATTAGGCAAAGAAGACTATCACTTTTGGAAACAAGTTGGGAAGGCATTGCTATGCACGTACACGCTCTTCGGCGTCGCATGGCTTTACAACGAAACATCGCCGCTGGGGTGGTGGACGTTGAAGCCTAGGCCAAAGGAAGAAAGAGAGCTAGCCCATTTATATGAGCGGAGAGATTTTCCTTATCCCGGTGATGCTGAGGCAATGGAAGAGTTTATTGCTAAGGGAGGCATGATTGGGACTACGATTGGCCCGAAAGGGATAGTTGAAACAGATAAAGATTCGTTTAATTATCAGAAGGAGATGCAGAAGAAGAAGTTTGAGCAGGAAGCAATGAAGCTGTGGCTCAGGATGAGGAATGAGGTGATTTCGGAGCTTCAGGAGAAAGGGTATGATATTGAGTGAGTGATTTCTGCTATAGCATTCAGATTGTTAAGTGTAGACCAGGCAATTCGAGTATCCGTGCCGTGTCGTGTCATAATCGTGTTTAAGATATTTAATATTTATATAAATTTTGATACGTTAATAATTCGTATTATATAGATTTTGAGACATTCGTGTATTCGTGTCGTGTTTTTAATTATTTTTTTCGTATTGTGTTCATGTCGTGCCCATAGTTAAGTGTTTTGCATGGATTTCTTTGTATCTTGTTTGAAGATTGAGTTTCCAGGATGATCTAAGTTATGTTAAATTATCCATGTTTTGTTAAACGGACCATTTAAGTTCTGCATCTTATGTCCTGCTTGATATCCGAATTAGATGCTTCATCTCCACTAAACTAAAGATCTAGAGATGACAATGGATAGTAAAAAAATTATATATCCGATACTATCCGATCCTTTTTTTGTGGATTCAGATATTAGATTTACTATCCGCAGCGGATTCAGATATGAATTTTTGGATATCTGTTATTCAAAATTCGTTTTGACTTTGGTTCGGATAGTGTTGAATATCCGAATCCGTTATCTGAATCCGCTTTATTTATATGGATAACGAATTCATATATCTAAATCCGATATCCATTTACATATTTAATTATTGTTTATTTTTTATTTTTTTAAAAAAAATTGATTTAATAATTCGAATATTTAGCGGATTTGAATATCCGACTGATATTACTCTTTAAATCGGATGCGAAGTCGGATAATAATATTTGGATAGTAATGGATTCGAATTTCGAATAAATTAAACGAATTCGAATTTGAATATTTAAAAAATTAAAGATATCCGATCTGTCGTCGTCTCTATCAACATTTATCTCATTTTCTATCACCAAATAGTTCAAAAAGATGTTGCCCTTCGCCCCCCAAAAAAAATGTTACCCTTTAATTAATAACTTTCCAACGATATGCAAACTTTATCAATTTATCATGCATGTTATAAATCCATGCCCTAAGACCTAAGTGATACTAACAATAATTAAAACATGAAAAATATGCAATGTTGCAAACTTTAATTGTTGGTTTCATTTATTATAAAGGGAAAAAAATCATAAATATTGTGGTTTTAGAGTAAACTTTTGCCTAGAATTTCATTTTGAATTATGTAGCATTAACTTTGATTTTTTTTAATAAAAAAATTTATTTTTGATATATTGATAATAAAAAAATTAAATTTTATAAATAAGATTACAAAATTGTCATATTTTATATATTTTAATATACTTTAAGATTTAAGAGATATGTGTTGCCTTAATAATCTCGTTTATAAAATCTAAAAACTATAATAACCATAAATGAGATAATTTCGTAAAAAAAAAAAATTGTAAATATATTCATATTTAAAAAAAAAATTGACATACTTATAATATCCATGAGTAAAATCTTTACAACCTATTGAAGTGTTAGATTAATTATTGCTATTATATCCTTGTACTAATTAATATTATCAATATATTGATCACGGGTGAGCATTTTGAAATTGATATATGTGAGGTACTTCAAAAATAAAATTTTAAATGTATTAAAACAATATAAAAAATGCATTTTTAAAATCAGTCAAAAAATAAATTAAACCAAAACAAACTTTGAAAACACCTCTGACCTTATCATAAATTGGATGGGTGTTTCTTGGCTTTAAAGAAGGATAGAGATAGAACAATGAGAAATGCATGTGGGATACATTCAAATATTTATTCAATAAAATTGGAGTTACTTGAGTTGTTAAAATTCTATTATAAAGATTTAAAAAAAAAAAATAAGTAAGTCAAGACACTAGCACACAATATATATATATATATATATATATATATATATATATAATATGCCACCTCTTTAAAAATACGAAAAAAGAAGAAGATGGATGCCACTATTTATTTATCCATTTAGTTGTTTTCAAGTGCATATTTCAAACATTTGTGTTTAAATATTCTTAAACAATTGAAACCATTTTTATGATTTTGTCTTTTCTTTGAAAAAATATAGCACTTAGTCTAATGAAGACTAAAGTAGATATGGTTTTACTTCAAGTGTAGAGCAACAATCTTTCATTTTTTCTTCATTTCCAATATTATTCTATACTTGCTAATTTATTTTTTTTTTTTAACTAGTTTCCTTTTTCATCAAGGCCTTCCATGAAAATCATCTAATTTTCAATAGTTTTTCTATTTTGTAAAAAAAAAAAAAAAAACTACGTCATAGTACATAAACTACATTAATTGAGAATTTTCGTATAATTGTTGAATTAAGATTAACGCATCAAATTTACGTATGACTCGAGATGAAGCCAAAAATATCGCGAAGGGAGAGTCAAAATAATAAACCATATTAATGGAGCCAAATTATAAATTAATGTTATAAAGTAAAAATCATATATAATAAAATTATATTATTTTTTTTTTTTTAGGGGCAATGGCCCCTACCTGCCTTTAGATCTGCTTTTTGTGTGCGATTACAATCTTGATGAGTTCATTGAATATTATTGATCGAAAAATTGCCAAGGAATCTAAATTTTCATCTAATGAAGTAAATGGAAATAAATGGAGCCCTCTCTCATTCCAAGAATTCCAAATGAAAATCTAGCCACCAATGATTTGGTAATCAAAGTACTCCAAGCCAATTTGTCCCTTATTTGAATAGATTAGAGGGGGCACAAAGAAATGAGAAAAGTAGGTGACTGCGGCATAAAGTAAAGAGTTCCTTTTTTTTTTTTATATTTGCGTTGAAATTTTTTAAATTTTATAAACGAATAAAATATTATCACAAACTTTTTTTTTAATTAATTTTTTTATTTAAATTCAATGTGTCATCTCATTTTATAGTTGATGGAAGACTAATCCTTGTTGAGATTAAAAAACGTAATGATAAAGCCTTTCCAACATATGTGACTCTCAAGACTCAAACTTTTGACCTCATCTTTGGGGTTGGAGTCGTTTACCATTCCAACCAACCAAATGTTAGTAAATGTAATAATTTCTCACAAAGCAAATAATTATCTAAGTTGTGAACTTGGGGTATAGTTTTTAATTGATTTATATAACCATTTTTAAAATATAATATCTAATAATTTTGAAGTTCAAATTTTAACATTTGTAATCTTTTCTCTTATTCAAAGTTACAACTTTTTTTATAAAAAAAATAATTATTTAAGTCGTAAATTGTGTAATTAACGTACAAATCCCATATGTTTTTCTATTGGGCTGTGGGTTTTAGGCCCACTTGAAAGCCTAAATTAGGAAGAACAAAATAGTAATGATAAAGTACCAAAATACCTTATTAGAGGTAATTTTTATTATGAATTAAGAAGGGTTAGAAAGGTAAAAAAAAAGAAAAAAAGAGAATTGTTTTTGGAGGTTTTATTGGAACAACGACCGATGGGGGGCTCGACAAAGAGACAATAGCAGTGGAGCAGTTGGTCACATCAGACGGGGACCGCTTTTTTTTTGGTACAAAAGGGGACCGCTTTGGTTGTATTGGTTAAGGGCTCGTAGGCGCAAAACTAATAATTTAGATTTGTAGGCTAATCGTATTTTATATATATTCTTTTTGTTAATTATTTAAATATAAATATAATAAAATTCGTTTTTGATATAATAACAGTATAAATTTTTTAATTTCACAAGCGAATTAAAAAATTATCACATATCCCATTTTTTTTTAATTATTTTTTTTATTATACTCTATTATTATGTTATTTGTCACTATATTAATTTTGTTTGTGAAATTTAAATATTTCATTAATAATATATCAGATAATAATTTAATATAATATATGTAAATTATTAAACATGATAAAATTATTAGTTATATTTTCAATGTAATATAGTGTTTATTATTAATTTTATTTTTATCAAATATATTATATTATTATCTTATTTAAAAATACCAGATTTATAAATAATTGGGCACAACCGACATTGTGAAAAAAAAAAAAAGTAACTATCCAAAAAAAAGAAAGACATTGTGAAAAGGCGAGCGGAGATGTGAGAGGCGGTGGTTGGTTGGGTTGGCGGTTGGCGAAGGCCCAAGGGTGTGCTAAAAAGTACTTGCCACGTAACTAATCTCATGCGGTTGCTCTTACCATTTACACTTTTTAACTTCCTACGTGGATCCAGATCATTGGATTAGTTATGACCTTGGCTACTTTTACTACTTGGCCTACATCATGCCCTGTTTTAACCAATCAGATACTCCCACGTGTCGAAAATCAGGTCACTGATGTCGGAGGGCCCAGTATTTTCCTTCTCGAGATTGTAACCTGTACAATTATGTGGGAGACTGCCCAATGAAAGTGTTGTATGTAACCGTGTGAGGCCCACTAATAAATTTGCCGCATGTAATTTTACCGTTGATCTGGACCGTTCTTTTTGCAGAGAATATAATATTTGTATATTAAGTTATTAACACAAATACAACACACACAAAATTAAAGCATCATTTAAAATACGAAATAAATAAATAAATTTATCAAAATTTATATAATATAAAATATTAATATATCAAAATTTATATAAATATATAAAATGTAAACATAATTTATATAAATATAATATTTGTATATTCTTTGTTGCTCATCCTCAAGGAAAACGAAGAAAGAACAGATTTTTTTCTCAGCTTTCCTCTCTGCTTCTCTATTCAATTCGGTGTGTTTTTCCCCTTGGGTTTTCATTTCAAACCTTTTTTGTTTTTTTTTTTCGGTCACCTCAGTTTCTTGACTTCTGCTGTCAGTTTCTCACTTTTTGTCTAAATGGGTTACCAAGGAAGTTGAAGTTCAGTGTTGGTTCTCTACAGTTTTTCTGTTGTTACTATTGGAAAGTTCATTGTTTTAGATCTTAATTGTGGTGTTAGGGTTGTTTGTTGGGATAGTTTGAGTGTCTTTACTTTAAAAGATACATAATCTTTGGAATTTTTTATTTTTCTTTTGAAAGTGGGTTTTTTCTAGATTCTTCAGGGATTGCCTACACACTAAAAAAGTGTTCGGATTCCTTACAAATGCTTCCTGATTTAACGCTGATATTTTTCTTTTGATACCCACTCTTCTCTGCATTTCCCCTGTAGTTTCTTGCTCTGTTTTTGTTTTACAATTCTAATGGTATAACAGAAATTCCATTCTCCATGTTTTGGTAATGTTTTTTTGCTTAAATTTGATGTTATTATGACATCTTATCTCTCTAGCACAAATTGGTTTCTTGAGGAGAGTAAGAGCACGAAATGGACATCAACAGAGAACAAGATGTTCGAGAATGCCTTGGCGGTCTATGATAAAGATACTCCTGATCGATGGCAGAAAGTAGCCGCGATGATCCCGGGGAAGACGGTAGGAGATGTAATCAAGCAGTATAGAGAATTAGAAGCTGATGTTAGCAGTATAGAAGCAGGACTGGTTCCATTTCCTGGATATAGCACCTCTCCATTCACATTGGATTGGGTGAATAGCCATGGCTATGATGAATTAAAACAGCCATGTGGACTTGGTGGTGGAAAGAGATCTTCATCGGGCAGCCCTGCGTTGCAGGAGAGGAAGAAGGGTATTCCTTGGACCGAAGAGGAGCATAAGTAAGTTGAGATATTTGAGTGATGATTTTCTTTATTGATTTATGTTTTAACTTGCATTTTATTGACAAGGGTGTTCCTGGATTTTTGCACAGATTGTTTCTAATGGGTCTAAAAACACATGGCAAAGGGGATTGGAGAAATATCTCACGCAATTTTGTTGTCTCTAGAACATCGACTCAAGTGGCTAGTCATGCTCAGAAGTATTTCATCAGGCAGCTTTCAGGAGGGAAGGATAAGAAAAGAGCTAGCATTCATGACATAACAATGGTCAATCTCAACGACAGGAGAACTCCTTCACCGGACAATAAGGAACCTCCTTCATCGGAGCAGCCGACTTCTGCTGCTATGCCCAGAACACATTTTCAATGGAATCAGCCTTCCAGTGAGGCAACAATGGCTTTTAATTCAACACAAGGAAATATGCTAAACTCCTCTCCTTATGGGATTCCCTCTTATGGATTAAAAATGCAGGGGCAGAGTCTGCATAGAAATCCTGCTCATGAGTCTTATTTTGGATCTCAAAATTTGGTTTTTCAGATGCAATCGGCACAGCAATATCCTCATGTATGAGATAACACCTATTCTGAGTTTCTCTTGGCTAGATAAGCCATGCCTTCTTTCAGCTGATTAGTATAGCTGTCTTTGTAACTTTTTCATGGTTTTATGTGAATATATTGTCAAGAACTTAGTTTATAGCATTCAAACATGTGGGGATTGGATTGAGTTTTGCTAGGAATTTTCAGACTCTGAAATGTGAAACTCTGAAAGAAGATTCTTAAACATGGGTTTTCCTTGTATTTTAGATTCTGTGTTTGAATCTGATTGTGTTATGGATAAAGTTGTCTTAGAGTCTAGGAATATGATTTGAAGCATAAGAGAAGATTACATTACTTTTAATGAAGTAAACGCATAAGCATCTACAATCAGAAGTTGAAAAGCTTAGACTGTTTTAGGCATGAGTGGTTGTAAATATTCCAGAAATGTTTACAGAAGTTCATCAATCCGGTTGTAAACTTTTGGCAGTTCCATGTTGTAAATCTTAGTCATTAATGATTCCAAGTTTCCAACAGAACTCAGAAACTTCAAAATTTTATGCTATGCTGAAATAATGGGCAAAAGCCGCAAAAGTTATGATCTATAGGATGAAAGGTTTTCAAGCATCCATTATAGGGTCTACATTTCTAGGTAAAGCCTAAATCTTTACAATGGCTGCAAATTTCTGAAATGGTTTGGATACTCCATTATTTTTAGTGAACAAAAGATAAACACAGCTGACTGAATGCTCAGTTCAAATCCATGTTATTTTTACTTTTTATTTTTCTTGAAGTATCCGTGTGCGACGCATATTCGGACATGGGTATGAGGATATAATCCTTTAAGGATCCTCTAAATATATGAAAATCTTGAAAATTTTTTAACATACTCGTGTCGGACACATATTCGTGACCGACACTCACACCCGAATCCGAGTAACTGAGTCAAAGGGCACTTGATTTGGAATTCCATAGTATCAAATTGCCCAATTCACTGCATTAACTCATTTTCGTACACCCAAAATGGCCAACTTGACTGTTCTTGACCTTCAAAAACCTTAGTCAAGGCTGACTCCGAATTCCACTAACTTGAGCATCATATGCTTCATTGCCTTCTTTTTCGTTCTTGGTAATCTTTCTTCATTATGAGATCTTTGTTAAGAGATCCTCTTCCAAAAGAAGAAGATTCCGCCTTGAAGTATAGATTATTGGTAATATAGTGTACAAAAAGCAAGATTCAGTCTGATTACCTTGCCGATTTCCTTGCTTATTTATATAATTTGCGGTTCATCTTTGGATGTACGTAAGCCCCTTAAAGTATGTTATATAAGATCTCTCTCTCCTTCAATCTTCTTAACAATGGTGGCAAGAGTGTAAGTCTATGAAAATCATCATGGTTTCTTTATGTTGTTTAGACTCTTTTTTGTTGTTGAAATATCCGTGTTCGACGCATATTTGGATATGGATATGGGGATATGATCGCTCAAGGACCCTCTAAATACATGAAAAAAATTTAGAATAAATCAAACATATCCGTGTCAGACACATACCTGTATCCGACACTCACATCCGAGTCCGAATAACATAGGTTTTCTGATACTAAGCGTACGAAGGAAATCAACTTAATGAATATAAAAAGGTTCCACTTGTTTCTAAATCTTAAGCTCAACTTGTGGACTCTTTCCTAGGCTATTATTTAGGTAGAAAAAGAGTTTCTTTACCTTTTCCCTTAATCAGTAGCTCACAATTTCATTGTCCATTTGTTTAGTCGGAAAGTTAAATTTAAAGATTGATTTTTATTTTTATTTTTATTTTTTTTAAAGTTGATATTTTTTTTGTTATTTGAATGATCTTATTAAAAATATTTTTTATTGTTTGATTCTATTTTTAAAAAATATGTGATATTCAAATGTCCAAATCAAGGCTTCCGCATGCCCTTGCTTTTATATGGTGGCATTTAAATGCCCAAATTTTTTAACATTTCGAATAATGTTTTACGATTTTTAAAAGTGTAAGAGATTTTTTAAAAAATAAGTTAATTATTTATTAACTCGAAATTTATTTTTTATTGATCAAATTATATTTTATAAAACAAATATAAAAATTATTTTTCGAAAATTATTTATCGCGAAACAAACTGACCTAAATTTCTTTCCTTCTTTCAAAAAGGAAAGGGAAAATGAATCTTCCACCTAATTTAAGTGCTGATTCAAACTAATGATTTGTATGACTTAGTAAGAAAAAGTAACAATGATAATTTACCAATACATCCATAAAGTTCATTGAAGTAACACATTCCCCCACCCATTTTCTTTTCTCTCTCTCAAACAAAAATAAATCTTCTTACTAATCAATTGTGGCATTGAATAAACTTACTTATTACCTTATACAGTGCAAAACAACAAATGATGTAGCTTAATTATAAATGTCAATGAACATTCAACTTAGCTTACTTTCCTACATGGCCATGATTATTTAACTTTACATTTCTTTTTCTTTATAGATCTCTTATATCCTATATTACTCGAATTCTTTATTTTTTTAAAAATATTCGTGTTTAACACATATTCGAATATGAATATAAATATATGATCTTCCAAATATATTAAAAAAATTATAAAAAATTAAATATATTCATATCGAATATATATTTATATCCGATACTATTTCAAATCCGTATAACATAATTTATACCTTTTTTTTAAGTTGTTTTTTAGCATTTTGTTGATACTAGCATCTGTGTTTTATTATGCAGAAGGGAATCATCAAGAAAAGCCTACTAGCCACCCAAAGTCTCTGGCAAAGAATACAGGCAAAACAGCCTAGTATGGTCATTCCAAGTAGCTTTTTCTTTGATGGAACATCGACAAAACTAACAATAATCATCTTTTTTTTTTTTAAAGGAGAAGTCTTTCTGCAAGTTGATGGAAGAAAAAGAAAAAAAAGCTAAAATACTAAAAAACTCTTGAATTATGTCAAATTTTTAAAATAAACTCTTATGTTTTTATCGTACTTAAATAAATTTTTATTTTTTAATTTGTACCTAAATAAATTTTTATTTTAAATAAAATATTGATTTATGTTAATGGTTTATTTAGATATAAATTAAAGGGTAGGAGCTTATTTGGATACATGTTAAAGGTTAAGGATTTATTTGGATACAAATTAAAAGTTAAAGGCTAAATAAAATAATATACTTCAGAGATTTTTTTATTATTTTAGAAAAAAAAAACACTTTGCCAACTTTATTCTTATTTTGATGAGTTAATAGTACCAATGATCCCCAAACTATAGGGCATATTTTATATTGGTCCTTAATTACAAGTATCATAACAAATTGGTCCCTACCGTTAGCTTTTCCGTTACCTTTACCGTAGCAATCAACTTAGTGACACGTGTTACTGGCTGATTGCTTCAGCAGTTGTCTTCATTTTTTTCTTTTTTCTTTATTTCTTTTATATTTTTTCTTTGATTTTTTTTATAAATAAATACTAAGAAAAAATAATTCATATTATAAATTAAAATAATTTTTTAAAAATATAATTAATTTAAAAAGTATAAAATATTTATTTACTTTAATTTTATAAAAAATATTTTTAATTTTTTCGTTTCTTCCTTTTTTTTGGTTGCTTTTCTCTTCTTTATAAATGAAAATTAAAAACTAAATAATAATTTACATTATAATTTAAATTAATACTGTAATAATCAAATAATTGAAAAAAATATAAAACTATTTATTTACATTAATTTTATAAAAATATTTTTTTTATTTTTTTGTTTCTTCCCTTTCTTCTTTTTTCTCTTCTTTATAAACAAATACAATATATATATATATAAGTATATTATATTATATTATATTTTAAATTAAATTAAATTAACTTTCTAAAAATTAAATAATTTATAAATATAAAATATTTATTTTATATTTATAAGTTTTTTTTTCCTTTCTTATCTTTTCCCTTTTTCTCTTGTTTGTAAATAAATAAAAATAAAAATAAAAAATAATTCATATTATAATTTAAATTAATTTTTAAAATATAAAATATTTTATTTACATTAATTTTATAAGAAAAGAGGAAAAAAGGAAAGAAAGAAAAGGAAAATAAAAAAGTAAAAAATATATTTTTAATAAATGAATGTAAATAAATATTTTATATTTTATAAATTATTTAATTTTTACGAAATTAATTTATTTATAAAAAGAAAAAAAAGAAAGAAGAAAAAGTAAAAGTAAAGAAAAAGAAAAAATATTTTTTTATAAAATTAATGTAAATAAATATTTATATTTTATAAATTATTTAATTATTAAAAAATTAATTTAAATTATTATTTATCTTTTGTATTTATTAATGTTTTCATTTTTCCTTTTTCTTTATTATTCTTTATAAATAAATACAAAAGATAAATAATAATTTAAATTAATTTTTTAATAATTAAATAATTTATAAAATATAAGTATTTATTTACATTAATTTTATAAAAAATATCAAAGAAAAATAATAAAGAAAAAAAAAGGAGTGTGGTGCAATCAGCTGGTGACACGTGTCACTAAGCTTATTGCTACAGTAAAGGTAACGAAAAAGCTAACGGTAGGGACCAATTTGTTATGATACTTGTAATCAATGACCAATTTGATACGTTTTGAAGTTTATGGACCAATATAAAATATGCCCTATAATTTGGGGACCATTAGTGCTATTAACTTTATTTTGATCAAAGACCTTAACTAGTTACGACCACATATATTATTATGTCATAATTTATAACACTTTCGATTATCCTATTTCGGCCGTTGTCTGAAAATTATTCTGATTCTTCTTTTATAACGCTTCTAGTTGGGAAGTAAAACTAAAAAAACTGATGTCTCTAAGTGAAGCCAATGTTACTCAAATTCGGAGTGAGTATCGATACGGATATGTGTTCAATATAGATATGCTAAATTTTTTTATAAAAAAAATTTATATATTTGAAAGATCATATCATCATACTTATGTTAGAATATATATAGTATATATGTGCAGGACACAAATACTTTAAAAAAAATAAAGAGTTCAAAAACATAGAGTGAAGCTCTTTTATCTAAAGCTACATTGGCAAGGGTATTCCCTATTCTAAAAATTAAATAATTTATAAATATAAAATATTTATTTTATATTTATAAGTTTTTTTTTTTATTTTTCCTTTCTTATCTTTTCCCTTTTTCTCTTGTTTGTAAATAAATAAAAATAAAAAAAATAATTCATATTATAATTTAAATTAATTTTTAAAATATAAAATATTTTATTTACATTAATTTTATAAGAAAAAAGGAAAGAAAGAAAGAAAAGGAAAATAAAAAAGTAAAAAATATATTTTTAATAAATGAATGTAAATAAATCTTTTATATTTTATAAATTATTTAATTTTTACGAAATTAATTTATTTATAAAAAGAAAAAAAAGAAAGAAGAAAAAGTAAAAGTAAAGAAAAAGAAAAAGAAAAAATATTTTTTTATAAAATTAATGTAAATAAATATTTATATTTTATAAATTATTTAATTATTAAAAATTTAATTTAAATTATTATTTATCTTTTGTATTTATTAATGTTTTCATTTTTCCTTTTTCTTTATTATTCTTTATAAATAAATACAAAAGATAAATAATAATTTAAATTAATTTTTTAATAATTAAATAATTTATAAAATATAAGTATTTATTTACATTAATTTTATAAAAAATAATAAAGAAAAAAAAAAAGAGGAATGTGGTGCAATCAGCTGGTGACACGTGTCACTAAGCTGATTGTTACAGTAAAAGTAACGAAAAAGCTAACGGTAGGGACCAATTTGTTATGATACTTGTAATCAATGACCAATTTGATACGTTTTGAAGTTTAGGGACCAATATAAAATATGCCCTATAATTTGGGGACCATTAGTGCTATTAACTTTATTTTGATCAAAGACCTTAACTAGTTACGACCACATATATTATTATGTCATAATTTATAACACTTTTGATTATCCTATTTCGACCGTTGTCTGAAAATTATTCTGATTCTTCTTTTATAACGCTTCTAGTTGGGAAGTAAAACTAAAAAAACTGATGTCTCTAAGTGAAGCCAATGTTACTTAAATTCGGAGTGAGTATCGATACGGATACATGTTCAATATAGATATGCTAAAATTTTTTTAAAAAAATTTCATATATTTGAAAGATCATATCATCATACTTATGTTAGAATATATATAGTATATATGTGCAGGACACAAATACTTTAAAAAAAAAATAAAGAGTTCAAAATCATAGAGTGAAGCTCTTTTATCTACAGCTACATTGGCAAGGGTATTCCCTATCATGGAAATAGCAGCAAAACGACGTTACAGACGGTATTTTGCGGTTTCGATTATCTTGTTTGCTGATATTTATCGTTGATATTTAATGAAATTGACTGCAATAATATTTGTTATGTCGGCAATCACGATAAACGCGACGCAGTCGAAAACGCATTCGAGATCACAATTTAAATCTCTATTCTTTATGCTGCTTTCACTGGCTCACAACAGATTTGAAAATGATCTAATTCTAAGGTTTTTGCTAGGAGTGTGCATTCGATCGGTTCGGTTTTAAAATGCCGATAACCGATTAAACGAACACACTCAAGAAACCGACCTAACTGACCGACATATAGTACTCAAACCGAACCAACTGAATCGAACATAATCGATTCGGTTCGGTCGATTTAGATGGTTTCATCCTATTTTTTATCTAAAGATTTTTTATTTTTTTTTACTCCTATCGATCCTCATTTCTGCTAGACAATGTTGGGTACTCATTAATTTCTATACAAACTAAAAAGTCTGGAGAGATGGCTAGCATATGTCTAATTCCTTTTAGTCATCTCTTAAACCTACAAGAATAAAAGCCGATATGTTCATGCGACACTAAGAAATAAAGGAAATAGTAAGAAAAGTGAGAGATGAAAGAAATAAAAGAATACGGGAACGGGAGGATACCTTGAGAAGGCTGACTGTGGCGGTGGCGGAGCGGTAGCCGGTCGAATACTGAAGAGCCGTTGAAAGAGTGAAGAAAGGGGACTGGTGAGTGATGAGCATAGTTGGAGTTTCTGTAATTCTGTTTGATTTCTGATACTTTCAGTTTCACAGTGAAGAATAGAAAGGGGATGACTGGGGATGGGCTTGGATTAAAAATTTGGGATTAATTCTGAATTTGACAGGGTATTGATATTGGATTTGCCAATTTGGCCATTTGGGTATGTAATAGGTTAGGTTGGATTTGGGCCATTTGGTCATTGAATGGGTTGAGTTATGGATATGGGTTTGGGTTTGAATCGGGTTGGGTTGGGTTGGGTTAGGTTATAGGGTTTTTTTTTATTGTCGGTTTAATCGGTCGATTCGGTTTACAAATATTAAACCTCAAACCGATCGATTAAACCGTTTTAACCGAATAAGCAAACCAACTAAATCGAAAACCGAACCGAATTAACCGAATTCAATCGGTTTCAATCGGTTTTTCGGTTAACCGAAAATTTGCTCACCCCTAGTTTTTGCTACATTTGAAAGAAAAAAAAATGTGGAGGGGAAAAAAGCAGCAGATGTAAATACTTATACCTCAATACCATTAATCAATGCAATCAAACTTTACAAAGATTGTATACTGTTTCATGTGAAACAAATTAGAATACAACAACTTATTCTGAGGCATCTTAGGGACAATAGAAAATGCTAAAATAGAAAGGACATATCAGTGATCATTACTCATTCATATTATTAGTATTCTGAGGAAGAGGCATCAATTCAGTGTTCTGAGATTTATTGTTATTAGATAAGACCCAAAAATACCCTTTTTTTTTTTATCAATTCCATCCTCAGAAATGCATCCATGCATATGCTAAGATGTCAATTTGATTTATGCTACTAAAAACACCTTAAATCACCATCAAGAAAAAGGAGAGAGGCCCCCAAACATCACTGACATAACGGAAACTCATCAAGAAAAAGGAGAGAGGCCCCCAAACATCACTGACATAACGGAAACTGTGAGAGATTTAGGGGTGTAATCGAGCCGAGCCGAGTTTAAGTTGTAAGAAACTCGAGTTCGACTCAAAATTTGAGACTTGAAGCTCGAGTTTGATTCGAGATAAAAATCGAACTGCTCGAGCTCGCTCGATTAAGCTTGTTTACCTAGTAAAAAATGAGCTCGATTCTCATGCTCGACTTCAAACTCGATTATTTATGTTCGAATTTGAGTTCGAGTTGAAATTGAGATTTTTTAATACAAATTAAAAATAAAAATGCTCGATTAGGCTCGCGAGCTACTTGAGTCAAGCATTAGGATAATTGAATTCAGCTTGCTCGATAGCTCGAACTGGACTCGACAATGATCAAGCCGAATTCAAGGTGTTTTCGAGCCGAACCCAAATAATTTATGAGTACAAGTATCTTATTTACACCCGGATTGAAGTGTAACAACAATGTGGTTGAGTTCATTCATTGGCAACCTTTCAGGACAAATCCAAAATGGCAAAATCAAGGATGAAATTTGCTCATGGACCAGATGTTTAAAACTTAAAAGCAGTACTGGCCTGCCTGGGCCATGAAATTATTTAGGCCACAGTTTCTCCTTGCTGCATGTCAATCCAAAGCCCAGAGGAAACAAAGGATCGCATGAATTGTCTCCAGTGTTTATTGGCAGCTTTTTAATTGTCCTAAACCATGTCATTGGTAGTCGACCCTCAAATTCATAGTCTCCAAAAACTACATCAGTTATTCCCCTTCCCTCAGTTCCGACTCTTTATTTTTTTGAAGTATATGTATATGACATTCGTGTCCGATGCATATTCGGACATGAGCATAGGGATATGATCCTACAAATATATAAAAAAAACTTAAAAAAAAATTGAACATACCCGTGTCAGACATATATCCGTATCCGACACTAATACCCGAGTCCGAGTAACATAGCCGAAAGCCATGGCTCTATAACCAAGGGTCTTTCAGATATCAGGATTGTCAATGTGAGGATTTTGTTAGTGTAACATCCCAATCCCGCATTGAAAAACTCTGATGATTCACTATGAAATATATATGAACATAAACCCTTACTTGTGAGGCACTTTTTATGAGACAAAACCGTGAGACTTTCGATTAAAGCGAACAATACCTCACAGGTTGCATGCGAGTCTTCACTTAAAAACTTAAACCCATACTTGCGAGATCCCTTTTGTGGGACAAAACTGTAAAACTTTCGAATCAAAACGGATAATACCTCGCAAATTGAGTGCGGGTTTCCACAATGAGCAACTGAACTTATTATCTCACTTCCATTGCAGGGTATTATTAGCTCTGAATTGTCTCCCGCAGGCTTTGCATTGCATATGGTTCTTCACTAACAGCTACAATGGCGAAAGAAAAGTTCTGCTCATCAAAGGTGTCTGGTGAAGGATACTTTTCATAAATCAACTTCGTTTTTTCCAATGACAAAGAATAGAAACTGAACTTTATTTATAGTTAATAGTTAATGCTCAATTTGGTACCTGAATTTCTCCTAAATAAAAATTTGGCATCTGAATTAAGAATTTATTCACAACTTTCCTTTTAGACTTTCACTTACCAACATTCTTGTTTATGAACCCAGGTTTAATCCAGTTAGTTCATACTGTCACTTTTAAGATATGACATTTAGCAGATTTGGAGGTCAAATCCCAACACCTGCAATATTTTCTCTTATCCTCAGCCTACGACCTCCTTTGTAAAAAAAACCATAAATCACCATCAACATAAAAGGAGGGAGAGGGCTGGGCTGTAATTAAGCACAGTTGGCTTATTTTTTACTTTTGAAACAGAAGAAAGGATTCTGGTTGAATGACAATGTGATTGAGCACACCCATTGACAGCAAGATGTCCAATAATAAATAAGAAGTTTACTAAAGAGACCAGCTGTTGTTTCTTCTTTAATTGTTCATAAAACTCACACCAATGGCATGCCATGAAATTATTTACTCTATAGGTTTCTCCTTATTGCATGTCAATCCAAACCCAAGGGGAAACAAAGGGTCATATGAATTATGTCCAGGATTCATTGGCAGCTGTTCAACGCTTCTAAGCCATGTCATCGGTAATCGACCCTCAAAATCAAAATCTCCGAATACTACATCTGTTATTCCCCTTCCTTCACTTCCAGGCAACCAAGCAGCAACTAAAGCATCCACTTTTTCCAAAAGCCATGGCTCTAAAACCAAGGGTCTTCCAGATATCAGGATTGCCAATGTGGGGATTTTGTCAGCAACTGAACTGATTATATCACTTCCACCGAAGGGGATTACAAGCTCTTCGTTGTCACCCAAGGTTTCAGCATAAGGTGGTTCACCTACAACTACAATGGCAAAAGAGAAGTTCTGTCCTGCTAAAGAGTTTGGTGAGGGATATTGATCATAGATCACCTCTGTTTTGTCTCCTACAGATTCTCTAATGGCATCCAAGATGGTTGTGCCTATAAAATAAATAAACCCATCAATCCAATGCCTACATGAACTCCGGAATACAAAGCTTATTTCTTGTTGCAGCAAAGTTATCATCAATTGGAAGATACAAAGCAAGTATGATCAATTCATGCAATCCTTTTATCAAATATATGCAAGTACAAAAACGGTGTATCAGAAGTCTGTACATGCATTTTGTTGATAAATTGTATGGCTTTATGAACAGGTGATCGATTAATTCTGTCAGAAAGCATAGAGAAGAGAAGAATAGATAAGAAAAAGAGGAAATTGGAGAGTGGGAGGTTTGGGGTGAATTTATTATATATGGGCGGGCCATATATCTGCTTACCAATTGTAATTCTGCCGCTGCCTCCATACCAGGTACCTGTCCACCCTCCGCACTGGTAACCAAGATTGTCAGCATGTGTTCCAGCAACAAGAATTCTTTTAGCAGTTCTGTCTAATGGAAGAAAAGAATTTTCTGGGTTCTTTCCATTTTTTAATAGAACCAAGGATTTGCGAACCGCTTCACGTGCTAGTTCCCTGTGTAGCTGCAAGAAAATCAGAGTTGGTACTCAATGTCCAGTTGTCCTTTCTCCAGTATAAAATCAACAAGGACTAGGTAATAAAAAGGCATTTGGTTTTCTAAAAGTAACTAGAGAGTATTTACCTGAAAATACTTAGAGTACGATAGAAAAAAATATAGAAATGGAATCTTCTTCGAAACATTTATCTAATATATAAAGTAGCAAACATGTTCCTGACAAGCAAATATCCCAAATCTTGGAAAATCAGCTTTGTACACTCTACAGTACTAGTAGAAATACACAAACATAAAATAAATTATTGGAAAAAATGTTGAGAAAAAAAATTCCTTCAAAATCTAGAAAATAATCAAGTATGTTCCAAAATTTCAGTTTGTTGAGACACAGGAGGACTCTATAATTGAGGTGAATATGAGAGATAATGAATTCTGCAAAATTTACCTTGCAGCCAACTATATCTAGCAGAGACCTATCGGAGAAGGGATATTCAAAAAGACCACAAACAAATTTCACTCTCAATATTCGTTCAACAGCATCATCTATCCTGGACATCTGTACCTCCCCTGATTCAACCAGAAATGTCAAATCCTCCATGAATTGTTTATATCTGTGAGGCACCATCACCTGCACATTTTCTCAGTCAGGGAATGAAGATATGAATCAAGAAAGAAAAATTTATCCTAGAGTTTGGGAAATAAACCATACCATGTCAATTCCAACATTAACAGCAGTAGAAATGCAGTAACGATAGTTTGAGCCTCGAGGTTCACAGAGTCGGTCAAGTGCTTCCCAATCAGAAATCACAAAACCCTGAACAGAACATTCTCCTGAAATTACATATGCTACATAAATCTTTCAACTGAATGCCTTGTTATAATAGGCACTTCAGGATAAACCTATAGACCATTTAGGATAGAAAGAATACAATTAGGGCTCCAAACCTTAAAACCTAGCTTATCTTTTAAAATTTCTGTCAAGAGGAAACGGTCAGCATGAAGTTTATGTCCATTCCAACTGGAATATGATGCCATAACGGTGGAAACCCCCTGAAAAATACAGTCCAGATACGGTGCCATGTGGATGCTCTCTAAATCATCATATGATAATATGGTATTCCCCTCATTTATACCCTTTTCAGTACCCCCATCTCCAACAAAATGCTTGGCACATGCAATAACATTGTTTCTGGAATCACGCAAAATCAATGAGAGATTCCAACAAGTTTCTAATGAGGTATATGGGTGTTAATTCAGAAATCCAATACAAATATATCTACCTGCCAGCTACAAAAGGGTAGCCCTTTGGGTGTTCCACTGGTGGTTGTCCCTGCAAACCTGTAATAATGGAAGTCATTTTTCTAACAATGTTGGTGTCTTCACTATAACTCTCAAAACATCTTCCCCATCTGGGATCTCTGCATACCTGTGACAATCCATTAATACAAATTGCTCAGATAAAACGCTGTTTTAAACTCATCTAAAATGTTCAGACAAAAGTAGTATAAGCCTATAAGGTAGATACAAAAATAAGAACATAAGATGTCCTATATTCACATGGAACTATGATTCAAATGCTACTGTGATATTGCTCATTAGTTTGATAGGGACACGTGAAATTTGATGATCACTGCAAGCTGTACATTGTTAAAGTGAGTTACTGACTTACCGAAGTCACATTCCTTGTTTAAATCGGTAACTACTGAATCAGTGCAAATACAGTAGAATTGAAGCACATTTGACTAATTATGTTTACAATGACTTACAGTCACACAGGGAGCAAAGTTATAGTGAATGCCGCTTGCTCTAACTTCAAGAGCAGTTGCAACGCCGATTCTTTGAGCCAAATCTGCATCTCTATAATATATTTTGAATAATTAGAGATACTGTTATTGTATTTTAAATAATCTTCCCATGAATCTTTTACTGTAAAAAGTTGGAGGAGGAAATAAAGAAGGCTAAATACAAGAATACCTAGTTCTAGTCTAACACTTTTTTTTTTTCCTTTCTATTTCTTATTTTCTCTAATGGACTTCACGATTTGGGGGAAAAAGTAATATTACAATCTTCATTTCTTTTCCTTTATCAGCATTGTCATTGATAAAAAAAAAATGGTAGAAATTACCATAAAAGCTTTTGGGGGTCAAAGAAGAAACAAACCTAGTGGCTCCAAGGCTAACATTGTGAGGAAATATAGTGGCACCATAAACACTATTGTTACCATGAACTGCATCAATCCCATATATAAGCGGTATCCCGAGCCGCGACTCAAGTGCTGCCTGCTGAAACCTGTCCACCATATCAGCCCAATCAGCTGACAATGCTTTCTCAAATGGCCCACTTCCTCCAGCACTCAGTATACTCCCTGCCAAAAAAAAAATGTCAATTAGGGTTTTCCAGTTTTCATAATTGTCAACAAACTGTTTGAAAAAATGCCTGAGAAAAAGGGTACCAATGGAAAAGTCTTTGAGAGCAGAAGGAGTGGCGACACTTCGCTCAATTTGGGTCATTTGACCAATCTTTTCTTGTAGAGTCATCCGAGAAAGAAGGTCTTTGACTCGATCCTCTATGGGTGCATTTGGGTTCTTGTAAATGCAATCCATTGATCCAGTTGGATTGAACAGAGATGGGTCCGTTCAACCAAAAACAAAAAATACCGAGATGGGGAAATCTTTCTTTGGCTTTGGCTTTGACTTAATGGGAAGGTCTCAAAGAAGGGTAAAAAGCTTGAAATGGGAGGATTCAGCTGACTGCGTCTGATGTAATTAAAACAGCGGGAAATAGTGGTAATTCTTTTAGAGTGTGGTTTAAATGAAGGTCAAAGGGTATCTTATCAATCGATCTACCTACCCTTCCATTGTTCTTCAAAGGTATAACTAACTTCCAAATATCCAGTGTCCTGAGCTGTAGGCAATTGCAGTTGGTTCGGGTCAATTAAAATCCCATTGTTTCCAATTTCTATATATTTTCAAACTCTTTTAGTTTACCATTTTTTTTTATCTGTACTTTTTATTAATAAAAAAATTACTATATTTAGGCATCGTTTAGCACTACTTTTAGCACAGCTTTTGAGATCAAAAACTGCTTTTCACCGTAAACGTAATATTAAATAAATAAAAAAATTTGGGTTCTGTTGTTTAAACTATAATTTGAAAAGCTAAACCAAAAAATCAAAAAATGTAACTTTTGAACTTTAAAAGTTGAATAAAATAACTTTATTATCCTCACATTTCTACACTTTTATTATTTTAAACATATCTTTTTTTGACATTTCAATTTTCTACAACACTTTTTCACAGCAATACTAGACACTTAAAAGTTTTTAAACCACACTTTTTCATTACACTTTATAAACACACTTTTTTTAACTCAATTTTTTTTTTAACTCAAGCTTTTTACAACAACAATGCTAAACTAGACCTTAGTGTTATCGATTCAGGTTAATGAAAATTTTAGTTATTATACATTTTATTAAATTTATTTATTTTAAAATATATAATTATATATTGTAAAATAAATAAATATTTATATATAAACACATGTAATAATAAATATTAATAAAAATAAATATATTTATTTTATTATTCGATATTATAATTTTATTTTAAAAAATTTATAATCACAAATTTTATAAATAATATAGATAAATGAACCAATTATTTATTTTAAATTTGATTGGACCGGAAGGAACCCATCTATCTCATCATTGGAGTTGGACATAGGCATATAATAGTCAAAATTAAAGCCCAAAAACTCTAAAAAAATACAAAGCTACTGTCCTCATGTAAACCTGCTCATGGGTCAGGTCGCGATTCGTTTTTTCATATTCTTTGTTCAGACTTGGTTTTGGGTCAGGCCAGGCTGATTCGATAGGCCCGAATTTACTGTTTATCGGATTAAAAAAATATTTTTTTAATTAAAATTAAATAAAATAATATTATTATAATAAAAAAACTGTTTCGGACCAGTCCGGAACAAAAATATCCTGCCCAGACTCGACCTATTACGAACCGATTCAACGGGCTGCCCGACCCATTAGCAGGTCTACCCTCATGTAGCCAAACGTGTGGTTACCAATTAGCGCCAAGCATGTGGTCTGAGCTCAATCTTTTTCTTGAATAAATTTGATAAAGATTTTTGAATTTGAACTGATTCAAATTATTATTTATTAAATAAAAAATAATATTTATTTAAATTAATTATAAAATATATAAATAATAATATAAAATATTTTTCTAAACAGTTAAAAGGATTTTCATGTCAGTTCATATTTAGCCCAAAAACGAGTTTGGATAAAAAAAATAATTTTGAATCGAGATCCGATTCAATGGTTTACTTCCAATCCTCTCATTCCACGTGTTATATATCAGAAAACTCTATGTAATCCTCGACACACCCAATCTTTACCTCTTTGCTCTTGATAATCCCAAAACGGAAACTCGACGGTTAAACTTAAATCCCCAACGTTTCCTCTAATCCAACGGCTCAAATTCTCCTATAATTATCTCTTTCGCCAAAGCTCTCTGTTCTTGTCTTGTCTCTCTCTACGAAATTCTGCAAATAAAAAACGGGATTATAAAAAGGTAATGCTGCATGTCCCGCCCCTCCGTCCCGCCTAACAAAATAACTTAAAAAAAAAAAAAAAAACAGTATAAAAAAATATATTTTATAAAAATTAAAATAAAATAATTTTTTGATGAAATGAAATGTTAAATTAAAATAAATTTTAATTCATAAATTATTTTTTTTAAAAATAAAAATAAAATAAAGGCCAGCCAGGACGGAGGGAAGCGGGACAATCAGCATTTTCCTTAAAAAAAACATCAAAATCTTTCACATATAAATAATCCTTATTTTCAATATAGATTTTTAAAATTTTGTTTTATTTTTCCTGATTTTCTAGGTTTCCCAAATGTCATCGATTGAATTTCTACGACCGACGACGATAACAAACCACTGTAAATTCAGCACAAATTCTTACTCTAATCTTCTTTATCTACATGGATTAAACTTCTCCACCAATCGATTTAGGGTTTTGCGACAAAACACGAATCGTTTCATCCCCAATTCAATCACTTCCCCCCTACATAACGTCATCGTTTTGAGAAACCACGAAAGGTTTAATCTTTACGGTGGAGGTAAATTAAGGTTCAAAGAGAACAAAATTTCGGCTAATTGTACAGATAGCAGCGATCCGAAGGCGACTTCCAGCGAGAAAAATGAAAGCGAAGGTGGGCAAGGCGTGAAGCAGAAACAGAATCCGACAAATTCGGGCTGTTCAACCAATCAAAGACGAGAAAAGAGCGGAAAAAGAGGGCTTTGGTGGTCAAAAGGAAAGAAATGGAAGTGGCAGCCGATAATTCAAGCTCAAGAAATCGGTGTTTTGCTTTTACAGTTAGGTATTGTTATGTTCGTTATGCGGTTGCTGCGACCCGGGATTCCGTTACCCGGGTCCGAGCCCAGGACTCCAACGACTTTCGTCAGCGTTCCTTATAGTGAGTTTTTGAGTAAGATTAGTAGTAATCAAGTTCAAAAAGTGGAGGTTGATGGGGTTCATATAATGTTTAAATTGAAGAATGAAGCCAGTGTTCAAGAGAGTGAAATTGGTGGTGTTAGTAATAGTAAATTTCAAGAGTCAGAGTCCTTGTTGAGGAGCGTGGCACCTACGAAGAGAATTGTGTATACAACCACGCGGCCTACTGATATCAAGACTCCATATGAGAAGATGCTGGAAAATGATGTGGAGTTTGGTTCTCCTGATAAGCGGTCTGGTGGCTTCTTGAACTCTGCATTGGTAAGTTGTGTTATTTTTTTTATTTTTTGTTATGAAAGTGAGTGAAACTAGTTTAATTTGCTTGCTTTTGAAGTATGTTTGAGTATGCTCAATGATAACCGTTTGAATTGTCTTGGTTATGTTGGCGAAGTAGTTTATTGTGGTAATTTGCCTGCTTAATAGTATGTAATTTAGATTTAGCTAAGGGTATCTTCTCTTTCCTTCTTTGGCTTTGACTAGGTATCTTAAATAGTGATCTGATGTGCCCCCTACTATTGGGAATCTTGTTCCCTCTTGAGGTGGAGGGAATGTAAAGGTTGTATAGTTGGTGGAACTAAGATTGGTTATAATTTGGGAAAAAAATATCTTCAGTTACTCAAAAAAGGACAAATGAGAAGAAAATTAATAGAGATTTCATGGTGGCACCAAATAAGATATTACTAACATCCGGATGTATGTCTTATTGCTAGACATCAAATACCTAGAAATGTAATGTCTTGTCTTTAATTCCTCAAACCAAATGCAGCCGAGATATTAGTTTGCTCTGGTTAGTCTGCTTAATGGTGACTAGTGAAGGGTGATATTTATGATGAAATGTTGGTGTTTAAAAAGAGCTAAGCATGTATAGCCTTGATTAAAATGGCAGTTTGGCATCAAATATGCCTAAAGATTGGTTGTCAGAGGGAAGATGATAGGCAGTCCTCCAAAAGTTGCTAAACTTCTAGTAGAGATACCAACCTTCACATTGTTCTTTCTAAATCATGTGTTCATATACAACTGAAATGTGGGGTTTTATATATTTGACTTCCTCTCTTTGGCAGATAGCTTTGTTCTATGTTGCTGTCCTTGCAGGACTTTTCCATGGATTCCCTGTGAGCTTTTCTCAGGTGTGGATTTGCTTGTAAGTTTTGTGAGTACCTTAATGTCTATGTTGCATTAATAGATTCTGATTTGAATCATGTATGTATGCAGCATACATATGTATGCAGCATACAGCTGGTCAGATTAGGAATCGCAAGTCTGGGGCTTCTGGGGGTTCAAAAGTGTCTGAACAAGGTGAAACAATCACTTTTGCTGATGTTGCTTTGGTGTTGATGAGGCCAAGGAGGAGCTAGAAGAAATCGTGGTACGTTAAATATTCCTCTACTTCATATGCTACCAGCAATTGATATTTTGTAGTAAATGCTCCTATGAATTCAAGCTATTGTCTTTATATGCTTATGTTTACTGCCCAGGAATTTCTTAGGAATCCAGACAAGTATGTACGGCTTGGTGCTCGTCCTCCCCGAGGAGTTCTCCTTGTGAGTTGGTACTAGAGACAATTAAGCATTCTGGCCTTTTGAAAGAAATTAGTTGAAACTTTGCTTCCTGAGGTTGAAGAAGCATTTAGTCTAGGAAGTAATGGGCTATGTGCAAAACATTATTAATTTCAGAAAACTGTTGGGTTAGGTTCGCTAATTGTTTCACTTACTCTTAGAATATCTTCACCACCAAAAGCATTTGGACTGCAAAGCTTTCTACTTGTCATTCTTGTTATGACTAGTTCAAAAAAAATTTGGATGGAATTCCACATGTTCAAAAGTTTCCATCGAGTGCTTAGATGCCAGTAGTATATTACGGTTTCCTTGCATTATTACCCTCTTATGTAAGATTGGAAATATAGTTGACATTTATGGTTTTATTTGTGTTACAGGTGGGTCTTCCTGGGACAGGTAAGACTCTTCTAGCGAAAGCTGTGGCCGGTGAAGCAGAAGTTCCATTCATAAGTTGTTCTGCCAGTGAGTTTGTAGAGTTATATGTTGGAATGGGTGCATCTCGAGTTAGAGATCTCTTTGCACGAGCAAAGAAGGAGGCACCTTCAATAATTTTTATTGATGAGGTCAGTCTATGGGTTTTATTAATTTGTTGGAACAATCTGTTCAACTTTTTTATTTCCAGTAGAATTTTCTGACACCTTTCCTCATGCACAGATAGATGGCGTAGCTAAAAGTCGTGATGGTAAATTTCGCATTGTTAGCAATGATGAACGAGAGCAAACTTTGAACCAATTGCTCACTGTAAGTTTCCCTGCATCATAGTTTTTCTGCTGTGTGGACCTCTTTGCCATACTCCTCTGAAGCTAATATTTTGGAACTACATTGCAGGAGATGGATGGATTTGACAGCAATTCCGCTGTGATTGTTCTTGGAGCTACAAATCGATCTGATGTCTTGGATCCTGCCCTTCGTCGACCTGGGAGATTTGATCGTGTTGTTATGGTTTGTATGATGCATTGTATTTCAATTAACTCTGTGAATGCTGGAATCTGCTACATAACCAGTTCCTTCTTGCTTAACTGTTATCTCAAGGATATCATGTCTCGTATGATTTCCAGGTAGAGACTCCTGACAGGATTGGAAGAGAAGCTATTTTGAAAGTACATGTTTCTAAGAAGGAACTTCCCCTTGGTGAGGATGTTGATCTTTGTGACATTGCCTCTATGACTACCGGTTTTACTGGGTATTTTCTCTTTTACTTTGTCGTATTTAAATCCACTGCTTCTCCATCCTCCTCCTCTAGCCTCCCTTTCCACTTCTTAAACTCCTATTTGTTGTTGGTGCAGTGGGAATAACTATTTGATCTTTTACATTTTGCAGGGCTGACCTCGCAAATCTGTTAAATGAAGCTGCCTTGCTCGCTGGAAGAAATTTTAAAGTTGTTGTGGAGAGAATTGATTTCATTCAGGCAGTAGAGCGACCAATAGCTGTAACTCTCTCTCTCTCTGAGCTCAATTTGTGTTTGTGTATTTCTCACAGTTATTTTGTCGTTATTGTTTATTCACATTCATTGTGTTTGACTGTTTCCTGCTCCCATGTTCGTAAAGAATTTATTATCGCATTTTTCCTTGCCTTGAAAGTTAAGTTTTAATTATTACTTCCTCTATCTGATGATGTTATGCAATCTTCTCATTCTTGTTCTAGACTTTAATTATTGGTTTTACTGTATACCATACATATTTTAAATTACCTTATAAACACAAATACAATTGATAATTGAGGGCAAAAAATGTTTTCATGCAATGCATTTATATTTTGCACTTTCTGATGAGACCATAATTAGGGATATAGGATTTTGACCAATCTACTGTAATTTACCCAATTCCTTCTTACACATCTGTCTCACAATGATGTGTAATTATGCTAAAGAATTATGAGTAGACATTGAATTGCAAGTTGAGTGACGAAAAGAATTATATTTCATAGGGCATAGAGAAGAAAACTGCCAAGTTGAAGGGAAGTGAGAAGGCTGTTGTTGCAAGGCATGAAGCCGGCCATGCAGTAGTAGGTACGGCTGTTGCAAACCTTCTTCCTGGACAGCCACGTGTTGAGGTAAATTACGGCAATATTTTACTGAATGTTCAAATGTTCTCAGTTTATTTCTTAATTTTTTTTATTTATATGTTCTTGTTACCTCAGTATGAAATTTGAATGGAATCTGAACCCATGGCTGTGTAGGATTTGGTTTAGGAGATTGCATGCACTGTTCACGTCATGTACCAGAGATGGTCACAGTGCAATCATTTTTTCAATTTTACTGGGTCGTTATTTAGGAGATGATTGGCGTATATTAGTTATTTCCCTTCCTAATTGTTAGTTTCTCTTTTGATACTTGGGAAGGTCAGGCAAGACCTAGAGTAAAAGGCTAACCAACTAGTTCTCCAGGATGGATCAACTTTGACCTCTATTTATGGATAAAAAATGGAGTCTCTAGCATGTGGTGCCTGAGTTGAATTTCAGTTGAGAAACTTGGAATATGTTAAAAGACCTGATTTATTTTTCCAACCTTTTTTTAAGGGGTGGGAAATTGTAATGTTTGTACATACTACCTAATTCAGAAACAGTAGTATACTACTTTTAAAGTTTCAAGCGACAATTATAAACATTAAAAAAAGAAATTGAGTATTAGGTTTCTTCACATGTTATACAATTTTTCTTTCATTTTTGGTACATGTGGAGGTCCACTTGGTCTTGGGCTACACTGGAAACTCTGAATAATAACGTTCAACTTATTAATGTTGGGTTGTTCCATGGAGACACAATTATCATAAAATGGACTTTAATCATCCCAGCTGCTTCTGTTCACATGAAATGGATAATATGGTAAACCAATCAACTCTCGTCTGTGTTTGCAGAAACTGAGCATATTGCCAAGATCAGGAGGAGCACTGGGCTTTACTTACATTCCTCCTACCAATGAAGATAGATATTCACTCTTCATTGACGAGTTACGTGGCCGTTTAGTTAATCTTCTTGGTGGACGCGCTGCAGAGGAAGTTGTCTATTCAGGTCGTGTTTCTACCGGTGCGCTTGATGATATTAGGCGGGCAACAGACATGGCATACAAGGCAGTAGCTGAATGTGGTCTTAATCAGACTATAGGCCCTCTGTCTTTAGCTACACTTTCTGGTGGAGGCATGGATGAATCTGGGGGGGCAGTTCCTTGGGGACGAGATCAGGTCCCTTTTACCCTTTAATAAATGTAGTTTATCCTTTTTGTTTTCAGTTCCTACACTATCTGTAATGAAGACTGATACAGGGACATCTAGTTGATCTTGTTCAAAGAGAGGTTAAAGTGTTATTACAGTCTGCCCTAGAAGTAGCCCTTTCTGTTATACGCGCTAATCCAACTGTTTTGGAAGGGCTCGGTGCCCACCTGGAAGGTAATCTGCTGTTGCTACCTGTTCCATATGTTAAAATTCCTGTACATCCTATTCTTTTTTCATTTCTATGTGGTATACGTTATTGTTTTATTATGTGCATTGCCATATTTTTCTGAACATACAATCTAATGGAAATTTATAAGGGATGGAACAGGTAGTTGATCCCAAATTGATATTAGGTAAAGCCTCCTACCATTAAGTTGTATAACTGTTTTCCTGAGACCTTTTTGCTGTCTTCTGTTTAGGAAATATAATATGCAGAAAACTTTTTAACTGTTATGTTTTTCTTCTATCTTGTGTCACAATCTTGTGAGGGTTGTTTAGTTGGTTGAAAACCAAACCTGTGTTACTGTATGATGACTATGTATTACTATTTTCACAATGTTCCCGGACAAACTATTCGGTTGTACTTGTCAGATCTTTAATGCTATTCTGCATTATTTTAGTTAAATTATATTAGTACCTATGGGTTTCATATCCTAGTGTTGATAATATCCACACTCTTAAACAGTTTGAATCTAGTTGTGAAGTTGATGTTCTGTATCTTTAAAAAGGGAAAAAGAGAATAAAATTATTATCTTTACTTCATATTGTGGTCTAACGCATGCTTTTATTCAGAAAATGAGAAAGTAGAAGGTGAAGAGCTACAAAAATGGTTGAAATTGGTTGTTGCGCCAAAGGAACTAACAATCTTCGTTGGAGGCAAGCAAGAGTCTCTTCAGCCGGTGCAAGCAGGCTCTGGATAAGTGATTTTGCTCATTGCTTGTCAACATTGAACATTACATGGAGTCGACTAAAGCTTTCTTCGTGCCTTGACGGCTTAACCTTGTCAATGAGCATGTCATCATTACTGGCATCAGCTCCCTTGCACATTTTTGTATATTTCAGCAAGGTGAATTTTGGCTTTTTTTTTAACACTACCAAGTCTTTTCATTGTTTTATTCTCACTACACTTACAGAGCAAACGTAGAGAAAGAAGTGGTAAAGCTGAAGATCTATTTCCTTAAGAACCTTCGAGCTTGTCTCGCCGATCTTGACATTATGTTGATAAGTACGGGTTAGTTTCCGACATCTGTTCTGTTGTACATTGACTATTATTTTCATACACAATTATTTTGTGAAATATAAGATTATTGCACATAAACATGCTGGGTTCTCTTAAGAAGAAATTGTACATATTTTGCTATAGACAATACATGCTGTTACTAATAGTTTGGCAACATGGAACTTGGAAGCATCCTTTTGGAACATTGACATGAGACTGGAAATATATTCTGATTTTATTTAGGGAATGCATTTCTGCATGGTTATTGCCTCTAGTATTTATTTTCTTGGGTTGAGAAAATAGAAAGAAAGTTTAAAGTTTTGCAGAAGACAGCCATAGGTAACATCTAATTCAAACATTAGCTTTTGAGAAGAATGGAGGGTTGTAAGTGAGTTGAGATTTCATATTTTAGAAGGAAACCCTAAATATCTGTGTTGCTTTCAGATTACAACTCTTCCTTGCTTCCTCTTTCTCGGGATACAAACAATAAGTTCACTTGACCTGTCAGCATTTATGTTTAACATATATTCAGATGCATACATATGTTAGACATATACTCGTATCCGACACTCAACTTAACTCCAAATAACATAGCTTATTTATACTCCAACATCCATTTCCTAGAAAGCCATCTCAAAAACCATTGAAGATTATCAAGTCTACCAAGTCCATTTCATTCTCATGAACTATCAACTCTGGCCTGTTTACTATAGAAGAAGAGACAAACCTACAGTGCCATTAATTATCAACAACTATTTTTTAGATAACTGAATTCTATTTCAACCTTCAAATAAGCAAAGATGAATTTGCTACAAAGAGTATATGTCCTTTACAGCCATATTTAGAAGTCCTTAATATATTGGTATATGTCCTTTAGAGTGGTATATTTTTGTTAACAATATATTTTCACTTTCATAAATAAAAAAGCATAGGATCTCATAAATTATTTTAAAAAATATTAATTTTTTTTGTTATTATAATTATTATGTTTTATAGTAAGTTGTATAAATTAAAATAAAAATTACAATTATGATGATCACAATTATCATAATAACTTTTATTATGTATGCAACCATGATAAATATGACCTCATAAAAAATGCATCCAACATCACAATTTAAATCCCTGATTATTAGTCTTTCATCCAAAAATCAACCTGCCACTTTACTTTCAGTTACTTAGCAGTAATATTGTTTTAATTTCTTATCAGTGAACTGACAAAATCAGTAAAAACAAACATCTAACTTCAAAATTCAAATGAATTCGTAATTTATAAGAATTTATAAAGAAAAAAAAAAGTAGATTGCATTGAAGGAAATTAATAACAGCTTAATGTTCAAGAATCAAGAATCAAGAAAGGTTGCAAAAGCAATAAAGAAAAAAAAAAACCAGATGATTGGATAATTACAGTAATTTTTTATTTCTTGGCGAAAAGTCCTCCAAAGCCACCACCCTTCTTCTTCTGAGGGACAGAAACAGAGTTCTTGCCGCCATTGGAACTGCCACCACCATTCTTTTCATCAACTTTCTTGAGAATAGGATCAGTTTCATAAAACTGATCTTCCTTCTGCAAGCTGCCAAGAATCCAATCAAAAAGCCCTTTCTCTTCTTCTTTGCTTCCACCTGTAGTTTTTGAAGCTGTTGCTGCAAAAACCCTTGTTGTAGAAGGAGCAAAGGAAATTATTGGCAGAGAAGCCATTGTCACTTAGCTTAGACTTTCTCTTGAAATGATGATAAAGAAACTAAGGAAAGCATGTTATTGTAGAAATTAATATATTTTTATGGGGATAGTGTTTGCAGTGAATTTTGGACCGTTGGATGAGATTTAAGATGATGAGTGAGAAAAATGGGGAGTTTTTGTACCACGAGCTCTCCACAAGTGTCTTATACTCTTATCTTCATTGCTGGATTTTAAAGGTTTTTATTTTTATTTATTTTGGGTTTGTGATTTTTCATTTTTGGAAGGAGGAAAAATAGGAAGTATTTCGTCTGTAATTTTTTTTTTATTATTGTAAGTATTTAATTACATTTAAGAATTATATAAAGGTCCATTGCTTATAAGAATTATGAACTTATAAGTATGAACTTCATGTAATATTTTGATAAATTTTATATAACTTTAAATTTTGATTGATTAATTGTAATATAATTATTGTAGGTGATATATTTTTGAAAAAAATAAGAGATGGGAGTTGATCTTAGCATGTATGGAAATAAGATTGACACGTGGCAAAATGGTAACCTGTGCACTTTGCTTAGAGTTTTAGCCAAATCATTTTCCAAGTCTAGTAAATTTGGAAATTAACAGATCAAGTTTTGTTCTTTTTTTTTTTGTTTTGGTGAAGAATTTTTTAATAAAACTTTTAGGTCAAAGCATTATATGTTTTTTTTTTTTTTTCATTTAAAAAAGAGAAGTTATGTCAATGAATCAAATATGGGACGGAAAATGTATTTCTCGTTTTAGGGTTATTTAGCATTGTTGTTAAAATTAAAAAAAAAAAAAGTTGAAAAAAAATGTATTTAAAAAATAAGGATGAAGTAAAAAATATTATTAAGAGAAGACCGAAATATATGTATATATAAATTAAAATTAAAATTAAAATTCTTATGAAATATTTATAAAATACATTTTATTTAATCTTAATTATAAAAATATAAAAAATAATTTTTTAATATTAAAAAAAGATTTTAAAGGCCTTAAAATTAAAAAATAAATATATCTATATCGGATATATATTCATATCTAAATTTATCTTTAAATCTGAATAATATAGCACATGGCAATCTTCTTTATAAAAAGGAAACACTAATTAGTTCATCTTAGACCCATCCAAGTTTTATAGAGAAGCTTGCCGCCGGATATAAACTTGATAATATTTGACACAAACATGATTAGAAGACACGAACACGATACGACACAAAAAAGTAATACGAACATGACACGAATACACGAATGTCTCAAAATTTATATAATACGAATTATTAACGTATCAAAATTTATATAAATATAAAATACTTTAAACACGATTATAACACGACAAAATACGCAAACACGATACAAATACACGAATTGTCAGGTCTAAGATAAGTTACCAAGTAGGGATGGCAATGGATAGTTCAAATTCGAATATTTGCAATTATCCGATCTGCTTTTTGCGGATTTGGATATTGCGGATTCGGATAAAATTCAGATTCAGATATTATAATTACTATCCGCAGCGAATTCGAAGCGGATGTAGATATGAAACCTCAGATATCCATTATTCGAATCCGTATTACTTATACAGATAACGGATTCGGATATCCGAATCCGCTATCTGAATCCGCTTATTTTTGCGGATTCGGATATCCAAATCCATTATCCGTTTCTTTGAATTTAAAATTATTTTTTGTTTGATTGTAAATTTTTATTTTTTACTTACTAAATTCGGATATTCAACGGATTCAGAGATCCGATAAATAATGTTATTTAATTCGGATTCGGTTAGTAATATTCGAATTTAATGCAGATAATAAAAGAATTTGAATTTTAAAGCAGATTTACGAATTTGAATTCAGATTCGAATATTACAAAAAAAAAACAGATATTCAATCCGCTGTCATCCCTATTATTAAGTTAGACCTGGAATTGGAAAGTGGAAAAAAGATGCCAATCTCAGTGAAGTTACAAGGAAGCCTATTTCATTCCTGGTGATTCCTGCCTTTTAGCCCCAGCCTCCAGCTTGGAGCTCCTAAATGGGTTTTTTTGGGCCTTTCTCAGCTCAATGCTCCCATAAGCCATAACTGTACTGAATTTTGGACCTTTGGACCATGATCGAACATTCGAGCTCCACTAAGTTGTTATCAGGCTACAAATTGGACAATCCAGGAACCCGACCAACCTCCATTGCCGCGCCAAAAAGCAAGGCATATATTCCGCGCAAAATAGATCGAAGGATTCGAAAAAAACCCGGTCAGCAGCAACACCTTCAAGCTCAAGGCTTCAATTAAAACAAATCCATTATCCAAGAAGAAAGAAAAATTAAAAAAAAAAAAACTCAGTTGCTTTTTCAGTTTTAATGGCGAAATTCAACAGCATTTGACTTTGGAAAGCCTCGGAACTTGTTCCAAGATCCAATAAACAAATTTCTTACATTCATGGAATCTCGCTCTCTGTTTGCTTCTCTCACCTTTCATTCCGCAATGCGTTTAAACTGCCAACTTGCCACAAGAACTTTTCTTTCTCTTTACTTTTAGATCTCTCTTTTAGGTTTCCTTTACGTGCCATTAAAAAGAATTTGATTTTCAGTTCCCACGTCATCTTCTGCGGTTGCTTTCTCTTTGCGTTTGATTGGCTTTTTTTTTTTTTAACTGATCATTACATTTTCTTCCTATATTTCTCTTTCTATTCAGGAGTTTGCTCTGTAATTTGTTGCTAAGTGAGAGGATATTGAAGTGAAGCTTGAAGGGCACCGATCAAATTGGTAACTTATTGTTTCTGGGTTACATTGAAAATTTTAATTTTCTTCTTTGTTTGTTGATTATTTCATAAAATATTGGCATTACCATAAGGGTTAAAATAAAAAATTAAAACTTTTCTTCTTTTGCTGACCGGGGGTTTTAGTTCAATTGACTAATTGCAAATGTTTAGGCTTAATTTGCCTTAGTTGCATGGTTTTTTTTTTTTTTTTTCTTTCTATTTCAACTTTGGAAGCTCCAAAATTATAGTGATAAAAGCAGGGCTTCTTCTTCTTTCTCAAATCACAAGTTATATATCTGAATATTGATAGAGATAGCAATATAATTTGCTTCAAAGCTTCTATTTTTGGCACTATTGCTTTACTGAAGTTGCACCAATTTACTAATTTTGGGGTATTAACTTACTTTCTACTTTAGCATATATAGCTTTTGTTAATGCTTTAGAATTCTTACACTTCATTGGCTAACTTTAATTTGAAGTTTTGCCAATAGCAATTTGGAACTGAAAAGTTTGGCTAATTTTTCCAAATCTTATATTTCGTTTCATTTTTTTTTCCTGATATGCAGGTCAGTGATATGTCAAAGTTAGATCAAGATGTTTGCCATGATTCTGAGGAATCAGAATTAAGCTCTTGGAATGCGAAAGTGACGTCAGATGAAAAGGTTAATAGAGTATACGAGATCCTGAGTAGTATCCATAAGCAAGGGCAGAGGTCGATTAGCAGTATCATGACAAATGCTGAGCATGGAACATTGACTGATAGGTAGAATTACCAACAAAAAAAAATTCAACTTCGTTCGATGTCTATTTTTTTATGTTATGTTGCTCCGACTCTTCATTTTTCTTGAAATACACGTGTCCGACACATATTCAGACATGGATATGAGGATATAACTCTCCAAGGACCCTTCAAATATATGAAAAAACTTGAAAAAAATTGAATATATCCGTGTCGGACCCGAAACTCACACCCGAGTCCGAGTAAAATAGGTTTCATGTGTATTTCATTCCTACATGCATTTTTATTTTGCTAATTGGATTTTGACGTGAACTTGATTTTTTTTCTATTATCATGTGAATTTTGAAAGTTGTTTCGCTTTGCTTATTTTACTTAACATGTCCAAGTTTGAAAGACAAGAAATTGGCTTTGTTCAAATGAATCACACAACAATGACCACAGTCAACACAATCGATGTCTTATTTTTTAAATATTTTAAACTTTTGTAAACTTTGTTTGACAAAAAATTATGTTCTGGAGATTGATTTGTTGAATTTTTCCATCTTTCTCCTAATGTATGTACCGTACTAAACTACTAATTGATCAGTTTGCATTCATGATGTACACACTAATACCGATCATAGAGAATTATGTGATCAGAGTTACCATTTTAATCTATGTTACTTAGATTCGAGTATGAGTGTCGGATATGGGTATGTGTCTGACACGGATATGTTCAATTTTTTCCAAGATTTTCATGTAGGATCCTTGGAGTATCATATCCCCATACCCATATTCGGATATGCGTCGGATACGGGTGTCGGACACGGGTACTTTAAAAAAAAATGAAGAGTCTGAGCAAGATAGATTTTAATAGTGACATTTGTTTGGTCAATTTGATGTATATATCACTGGTTCTTCAATAGCATGTGTAAATTCCAATTTACTTTCTTTACTCAGGCTTTTTAAAGGGAATAGAGCAGCAATTGGTGACAGTTTCAGTCTTCCATTTGACGGGAATGGAAAACGTCAACCTGTATTTGGAAGAAGATCTGGACCTCTTCTGTCTGGAACAGCCTACTGCATTTCTTCGTGCAGCATGATATTGCTGAACAAAGTTGTTCTCTCAAGTTATAATTTCAATGCAGGAATATCATTGATGTTTTATCAAGTATGTAACTATATCTGGATAATAGCATTCAAAGTATGCAAAAATGTCTTGTCATCTTTGAAAAGCATGCATAATTCTTTAGCCATCTTTGACCATTTCGCTGGCAGCATTACTCCTGTCTGTGACCATCTTTCGATTTCTTGTTTCGTGAGCTATGTTGCTCTGACTTTTCATTTTTCTTGAAGTATCGATGTCCGACGCATATCTAGACATGGATATGGGGATATGATCCTCCAGGACCCTCCAAATACATGGAAATTTTGTAAAAAATTGAACATACCCGTGTCGGACACATACCTGTGTCCGACACTCACACCCGAGTCCGAGTAACATAGTTTGTGAGAACGGTTGAAACTTTGCCATGGTGGAAGTTCATTCTTTTTCCTGTATTGCACTGCAGAATCTGATCTGTTGTCTAGTTGTTGCCATATTGGCTCTGTGTAGAGCAGTTTCAGTGGAAAAGTTCAATTGGAAGCTGATCAGGGTTTGGATCCCTGTGAATATAATCTTTGTTGGCATGCTTGTATCGGGCATGTATAGGTATGTTATTATGTTGTTCAAACTCTTCATTTTTCTTGAAGTATCTGTGTCCGACACCCGTGTCCGACACATATCCGGACATGAGTATGGGGATATGACCCTCCAAATACATGGAAAAAATTGAACATACTCGTGTCGGACACATATCCGTATCCGATACTCACACCCGACTGAGTAACATAGATGTTATAGACTGCACCTTTAATGTTTTCCTCTTATAATGTTTAGACAAAAAGTGAAGAGAAGTGGACTCCTGACTATACATTTTTTGTGTTTTTCCATTTCAGTTTGAAATACATAAATATAGCAATGGTGACCATTCTGAAGAACATGACGAATATTTTAACAGCAATTGGAGAATATTATATTTTTAGAAAACGTCAAAATCAGAAAGTGTGGACAGCGATGTTTATGATGGTAAAGTTATTCCTTGTGGTTATCAGATTCATCAGGAAAAAACACCAATTACTTTACTTCTGTGTGAACTGTATGCTAGTTTTTTACTGTCCCCCAGACTTTGAGTGGTTGTCTTGTTGCATGCAGCAGGAACCAACTTGAGTACTAATTTTGTTCATCAAATCTTAAAAATTTTGTAATGGAAAAATATCCAATAAGAAGTTATTTGGGGAACACAGAAATTATTATGCACTTGGCACAAAAGACACCATTGTGAATGGCCACCATTTGGTTCTTTCTATGTTGCTCTGAATCTTTATTTTTTTTGAAGTACTTGTGTCCGATATCCGTGTCCGACTCATATCCAGACATGAGTATGGGGATATAATCTCCAAGAACCTTCCAAATATATGAAAATCCTTAAGAAAAAATTAAACATACCCGTGTCTGACACTCACACCTGAGTCCAAGTAACATAGGATTCTTTAGGGCACAAATCAAGTCAACACTCTTCCATAAATATATAATCAACTCCATTAAAAACAAAAAGCAACCCTCTTATAGTTATGAATGTAATTCTTGCTTTCTTCAGAAATTTAAGTCTATCGTTACTGAGATTGTGTCATTGTGCTGCAGATTATCTCAGCTGTCAGTGGCGGTATCACAGATCTCTCTTTTGATGCCGCAGGATATACTTGGCAGATTTTGAATTGCATCTTAACAGCTGGCTACTCGGTATTCCTTGAAGACTTATTTACTATTCGATCTAATCATGATGTTGATTTTTGAGATCTGTAATTTCTAGCTTTGAATATGGGAAGCATGGTTTTTTTTTTTCAGACCTTATTATATTTTTATGATTTATGTTGTTTCGATTTTTTATTTTTTTTGAAATACTCGTATCTGATATTCATGTCCGACATATATTTTAACATGGGTATGGGGATATGATCTTCGAAAAACCTTCAAAATACATAGAAAAACTTAGAATAAATCAAACGTATCCGTGTCGAACACATTTCCGTATCTGACACTCACATTCGAATCCGAGTAACATAGTTTATGATTACCAACTATCAAGCAACATTATAATTTGTGACAGCTTACTCTACGGCGTGTCATGGACAAAGCTAAGCAGACAACAAACTCAGGATCGCTTAATGAAGTATCCATGGTTTTGCTGAATAATTTGTTGTCTCTACCCTTCGCCATCTTCTTGATTTTCATTTCCCATGAATGGAAATATGTAATAAATGTGTAAGTGAACATCTTAAAAGGTTTAACTTTTGTTACAGTCATACAAGTTTTTCATCATGCAAGTAGCATCTTCTTGTATTCTGACATCTGCAGTTTTGATTTGCAGCGATGTGATTATAGTACCAATGTTTTGGGTTGTTGCAACAGCAAGTGGATTGCTTGGACTTGCCATTAGCTTCACCTCAATGTGGTTTTTGCATCAAACTGGACCAACTACTTACAGGTATTCGATTTTGTGTTTGATTAACTCAAAAGTGTCAGACAACTCCTTAAAAGATTTATACCTCTTAGCTATGTTGTTCCGACTCTTCATTTTTCTTGAAATATTAATGTCTGACGCATATTCGGACATGGGTATGGAGATATGACCCTCTAAATACATGAAAAGACTTAAAAAAATTAAACATATCCATGTCAAATACATACCCGTATCTGACACTGATACTCGAATCCGAGTAACATAGCCTCTTAGGTTTTATGTCAAAGAGACTGGCTCATAGATTTCTAGGTAAGGTAACAAGGGGCCAACATGAAGATAAAACTATATGGTTCTGCTGATGTTCTTTATGCTCATATAATTTGAGATTAATCCACTCTTTTTGAACATTTTTCTATGTTAATAACCAAATAACCGGACCAACGAAGGTTGGCCTGAGTGAAAGGAGCTCAGGTCGCTTAAGTAAATGGTCTCGAGGTCGAACCCTTGTGAACGTAAAAAACTTTATTGGGAGAGGTCCCCGCCTTGGCGCCTGACAGTACCTCGAAGGATTAGTCCTGAACGAAGTTTGGAGATACCTTGAGTAACCAAAAATAACCAAATAACCGGTATCTATGTTAACCCATAGCAACAATTTCATCTAGTTACTTTGGCATGAGGAAGTGCATAGTTGTTGATTAAAATACATAAGACCAAAGCAATGATTTCTTTTCAAATAAAGCTTGAGAGGAAGTACATTTTTATTTTGTTAAATTACTTGTGTGTATACATGTCATAATTAGTCCCCAGCTATGTTGCTCCGACTCTTCATTTTTCTTGAAGTATCCGTGTCCGATGCATATTCGAACATAGATATGGGGATATAACCCTCCAAAGATCTTCCAAATACATGAAAAAACTTAGAAAAAGCTGAACATACCTGTGTCGTTATACATACACGTATCCGACACTTACACCCGAGTCCAAGTAAGATAGATCCCTAGTTCCTCTATTTGCAAGCTGCTCTCATCTTCAATTATGTGCAGTACTGTATCCTTTGTTTGTGCGTTAATGTGAGGATCATATTACCGCCTGACATTGTATCCATGTTTGATTCTATAGTCTTGTAGGTTCCTTGAACAAGATTCCCATCTCTATTGCCGGTATCGCGTTGTTCAAAGTTCCACTCAGTGTACCAAACATGTTCAGCATACTTTTTGGTAACGAAATTAAATGAGGACTCTGCATATCATGAATGCCTTACCAAACGTACAGATTTTCATCTTAACTCAGTTTCTGTATGCTTCTTCCAGGTTTATTTGCTGGAATATTCTTTGCCAGAGCCAAAATGTCATGATCCCGGAAGCGGACCATCAAGGAAACATATACACGTTGAATGATCAGATAGCATTTGTCACACTGGGAAAAAGCCAGAAGCTTTCCAGGACATAAAACTTTTGAAAACAAATTTTGATTACAATCCTTAAGGATTAGTCTTAAAATCACAAGTTCATATATACAACTCGAAAAGGTCATTAATAAACAGAATAATTATCATGTTTACTGTTTAGGTATCTGTGTTTTTTTATTACTTACAGAAAGTTAGAAATTAAAGCTGGTCTTCTTTTCCTTTTTGAGGAAGCATTTGAGAGAACATATATAGGAATTGGAATATGGATTTAGCTCACTTAATTCATGCAACCATCCTTAAGAGGTGGCATTCATTCAGTTAGTTTGAGTTCGATCACAACATCCGCATTCCTTTCTCTTATGATCCGTAGATCTCGAGTGCCAGCCTGCCTGCGCTCCAGCAGAGGACACCGCACGGTGCCATTGTCGCCACCATCCATGCAATTTCCCTCAACTCCTCAGGTGAAACCCTGCTTCCAAACACCTCAAACCAGGGAATTAAATAGCGGCCGTAACGTCTATTTAACTGTTGCGACTTCCTCCGCCGTCGATATTCGCGACCGATATTTACCGCAATTGACCGTTGTAACATTCATTACATTCGCAACCACGATAAATACAACGCGACCAAAAACGCGTCCGCAACCGTAATTTAAATTCCTGCCTCAAACTACCCACCTTTCTCGAAGTTGCCTCACCAGTCACCACCCTTTAGAATGAAATAAATATATACTATATTACTATTAAAGAATAACACAAGAAATTCTTTTCTTTTCTTTTTCTCTTTTACTTTCACTGTTTGTTTTATAAACAAAATTCCGGAAGAGAAGGGGAAAAAACAAAAGGTTGGGGCGATGGCCATATGATTTTGCTCTCGTGGGTTATGTTTCTGATGTTTATTTCTTTTTTTATTAAAAGGGTTTAAGCTTCTTGGCTAGTCTCTGGAGAGGTAAGACTCAAGAGGGAAACAAATGTCTTCTCCTCCACCAGTATTCCATAGAAAATGGGCATAATTTGCCGAGTAATAAGAGTTATTAGGATCTGCTGAAATTGCTTCCAAGAAAGTTTCTTCAGCTGCCCACAAATCATTCCTCACTCTCCATAAAAAGCTCGCGTATTTACTGTATGCGTCCGCGTCCACTGGTTCCACTCCTATCGCTTTCTTGAAGTACTCTTCCGCTCTGTTTTCGCGTGACAAAAAGACCCAAACAAATAAAACCCTTGGTCAAAACAGCTGTAATCTCCATCATCTGAAGTAAGGTTTAAGTTGGAAAAATCCTTTTAAGTCAAAAGTGAAAAGTCAAATATTATTCGGATTCGCACGAGTGTCAGATATATTATTGAAGATATCGGGTAAAAATATATTTTTATATTTATATTCGAATATATATCAAACATAAATATACAAATATCAAATACGAATATTTTAAAAAAAATTTAAAAAATCCCATATAACAGAGATTCAAAAACAACTAGTTAAGGCTCTAAAGCATGCGGGGTGATATTTTCCTGTTAAGCGAGTGAAAGATCACTTGCACAAAGGTGATAAATTGGGACATTTTCCTATTTGCCATGAAACGCAAAACTATGAAACTGCACCACACATTCCCCTGTAACAACGGCGGAGCTCCCACAAATTTTTTGAAATCCCCTAATATAAACATGTATTTACATCAAATATATGTAAATTGACCCCTCCAAATTAAAATTACTATTCTCTAATTTTATTTTAAATTAAAAAAGCCAAAATTATATTATTATTTATCTATTTATTAAATCCACCAATCATTATTTACAAACACTTAACATCAATAAGCTTATCACAAATATTAAGTCATAATTATGTAAACTTAAGAAAAACCAAATTAACTTTCTAGCTTTCTCGACATAACTTTTTTTTTTTCATATATTTCAATTTTATTATATATCTGTGATCGTTTTCAATGTGTTTTGTTTAATCATTTGAGTTTTTTACCACTTGCCAATAGTCTTTACAAAGCTAAAATTGTTGTTCAATTTTTTTTTTTTATAAATATATATACATATATTTTTGTCTTCATATGAATAATCTTAAATCTTTAATGTTTTGTCAAAAATTCAAGATAATTTTTTTTTAAAATTTTTGTTATAGTGTTATATAAATTGATTTGTCTTAGCCGTTTATAAAAAATTCTTCTTTTACAAAAGTTGATACTTTCACTTGTTAAAATTTTATTATAAAAATTAAATTGATAACAGATTTATAAATTTATGAATCGTTAAAATTTATATATTTTATAAAATTTTTATTTTTTATTAATATATATTTTGTATATCTTTTATATTAAAAAAAATTGAAATACCTCAATAAAAAATATATATGATTTTGATTAATCCCTTCAAAATTAAATATCAAAATTCGTCACTACTCTGTAACCAAAGATTCGAGAAAAACCCATCCCAACCAGATCTAGTTTCGTCTTTGCTCCAGCCAAAGTCAGCAAGAGGACCCAAAACTCTTCTCCTTTCTTTCTTTCTGGTTGCCGCAACAAAGGACTAGATTTGGTCGCTAGCACACCAGATCGGCACTGGCAGTGCCAGATCTGGTCCCTGGCGCTTCAGATCTTGGCTGCCAGTGTCCGACTCTGACCGCTGGTGCACCAGATTGGTGTTTCAAACTGCTGGTTTTTTTTTTTTTTTTTTTGGTGCTGATGCTCTGATCTGCGCAAAGTCTTTCTCTGGTTCAAAAGAATTTCTGTGTACCTATCACCGGGTTTCTAACTGCCATGGAAATAAGTGCAACCTCCTCAAGCTCAGTAAAGACAGTTAGAGGTTCTGAGTTTCAGCAAGAAGGATCAAGAGAGCTCAGCAATGGTGATTTTCCTCCTCTCCAATCACGGGAGAAGCAGAGGGGAAAAGCATCGATGCCAGCTGGGGAGGAGTTAGTTATAACTAACTCTGCTGATGTGGCTTCTCATGATTGGAGAAAATTATTCTCAGCTTCGACTGATCAAACACTTCAATTCTTTCCCCCAAACAGACTTGATGGACGGTTTACTGTGAAACCACCTGCAGAGGTCTTCGATGAGGGGGCTCAACAATGGCAGAACTCGATTGTGGCACAGTTTATTGGGAGAGCACCAAATTTTAGCCTATTCCAAAGACTTGCAAGCTTACTTTGGGGAAAGGCAGGTGAAGTTACGGTGCGACCAGCAGGACCAAACCTGTATATCATTCAACTTCCTTCTCCAGAGGTTAGGGATTGGGTGCTGGAACACGGTCCATGGCACATACAGAACAAGCCTATCATTGTCCGAAAATGGAAACCAGGTATGAAATCCTTGGAATTTTTGATGGATAAATTGCCAATTTGGATTCACTTGGGGAATGTCCCGCTTGAACTGTACACCAATAGAGGCCTAAGCTACATTGCTAGCGCTGTAGGAAAACCCCTCTATATGGACAAAATTACTGCTGGAAAACAGAGATTAGCTTATGCTAAGGTTTGTGTAGAAATTGATGTAGGGACTGACATCCCACAGACTATAGAGGTTGAGATGCAGGATGGCTCTCTAATCTCTATCTCGGTGGTTATTCCCTGGATGCCTCAGAAATGTACTCATTGTGGTACATTTGGGCACTCTGAGAAGACCTGTACAGTCATGGCTAAGAAGACTAGTGCAAAGGTATGGATACCTAAGAGGAAGGAACCCTCTGAGGAGATTGCAGGACCAGTGGATCTCACTGAGTCCATTAGGGAAGAGGAAGAACAAAGGAGAAGGGGGAAAGAAGTGGCTCCTACTGACAATGAAACAGTCGAGAGGGCAAATGATCAGGTATTTGATAAGGGACCTGAGGCAAAGAAGTCCCTTCAAGGAAGAGCAGGCTCAGAAAATAGATTTGCAGTCTTAGAATCAGGGGATGAAAATGAAGAAACCATGCAAATGGAAGAGGACTCCGAACCAAAAGGGGAAGGTAAGATATGTTACTCCCCAAGAAAGCCAAGAGCAGCTGCAGCTGGGGTAGCAGATTTGATGAAAAACCTTAAAAATAGGAGGAAAGGGCCATTTGATAAGGGAAGGAAGTCAGTGAGAACAGTGGTGACTGTTCCTGGAGGTCAATCTTCAACAAGCCAATCCTGAACATTCTCGTGTGGAATGTTCGAGGGCTAAATTGCCCTATGAAGCAGAAAGCAGTGGTTAGAAGGATACAATTACTGAAGATTGAAGTGGTTTGTCTCCTGGAGACAAGAGTAAAGCAACACAACATGCAACCTATCATTGACAAATGGTTTAGTGGCTGGCATATGTTAACAAATTACACTGAAGCATACAATGGAAGAATTTGGATGCTTTGGAAGGATCATTTAAATCTTGGGTTGATGGGAAGAACAGATCAGTCCATTACTTGCCAGATTTCTCAGATTGATTGCAGGTTCTATCTAACTGCTATCTATGGGAAGAATGAAGGTATTGAAAGGAGGAAGTTATGGGCCCACTTGACATCCCTACAGAGCTCTATATCTGATGAGCCATGGCTGCTTGCTGGGGACTTCAATGTGGTCAGTCATCCTGCAGAAAGCTCAACATTCAATGGAAATCAGACCATCACATCTGATATTAGAGAGTTCCAGAATTGCATGCATCAGTTATCCATTGATGATCATGCTTATGTTGGCCCTCCATTTACATGGTCCAACCACCAAGAGGCACACTTGGCAAAGAAATTGGATAGAGTTATGGTTAATGGAGATTGGTTCCCCCTCTTCCCTAATTCTTATGTGGAATTCATTCCCCCTGAGGTGTCAGATCACTGTGCTGCTCTTATAAATCTGAACAAGGCTGGAGTCTCCCTTCCTAAGCCATTTAAGTTCTTCAACTTCTGGACTCGACATCCTGAGTTCAAGGCCATTGTTGAGAAATCCTGGAGAGAGGAAGTCTCGGGTTCCCCCATGTCCAAACTTCACCAAAAGCTCAAGAGGCTTAAGCAGGTACTTAGAAAGTTCAACTTTAATCAGTATGGGGAGATCTCATTGAAGGTAGCAGCAAAACGAAAGGAACTTGAAGCAGTTCAGCTGGCAGTGTTATCTGATCCTACAGCTGATCTAATAGCACAACAGTCAATTTTGATTAAAGAGTTCCAAGAGCTCAGTGCTGCTGAAGAAAGCTACTTCAGGCAAAAATCCAGAATAGGATGGATTCAAGAAGGAGACCAAAACACTCGGTTCTTCCACAAGATGATGGCTGCAAAGCAAAGTTGTAATTCCATAAGATCCCTCACAGATGCCAAGGGGAACAAATTGGAAACTTTCCAGCAAATCTCCAATGAAGCTGTTGGATTCTTTCAGAACCTTATTGGCACAGCTGACACTAGGGTCACAGGATGCCCTCCTAATATTTTAACTGAGCTTCTCCAAGCTTCAGTTGCTGAGGAGGAGAAATTATCCTTAACAAGGCCAATCACCAGAGAAGAGATCAAAGCCACAATGTTTTCACAGAACGGTGAAAAGGCACCTGGCCCAGATGGATACACAGCAAAATTCTTCCAGGAAACATGGACCATTGTGGGGAATGATGTCTTGGAAGCAATACAATCATTTTTCGATACTGGGAACCTGCTGCCAGCATTCAATGCAACCATTATCACATTAGTGCCTAAATGTAAGAATCCAAGCAATATCAAAGAGTTCAGACCAATTGCTTGTTGTTCAGTGATCTACAAGTGCATCACTAAAATTCTTGCCAATAGGCTTAAGCAGTTGCTCCCTTCGATTGTTAGCCAAAGCCAATGTGCATTTATACCGGGCAGGTGTATAAATGACAATGTGTTGCTAGCTCAGGAGCTAGTGAGAGGTTATGGCAGGGCCTCTTTGTCACCTAGATGTGCACTCAAGATTGATCTACAGAAGGCCTTTGATTCCCTTAGCTGGAATTTTGTCATGGCTGTCTTAGCAGCTTTAAATTTTCCCGAGAAGTTTATATGTTGGATCAGGAACTGCCTCACCACTCCCAGATTCTCCATCTCCATCAATGGGGTTCTGGCAGGGTACTTCAAAGGAGCCAAAGGAGTCAGGCAAGGGGACCCTCTATCACCTTACCTTTTTGTGTTGGCCATGAATGTGCTATCAAAACTGCTGGATGCAGCAGTCAAGCATGGGATCTTTGCCTTTCATCCCAAGTGTAAAAGGATAAACCTCACCCACCTATGCTTTGCTGATGATCTCCTAATATTCTCCAAAGGAAGTTTGGACTCAGTGATTGGAATTCAACACACCCTGCAGCTTTTCTACTCATTTTCTGGGCTTCAGATTAACAATGGAAAAACAGAGATCTTTTCTTCAGGAATCCAAAGAGTTGAATTGGATTCTATCCAGGAAATCTCGGGATTCAAATTAGGCTCTCTTCCAGTCAGGTACCTTGGTGTACCGTTGGTGACGAGGAGGTTGACAGAGAAGGACTGTGAGCCATTGCTGGGCAAAATCCTAGCAAGAATCAATGGATGGGCAGTGAAATGGCTCTCCTATGCAGGAAGGCTACAACTCATCCAATCGGTGTTTTTTAGCCTACAAAACTACTGGTGTAGGCAATTTATCTTGCCAAAGCAAGTTCTGAAGAAGATCTCCCAGATATGTGCTTGTTTCTTTTGGAAAGGGAAGGGGGGATCAGCAAAGGGAGCTAGGGTGAGTTGGAGGCAAATCTGTATGCCAAAAGCTGAAGGGGGATTGGGACTTAAAGATTCCATATCATGGAATCAGGCATGCATGATGAAAAATCTATGGGCCATCCTAATATCAGCAGGATCATTGTGGATTGCTTGGGTCCAGGCTTATGTGCTGAAGGGAAGGGATGTCTGGCAAATCCCTGTCCCTGAGAGTAGCAGCTGGGCATGGAAGAAGTTAATGAAATTAAGGCATAAGATTCAGCAACTTTCAGCACGGCAGGGAGGAAACAGATGGCCATTTCCAGGAAACAAATATGATGTAAGAGCTGTATGAAATGCACTCAGACCAAGAGCAGAAAAGGTGGCATGGCATAGGTTGGTATGGTCTCTACACCTCATTCCCAGACATGCGATTATATCCTGGATGGCAGCACTGAACAGGCTGCCAACAAAGGAGAAAATTGCATCATGGGGGCTTACAGTGGATGAACTGTGTGTTCTATGCAAAGAGGAGAAAGAAACTCGTGATCATCTCTATCTGGGATGCCCTTACTCTGCATCTATATGGCAGCAAGTGCTTCTGAGCTCCAAGGTCAGGAGGAGAGTGAAAGGATGGGAAGAGGAAGTGAAATGGGCTACTAGGAAGCTGAAAGGGAAAGCATTGATCACTATAATTCTAAGAATGGCATGGAATGCATTTGTATATGAAGTGTGGAGAGAAAGAAACAACAGAATCTTCAAGAAGATTGAAAAACCCTCATCAAAGGTGCTGGAAAGAATCAAGGATTCGGTCTCTATAAGATTAAAGGGACTACGTTATATTGCAGCTGATTCAATCAATGTCGAGCTATGCAATGGCTGGAACTTGAATCCTGATATGTTTGTTAGATAGAATTGGTTGTTATGGTTTGTTTCCTGCTATGTTGTAAATGATTCTTTTGTAGCAGCTATGCTGCTATGTTGTAATCAGTTTGTAGCAGCTATGCTGCTTCTTGGACAATAAAACTTACAAATTATCCAAAAAGTATGGGCAAAACGACAAGGTTTAAGGGGTTTATCAATTATTTCTGCGCAGTCAGAAACAAAAAGCCAAGAAATAGATATTATTGCAATTCCTACTTCAGCTGAATCAGCTCAGTGCTTGACAGAAAATAGCTCTTTAAAATGAGTTTTTTTTAGATTTTATTATATATGTAATTCTCATATTTATATATAATTTGTATCATATTTATATATAAAAAATTATATATATAAATATATATATAAAATTACATAAATATATAATATATTTATATATAATTTATCATATTTATATATAATTTACCATATTTATATATAATTTTATATGAAACCTATTTTTAACTCACCCAAAAAGCTTTCCCTATAACTCTCCATACCGAATCTGTTAAAAACTTAATATAGTACTTTGCTATAGTGATGAAGTGAAAGGTAACTTAAAATAGAGCAAAAGAAGATGGCAAAGATTTTGTACCTGTCATAAACATGCGCAACAAGGTAGAGAAACTGAGCAAAATTGGCAAGAAGGAGAGGGTTGTTAGGCTCTTGTGACAACCCTGTTTGGTAAAGAAGCTCTGTTCTGAAATAATCTTCATAATCACCATCTGCTTCGATCTTTGCCATCACAGTCGAAATAAATCTCTGAATTGTTTCAGGATCGAGCGTTTCATCTCTAAATAAAGCTTGCATTTTTGAAGCTTCATCAACAATTGAGTTCCAAAGACTGAGCTCTTCTTCTCCCGTTACTCGCCCTGATGATGTTGGCTCTGTTTGCGCCTCCCCTGTTGTTCCTGGCGATGATAACTGGGAAAAAGCTCCATCAGGAACAATGGTTCTGAAATGGTCCGCTTTATCAAACCATCCTTTACCATCTGTCCCACTAGCAACCGGCCTGTTTTTTCCACCACCGCCATTGCTTCCGCCAATCGAAGTAGTTTTTCGGCTCGATGACGACACTGAAAACGACTTTATTGAAGAAGAATCAAACTTTGGGTGATTCTGATATTGAACTAAAATCACAGAAACATAAGAATCCGGTGTCGGATTCGCTGCTGCGGCTGCCGGAGCAGCGTTGCTTCCCATAGAATAAACCGAATAATTTGCTAACAGGATCATCACGTAAACCATCAAAGTCGGTGTATTTGAAAAAACCTGTTGAAACAACCAAATGAACGAAGCGTGCATCTCTTTTTCAACTCTAACAAGAATCCCTTGTAAATCTTCATAATACAAAAGCTCTCGCATTTGCAAAGTGTAACTATGAAGCTCGCGGATTATAAAAACCATTGAAGAAAACGCCTTTTTCATTGAACAATAAGCCGATTCCCCCGCTTCTCGAAACCCTTCTTGCCATTGTAATTTCCTCTTTATAATTCGAAGCGAAAGTGGAAGATCAACGCTGTTGGCTTTACGTTCAATGCTTGATGGGATTATTTCTTCTCCTCTTTCTAACCATGAAGGTCGTTCGTTGAATTTCAAAGATTCTGTTTCCAAATAGGAAATGGTTTCCGTTTCCCTTTCAGAATCTAAAGAATTCCTGTTACTTTTGCTGTTGGTGTCATCACCGTCATCTGATAATTGGAATCTGAGAGCCAATTCTTGAATTTTTTTGGAAAATTCTTCATCGGAGAAGGTGTCTAAACTACCGCTGCAAGCTTTTCGTTTGAACAACTCGCAAGATTGGGACCTTGGATATTGGTCGAGTAAGAAGCAAACAGAGCCAACTGGTTCGGCCTTTGAACTAACTTCACAATAAGAGCGCCATCAATACGGCAGCGTTTCGGTAGGGAAGGTGAAGAGATTGCAGAAGCTAAAGCTTGAGAAGAAGATGGAGGTTGATGAAGAATTGGTTTTGACCATTGTAAATGCGCCATTGCTGCTACTTTCACTACCATTTGTTAAAGCTTTGTGGTGAAAGATTAAGGCTTTTCGAAGCGCTGCCAAACAGAACCTTGGAAAATAGATAAGCTTGCCGGAAAAACGTTCTCTTTCAGCTGGAATCTCGTCACTCAAAGCTTTATCCTTTACTAAGAATCTGGAAAATAAAAAATTCTTTCTTTGAATTCACTATCCCTGGAAATTCAAAACAAAAAATAATAATTCCAGTAAGTAAAAAAAATGGAACAATACTGAAAAAAAAAAAAAAAAAAATCGTGGCTCGTTTCACGGACGAAGATGAAGTGATTCCTTTTATATGCGCCACGTGTCCATAGTACCACCGCCTTCTGTGATTTTTTTTTAATGATAGGGATCAGATCAGAGAAACCGTGATCATACCACCGATCTTTGCCTTTGCTTTCTAGACACGTGTCCGTTTCCTTAGCCTTTGTTTTTAGGAAATTAAACCGGCTTTCTATCTGCATTTACCAACTTTTAGTGATGAAATTTTGATTGTTTTATCTAATTTTTAAATTTGGTAACTTTAGAAATTATACGATTATACAAACAAATATGATATAGGTAAAATAATTCAAATATAATATAAAATATAATACGATATGAAAAAAAATAATATAAAAATGATATGAATATATGAATATATGAATATGTTAAAATTTATATAAATATATAATATATTAAATATAATTATAACACAAAAATATACGAATTATCATATTTATAATTTTTAATATCGAAAATTGCATCCGTCGTATCTAAAATTTACTTCATAACATTATAAAATTTTGTTTTAAACTTTTAAGTATTTGAGATGAACTTTAAATGGGAAAAATTAGCTTTTTATGTAAAAAATTTAGTCAATGAAGCAAATATATCTCAATATATCAAGAAATTTAAAGCATATTTCCAATACGAAATCTTTTTAAAGAGAAATTATTATAAGTCTGTAGATTTTATATCTAAGACAATTATTAAAAAATTATAATATCCTTCTTATTCATCAAAGAATAAGCATATAACATGCTAGCTTTTTATTTTATTTTTATTTCTTTGATATTCATCAAATATTGATTCTTTGATTTTTTTTTAGTTTTTTTTAGTCTTTCTCAGTTTATGATTTTGGATCATATTCTTATCTTATCTTTATTTTATTTTATTTTATTTTTTTATATAAAGGAGATTACAATTTGAGATACATATTGTACACACAAATTTCGTGTCGAAAATATGACAAGAAAAATTTGGAGTCAAATAATAATTTTATTAATCAAACTTTGAGGTTACAATCTCTGAATATTCTTAAAGAAAGAAATCCTTTGATTCTTTTCTTCAGTAAAATTTTGATACAAGGATCTTCACGACTTGATCTTGAATCGGTGAGATCCGCTTCAAGGGTCTTCTAGACTTGGTCTTGAAAAACAGGAATTATCTCCTTTTCTTCGATGAACAAGATCGGAGAGCAGCTTATTTGAGAATTCTCAAGAACAAGCACCGCGTTCTTAGAATTTCTCTAATTTCTTCTTAAGACTTTTGAGAGTATTTGGCTCTTCAAAATCTTCTTATCTTCAGGCTTTCTGAATTGTGAATTTGTGTTAAGGGGAGGTCTCTATTTATAGTGGTAGCTAGCCAGGTGAAAGAGAGTTTTAAAAAAACTCATCCTCCTTATTTATCTCTTAATTAATTTAATTTAATTAGAGATAAAGCTTCATTATTTATCCCTTAATTAATTAATTAAATTAGAGATAAAATATTTATTTTTTATCACTTAATTAATTAATTAAATTAGAGATAAAATATTTATTTATCTCTTAATTAATTAATTAAATTAGAGATAAAATATTTATTTTTTATCACTTAATTAATTAATTAAATTAGAGATAAAATATTTATTTATCTCTTAATTAATTTAATTTAATTAGAGATAAAAATTTATTATTTATCTCTTAATTAATTTAATTTAATTAGAGATAAAAATTTATTATTTATCTCTTAATTAATTTAATTTAATTAGAGATAAAAATTTATTATTTATCTCTTAATTAATTAAATTTAATTAGAGGTAAAGTAATTATGACACATGGGTGAAATTTGATTGGATAACCCATAAATCCTTGCAATTTGATTGGTCAAACCATGTGTACATATTTAATTAATTATAAAATAATTAATTATAATATGATATTATCAATTTCACATGGTAATGTACAATTTAATTGAAAATTTCTTAATTACAAGAAATTTCAATTAACACGTGGCAATTTGTAATTGGTTACAAATTTTCTCCTTCTACACATATATTCGTATTTAAATTTCAGATCTGCTAGATATTATTTTTTAAAGATGAACATGAACCAACTAGATTAATTCATGTTTGAGAATAAGAGAAGAGATTACAGATATTGAATTCAAATCCTAAATCTACTGAATATCATCTCTTAAAGTGATTACATAAATCAACTCGACTAAATCTAGATTCATATTTTTGTCTTTGTTAAGTACCATATATGGTATCGATATTATTTTTATTAATTTATAATAATATCTTTATTTAGCTCCTACTATTCCAAGCATGTTCATAAAAGAAAGTTTTGGGTGTGAACACTCATATATATATATATATATATATATATATATATATATATTGTGCGGTCAGTTGTCCATCATGATTTTGATCATAATTACTCCAATCCTATGTTAGATGAGATTAAGGTTGTGAATGCTTTTTTTTTTATTGACTTTGGGTTAAAGTTGTTGAAAGGGATAAAAAGCAAGTAATGTATAGATTTAGCCATATCCACATTGCAATCTAACCCACACCAATAGTGTAAGATTAAAGTTAGTCCAATTGATAAAAGAAGAGTTTTCTTTTTTAATCAATTAAAGTTTAATCTTTATAGAGAGTAATATGAAAATAAAATCCTAAATGCATGACAAACCTGAGGCTGGGATCAAGTTTATTATGCTTCAGTTTTACAACTATATATTACATATAATCGATTAAACCCATCACAACATTGAGAGTCGATTATAGTCGACCTCGACCCCACATTATCAGCAGCCACGACCAAGATCTGCGAGTACTCATGGAGGAGACCACACAATTTTCTGGTCATACTGACCTTTCTTCTCTCTCTTTCACTGGATTTTAAACCATGTTTGCTTGGCTTCAAGAAGAAGTACCTTAACCAAAAAGAAAGTGAGTGAGGGAGCAGAGAAAGCAAATGAAAACCTAAAAGGTTGGAGCAGTTGCTGCATGTGTCACGGTCCAAACGTTGGTCCGTGCCCAAATATGTTATCCAATCCTAACAAAGATGCTTGTCCAAGTGAATAATGAATAATGGTTTCGGGACACCAACATTTGGTTGGTTGGAATGGTTAAGTTAGGGGTGTAAACGAGATACCTATGCTCGCAAGCTATTCGGGTTCAGCTCGAAAAAAACTCGAATTCGACTCAGTCATTGTCGAGTCGAGCTCGAGCTATTGAGCGAGCCGAATTCGAGTATTTTAATGCTTGACTCGAGTAGCTCGCGAGCTTAATCGAACTTTTTTATTTTTAATATATATTTTTTATTTTTAATTAGTATTGAAAAATCTCAATTCGAGCTTGAGCTCAACTTGAGCACAAATAATCGAGTTTGAAGTCGAGCATAGGAATCAAGCTCATTTTTTACTAGGTAAACGAGCCTAATCGAGCGAGCTCGAACAGTTCGATCTTTATCTCGAACCGAGTTCGAACTTTAAAAATGAAACTCGATCGAGTTCGAGCTTGAGCTTGAGCTTGAGCTCGAGCTCGAGCTTCGAATTTCGAGTCGAACTCGAGCTTCTTACAGCTTGAGCTCGGCTCGGCTTGATTACACCTTAGGCTAAGTGGCTCCAACCCCCTAGATGAAATCAATGTTCGAATCTTGGGAGTCTCCAATGTTAGGAGAGTTTTATCATTACACTTTCGATCCGACAAAGATTAGTCTTCTATCAATCATAAAATGAGAATAAGAGACATCTTAGATTTAAAACAATGGCTCTGTGACATATGCATGCATGATAATTTACTTATATTAGGGGTTGATTTTTTGGGGTTTGAAAACTGGGTTTGTTCTTGGATATTGAGCCCACAAAACCAGGTAGTACTAGGAATCTTTTCACTTCATTACAATAGTTTACTTGCTTTTGCATTAATATCTTAATTTATTAGTTAGAGATGTTTAATTTGAATATAAAAATTTAGATAATTCAAAATTTAATCAATATAAAATAATATTATTTTATTAAGTTTTATTATGTGTAGACGTTAATAAAGTAATCTATGATAAATTCAGAAAAAGTAATAAGAAGAAGTAACATGCAAGATGACAGATTATAACCTAAATTCTGATATCATATTAAGTATCCAATTTAAAATCAATTCGTACTAGATGAAAAGTTTCACGTGTAGGTGGAGACAGAAAAGCCTATCACGTGATAAACTTGGAAGGGGTAACAGACATGAGTAACATATAAGAACAACAAAACAAAATATTTATTCTGATATCATGTTAAGCATTCAACTTAAAATTAATTAACAATAAGTAAGACTCAAATTAAAGTTAATGATTTATTTAAATGTATTAAAAATATAAAAATTATTTAAATAAAATGATAAGATTTAATTACTTTTTTATTATTAATTTAGCAAAAAAAAAATAGAAATCCTTCGCTATTCTTAGCTTATCCAACTATCAAAATTCAAAATGCTGGGCAATTTCTTAAAAAATTAAAATTAGGTGCAACCTTATCGGTTACGACAGAAAAGTCTTTCCCAAATTAGTCAGACAAAAGATAATTTCGATTTCATTAAACGGCCTCGTTCTGTGCAACAGCCAAAGGAATCTCCGACCGACTCCAAATCCAGTCAAAACTGCCAAACAACTCCGAACAACAAGTCCAAACTAATTCCCTTGCCCAAACGCCAATTCTTTCTCTCCAAAGTTAAGAGAAAATGGAGAATCTATGGCGAGCGGCAACGGGTCAGGACCCGAATCCGGATGGCTACAAAGGCATCGAGTTCTGGATCGATCCCGAAAGAGCCGGTTGGCTAACTAAACAAGGCGATTACATCAAAACCTGGCGCCGTCGCTGGTTTATCTTGAAGCAAGGCAAGCTGTTATGGTTCAAGGACCCGGCTTCCGTCAACCGCGGCTCCTCTCCACGTGGTGTGGTGTCGGTGAGCGGTTGCCTCACAGTCAAGGGAGCCGAGGATATCGTGAACAAGGCCTTCGCTTTCGAGCTCTCCACTCGAGATTCCACCATGTATTTCGTCGCCGATACGGAGAAAGAGAAAGAGGATTGGATCAATTCGATTGGTCGGTCCATCGTCCAACATTCACGGTCCGTTACTGATTCCGAGGTTGTCGATTACGATAGCAAGAGCCGGTGATTTTTCTGAAATTTTCATTTAATTCTAATTTTTCCTTTTTGTATGTACTATAAACTTTGCTTGTAGAAATCAAACTAAATACTTGTGCTTGCTTTGATATCAATTTTAATTGTGTGTTTGTTTTAGAAAAAATTTACTAAAATTTCTCAATTTGATTGCAATGAATAAATCTAAAAAATCTAAAAAATTTGTTTTATGTTAGATTTGATTGCATAGAACCATATTCACTTTTTTGCCTAAGATTTTAGTGGCTTATCATCTTTCTTAATCAAAATGTCTGCCGGCCCTCCTTGAGTTTTTGCTTCTATTTGCATTTTCTTCTTCTTCATTACCTCCAGCTTGAAGTAATGGATCCATAACTTCAAGTACTTGATCGGGCAATGCCATCTTTATGAAATGATGAAGTGTTAAACCATCTTTGAACATGTCATCGGTAGGTCGTGTCTTGTGTTTTTTTTTTTTTTTTTCGTGTCAACCGAGTAAATATAAACACGATAAAAATTATTAAATGTGTTAAAATTCTAAATACGGATATGATACGTGTATTAAACGTGTCGTATTAATCGTGTTTAAATGTGTTGTGTCATGTTTATTAAATATGTCGTGTTTTCATTTTGTGTCTAAAATTGTTAGATGTACTTAAATGTTGCTGCTAAAGCATTATGAAAGAATTGCAGTTTTAAGATGAAGAGCATTAATAATCCAGCTTCTATCCAACTTAGGCTGAGGGTTGTTATTAATAGATAGATTTGAAGAAAATTTTCCACATTTTGTGATGGAAAGTGATTATTTTTCTGATCAAGGTAAAAGAAGAAAACTGCAGTAATAGCCAATGTAAAGACATGGTTGGAAAGGAAGATATCAGCATAACCAACAGTTCCCTTTAGACCAAGAGTCCTTGTAGAATTTCCAGAAAAAGAAATTATTCATAGATTTTGGAAAAAAAACCTGGCTAGTCCAATATCTCCTACATGGGCAACCATGTCATGGTCAAGCATAATATTGCTTGGCTTCAAATCACAATGAACTACAGGCACCTCACAGTGATGATGGAGGTAATCAAGTGCTGAGGCTTATGTTGTTTCGTCTCTTCATTTTTTTTTTTTTTTGAAGTAGTAGTGTCTGACATCTGTGTATAACATATATTCGGACATGGGTATGGGATATGACCCTCCAAGGACCCATCAAATACATTGAAAACTTAGAAAAAATTGAACATACTCGTGTAGGACACATATCCGTATCCGGCACTCACATCCGAGTCCGAGTAACATAGTTGAGGCCACATCAATTGCAACATCTAGTCTTTGAGGAAAGTTTTAAGCTTGGTTCTTCACGTGAGATGGCATTTGATTCAATTGGTGCATGCAATCATCGTTCTAAGCTCCCGTCTATCATGAACTCATAGATAAGGGCTTTGAAAGGATTGCCTTGAGAAGTAATACTGATCGGGGAACCGCAGCATCGAATTCTGACAATTGCCAAGCCCTGGAGGTATGCTTCCTTCTAACTTGTTTTAATTTAAACTAAGCCTGTTTAGCAGTGTCAAATTTCCCAAAGAGGTTGGGATTCTCCCTGATAATTTATTTTCACCCAAGATGAGAGCTTGCAAATTCTTAAGATTGCCAATGGCGTAAGGAATGGGGCCAGTTAGTTGGTTTTACTCCAAAAGTTGTAGGAAATGTCGAGCTCTTCAAAGCTTTGAGTCATTGGATAATGACTCTGGCAGAGTACCAGAGGAATTATTATTCCCAATTTCAGTTTGTTTTAACGTTTAAAAATGTGAAGCCTAAGTCGTTTGGGAGGCTCCCATGGAATCGATTACCTGGTATACTAAACATCTCTAGAGAAGAGATGTTATAAATTGAAGAAGACTAAGTTATTCGGACTCTTCATTTTTTTTAAAGTATTCGTGTTCAATACTTGTTTCCGCCACATATTCTTATATGAATATGGGAGTATGATTCTGACACTCATTTCGAGTCCAGATAACATAAGAAGAAAGAACTAAGCCAAAGGAATTATTCTGATATAGTGTAAGATTGACTAACCTTTTCAGCTGGACTAATCTATCAGGAATTCTCCCCTGCAAGCTGTTCATACCTACATTAAGATGATGTAGACTTGAAAGATTCCCAAACGAAACTGGCAGTTGCCCAGTTAGAAAGTTGGTATCAATTCCTAGTTTCTCTAGCTTCAATAAATTGCCAAACTCTGCTTGGACATTCCCATCAAGGTTGTTCTGTACGGCGAAAAGATGAAGTAGTTTAGAGCAACGGACATTCCTACTGCTTCTATGCACCAATGCTAGTGGCATGCGTGCTAATTAATCTCTGGTAAATTTTGGTGCAATGCCCCGGTGAGCCAAGCTATGTTGTTCCGACTTTTCATTTTTTTAAAGTATCTGTGTCTAATCCATTTTCGGATATAGATATGAGAATATACCTTCCAAGGATCCTCCAAATACGTAAAAAACTTGAAATACTTTTAATATGTTTGTGACGGATACATACCCGTATTCATTCCCAAATCCGAATATCATAGGTGCCAAGTGCTAACTCCAACTAGGAAACTGCTATACATACCGCTAATAAACTGGGACTGATCCATTAGGTTTTACTCCATTAAGTTAAAGTCTAAAAGATCAATAAGTTTTGTTGTACGTCCGAGGTTTTGACTTGTAAATTTTGTTGGTTATTGACGGGCAGAAGGTGAAGCAGTCTAGCTAGGATCCTTGTTCGAATCTTTCAATCTCAATCACCTAGCTAACTTCCACTTCAATAACATGTTTGATGGACTAAGATTGATGACAACTAATTAAGATGTTGAATTATCAAATCAAATTATCTTTCAAAATTTTGTTGAAATTTTCATATCTAATATTCTTGAGAAGTAAAATTATACAAAATAAAAACTCAGGATTTAATTCAATTAATTATGCAGTCGTCTTTAAGAAATGACATTTAACAGGTTTTTGATTCTAATCTCATCATCTGTAGCCCTTCATCTATTCTTAGACTGTGACCTCTTTGCAAATTTTTTTTTATAAAATAATGATATATATTTTGTATTACTCTTGGAAGTTGTAACTCATAAAACAAAAAAATATGTAAGAATATAATATTTTCTACATCACAAATTGAATACTCACTTTTTTTCGTCTTAAAAGTATGTCTTTTCTATAAACAAATATATATAATACATTTCTACTTTTCTTCCTCGAACATCCATAACTCTCTTTTATTTTTATTTTTTAAAATGTTAACTATTAAGTTTAATTTTAGCATTAAAATTTACTCCATAATCAATTAATGTTATTAAAAAATTATAAAAATAATAAAATCAAAGTAATTTTCTCAAACTCTATTTCAAATCAAACATGAATAATCAATTTGAGATAAAAGATCAGTAATAATTTAGTCAGTACAGTACTTAAACTTAATTACAAGAATCCTGAGGACATGTTACCGGAAGGGTTCATGGAAAGGATCCAAGGGAGGGGCTGATTTGTATATGGGCGCTGCAGGTGGAAGTTGTTATACCCACATTTTATAAGGTTAAAGTCCAACACCAAATCAAATCCAAAAGATTTATTAGTCTAAAATCATCAGTTGTACCCTTCAAAAGGAATAACACATGTTCATAAAGAAGTTAGTCACACAAAGCACATGCGAGCATGCAGTTATCATAACTGGATGGACAGACTAAACGGACAGTCTTAAATTCTCCACGACTCCAAGTATAAAAGACATGAGGTAAGCAAAAAAACCTCTACGTTCTCATTTCATCACCCTTTTTTTCCTTCTATTTTGCTCTCGGTTTTCTTATCCTCAGAATACTTGCTGACTTAAGCATTGAAGCGTGTCCCGAAGTACAAACTCCGACGCCCTTTTCGACCTTTACATCCATTCTTTACAGTTCTCCATTCTTCCTTCCATCAGCAAGCCACCAACCAGCCCAAAAACACGGTTCTTGTCCACAAGGCAATATAGGAGGGTTTGTATCTCATTGTGGTTGGAACTTGATCCTGGAAAGTTTGTGGTTTGGTGTGACAATTGGAACATGGCCGCTGAACAACAGCTCAACGCATTTAAGATCGATGGTGAAGGAATTAGAATTAGCGGTAGGTAGAAGTGTTCATGGAACGGGTCGGGTCGCAGTCCGATTTTTTTTTCAAATATTTTGTCCAGGCTCGGTCTTGGGTCGGGTCGGATCGGTCCGGTAGGTCTGAATTCACTGTTCATCATATTAAAAAATATATATTTTTATAATTAAAATTAAATAAAATAATATTATTATAATCTAAAAATTAAATAAAATAATATTATTATAATATAAAAATACTATTTCAGGTCGGTCTGGATCAAAAATATCTTGTCCGAGCCGAGCCCAATACAGCTGGGCCTGCGGGGTCGGACGGACTATCCGGTCCATGAGCAGGTCTAGCGGTAGGGATCGATGAGGTTGGATTATAGGAGCTTAATCCTATGGAGCTGAGAGACGAAGAAGGAAGAGCTTAATTATATAGATTCTAGCACCTGGGATCGGCCACTTGGTCTTACAATTTCTTTATTTGAATTAAGATTTGAACCCAGTTTCACATATGCAAAGCAATTGCAATAGCAAAAGATAACATTTTGCAAGCACAATTGGAATTTGGTTCAGCATTGTATTTGTAATCAAGTTGGTAGTTGGATGAAAACGTACAACTCACTAACTTCAATTGCAATGTCAAATGGACTGTTGTAATTAATTTAGCACTCTTGCAGCATTAATTTAATTATGAATTTAAACTTGAAATAAATCAGAACCTATATGCTGAGATTTCCATGTGTTTCCGCTATAGCTTAGATATTTATTTATTTTTTTGTATAAAATAAAGTCAGTTTGAAATTAGAAAAAATATTATAGATGTTGGATTTAAATTTCAAACTTGTTGAATGATATCTTTCAAAAATAACTGCATGAATCATTTAGACTAAACTCGCCGAATGCAAATCCCTTGCCCCTTTTCTCTGCCTCCTTTTGTGCCCCAACCTTCACTTAATTACAAGTGCCTTCAGTTTCTTATTCATGTAAGGGTTTATTTGGTTTTAAGATTTAATTGAGCAAAATGATAAATAAAAATAAAAAGATTCTAAATTTAGCAAAGAAAAAAAATAAATCCAGATATTTTTTTATTCCTTTTCAGTTTTAATTTTAATTAACTTGTTTTATTAAAAAAAACTCCTTTTACCTTCGAAGTTTATTAAAAAATATACTTATATCTTAGATCGAAAAAATACTTTCTTATTTTTTCAAGGTTTGGTAAACATATGCTAACAACTTGATGTTTTAACTCTTAAATTAAATTTATATGAAAAGATTTATATATCATAAGTTAAATTTAATTTCAAGACAAATATTTTTTTAGAAATTATTAATTATTAATTTATCTTTTATTTTAAACTATTTTTTTTTTAAATTTTAATTATTTTTTAAATTATATTTAATTATTATCAAATTATATTTAATTTAAATACCAATTAAAATTTTTAAATATATATTTTAATCCAATTATATTCTAAATCCTAAGAATATTCAATTATAAGTAAGTTCTTGATTTATTTTTTGCGCCCTTGGTTGACATTGCAAATGAATTTAGCGTTCCTTCCTATATGTTTTTAACCTCTAATGCAGGATACTTGAGTCTCTTATTCTACCTAACAACTCGACATAATAGTCAGAAGAATAGCTCTGACTCTGAGTTTAAACACTGAGATCCCGACCAGTTGATCCCAGGATTTATCAATCCTGTCCCTCCCAATGTTTTGCCTTTAGGTCTGTTTGACAAGGATAATGGTTATCCTTTTCACATCAAGATTGCTGAAAGGTTCAAGAATGTCAAAGGTGGTTAATACATTTGAAGAGCTTGAGCCCTATGCTATTAACTATTTGTCCAATGGCCAAAATCCCCCAGTCTACCCAATCGGACCAGTGCTTGATATTAGTTGTCAACCTCACCCTGATTTGGACTTGGCCCAACGCGAAAAGGTCATGAAATGGCTCGATGACCAGCCTCAATCATCAGTGGTATTTCTTTGCTTTGGAAGCTTTGGGAGCTTCTTTGGAGCAACCCAAGTCAAAGAAATGGCACTTGGATTAGAGCAAAGTGGATACAGGTTCTTATGGTCCTTGCGTGCGCCACCACCACAACCACCACAAAATGATGCTTCAGGAATTGTTGATTACAAGAATCCTGAGGACATGTTGCCAGAAGGGTTCCTTGAAAGGATCAAAGGGAGGGGGATGATTTGTGGGTGGGCACCGCAAGTGGAAGTTCTTGCCCACAAAGCAACAGGAGGGTTCATGCAACCACTTTTACAAAGTGTCATTCAGTAAATCTGAAATTCGAACTCCAACATCTACAATTCTTTCCTTATTTTCAGGGTGTAACCTCCTTTGTAATAAATAAAAAAATAATTGTATGACTTCATCAATGATTTGATTCCTGCCAAAAGCCTAGAATGCATTTCATTAGATAATTTTCTTCATTGATCTAGGAATTAACTTCCTAAGCATTGTTTCTTTGGTTGGTAAATCATAAATGCCAATTAGGAGATTGCTTAAAATAAAATATACTCCATAATATAAAAGACTAATTTCTTCTATTAAAAAGGGAGAAAACTTTGTTTGATAATATTATTTGATCTGTCATTAAAGTTAGGCACTCATTAAGATTAATTAAGTTACTATTTATAATAATATTTTATATTAAATATAACACTTAATTATTAATTGGATTAATTATAAATTTATAATATGTTAGAATGTAACTTGTTTAATATGGTAACTTTATAGAATGAAATTAAAATACTCGTTAGTAAAATATTTTATTAATAACATATAATGAAAACTGAATTTTCATTTATTTTTCAAGGGAATTGAATTTTGAATTTATTTTTGGACCATTCCATACAATTTAAATAAGTCAAAGCAGAAGAACTTATTAAGTTTTTATATTTTTTCCCATATCAATCAATGCACCAATTCAAACCAACTTAAGCAAATCCATGCCCAAATGCTCCGTACAGTACTGGCCTTTTCTTTAACCTGTACTTAGCTAGCAAACTATTTGCAGCCTCTGCTCTATCGCCTTTTTCCAGCTAGTAAGCTGCAATATATTTGTTCTCTGGAATGCAAGAAACTACAATAAAGCCCAATTCATTTTGTGTTTTTGTTCAATCAACCAGACAAGAAACTTCTACATGAAAATACTAATAAACGAGTGACGGATCTTGATATTTAATTTTGAAGAGACCAATTAAAATTATATTTTTATTTTCATTTGAGGTATTCCACGAAAATTTTCTAATATAAAATGTATATGTAAATAATATACTAATAAAAAATAAAAATCTCATAAAATATATAAATTTTAGAGATTCATAAATTTACAAATCTATTATCAATTTAATTTTTATAAAATCTCAAAAAGTGAAAACATCAAACTTTGTAAAGGAATAATTTTTCATAAACCGTTAAGACAAGTCAATTTTATAGCATTATAATAAAAATTAAGAAAGAACTATCTCGAATTTTTATAAAACACAAAAAAGTTTAAGATTGTTCATATGAAGACAAGAATATATATATATATATATATATATATATTTAAAATCCTTAACAACAATTTTAACTTTCTAAAGACATTTGGAAAGCGGTTACTCAAATGATTAAGCAAAACAAATTGAAAACGGTTACAAAGATATAGAATATAACTTAACTATATAAGAAGAGAAGTTATATTAGAAAACTAAAAAGTCAATTTAGTTTTTCTTAAATTTAAATGATTGTGACTCAATATTTGTGACAAACTTATTGATCTTAAGTGTTTATAAATAATGACCAGTGAATTCAATAAATAGATAAACAACAATGTTATTTAACTAATTTTGTCAATGCATAAAATTAGGATAAATAAAAATAATAATAATAATAATTTGGAGGGGCCAATTTAAATATATTTAATATAAATACATATTCATATTAAGAAAATTCAAAAATTTTGGGGGAGCCAGGGCACCCCCTGGCTCCCATTATCATCGGCCTCTGCATGGATGCAGAACTAAGCAATAAGCAACCAAAAACCATGTTGGCGTTGCACAAGTAGGAAAGGGAAGAAACATTGACATGCAAATCAGCCATGAAAGACTTTGATCTTAGGCTATACATGTCAAAACTGCTCTAAAACTTCAGCAAGTATGGAATTAACAATCAAACAGTGAACAACAGACCATCTCAAAATTAAAAAAATGTGTATTGCCCATGAAATATCTATGATGAATGCAGATATTTCAAACAAAGCTCAAGATAAACCCAGACCAAATTAAGAAGATCATGACTTTTGAATATGAGGGTCGAGGGACGCACCTTACACCATACAAGTAAACATCAAGCACAGAGCTCCTCTCCGCATATATAAAATTTTTATCTATCCGACTTACGCTCATGATCGTCCCTCTCTCCATGTCGATGGGAGGAAGAATCCCTGTTATAGGCTGACCGTTTCTCCCCACCTCTCTTATCATGAGCTTCTCTTGGATAAGATTCTGATTCATTCCTTAATAGTTTTTTTTTTCTTCTCTTCTGTCATGATCTCCATTTGATCTTGGCACAAACTCATCATCACCGTTCCTTTTTTTATCTCTTTTCATCTCTCCCATAATGATTTTCTTTTAACCTTGCCCCATATTCATCATCACCATGCCTTTTTGATCTCTTTTCATCCCTCCTATAACGATCTTCTCCTGACCTTGCCTCAAAGTCGCGATCATTGTGCCTTCTAGATCTTTTTTCTTCCCTTCTATACTGATCATCTCTTGAATTAGGCTTAAATTCAACATCATTATGCCGTGTTAATCTATTTTCTTCTCTTGATGTTGGTCCAACATCTTTATCATCATACCTTCTAGATCTCTTTCCTTCCCTCCCATCACTTTTCTCTAAGACCTTCTCATTACCCCTTGCTGGTCCAAAACCTTCTTGAACTGCAGGCTCCTGCATGTCAAAACTTTTCTCACTCTTTTTTGAACCCTCAAATTTGTCATTTCCCCATCTTGAACTTTTATCCTGAGGACCCCAACCAGTGTTTGCAGCTCTCTGGTTACAAAATGGAAAAAGACATAAATAGGCAACAGTATAAATAATAGAAACATAAGGATTGTGGCAGAGGCACCACATCCTGTACTTTATACGCCAGCACTAACGAGACGGAGAAAGAAAGACAAGAATGATGAATAACAATGGAAAAACAAGTTTTTCTTCTTTTTTTTTTTTCAAAAAGTAATTACAAAATCAACAAAGCACAGTTCTCTTGTGCCATCATAGTTCACACAGTCAATTGGACAACAGCATTATTGCATTTGGATGATAAATAATCCACATATAGTAACAAAGAGTAGTAGTCAATCAACACGCCAATTTTATGATCTAGATACTGAGTTCCATCGAATGAAAGAATAATAAGTTACTCCATCTAACTGAAAAACAAAAATAGCAAATAGTTCATGCTTTCGAATGTAACACGTTATTTGTTTCATTCATTTTATTTTCACATAAATAACTTATTAAACAAACACCCCAAGGCAAAAAGGTCAGCAAAATTAGTATCTAGCATATGCCATTCATGCTTTAAATTCATCTTGGACTCCTAACAGCAACTTAAAAACAATCATTCGGGACAATTTTCATATAGCCATCCAAATTAATCACATGGATCAAAAAGCTATACCAAATGGAAACGAATCTTACTTGCTCATCATGGGAAAATTTACATCCAGCACCGCGAGTACATTCACCTCTCTGGAAAGCATAACAAACCCCTCGGGCCTCCCTCTTCTTCTGTTCTGCCTCTTCATCTTCTTCTTCTTCTTTCTTCTTATACTTTTCGGCATGATCAACCCTTACAATTCGACCCAAAATCTGTGCCCCATTAAGATTATCTTCAATGCCAAAAAAAAGCTTAATTATATCAGTTTCCTCATTATTAAAAAAATAATAAAATTTGCTAACAAGTGCTGCACTTGTTAGTTAAGTTGCTATTTATAGTAATACTTTTACATTAAATGCAATAATTGATAGTTAATTTGATGATTTTCAATGCATTGAAAATTGTAACTTACCTAATATGGTAACCTTAAAAAGTGCTTAGCAAAATCCTTAAAAATAAACAAATACTTAAATGTGAACTGTTAAGCGAGAGAAATTCTAACCTACAGAAAGAATTGTACTTCTTTGATCCTCATAAGCAACAAAAGCAAAGCCTTTCGATTTCCCAGTACCCTTATCTCTAACAAGATTAACATCTACAATTTCTCCATATCTGAGAAAAATATTTGTAGACACTCGTTTTTGGTCAATAACATTTTATGCAGGAACAAATCTTATATGCAGCGGGCTTTAGTAATAGTCTCCCTGTCAGCAGCGCTCTTGGCACGTCGCTTGGCACGTCGTTTGGCACGTCTCTTGGCACGTCGCTTGGCACGTCTCTTGGCACGTCGCTTGGCACGTCGCTTGGCACGTCACTTGGCACGTCGCTTGACACGTCGCTTGGCACGTCTCTTGGCACGTCGCTTGGCACGTTGCTTCCTGGCACGTCGCTTCTTGGTAGCAGGACTTCCTGCAATAATACACAACTACATGAAGACTGTGGAGCTAACCCGGGAAGGTTGGCAGGATTCTCGAGTTTGCTCCACTCTTGGGATGTCTTGGAGAGCATGGCTTGGAGGCTCAGATATGGAGATTGTTAAGAAGTTCGCTTCTTAACCTTTCCCTGGAACACAAGTGCTTCCCTATCCCGCTGAACAGACAGTGCATTCTCAAGCGTGCTGTCAGTAGCCTTCATTCACTACATGTGACTGAAACACTTCTCCTAATATAACCTCCCATAACTGGCATTTCTCCCACTATCATATATAACCTCTCCACCACCCATGATTGAGAGGAAGTTTATATAAAATAACTTCCCACTTTGTTAATAACTTCTCCTGATAACCTCTTTGAAGAGGCTATAAATAGAAGCTCAAATGCTTCATTTAGGATCTTTTGGCCATTTGACAAACTTTCGGACGTTAAGAATTCTCTGCAATATTTTCTCTGCAATTTCTACAACCACCATACTTTCCACCATCCTCAGCCACTTACAGCCTTCATCACCACCACCTGCCACCGCACTTGTTCTCCAGGGTCTGCTCCAATCTTCCTCTCCGCCATCTCTCTACGATATCTCGTTTTACTGGTTTGCAACGTTTCCTCACCCGATCAAAAACACCCTCTACATTTTGGCGACTCCACTGGGGAGGAGCGATTGCAGTTAGTAAAACTTTTCTGACTTTATTTCACCGAAAAAAAATGGAAGATTCTGCCGAAGATCAAAGCGTAACAGTTCCATCTTACATCCAAGATCTGATGAAGATGATGAAGGCTAACGAGGAAAGAATGCAAATGTTAGAAGAAAATAATAGAAAGATGATAGAATCTATCTCTCAATTTACCCCTTCCTCCAATGTTACTACCACCCAGGTCCAACTTGTGAACAACAGAAATGGGAACATCGCTGGTGGAAATACCCTTGCCACAAACGGCAATGGAGAGAACACATCTGACGCTTCCAACCCTGTGCCTACTGGAACCCTCGACATGATCAACACGCTACTTGCTGGTACTTCCACTGTGGTTGTTCCTCCAACCAATACTCAAGACTTGGTTACTAGGGAAGAGCTTCAGAGGTTACTTGAGGAGAATAATAAAATTTTGAATTTTTCTGAGTTTGACCTCAAATTGCCATATCCTGCCCGTATAGCTGCTAAACCATACCCTGCAGACTACATTAGTCCCAAGTTCAAACAGTTCAATGGCAAGACGGGCGATGCTCGTGAACATGTGATGAAATTTGTGGAAACTCTTGGAGTAGCTGGTTTGGATGATGATCTGAAGTTGAAAGAGTTTTCTAAGTCTCTCACCGAAAAAGCCTACACTTGGTATGCCAACCTTATTCCTAGCTCTGTGGAGTCTTGGAATCAGATGTGTATGATATTTGGTGAGAAATTTTTCTCCACTCAAGAGAAGGTCAGTCTTGTTGACTTAGGTAGAGAATATCAAAGGCCAAAGGAAAATGTCATGGATTACATCCAACGTTTTAGGGAGAAAATATTAGACGTACAAGAAGCTCATGATGAGAATGAATTGGTTAAGGTGTGCATCCAAGGAATGTTTGACGAATTTCAACTTTATTTACAAAATTTGTCATTGCCTTCTTTTTCTACTTTAGTGGAGGCTGCAAGGAGAACCAACAACACTATCATGGGAAATAAGAAAAGAACCAATCAATTTAACCAGAGAGAAGGTGTTTTCTTTGCTTCACATGAGGAGAAATCATACAAGAATCCCAGACTTAACTATGATGAGAGAGTCTCTCCAACGTCATTTCCGTGCTCTATGGAAAAAGTTCTTGAACTCTTGAATAAATGGGTAAATGAAGGCAGTGTACGTCTACCTAATGTTGAGCGTCAACCTACCAATGAAGAAAAAGCAAGTCATATGTATTGTCATCTTCATAGAACTGTTGGACATCCCACCAAGGAATGCAATACGCTAAGAAAAATTTACCATGGAAAAATGAAGAACAACTAAATGCTAATTAAAAGGTGTGTATTCAAATTTAGTGAAGCATTTTTCATTTGTATTGTTCATATGTATTTGGAAGCAATTCTCTATTGATATTTAATTATATCTTTGCAAGTTTGAATTGTTACTATGCTTTACACACATGTGATATGTGACTAATTCAATTAATTATTCTCCATAACACTGACTAGAGAACCTATCATAAGTTCTCCTAAGGGAGAAGTCGACCGTTGTGGTCTCATGCGCCACTTCCGTCACTCTCTCATTCACAAGTGCTTTCAATGGAGAAGTCGGCCGTTGTGGTCTCATGCGCCACTTCCGTCACTCTCCCATATACAAGCGCTCCCAATGGAGAAGTCGGCCGTTGTGGTCTCATGCGCCACTTCCGTCACTCTCCCATATACAAGCGCTTCCAATGGAGAAGTCGGCCGTTGTGGTCTCATGCGCCACTTCCGTCACTCTCCCATATACAAGCGCTCCCAATGGAGAAGTCGGCCGTTGTGGTCTCATGCGCCACTTCCGTCACTCTCCCATATACAAGCGCTCCCAATGGAGAAGTCGGCCGTTGTGGTCTCATGCGCCACTTCCGTCACTCTCCCATATACAAGCGCTCCCAATGGAGAAGTTGGGCCGTTGTGGTCTCATGCACCGCTTCCGTTACTCTACCATATACAAGTTCTCTTAATAGAGATGTTGACCGTTGTGGTCACATGCGCCACTTCCGTCACTCTCCCATTCACAGGTTCTCCAAATAGAGAAGTCGACCGTTGTGGTCTCATGCGCCACTTCCGTCACTCTCCCATACACAAGTTCTCCTAGTGGAGAAGTCAGCTGATGTGGTCTCATGTACCACTTCTATTGCTCCCATTGAAATACAAATGCAGATGGAAAATACAGAACAAGCACACTACGTAACTCACTGGCGAAGCTCTACCCTCCATGCTCTCTAGCGACACAGTGCAATATCCATGTCACGTAGTGTGCAGCAGAAATAGTCCGAAATATTTGGCTTGTGTAAAATCACAGTCTTTATCATGAGAACTTGCAAAACAACACCAAAAAAGCCAAGTAAGTATTCTTATTCAAATAGCATAAAAATATATATATATATATATATTATTTATTGCTTTTAATAAAGTATGCTTGATTTAAAAAAAAAAAAAAAAAAAAAAAAAAAATTTCCTGCAGGGCCCAGCCTGCAGGGATACTCTCCCCTGCAGGTCCCGCCTGCAGGCCCCAGCCTGCAGGGCCCGCCTGCAGGGCCCGTTGGAACGAATGGATGAAAGCCATTTTCCAAGAACTTGGAATGCAATCCACCTGAAGAAATATTTCCTGCAAATTTATGTACAAGTTGTATCTTCCTTCATAAGAATGATAATGCAGAAAAAATAAAAGTTAACACTTTGCCCAATGGCCTCTAACTGGCTCATCCATCCTTGCGTCCACCATGCGCGCTCGTAATAAGACGGCTAAGGTGGAATCTGTTTTGGCTACTGAAGCCTGCGAGTTCTTGATATCGTTGGCTTCTAAAAATATCTTGTCAGAGTTAGTTACTCCACCACCCAGTGACTTGGGCGTGCAGCAAAGGCTTTGCCAGATCGTAGACGGGTCAAATTGGAACTATGCGATTTTCTGGCAAGTGTCAAGCTTGAAATCTGGTGGATCGATCTTGATTTGGGGTGATGGGCATTGCCAGATCGTAAGCTTGGTGGAGTTGGTGATTTGAGTGCCTCTGGGGATGACAAATTGGAAGGGGTTGAGAAGAAAAATGAAGTGAAAAAGCAGGTTCTCCAGAAGCTGCATTCATGCTTTGGTAGGTCAGAGGAGGATAGCTATACTGCAAAGTTGGATGGAATATCGGATATGGAGATGTTTTATCTCACTTCAATGTACTTTACATTTCATTGTGATGCATCATACGGTCCTGAAGAATCCTTCAAGTCCGGCAGATCAATTTGGACCTCAGATGTGAATAGTTGTTCCGATCATTATCAATCAAGATCATTTCTAGCAAGATCTGCTGCGTTGATAACAGTGGTGTTCGTACCTGTGAAGTCTGGAGCGGTAGAGCTTGGTTCCATCAATTTGATTCCTGAAGAAAAGAATATTGTGGAGATGGTGAGTTCTGTGTTCAGTGGATCCAGTTCTGTACAGAGAAAAACAATTCCAAAGATATTTGGACATGAACTAAGTTTGGGTGGTTCTCGAAGTTTAGCTTGGACCTTCCTGAAAAGCTCCACAATCTCCTTCTCTCTTGGACCTGGGGCTGCAGTGGCTTGAAATTTTGTGGAACCAGAGAGGGAGAGTAATGGCCCATTTTTTGAAGTTGGTTTGGTATGCCAGATGAAGGATTCGAACCGGGTGGCGGCTTCATTATTCTTATCCTATATTAGTTGTTGGCTACTTTTATTGGAAGATTGGATGGAGTGGAAAGACAATCAGGTAGGAAAGGCTAATTGATCATATATTCGGGTTCGGGCCGGTCTCGGGTTCGGGTCCATTCGGGTTCGGGCTCATTCGGGTTCGGGCTCATTCGGGTTCGGGCCCATTCGGGTTCGGGTCCATTCGGGTTCGGGTCCATTCGAGTTCGGGCCCATTCGGGTTCGGGTCCATTCGGGTTCGGGCCCATTCGGGTTCGAGCTTTTTCGGGTTCGGGTTTTTGACTTTTTGGTCAAATCGGGTTTGGACGGGTTCGGGTTCGGGTTTTCCTGGGCGGGTTTTCGGGTTCGGGTTCATTTTGCCACCTCTACATAATTCTCACCCAAAGAAGGAGGATTTTGTTTTGGAAGGGCAATGGGGTTTGTTGTAGAATTAAGTGATCTCATGGACTTTTGAAAGGTCGTGGGCTCCTTGAACTAGATGTAGACACCGGATTTTATCCGGATATAATTTTTATTATTAAAGCAAAAAAACAAAAAGAAAAAATCAGAAAAAATCAGAAAAACAAAAAAAATCAAAAAACAAAAAAATCAAAAAATCAAAAAAATAAAAAATTTGGATAATTTCGAAAATTAAAAGAAAAATCAGAAGAAATTCGAAATTAATAAAAAAATGAAAAAAAACAAATTTGGGTTGAAATAAACCTCTTTTTGGATTGAAGTGGGACTCTAAAAATGTGATTGAAACAAAATACACTTCTTGATCAGATAAAAATTCCTAATTTGAGTCGATACTCAGCTTCGGTAGTTGACAATGATACCGTTGGTTGTCTCTTACTGCACCAAGAAATTGTTCCAGAACCAAGTTTAAACATGTACCCAGTTGTTGATCTCCTGGTGTCATGATCTCCTGCATAGTCAGCATCATAAAAATAAATAGAATCTAAGAAGAAAATAAAAGAAAGAAAGAAGAAGAAGAAGAATATTAATTATCCAACCTCTTGCTCTTTCTAAAGAAAAAGAAAACTAGAGAAAAGAAAGAAGAAGAAAACTTAGAGAATTTTGTTAAAATGGCTAATATCCTACCAATCTCCAATATGATCCCTTACAATCATCCAAGGCCCTCTATTTATACACATTTTGGAGGGCTAAATGACAAGAGACAAGCTTTACAAAGAAAATAAAATAAAAAAATAGCCGTAGTTGTAGTTGTAGTTTTTGTTTTTTTATTATTATTATTGTTGTTGTTTTAACTTTTGATAATTTATTATTTTTACAAAAATAAAAAAATAAATATATATATTTAGTAAAAGAATTTACATAATTTTATATTTTTATATATTAAAATATTTATTATTATCTTTTATTATTATCTTAACGGTTTTTTTTTTTTAGGAAAATATGATTTAAAATAATCATAGTAGTTTATTTATCATTTTGTATTTATCAAGTTAAATATTAAAAAAATATATAAAGGTATAATAGGAAAACAAAATATTAAAAAAAAAATACTTTATTTCTATTCATTTTATATTTTTTAAAATAATTTTAATTTAAAATAATTTAATAAAACTACTTATGTATATTTTAAAGATCCTGGTTCTGCTTATAATTTGGCATTAGGCCATCATGTTTTAAGCTCACGCAGATCCTAATTATTCTTTGGGCTTCTTTTTTTTTTTTAGATGGGTGGGCTTTTTGTTTTATCCTTTTATCATAATGATGTGAAATTGACGTTCTTCCCAAAGTATGTTCTTTTCTATTTCTTTCTCTCTTTGTCTTTTAAATGAATTTTGTTAATAAATGCTCTAAGGATAATTATTACTGTTATTATATTATATTATATTATAATATAGTAATATTATTATTTAATGTATTATAAGTGATGAATAAAATTATTAGTTATTATATTTAACACAAAATTAAGGGCACTTATTAGTATTATTATATGTAATAACATTTTTATTTAATATATTAAAAATAATGAATAAAATTATTAATTATTATATTTAATATAATATTATTATTATAAATAATATATTAACTAATTTTATATATCTGCCAACTATTTATTCTCTTAAGTCTTCTCGTCATTATGTTCTTTATTATTTGCTTTTACCTGTTATGTTTTTACACGCTTTTTCCCCCTTTATGTTTTTACATTTAGGACAGTTTATTATCTGTTTTTACATCTAGTCTAGCTAATAGCTATCTCCATGAAATAGAACAGTATAGCATATATAATTGAAAACGTGTATATAAAAGGTATCTTGAGATGGGCCTACCCACATATGTATGTTTTAATATGTGTTTTGTTATCATGTATATATGTCTTGAATAAATGATTGACTGTGAGCATTATTTATTTTCTTTATAGTATCTTCAATATCTGCCAACATGAACATCCCTGTGCTTAATGACACAAACTTCAAGAAATGGAATGAACACGTTATGATTGTGCTTGGTTGCATGGATCTGCCTAGGACTATTTGACTGAAAAAGTTATAACTTATTCAATGCAAAATCTGATTGATAAATCACATCCTTTGTACTGGACTCTTTGGAACGCAGTTATCTACCATTCCTAACTTAAGTGAATTTACAAAATTAGTTAAACGTATGAACATTATAACTTACTGTCTACAAAATGAATGTGTCGAAAACACCACTTGCATGGTTGCTGCCATATAGCAGTTGCATGAGAACAAATTTAGATACAAAGGCTTTATATCAGGATTATAGGTTACAAAGTCAGAGCAAATGTTTTTGCCATAAAAGTAGGAGCAATTTCTATAATGCAGCAAAACAACAACAAAAGAAAGAAAATAGGAAAAGAAAAAGATCAATAACATGTCAGCTTGCCACAATCTTCTTGAGGGTTTTAGCAAAAATTAGGAAATGCGAGAAATCGAAAATACTTCTTAAATAGAAAACAAAGGATACTCTCCCCTGCAGGTCCCGCCTGCAGCCCCGCCTGCAGGGATACAATCCCCCCTGCAGGCCCCCCCTGAAGTGCAAAAATTGCACTTCAGAAATTACACTACACCCTAGGATACTTAAAAAAAAATAAAAAAAAAAAAAACATGGAGACTATAAACTGGTTGTTTCTGAATTAAACAATCCTTGCATTAGTGAAAAAAAAAAAAAAAAAAAGAGGGGGCATGATCGGGATGCATGCAGGCAGTTTGCCTATACTTTTTGTTCATCCATTCCTTTAATCTTTTTATTTTATTTTATTTTATTATTATTAGTATTATTATTTTTAGCATCCCTTTCACTTCTAAACAAATACTCTACAAAATCATCTAGCTTTAACATACTTTCGCGCCTATAAATATTGAAATTAAACATGATATCATGAAGACCCATTTTATTTTATTTTTATTTATTTATTTTTATTACATTGCAATTGGGTTTGGGTCGTTTAAAGGTTTAAAATCTTCAAGAACCCAATGCCACACCATCATAGGTTCTTATTGTTCTAGTATCACATGCATGATATCATGTATCATTAATTTTACATTTTCTTTTTAAAAAAAAAATGTGGGACAATCATATCAAATTTCGAAATTATATATTTTCATACTTGATGTTATTTACAGTGCATAAGAATTTTTTTTTACAATAAAAAATTCTCATGCAGGGGGCAAAATGTAGACACTCGTTTTTGGTCAATAACATTTTATGCAGGAACAAATCTTATATGCAGCGGGCTTTAGTAATAGTCTCCCTGTCAGCAGCGCTCTTGGCACGTCGCTTGGCACGTCGTTTGGCACGTCTCTTGGCACGTCGCTTGGCACGTCTCTTGGCACGTCGCTTGGCACGTCACTTGGCACGTCGCTTGACACGTCGCTTGGCACGTCTCTTGGCACGTCGCTTGGCACGTTGCTTCCTGGCACGTCGCTTCTTGGTAGCAGGACTTCCTGCAATAATACACAACTACATGAAGACTGTGGAGCTAACCCGGGAAGGTTGGCAGGATTCTCGAGTTTGCTCCACTCTTGGGATGTCTTGGAGAGCATGGCTTGGAGGCTCAGATATGGAGATTGTTAAGAAGTTCGCTTCTTAACCTTTCCCTGGAACACAAGTGCTTCCCTATCCCGCTGAACAGACAGTGCATTCTCAAGCGTGCTGTCAGTAGCCTTCATTCACTACATGTGACTGAAACACTTCTCCTAATATAACCTCCCATAACTGGCATTTCTCCCACTATCATATATAACCTCTCCACCACCCATGATTGAGAGGAAGTTTATATAAAATAACTTCCCACTTTGTTAATAACTTCTCCTGATAACCTCTTTGAAGAGGCTATAAATAGAAGCTCAAATGCTTCATTTAGGATCTTTTGGCCATTTGACAAACTTTCGGACGTTAAGAATTCTCTGCAATATTTTCTCTGCAATTTCTACAACCACCATACTTTCCACCATCCTCAGCCACTTACAGCCTTCATCACCACCACCTGCCACCGCACTTGTTCTCCAGGGTCTGCTCCAATCTTCCTCTCCGCCATCTCTCTACGATATCTCGTTTTACTGGTTTGCAACGTTTCCTCACCCGATCAAAAACACCCTCTACAATATTCAAGTCAGATGCTGGCGAAGTAAATTTAAATCGATAAAGAATTTCAAAGTAGAAAAAAGAATTTTGGAAAGAAAACGTACTGGGCAAAAACAGCGAGGAGATCGCCTTCGGTGAGATCAAAGGGAAGGCCGCCAACAAAGATGTAAGCGGAATCTTTGTACTTGGCGTGCCATGATGCTTCCTCCGATATCCCTAAATCTGCTTCTTTTGCGGTTATGTTTTGCAATCGCTTTACTAATGTTAAAGGATTCATTGGGTTCTAGTTCTTCCCCCTTTTTTCAGTCAAAAACCCTAATTTTGAATCCAAATTTTAGCAGGGGAGTTATATGGTAAGCTCTTGGCGCGAGCGATTTATTATATATAAATATGTTAAATTTATATATAAATATGTATAAAATTATCATATTTATATGATATTTTTTTATATATAAATATGATAAATTATATATATACATGAAAAAATATATATAAATATGATAAATTACATATAACATGATAATTATATATAAATATGAAAAATTATATATAAACATGATAAATTACATATAAATATGACATATTTATCATGTTTATATGTAATTTTTTAAATAATCTAATTTTTTTTACATATATAATTTTATTTTTTATATAAACATGATAAAAATCATATGTAATAAAACTTACGAAAAAAAATTTTCTAAAAATTTTCGATTGTTATTTTGATTGTGAGCTGCCCGAAGTTCTTAGTCCACTTGGGGGTATGAAGAACCTGGCCCAATACGCCACTCTAAACTGTGAGTTGCCCAAGTTCTGCGGCTATTGATTTTGCATTTGGTAGGTGCTGTTGCGGGGCTTTGGGGTTCTTTCATAGAAGGTCCAAGAGTGGGCTGGTTCGATGCGTTAGGCAAGCCTATGCCAATGCGTGGGCATAATGCAACTCCAGTGGTTCTTGGGGCGTTTTTGATGTGGTTTGGATGGTTTTGGTTCAAATCAGGCTCATTTGATAAGATTCTTTCGGCCTATCCTATGACAACCGATCAAGGTAACTCATTTGATAAGATTCTTTCTGCCTATCCTAGTATAACCGATCAAGGTGACTGGAGGGCGATTGGCCGGACGGCAGTTACGACCACATTGTCGGATTCAACAGCCGGAAAAATGTTGTTCGGCCTAAGGATACTAGTGGGCCATTGAGATGCACTTGATGTATGCAATGGAGTGTTAGGTGGGATTGTTGCAATCACATCAGGCTGCACAGTGGTTAAGCCATGGGCTGCTATCGTTTGTGGTTATTTTGAAGCCTGGTTCTCGACTGGGCTATCCTGGCAGTGAAATTCCTTGATGACCCATTGGAGGCTATCCAATTGCATGTGAGATGTGGTGTTTGGGGTTTAACTTTTACCGGATTGTTTGCAAAAGAGGAGTTTGTGATTCAAGCCTACGACTCAGGAGAAGGTGGGGTGGTGCAACCCTAGGTTTTGTTCATGAGTGGGGGCCGGGACCTGCTTGGATGCCTAGTGATTCAGGTTTTGATGATAGCGAGCTGGGTAAGTGTGACAATGGGGCCTCTTTTCTATGCTCTTCATCAACTAGGAATCCTGAGAATATGTCAACGAGGAAATTGCAGGACTAGATATTTCCAGCCATGGAGGATACGATTATAATGCTCATCAGGAAGAAAATCAACCTCGTTTTTATGCGGATTATATAAGAATGCAAGATCAGTCATAAGCTTGCCAGCCACTGGAATCATGGGGGCTATAGCCAGAAAGCATTTACATTTCAGAATGGTAAAGTATCATATGGATATACAATCGAGCTAGTTATATACAGGCAGTTATCATGCCCTGATTAAAGGGCTCACCTAGCGAACATGAACATCGTAGGGAAAAAATACAGGATCGGGGACAACAAGAGGCAATTTATCGATGTACATGAAGAGCCTCTTACAATTCTCTCTGAGAATCGATGATAAATCAACAATATCACTTTGTTCTATGTAAATCCAAAGGTCACAAGAGTTGACCCTTTTGAGACTATCCCGACAAAAGGGACATGACTGAGACCGGCCATGCCTGAAAATTAACAGGAAATACAACATCATCAGGTCACTTACAAAGGAAGAGTGGAACATGAATCATGAACCTATAACAGAATGCAAATATGGAACTTAAATGCAGTAAAACTGGCTAGTAACCCTCATGAATGGTAACTGCCCATACCAAAAGAACACTCCCTTTCCTTGTCAGCCCGAGTTCAATCCTTGTGAGGAGCACTGTGGGAGTAAAATTCTGAATGTACCTGACCGATGTGGGGGAATGCACCCTTAACATCACCCAAAGAGGGGATTAAACCCAAGCAAAAAACCTAGGGATACCCCTGACCGTATTACCCAAAAAAAGGTTTCACTCAAGAATGTACAACATACACACAATTATCAACCCAAATAACAGCTCCAAATGATCGAGCAAGAAAATAAGACGGCTATATATATATAAACTCCATAAGCGAGATTAAAAAATTGACAAGTTTTTTTTTATATATTAATTTTTAATATTTTTTACTATATCCTACAGGAACATGTGTCACCCTACTAAATTTGCTGGTGGAGTTTTTAAACTCCATTGACAGTGTATCAGATGATTTTCCTATATATATATATATATATGTACATTATAATAGTAAATTAGTAATACACTATGAAGTTGTACTAAGAGAAAGTAATAACTTACCAATCGCGATAACACTTCAAACACAGAGAATGGCTGCAATTAGGCAATACAACCATGCTGTTTATCTCCATGCAAATCCCACACTCCTCTTCCCTTTCTAAGTCAATTTCAGAGAGCTTCCCCCTTCCAAATTCATCTTTCCTACGGTACCTCATGGTACACACTTCTTTCTGTTTTCTATCTTCCAAATCGGTGATGCCTCTTTGAAGTTGCAATAAAGAAGGAAATATTACAGCTGTTTAAGAAAAATAAACTAGTGAGCCAGATTCCACTTCAATGAGCTAAACAATGTTGTCAGAACAGAGAGAGAGAGAGAGAACATGAGTAAGCATTTCTAAAAAAAAAAATTTGACTTCTCAAAAAACTAACTCACCATAAAATTCTCTAATGCTGGCTTTCCTCTCATAAACAGACATGGTGGTCTTGCCATCAGCATAGGTCTGCATCAATCCGCAGTTGCCACATCCCAATTGTAAGTAATTATTAGGTAACAGATTATGATTTGAACAAAATATAAGACTAGTGAAAGACTTGGAAGAGGAGGGGGGGCGGGGTACTGTTGAGAAGGAGAGGTGGAGGTGTTAAATGAAACACAAACGAACAATTGGAAGGGCAAAAGATATCTCGCCGAAAATTGTAAGGTGGAAAGAAACATACCATATAAATAAGTACTCGGAGCAAACCAAAGGCACCAGCTAGCTGACAATCAGTCCACTGAACAAGGAAAAGGAAAAACTGGGCTGCTGGACTGTAGGACAGTCTCATTTGAAGACGTGCTCCATCTTTCTCCCTTGGATAATCTAAAGCCCTGAAATCAGACAGGTAAAAGCGGGCAAAAATACAGGGTTAACCATCAAGCAAGGCCAAAGCAAAAAGAATTTCAAAACAGAATGTCGAGCACCTGTAATCTTTGACATTAGCATGGATTAATGATATTTTAGTCATTTAGTTGGCTCCCCATTAGTATATATACAACTTTAAGGACAATGTTTAATAATCCTATCAATTAGATATAAAAAAGAATCCTCCATTGTCTTGTCGGTCACCATGTATCTAATATCCTTGCAATGCTCTTCACCAAATATAACAGAAGTCCAGCTCTTAGCCTCTTACTACTACAAAACAGAGGGAACCAAATTCCTATATATATATATCATCCAAGAAAAGCAAAAATAGTCCATTGTCCATTGTCAAATGATAAAAAAGTGGATGGCTTCGATCATTTAGAATCAAGGGATAACCTTCAATCAGCTCCCTTTGTTGGCTTAGAATGTTTCATTTTTTTATGCGGTTATGCCTTCAGATCATCAATTCACAACCCAAAATTCAGAAACGCTTCCTTCCCTATAATCTATTTCTACAATTCATAACCCAAGAAAGTTTGACTAAACATTTTAAACCCATTGTTAGATAAACACAATGTGACATTTTGGATTACAAGTAATTAAAAGTTTTTGTGACCTTGGAAGTTGGAATGAATGAATGATTGATACCCTATGCTGGAATAGAATGTTGAGAACTTCAATAATCTGCTTTGAACCTTTCATTGTCAAACACAAAGTACAGAAACAATCAACCCCAGCAAAGTCAACGGTCATTGTAGAAAAACCCATAAAGTTTTATTCAAAGTTTGGCCTTTTTTGCGTATAAATTTCCTTTTTAGGGGGGGAAGTACTCTGCTCTATTTTGAAAGGAAAAAAAAGTTAACAGAAAAAAATTAAATAGAAAAGCCCAGCAAATAAAAAAAATTAAACAGAAAAGCAAAAGAAAAACATAATAAAAAAAAAAGAGAAAAGAGATATACAGAGTATTGGCGTGTTGAATATCAGCTTCGAGCGCTTTGAGTGAATCCTTGAAAGACGACTTTCCCATGACCGGTATTTTCCCGGAAAATTATTCCCATCAAACAAACACAAAAAATCAGGTAGCTAAAGAGAACCCCCTCCACCCCCCAAAAAAATCTTCCGCTCCAAATAAACCCCAATTATCCGAAACAAAAGAAAAATAAAGAGAGAAATCTCAAATGGTGTTATTGTAATCTCGAAAGGAAGAAAAAAAAAGACTCGTAATCAGAGACGAACTTAACTGCACTCTCCAAACACTGTCAGTTGCGCCATCTTAAAGCAAAGGGAGAAGGGGTTCTGAAATTACGGTGTTATCCTTATTTGAACCTAATCCGGTAATGACGTGGAAGAAAGAAACAAGATGGGATGATTTCATGTCCCCTTGGTGATGATGTGGCGAAATACTATTGGTGAGATGAAAGGAATGGCGTGTGGTTGTCAGTAGGGAATCCACTAAACCCTGGTGCCGGCGCCTAGAGTTTTATAAAACCAAGGAGTGGTTGAATAAAATGGTTAGGGACCTTAGGGTTATCCATAAGATATATTATTTGTTAATTAATAGGGTGGATATCAAAGATTATTTAATTATTAATTTAAAACATTTATATTTAATATATTATTTTTATTAAATTTTAAAAAAATAATTTATTAATTACACTTTCTTTTTAAATCATCTTAGTCAGTGCTAACATTTTTCTAATTAATAATCTTAATTAGGATGTATATTAAGTATTTAATTATGGTTTAATTATGGATAAGAGATAATCTGTTCACTGTCCTACTCAAATTTTTAGAGAATTTAAGTTTGAATTGGATTAATGGGAATTTACTTAAATTGTGAAAGATTTGGAGATTTTTTTTTTTTAACTATGGTTTCTATTATATTTGATAATTTTAAATATGATACGAAAATATCATATAAATATGATACTTTTAAAAAATATGAAAACAGTATAATAAATATGAAAATATATGTTTAAATACGATTAACATGATTAACACAACACGATACGTTTAATACATATATCGTATTCTTATTTAAGATTTGATATATTTAATAATTTATATTATATTTATGTTATACAATTGACATAAAAAATATATATAAAATACGACATGTATACACGAATTATCAAATTTAATTTTTATTGTCATGAAAAAAATTTAATGCACAAAGTTTTTTTCATAATATAATTTTTAAGAAGTCAAAATAACATGCACTATCAATCCTTTTTTTTTCAATTAACTAAACATAAAAATATTCTGAAACTCATCTAGGAATGGGAAACAAACAAACAAAAAAAAGAAACATATTAGTTCAAGAAACATGGAGGATTCTTGGAGGTCCATGATTAGTGTATACAGATATAGACCCTGAAATGGATAAGGGTCAATCAGCCATCCATGTTCTTAGCTAAATTTTGTCCTTTAATTATTGGTTCTTCTAATGATTTTTTTAATAATAATAATGGGAGGAATAGGGAATCAAAATGCAAAGTCAACCCTTTGTGTGAATCATTTAAATTAAACAAAATGATAGAAGGGAAATTTTACAAGTAATTGAGATTAAAAACCAATCTTGTTAAAATCCACATCTTTTGTGTGAATCTTTTTAAATTAAATCTCATGTTCTTATTTAATTATGGTTTGATAGTTTGGTGTTTCTACTATTTTTTTATTAGTAGTAGTTTGAAGATAGAGACTCCTCATCATAAAAAAGGGGGACAATTATTGAAAGGACCAATTAAGATTCCTAACTATGAATACTTTTCTTTATGAGAATTCTCTCATCTTAATTTTTTCTATTTTTTTTTTCTCTCTTCAACTATTCGAGTTAAGAGTGTAGGTAGAAAAAGAGAAAAGGGGGTTACTCTTTCAAACAGGTAACAACTCCTCAATCCTTCTAAAGGTTTTTTTTTTATCAAAATATAGTTAAAAAAATTTATTTATCAAAATATTGTTTTTTCAGATTAATTTTTAAAATTTATTTTTTTAAACCAGTTGAGAAATCGCCATGGCCCATGATGATTTTCTAACTGAAAATTTTAATTTTTTTTAAAATACCAGTTGAAAAATAGTCATGGACCATGATGATTTTTCAACTACAATTTTAAAATTTTACAGTTTTTTACATTGGGAAAATCGCCACCGTGGGTGGCGATTTCCCAAGGTAAATTTCTCTTTTTTTTTTTTATTCTTTTAATTTTAATAAATAATAAAAATTATATAATTTAAAAATTTTAAAATTAAAGATTTAATAATTTTAATATATAATTTTTATCCCATGGTGGTAGAAGTGTCCATAGGTCGGGCCCATGTATGGTATCAACACCACATTTGCTTGCCCAAGCCACGGTGGCAATTTTTCAACCTTTACTTTTTTTATTTTATAAAATAATAAAAATTATATAATTTTTAATTTTAAAAAAATAAAAATAAAAATAAAAATAAAAATATAACAATTTACTAAAAATTAAAAAATTATATTCGTAATTAGGCCTGCTCATGGGCCGGGCCGCGACCCGAAATTTTTCAACTTCTTGCCAAAGCCCGGCTCGCGGCCCTGAATTTAATTATTTTAATATATAAATAGTGATCCGGGTCTGGTCGGAAGGGCTGCCTGATCCATGAGCAGGTCTATCCATAATGTCAATCGAATTCTTTCAACTTGTATTCGTAATAAATGGACCTCCAGGAGAAAGGCCAACCAAAGTTTCGTATTAGTCTGGGCTTGGACAAGTTTTTTGTAATTTTATTAAATAATAAATATATATTTTTTAATTTAAAAAAATTTAAATAACAAAATTAAAAAATTAAAAAATATATAAAAATATTTTGTTAATAGTGAAATAGGATTTCGGGTCGGCACGACTCGAAATGGGCTTGGACAAGGGGAAAAATTTCGGGTCGCGGCCCGGCCCATGAACAGGTCTAATTACAAATATAATTTTTTAATTTTTGGTAAATTGTTATATTTTTTAATTTTTTAAAATTAAAAATTATATAATTTTTATTATTTTATAAAAAAAAAGGTTGAAAAATTGCCACCGTGGCTTGGGCAAGTAAATGTGGTGTTGATACCATACATGGGCCCGGCCCGGCCCATGGACACTTCTACCACCATGAGATAAAAATTATATATTAAAATTATTAAATATTTATTTTTTTAAAATTTAAAATTATATAATTTTTATATAATTTTTATTATTTATTAAAATTAAAATAATTATAAAAAGAAAAAAGAAATTTACCTTGGGAATCGCCACCCACGCTAGCGATTTCCCAATGTAAAAAACTGTAAATTTTTAAAATTGTAGTTGGGAAATCGCCATGGCCCATGGCGATTTTCCAACTGGTATTTTTAAAAAAATAAAATTTTCAGTTGAAAAATTGCCATGGGCCATGGCATTTCCCAACTGGTTTAAAAAAGCAGATTTGAAAATTAATCTGAAAAGAACGGTATTTTGGTAAATACTTTTTTTTTGGCTATATTAAGATAAAAAAAACTAGAATGATTTAAACAAAAAAAAAAAAAAACAGAAAATAAAATAGATGAATCCTAAACTCATCATTCAATTTGCTGGACTTGATAACATAAAAATAATGTAATATATATAACATGATATATTTAAAATAAGATTAATATCATACGTTTAAAATATATATATATGTATATATCATATTCATATTTAAAATTTTGACATATTTAAAATTTTTTATTATTTTATGTTTACACGGTTGATATAAAAAAATATGAAACACGACACACATATATGAATTATCATATCTACAATTTGCATGCTTGATAACTTGATGTTGTATGTAAGGAAATAAATTTGTAATTAATTTTCAAGGCTTTTTGTATAATAAAGGTAAAATTATATTTGGCCCCTCCAAAAAATTTCAAATTGGTCCCTTTGTAAAATTTGTAATTTGATATGATAAATTTGGTAACATTTTTAATTTATATATCATTCATTATTATTAGCTTAATTCTCTCTAATTTTTCAATCAATCAAATAGATATATTTACGTTAATTATTATGTTAATATTTTTGATTCTATGCTCATAATGAAAAAATAAAAAAAAGTTAAACTATTACAATATTTAATATAAATTGTACATTACTTATTTACTTTTTCTAAATGTGTGTAATCTTATGTTTTTATTTTGTAATATTAAATAATTTTATGCATATTTTAATTATTTTAATTATATTTTAATTTCTTTGACATTGAAACTTCAATTCTTATTAATTTTTTTTACATATGCAACATGATTTATAATATTTGAAAATTGAAAAAAATTATTTTTTTATAAGATTTTTATATATTGTTTGTAATTTTAATATTATATATAATATTTAAATATAATATTTTCATAATAGAGTTGTTCATGGATTGGATCAGACCAAACTCGCATAGCACAAGATTTTGCTCGTCTAACCCAGTCCAACAGCCTTTGATGCCCTTTTAGAATATTAAAAAAATATTTTTTATTTTTAAAGATATTTTATAATTAAAATAAATATAAATATTTTTAAACTAAAATATAAATTCGAATCGGGCCAAAATTTTAAGAACCTATTTGGGTTGGGTCATCGAACTAAACAGATAACCCAGCACTTGGACAAGTTTATTTCATAACGAAATTTTTTTACTTTAAATTTATATATATATATATATATATATATATATCCGCCCCCCCTAACAGTATTTCTAGCTTCGCCCTTGCCTAAGTGCACTTGATAGCAAAACCCATGTAATTAATACATTATTTTTTCTTGAATTCAGTGAAAGTAATGTATTAAATTTAATTTTTTTCTTCTAAAATGATAATTAAATTATCCTTAACTATGCCTATAGGCACTCGTTAACCGGGTCATTTTCTTAAAAGATTTTGCTAACGAGTATTCTAAAGATAATTTTTAAAGTTATTATATATAGTAATATGTTCACCCAATACTTTAAAAATGATGAATAAAATTATTTAACTATTGTATTTAATATAATATTATTATTATAAATAATATATTAATCAATATTAAAAAAATATTCGAACTTATTAATAAAATAATATTTTGGATCGGATTGAGCTCCAACTTAACAAAATTTATTTAAGATCTAACGGACTAAATTTGCGGACCCTAATATTATTATCCAACTAAAAATATTTATATATGAAAATCACATGAAAGTTTGAATTTGTTTGTTTGGATACATAAATTCAATCAATTGAATTCATATTTTTTAATGATTAATTTAAATTAGGGTTCGATTAATCAGCATTTATAAGCATATATTAAAAATTATTTATTTATAAAATTATTTATTTTATTTAATATATATTTTTTATTAAATTAAAAAATTCATTAATTGTATTTTTTTAAAATATCATTTCAACCCGTATTATTAGATATTCAAATTTCTTTAAACTATATAATAATAGAATAAAAGTTTATATACTTTTAATTAAGTTTAATTTAATTAAACTATATAATAGAATAAAATTGTATTTTTTAATTAAGTTTAATTAACTGTAAAAATTTTCTTTTTTATTTTTTTGCTAAAGATAATAATTTTTTATTTAATCGAGAATGGTAGTATATACTTAGGTAATTTCATATAAAAACATTTTATTTTTCTAATTTCTATTAATTTTCGATTATTTATTGGTAGCCTAAATGGTTCGAACCGAACCTTTTTAAAAGATCCACGTGGTAGACTCCTACCGGCGTAAAAGGAGCCACGTCATCTCCCGCCATGAGGTGGAACTTAATCCCGAAACTAACCCAACTTCTTAAAACCCTTCCACGCAGCATCCCTGTGCTGTCCTAAGGATAGTTTGGTAAATCCGACAACACATCTGCTTCCAATACTGCGAGCAAAGTCGGTTCTGTTTCCTCGTCTTTTTCCTCTTTGCCCCAAACACTTCGATTTTGCCTTTTGTAGTTTCAGTTTCCTCGTATCGTGTCTCTGTCGTTTTTTTTTTGTTTTTTGTTTTTTAAAGTTGGGTTTTCCCGAAAATGGCCCCGCAAACAAGAAGAACGGCGTTCCCTAAGGTACTTATTGAGAGAGATACGGACTCTGAACAAAGCTCCTCAGAGGAGGAAGAAGAAGAAGACCCACCATCAGAAGAAGAAAATGAAAATGAAGTGAAAATTGAAGATTTCGATGATCCCAAAAAGAAAGGAAAAGCACCCATTACTATCAGTCTCAAGAAAGTTTGTAAAGTAAGTTAACTGGAATTGTTTTGGTTTAATGGGCTTTTTTTTTTTTTTAAGAGAAAAAAAGAGTAAATATGTATTTTTTTTTGTAAAATTTTGTTGGGGTTTAGGTGTGTAAGAGGGCGGGTCACGAGGCGGGGTTTAAGGGGGCTACGTATATTGATTGCCCAATGAAACCTTGCTTTCTTTGCAAAATGCCTGGTAAGTTGTCATCCCTCACTGCTTTCTTAAATATTTGTGCTTGAATGTCTCTCTCCTTTCCTTTTTCTTTCCTTCTATATTGCTGAACTGGGTATTTTGCAAATTGATAGAATTGCCTATTGCCCTGTTTATTTTGGTTCCTATACCCCTCTTCATGTTAATTGACATGGGGGCATATATATGTTCTTTTGAAATTTCTACTGCATTTATGTTGTTTATTTTTATTTTTATTGTGATTGATGTGTTTCTTGCTTATCTGTTTTCTACATTGAAGGTCATACTACAATGACATGTCCACATAGGGTAACTACAGATCATGGGGTCACCCCAGCACCCCATATAAATACTCAGAACCCAGTGGAATTTATATTTGAGCGCCAACTTAGACCTGGAATTACTTTGGTGAGTTTTGGATTTCATTTTATACAGTGAAAGTTGGATTTCTTTCACCTTTGAGTGCAATCATTTTCTTTTTCTCCTTTTATACTTGCATACCTAGATGCAAGTTAAATTTGCTGTTCTCTTTGGGAGCGTTTTGTCGAGGGTTGTTTAGGTGAATTCATCAAGTTCCTTCGACATATAATTCAATTGTATGTCAGCTGAGTAATATTTTTGGTGACGCTTTTAAAATATAACTTAGCTGCGGCCTGCGCGCATTGAGTTTGTAAATCTCGTGTGTTCAAACTGTGTTCTTTGACAATATATTTTATGCCATTTTGAAATGTCATTGTAGATTATGCACATATCATGCCATTTCATTTGCATATTGATGTAGTTAGGCAAACCACAAAGGTAGTTTAGTTGTTGGCACACGTTTGTAAGTACTTTCATGTGTTACCATTGTGAAGCAAATTGGTTTGAATTTATGTTAAGATTTCTGAAATCAACTTTTGGACACATGGAATTTGAATTCACTATCCTTTGATTAGTTTTGACTTAATGGGAGACTGACTCTAAGTCTAAAAGTAAAGCATCTAGGTTTAAAATTTTTGGTGGACATTAATTAGGAGACTGACTCTAATTTTCTGATTTGAAAATTACCTGATTTATTTCATTTCAGCTTATGATGTAAGAAGCTTAGCTTTCTTTGCATTTGTGCTTCATATTTATCCAGTTTGTGCTTCAGGATTGACTAGATTTTTAATTTGGCGTTAGTTGATTTTGTTGAATAGGTCCTTTTAAAACCCTTCAAATTGTCTGTTCTATGGTTATCTCTGAGAGATATTCTGTGATTCTCTGCATAAAATGAATTTATTTTACTTTCTTTTATTCGTGTAATAGATCAAGCCAGCATATGTGATCCCAGATCAAGTCAATTGCGCTGCTATCAGATACCACAGTAGAAGGGTGACATGTTTGGAGTTCCATCCCACAAACAATCACATCCTTTTGTCAGGAGATAAGGTCAACCTCATCCAGACAATAAGTTGTTACTTGGTTTAAATTTATATTAATCAAGAATATCAAGATTCTGATTCTGATTCTTGATGTCTGTCTCCCTTTTTTCTTATTCATTTAAAAGAAAGGACAACTTGGAGTCTGGGATTTTGCTAAAGTGCATGAAAAGACAGTTTATGGAAACATACACTCTTGTATACTCAATAATATGAGGTGAGTGATCCTTGTTTGAAGCTGCATCTTTATTTTTATGTGCATACATTTACACAAGGGCATACACATTTGCAGCTTTGTGTGAGAAGAAAATGTACATGGAAATACTTCTATGTGGACTCTGTAGGGCATTTATTCTTTTCTAATCAGAAGTCTCAATCTAAATCCTTGCAGGTTCAGTCCTGCAAATGATGGTACAATATATGCTGCGTCCTCGGATGGAACCATCAGTTGCACTGACTTGGAGACTGGGATTTCATCATCTTTAATGAATCTTAATCCTGATGGTTGGCAGGTAATGATTAGAGTTTCTTTAACCAAAGAGGCAAAGATCTTATGCTTTATGCATCTCTCTCTGAATATGAATGACAGATAATTATTGATTCTTTTGATGATATTATAAATTTATAATAATTAAATGTCCAAAGTTCGTGCAGAAATGCGTTTTTTGAATGTTCACTTTTCTATCAAAAAACATGTGTCCACTTGTTTGAATAGCTATAGGTGATATATTATCCTTATTAATCTCCAAGTTTTAGTAAGAACGCCCACTTTTTTTACTTTGAAGTTCTAGGATGCTTGATATAATCATTTCTCTAATTTGTAAAAAAAAAAATAATGTTCATCAGTTGAAAAACTTGCTGCTAGTTATCGTGCATTTCTCAGTTGGAAGATTATGAATAAGGAAATAGAAACAAATACGAAAAGTAGAGATAGGAAGGTGGACATCACACACTTCTTGCCCCCTTCAGTGTGGCAACTCAGGTGGGTGGGAAGAATGGAGTAAAACTAAAAAGTGGAATAAAGAGACGGTAGTTTTTACCTGTATCATTTGCAATTTGTTTTTCAATATATTATCAAGCATGATTAATATGTCTTCTATCTTTAGGGTCCAAGCAGTTGGAGGATGCTTTATGGCATGGATATCAACTCAGAGAAAGGTGTTGTGCTTGTAGCTGATAACTTTGGTTTCCTCTACTTGTGAGTAATTTTCTTACTCTTGCATTCATTGCTAACCCATCAAGTGCCATAGGTATGAAATTATGAGTTTCTCATTGTTTGAGAAATGTGGGCATTAATTTGATTGAAATTTTCATTGTGGCATTTCCAGGGTGGACAGTCGCTCCAACAGCCAAACTGGGAAGGCAATTATGATCCATAAGAAAGGAAGCAAAGTCGTTAGTTTACACTGTAATCCTGTTCAACCAGATCTTTTGTTGAGTTGTGGAAATGATCACTTTGTAAGACTTCTAATTACATCGCTTGATATTTTATGCTGTTTATATTAACATGTTGCATTACTTGGCTTTTTTTATATACCAAAGTATACATGGGGGTTTTATGTGTTTTTTGCTACTATAGTCAATAAAAAAAAAAACTTTAAAAACTGTCTGACAAGTGCTCAATTTTTGCATGTCATTTTGCATACTACACTTCTAACAACCAAACATCCTTGTCATCTCAGGCTCGTTTGTGGGATATGCGTCGATTAGAAGCTGGATCTTCTCTTGCTAACCTTGTGCATAGACGTGTTGTGAACTCTGCCTATTTCTCTCCATTGTCTGGCACCAAAATTCTTACCACATCTCAGGATAATCGCCTTCGTATATGGGATTCCATCTTTCGTAATTTGGACTCACCAAGTCGGGAAATTGTACATAGTCATGATTTCAATCGACATTTGACTCCTTTCCGAGCTGAATGGGATCCTAAGGTCATAAAATTTGATATGAAAGTACTCTGTTATTGGTTTACTATGTATCTTTTTATTTTTAAAGATTCCCTTGTTCCTTTTTGTGCAGGATCCATCAGAGTCTCTAGCTGTTATTGGTCGTTACATAAGCGAAAATTATAATGGAACTGCTCTACATCCTATTGATTTTATAGATATCAACACAGGGCAACTAGTAGCTGAGGTTATGGATCCGAACATTACTACTATTACTCCTGTGAACAAACTACATCCACGAGATGATGTTTTGGCGTCTGGTAGTTCAAGGTTCGAATTTGTTCTCTGTTTTAGTCTTCATTCTGTGATGCTATTCTTCATACTTGCATAACTTTTCATAGAGCCCTTTTGGCAGTGAACTTCTGGTTAATAGTATGTTCTCTTGTTTACTGTTCCCTTATTAAATTTTAGCTGCTATAGAAGAAGCATGCGAGTGCATCCAGTATATAGCACGCATGATTTTGCCTTATGTTGCTCCGACTCTTCATTTTTCTTGAAGTATCCATGTCCGACGCATATCCGGATATGGGTATGGGGATATGATCCTCTAAGAACCCTCAAAATACATGGAAATCTTGGAAAAAATTAAACATACTCGTGTCCGACACTCACACCCGAGTCCGAGTAACATCGATTTTGCTATATGGTTATGTTCACTCTTTCATGTCTAGTGGGCGTAGCTATGTTACTCGGACTCGGTTGTGAGTGTCGGACACGGTTATGTGTCCGACAAGGGTATGTTTGATTTATTCTAAGTTTTTCTATGTATTTGGAGGGTCCTTGAGAAATCATATCCCTATGCTCATGTCCGAATATGCGTCAGACACGGATACTTCGAGAAAAATAAAGAGTCGTAGCAAATAGGGATGTAGATAGTACTTGTTTCGAAGGATGGAAGAGTACATGAGCAAAGCAAGATTCATATTTTGTGTTTTGTTTTATTACCTAATACTTCACATCTATGCTTATAGATTTAAGTTGATTGGTTTAGACATGTTGGTTTTCTTTCGATTTGATTTTGCAAAGCTTAGACTAAACGAAAATGATTACTTAGTACTTCATTTTTCATTATGTTGCCAGTAGTCTTCATTGTCTAATTTAATCTGTTCCTTTAGGTCTCTTTTTATTTGGAGACCGAAGGAGAAGTTTGATGTTGCAGAACAGTTAGATACGAGGAAAATTGTTGTGTTCGGAGGAGATGAGAAAAAGCGCGGCAAGAAGTCTAGGGATGAATACGATGATGATTCTGATGATGACAAATTCAACTTCAAAGGCAAGAATGTAAAGGCCAAGAAATCTGAGAAGAAAACAACCCATTATAGTAGAAAGTCGAAACGCTGAGTGAAGAACATGATCATCTTAGATCATTTTTTTGCGTCTGTGATGGACAAGCATTTTGTTTTGGTTTTGAAAGCTTCCATCAGCTAATCCTCTGTATCAAGTCACTAACTTGCCTACCTTCCTTTTCCCTTCAGCAAAATCTCCCTTCTCATCACTGATAAAGTAGTTAGTTTGAAGCAGTATTTAGCTTTGGGTTTCTTTTTGGACATTGATTTATGCTCTGGGTTTGGATCATTAATCCTTAAAAGCCTGGAAAATTGGGCTTAGGGGCGTTTAAACTTCAAAACCAAGCTAGCTCCAGGAAGGGAGCTGTTTTTCAGGTAGATCGAACTCTAATCATTGAAATACATTCTACCAACAAGAGAGAAAAATTATCTCCTGTGAATATAATATCGTGAAATTTTTAAACTTCACTTATTATATTATTAAAATAAATTAATATAATAAAAAAAAAGGTTACATGATAATATTTTAATTTTTTTTATAAAATTTAAAATTTCATCAATATTGTATAAAAATCCTTTATTTTGTTATTATTTTAACTCAATTTACTTTAAGCAAATTTGAAGCATTAGCAGTAAGAAAACAATGAAGATTTTAAAAAAGAAAAATCTAGATGATTTGCTAACCAATAAATATGAGATGTTATTTTCATAAAGAAACGGCAACCTAGTTGCTACTTTAATCATATTTGATTTGATGCTAGTGATCAATTTTGGTTACTTGAACATAAATTTCGATAATTTTGAAAGGAATATAAAAATACGATATAAATATAATATTTTTAATAAATTTGAAAATAATATAATAAATATGATATATTTAATATACATTTCATAATTTATGTTATCAAAAAACACGAGATACATAAGCATACACGAATTCTACTTGAGTTGAACATATGACGAATATTAAAAGCTCAAAGTGTAATTTAGCTTAAACTTTTACACTTAAAAAGAATAGAGTAAAAGCATAAGGACTAGTAGACAAAATTTAAAATTCTTATAATAGAAGTTTCAAGAAAAAACCAAAACAAGAGTTACTTTCAAGATTAAAAAAACCACGAGAACCAGAACAAGAAAAGGGAGAATTAGTAACAGAAAAAAAAAAAAAAAAAAAAAAAACACGTCCAAGCCCTAAAAAAATGTCGGAGAAATTGGCTCCTGAAAAGCGACACAGTTTCCTTCACAACGGTCATTATCTCTTTCCCTCTCTTTACATTTCGATGTTCTTCTTTTAGGTTTTCGTGATTTGAAAGTCTAATTTTATTTTTATTTATTTTTCAGGTGAAAAGGTATTTGAATGGGATCAAACCTTGGATGAGGTAAATATTTATATAAACTTACCGCCGAATGTTCCCTCCAAGCAGTTTTACTGTAAGATTCAGTCCAAACATGTCGATGTTGGAATCAAAGGCAACCCTCCTTATCTCAATGTTAGTTTTATTTATTTATTTATAAATTTTATTTATCATTTTGTTGAATTTTGAGGTTATTTTTATTTATTATATTTTCAATAATTTTTTCTTTCTTTTTAGCATGACTTGTTCTGCCCGGTGAAGACGGATTCATCTTTTTGGACACTAGGTATTTTTTTTGTTTTCTTTTTCTGGAAATTATTCTTTGGTTCTAGTTAGGGATTAGGCGATGAAAAATAAATTTAGGAACATGAAATAATGACGAAGTGGAATTTTTTTTGGTTTAATTATATTGTTTTAAGCTGAATTCATTATTTAGAATGATGAATTATCATTTAAATTCTTTGTTTGTCGACAATTGAGTGGGAAATTTTAGTTTTTGGAGTTGAGCTAAAGTTGGGGGTGTTTTAATGTGGCCAGAGGATGATATAATGCACATAACTTTGCAAAAGAGGGACAAGGGTCAGACGTGGTCGTCACCTATATTAGGTCAGGGTCAGCTGGACCCTTATGCCACTGATCTTGAGCAGAAGCGCCTCATGCTTCAGAGGTTTCAGGAAGAGGTGAATCGTGTGTTTCTCTCTTAAACTTACTTTCTTTAAATGTTATGATGGGGTTTTTCAATTCGTTCCGTAGTGAATGATTTTATTGTTACAATATCAATGTCATTTTTCATGCTATTGCTAAACTTAATGTGTTCACATTTTTCGATCTTTATGGTCCACTTGTTCCTTTGTGATGGTTGTTAAAAGTTATTCACACACACACCCACTATGTTACTCGGACTTGGGTGTGAGTGTCGGATATGGGTATGTTTCCAACACGGGCATGTTCAATTTTTTCTAAGTTTTTCATGTATTTGGAGGGTCATATCTCTATACCCATGTCCGGATATGTGTCGGACACGAGTGTCGGATATGGGTACTTAAAGAAAAATGAAGAGTCGGAGCAACATAGCACACCCATTCCTTGATAAAAGATTTTTTTTCCATGTATGTCTCAGTGTGAATTGTATTTGTTTTAATTATGACTTTCAAGCTTTCTCTCCTTATTAAGATATTGGTCAGGTGTTTTTCATTTCAGCAAGCCATATTATACTTCGTTTCATTTTACTATATAATTATAGACTTTTCGGTATTGACTTTTTCTGTAGAAGTATAAATCTTAAGTCTTAGTTATGTGCTTTCTAAATTGATGAGGAATGATCTCACCAGAAGCATCTATTCTTTTTACTCCATCATGAAGCTGCATTTTGCAAATTTTGTTCGATTCTCGATGTAGCATGCAACTAACTTTGTGATTCTTCTGCAGTATTTTGTTGCTTAGCATGTGAGAGAGATTAACCAATATGTAAATGAAGATAGGCTCTAGAGAGGAAAAAATCAGTGAGATAATCATATAAATGAAATTTATAACCAATAATAGGTAAAGCATTCAATAATCCAAGTTGAGGTAGGTACTACCATCCTAGGTAGCTATTGGCCAATCTATTGGATAGGGACATGACTTTATATCCTATATATTCAAAAAGGCACGATTAAATTCTAAATTGATCACATAAAAAGGAAGTCTCTTCCAAGAAGCTGGCTCTTGGATTAGAAGAAGATATCATATAAATGCGAGTTCAATCTGTTCTATATTAGGTTGGTTCAGACTTAGACATTTTTACAGAGTAATTAATGGTGGTAGTAATGCTAGTTTTGTGCGTTTATTATGGAATGTCTTGAGTTTTGACACCTGTGAAACATTTTTTTAAGTGTTCATTGTCTTCTGATCACATGTATATAATAAATGATACATTTAATGAGAAACTCGCAATTATCACAATTGTCATTTTAACTTTCCTTTTGTTTCCACTTTAGTTGCCTAACTAAATGCTATCTGTTATGAATTACTTGGTTCTTTTGTATTTAATCACAACCTGAATCGACATGGTAAAATATTTGACTTGATACCTTGTTAAAACCTTATTCCAGCTACTTGTGTAGGACTGACTTGCGCATTACAGTAACAATGTTATTATCTTTCTGCAGAACCCGGGTTTTGACTTTTCGCAAGCTCAGTTTTCGGGAAACTGTCCTGATCCAAGGACTTTTATGGGTGGTGTCCGTTCTGATTGACAGTCTTCATGTTCTGGTTTGATCACTTACACTGTCCTGTTATTAAATCCTGACCTTAGTAAATAAACTATCTAATGTGCTTTCTCTCCTTAGTCGTAAGGCTTGAATTAACTTACCGACTCAGCCATCAATCTGTGATTACTACGATGCGGTTTGAGATCACCATGCTCAAATCTAATGTAAGAAATCAAGTTTATCTTATAGTAATTCTTAATCCTTTGTTGGTTTACTCCACTCTTAAAAGAAGCTCACAATCTGTCTTTTTGCTGGCATCGAATCAGACAATGACTAAGGATTTCATTTTTACTCTCAAAGTTGGTTTGAGTTTTGGATGGATTAGGATTAGCAGTTTTTTCTAGGGGGAGAAAGATTGAAGTAAAGGCAGAAAAAAGATGAGGGCGTGGAGGAAAAGGTTGAAAAAAGGGAGTCTAGACATGTTGATTTGATGATGAAGCAGAATCATACAGTGAATAAAAAACCGGAACGGTGAACGGCCGGTTGGATCAGAAATAGGTAGTTTGTCCGGTCCGGTATTATATATAAAATCGGGGTTTTTTTGAACAGGTGAAAAATCGGTTTAATCGGATAAAACCGGTAAATGAGATTAAAATCTTTAACTTTTTGCTTTTAAATTAAAGGTCATACCACTACACTAAATATATATTCTTATTAATTATTTACTATGTTTATTACTTATTTAACGTAAATACGGTAACCACGGTTTGATACTTGGTTTTGCAGGTATCAACTATCAAGTAGTTTTTTTTTAGTTAAACGTAATTATGTTTTTGTGAATGCGTATTTATTTTTCAAAATATTAAAAATATATGATCTGTCGGTGACATAGAAAAAAAATGATTATACATTGAAAAATAAGTTAAAAGTACAAGATTTGAAAAAAATAAAAAATTTAAATCACAATAATTTGGTAAAAAACCTCTATAATCTTTTGCTTTCTAAAAAATGATTTTTTTTTTTTTGCCCAATCTAAAAAATGAAATTAGATAATAAAAAATTAACCTACTAATATTACGGAGGTTATGTAGTCCTAATCTAAGCATGCCACGTGGTCCAATCACATTTAAGTATTTAGCAATCAAACGCTAAATTTAATCCAAAACGGTCACGTGGTCCAATCACATTTAAGTATTTAGCCATCAAACGCTAAATTTAATCCAAAACAGTAAAATCAAATTCTTTAAAGGTGTGTTTGAATGAAAATTTTTAAAATATTAATATTTTAAAATTATCAATTTAAAATTTTAACATTTATAATTATATTGGATAAATATTTTTTAAAATACTAATGCCTACTAATTCGTATTTATATTATTATTCCTAGTTAAAGTAATGAATTTATGAAACTCATCGAGACCAAAAATGTGGATGGGCCGAGCAAAACCTCTTTTGCAATTACAAACGATTAGAAGATGTTCGAAATCGCCATGCTACATTTTCTCTTTGCTTTCTTACTCAGACGTTCCTCACAAGAAGACCCCTTTACAGGTTTTCCATGTATCTTATTTCATTTGCTCACTTTCAGGGCTTTGAACCATATACTTATGACTTGTGTTTGATATTTGGGGTTTTATGGGCCTCTTTTTGCAGGAGATTAGAATGAGAGACAGGTTTAATTCTATGCCAAAGGAGGTGATGGTGGTAATGGCTCCACCAGTTTTCGCCGTAGCCACCATGATCGTCGTGGTAAACCTGATGGTGAGTTTTCTCTCAATGTTTCCTGTCTGTAACCATTCTTTCATATAGTTACATACTGGTACTTTTTTCATTCATACTATACATGTGTACTCATGCGCGCGTACATGGAATTAAGAATTGTGATGATTATTAATTCGTGTCATTTTGGCGATAATGAGTGTTTTAACTTGGTAAAACTTTGGAAAAAAGTTTTATATTTGTTACTACTTTTGTTTCTGATGTTTAATGGACTTAATGTAGGTGGGAATGGTGGAAGAGGTGGTGATGTGATTCTAGAATGTTCCACTGCAGTTTGGGACTTCAGTGGTCTGCAAAATCATGTTGTATGTTACTCCCTCCCTCTCTCTCTCTCTCTATATATTTTTTTTGTCGTCATTCAATGGCTTTCACCGACTAAGAACTGTGTGATTCTCTGTAGAATGCAGGTAGAGGTGGACATGGAACCTCAAAGAACATGATAGGAACTCGTGGAGAAGACAAGGTTAATATTTTCAAGCTCCTTTCTTTACTTTCCAACATTGAGTTATTCACTCTTGTTTTCTATTTAACCAATTAGAGTTGAGAGATTCTTGTGTGTGGGAGGTTCTCCAAGTGCCTATTGGTACTGTAATTCATCTGAAAAATGGTGAAATACCATCCATGGTTGAACATCGTTCTTCAACCGATTTGGATCCTTGGGAACTCCCTGGTACACTTGCTACTGATGATCAATCTGAAGTTGATCAGCAATCTTCCTCTAAGAATTCGAGTATGGCAGAGAAAGTCAAATCAGAGCATGCTGCTGGTCAGTTATCATCTTGTATTCGTTAAAAAACGAAATAACCGTGGATCAATCAAGAGGCATGAAGCAAGCAAATGGGCCTCAATCAGAAGCTTTGGAAGAAATTAGGTATAATGTGTAGAACTGTAAATGAACCGAGCTTGAACGAACAGGTCTATGTTCGTGTTCGTTTATTTATTTTTGAGTTTGTTTGTGTTCGGTTCTTGTTCGTTAAGGATTTTAAAATTGTGTTCAAGCTCTGTTCGTTTAAAATTGAGTGTGTTCGTGTTCGTTTATTTAATGTTCATGAACAAGTTCATTTAAATTAAATGAACTTGTTCGTGAACATTAAATGAACATGTTCATGAATATATAATCGAACATGTTTGCAAACAATTAAAATTATATTCATGAACAATAAACAAAAAAATCTAAACAATTTTAACAAACAAATATATAAATCAATAAATCAATTTTAAATTATTAATATTGAATATAAATTACAAACGTAATTAAATTAAATTTATTATTAAATTTAAGTTATTAAATAATATTAATTATATTATAAGTAAATAAAATAAAATAAAATAAAATAATAAAATAAAATTATTAATTATTAATTATATAAATAAAAGATAAAATAATAATATTATTATTAAATTATAAACGAACAATAAACGAGCTTTAAACAAACTAATAAACGAACCTTAAACGAGCTTGTTCGTGAACATAAACGAACCGAAAACACATCTGTTTGAATTCGGTAATAAACGAACATTAAAATTGTGTTCATAATCGTTTATTTAGCTTAATAAACGAACATAAACGAACAGAAATCGAACTGTTCACGAACGGTTCATCGAACGCTCTATTAATTTACAGCCCTAATAATGTGGCAGAATTAACAGAGCAAGGTCAGCGAATGATTGTTGCTTATGGAGGGGAAGGTGGTTTAGGTAATGAATGTTACCCGAATGTTTCAATGAAGCCTAAGACTACAAAATGTGAAGTCCAGAGGGATAATGCATTTGAGGATGAAGCATCAAACGATGATCGATCCTCCCTTCATACTGGTTTGCCTGGTTCGGAAGCTGTTCTTGTGCTAGAACTTAAGAGCATTGCTGATGTGGGCCTTGTGGGAATGCCCAATGCTGGTAAAAGTACTCTTCTAGGGGCTATGTCTAGGGCTAAACCTGCAATAGGCCACTATGCCTTCACGACTCTGAGGCCGAATTTAGGGAATTTGAACTTCGATGACTTCTCAATTACTGTGGCTGATATTCCTGGATTAATAAAGGGTGGTCACCAGAATCGTGGACTTGGACATGCTTTCCTCCGGCACATAGAATGTACTAAGGTTTTAGCATATGTTGTAGACTTGTAGGCTTGGCTGCCGGATTAGATGGTAGGAAAGGAATTCCACCATGGGAACAACTGAAAGATTTAGTCTTAGAGCTAGAGCACCATCAGGAAGGTCTCTCCAATCGACCATCCTTGGTAGTGGCAAATAAAATTGATGAGACGGGGGCTGAAGAAGTGTTTCCAGAGTTGGAAAGAAAGGTAGAAGGCGTTCCTATATATCGTGTCTGTGCAGTGCTGGAGGAAGGAATATCAGAGCTGAAAGCTGGTCTTAGAATGCTTGTAAATGGTGATGAGAAATCAAACTCACTCAGTGTAGAAAACACAAGTGTTGATTAATTATAGGTTTAAGTACCCACATAGTCTTTGTACTATAGTGAAAAGAGTAATTTAGTCTATATACTGTAAAAATTAGTAATTTAGTCCTTGTACAATTGAAATAGGTGCAAATAAGTAAAATTGATAACGATGTTAATGAAAAACCGTTAAAATGCTCATGTGGACTCGTAAAATCTAACAGAATTAATGACTTGGAATAAAATATAACTTGAAATATATCTAAATTTATTAGATTTTACGAGTCGACGTCAGCATTTTAACGGTTTTTCATTAAAACCGTTATCAATTTTACTTATTTGCACATATTTCAATTGTACATGGATTAAATTACTCACTTTTACAGTATATAGACTAATTTATTCTTTTCACTACAGTACATGGACTATATGAGTACTTAAACCTTAATTATAATGTGATTTATGTCGTTTGGACATCATCCCTACTCCCTCTATTGTTTGTATTTTTTATGTTAGCCATATGTAGAAATTTTAATCCAGCCATGAGAGGACTAACTAGTATATCACGGATCTCCTAAAGATGAGGAAATTGTTTTAACTAGTTTTTTAAAATAATTTTTGAAAGGTAAATTTATTTTTTGAAAATTTTGATTTATTTTTTATTGTTTGGATGATTTTGTGAAAAATATTTTTTATTAATTAGTTGTTTTTTTTGAAAATTTTGCATTGATAGAAAAAATTATCAATCTATGCACTTAAAGATCAATCCTTTATTTGTTTTACTTCTGCTTTTAAAAAACGAGGTTGATCCTTATACTCAGGGATCAATCCTTTTTGTTGCTTTGTTTCAGCTTACATGAAAAGGAATCGATATTTATACTTAACGGATTAATATTTTTTGTTTTGTTTCAATTTTTAAAAAATATCTTGCATTTTTCAATACCGTAAGACCATTTTTAGAAAAAAGAAAAATTTTTGAGAAAAATTTTTGTTGACTCAAAATTCAATTATGTTTATCAATTTATTTTTCATGAAACAAACATAAAAAGTACAAAAATCATTTCTCGAAAACTATTTTTCACGAAATAAACGTATCTTAAATTCATCCAAAATACTCATGACAAGAAATTGTAGTTTTGAATTTTGGTGTCTCTATTATCATTACAAAGAAAGTGCAACAAAACTGTAACGATGTGTGGAAGAAAAAAATTCAAAGGTTTCATCACTTTGATATCTACAAGTAATCTATCTTAGCTGTTGCATGCTTCATGCCTTTTTCACTACCTCTTCTCAACTGGATTTAGTCAATTAGTTGCTTTTTCTATTTTATTTTCATCATATTCTAATCTATCAATTATTCATTGTCATCACATACACAAAGTTTCGATATTTCCACAGTTGATGAATTAGAATTTATGGGAAAAATATTTACAAGTGAAAATGACACATATATTGCCTTATTTTCTTAATTGATTGTAACCCCCCCAAAAAAATCCGTCAAATAAGACAAGTATTAGTTTTTTTATGGTGTCAACAACGATTAGATAAAATAATGTATATATATGTCGAGTTTATATATATATATATATTTATTATAATCGTATTTAAAATTTTATATATTTATATAAATTTTAATATTAAATAATTTTATATTATATAAATTTTAACACATTTATATATTTATATCATATTTATATTATTATTCTATATCGTATTTATATCTAACAAGATTCAAAGGAGGACACCAAAGAAAGATTTGTGGAGGGGAAGAGGCTGATGCACTTCTAGAATTTCAAATTAAGACGCAATTATCGAAGATTTTGCCACGTGTATGGTGGATATCAACTCTCTCTCTCTCTTGAAGTTTACTATAAATACCCGTCCATTTCTCTTATCAAATTCACCTTTGACTCTTGAGCTTGCATTTGTCTATTGAATTCCTAGTAAAAATTTTCCCCAATCTTCTCTTTACTTTCTCTGAAAAAAAAAATGTCTTCAGGATGTAGCTGCGGTTCTGGCTGCAAATGCGGTGATAACTGCTCGTAAGTTACTTGTAATAATTTGGATTTTTTTTTTTTTTTTAAATAATCGTAATCGTAATTATGTCGAATATATATTCAAATATAAATATAAGATATAATTCAAGTCCGAGTAATATAACACTTAATTTGAAAACAATTAAGTTTCAAACTATTTGATTTCAATTTTTGCCTTTGAATATTGCAGATGCAGCAGGAACCTTAACTTGGGATACTCAGAAAAGACCACCACTGAGACCATCATCTCCGGAGTTGCGACAGTGAAGATGTTAGTATCAACCAAAACTCTTTCTTTTCATTTTTTTTTTAAGTCCAACGTATATCCAAATATGAAAAGATTTTTTTAAATATATGATAAAATTTAAAATAAATCAAATATATTCGTATATGAAGTTTAAGTAACATAGACCAAAACTATAGACTCAAATTTTATCAGCAGCAAGCAAACCAAAGTTTTGTTTGATGTTTTAATGGGAATTAAAGAAAGACTGAAATCATGGGTTTAACTTGCAGGAACTTTGAGGGATCCGAGGTGAGCTCTGAAGCAGGAAATGGATGCAAGTGTGGATCAAACTGCACTTGTGATCCATGCAATTGTTAATTAGCTGAAGCAAACGATCGGTATGCCATAGACAAAGCAGCCAGCCAGGGTCTATCTATGTATCTAGGTCTTGTCGTGAATAATACAGCCAGGGTTTTGGCAATTCCTTTTTCCAAGGATTTTGCTGCTGCTTTCATGGCTAGTTTGGTCTTTGTTGTTAAATTCTATAAATATTAATTGGCTGCTTCATGGCTAGCTTGAATATTGTTTGGAGTGAACTAATGAATGAATCTATAGCTCTTTTCATTTGTGTTTGTAAATTTTATTTCTTTCTACAATTTGTATGGTTGATGTTTTGATAATTGATGAATTATTATGTTGATTTAGTCAAACAAGGAAAAATATCTTTGCCAAGATGATGCCTATGTGATAGTGACTTAAACCTAATCTTATCTCATTCAATAATGTTATACATATTAATGTAATTAAATAATATTTTTTTCTTTAAATATGATTGATTTAATGTTTTAAGTAGCTAAAAGTTAATTAGCATTTTTAACACTTTTTATTGAAATTTTTTAATTAAATGATTTATCAAACACACTAAAAAAAATAAAATCTTTGAAAATTTTATTTTTCAATAATTTGAAATTTTTTTATTGATTTATAAAATAAACTCATCAAATATATATGATATAGTCAGTTTTGTCAATTGGATGGGTTGGATTGATATCAGGTTGGGTCAATTCGGGTTTTAAAATTTTTGGATCATTTTCGGGTTTCGGGTTGTTTCAAGTTTGGGTCAATTTTGAGTTTGGATCATTTCGGATAAGGGTTATTTGGGTTTGAGACTCGGATTATTCGAGTTCGGATCATTTTAAGTTTGTGTTATTTGGTTATTTAGGTTTAATTTATTAATTTTAAAATAAAATTAGATCAAATTTAAACAAATTATTTAATCGAGTCAGATTCAATTAAAATTTTATTAAAATATAAATAATAAATAATATTTAAAAATAAATATAGACATTGTAACTTTAATTTAAAAATAAATATCTATCTAATCCGATTTTTTTTGGATTCGGGTTGTTGGTTTTTCTAATCAAATCGAGTTGAATTGAGTTTGAATTCGAGTGAATTGATCGAATTTTTTGAGTTCAAATCAGAATTGACAGGTTTTGATCTAATCTACTTAAAACTCAATCCAAATTTATATAAGGACACATAATGAATTTAAATGATTGGAATTACCCCCAATTTTTTTTTTTTTTTTTTTTTTACTTTTTTAGATAAATGCAAACATAAATTACAGCTCCAATCTCTTCAAGAAACCAATCTACAATTTGATTGTCTATTGTAACATTAACACATTTGGAGCTGGCAATGAATCTGAAAACCTGCTTGATTGCAGTTATAGTTAAAATAAGATGTGCTTGCACATTACAAATTAAGGAAAACAAAAAGCTAAAATGTTATCATTCGTCTTATCATAAAACGATATTTTCGATAAAGATATCTCTCACCGACTTCCAAATGGACCCTTAAACCCTAAAACAAGGATTGCTACAATAAAATTTTGTTGTTTGTTTGAATTAATTCACATTATAGAACAAGCATGAGGATTCTCATCACTAAAAGCTGAAGAACACTTGATTAATATGTGGTGCCAACTGCCAACCTTTGAGTTTCTGAAGAACACTTTTCACCTTGCTTTCACATCCAGCACAATCCATTTGAACTTTCATCTCTATGATCTGACAAAATAAACCAATTATTAGATGAATTGGTACTAATGGGATGAAAATTGATGAGCTGAAAACAAAATTAAGCAATAGTACAAGAATCATACCGTCATTTTGATTGCTTGAAAGGCTTAGAGAAATCTAACTATCTGAAAGTTGCGGTCGCAAAATGGTGTATATATGATTATTTGAAGATGGATCGATAATCGATATTTAGACACAGTATAACTGATAAAATCTCTAGTTTCTTATATAGGAACCATAGCATCGACCTCTATGATTATTTTCCTTAATTATTGTTATTTTTTTAAGGAATGGTATGCATATTTTATGATTAATGCACGACTTCTAAACTTTCTCAACGATCTTGCAGGGGTGAGATGTGGGATCTGGAAGCAAAGTTGAGAGTGGATCATAGTTAGAGCTGACAATTGGTATATTCGTATCATATTCATGTTATTTTTTTTTTATCATAATCGTGTTTAAGGTGTTATATATTTATTTATATAGATTTTGACATGTTCGTATATTCGTATCATATTCATATTAGTTTTTCGTATCATGTCATGTTTTAATATTATTTTTTTTCATATCATGTTCGTTTCATGTGTCAAAATTAATAGGTCTAATCGGAGTTTCGAGGAAGGAAAGCCACCTTGCTTTGCATAGGCATCCGTGTTGTCAGATTTAACTACGCAAGTGCACGTTATCGCAAACAAATAATAGAGTGAAAATAGAGTGTCGAACCCACGATGAATTGTTATTAAATTTGTTAAATACTTAAATTAAAACAACTTACTCTTATCCAAATAATTAATTAAAAAGTTTGTGAATTAAAATTAAATTAAAGAAAATAATAAACAAAAAAAGCAAATTAAAATTGGATTTAAATCAATAGAGAAAAACCTAAGATTATAATTTTCAAATAGATTGAATTTGAATAGATAGGTTGAATATATATACACAAATATAAATCCAACTGAATAGATAGAAAAACCTATTTATTTTCTCTTGAGTAAATAGGGTTAGATTAATATTTCCCACTCCATCTTGAGTAAATAGGGTTAGATTAGTCTTTTAATCTTTAGTATTTCCCACTCCTTGAATAAATAGGGTTAGATTAGTATTTCCCACTCCATCTTGAGTAAATAGGGTTAGATTAATCTTTTAATCATTGTGCTTTTTTTTTTTTTGTGTGTATGTTATTCTTAAAAATTACTATATAATCCTGCTTGCTCAAGAGTTAGTCAGAGGCTATGGTAGGAATACTCTGTCCCCAAGATGTGCCATAAAAGTGGATTTGCAGAAGGCATTTGATACTATCAGCTGGGAATTCATCTCTGCAGTCTTGAAGGCAATGCGGGTCCCTCAGCAGTTCCTAGATTGGATTGAAAGTTGCCTATCCACCAGCTACTTCTCTATATCTGTTAATGGAGGACTTATGGGCTTCTTTAAGGGGGCAAGAGGAGTCAGGCAAGGTGATCCCCTTTCCCCCTACCTCTTTGTGATTGCTATCAATGTCTTGTCCAAGTTGCTGGACTCAGCAGCACAGTATGGGGTCTTCTCTTATCATCCAAAATGCAAAAAGCTTCATTTAACTCACCTGAGTTTTGCTGATGATCTACTAATCTTTGCCAAGGGCAATCTTGATTCAGTGAAAGGTATTCAGCTAGTGCTAAGTCAATTCTACACCTACTCAGGGCTTCAACTTAATAGCACCAAAAGTGAGTTCTTCTCCTCAGGAATTGACAGAGAAGAATTAAGGCTCATCAGAGAGTCCACAGGGTTCAAAACAGGCACACTGCCTGTCAGATACCTGGGGGTACCATTAGTCACTAGAAGATTAACCATGACAGACTGTGAGCCACTTTTGGAGAAGGTGACAACAAGGGTTAGATGATGGGCAACAAAGTTCTTGTCTTATGCTGGAAGGCTTCAGCTTATCCAATCAGTTCTGTTTCACCTGCACAACTTCTGGTGCAGACATTTTGTTCTGCCCAAGCAGTGCATAAGGAAGTTGATGCAGCTATGCTCCAGCTTCTTATGGAAAGGGAAGGAAGGCCAAGCTAAGGGAGCTAAAGTTAGCTGGAAGTCTATTTGCCTGCCAAAATCAGAAGGGGGACTTGGTGTAAAGGACACTGTCACTTGGAATCAGGCATGTATTCTAAAGAATTTTTGGGCTGTACTGATTGAAGCAGGCTCCCTATGGATAGCCTGGATCAAGACTTATGTGTTGAAGGATAGAGATCCATGGCACATCTCTATCCAGAGTGGGAGCAGTTGGAATTGGAGGAAGATCATGCAATTGAGAGAGGTGGCTGCCAGAATAGTTCTCACAACTGCTGATGGAAGCTGCAAATGGCCTTTCCCTGAGGGAAAGTACCAAGTGTCAGCAGTGTGGAACAAGATCAGACCTTCAGCTGGGAAAGTGGCTTGGTATAAGTTGGTATGATGTAATTTTAATATTCCTAGGCATTCTATGCTCTCCTGGATGGCAATCCTAAATAGATTGGCCACAAAGGATAGACTTATCTCCTGGGGAATGGCAGTGGATGATAAATGTTTGCTGTGCAAACAAGAGAGGGAAACCAGGGATCATCTATTCTTCACTTGCTCCTACTCGAAACAGATATGGCAGAGAGTGATGGTACTTTGTAGGTTAAAAAGGCAGGTTGCATGTTGGAATGTAGAGCTTCAATGGGCCTCTGTCAACCTCAGAGGTAAAGCTCTAATCACAACGATATTGAGGTTAGCTTGGAACGCAGTTATCTACCTAGTTTGGAAGGAAAGAAACAATCGTTTGTTCAACTCAACTGAGCAAAAGGAGGAGCACCTCACTGAGCAAGTGAGAGACATGATCTCGACCAGGTTAAGTGATCTTAGGAAGATTAAAAGAGATTCAGTTAATACGTTTTTATGTAATTCTTGGAGGTTAAATGCAGACATGTTTGCCTAATGGCATTGGTTTTCTGATTTATTTAGCTAGGCTAAGCTAGCTTTGTAACATGTAGCAGCACTGCTGCTTTCTTGGATAAATGAAAATCTACTTATCCAAAAAAAAAAAATTACTATATAATTAATGCTATTAACTTCACATGTTACCCACAATTTCTCTCACCATAACTCTCTCTTCCTCTGTTAATCTCATGTTTTAACATCCTCTCATTCCTAAACTGAAATAATTCTCAGGTAAGTAATTTTTTTAATTTAAAAAGCAGTTTTTTTTTTTTTATTACGATGACTTAATGGTTTTTTTTTTTTTTATAAAAAAATTTTAATCCCTTTATATTCAAGTTTCAATTCAATTTCCCATTAAATAATTCTAATTTTCAGTTATTTTTTATGGAATGTCAGTTTTATTTTTTATTATTTTTGGGTGTATAAATACCTTTTCATTTTGGTTTTATACATACATTTGTGTTTTAGCTAATTTTCTCTTACTTTCATTCCGGGTTTTTTGGCTCAACAATGAGGTTAGTTGTTTTTATTGGGTTTCTACTTTAGATTTATCCTAATATTTTGTTGCTTTTAATGTTGCAAGTATCTCTTTTCTTCCAATTTTTACTTTGAATCTTGATCTTTTCTGTGTTTATTTCATCCATTTGTTGTAGTTGTCAACCTTTTCTAAATATGGTTGTTTTCTATTCTAATGTTATATAAAAGTTCATCATTTTAATTAGTTGGAGATATGTCATTATAAAAGAATGAGATGATTTCAAAATTTTCTCATGAAAATAGCCTAAGCTTCATGTTGGTTGTCTTTAATACCAATCAATTTTATTTTTGATTTTTTCTTGATTTCGTCGTCCATGAAAAATTTACATTTGGGTTTTTTTTTTTTTTTTTTTCGATGACTAATTTTATTGGTTTGAAAGAAATTATTCTTCTTTGTTGCAATGAATATTTTTGTTTAAAATTATTTCATTAAAACCTACACTGATTTGGGATCTCTCAATTTATGATTGGTTTAAAAGAAATTATTTTTTTGTTCCAATGGTGATTTTTAAAATAAAAAAAAAATTGTTTCATTAAAACCTATATTGATTTGGGATCTCCCAATTTTTGATTGGTTTTAAAGAAATTATTAATTCTCTTCAATTTGTAATTCAATTTTTTTATTTTTATTTTTAAATGTATGTTGTCATTGTTGCTTTTACAATGTTGATTGTGTATATTTTCTTTGTCTTTTACTTTTAGGATGTTTATGCTTAAAACGTATTGCCAAAAATAATACCTCATTAAAAGTTCATCATATTGTGAGGCTTAAGTTTTGAAATATTTGTTCTTTATTGGAAATTAATTAGGAGGTGAATAAATTTGGATAAAAATTAGATTTGAAATATTTATTATTTATTTAAATTTAATTATTCTTAATTAATTTCCAATAAAAACTTTCTAATCGTGGCTATTTTAATGTTAGTTATTATTCTCTAGTTTTTTTGTCAATGTAATTACCTTTTAACGTTACAATTGTGAGGGAAGCTACATTTTATGAAATTATTTATTTTTAATGTTTTTAAATTTTGATTTTATTGTTGGAGTGAAATTATTAGTTTTTAATGTTTTTAAAATTTGATTTTATTGTTGGAGTTACAATTGGAATTTATTATGTTTAATCTTATTTTGACGTTATAAGTTTTTTTGTATATATAAATAATTTTTTGACTATTTTTAATTGTATTGCAGCTTGCAACAATTTTCTTTTTTCATATTTTCATATTTTTTCATACTTTGGTGATCATTTAGGTTTATGCTTGGATGAAAATTTTGAGTTGTGATTCATTAAGGTTTGAGTCTTAGTTTACGTTTATGTGTGGTCATATTTCATTGTAATAAAACTTCTTTTTCATTTTCTTAAATCTTTGTATGGTTTCTGAACTCCCTATTAGAATAAATAGGGGTAAAATAGATATAGACTTTTATATTAAATTAAATAAGGTTCTTTTTATCTTTCTTTTCATTTATTTATTGTTTGACAATTTTTCTCCTAAATTTTAGGTTGAAATTAAAATGAAATAATCAAATTTTTATTAACTCTACCATTTTATACGTTTCCATATTAATTATTTTTTTTTCCATTATTTCCTATTTCTTCTCTCTCCTCTAACGTTTTTTTTTTCCTTTTTCATCTTAAGAGATTTCTTCTTATTTAGTGCAATATTTATGTCCATTATTTCACAATCACATTAAATCCTTTTTTAATAACTATTTCTTCGGTTACTTTTTAGGGTTTATAGATTCTTGCCACATTTGGGTTTTATGCAAAGCATTTTTATGTAGCAAATCTTCTCCTAATTTGAATTTGACTTTCTCTCTCTCTACTATGGGTTAGTTTGTTTAAAATTGGTTTTATTTATTCCTTTTTGTTTTTGAAATTATATGCGTTTATAATTGAATTTGACTTTCTCTCTATACTATGGGGTTAGTTTGTTTAAAATTGATTTTATTTATTCTTTTTTGTTTTTGGAATTATATACATTTATAATTTTTTTATTAATTCTTAGTATAGGGTAGTATAATTTACATACTAAATTAATTTTACACACTTATATATATATATATATATATATATATATATGAGGAGGGATCCACTTACACTAGTGTAAAACTAAATTAGTTTTACACACTTTTATAACTTTTTATACGATTTATATTTTAACAAACCGACCGTTGGATTTAATAATATAATTATACTCGTCGTGCACGTAAAGTTTCGAATCGATCCGATATGTCTATCATATCGATCGAGAATACTTTTTTTTAATATATATTTAACAGTTGAAAGTTTTTTACATCAACAAATAGTTAGACATTTTTAATTTACTCGAAACTCGACGTGCATGATCTACGTGAATAAAATATGAAATATGACGGTCGGATTAAACAAATATAAATCGTATAAAAAATTATGAAAATGTGTAAAATTAATATAATTTTACACTAGTGTAAGTAGATCTCTCTTTTTATATATATATATATATATATGGGCGATGTTGACCTTAAACAATAACTATTGCTTACTTGAATGTTAAATAAATCAGTTCCATGTGAAATTAGCATAAGCTGTTAATTTGTTTGAAGATAAAGGGAAGAGATTGTGAGATTCTAACTTCAAATATATTGAATGTTACTTTTTAAAACTAGCACATGAAATCAATTAAGTTAAATCTCGAAATCTCTGATATATCAAATTGGTTTTGCAATTAACTTTAATTCATTCGTAAGAATACTACAAATATACAATCAAACCTATAGGAGTTTCGATCCAGCCAGGCTCCTGTTTTTTTTTTTTTCTTTTCTTGGTAAACCAGGCTTCTGTTACTTATTGTCACATTGACTAGGCTACAGGCAACAGCTCAAAGCATTATTTTTGAGGTGGAACATTTCTCCATCATCATCTTTTGGAAGGGGTGGAGTAAAAAATCCAGGAGTAATTTGAATTTTGAAAGTTGAAATCAAATCCAGAAGTAATTTGAAAGTAAAAAATCCAGAAACGACAAGGTTTTCATTAATATGTCAAAGTCTAAAAAAACATCACAGTTCACTTGACAGAATGATGTAATTTCTTACAACCTTGATATAATCATGCCAACTAATCTGATAGTAAATCCATTGTATACTTCAACCAAACATCAGAAAATGCTAAGATATGAGCACCCTTAATGGCACCAATCACAATCTTAATATGATGCCAATTTTCAGCTGCAGTAAGCTGATATGGAACTTGCACCAAATAGTAGGGTATACCAGGAAATGAAACTATTCTAGACTCAAATCTCAAGCCCAAGCTTTAGTCTTCAAGAGGATCTTTTTCGTCTGCATCAGCAAGAGTCTCATATTCATAATCTTTATCAAGAGCTTCCATAGTTTTTCCAAAAACAAACGACTTTGTCCCCATTGTTGTAAAAGGCATCAAACCAAAGGCTCTGGCAGTCTTGATCTCCCTTGCAACCTTCCTCTGGGCCTTGGCACTAATACCGGTCTACAAAATGAACTAAAATGTTATAAATAAAGGAAAATCCGTAATCTACGATTCGTGAAGCAAACCAAATAAATAGAGTCGGCACTAGAAATTACCGAGCTCCTCTTTATAATAATTCCAGCCTCTGTTAAGAAGTTTGCCAGGAACTTGACGTTCTGCCCAACATGTATCATTAGTAGTAATAGTAAGTAATTCTGGTAACTGAGGTATATTGGAAACAATATTAAAAAAATTACTATTGCAGATAACTTAGAAAACAATAAATTGATAAAAGATTGATTCTGCTTCCCATAAGTTATACCTAAAAATTTGCTATCATAGGTGAATAATCACGTCATAAGCACCATATCAGCCAAAAGCTATGTTATTCTGACTTGGGTGTAAGTGTCAGACACAGGTATGTTCAATTTTTTTTTAAGATTTCCATATATTTAGAGGGTCCTTAGAGGATCATATCCCAATACCCATGTCCGGATATGCGTCGGACACGAATATTTCAAGAAAAATAAAGAGTCGGAGCAACATAGGCCAAAAGTAGGGTAAAAATCACATCTGAATCATCTAGATTTTGGAAAACAAGGGATTATGAAAATGTCAAATTCCCCTGCCCTATTCCCTCCACCTCCCCCTCTACTTTCTTACTTGCCTTACATTTACAGCATTTACAAAACAAGAATGCACTGCTGTTTAGACTCAGAAAACAAAAGATGATGCTAATTTCTGATAGGCGTACCCTGAAATCAGCTTTTCTCAGTACTTCCTCTGTAGTTACATCAAACGTGATGTTTTTGAAAGGTTTACGTATTCCTGGCCTTCTAAGATCAAGATCCTGCATTATGCCACATAGAATTTGAATGAAAGGATAATGTTACTGTTAGCATAACAAAATCATAAAACAATGGAGTAGCAGCATATTACTAATTATAATGATTTTTAGACACTGCAAAGCATATTAAATCTGCAGATCCAAAGAATTCCTTTTTGCAATCAAAGCTCCATGCTGTGATTTGGTATCCATTAGTCATTTATATGCACATATCTACTTTGTAAGCTTATGTTTTTTCTATCAAAATTTGTCATTGAACAATGAATAAAAATTATTTGTAGCCTGTGAAAGCCAATGAAGGTTTTCTTCTATCAGGAGTAGGCATGTTTCGAGGGAGAAATATCGTTTTGCAGACTTGTGTGCTAGTTTGTTCGATAGATTGGGTTGGACTATTGTATTATACCATAATGATTTCCATCGAGATGTAGATAGAAAGATCTAATGTAGGTTATACTCCTATCCTTGGTTTCTTAGGAATTAAGTTAATTTCATTCACAGAATGACTTTTAAGACCATTCATACACTTCGTTTATCTCTGCAAAGTGCAAATATGATAAATCATGCAAAATGATTCTCTAAATTACAAATGAACACTATCAACCATTCTAAAGTGCTTCAAAACATCACCTCCCGAACCTATGTTACTCAGACTCGGGTATGAGTATAGGACACGGGTATGTTCAAGATTTTCATGTATTTGGAGGGTCCTTGGAGGATTATATCCTCATACCCATGTCCGGATATGCGTCGGACACGGGTACTTCAAGAAAAATGAAGAGTCGGAGCAACATAGTCCAAAACACATCCAGCTATTAAGGAAAATAAAAAATTAGTGGAAAAGGCCAGGAATTACAGATTAAACATGTAAGCATAATGAATCAGAAACTTCTCTAAGTTTTACTAACTAATCATTCATGAACCTCATATATCTAACTACTCGTTGTTCAACACCCTTTAACTTGGCAAAACAAATTTATGCATCAAATCAATTCATCCTTTTTTACTCAATTGGAATCATAACCCAAACACCAATGTCAAAGCTTATACATGAGCAAGAAATACGTGGATGACAAATAAGAAATATCAAATTCTGGCCTCAGTTTCCAAAAATCCTTAAACACATATTAGTAAGAAGAAACAAAGATTGCCAAAAAACCAAACCTTGGGTTCATAGGTCATTCCAGATTGAAAGCTAACATCTGGTCTAAAAGCATAATCTTCCTTCTGAACTTCATCGAGATCGAACTCAAAGTAAGTGGCTGCTTTCTTCAATTTCCTATCCATTCCATCTGATAATGTATTGAAACTCTCATCCAAGCCATCCATTGTTGACTCATCTTCATTACCCACTGGAGAACCCGAACGATCACGTGACCTCTCAAGTCTATCAAGCTTTTCGTAAAAAGATTGAGCCTTTGGACTATCCCCAGAAAACCCACCAAAAATCCTCCGTTCAAAATCATCAGCTGACTCAAATGAATTGGAATTTGGATGCTGCCCATCAAACCCATTTCCTTTTTTATGATAAACAAAACAAAATTGTGATTAAAGGGTAAATTTTTAATGAAAATAGCAACAAAAAAAAAAAAAGTACTTGAAAATGAACCTGTTGAGAGAAATCTGACACTTCGGAGATGCTGACATGGGCGTGGTAAGCCACCTTGGAGTGAACCCAACAGAACTCGAGCAATTCTCATATCTGGTAATAACAAGCTCAGAAACAACCTTAAAAAACAACAACAACAACGAAGAGAAGAAGAAGTGAATCTTAAAAACTGGGATTAATGGAACTTTGTAGGGTTTTTGCCCTTTTGAGGTTTTGGGGTGTTTTTTTTTTTTTTTTGCTTATCATTTGAGTTGGGCTTAAGCCATGAAGATTAATTTTGTTGAACCCAGGCCTCGAGATAGGGCCATTAGGATCTCATTATGAACTGAGCCTGCTCAAAAAAGGCTCTAAAACAGCTGGATTTTTTTTTTTTTTCTTTGCCTTCTTATAATTAACAATATTTCTTCTATAAAAGAAAAAAATTTCTAGTATAATAATAATTTTTACAGTTAATTTTGGAGGGTTTTTAATTTTTGTACAAGGTATAGTAGCAATTACCTTAAAAGATTGCTTACTTAAGCTAAGCTCAAGTAACTAAAAAAATATTGTTTGATCCTATATATACTAGTATTTTTCATGTGTAAATCAACATGCTTTAAAACTAGTTTTGACAAAATGTTTATTGCTATTTTTTTTTTTTACTCGAAACCACTTTTTTTACAGTCAATTTATAATTAAAATTGTTTTCTCCCTCACTAAATTTACTAAGGTGTAGCTTAATATAGACATAGCTGGTACCATCTCTTAACTCTCTACTAATTCGTGTATTTCTATCGTGTTTGCATTATTTTTTCGTATCATAATTATGTTTAAGATCTTATATACTTATATAAATTTTGGCACATTAATAATTCGTGTTATATAAATTTTGACACTTTCGTGTATTTGTATTATTTCTTATTATTTTTTTATACCAAATCATGTTTTATATCATATTTTAGTTATTTTTTTTCATGTCGTATTTAAAATTGTCAAATGATAGGTGTGCAAACTAAGATTAGCTCACTTTTAATCATAGGAATATCTACATTGCCTAGAAAAACAATGCATTATAAACAAATCTAGCATGGTCCTTCATAGATTATTTTTGTTTCTCACTAAGATAGTATTACTTACTATTATAATTTTTAACATGATGTCTTTCTAGCTAACCTCAAATCTTCCTCTTTCTAAACTAATGTTTTTAATTATTATTAAGTATTCCTTTGGACTTTCTTTCTTCTCTTATTGCTTGAAAGAATTTAAAGAATAAAAGCAAGATATACATAATTAATTTAAGATATTTACCAAAGAATCATAATGTTTATAAACAAAATACACCTAATTAATTTAAGAATATTTACAAATAAATAAATAATTTAAAATTAAATAAAATGTATTTTAATTAATATCTCTATTAATTTGATAAGGGTCCATGAGTCGAGTCGCGATCCGAATTTTTTTTATTTTTCTTACCTAAGTTCGGTCCTGACCGAGCTCAAAAGCCCATATTACTATTTAAAAATATTAAAAATTTATTTTTATTTTTATATTAATATTTATATATTTTTATAATTCAAATAGAAATTTTTTTTCTTGCTTAGGTTTGACTCAAAAACTTGTTTTACTGTTTAAAATATATTAAAAAATTATTTTTATATATTTTATAATTAAATTTATATAAAAATTATTTTTACTATTTAAATAATAATTCATACCAAGTTGAATCGGTACGAATTACCAAAATATATATCAAACTCAATCCAATCAAAATCGAATATATTAAATCAAACGAATAACTCGATTCACGAACAAATTTACTTTCCATCCACCATTTTTATATAAGCCCTTTCAACAATTGGCTTGACTTCTTTATGAAGTATCAAATAGTTTAAGTACATTTAACTTTAAGCAAACACAATTAAGCTCGAGTGTGATGTGTGATTAAATTTTTTTTTAAAAGGGTAAGTAACATGCTAAAAGTAAAAGAGAAAAAAATTAAAGAAAGTCTTTCACCAAATTCTGTCTTTTAATCCAACTTTCTAGAAACAGTCCAAAATCCCAACTAGGGCTGTAATCGAGCCGAGCCGAGCTCGAATACTGAGAAACTCGAGCCCGATTCGAAACTCGAGGCTCGAAGCTCGGTTCGAGCTCGATCGAGTATCATTTTTTAAGCTCGAGCTCGGCTCGAGATAAAATCGAACTATTCGAGCTCGACTCGATTAGGCTCGTTTATATACTCGAGCTCGAGTTAAGGGTTTTTAAGTATGTATATATATATTAAGGGTAAAATAGTAAATTAATAATAAAAATATTATAAATAAAAAAGCTCGATTAGGCTCGCGAGCTGCTCGAATCGCGTATTAAGATACTCGAACTCGGCTCGCTCGATAGCTCGAGCTGCTCGAGCTCGGCTCGATAATGACCGAATCGAATTCGAGTTTTTTTCGAGTCGAACTCGAGTAGCTTGCGAGCACAGGTGTCTCGTTTACACCCCTAATCCCAACCACATCAGATTTTCGAGTTTGATCCATCTCTGACCTGTATAGAGTTATCCTAGCACCCAATCAGTCAGTTATTATTTATTAACGTCCCCGAACTTTTTTAATCTTCTCTTCTATCTGAAGAATTTCCCCAAGTTCCCATTTTTCATTGGCTATCGCATCAACGCCATGGATCGCGGCCAGCTCCTTCTCCTAGGCTTGCCTCTCTTCCTCTTCGTCACCGATCTCTTCAGCCTCTTCACTCCTCCGCCGCCCAAAGCACCGTCCCACCACAACCACCATCATCCCCACCCACCCAAACCTCCAATCAACCATGAAACCCTAGATATTCCTTTCCTGGTAATTTTAATAATTGATCAATTATTTTAAGTGAACTTCTTCTTTAATTCATCTATTTTTTTTTTTTTTTTGGTCTCTTTTTATTTGCTTCGTAGAAACCCAGCGCTGTTGGAGGAATCGGATATGGCAGCACGGTGAATATCAACTTCTGCGCTTCATGCTCTTACAGGTTCCATTTGAGTTTTTCTTTTAATACTTTTAGATGTTGATGATATTGTTTTTGAAGAATTAAAAAGTAATTGATGAAAATTTGTAGGGGAACTGCGGTGACAATGAAGAAGATGTTAGAAACCCAGATTCCTGGAATTGATGTAATCCTTGATAACTATCCACCAGTATTGCCAAAACGGTTGCTTTCGAAATTGGTTCCAGTTTTTCAATTTGGAGTTATAGGGATTATAATGGCAGGTGAGAAGATTTTTCCTATGATTGGGATTATGACACCACCGCCATGGTATTATTCCTTGCGTGCAAATAGGTTTGGGTCCATTGCAAGTGCTTGGCTTCTTGGGAATGTCATGCAGTCTTTTCTGCAAAGCTCTGGTGCTTTCGAGGTTTACTGCAATGGTCAATTGGTTAGTGACCTTTCTGCTATTATATGTCTGGTTTTTGATGCTTTCAATTGAATTCTGCCTGCTAGTCAATGATTTTAATATGGTTGGATCAGTGAAAATCCTTGATGTTTTGCTGAGTATAACTTAGTTAAAAGATACGTATAAAGGTTTTCAATTTCCATTTTCACAATATGCAAATAGATGGTTTCAGCCTTGAACAAGATCAGGCACCAGGGTTACAATCAATATCTTTCTTATAAACGAAATCTTACCTTCTTCAAGATTATGAAACATTCCACAATTTTTCTGGTAGAAAGGAGGCTGCAGGGAATAGAGGAAGGGGTTGTAGATGCTGGGATTCGAACCCTAGATCTGTTAGACGTCACCTCTTAAAAACGGCTACATAAACCAACTGGGTTAAACCCTGGTTCACATTCCACAATTTTGCTTCCATGTTTCAGTCTCTCTGTTATTAATGTCCTGATCATTCGAGAACCCCTAACTCAATTTTTTATTGCTTATTGATTGATGAAGTTGTTTTAGCTGCTTCGGAAACCTGAGATTGAATTCATATTATGATCAAGATATGTGCATCTCTGAATTTTTTGTCTGGTTGCCCTATGATTTTAATAGCTGAGCAGTGTTGAATCTCTTCTCTTTTCTTTTTAGTTACTTTTTGAAATGCAGGAATTGGTGTTACTAGTTGCTTATGTTTTTCACTTTCAAATTATAGGTTTTTTCTAAGCTGAAGGAAGGAAGGTTCCCCGGGGAGATCGAGTTAAAAGATCTTGTCAGCAAAACATTGGCTAATTCAAGAGTGACTGACAACCTTGCAACGGTATGGTCTTAGCTCAGTTGCTGAAACATTAACCGTTGGGTTGAAAGTAATTTGAGCATTTGAGCTTGAATAGTCCAAGGCTTGAGGTTCTCTTTGTTTATTACTTAGATTGCTGTAGTGAAAACATCAAAGGACATGGGAGCAGGTGTTATTACATCCTTTGTATCTGAACTTTTCAGTCACTTATAGAAATTAAATTTGACAATATTGAACACTATAAAAAATAAATAAATAAAAACATGATACGAAATATGACACGAAAAATAAACACGAACACGATACGAATAAAAGAACATGTTAAAATTTATATAATACAAATTATTAATACGTCAAAATTTATATAAATATAAAATATCTTAAAACACGATTATGACACGAAAAAATACACGAACACGATCAAATTTGTTAGAAGCCATTTTATTCTAACAAACGCTGTCAGCAATAGTTTATAATATTGATATTCAATAGGTATCGTATGATACAAATTGATTTATTACAAAATCGATATGACTATATGAAGGCGTTTGGTATGATGGAAAGTGGTCATTTTTCATGGAAAGTAATTGGTGAGAATGTGATTCCCATGTTTGGTATGCTAAAAACTGCTCACTTTCCTGGGAATGTAACTTTCCTTGGAGAGTTACTTTCCCACAAGCATTGGGTGGGAAAGTAACTTTCCCATGTAGTTGAAAAGTTAAAAAAATGTTAAAGACAACATTATCCTTTTTCTATTTGAGTTAAAATTATCAATTGAAATATTATTATCTGTATCGTATTCGTGTTTTTTGTCGTGTCATAATTATGTTTAAAGTATTTTATATTTATATTAATTTTGATAAGTTAATAATTCGTATTATATAGATTTTGAGACATTCGTGTATTCGTGTTGTGTCGTATCGTGTAATCGTGTCGTGTTTAATATTACCGAATCTAATAGTGTACGAATGTAATATGTCACTTCACTAATATAAATACAAACAAGAATTAATTGTAGTCCATACCATTTAACTATCTCAGCTTTCGCCAACTAAATAAGAACGTAAAATAATTATTTGTTCTCAAACGTATATTATATAATCGTAAATGCTAATTATTTGTCTTTAATTAAGTAGTAATATCTCTAAAAAATTTCATATAAAATTGGTATTTTTAATTTCAAAAGTTGGTAATAACATTTCTGTTCCATCCTTGGTATTGAAGCATGTTATCACCTATATTATTCAGATTTATTTATTTATTTATTTATAAATATCTGTATTCGATATTTATGTGTGACATATATTCAAATATAAGTACGAGAATATGATCTTTCAAATAAAAAACTTGTAAAAAAATTTAAATATATCCATATTAAGCACGTACACATCCAATACTCGCCCGAATTTGGATAACATAAATTATCGATAAGCGAACTCCTTTATGGAAATGGTCGCAGGCATGGATAATCGCGTTCTCCCAGTAAACATCAAAGGAATTTTCCAAGCTGCTAAGTGCTAACCTGTGAGTAATAACAGAAATGCGACTCAAATACCAATTAAAATCTATATTATCTAGACTCGAAAGTAAGTGTCGGATATTTGATATGTATTCAAAACGATATTTTCAATTTTTTTAAAAAAAAATTCATATATTTGAAAGATATTATATTTAAATATGTATCGAATATACGTATAGGATATAAATATTTTAAAAAAAATAAATAGTACGGGATAATATAAGAAAGTCATCATATGCCTTGTAATCTGATTATCCGTGCAACAAAATGGTACAGATATGAAGGAACAAAATAATTGAGAGTATTCAGCTCTTAATTAAAGGTCAGAGAAATACAAAAATCTTTATTTGATATATATTACACTCATAATTTAGCAACCTTATTATTACACGGCAAAACCTTAGCATATATGTACATTACTTAGGCATATATTTAGATTTTAATTTGGCCAATAACCTTTAAAAAAAGAAAAAGAAAATTAAGTATCATTAACCCATTCGACCTCTGCGGCCACCGCCATTGCCGCCGCTACCTCTAGTCCTTGAAGGAGGATCATGGCCATGATTCGCCGTCGGTTCACTATAATCCTCGATGCTTGCCATTAGAGACCTTCCCTCCGCCGCCAATACAATCTCGTCGCCTGTAATATAAATTAACCATGCAAAGACATTGATCACAATATTACTCTCTCCATAACATATGTATAAATTAGAATTGCCATCAACTTCACTCACTACATTTCAACTCCAATGCAATTGCTATATTAAATTACTTTTTGTTATCAATTTTATTTACGCATAATTACTAACATGCAATCTTTAATTATAAACTTTTGTAAATAATTAAACATATGACGTGATGAAGAATTTTGAAAAATTCTTCATTGCTTGGAAATGATTCAATTAAGCTCAATACACAAACATACATAATTAGAATTTGGTAAATTTTTTTTTTTCATTAATGTGGCCGATGAAACTTTCTCATGACATTATTTATGCCGGTGCGAGAGTCTCACCGACCATCCAAATAAAGCATAAAACAAAAAAAGATATAACTTTAAAGCTGGTTTTATAGAAAAATAGAATATTCGATCTTAGGTCTTACAAATACTAGTATTTTTCATCTTTTCACGTGACCATCGAACCAAAACCAATTTTTATTAAGTAACTTTGGTATATAAATATATAAGGGTTGTATTTTTTAGAGTTAGTTAATATATTATTTATAGTAATAAATTTATATTAAATACAATAGTTAATAATTTTATTCATTATTTCTAAAATATTGGATAAAAATATTATTATAAATAATCTTAAAAAATATCTTTAGATCATTCATTAACAAAATCTTATATATAAAAGAAAAACTTTAAATTAGTATCAAACTAAGGAGTCAACCAAGTAAAGATTTTGTTAAAAACTATAATGTAGTAGAAGGTGTGATCATGAAAAACATAAAATCATAGCAAGAATGTTTTAGTGGAATCGGATTTTTTATTAGCTGTTAATAAAATTTTACAGTCAATTAAGAATAATGATCCTTATTTCCTACTTATCCATGGTGTAAACAGCTTCTTCAAAAGGATTGGAATTGTTTCCTAACTCATAACTACAGAGAAGTCAATTCGTGTACCGATCTTTTGGCTAATCTTGCTCATGAGGGTACTTTTGATATTAGTAAATTAAGCTCTCCTCCTAGTATTGTAATTAGGACCTTATAGGAAGATTTATGGGGTATTACTAGGCCTAGATCTTGCATTATTTAAAGCGATTAACTCACTCTTTTGTACCAAAAAAACATCAAATCATGCTTTGGAAGCACAAATTCAGCTTAAATAATAATAAAAATCTATTTTATTATTTAAAAATATATTAATATTAAAAAAATATTTTTTTATTAATAAAATAATAATTTAAACTGAATTGATTCAAATTATAATTCAAAATTCGATCCAACTGAATTTATGAGACCAGAGATAAATAGTCGAACCCAGGAGTTCACGCTCTAATCAATTTTTACACAAATCATAGAAATCCTACGGTGCTTAGACAGTAGACTTTTCCATCATAATTCATACGCATATCATTAACATTTTAACCACTTCACTATTTTTTTCCCCCTCTTTATTAGTTCCTTCCTTTTTAGACACAAACAATTACTAAATTTATAATTATAATAATATTTGATAAAATTTATTTTTTCTTATTTTTTTCTTCCTTTCATATCTTTTCAACCATATATAATTTCTTTCTTTCTAGAAAAGAGGAGAAAAATTACTTTCATCATTTTTTTTTTTGATAATTTGGAGGAATGAGGATTTGAACCCTACCCAAAAACAAGAGAAAGTATGCACCAACCAATTGAGCCAAAGGCTCAGGTACTCGTAATTCACAAAATTAGTAATGATAAATTGTTCTTAAATTTTCTTACAAGGTTATGCAAACAATTAAATTAACTTTCATCCTCCAAAAAAACATTAAATGAATTTAAGAAAAGTTGCATGTAAAATTACGTTACTCTCATTTTTTATTTTAAAAAAAATATTCGTGTTTGATATTTGAAATCGATACATATTCGAATATTGGTATAAGATACGATCATTTAAATATATAAAAAATTAAAAATAAATTAAAAATACCATATCAGACATATATCTGTATTCGTGATTCACTTATGAATTCGAGTAATGGAAGAGAAGTAGAGAAACATACCTGAAACTGAAATGGTGTTACGTGCTGAGGAAAATATGGCCAACGTAAATAAAAGGAAGAAGCAAAGCTTAACTCTAAAACCCATATTCTCTGTTTTTCTTTGGCCTTTGAATATTTCCTATTTTTCCTTCTTTGGGAAGCCCTATTTATAGACAGAAAAGTTTCAATGTTCTTGATACGTGGCGAATGGTGATTGGAGGTCGAGAGTTGACGTTTTACAGATCGTGCATGCCACGCTCAACTAATGAAATAGTTGTTACTTGATGAGATCTGAGCCGTTCATATTTAGTCAAAGGAAAAAAATGAAAAAAAAAAGACCTTTTCTATTCTAAAGTCGTAATCCTTTTTCATATACACTCTACGCCATGGTATGAAGTATAAAATATTATAGATATACCGTAGCTAAGTTATCGTCTATATTAATTACTCGGAATTATAAAAATATTAAATACAAATATGTGTTCAATATGAACATATATTTTATATATTTAACTTCTCGAATTAAAAAAAAAAGATTTGTAGAACATTTGTACTTAAAAGTAATGTATTGATTAAGGTATTAATTTTTGGAAATCATTTAACCTCACTACTATAAGTCTATAATTTTTAGTTATTTTTCAATATTTTAGTTAATGAAAAATTCATTTAAATAATAACTTTGACAAGTATATTCAGAGTAATTGTTAGCAAAATCTATAACAGTTAACAAAATCATCAAATCGATATGAGATAGTACTTTTTAAAAATCGTTTGAAGAAAAAGATTAGGCTCACATAAAGCTTAAAGATAATATACCTCTAGCTACCATCTCATCAAAAAAGATGTTGAAATTCCTAGTTTTGAAAGTAATAATTATACATTTTTTTTTACAAAAAAAAATTACAATTTGAACTTTAAAATAAGTAAAAGGATTGCAGATGTTGGGATTCGAATTTTAAATTTGTTCGATGTCATCATTTAAAAGTGATTCATTGAATCAGTTGGGTTAAATCCAAATTTAAGAATTATAGATTAATTAATATAATTGAAAATGTTTTATGAATTATGATGCTTGCTAAACACTAAACAAAGTGCTTATAAAAGAAGCTGATATAACATATATATGGAATTAATATTATATAGGCTTGCTATTATTTAATTAGTTTAGTTTAATAAATAATCCAGAATATTGTGACATATTTTGACTTTATGTATATCATATACAATGTTGTTTCCTTTTTGGGAAATTTTTTTAAAGCCTAATTAAACTTGTAATCAAGCTTTGGATAATTATAGAGATTTGGTTCATCGTACCAGGCTTAGAATAAAGCCTTTTGGTCAAAATGATGATAATGTATTAGTATTTAGTAATTGATTTAAGCAGAAATTAGGAGCATTAATTATATTTTCAGAAAGACACTCACAGGGTGTTGAATGATTGAAATCTGGAAGTCAGCTTGAGCATGTTTTGGCCATCCAAAAAAAACAGTTACAAGTCAAAATCATTTGTTCAGAAATCAGCATACATATAAAAAATCGAGTTTAATCTCGAGTTAATTGATTTAATTGTTGAATCATTTGAAGCAATAATAATATTAAAGATTTTTATCACTAAGGCTTTCTTTTCCACAACCTTTGCTATAAATCTATCTATTTATCAATGTTTTAAATTTTAGACTTTTAGCTTGATGGTAATATATGTTGTTTAGACTCTGAGTGCGTATTAAATACGAGTATGTGTCCGACATGAATATGTTTAATTTTTTCATATATTTGGATAAACATATCCTTATTTCTATGTCTAAATATGTGACGAACACATATGTCGAATTAAAAGAAAAAAAATTCAAATAATATTATTAGATGGTAATTAATGGTAATTAAGTATCTACCACTATTTCTTTTCGGATGAAGAGTTGCATCTTCAAAATTCAAAAGAAGCAGAGGAATTACTCCATCATCAGTGCTGAAGGAGTAATTTTTGTTTTAGATTGAAGATGAAAAATTAAATAGTTTGCATGTGTTATTCAAACTATGTTATCCGGATTTGGATTCAGATTCGGATGAGTGTTGGATATAAATATGTATTCAGTACGGATATGATTAATTTTTTAAAAAAATTTCTATATATTTAAAAGATCTTACTCATATTGATGTTTGAATATGTGTCAGATATAAAATTGAGGAGCTCCCGGCTATTTGCAACTTGGAGTGGAGAGGCATTATGTTTCTATACGTTGGTTAAAACATCAAGGAAGATTTCTCTCCACTAGCCAATGTTTTCAGACTAGTGACGGTGATGGCACTACTGAAATGCCATGGAGCCACTAAGGCATTATGTTTTTATATGTTATTTGAACTCGGGTGAGTGTCAGATATAAATATGTATCCGATACACGTATATTCGATTTTAATTTTTTTTTTTTATATATTTGAAAGATTATATCTTATATTCATATTCGAAAATATGTCAGAAACAAATATTTAAAAAAAATAAAAAAATCTACAAAGTTTTCCAATACTAACTCTAATGCTGAAACTTGGATTCGTCCCCCCTTTACCAAAATATTATATTATGTAAAAGAAAGACAAATACGATCCATGAAGAAGAGAAAGAACCCAATAGGAAAATCTAATTCCAATTTGAATACAAATACAATGGCAAATACCTATGTTACTCGGATTCGGGTGTGAGTGTCGGATACGGGTATGTTCAATTTTTTTTTCCAAGATTTTCATGTATTTGGAGGGTGCTTAGAGGATGATATCCCCATACCCATATTCAAATATACGTCGGATACAAATATCGGATCCGAATACTTTAAAAAAAATAAAAAATCAGAACAATATTGGCAAATAAAGCACCCCATATTGTTCCCAGAAACTATGATCAGCCCAAATCTGAATTCAAGTACAATGTCCAATATAGAAAAAGCTTTGGTTGCCCAACATACTCTTCTTGAATTTCTTTTGACAAAAACCATGGGTCAGCTCTTCTCCATTAGTTTCTCTGAATGGACTCAAAAGTTGATGATAGGCACTTCATATTTGTTTTCGACATGAATCCACATCATATTATTTTTCAAATTCAACATACTCTTTATCGTATTGAATTTGGTTTTCACTCCACAGTGTTTATATTTTCCTTTTCTACAATAATTTCTTATCTTGTATCTTGTTTGAAATAGCCTCTCTTCTCAATGGAAAGTTGACAACTCCATTGATATAATTGTAGGTGATGTAGAATACGTTGGATATCAATGATTATTGAATGTCTTTGTTTGATTGAGACATGTCTGTTCGGACCAGACCGAACTGTTTGATTTTTTTCCTAATGTCACAACTTTTAAACGAACGATTTTTTTCAACAGTTGTGTCTTGTCTGAACAGGTTTCTGGTTTTCTATATAAATCAGAGATCAGTGTCTGTTTTAATACATATATTAAAAATCCGAAATGTTTTCATGCATACTGTTTTCTTGAGAGAGATTAAAAACATCTTTTTTCTGATTCGTCGTGTTGCTTCGAGTGTGCTCTCGACAGCAACGTTATCGAAAAGGCCTAGGAGATGAATTACAATAAACTGTAAGCACCGTAAAGACATGTAATAATCGTCTTAAGGTCAAAGGTCCAACCTTAACTTGATATTCTATTTTTTTATTCTACCGAAACTGTAAGTGTTCATATTTTTATATTTTATTCTCATTAATGTTTATATATATATATATATATATCAAGATTCCCAATAATCTTAATACGATTAACGTGTTTCGTTATTATTTCATTACCGTGTTAATTATATATGACAAGTATTCAGAATGCTTCCATACTGTGTTATATATTGCGATACTGTGTTATATATATAGACAATGTAGTCAGCCCAATGGAATTTGAAAGAAATGCATTCTGGTATATATTGCGATACTGTGCTACGTTTTGCATATATATATATATATATATATATTTTGCTTTTATAATATTGGTTGTAATGTTATTGGGGGCATGGACTTCAAATATTGTTTCAATATTGCAAAAATGATGTTGCATTTTCCTCGGCAAAACCGCTAATGTCCAATCAATAGGACATGACTTTTAGCCTCCGCCCCCCTGGGCCAATTGCCTATCATATTATTGGAATTGTTTGGTTATTCTGATCAAAATGCTTTGATGATGGAATTGTTTTGTTATTCTGATCAAAACGCCATATATTGTTTATAATATTGCTTATGTTTATATTTATATATGACTACTGTTGGTATTCTTTCTTAACAAAATCATGACCTTTTATGATTGACGCCATCTTCACTATGCATGTGTATATTATATATATATATATATATATATATGTAATGTTTCTTATGCAATATATGCAGTTTTTGTTGGCAGATTATATATATATACTTAATGTTTTGTATATATATATATATATATATATATATATATATACTTAATGTTTTGTATATATATATATATATTATGTACTTATATATATTTTGTGAATATATATATTTGTGAACATATAAATATATATTTGTATGTTCTATATATATATATATGTATTTACATATATATATATATATATATATACATATTATATATATATAATTGGCAGAATGGTCTACCGTAAATATAAGTGCGCTTGTAGCGCCAATGCCACTACATGTTACACATGGTGAGAGGCCCGAGAAGTTCAGTGTCTGGACTTCAAACGTTGGCAGCATAAGATGTTGTTCTATCTGACCACTCTGAGCCTAGCCTGGTTTTTACGGGAGGAGGTCCCGGTTCCTAAAGAGGGAGAGACCGATACTACGGTTGTAGCCTCAGCGGAAGCATGGAAGCATTCTGACTTCCTATGTAAGAATTATATCCTCAACGGATTGGATAACACGTTATACAACGTGAATAGCCCAATAAAGATAGCGAGAGAACTGTGGGAGTCCTTAGAGAGAAAATACAAAATCGAGGATGCAAGCACGAAGAAATTTATAATTGGCCGGTTTCTGGATTTCAAAATGGAGGACTCGAAAACCGTGATTAGTCAAGTCCAAGAGTATCAGTTGATCCTCTATGAGATTACTGCCGAAGAAATGATTCTTAATGAGTCATTTGAGACGGCGGCTTTGATAGAGAAATTGCCTCCTTCGTGGAAGGATTTCAAGAACTATCTAAAGCATAAGAGAAAGGAGATGACTTGATTATTCGATTAAGAATCGAGGAGGATAACCGTGGTTCAGAAAAGAGGGTTAAAGCTCAGACCATGGAAGCCAAGGCAAATATTGTAGAACATTCGCACAAGATCAACAAGAGAAAATTTGTTGGTTCTAGTTCTTCCCAAGCTAATAAGGGAACGGATTTCAAGAAGTTCACAGGAACTTGTTTTGTATGTAACAAGCCCCATCATCGAGCAAAGAACTACCGTTAGAACAAGAAAATAGCTCAAGCCAACTCAGTTGATGATTATGAGATTGAGCTCGCTGCTGTAGTGTCACAAGTGAACATGGTAGAAAACCCTAAGACATGATGGGTTGATACCAGTGCCACTTGTCACGTTTGTTCTGATAGAAAGAGTTTCTTCGAGTATAAAGAAGCTGTTGTTGATGAGCAACTGTTTATGGAAAACTCTTCAGTTTGCAAGGTACGAGGTCATGGGAAGGTGGTACTCAAAATGATCTCCGGAAAAGAACTAACTTTGAACAATGTGGTTCATGCTCCTGAAATTCGAAAGAATTTGGTTTCTGGCTCTCTGTTGAGCAAGAACGGGTTTAGGTTGGTTTTTGAACCAGATAAATTTGTACTCACTAAAAGTGGCATGTTTGTGGGTAAAGGATACTTATGTGATGGGCTTTTTAATCTCAATGTAATGGTTGTTGTGCCAAAGAACAAAGAATAATAATGAGATTATTTCTTCTGTTTATTTGTGTGTGCCCTCTAATTTATGGCATGGTAGATTAGGTCATGTGGATCACAAGACCTTGCAAAGAATCAGCAATTTGGATTTGCTTTCTGAAAATTATTTGGAATCCAAATTGGCTAAGGCTCCTTTCTATTCAGTAGAGAGAAGTAGTGAACCACTAGATTTAACTCACACTGATAATTGTGACTTAAAATTTGTGCAAACTAGAGGTGGTATCTCATTACTTTTATTTGATAATTGCACAAGATATTGTTATGTCTATTTGCTAAGAAACAAAGACAAGGCCTTGAAAGCTTTTAAGCTCTTTAAAAAATGAGGTCGAAAATCAACTAAGCAAGAAAATAAGAAGTGATAGGGGTGGTGAATATGATTCAATATTTTATGAATTATGTTCAAAATATGGAATCAACATTCAAACCACTTCTCCTTATTCACCTCAACAATACGGTATTGCGAATCGTAAGAACCAAACGTTGAAAGAAATTATGAATGCTTTGTTGATTAGTTCAGGGTTACTTCAAAACTTGTGGGGGATGCTATTTTAATAGCTATTTATATTTTAAATAAAAAATACCCCACAAGAAATAAGACAAGATACCGTATGAATTATGGAAAGGTCAAGGACCATTCTATAAATACACGAAAGTGTGGGGGTGTCTTACGAAGGTATCGGTTTCTCCGGCTTAAAAGGTCATAATAGGACTAAAACTATGTTTAGTGCCTTATTCGAAGGGATCATGACCAGTCTTTGAGGGCAAGAGAAGGACATGTGAGAAAATGTCAACTTTATGCAACAAGGGTACTCGGGTATGATATTGTCGTCAATGAGGGTATCGACATAGTAAGTAGAGAAAAGTGTCATGGCATGGTATCAGCATGCCTTGGTGCTACCATGACTATCCCGTTGTGAAGCAAATGATGAGACCTTGACCATGGGATCGGTGATCCCAGATGGTGCCAAGAATGGCACGGACCCTGGAAGCAAACCATTAGATTGTAAATGAATGTAAAAACATAACATATTCAGTTAGCAAACTGAGTAGATTTATAAGTGATCCTGGAAAAAATCACTGGAAGGCCAGAAAGGGTACTTAGACATTTAAGATACACCTCAAGTTATGGACTGCACTATACAAGATATCTAAATGCAAATTGGATATCCGATACTAAAGATTCGAAATCCACTAGCGGATTTATCTTTACTATTGGAAGAGCTGCAGTGTCTTGAAAATCTTCTAAACAAACATGTATAGCTTTAGATAAAGCTAGAGAAGAAGCGAAATGGCTTCAGAATTTTAGAAGATATTCCAAGTTGGTCGAAACTTGTACCTGCAATTTGTATACATTGCGATAGCCAATCTGTAATTGGTAACGCACAGAATAGTTTGTATAACGATAAATCTCGACACATTCGTCGAAGATACAATACCGTAAGATAGTTGCTCTCAAATGGAATTATCTCTTTTGATCATGTAAAATCAAAGGATAATGTTGCGGATCCGCTTACGAAAAGTTTAAAAAGAGAGCAAGTAAATAAATTAAGGGGAATGGGTTTTAAGCCTATAAATTAAAGTTACATAATGGCAACCCAACCTAGTTGACTGGAGATCCCAAGATCTAGATTCAAAGGGACAACTTAGTTATGTTAACTTAGTGTGAGCACTAAAAGAGTTAAACACACTAATCCATTCCTATGTTGAATTAATGCTTCCTGCAAAAGAGTTAGGATAAGCTTTGCTCTTATAGCTTGATAAAATCAAGTGGGGTATTACATGATACTATTAATAAGCAATCACTTATTATGAATAAGAAACATGACCATTTCTATGAGAATTGATCAGGCTAAATTCTCTAGAGTACTCATAGAAACCAGGAAGTATTTGGGGCCAAAATGGACACAACCGTGAGAACCGAAGATGTTCGAAGCGGAATTGTGTGATACCTATTGTCTTGGTTTACACGAAAGGCTGAATAGTTCAAGATATCATGTTCACTAGTTAGCCGAGTAAATCCGATAGTTGTCACTATGGAAGGTTCAAAGCCAAAAGCTACCTATCTTGATGCAATAACTTGTCAAAGTTATTCTCTCTCATATTCTGAGTCAATTCGTCGTTTTAATCAGACAATTTTCATTCATATGGAGAATTGTTGGATATCAATGATTGTTGAATGTCATTGTCTGATTAAGACATGTCTGTTTGGACCAGACCGAACCATTTAGTTCTTTTCCTAATGTCACAACTTTTAACCGAATGATTTTTTCCAACAATTGTGTCTTGTCCGAACAGGTTTCTGGTTTTCTATATAAAGCAGAGATCAATGTCTGTTTTAATACATACATTAAAAGTCCGAAATGTTTTCGTGCATACTGTTTTCTTGAGAGAGATTAAAAACATCTTTTTTCTGGTTTGCCGTGTTTCTTCGAGTGTGCTCTCGACAAAAATGTTATCGAAAAGGCGTGGGAGATGAATTGCAATAAACTGTAAGCACCGTAAAGACAGACAATAATCGTTTTAAGGTCGGAGGTCCAACCATAACTCAATATTCTATTTTTTGGTTCTACCGAAACTGTAAGTGTTCGTATTTTATATTCTGTTCTCATTAATGTTTATATATATATATGCAGTAATGAAATAATGCTTACAAGATTCCCAAAAGAATGTAAGTTCATGGTGATTTAGTCTGCTTGAAAAAGACATAAACTAGCACCACTTGAATGCAACCAATGACCTCTGTTAACATGTCTGAACCAGATTATGTTATCCATTTGTCTCTCAACTTTTGCTGTATAGTCACTGATCATAATCACAAGTAAACAGAGAAAAAAAACTAGATTATCCAGAATGGTAGCTGCTCACTTAAGCAATCTATAAACAAGATAAAGGAGGATGGAGACATAAAATAACATTAGGAGAAGGCCAGCACTCAAGCTATGTTACTCGAACTCAGGTGTGAGTGTCGGACACGGGTATGTTCAATTTTTTTTAAGGATTTCCATGTAACTTAGAGGGTCCTTGGAAGATCATATCTCCATACCCATGTCCAGATATATATCGGATACGGGTACTTCAAGATAAATAAAAAATCGGAGCAACATAGCACTCAAGTATGGTGGAATTTCAGAAGACTAACTTAATAAATCAATATTTCCTTTGTGTTCTGTTCAGAAGACAAACTTTAGCACTTGGAAAGTACTAGAAATTGAAGTAGCATAACAGTTTACAAAATGCAAAGTCGTAATCACATGAATTCCCCTATATTCTGTCCAAAAGACAAACTTCATCACCTTTGAAGTCACTAAAATTTAAGTACTAGACAGGTTGAAGAACAGAAAGAACCCTAGAAATCACATAAAGTTGTAGAATGATGACAAGGGATCTTACAAGCTATGTTACACGGACTCTTCATTTTCCCTAAAACACCCGTGTTTGATACCTGTGCTCGACACATATTCAGACATGGAAATGAGAGTATGATCCTCCAAATATATGAAAAAACTTAGAAAAAATTAAACATACCCGTGTCGGACACATAACCGTATCCGACATTCACCTCCAAGTCTGGGTAAAACATCGCTTACAAGTATACATATAATGATATGTCCTTAACAAGAAAAACCCCAATAGTTAAAAATTAAGGTTTTCAACATAAAAGGCTTAAGGTTTAAATCTTGAGAAAGGTGAGACTTAATGGAATAAAAGAGAGCTACTTCACATTGTGTAAACAAAGATCCAATAGGACTTAACATGACCAAAAACAAAGGCATAAATCATTCTATCAAAATATAGATGCAAGACTATAAACACGAATCAGATAAGAGTGCAAATCAGTGAATAGAACTCCATAAGCAATAAGACTAGCTATTTGCATAGCAGATAAAATGTAAATCAGGCCCCTGGTAAAATTATATTATAGTTCTTGAAGAAAACATCTTTAACAGACAACAAACTCAAGACCTGAAGTCTCACTATAATTCCAACATTCTAAAATCTGTCATTCTCAGCTACATAAGCACCAGGAAAACCTAATCACTACAGATAAAATTATCAAGCAATCATCTTTTCTTAAAACCGTATTTTTTACGCTCATAGAATAAGTCAGTTTTAGCACTCCCAAGATTAACAATTTTCGGACAACCATCCCGATCTTTCTCTTGCTGTGTACACTCCTTGCAGTAATATGCATCAGATATTCCTACTCCTCCACAGATAACACACCTACCTTGAAACGAGCCATAGTTGCATTCATCACAAACCCGAACGAGCGTGCAAGGACGAACATAAGAGTCACAGATTACACACTTGCCATCACACTTCTCACACAGTCGGCCTATTGCAATGCCAGGCTGCTTCCTGCACATGATCAAATCGGGATGGTGCTTGGCCATGATTGCTGCAACTCGTTCCTAGTTGTTCCAGTAACTGAAACAAAAGGCATTCAAAATTCCCTCACAAAGTCAATAAAATCATAAAATCAGACAATGGCAAACATCACTATGAAGATAAATTAAAAAACCCAACATCACAAAATCAAAGACAGAACTAATTAAGACTCAGTTCCTTTGTTATTTTACTACGCACATTTACGCTATTCTCTTTTGCTTCCTAAAAATTGCTATAGAAGTGAATAATTAACCAAAAACACATCACTAATTATAACATAATAATCATTCTATATAAAAAAAGCAAAATCACTTATTTACTTCTCCAAAAAAAACCCATCATGTCAAAAAAAAAAAATCTTTTACAGAACAAACATTGAGAAAAAACCCAAAAAAAACCTTATTAAAAAAAAAAAAATCTAAACTGCAACCTTGGGCCAACAATTATTACAGAAATAGGAAGCAGAGAACAAAGAGTTAACAAAGAAAAGAATGGGAGAGAAGTAAGTCTGACCTGAGAGGGGATAACAAAGCTGGCTATCGCGATTTGCCGGAGAGTCTGAAAGCAGAGAAGGTGAAAGTGCTGGATTTGAAAGATAACATAAGGGTAGCCGGTTCAAATAAATAAAAGAATAAAAGGGTTTAAGGCTAGTTCATATAATTAATAGCATGTCGGCTTCGATTTGGGCCATGTTGAGAAAAATCTAGATGAAGTTATGGTCATGACATGAACGACTGTTTTAAAAGTTTTGGGTTTTTATGCCAAAAACAATGTTTTTAGGCTTTTTCTCTCAGAAAAGTTTGGGCCGTCGAGGAAGACTTTCTCATTGCCAAGTGCCAACCAGGCAGAAGAATGTATTGGGTTTTAGGTTGTGCCTATCTTGTGTATTAGTAGTAGTAGATTTGATAATATTGGACATGACATAAATATGACATAAAAAAATTAATTAAAAACACGAACGACACAAAAAAAAAAGCATGAACATGACACGAATATACGAATGTCTTAAAATCTATATAATTCGAATTGTTAACGTATCAAATTTTATATAAATATAAAATACGTTAAACACGATAAAATATACGAACACGATATGGATACATGTGTATTGTCAGATCTAAGTAGTAGTAGTATGTACAAAATGCAAACATACTTGTCAACCTTAATCCTAACTAAAGCTTAAGTTCAGTCATCTAAAGGTAGCCAAATTGCATATAGAGGTTCATTGAAATTTAAGAAATAATGAAAAATAATGCCCATTCATCTCAGAAAATCCATTAATTGCTTAACTAGTGCTCGTATTTACCCTCTTTCTGGGTTTCCAAATTGCTCTGTTCTCTTTAATAAAAACAAATTGACTCAATTATCATTGAAGTCGAATCTTATTGATGATCTATCTTGAATTTGATATTTGCTTGTTACTTGTAAGTAAGAAGAAGAGTATATTGTGAAAAGAGACAGGAATCAACGATTGTGGCGACTACCAAAGCCCAACATCTGCAACAAGGCCACACGCCAAGTTGGAGTCTTATACTCTTATGTCAACGAATCGAGTTTAAGTTGTAAAAAGCTCGAGCTTGATGGATTAGGCTCATTTATTTAATAAAAAATGAGTTCAATTTCGACTTCAAACTTTATTATTTGTGCTCGAGTTCAAGTTCGAGTTCGAATTGATATTTTTCAATATTAATTAAAAATAAAAAAATTCAATTAGGCTCGTGAACTACTAGAATCAAGCATTTAGATACTCAAATTTGACTCGTTCGATAGCTCGAGCTTGAGCTCAACTCGACAATGAATGAATCAAATTCGATTTTTTTTTTTTAAACAAAATCCGAATAGTTTACGAGCACATATGTATGATTTAAACTCCTATCCACATCCCCATTATATGGTATTTGGCAGTTTCGGCCCCATTCCTCGACCAGAGTCCCTTTTGTGACTTCCCTTCTTTCTTTGTGTAGTAGTACCATTTTCTTTCTTTTCTGTAAGTTTTGCAAAGACTCCCAATAAGAATTAAGGAAGCCAGAGACTCTGTTCAAATTTCAAAGGGTCTAAATCAAACAACATAAATTGAAATCCACCGCCAAGTTCCGAACACTCCATTTAAGCTCACCTGATAGCCTTTCAGCTACCTTCAAATGCACCACATAACAGAACAAAAAACTCCACTCTTTTATAAAGAACTTCACCAGGATCTAAAACTACCCCACTTTCTTTTTATACTGTACTATTTCTTCCTTCCTTCCTTCCTTCCTTCCTTCCCTTCCTTCCCTCCCTTCCCTCCCACTCTGTTTCTCTTTCTCTCTCTCTCTCTCTCTCTCTCTCTTTTTTTTAAACTTTTTTTTTTTTTGGCTTTTCCTTCACTATCATTTCTCTTATAGGACTCTGCAAAATGACCCTTCTTTCTTCTTGTCATCTTTTCAGGTCATGTCTAACCTTTATTTTTCTAGCCTTGTTTCAATCTCACACAGCTTATTCAGCTCTGATAATGAGCTTGAGGAACCACCATAGCCACCCCTGACATAGAAGGCCAATGTTCCAAACAAAACAAAGTAGTTGTGCATTGTTTGCAGGCACTTGGGTTCGTGATGATAGTTACCCATTGTACCAATATTCCGACTGTCCAATCATAGATGCAAAATTAAACTGCCAAATGTATGGAAGACCTGATTCTGATTATCTCAAATATTGATGTCAGCCTCTCAATTGCCAGCTTCCAAGGTATCAGATAACTTTCTTCTGCTGCTAGTTTTTCTTTTTTTACATATAAAATGCAATGCCAGTTTTGTTGTTCTTTTTGTTTTACATTGTGATGATTTTTGTTGTAGTATGTTTATGTCAGGTTCGATGGACTTGTGTTTTTGTCGAAAATGAGAGGGAAAAATGTGATGTTGTTGGTGATTCTCTTGGGAAGGAATCAATGAGAGTCTTTGATTTGTATGATTTCAGCTGCAGCACCCCAAACCCATACTCAGATGAGCAGAGGAGATACTCTCTCCACCTTCAAGTTCCTGTGAGTCTTATATGAGCTTGTTTGTACTTTATTCCAAATTCCTTGGCTCTTAAAAAACACTTTCGAGCAAATAAAAAAAGAAAGGTATTCTATGGTGGTGGTGGAATGCTGGAAGCAACTTATTTTGGCTTAACTTTCCCTGAAAGTTTTGTAGTTTGGATGGATCACTGTCTGTGCCCCAATTTTCCTTTGAAATACAGTAGTTTACAATAGCTGCAGCCCCAATTTTGTTCTAAGCTTTTACAATTCATGGTCAATAAGTTGTTTCAAGCACTGTCTCTGTAATGTCCTTACTGCTGGGTTTTAGCTAAAAAACAAGGGTTCATTGCAAGTTGAAGAGATGGATTTGATGTTTGAGGGACCCAAAGTGAGGCAATATTTACCAAAAGCATGCAAATTGTTGCCAAGTAAAAGGACTAACTAGAGTGTTTTTTTCCTCAAAATACATTTGTACTACTAGCATTGAATTTGACAAGCAACATAAATTGGCATTCTTTCAATTAAGTATCCCAATATGATAAAGTATGGTCTGCTTCTTTCTCTCTATCATGTGATTCATCATGTGCAAGAAAGTGCAATTTCAATCATATCTGAAACTTGAAAGTTAAAACTTAACACTCCTTTTGTTTCCTCAAAATCCTTATTTAGCAGCAAAAATGTGTATTGATTGCATTTTGTTTAATGATAAATGCTGGAATATGGTTTATCTATATCATTTTATCGAGCTCCATATTTGGTAGACATAGATGTGGTACAAGGGAGAAGAATTCTGAAGTTAGAGGACATAGCTGGAAATGGAAACGCCTGGGGAATAGCAGACGTGCTGTTATTTAACACAGGCCACTGGTGGAGTCATGAAGGATCTCTCCAAGGGTAGGCCAAAAGAAATTCTAGTATTTCTTTTAAGTTAGTGTAAAATTTTCAATGTGGATATCAAATGGGATTTGTTTTGTTTGTTTAATTGAATAGTTTGAGGTAAATCTGGACAGTTGGGATTTGATTGAATCAGGGGGTACACATTACCAGGACATGGATCGTTTGGTTGCTTTGGAGAAAGGGCTGTGAACATGGTCCAATTGGGTTGACACCAATGTTGACAGTACTAGATGCAGTCTTTTTCCAGTCCATTTCCCCCACTCATTATGAGTATGGGGATATGATCTTTCAAGAACCTTCTAAATATATGAAAATTTTGAAAAAAAATTAAACATACCTCTATCGGACATATACCCATGTCCGACACTCATATCCGACTCCGAATAACATAGTTGATAACTGATCTGTCTAAAGAAAATGGCTGCACACATTCCTAAAACCCTCTTTGATCATGAACTGAATCTTTCGAGTACTTGTAACATATACTGTCTCATTTCAAAACTCCGGGGAGGTGTTGCATTTTGTTAATTAATTACTTGACATGCTACTTAGTTTAGTGGTAACCAAATTCAATGATTTTGGTTAATTCCATTGACAGTCCAAGTGAATGGAGTGCTGGAGCAACAGTGACGACAAGGAAAAACTGTTACGGTGAAACAGCGCCAATGACCGGAACTACGTACCCCGGCAGCACATATCCTGACCAGATGAGAGTGGTAAATGAAGTCTATGTTGTTCTGACTCTTTATTTTTTTTTGAAGTACTCGTGTCCGACATCTGTATCGGACGCATATTTGGACATGAGTATGGGGATATGATCCTCAAGTATCCTCTAAATACGTGAAAAAACTTAGAATAAATCAAACATATCTGTGTCGGACATATACCCGTGTCCGACACTCACACCCGAGTTCAAGTAACATAGGATGAAGTTATTAGGGAGATGCATTTTCCTGCATATTTGTTGGACATAACCATGCTTTCTGAACTTAGGAAAGATTGGCACCCCTCAATTTACAGCGGTGATTTAAGCCCGGCTCAGAGGGCTAACCTGGAAGAACGGTCAGCTGATTGTAGCCATTGGTGCCTTCCTGGATTGCCTGATACTTGGAATCAACTATTTTATACTGTCTTGTTCTATTAGGCTTACAAATTTTGATTATAGGTCTGCAGATAGTATCTCTCTTGTACTTTTAGTCAAAGGTTATTGTAGCCTTTGTTGTAAAGTAATACATATTTTTTCTGAAGAGAAATACATGATGGTGGTGTCTTTGAGACTCTAATTTGTTTCCAGTAGTATCCATTTATCATTTTGATATGAGCCAAGATGGGAGGGCAAAAAGAAAAGAAAAGAAAAGAAAAGAAAAGAAAAGAAAAGAAAGGGTTGGGTTGGGTTGGGTTTTTATTTTTATTTTTAAAGTTGTTCTACATCTTTTGGACTTCCTTTGGTGGGCCAGTTTGAGCCATTAGAGGTCCAACTCCTTGGAATTGTTGTGTCAATTGCTCAACTTGGTCCCAATAATACTAGTGATTTCAGTTCCTTACTTCAATCATCCCCTTCCACAAGAAACTTCCTTAATAATGATATACTTATATAGTTCCTCAAGTCAAGTCTGATATTAATTTCAAGAATTTAGACTCGTTAACTATTTTATCCGAATTTGAGTGAGTATTAGATATAAATGTGTCTGATACGAGTATCTATGTCCGAATACGTATCGAACAAAGATGTAAGACGAGAATATTTTAAGAAAATAAAAAAGTTTGGGTAATATAGATGGTTAATATGGTTAATGCTCCACTAAACTAGTAGGGACAACGCGTTTCTTGTCGAATTATTGTTCATGTCCAAACTAATTGATATGAAAGTCTTGTGGAGGCAAGATTTCGGTCCTTGAGAAAATAAGTTTCTAAGTATAATAAAAGACTACGATTTAATTTTGGAGCTGTTGCTTCATGTTATTAGTATGCTCTTGAAGGGGAAAAAAAGATTCATGATAACCAAGCTAAGAACAGATTTCGCATTGGAATAATTGAAGCTTTTGCACAGTATATGAACAAAAGGGAAGATTCTCATTAATGATTAACTTCCACTACAAAATATCGATTACAAACTTCAAGAACATAAGCAACAACAGGTTGATGACAACAAAACATGATCGAACGATCACAAAACATTTTAGTACTTATAAACATCGCCTATAGTATACAGCAGAGCATTCTGAAAGTTTTCATGGATATGGCACAAATCCTACTCTCAATTATTAAATTCACACATTTCTTTGCTTCATTTCCATTAGGCAAGGCACTAACTGTGAATGGCAACTCCTGGAAATTCCATCACCATTGGTATACTATCAATAACCTTGGATGGCACATTGGTGAGAGGGGTTTCAGCATCGTAAGCTGAGAGATGGACTCCCAGGGCAGCCCTGCCTGAAGGATCAAGGTTGTTCTTCCAGGCAGCATCCCATTCAACAGCTTTTGCAGTGCTGCATGCTACACTAGCTCCTCCAGGGACAGTCAATCTAGCCGAGTTCTGTTATACCAAGCAAAGAAAGATGATCACTTTAGTAATCATTGCTATCGAACAAAGTCAATTAAAACTGCAAAATTTAGAAAATCACCTGAGGGAAGAACCTCTCAAAAATCATCCTGTAGTAGTATGCTTCTTTTGTATTTGGTGTGTTGTGAGGGAAGATGCAAGAAGCATTAATCATCATCTTATCAGTCACCTGAAAGCATAAGGTGAAGAATTAATCTATATTACTCGGATTCGGGTGTGAGTGTCGGACACGGGTATGTTCAATTTTTTTCTTAGATTTTCATGTATTTGAAGGGTTCTTGGAGGATCATATCTCCATATCCATGTCCGCATATGCGTCAGACATAAGAATTAATCAAGAAAAATGAAAAGTCGGAGCAATATAGGAATTAATCAACCTTCACTACAGTCTATTTACTTGATTCCAAATGGAAATGAGATTGTAATTATTAATTATAAACAATAGACTAATGAAAACAACAAAAACAAAAAAAATATTTACATGTCGAGCAGCATGGGCTTTGAGACCATCGATCCAACTATAACCAACACCATCACTAAATTGTTCTTTCTGCCTGTACAAAATATGCTGCAGGGCATCAAACAGGAAATGTTAGTAGGGTATTTAATTTATAGTTTGACAAATACCAAAGACAAACAGTTGTTATAAGACCTTTGGCAGATAGGGACGCTCTTGATCATCGAAGGCCTTTCTAAGAACCCACTTCTCAATGCGTCCTTCATCTTTTTTTATCTGATTCATAAAATAGAGAAGCGTTCTTGATAAGTCTGTAAATCTCAACCATGGATGAATAAATCAAGCAATAATTTGTTTACATACCATCTTTGATTCAGGGTCTATAGCCATGGCAACATTGATAAATTCTTTGTCTAAGAAGGGGACTCGAGCCTCCAATCCCCACGCAGATGTTGATTTGTTAGCTCTCAGGCAATCGTACTGGTGAAGGGCCTTGATCTGCACAAAAGTATCAAAATAGACCATTTTGGTTATATCCTTATATTATATTACAACTCCCCTGGTGAGTGAATTGCCGAGTAAGATGATCTATTATTACCTTGTGGCATGTTTCCCGGTGGAATTCTTCCTTATTTGGTGCTTTGTGGAAGTACAAATATCCACCAAAAATCTCATCAGAGCCTTCACCAGAAATAACCATCTTCACTCCTAGTGACTTGATCTTTCGTGACATCAGAAACATAGGAGTACTTGCTCTGATTGTGGTCACGTCATAGGTTTCAACGTGGTAGATGACATCTTCGATGGCATCAATTCCATCCTGCCCCATTTTTGAAGAAATTTAGCTTGTTCTAGGATAATTATTAGACCCCAATTATTGAATCAAAAGTAATTGCAAAAATTTTAAGTCAATACTTGAACGGTGAAGTGAAACTCATGATGAACAGTGCCCAGATAGTCTGCAACCTCCCTTGCAGCCTTCAAATCTGGTGAACCCTGCAAACAAATTCAGATACAAGTTTTAAGGACCCATTTTTTGATACAAAAGACGCTGCAGTCCGAGGAAAGGAAAAGTAGTTGCAGATGCTGAGATTCGAATTTCAGATATGCTGGATGTCACTTTTTAAAAGTAGTTACATGAACTAACTGAACTAAATCCCGAGATCAGTTTTAAGGACCAACTATATCCTTTTAAGGTTTCATCTTATACTAGTACAACTTACCTCTAAGCCAACACAGAAAGAATGGAGTTGACTTCCCCAATGTTTGGCAGCCTTGGTACCAGCCAAGTACCGAGCTGTGATAGAAGCAACCAATGATGAATCAAGGCCTCCAGATAGAAGAACTCCGAAAGGCACATCAGTCATCAGCCTTTTGGTCACAGCCTGTAAATATATTGGATACAACCCGTAAAGCTAAAATTACAGAAAAAAAAAATGTCAAATGTATCTCAGGCTGCAATTCATCAATCTTACATTTTCAAATGCACGTCTGAGAACAAAGGGGTCATATGGAACTGATGGAATGGCCTCAGAGAACCAAGGTGGGTTATACCACCTCTTAAATCCTCCTGATTTGCTAGAGTACAAATGACCAGGAGGAAAGCTTTCAAAATGTTCACAATCATCATTCAATCCTTTCAATTCTGATGATATCCAAATCGAACCTGAATATAACAAGTTAGAAAAGAATTTAGCAAACACCAATTTCAACCCAAATTTAGACAGCTAGAAATCCATGCACCCAATCATTTTCTTTAAAGTACCCGTTTTAATACTCGTATCTTACACATATTCAGACATGGATATGGAGTACGATTATCCAAATATATAAAAATATTTTTAAAAAATTAAAAATACTCATGTCGAACACATACTCGTATCCGACACTCACTCGAATCCGAGTAACGTAGAAGATTACGAGTATTGAGAAAGCAAGATAGAGTACCATCAAGTCCCCAGCCAATATAGAGGGAGGTGACCCCAATAGCATCACGTGCGACAATAAAGCTATTGTCACGAGTATCCAGCAGCACAAATGAGAAGATTCCATCCAACATGTCCACAAAGTCTTCCCCATACTCCTCATACTATCATATATAGTATAATTTTAAGCAACAATTTACACTTTGTTAGAGCAAGAATTCACACAACAAACTAAAAAAGTTTAGACCCAAAAATCAACTCTATCCTATAATTTGCTAGACTTACCAGATGGGCAATAACATCACAATCACTTCCAGTTCTGAACTTGTGGTTTACCAACTTCTTTCTCAGTTCTTCATGGTTGTAAATCTCTCCGTTCACCTGGTTTTTAGCACATTTTTTTCTCTCCATTAGTAATTTTGCTTCATGACCAATAACAAGACAAAAAAATTTACAAAAGAAATTGCAGTCTGAAAATAAGAGAAAAGATTATAAATATTGAAATCTGAACCCAGATTTATTATTGAATGTCATATTTTAAAGGTAACTACAATTAATCTTTGGGTTCACAACAAGATGTAAATTACAATTATACCATATTACAATTCCTAGACATTATTATTAGCCCTTAAATTAGAGGTGTTCATGGACTAAGCCGGGCCGGGTCGGGTTCGAGCTGGGTCTAAGTATGATATCAATATCACATATACTTATCCAAGTCCGATCTAGCTCGAAATATAGATTTCAAATTTTATCCAAACTTGTCCATATTTATAAATGGGTAGTTCAGGTCCGTTTAGGCCTGCTCATTATTTTTTTAAACAAATATGTTATTTAATTTTTAGTAATTTTATATATATTTTTTGTTTTATTAAATTTTAAAACATGGATAATTTAACATATTTTTAAATGTTTACACTATAATATTATATATATTTATTTTTTATATGATATAAATTACATGATATATATAAATATAAATATAATATATTATATTATATTATATAAATAAAAAATGGGTAGGGTCGACTCAGACTCGGGTCTTAATTGTTGAAAGCAAGGCTCGATTCATTTTCTAAACGGTCTCATTTTTTACCTAAATTCATATTTCGAGTCTAATATTTTTATCTAAATCATTTAAATATTGAACGAACCTTAAGATTTGAACGAATAACTCGACGTTTACCTTAAATATTCGAGAAGTTATAATTACCAAAATCTTTGTTTTTTTCACTTTAAAGGCATATAGGGCTAAGTGATCATATAAGGCTAAAAAGGGAAAAATAATAAAGCAAGAGAAGCCGAGAGGCCTACCGTGACCGCAACACTCTTGTCTTCGTTAAAGAGAGGTTGGTCACCGGAAGCAGGATCGATAATGGCAAGGCGTTGATGGGCCAAATAGCAGTCTCCATGTTGGTAGAGCCCACTCCAGTCAGGACCACGGTGCTTCAGCCTGTTCATACATCATCAAATAGTACCTATTTCAGCTCATTATTTCTCTCTAACATTTTAAAAAATATATATATATTATTACTATTGCTTTCTCCAAATAATTGTTAAATTATGGCCCACAGGCCCCACACCCCACCTGGATAATCACTAACCAATAAGTAATCAATCTAATCAAACTTTTTTATTATTTTTTTTTAGTAAAAAATAAACCGATACAAGATAAAAGTTGTAAATATTAGATTTCGATTTTAAATCCGATAAAGTATGAATTAATCTCTTCTCCCACTTTTTTTTTTTTTAATTTGCAGAATCAATAATTTAAATAATAATCGTAACACGATGTTACAATTGTTATTTTACGATTTTGATTTTTTTCATCATCAATATTTATGAACGATATTTATTATAATTGATCGTAATAACATTCAATAAATTCACAATTACGACAAATACGTATGCGACCGTAATTTAAATTCTAAATCACAGTTTCAAGACTATGGACATGGCTTGGGCTCCTGAATTCCTCCCCATAATCCCTTTGCAAATTAGAAAGAACAAAGAAAAGTTTCAGGTGCCCTCCAAGTTGGAGATTTTCCTTTAAACATATCCACCTTGAAGATGATGACGAATTCAAGACCAAGTTTTAAGGTTAAACTTCATCATAACCAAAGATGTGACCTAAAAATAAGTCTATACTCTTTTACCTTGAGCTTTCAACGTTACCATCAATGGATTGAAAAAAGCAAAACCCTTAGTCACCAAACTCTTTTTCTTTTCATTTTCAAGAAACAAAACTCAAAAAACTTGTCATTATTAAACCTATTTGACAACCCTAAACCTTTTTAAAGACACAAATTAACATCAAAATTAGAAAGAAGGAAAGAAAAAAGATTATTTGCCTGCGGGAAAGCTCCAGAACTCGAACCCTTTTTGCCTGAGAATCGTCAGAACAACCCAAAACGGCTAAAATTCCACACATTTTCTTTCAACAATAAATACTCCCGGACACCTTTTTTCTTCCTTTTTTTTTTTTTTTTCAAGAACAAGAATTTTAAAGTAAATTAATGGGTAGTCTTAAAATCCTTAAAGAAAACAAAAATAAAAGAAGAAGAAGAAGAAGAAGAAGATTTATGCAGGGGAAAGGAAACAGAAAAAAAAAAAATGGAGTGTAAACAGGGGAAGGAAACACGTAGCTGTGTTTTTTGAAGTTCATCAAACGCTACCTTTTTATAGTTACAAAAATTCAGGTGCACCGTTCAGACGTCGTCGTTTCATCACTTTTCTACGGACCCACCTCTGTCCTCTCGCCACGTGGTCCCACGTGGTTGGTTTTTACTGTTTCTTTTTTTTACCGTTCGACCAGCTTTCACGGTGAGGGCTTTATCCAATTCCGTTGCTGACTCAGCAGTCAAAAGTCAAAATCATTGTACTTTTTTTTCAACCGTCCACGTGTCATCTACAAACTGAGTCTTATAGCTGATGTGGCTTTTCATTTTCTAAGTTTTGGCTATGCAACCTAGGCCGTTGATTCGTTTGACTTGAGATTTGATCAAGGCCTATCTTCAAAATCCATTATAAATTGACTAAAGTGCATTTCGATGGTCAGTTATAGGAATCTACCCTACCATCTTGCGTTTTATGATTAAAGCTTTCAATCAATCATAAATCGTACCCGATCATGGGTTATCTTCGAATCCCACATTGATAATGCGTGTATGTGGTCTATCTATAAGGAATTTCAGTATAGTAAAATCAATTAGCTTTTAATTATTGATGTGCTTCTTCGATCAGAAAAAAAGCAAATGCGTGTGTGTTGGTGTGTGATGCGTTCCGCGTGTTCGTGGATCACTTGTGGGTTGTCTTCGGATTTCACATTGACAATGTATATATGAATATGTAGTTTATAAAAGATTCCATAGTAATTAAAATCAGTTAGCTTTTTAACTATTAGTGTGTTCTTCCGATAAAAAAAAAAAAAAAAAATTCATAAACTGGTAAGAATATTTTACACAAATCATCCAAATACAACTTAAATATCTAAAATAATCATTAAATTGTATGTAACTTTCCAAATAATTATATTTTAATTTCCATTAAAAGTGATCTTAGCTTAGATAATCCAAGCAATTATTGAGAAAGAGGTAAACAAATCAATAAACAAATAAAAATACCATGACAAATGTTTGAAACTATTAGACCTGTCCAATAAACAAATAATCCAAGCAATTATTGAAAACTATTGAGAAATGTTTGAAAACGGCCCCATTTTTTCATATCTCTTGTCGAGTCCGACCCAAGTTGGGTTTGACTTTGTTCAAAAACTCATTTTACTGTTTACAAAATAATTTAAAAAAATTATATTAATATTTATATATTTTATAATTAAATTTTTTATTCATAATTTTGATCGAGTCGACCCGAATTAAAAAAAAAATCTTGTCTAGACTCGACTCAATATGGGTCGGATCTATCGGACTGGACGAATAACCCAACCTTAAGACATGTTTAGGTTTTATAAAAAAAAATATTGCCACTTTGGTATATATTCATTTGATGGACCATTCATTTTTTGTTGAAATAAATATAATGGACCAATGGCATAACAAGATGTTAAAATCAACATTAAATTATTTTACCCTTTTCTTTTATAACTTCACATGTCTTGTAATCCCAATAATTAACATCATTAATTTAACATTTAACGATAAAGTGCAATTTAAAGACACAAAAAAGTTAAAAGTTTGATTTAAAATTTTGACATTAATAGTGCATTAATCAAAATTAAAATTGATTGGAATCTCGTATCTTTACCGATGATTGGAGCAAGTTATATTAAAGTGACAATATGATTACATTTCTTTTTATGAGTTTTGTTAAAAAATGTTTTAAAAATATTTTTTAAAGTTATTATATTAAATAAGTTATTATTTTTAATGTATTAAAATTTATCAAATTAATTATCAATTATTGTATTTAATATTAAATATTATTATAAATAATAATTTAATTAATTTTAATAAATATTTTAAAAATACTCGTCAACAAAGTTTTTTTTATTAAATATCAATTAACAAAAGAGTTAAAGTGACAATTAGGGTTAGATATTTTGATTGTTTATTAAGAATGGACTTAATTAAAATCCATAGTGAATTTTGATTTGACAATTATTGGGTTTAGAAAAGAGGAAGATTAAGTGCGATCAATAATTCTAGCTTATCTTTCAAAAGTAAAAACAAACAAGAATAATAAGAACAAAATAAAGACACCTAATCTAACAATAATATATAATAAGGTAATCAAGCACAGTTCATGTGGTACTCAAAATGAAAACTATCATGTTTTTTTTCTTTCAAAATTTGGACAAGTACAAATGTGCATAATTAATGTTATTTAATTCGAAAAACGCATTCTCCAAATAAAGTGAGGAAACAAAAACAATGGTATGGTACGTATCAATACTAAATAATTACAACTAAATATGATAATTTTGAACACGAAAATAATATAATAAACACGATACATTTAAATACAATTAATACGATATGTTTAATATATGCATCGTACTCGTATTTATACTTTTGATACATTTAATAATTTGTGTTGTGTTTATATCTACATTATTGATACGAAAAAATATGAGATACGACATAGATACACTGATTACTGAATCTAATTTCAACTTGAAAGATACAAAATTTTGTTTTTTATTCATACTCATTCAGATGGTCATAATTTGTTCGAATTATTTAGGAATAATTCTTTTTTTTTTTCCTTTTTTGATATAATTTCTTATAAAAAAATCTGAAAAAAATTAGGAATAATGAGAGAGATATTGTGTTATCTTTAAATATATCATTTTCTTCAAAGCATTTAAAATTTGATCTTAAATTAGTAAAAAAATAAATTTGATCATTTTCATTACTTTCAGAATCAATAATAAACCATTCACATACTCATCTAACTAAAACATTGAATTAAATACTACGAATGAAATAGTATATATATATATATATATATATGATTATGAGTAGACCTGTTGTCATAACGTGCCAAATATGAATTCAGCATGCTAGATATAAATCATGAAGTCGCCACTAATCATCTAACTAGGTGTGATTAGTCACCTTTATGAATTTATTCTTCTTAAAGTAATCCTAAGCTTGACTAAGGCACCCTAAAAAGAATTGGTTCCGATCTACGTTTCAGAACTAGGTTCGGGAGTACGGTTACGTGTGAGGAAAGATTAGCACCCTCACAATGCCTATCTAAAAGATAGTACCTAACTAGTCTTGTGATACTTAAAAAGTCTTAATTAAATGGTATTGTCTATTCTATCTTTATTTTAAATTATTTAAGTTAAAAATATCAAAAATCATCTTTTAGGTATCCCTTTCCATCAATCTGGGGGAATTGCTAAAAGACATTTCCTCACCTCGAGTATTCAAAAGAAATTGATCTTTCCATTGAAGAGGTTCCGTCGTCGGAAAATTAAATTTTAAATCTAAGTCTAATATTCATAATTAAGACTTGTATTTTATTCATGTTTGCTCAAAAAATAAATTTCGATCTCAATATCGAAAATTACCTCTTAAAAACCCTTCCATCGTTCTGGAGGATTTTTAAAAGACTTTTCTCACCTAGAAATTTCTTAGAAATCAACCAATCGCGATTTCTTTGAATTTCATCCTTGGAAGAAATCTTAATTTACTCTTGATTTTTAATTAAGCATCAATTATGAAAATCATGACTCAAAAAGTTCATTGAGAATTAATCATTTTAAAATAAATAAATTTTAACCTCTTTGTATCGGAAATCATCCCTTAAAAACATTCCCATCAATCTGAAGAATTTTTAAGAGAGTTCTCTCACCTAGAAATTTCTCGAAAATCAACCAATCGTGATCTTCTCGAATTTCATCATTGGAAAAGATCTCCATTTATTATTTTAAATTAATTAATCATCAATTAAAAATTAATTGAAAATTATCTTACTAATAATAATCAAATTCATAATAAATAATAAATAGTTAATAAATAATAAATAATGGTTAATAATTAAAATAATTAAAATTAAAATTTATTCACAAATATACCTGCAAAAAAACTAAAAAACAAAATTAGTCCGAAAAAAAGAATAATAAATAAAATAAATAAAATAATGAAATAAGTAAATAAAGAAAATAATAAAAGAACAAAAAAAAAAAAAAGAGAACAACACAGCAGCATACAGGTCAAGCCTGCGCACGGGTCGCATGGCCCGACCCGTCTGCTGCTTCAAAAACTAATTTTTTATTTATTTCATTCCTTACCTTTTTTTTTCTTAAAAAAAAAAACTTTTTCTTTTTCCTCTCTTCAAGCTCAAGAACACAATGAAGAACACCAAGCAAACCTAGAAAAATTTCAGATTCTGGTCACTGTTCACCGTCGCTGTCACCGTCGATCTCCGCCGCCGTCGTCAGTCACCGAACTCAGAAAATTCCAAAAAAATACCAAAAATTCTTTTCGACCTCCTCTACCCGAAAACCAACTTCGTTTTTTCCGAATCTAATTCGAAACTCCTAGATCTGAAATTGAAAGTCGCGACCCCAACTCCTCCGATCTCCTCCGTTGTTCACCGAATGGTCACCAAACTCCGACCTAAGCCTCCTTTCTACCTTTCCTAAATCCTCACTATTAAATTTTACGAAATAAATCACTAGAACCCAAAACCCAAGAAATTTCAAACCTAACAACTTAAAATAATTTCCCACCTGTTCTTGCTTGTTTGCTATTGATTGTGCTTCAAAATTCTGTGATTCTCTGATGATTTTTGTTTTTGAGCCTAAGGTTGTTTATATAGGAAAAGAAATTAGGGTTTCATTCTCATCTGGAGTCCTAATCTGATCAAGATAGGATTTTATTGCAATCATACTTCTTAGAGTCCAAGTTTGATCCAAAGAAGAGTCCAAGTTTGATCCAAAGAAGAGATCAAGTCCAACCTAAACTTGGTTTATCATTTTTTTTATTTTTTCAATTATCCGAATATCTTTTTCTTTTTTTTTGATTTTCCCCTTTTTGTTTTTATTTAATTCGAAAATATCATAAAAATAAATTAGAAATTAAAGTAAAAAATTAATTAACCAATTAAAAATATCAACAAATAAACTCGGATAAAATCCGATATCTACAGTTGCCCCTCTTTGTACATTTCCTGAGAAACAGGGGATGTGCAAAGACGTAGACACCCTACTAATTCTCAAATATTAAAAAGACACTATATACTTAAAGAAAATTCTATCGTAGAAACGCTCCTCTAAACGAGGCATAAACTTTAAATAAACCCAACGTGGAAATATACTCCTCCACCGAGGCTTCAACTTCAAATACTAAACGATGAAAAACTCCTCTCTACGAGGCATCAATTTTAAATACTAAACGATGAAAAACTCCTCCCTACGAGGCATTAACTTTAAATACCAAACGATGAAAAACTCCTCCCTATGAGGCATCAACTTTAAATACCAAATGATAAAAACTCCTCCCTACGAGGCCTCAACTTTAAATGCCAAACAATGAAAAACTCCTCCCTACGAGGCTTCAACTTTAAATGCCAAACGATGAAAAACTCCTCTCTACGAGGCCTCAACTTTAAATGCCAAACGAAATTTATAAATTCACCAAACGTAAATGCTTTCTTCAAAAAAAAAACTTCAAAAATCTTACCTTGAATCCCAAAAGAAATTGCTAACCTTCCAAATTGAAATTCATGTCCAAATCATACTGAATATCTGAAATAATCTTTCTTGGATGTAATGCATGAATGCAATGCAATGCAGTACATGAATGCCATAATTGAAATGCATACCATGCAATGGATGTCATGAATGCTCTATAATAAATAATATCAACTCCCTGAATCTCTAATCAAGATAAAAGGTTATCAAACTCATTGTTCATCTCTGTATGTGCTTGGCTTTAAACTGATGGAGTGAATCTTACTATCTCTTTCTTTTTCAAAATTTGCTGAATATGAACAATTTCCTTTCTCAAAGGTTTCAAAACACCAATCATTCTGTATCTCATCTTATGCCAGCTTAACTAGGCTTAACATCTCATCATAGAAATTCTCATCTTCAAAAATTCTCAATTTTAAAATTTCTCATCTCATCTCATCTTATCTCCTTACTTTTCTGTTCAGTTATCCATAGATTTCTCATAAAAATAAATGCAGGGATCTCTTAAAATTATCATTCCAATTTATCAATCATTATTCTAATTCCATAGAAAACGCAAAGCATGATGCATTCCCTTTATCCAGTGCAAATGTATAAAGTTGAGAATAACAAATGGAAGGCAAAAATAATCTGGAAAGAAAGGTCTTTATTAACAAAAATAAGCAAAAGAATTCGTCCTAAAGAAACAAAAGAGCACCTCAAAAGGTTTATCACAAAGGTGTTAGGATAACGAAACAGTATAAAAACAATGAATACTTAGACAACCTTAACAGTTCATTCAAAATTCTCATCCAAAAACCAATCCCAATCGATGTCTTCAATACTTCAGAGTTCATCAAACTAGACATTGTCCCTATCTTCATGAGATTTTCCAAGTGACGCTGATCTTCCTCATATCTAAGCCCCCTTTCGGGTTTTCAACTCAGACAACCCCCAATGACCCAAACTGCCCTTTTCGGGTTTTCAATTTGAGTCCTCATTTTTATTTTTCTTTCAAGCAAAATACTTCTTCACAGCTACTGAATTATTCGGGTTTGGCAAAACATCCTCATCCATTTCAGCCAAAATCAAAGCTCCACCTTAAAAAGCTTTTTTCACCACATAAGGACCCTCCCAATTCGGTGTCCATTTCCCTTGATGATCATGCTGATACGGAATAATCTTTTTCAAGACTAACTCTCCTTCCCTGAAATGTCTGGGACGGACTTTCTTATCATGCGCTCGCATCATTCGCTTCTGATAAAACTGACCATGGCAAAGAACTGTAAATTTTTTTTCCTCAATGAGATTTAACTGTTCAAAACGATCTTGTACCCATTTTGCTTCTTCCAATTCAACCTCCTTCAGCACCCTTAAAGAAGGAATCTCTACCTCAACTGGTTATACAGCCTCCATCCCGTATACCAACGAAAATGGGGTTGCCCCTATGGATGTGCGAGCCAAAGTTCTATAAGCATGCAAGGCAAAAAGCAACTTCTCATGCCAATCTTTGTAGACATCGGTCATCTTTTCTACAATCTTTTTGATGTTCTTATTGGCTGCTTCCACAACTCTATTCATCTTTGGACAATATGGTGCTGAGTTGTGATGCTTGGTCTTAAACTGTTCACAAACCTCTTTCAACATATTGCTATTCAAATTACGAGTATTATCAGAAATGATTCTCTCCGGTAGTCCGTATCGATAAATTATCTCTTTCTTTATGAACTTGCAAACCACTGCTTGTTTTACACTCGCATATGAGGCTGCCTCTACCTATCTCGTGAAAAAATCAATCATCACAAAAATGAACCGATGCCTATTCGTCGCCTTTAGGGTGATAGGTCCAATCACATCCATGCCCCACATTGAGAATGGCCATGGAGGTGCCAAAACATGCAACTCATTCGAAGGAGCATTAATCTTATCCGCATAGATCTGGCATTTATGACATTTACGATCATAGTCATTTCTCCATTGTCAACAAATAATAACCAGCCCTCATTATCTACCTAGCTATCATGTGACCATTTGCATGTGCCCCAAAAATTCCATCATGCACTTCTTCCAGTATCTTCTTTGCTTCTATGGCGTCAACACATCTCAAAAGCACTTCATCCCGGCTCCTCTTGTTCAATTTCTCTCCATCAAGGAAGAAACCCATAGCCAATCTACGGATGAGCCGTTTATCATTATCTGAGGCATATTCTGAGTATCATTGATATTTGACGTATTGCATGATGTCAAAATACCAAGGCTGACCATCAACTTCTTTTTCAACATCTAAACAATGTGTCGGAGACCCCTTCACATCCAATTTGATTGGTTGAATCTCAGCTTTTGCATCCAGCTTAAACATTGCAGCTAAAGTGGCCAAAGCATCAGCCATCTGATTTTTCTCCCGAGGCAAGTGCTGAAACTGAATCTTCTCAAAATGCTTGATTAATTCAGTTGTGTATTTTTGGTATAGGATCAACTTCGAATCTCTTGTCTCCCATTCTCCCTTCAACTGATAAATAACCAAAGATGAATCACCATATACCTCTAACACATCAATCTTTCTTCAAATCGCTGCTTGCAAGCCCATGATGTATGCCTCATACTCAGCCATACTGTTGGTGCAATTAAAATCCAATCGTGGAGTAATCGGATAATATTGACCATCTGGGGATATCAAAACTACCCCAATTCCATGCCCAAAAGCATTAGAAGCTCCATCAAAGATCATCTTCCAGGGTTTTTCTTCACACTCTTCATTATCTCCTCCTGAAATGGCCATCAAATCCTCATCCGGGAAATCAAATTGCATTGGCTCATATTCTGGTTTTCTTCCCCCAATTCATCTTTCTCTTCTTGTAGCTTTTTTTTTTACCAATTCTATCTTCAGCATGGGGTCCGGGACTATAACTTGGGTTGGACCATCCGGATGTCTTTCATAAGAAATCACTACATCTTTTGCTCGCCTGGCTTGCCATATGGAGTATTCAGGAATAGTGTTCCATGAGAGTCTACCTCCTTCTACTCTAACCGTTTGCCTCCAATCCTTTGTAATTTCCCCTATTTTGTTGGTAACACCTTTGTCTGAATAGGAGAAATCTACCTGGTTAAGCCCATGAGTCATTGGCACAAATTGTTCATAACCGGCTTGTCTCCTTACCATGATAGGAGAATAACTGATGGCACCCTATAGTCCAAGAAGAGGAACCCAAGGTTGACCCCCGCAGCTAAATAGTACCGAGCCATGTGGCATCTAAGGCGCTTTCCAGATTACCTGACGGCTTGTGAGCTCTTTAAGTATCATTATCCAATCCTCCTTAGTCTTCGACTCGGGCCATGTGCTTTCACAGAACTCCTTGATAGGTGTGTTGGTGGTGAAGTATGGCTTCTGAAACTTTGACTCTTCACATTCAAAATGACTTTTCATCCAGATGTAAAGTAGCTGTATACATCCGGTGAAACGTCCTTTCCTTGTCTGTCTACAATGATTCAGTGATCTAATAGTCTCAGCTAAGATGGCTGGTCCACATTAATCTGGTACTCAATTTGGTCCACAAAAATCACTACAGCAGCATCGACATATCCTAGTATCTTCGAAAAAATTACCAGTCCATAAATGGCTAAAGCCATCACTCTCATCCCTTCATCGTTATCTAAGTGTTTAACAATGAAGCCTCGCAGAACGTTCCATGATATGCAAGTACTCTTACCCTTTATCTTTACAAGTTTGTTAGTTTCTGTAAGCTAATTCTCATAATCTTAGCTAACTTCTTTCGATACCCAGTTTTATTCTTCCAATAGACCTTGTCTGGACACGAGGGGTCCAAACGAAGTAAAGCTGAGTACTCTTCCATAGTCGGAACCATGTCTACTTCATTAAACTTGAAACACCTGTATGAGGGGTCCCAAAACTGTATCATGGCTCTTACCAAGTTGTTATTGACTTCAACAAATAAAAGAAAAGCCAAATCCCCATATTTTTGTCTGAATGCCTCTTGTCGGGTTTCATCCTAAGAATTCCAAATATTGATAAAATCCCCAAGTTCATTCTGTGCCATATCCATGTGAACCTTCTCGGGAAGAGTGGAAACATACCCGACTGGAAGACAATCCTTTGCACTTTGCTGGACCTCTGCAGATATAATCTTCAGACTATTAGCAGACTCGCGCTTGGCAACTGTTAGACTTTCCATGGATTTAGTGGACATTCTTTTTATCTAAACCGTTATGTAGCAAAATGACTTTATGATGATGCATGATGTATGAAAAGAAAGAAAACGGAAAAAGGTTAGATACATATCAACAAACTTATGAGAGGATAAAAAATACAACATGTGTAAGCACTACATCATATCATGGTGAGCAAAACAAATGTGTAAGACAAACAAGTATCTAACATTATATCGAGTCAATGAAAAGTATAAATGTAAGGTAAGAAGTGTTTCTTCATGTGTCATAATTTCAGGTTTTCCTCTATACAAAGGTGGACATAGCTCTATCTTAAAGTTGGTCTTAAGTGTTGTTTATATGCTGGGTTTAGGATACTTAACCAAGCTAAAAGGTCTCCCAATTGCTCCTTAACATCATCCGTGTGGGATGAGTAAGGCACCCCATTCCTCACCCATTATAGGCTCCAATCGGAAGGGTTCAATTCGGGTGAGAGTATTTTCCAAAGTTGCTGTGAAGGTTATCACCTCACGAAAGCTTTGGTACTTTACACTCTGAAGGTGTTTCGCTAGCCGTTGCGGAGGTTATCACCTCACGAAGGCGTAGGTACTTTACCCCCTCTTAAAAGGGACGAGCTCGGGTATAGGGCTTTATGATATGCAATGTGTAGTGTATGTGTGAAGGAACATTCAAACATTTTTTTTCCCACCAATGTATAAGAAACAAGAGTTGTTATCACAAATAATAAAATCAAAATTAAAAAGAAGATAAGAATAACACTTTTTAAGACCAATATTTCAAACCTAAGGTATCACAAGACTAATCTATGACTCGACTCTCTAATATCCCCAGTGGAGTCGCCAAATTGTTATAACGTGCCAAATACGAATTCAGCATGCTAGACACAAATCATGGAGTCGCCACTAATCATCTAACTAGGTGTGATTAGTCACCTTTATGAATCTATTCTTCTTAAAGTAATCCTAAGCTTGACTAAGGCACCCTAAAAAGAATTGGTTCTGATCTACGTTTTAGAACTAGGTTCGGGAGTACGGTTACGTGTGAGGAAGGATTAGCACCCTCACAACGCCTATCTAAAAGATAGTACCTAATTAGTCTTGTGATACTTAAAAAGTCTTAATTAAATGGTATTGTTTATCCTATGTTCATTGTAAATTATTTAAGTTAAAAATATCGAAAATCATCTTTTACGTCTCATTTTCCATCAATCTGGAGGAATTGTTAAAAGACATCTCCTCACCTTGAGAGTATTCAAAAGAAATTGATCTTTCCATTGAAGAGGCTCCGTCGTCGAAAAAATTAAATTTTAAATCTAAGTCTAATCTTCATAATTAAGACTTGTATTTCATTCATGTTTGCTCAAAAAATAAATCTCGATCTCAATATCGAAAATTACCTCTTAAAAACCCTTCCATCGATTTGGAGGATTTTTAAAAGACCTTTCTCACCTAGAAATTTCTTAGAAATCAACCAATCACGATTTCTTTGAATTTCATCCTTGGAAGAAATCTTAATTTACTCTTGATTTTTAATTAAGCATCAATTATGAAAATCATGACTCAAAAAATTCATTGAGAATTAATCATTTTAAAATAAATAAATTTTAACCTCTTTGTATCGAAAATCATCCCTTAAAAGCTTTTCCATCAATCTGGAGAAATTTTAAGAGAGTTCTCTCAAGTAGAAATTTTTCGAAAATCAACCAATCGTGATCTCCTCGAATTTCATCATTGCAAAAGATCTCCATTTATTATTTTAAATTAATTAATCATCAATTAAAAATTAATTAAAAATTATCTTACTAATAATAATCAAATTCATAATAAATAATAGTTAATAAATAGTTAATAAATAATAAATAATGTTTAATAATTAAAAATAATAAAAAACAAAATTTATTCACAAATATACCTGCAAAAAAAACTAAAAAATAAATTTAGTCCGAAAAAATAATAATAAAAAATCAAATGAAATAAGTAAATAAAGGAAATAATAAAAGAACAAAAAAAAAAGACAACAAGACAACAGCATACGGGTCGGGCCTGCCCGCTGGTCGCGAGCGGGTCGCATGGCCCGGCCCATCTGCTGCTTCAAAAACTATTTTTTTTTTAATTTCATTCCTTACCCCTTTTACTTTGCTGGACCTCTGCAGATATAATCTTCAGACTATTAGCAGACTCGCGCTTGGCAACTGTTAGACTTTCCATGGATTTAGTGGACATTCTTTTTATCTAAACCGTTATGTAGCAAAATGACTTTATGATGATGCATGATGTATGAAAAGAAAGAAAACGGAAAAAGGTTAGATACATATCAACAAACTTATGAGAGGATAAAAAATACAACAACATGTGTAAGCACTACATCATATCATGGTGAGCAAAACAAATGTGTAAGACAAACAAGTATCTAACATTATATCGAGTCAATGAAAAGTATAAATGTAAGGTAAGAAGTGTTTCTTCATGTGTCATAATTTCAGGTTTTCCTCTATACAAAGGTGGACATAGCTCTATCTTAAAGTTGGTCTTAAGTGTTGTTTATATGCTGGGTTTAGGATACTTAACCAAGCTAAAAGGTCTCCAAATTGCTCCTTAACATCATCCATGTGGGATGAGTAAGGCACCCCATTCCTCACCCATTATAGGCTCCAATCGGAAGGGTTCAATTCGGGTGAGAGTATTTTCCAAAGTTGTTGCGGAGGTTATCACCTCACGAAAGCTTTGGTACTTTACACTCTGAAGGTGTTTCGCTAGCCGTTGCGGAGGTTATCACCTCACGAAGGCGTAGGTACTTTACCCCCTCTTAAAAGGGACGAGCTCGGGTATAGGGCTTTATGATATGCAATGTGTAGTGTATGTGTGAAGGAACATTCAAACATTTTTTTTCCCACCAATGTATAAGAAACAAGAGTTGTTATCACAAATAATAAAATCAAAATTAAAAAGAAGATAAGAATAACACTTTTTAAGACCAATATTTCAAACCTAAGGTATCACAAGACTAATCTATGACTCGACTCTCTAATATCCCCAGTGGAGTCGCCAAATTGTTATAACGTGCCAAATACGAATTCAGCATGCTAGACACAAATCATGGAGTCGCCACTAATCATCTAACTAGGTGTGATTAGTCACCTTTATGAATCTATTCTTCTTAAAGTAATCCTAAGCTTGACTAAGGCACCCTAAAAAGAATTGGTTCTGATCTACGTTTTAGAACTAGGTTCGGGAGTACGGTTACGTGTGAGGAAGGATTAGCACCCTCACAACGCCTATCTAAAAGATAGTACCTAATTAGTCTTGTGATACTTAAAAAGTCTTAATTAAATGGTATTGTTTATCCTATGTTCATTGTAAATTATTTAAGTTAAAAATATCGAAAATCATCTTTTACGTCTCATTTTCCATCAATCTGGAGGAATTGTTAAAAGACATCTCCTCACCTTGAGAGTATTCAAAAGAAATTGATCTTTCCATTGAAGAGGCTCCGTCGTCGAAAAAATTAAATTTTAAATCTAAGTCTAATCTTCATAATTAAGACTTGTATTTCATTCATGTTTGCTCAAAAAATAAATCTCGATCTCAATATCGAAAATTACCTCTTAAAAACCCTTCCATCGATTTGGAGGATTTTTAAAAGACCTTTCTCACCTAGAAATTTCTTAGAAATCAACCAATCACGATTTCTTTGAATTTCATCCTTGGAAGAAATCTTAATTTACTCTTGATTTTTAATTAAGCATCAATTATGAAAATCATGACTCAAAAAATTCATTGAGAATTAATCATTTTAAAATAAATAAATTTTAACCTCTTTGTATCGAAAATCATCCCTTAAAAGCTTTTCCATCAATCTGGAGAAATTTTAAGAGAGTTCTCTCAAGTAGAAATTTTTCGAAAATCAACCAATCGTGATCTCCTCGAATTTCATCATTGCAAAAGATCTCCATTTATTATTTTAAATTAATTAATCATCAATTAAAAATTAATTAAAAATTATCTTACTAATAATAATCAAATTCATAATAAATAATAGTTAATAAATAGTTAATAAATAATAAATAATGTTTAATAATTAAAAATAATAAAAAACAAAATTTATTCACAAATATACCTGCAAAAAAAACTAAAAAATAAATTTAGTCCGAAAAAATAATAATAAAAAAATCAAATGAAATAAGTAAATAAAGGAAATAATAAAAGAACAAAAAAAAAAACAACAAGACAACAGCATACGGGTCGGGCCTGCCCGCTGGTCGCGAGCGGGTCGCATGGCCCGGCCCATCTGCTGCTTCAAAAACTATTTTTTTTTTTAATTTCAATCCTTACCCCTTTTACTTTGCTGGACCTCTGCAGATATAATCTTCAGACTATTAGCAGACTCGCGCTTGGCAACTGTTAGACTTTCCATGGATTTAGTGGACATTCTTTTTATCTAAACCGTTATGTAGCAAAATAACTTTATGATGATGCATGATGTATGAAAAGAAAGAAAACGGAAAAAGGTTAGATACATATCAACAAACTTATGAGAGGATAAAAAATACAACTACATGTGTAAGCACTACATCATATCATGGTGAGCAAAACAAATGTGTAAGACAAACAAGTATCTAACATTATATCGAGTCAATGAAAAGTATAAATGTAAGGTAAGAAGTGTTTCTTCATGTGTCATAATTTCAGGTTTTCCTCTATACAAAGGTGGACATAGCTCTATCTTAAAGTTGGTCTTAAGTGTTGTTTATATGCTGGGTTTAGGATACTTAACCAAGCTAAAAGGTCTCCAAATTGCTCCTTAACATCATCCATGTGGGATGAGTAAGGCACCCCATTCCTCACCCATTATAGGCTCCAATCGGAAGGGTTCAATTCGGGTGAGAGTATTTTCCAAAGTTGCTGCGGAGGTTATCACCTCACGAAAGCTTTGGTACTTTACACTCTGAAGGTGTTTCGCTAGCCGTTGCGGAGGTTATCACCTCACGAAGGCGTAGGTACTTTACCCCCTCTTAAAAGGGACGAGCTCGGGTATAGGGCTTTATGATATGCAATGTGTAGTGTATGTGTGAAGGAACATTCAAACCTTTTTTTTCCCACCAATGTATAAGAAACAAGAGTTGTTATCACAAATAATAAAATCAAAATTAAAAAGAAGATAAGAGTAACACTTTTTAAGACCAATATTTCAAACCTAAGGTATCACAAGACTAATCTATGACTCGACTCTCTAATATCCCCAGTGGAGTCGCCAAATTGTTATAACGTGCCAAATATGAATTCAGCATGCTAGACACAAATCATGGAGTCGCCACTAATCATCTAACTAGGTGTGATTAGTCACCTTTATGAATCTATTCTTCTTAAAGTAATCCTAAGCTTGACTAAGGCACCCTAAAAAGAATTGGTTCTGATCTACGTTTTAGAACTAGGTTCGGGAGTACGGTTACGTGTGAGGAAGGATTAGCACCCTCACAACGCCTATCTAAAAGATAGTACCTAATTAGTCTTGTGATACTTAAAAAGTCTTAATTAAATGGTATTGTTTATCCTATGTTCATTGTAAATTATTTAAGTTAAAAATATCGAAAATCATCTTTTACGTCTCATTTTCCATCAATCTGGAGGAATTGTTAAAAGACATCTCCTCACCTTGAGAGTATTCAAAAGAAATTGATCTTTCCATTGAAGAGGCTCCGTCGTCGAAAAAATTAAATTTTAAATCTAAGTCTAATCTTCATAATTAAGACTTGTATTTCATTCATGTTTGCTCAAAAAATAAATCTCGATCTCAATATCGAAAATTACCTCTTAAAAACCCTTCCATCGATTTGGAGGATTTTTAAAAGACCTTTCTCACCTAGAAATTTCTTAGAAATCAACCAATCACGATTTCTTTGAATTTCATCCTTGGAAGAAATCTTAATTTACTCTTGATTTTTAATTAAGCATCAATTATGAAAATCATGACTCAAAAAATTCATTGAGAATTAATCATTTTAAAATATATAAATTTTAACCTCTTTGTATCGAAAATCATCCCTTAAAAGCTTTTCAATCTGGAGAATTTTTAAGAGAGTTCTCTCACGTAGAAATTTTTCGAAAATCAACCAATCGTGATCTCCTCGAATTTCATCATTGCAAAAGATCTCCATTTATTATTTTAAATTAATTAATCATCAATTAAAAATTAATTAAAAATTATCTTACTAATAATAATCAAATTCATAATAAATAATAGTTAATAAATAGTTAATAAATAATAAATAATGTTTAATAATTAAAAATAATAAAAAACAAAATTTATTCACAAATATACCTGCAAAAAAAACTAAAAAATAAATTTAGTCCGAAAAAATAATAATAAAAAAATCAAATGAAATAATGAAATAAGTAAATAAAGGAAATAATAAAAGAACAAAAAAAAAAGACAACAAGACAGCAGCATACGGGTCGGGCCTGCCCGCTGGTCGCGAGCGGGTCGCATGGCCCGGCCCATCTGCTGCTTCAAAAACTATTTTTTTTTTAATTTCATTCCTTACCCCTTTTAAAAAAAAAAAATACTCTTTCTTCTTCCTCTCTTCAAGCTCAAGAACACAATGAAGAACACCAAGCAAACCTAAAAAAATTCCAGATTTTGGCCACTATTCACCATCGCTGTTGCCGTTCATCGCCGCTGTCACCGTCGATCTCTGCCGCAGCTGTCAGTCACTTGACTCAGAAAATTCCAAAAAATCACCAAAAATTCCTTTCGACCTCCTCTACTCGAAAACCAACTTTGTTTTTCCCGAATCTAATCCGAAACTCCTAGATCTGAAATTGAAAGTCGCGACCCCAACTTTTTCGATCTCCTCCGTTGTTTGCCGAATGGTCACCAAACTCCGACCTAAGCCTCTTTTCTACCTTTCCTAAATCCTCACTATTAAATTTTCCGAAATAAATCGCTAGCACCCAAAACCCAAGAAATTTCAAACCTAACAACTTAAAAAAAATTTCCCATCGGTTCTTACTTGTTTGCTCTTGATTGTGCTTCGAAATTCTGTGATTCTCTGATGATTTTTGTTGTTGAGCCTAAGGTTGTTTATATAAAAAAAGAAATTAGGGGTTCGTTCTCATCTGGAGTCTTAATTTGATCAAGATAGGATTTTATTCCAATCATACTTCTTAGAGTTCAAGTATGATCCAAAGAAGAGATCAAGTCCAACCTAAACTTGGTTTATCATTTTTTTTATTTTTTTTTCAATTATCTGAATTTCTTTCTCTTTCCCCCTCCCATTTTTTATTTAATTCAAAAATATCATAAAAATAAATTAGAAATTAAAATAAAAAAATAATTAACTAATTAAAAATATCAACAAATAAACTCGGATAAAATTCGATGTCTACACCTGTCCAAGGACCGAGTTACCCGTCAGGGGCGAAGGCAGGGGATAGGTAGGGGCCTCGGCCCCCCTTAAAGTTTTTAAGTTTTTTTGTTATTAATGTAAAATTATGTTTTGACCCTCCAAATTTTATTTCACTTTTCAATTTGGTCCCCCTTAAATTTTTTTAAGACTTTTGAAATAGAGTAAAATAACGTTTTGCCCATTCAAATTTTATTTGGCTCTTTAATTTGGCCCCTCCATTTATAAAATTTATTTGATACAATAAATTTGATAACACTTTTAATTTAAACCTCATTCGTTATTATTAGCTTAATTCTCTCTATTTACCTTTTTAATCAATTAAATAGATACATTTAGATTAATTATTTTGTTTAATATTTTTCATTCTATGATCATAAGGGGAAAATAAATAAATAAAGTTAAACAATTACAATATCTAATACGAATTATGCATTTATTTTTTTTTAAATATATGTAATATTATGATTTTCTTTTATAATATGAAATAATTTTATGTATATTTTAATTAGACTATAAATTTTTTTTTGACGTTGACACTTTTTTTTTTCATACGCAACATGAAGTATAATATTTAAAAAAATATAAAAAAAATTATTTCATTATAATAAATTTATTTATTATTTAAAATTTTAATATCTTATATAATATTTAAAGTTAATATTTTAAATTTAATATCTTACTTGCCGAAGGCCCGGTCCGATTCGAGCCGACGAATAACCTTATCCTTGGACAGGTTTATTTTATACATGATTTTTATTTTTACTTTAAATCTTTATATGTATATTCCGACTAGACCTGCTCATGAGTCCGGTAGCCCATCCCGCCCTACAGACACGTATTGGGCTGGTCCTGGGCAAAAAATTTATGATTCGGACAGGCCCGAATCAATGTTCATCTATAAAAAAAATGTATTTAAAATTTAATTATAAAAATATATAAATATTAATAAAAAAGTAATTTTTAATACATTTGTTAATAGAGATCCGGGTCGACGAACCGGGCCTGGGTAAGGGTAAAGGGAAAAAAAATTTCCGAACCGTGACCGACCCATGAACAGGTCTAATTTCAGCCTCCCCTCGTCAATATTTCTGGCTTCGCCCCTGTTACCCGCCCAAGTCCCAAGGCCCGCCCATATTTGGGAGGGTTTGGACAAAAATATTAGGCCTGAAAAATAGGCTTGGGCAAAAAAATAAGGTCTGTTTAAAAAATGAGCCGGGCCTTGGCTCTAATATTTAAGGCCTGAGTCCGGCCCGACCCAACCCTTTTTTAATTAAATAATATATTATTTATATATATATATTATAATTTATGTCATATAAAGATTAAATATATATAATATTATAGTGTAAACATTAAAAAATATGTTAAGTTGTCTATGTTTAAGAACTTAATAAAAGAAAAAAATATAAAATTATTAAAGATTAAGTAATAAAAATATATATATTAAAAAAATAAAATAAAATAATATTGGTGGGCCTAAACGGGCTTGGGCTATTCATTTACAAATATAGACAGGCTTGGATAAAATTTGAGATCCATATTTCAGGTCAAGCCAAACAAGCAAATATAGTGTTGATACCATACATGAGCCTGACCCGAACCCAGCTGGCCCATGGACACCTCTAATTATGAGTTCGTCAGTAAAAAACTTTTAATTTCAGAAACAAGTTAAAAAGTTGTCATATATTTTATTTTTTATTTTAATTATTTTTTTTTATTATATTCTAAGAGTATGTCTCATTCTGTTAATTTTGTTTGTAAAGTCTAATAATTTTACTGCCAGTGAATATGTTAATTTTTATATGATTATACCGTAATACATATATCAATCAATTATTATTGAGCCAAAAATAGAATAATTAATAACTAAAAAAGAAATTAGAATAGTTTGTGATTTTCTTTAGCCTGCCTTTTAGAAAGGAGTTTGAGGTCATTCATATTCATGATTTGATACTCTTCCATTTCATGACTTATGGTACATCAGTGGTCACCCTTGGCCTTAACGTATTCATATCTATATTTTCAAATTTATAATAACAAATTTATTAATTAATCAAGTTGGCTTTTGAAGCAATCGTGGGACGACACATAATTCAAACAAAATCATGAAACTTAACCAAATAAAAAAAAACAAAACAAAAATAAGGACTCTTTTTTTTCTTCCACAAGCTCTTGCTGGCTTTTAGAGGGTTCTTAGAGTTTTTTTATTTATTTTATTTTCCTCCATTTTTCCTACAAATGACTTTTGGTAGATCAATACGTCATTTTATAAATTTTATGTTCTTGGGAAAAAAAGGGAGAAAATAAGACAAATCATAGGTAGAAAAAAAAGAAAGAAAAAAATCACCCATTATTGATGGATTTTGAAGTTGTTAAAGGATAGTTTGAAGTAGAGAATTGCTTAAAAGTTAAGAGACTTTGTAAAGGAGAACAAACGGTCAAAGGAAAGTCGGAGTTGAGTTTTATGACTAGGATACTTAAATGAACAAGTATTTGAAGAAAATAAAAGAATAACTACTGAAAAGAATAAAATTATTGGAGTATTAAAATATGATTTAAAATTCAGTATTTTTTTTTATCTGAAATTTTGTGTAATTGATAATGATTGCTACTGTTCTCCTCTATTTTGAGTCATGTCCTTCTAGTAACCGGATCTTATTTGGACTTTCAATTCAGTTAATTATTGGACATAACAACTCTTTTTTTTTTTTAATTAATTCCACAAAAAATTGATAGAGGCTGACGTATTGGTAAAGAATATTATCTTGTATTATACACATAACTTCAACCACAGAACTTAAACGAACATTAGAATATACTATGAGATTCTTATAGTTTAAAATAATAATATTAAGGATTAGGACCATAAATAATGATTTTTTTGAGGGTGGTTGGGGGAAAATTTGGGCTAATAATTAAAGAAGAAAAAAACAAGTTTCATATGATTTAAAGATTAATTAATTAACCAAGTTGCATTAGCATGTATTTTTATATAATATATAGTTGAAAATAATTGATTAGAAGAATTAGGCAACATCAACATCCATGATTAATTATTGACTAAATGATGATTTAATTGTTTATTGGAGAGTGACTCAAATATAACGGTGGAAATGATGAGAGCAATTTCATGGCCGGTTTTAGTTTAAGCAGAATACTTTCAACCACCAACGTTCATGATTCAACAACAACAACAAGATGATGGTGATGATATCAAAATCTCAAATCTCAGCCGTTTAATTATTTTCCAAATTAATAAATAGAGCAAAGCATTGCTTTTGTTTGTTTGTTTGTTTTTTTTGGGTATATCGAAAGAAAGAAATGCTATGTTGTCCAAACTATAGTTTCAATAAATTGTACTTTTATGCCTTGGATTACTCGAGTTTTAATTGGTTTATTTCATGAAAAATGAATTTTAAAAAATAAACTTATTTTATAAAAAAATTAATATTTTTTATTTATTTTAATGATCTTGAAAATAATTTTTTAAAAGTGAACTAGCATCTGAATTTCTTATAAATGGCATCTGAATGTCTTTACTGAAATAGGGTGATATTAGAATGCCCAAAACATGATATCTGAATGTCCATGATCATTGTTGTTTTCAAAATATATCTTACTTTTTAAAAAAAATATAGAAAAAATGGGTATTATTCGTGGACCGATGTTTATTTTTCGTTGATAAAATTATTTTTTATGAAATAAATATTAAAAAAATACAAAAATTATTTTTTGTTAAATAAACGGACCGAAATTGTACTTCTATATACAAACGAATTTTGATTTTAGAAGCCTTATATCATGACGCAGAATTTTGAAGGAAAAAAAATGATATCTACAAATTTAGGGTAAATAGGTTATTCCAAACTCGTATTAAGACAAACATTGAAAATTATCTTTTCGATGGTTAAAAGTTAAAACGAGTCGACTAAGGAACCAATAGCACCTCAAGTTTAAAATAAAAATGGCGTTTCATTTTGCTTAGTTAATTAGTGTCAAATAAAAATTAAGTTGGTATAACTAATTGCTCATATAAATCAGCTCGAGATCTTCATGCAGAGATTGCATTGAATCATTTATGAATTCTGCCAATGAGGTGCGTACACGATCAATGTTAGGGATTTTGAATCCAAGGAATAATAATTAATTTAAGCATCTATTCTTAAAGAATAAAAATGGAGAAAATCACAAATACAGCCATGCCAATTGCAAATTCCTATGATCTTGATTTCGTCGGCAATGAAAAAAAGAGAATGATCGATTAAGTTTGAATAGTAAAAAAAAAATTATTTGTTTAAATTCGGTTCAAGTCTGATCCATCCAATTTAAAAGTTATTTTATTGTTTAAAATATTTAAAATAATATTTAAATATTTTTATAATTAAATTCAAATAAATTTTATTTCTTGATTAAATAATAATTCAAAATGACTCAAATAATAAAAAAATTTATTTATTTAGATCCGATTCTGGTACGGCTAGTCAAATCCAAAAATTTGTTTACTGTTTGGAATATAATAAAATATTATTTATAATTAAATTTAAATAAAAAATATTTTTTATTAATTAAATAATAATTCAGACTGACAATCAATAGATCTAAAATCGATGTAGGGGCACATGTTAATATTGAGAACTCGCACACCAATTTCCAAATCCTAAAGCATCATCCAAATTTAGATTTTGCATTTTAAATACGTCACGAAAATATGATACGAATATAATATATTTAATAAATATAAAAATATTATAATAAATATGATAAGATATATTTAAATATGATTAATAATATTAATATGACACGTTTAATACACATATAATATTTATATTTATAATTTTAATATATTTAATAATTTATGTTGTATTCATATTTACACAACTGATAAAAAAAATAAAACACAACACACGAGGCAAATTTATTTGAATATTGATAAAAAAAAGTAATTTTCAAATTATTGATTTTTTTTTATTTACCAAAATACGCCAATTTTTGTACGGATTAAAAAAAAAATAACAAAGGAAGTCACCATATGATATGACGACTTCGCTTGGTTAAATTTAAAAAAATTTGAAAAAAGAATAAGGGAAGTCGCCATATCATATGGCAACTTCCCTTCATGTAATACAAAAAAAATTGTAAAAAACAACAGGGAAGTCGCCATATCATATGGCAACTTCCTTTTTGTTTTTTTTTTTCAAATTTTTTTAAAATACCAGTTTGAAAGTCCGGTGAACCTTGATAAGATTCACAAGATTGATATGCGTAGGCGTCATGAAGTATTTTGGCCTACGAAGCATCGATAATGGATCCAGTGGTGGAATCTACGTTTTGAACGAATTCTGACAAGTATACCCATTATTCGTAATAATTTCAACCCATCTGATGATTACATAAGATGGTATAAAAATGAAGGTCAGCCTTTTGTTTGTCCACCGTCGGAGTTTGAGGATGTTAGGAGTATGCCATTTCCCGGACCAACTTCAAATTTAATCCTTTCTGCACACGAAATGGAAGTTCCTAGACCTAGCCGACAACGTGGACGGACGAGTCAATCGGCCTCATAACATGCGGCGGAGTTCACTGCACTGAGTATGTCATTTGTCATCCTGAACCTCAACCAGAACATGACGTAACATCCAGTCATCGTTATTCCGTCAGTCACCCCGGATTTGATGTTGATGAGTGTTACCGATCATCACTGCCAATGACGAGGTTAGATGACCAGCTCCTCACCCCAAGTCCAAGTTCAACATATCTAACTACAATGTATCAGTTTGGAACCCTTGCGTCAGCATTTGATGGTACATCATTTGTGGGTCCATCTAGTAGTCAGGTTCCCTTTATGGATGGACTAGGTGTTAGCTCCTCTAGCTATGGGTTTCCATTTGTTGATACAGAACATATTGGTCCATCTAGTAGTGCGTTTCCATCTACTGATGTAGGCCATTTCCATGAGTATGCGGATGACATACAACCAGACCAGTGGCGGTAGGTCGAGGACAAGGTCGACAACGAATACGTGACACTGACGAGGTTGAACAACGGGTGCAACCACCCAAAATAGTAGGGATGGTAATTTAAAATGCAGATTCGGATATCCGCGATATCCGATCCTTTTTTTGCGTATTCGAATTTGCGTATTTCGATAAAAGTCGGATTCAGATATTATAATTACTATCTACAGCGAATTCGGAGCGGATGCAGATATGAAATTTCAGATATCCATTATTCGAACCCACATTACTTCTGCGAATTTGGATAGCAGATTCGGATATCCGAATCAGAATCCGCTTATTTGTAAAACATATAAATTTTGTTTGATTTTATATTTTTATTTATAAAAAAATTGATTTATTGAATTCAGATTTTTAGCGGATTCGGATATCCAGCGGATAATGTTATTTAATTCGGATTCGGATAGTAATATGCGGATTAAATGCGGATAATTTGCGGATTCGAATTTTAAAACAGTTTTGCGGATTTGGATAGTACAAAAAATGTAAATATCCAACCCGCTGCCATCTGTACGCAATAGGAGAGCTCGACACTGTTGCTCAATACCACGCGATACGAGAGCTCTTCTGTAAATAATTAGAATAAACGTACTTTTTGTATAATAATCATGTATTTTTGTATAATTTTTTTAATAATGTACTTTTTGTATAATAATCATGTACTTTTTATATTTTTCTTTCATTAATTGTATAATTAACTGTTATTTAAAATTTAAAATATTATTTTTTAATTTTGTTACTTAAATTTTGTTATTAATTTTTAAATTTAAAAAAAAATAGTTTGGAAAATGGTATAATTTTTTTATTTTTTTAGTTTTGCAAAAATTTTTTTTTTAATTTAGTTTTGTAAAATTTAGTTATACAATTTAATTTTTTTTACCGTTTTCCAATAGTGTAATTTTAAAAAAATTTAATTTCGAAAACGGTATAATTTTTTTAAATTTTATTTTAAATTTATGTTTTAAAATTTTAATTTTGTAAATTAAATATACAATTTAATTTTTTTTACCGTTTTAAAACAGTAATATTTTTTAAATTAGCGACTTTTGAACTGTAAAAAGCATTTTTTTTTTAAATACAAAGGGAAGTCGCCATATCATATGACGACTTCCCTTGTATTTTTTTTTATAACATGAAGGAAAGTTACCGTACCATATGACGACTTCTCTTCTTCTTTTTTCAAATTTTTTAAAATTTAACCAAGGGAAGTCGTCATATGATATGACAACTTCCCTTGTTATTTTTTTTATCCGTACAAAAATCGGAATATTTTGATAACTAATTTTAAAAAATCGATAATTTAATTTTTTTTAACAATATTCAAATAAATTTGCCCAAACACACGAATTACAAAATCTACCAAAATTATACCATCAAAAGAAAAAGAAAAATAATGGATTGGTATTGGCAGAACAATCATGAAATGTTGATAATCCAGACCGTCCATGTGTGCAATTTCTATTCGTTGTCAAGCTCCAATGCTTATCTCTGCATTGGCAGAATATATATATCAAAAAAAATTTGTTAATTAATGCACTAACAACATTTTTTTTAATTATTGAATATAATAATATCTTCAATTAATATAAAATAATAATTAAAATTATCAATTTTTATATTTAATATAATATTATTACTATAAATATTCTATAAAAAATTATCAACTTTTTCTTTACAGATTAATATTATATCATTTTTCTTTATTTTTGTATGAATGGATAAACTCCAAAGCTCCTTATCTTCTACATTCTATAAAAAAAAACTTAATCGACCTAGGGAAAAGTAGAAATTTCACATACATATATTTTATAAAAAATTTCCATATGTATAGTAAAATCATCGAACTAATTAATTAATATTTGTAAGAATATAGTAAATGGGAGTGATACAATTAATTCTTCCTCATTTGTTAGAAAAAATTGACTTCAATCAGACTTATTCATAGATAGAATTATTCGTTTAAATCTAAAAATTTATCTAATATTTGAAATTTTTTGAATGAAAAAATTAGGCACCAAAAGAAAAAATATATATATATATATTTTCTTTTTTTTTTCCCACTTGCCAAACATAATATAAATTATGTGTTGTGAAAATAATTTGATGATACACGTCAGAATTATGTGGCGTATAGGAAGGGTCGTTAAAGTAGATAAATGTTAATCTTTAGCCTAACTAACAAAAAAGAAAAAGAAAATGATTGACAATGAAACAGTGAAAAGTTTGTGATATTGAAGAATAATTGAAGTTTTGTTGGGTAGGTAAGCTCCAAGGGGATCCAAATTTCTCTACCGATCAATTCATGACTAATTGAAGCCTTTAATGTCCGATCTCTTTGTTTTGCCGCCCCTTAAATGGTCCCAAATTCTATCTGGTTTTCTTGCGGCGACACGTTTGAGTTGCGTGTTTAACAACCAAGATGATGACATTCTAGGATACCGACAAGGTTGTGTTTTTATATACTAGTAACTCTAATTAAAGTATAAATGAGATATATGTACTGTAAGTTATTTAGATTTGGTTTAAAAAACTTAAATTCGATTTGATTATTGTCGAGCCGAGTTCGAGCGCGAACAGTTTGAATTATTGAGCAAGTCGAGTTCGAATTATCGAATAAACCGAATTCAAATATCTTAATACTCGATTTGAGTGATTTACGAAATTAATCGATTTTAATTTTTAATATATATATTTTTAATTATTTTTAATTAATAATAAAAAATATCAATTCGAACTCATATAACTAACGATTTTTATAAAATTACAAGTATAAAAAAATTTACAATTATAATAAAATATAATATTTATATAAAAAAATTCAAAATTAAATTAAATTAATAAATCAACCAGCTAATCAACACAAAACTTGATAAATCCAATATAAAATTAAATTTTGAGTATAGAATCTCAAGTTCTCAAAATTTCATTCTAATTACTAAGACAAAGTTTCATTAACACACACTATGATTTTGAATTATATAATTAAAAATAAAATTTTCATTTTATTAATTTCTCACTTTTTATTCTTTAAAAAAGAAATTGAATTCGAGTCTTCTATATGAATCGAAATCTCAAATTTTAATGGCTACTATGTACTCTAATGGACTATATGTTGCTGGGTAATTTCTTTACAATGACTTGGTTGGGTATCTTGAATTATTGTCACCCAAAACTTTGATAATGATAAATAGTAAATATATAATAAGTAACAATATATATAATGATAATATATTATAGTTTAAATCAAAATTTATGATAACTACTTCATAATATGAATCATTTGACTTATACTTCTATAATAATATGATATCTTAAGGACAGGACTATCCGTCCAAACCCGAAAGTTAGTCCATATTTTGGAGGGTTTGGACAAAAATATTAGGTCCGAAATATGGGTTAGGACAAAAAAATGAGACCCATTTAGAAAATGAATCGGGTCTTGACTCCAACAATCAAGACCCAAGCCAGCCCGGCCCGTTTTTCATTTATATAATATATTATTTTTATATTTTATATATTATGTAATTTATATCATATAAAAAATAAATATATATAATATTATAGTGTAAACATTTAAAAATATGCTAAGTTATCCATGTTTTTAGAACTTAATAAAAAAAGATAAAATTACTAAAAATTAAATAACAAAAAATATTTGTTTAATTTTTTTTTAGAAAAATAATATGGGCGAGCTTAAGCGGGTTTGGACTATCCATTTACAAATATGGGTGGACTTGGGCAGAATTTGAGGCTCATATTTCGGGTTGGGTAAGGCTTGGACAAGTATATATATAGTGTTGATACCATATCTCGACCCGAACCCGGCCCAGCCCATGAGCACCTCTAAATACGAGTTAGATGATGGATTATTTTTTTTATTTTCAGATAACTTATACTCGATGATTGATTGTTCATCAAATAAAGAAATTAATTAATTCTAATTAAAAAAATATTTAAATATCAAAAATATATTTTATTATTAATTTTAAAGTCTAAAAAAGGTTTAGAACCAAAGTTACCTTCGAGATAAATGTTCCTTTTGGCAGTTGCTTAAAAAGTGTCCTATCTTATTATATGACTTAACATTTAGAAAAATACACATTAGATCACTTAATTTTTCATCAAAGTACAAAATATTTTTTTAATATATATAAGAAGTGAGATTCTAGAATAAAAATATCTTTTATAAAAAAAAATCATTTAAAAAAATGTTTAGAACCTGAATTTTCTGATAAGTGCTTAATTTCATACATTTTCATATATTATTTTCTTATACTTTGTGCTTTAATTCTTAAGTTCCTTGACATTTTACTATAGTTTTGTGAATTATAGGTATTTTGGAAGAGATGAAGTCAAAACATGTCAATAATGATGGTAAAGAGCTTACAAAATCATAATCACAAGATGGAAGAAGACTCGGGAGTCAAAAAGATCAAATTCTTGTTGCAAAGCAATCAGAAAGATTTGACATCCGAAGCTTGTTGGAAGGAAAACATGATGTTAAAGTCTTTATTTGAAGAAACTTCCTCTTGACTTTTGAAGCTTACTTGAATACTTTTTCAACGGTAGTTTATACGCTCAAATTGGACAAGAAATGGTCATTCCAATCAGCTAACAAGTGAAGGAAGATGCAGTAGAAAAATGGGAGACAGAATGCCTGGCGCCGCGGTGCCCAGAAACCGGAAAAATACGGGAAAACATGCCAAAACATGATTTTTCTGCCTCCAGACTTGCTTGTGCTGCAAGGACTTGTTCCCAGGGTTTTAAAGCTTTATAAATACCATCTTTTGAGCCATAAACTAGACATCATTTGATGGGACTCAAGGATCATCATTCTTCTTCTTCTTCTTCTTCTTCTTCTTCTCCTTCTCCATTCTCTTATTTTTATTTTTTAGTTTTATGTATATATTATTTATGCCTACGCTAGGTAAACTTCTTTTTGATTAAGGGTGATTTCAAAGCCCTAGAACATGTTGTATAATTGATTTTGAGATTCTATCTGTCATTAGTTTTTTTATCAAAGTTGCTTGTATTCTTCTATAAGAATTGTTCATGATGTTGTCTTGATTTGTTTAGGTTGCAAACTAGATATATCTTGATAATTATCTAATGCTAGTTTAGGAGTTTTGATACGTAGCTTATCTTGATTTCCATTCAATAGTGGCAATTTGTGGTTAATGATTTTGTTAAAGTTTTCGCTAATTGCAAAATGGAACATAACCTAAGTTAAACAATTCATGTTTATGCTTTTGTTGCTTAGATCAACCTATCTTTCTCATCATAAGGCTGTTATCAAATTAAATTTAGAGATGTTTATCCTAGGTTGTTTGATAGTTAGAGATTAAGTAGTGGCGTTCGTCGTGCTTAACGTAAGGAAGGATTGGGGTAACAAGGGAGGTTGTTATCTACGATTGTTAACTTTATAGCTAATTGATGTTGATAGATCTGAAATTGATTTTCAATGATATCTAGTGGTGGAGAATGAGACCTTAACCATACTTCTACTATATTTGATTTTCTCTTAGTTATTTGCATCTTACTTCTATTGTTTGCTTTACTTTTAATTATTAAAAAAAAAAAAACCCTTTTCCTTTATTTTATTTTCTTGTTCTTTGAATTGAAGTAATAAACCAATAATTTATAAATTGAAACCCAATTCATGAGGACTCGACCCTTGCTCACTACTATACCTTATAATTGATATTTTTAGTGTAAGGTTAAATAAGATACGCTCTTTTGAGTACACCATTTTTTAATATTTTTTAAAAAATAATGCGAAGAGGAACTTATTTTTCTTTCAAAAATTAAAGATTTTACTATCAATTTAAGTAGATTTTTATTGATTGAATGAATATGATTTTTAATTAAAAAAGAAATATTAACTCGTGTCTGGTGATATTGATTAATGCAATATTTGTAATAAAAAAAAGATGTAATAAATGCATTATTTTTTTTTAAATTCAGTAAAAATAATGTATTAAATATATATATTTTTAAAAATGATACTTAAATAATCATTAACTATATCTATAGGCATCCGTTAACCGAAATCTAAAAAAATAATAAAAATAGAGTCTATATTATTGTGGATCATTGAAAGTGAAATAAAGTGTTCAAAGATTTAGATATACCAAAACTCAAACTCCATTGAAGATATAGACCTATTCATGGGTCGGATTGATCGCAATCCAACTTGTTTTTATTCCTTTATTCAGACTTAAGTTAAGTTTGAATTGGTCCAAAAGTTCATATCAGTGTTTAAATTAATATAAAAAAATATTAATATTAATATTTATAATTTAAATAAAAATATTTTTTATTAATGAACAATAATTTAAACCGAACAAGCCCTAATTAAAAAAAATATTTCCAAACTAAATATAATACGAACCAAATCTATCAGCCGGATGAATAACCCGATTGTTGAACATGTCATATTCAAATGAAATAAAGGTTGAGACTGCCGCACTAAAAAATCTCAAAGGTCTGAATTCAAAGGGTGGTGGTGGTTTCTTCCTTCCAAAAAGGCAAAAACAACAAATAAAAAATGAAACGACCAGATACTGTTCATGTTGCTGATGATATATATATATATATATATACTAGAAAACTTTCTCAGCTTCACTCGGATCATATATATATATATATAATATCATATTATTTTAAAAATATATATACTATTTGTGTTTTTAAAAAAAATTAAAATATAAGGATCGACAAAATATATATATATTTTTAAAAGTGTTCATGCATCCAATTGGATAAAGTCAGATCAAGTTTAGATCGACATAGATATATTATCAATATAACTCATACTTGTCAAACTCTAGTTTGACCAAACTATTCGAGTCTTAAATTTTTATCAAAATCGTCTAAATAATAAATGATACCACCTATACCCATCCAAATAAGTTTTTTTTTCCCTAAAAAATATAAATATTATATTTTATTTAATTTTTAGTATTTTTTTATCAAGATTTAAAAATTGATAGCTTAATTTATTTTTTAATGTATACACTAAAAATATACTTTTTATATAATATAAATTATATAATATATAAACATACAAAAATAACATAATATATAATTAATGGTCGAATTGAATTGGATTTAGACTTTAAACGTTGGAATCAAGATTCAACTCATTTTTAAACGATCTCAAAATTTTGTCCAAACCCATTTAATAGATTTAATAAATCTATCCAAACTCTCATAAATATAAAAAACGGGACATCAGGTTTGAAGATCTAACTCGGCCCTTTGATAACTCTAATCTTTTCTCAAAATTTTTAATTATTCAAAATGATAAAGGATTTAAATATTTTAATTTGAAACATTTATATTTTATATTTTTATTTATTATCCTTTTTTCAAACAAAACATCATTGGTTATTTTTATTCAATTATGTTTACTACAATAAAGATAATAGAGAAATAAATAAAAACATTAAATAAGAGCAAAAGAAAATTGAAAAAAGAAAAAAATGAAAGAAAGAAGAGAAAGTAGAAAGATTTAAGAAAAAAATGGAAGAATTGGGAGCAGAAGGCATTCTTGTGGTACTCATTCCTTTCCCTTCTTTCATAATATTCACGTGGATTCGATTTTTTTCTCTCTCCATTCTATTTTTTTTCTTTTCTTTTTTCTTTTTCGTATTTTCTCTCTCTATTCATTCTTTATTTTTTTTCTCTACCAAAAATACCCTCAACATTTCATAAAATTATTTTTCCATCTTTGACGGGTATCATTCATATATGTGTGCAATTGTGAACAATTTTTTTTAACTCATTTTATATTATAGTAAGATACTTGCCATCTATCCCATCCATCTCGTATCTTTTTTTTTTTTTTTTCATTTTTCGTTTCTCTCTTTAACTTACCTAGACCTGTCCAAGTGTCGGGCTACCTGCCCAAGCCCGAAGGCCCGACCGATATTTGGGAGGGTTTAGACAAAAATATTAAGCCCTAAAAATGGGTTTTGGACAAAAAAAAATGAGATTTGTTTAAAAAATGAGTCGGGACTTGGCTCAAACATTCAAGATCCGAGTCCGGCCGGCCAGGTCCATTTTTTAATTAAATAATATATTATTTTTATTTTTATATATATTATGTAATTTATGTCATATAATGATTATATATATATAATATTATAATATAAATATTAAAAAATATATTAAATTGTCCATGTTCAAGAACTTAAGAAAAGGAAAAATATAAAATTACTAAAAATTAAATAAAAATAACATTTAAAAAATAGAAAAAAATAATATGAGCTGGTTTAAATGGGTTTGGGCTATCCATTTACAAATATGGACGGACTTCGACAAAATTTTAGGCCCATATTTCGGGTCGGATAGAATTTGGGCAATCATATATGATGTTAATACCGTATATAGGCCCGCCCAGCCCATGGTCACCTCTAAACCTACTTTCATCTCTTCAAATTTTTTTTTTTACATGAAATCTCAAAACTATATTTGACGAATAAAATAATAAATTTTTTTGTCCTTAAAAGGACACATGTCACACAACTAAAGACTCTTGTAACCAATATAATATATTTTAAACTTTTTCTTTTATACATGAAATCTCAAAACTATATTTGACAAATAAAACAATTATTTTTTTGTCCTTAAAAGGACACATATCACACAATTAAGGGCTCTTGTAGCCAATATTATATATATATATATATGTTAGATATATATATATATATATATATTAATTTATTGAATTCTTTCCACTAATGTCTTTGTGAATTGTAACTAATCCATCGGTCCAATTTTGTAGGTCTTTATCAAGTAATTTTCAATCAATTTATCCTTACGTCTTCATTTTGGGGTTTGGTATTTTTCATTTATATTCCATTTTTTATTTTTATTTTTTTCTATTTTCTCCTTATAAATTTCTCATGCACCACATAAACTAGAGATTTGAAAAAAGTTATAATAATATCAATTTATATTATATAAAATTAATTAATTATATATATATTTTTAATTTTATATACAATTAATATTTTAACAAATTGATAATTAGATTTAGCGATATAATAATAATCGTCGTGTACGTAAAATTTTAAAAAAATCGATTCATATATTTATCACGTTGATTGAAAAATATTATTTTTATATATATTTAACGATTGAATTTTTTTTATATCAAACAAATAATTAAATATTTTTATTTACTAGAAAATTAACGTGTATAATTTACATTAATAGAACATGAAATATAACGGTCAAATTAAATAAATATAAATTATATATATATATAAATTTGTAAAAATATATACACTAATATAAATAAATACTCCTTATAATATATATATATATAGATATTCTAAGACGTGATCATAATCATAAGACATATCTAAAGGAGACGTGGAGCAATATTAGCTTATCAGAGGAATACAAAATGACCATATCCAAATAAAGGATATAGGGGGAGATCCATTTATATTTAGCATACCATCTTTGGGTGAACCACTTGGGTGCATTTTGATGGTCGAAAAGGGTTTTTATCGCGTTATTCCGGGTTTATGATTGGAATATTAAATTTTATTTGACAAATGTAAGTTGTGCGTCAATAATCGTGTGATTTATTGATAAAATTTTAAAAATTTTAATTATAATAACCATTATTAATTATTAATAACTTTGAATATATGAAAAAAATTAGGCAATTCAAGCCCCTTTCAATTAGATCTGGTAATTTTGAATATGATACGAAAACACGGCACGGAAACGATACTTTTAATAAATACGAAAGCAGTATAATAAATATGAAATAACATGTTTAAACACGATTAACACAATACTTTTAATATACATATTATATTCATTTTTAAGATTTTGACACATTTAATAATTTATATTTTATTTATTTATACATGATTAATACAAAAAAAAAACATAAAATATATATATACACGAATTATCAAATCTACTAGATAGATAGCCTTTATAAAAGTCGTATCCTTGGAATGAGTAACGAGGGCCTAACAAAGTTGGTTTCAGCTTAAAATCAGCATTTCCTAGCCCAACATAAACTTTTGGTGAGGCAAAATATCAATCCCAACTCAATCCTATGAGACATTCGTAAAAAAAATTCATAGGCCCGACCAAATAGGCCATGACTTGCATTGCACCTGCATCATCGGACCCAGGATTCAAACCATGGTGATCGGTATCATATCGGTATCGATTTTAAAAAAAACGAAACGATATCAATATTATATTATTTTTGTTTTTATACCGATCCGTATCGGTAAGTATTGACTTTTATCGATTTGTATCGGTACGTATCAACCCGTATCAATTGGTACAAAATTTTTATTTTATTTTCACTTATTTATTTTTTTAATCAATTCTTAATACTTTTTAATCATAATAATTTTTACTTTTTCTTAATTTTATTCAAAAAAAATATATTTATTAAATTAGACTATGAATCTAATTAATAATAATTTATAATATTTTTTAATATTTATTATATTTATTTATGATTAAAAATTTATATATTAAAAATTTATAATTTTAAAAATTTATATTTATATATAAACATATGTAAGTAATTGAAATATATTTGTATATATATATAATATATATTTTATTAGAAAACTTGAAAATAAGCTTTATAAATATATATATATAAATATTTTAAAAATATCGATAAATCCAAAATGATATATATCAAAAAACACTAATATTAGTATGTATTAATAAAAATAAAAAAAATACCCTCCGATACGATATTGAATACTTTGATCTCCAAACGTCGAACAGGAAATTGGTTGGGTTTGCGACGACCAATGTGGTCCAGGCTGAAAATTGAACTTTTATATTAAAAACTGTTTAGGACAAATCAATAAGTTAAAGGCTTAAAGCCCGTGGAAACCCGTGGTTGTTTCATTAATTTATTCATGTTCCAACAAGAAGAACATCTCAATTAATTCATGTCATCCATATATAAAAGTATTAAAATATCGATACATATCAATATAAAAAAAAACGATACACTCACCTCACCTCACCGATATCGTATTGATTACCTTGATCTCCAAACATCGAACAGAAAATTGATTGGGTTGTGACGACCAATGTAGTCCTGGCTGAAATTTGAACTTTTTATATTAAAAACTGTTTAGGACAAATCAATAAGTTAAAGCCCGTGGAAACCCGTGGTTGTTTCATTAATTTATTCATGTTCCAACAAGAAGAACATCTCAATTTATTCATGTCATCAATATATAAAAGTATTAAAATATATATAACATAAATTATTAATCTATCAAAATTTATATATTATATATAATATCTTAAATACGATGATTCTAACAAAAAGAACATCTCAATTTATTAATGTCATGAACATATAAAAATATATATAATACGAATTATTAATATGTCAAATTTTATATTATATATAATATTTTAAATATAATTATTTAAAAAAATAATATAAACATAACACGAATACGCATATTTTCTTCGTATCTACAAAATTGTATGAAAAAATGTAAACAATAAACAACAATTATATACGTCACTAAATGATCAATTGCGTGAAGCTTGCTTTGTGCTAATGATTAAACACTAATGTTGTCAGCTAAGATGTATGCAAGATCCCACTCCCAGAATTAATGCGAAAAAGAAAAATGAAAAACAAAGTTGGCAGCAATTCCAGGATGCCATATGTCTTTCAGGCAAGGAGGGTTGAATATTTTGTTTCATTTTTAAAATAAAAGTATTGTTATGCAGGCAGTACTTGACAATCTGAATATACATGTTTTATTTTATATATATTTTTTAATTATATAAATTATTAAATATGTTAAAATTTTAAATATGAATATAATACATATATTAAATATATCGTATTAATCGTGTTTATTAAATTATTTCCGTATTAGATTTCTTATTTTAGTTAAAATCATATTAAGTTATATTCTACCTTCTTCTTAACATATTTATAATATCAATCCTTGCATCATATTTAGGCAAATTTATTTCAATATTGATATATTTTGTTAATTTTTAAAATATTAATATTTTTAAATTATGTATCGAAATGCACTTATTTTTTAAAGCGTGACGACTTTTTAACATATTATATATATATATATATATAAATATAAAGGTAATTGAGAAGTCACCATATAAAATAACGATTTTTAAACATTATTTTTAAATTTTTTTTTTAATGTTGGAAAGTCACCACATATATATAATTTATATTTTAAGTATTAAATAATAAAAATAAAAATTATATAATTTATAATTTTAAAAAATATAAATTTAATAAATTTTAAATAAAAAATAACAATTTACAAAAATTTACAAAAATATTGATGATTTATAGTAATATCAATCGGATTCTTTCAACTCATATTTGTAATGAAATGGACCTCCGGGAGAAAGACCAACCAAAACGTTATGGATTATGCAGTAATAAAGGTCATAGCCGTCGAAAATGTCCTTATCAATTTGGCATATCGAGGGAAAGTTCGCATCAATAATAATACCGTTATACATACAGTTATTGTATACATAGCATTAAAAAAATATATAAATTGTATACATACAGTTAGATCTGACAATTTGTGTATCTGTGTCGTGTTCATGTATTTTATCGTGTCATAATCATGTTTAAGGTTATATAAACTTTGATACGTTAATAATTCGTATTATATAGATATTGAGACGTTCGTGTATTCGTGTCGTATTCGTATTATTTTTTCGGGTCGTGTTTTTAGTTAATTTTTCCTTGTGATTTTCGTGTTGTGTAATCCCGTCGTGTCCAATATTACCAGGTCTACATACAGTTAAAAAAAAGTTATAAATTGTATAAACAAATTTTATATAATTTTATATAATTTTAATTTTTAATTTTTTTTGTATATTTTTATTTAAAATTATTAAAATTATATTTTTTAAAATTATAAATTATATAATTTTTAATTTTATTATTTAATATATATATATATTTATTGAGAAGTTGTCACCTGGGGTGGGACTTCCCAATATTGTGAACTCATTGTTATGAATTCACAATGTTAACATAAAAAAAAAAAAATAGTGTATAAAAAAATAATATTGGGAAATCACCATTTCATATGGGAACTTCCTAACTACATAAAAAAAAATATTTAAAAAAATATGTTGGGAAGTCGCCATATGAAATGGATACTTTCCAACTTAAAACATTTAATTTTTTTAAAATATCATATGACGACTTTCGTGCTTTATTTTGAAAATAAATAAAATTTTTAAGTTGGGAAGTGGTCATTTCATATGGCAACTTCCTAACGTTTTTTAAAACAAACACATTTCGGTACATAATATGAAAACATCGGTATTTTGAAAAAAAAATCAACATTGGAATAAATTTGCCTCATATTTAGTGCTAAATTATTATTTTTTATAAAGTATTCGTGTTCGACATTTGTGTTCGACATATATTTGGGTATGGGGAGTTCAAGTATCTTAATACTCAACTCGAGTGTCTTAAGAACCTAATCCATCTTTAAATTTTTTTAATATATATTTATTATTTTTAATTAAAAAAATACAATTCGAGCTCGATATAACTAACTGTTTTTATAAGATTACAAAATTAAATTAATAAATCAATCAGCGAATCAACATATAACTTGATAAATCCAATATAAAATTAAATTTTAAATATAAAATCTCAAGTTTTCAAATTTTCCTTCTAATTACTAAGACAAAGTTTCATTAACACACACTATGATTTTGAATTATATAATTAAAAATAAAAATATTTAACTAATCTCTCACTTTTTATTCTTTAAAAAAGAAATTGAATTCGAGTCTTCTATATAAATCGAAATCTCAAATTTTAATGGCTAATATATTCCCTAATGGACTATATGTTGTTGAGTAATTTCTTTACAATGACTTGGTTGGGTATCTTGATATTGTCACCAAAAACTTTGATAATGATAAATAGTAAATATATAATAAGTAACAATATATTATATTTTAAATAAAAATATATGATAATTATTTTATAATATGAATCATTTGACTTATATTTTTATAATAATATGAGTTAGATGGTGGATTATATTTATATAACTTATACTTTGATGATTGATTGTTCATCAAATAAAGAAATTAATTTATTTTAATTAAAAAATTCAAATATAAAAAATATATTTCATTATTAATTTTAAAGTATAAAAAGGTTTAGAACCAAAGTTACCTTCGAGATAAATGTTCCTTTTGGCAGTTGCTTAAAAAGTGTCCTATTTTAGTATATGACTTAATATTTAGAAAAATACACATTAGATCACTTAATTTTTCATCAAAGTAAAAAATATTTTTTTTATATATAAAAACTAAAAAATGAGATTCTAGAATAAAAATAACTTTTATCAAAACAGAATCATTTAAAAAAAAGTTTAGAATCTGAACTTTCTAATATTTTATCAAAACAACATCTTTTATTATCTTTTATCAAAACAGAATCATTTAAAAAAAAAGTTTAGAATCCGAATTTTCTAATTTTTTATCAAAACAGAATCTTTTACTTAATAATGAATGAGGTTAACTGAAAATATTAACAAGTTTACTATGTCAAAATACAAATTTTATAAAGGACTAAATTGAAGGGGCCAAACTATAATTTATCTTATTTTTAAGTGAAGATACAATGTGAGTCAAAGATGTTAAAAATGTTAGGGGGCCAAGGCCCTTGCCTGCCCCTAGATGCGTCTATGAGTGTAAGTAATTTTCTCTTCAAAAACTTTTCTAAAATGATATTTATATAATTCTTAATTGATGTTTATAAATATTAATTAATTAAAGTCTAAAAAAATAATAAAAATAGAGTCTATATTATTGTGGATCATTGAAAGTGAAATAAACTATTCAAAGATGTAGACATACCAAAACTCAAACTCCATTGAAGATGTAGCAATGAAATAAAGGTCAAAAGTCTCAAAGGTTTAAATTCAAAGGCTGGTGGCGGTGGTTTCTGCCTTTTAAAAACAAATAAAAAATAAAAAATGCGACTACCAGAAACTGTTCATGGTTGACGATGATATATATTAATTTGTTAAATTCTTTCCACTAATGTCTTTGTGAATTGAAACTCCATTAGTCGATAGGTATTTTATCAAGCAATTTTAAATCAAATTTATCCTCATGTCATCATTTGGGGTTTGGTATTTTTCATTTATATTCTTTTTTTTCCCCTTTATAAATTCCTCATGCACCACATAAACTAGAGATTTGAAAAAAGTTATGATAATGAAATATGACGATCGATCAATTTATATTGGTGTAAAATTAATTATTTTTATATATTTTTATATACGATTAATATTTTAATAAATTGATCATTAAATTTAGCGATATAATGGTACTCGTCGTACATGTAAAATTTTAAATCGATCCATATATTTATCACGTTGATCGAAAAATACTGTTATATATATATTTAACAATTGAATTTTTTTATATCAAATAAATAGTTAAACATTTTTGTAAAACTTTTTTCGTACGGGTTGGGTACTGATCTAAATCGACCCGAGAGTTAACGTGCGGACCAACCCATTTAAATAAATCATTTTAAAATAAAAAACTAAAAATAATTAAACAATAAATTTCTTGTTTACTTTTTTTTGAACGGGTTAAATACGGATCTTAAATCGATCCTTGAGTTATTGTATAGACTAATCCTTTTAAATACATCATTTAACAATAAAATTAAAAAACTTAAAATTAAAAATCTAAAAAAAAACTTGCCACGTGTCAAGCAAACCCATTAAAAGTTTTGTAGTAGAATGACAAAATTGCCCTTGACCTATTTCAAAAAGTCTCTTGAATCCTTAGGATTCAAAAATAAATAGATTACAACTACACCTCACAGGCTCTCACAACCAGCCAGGCAGTGAGTACTAAGTACTAACTAATGGATGCAATGAGAAATTACCCTTTGGAGCTCCCTAACCACTTAGAGCTACATGACTTCATTGATGATTCTAACTTCAATCAGTTCATCGATCTAATTCGTGGAGAAAGTAAAGATGCTGTCGCTGGTTTTGATTATGATGATCTTATCAATGATTGTTTTGTTGATAAGCAGATTAGTTCAACACCTGGTGAGGATGCTTTTGGCTTTGAATATGCTGCGTCCACCATGGTACCAGATCCTAATTATGTTTTCAGTTTTGATGGAGAAGTAATGAAGGTTGGAGGGGACGATTATAATGAGGAGAATTCTTCCGGCACAACAACCACGACCACCACAACAACAACAACAGCAACAGCAACAAAGAAAGCAAAGGTTGATCGGCGAAGAACTTTGATTTCAGAGCGGAGAAGGAGGGGTCGGATGAAGGAGAATCTCTATGCATTGCGTTCCCTGGTTCCTAACATAACTAAGGTATTTCTTCTATCAGTATCACTAGTTCATCAGATATTTCTTGACCCTTTTTACAGTTGAAACCCATCATTGTGCAAGCTTAATTGTAACTTTATGGATTATAATTACACTTCTTATTATGTCTGCAGATGGATAAAGCTTCCATAATTGGAGATGCTTTATTGTATGTGCAAGACCTGCAAATGCAGGCTAAGAAGCTAAAAGCTGAGATTGCTGGTCTTGAATCATCATTGGCAGGGTCTGAAAGGTACCAAGAATCAACTGATAACCCTGTGAAGATTCGAGTTGCACCACGAAAGAGCCATCCCATTTACATGAAGATTTTGCAGGTAAAGATCAATAACAACAATAACTTGTAAATTGAACAGTGCTTTGCTTACATTTCAAGTTCTTATATATAGTTGTGGATGTGGCTTTAATTTGCAGTTGAATATGTTTCAAGTGGAAGAAAGAGGGTTTTACATTAGATTGTTGTGCAACAAAGGTGAAGGGGTTGCAGTATCACTTTACAAGGCCATTGAGTCCCTAACCAACTTATTCAAAGTTCAAAATTCCAATCTGGCCACTGTTTCTGAGAGATTTGCATTAACATTTACCCTAACTGTAAGTGATCCTTTTTCTTATTTTTATCCCATTTTGTTCCTTTTGCAGGCTATTCAACTTATATTTCTTGTTGGTTTTTATACTGCAACTGATAAATCTGTTCTTGCTCAAACAGGCCAGAGATTGTGAGCAGTCCATGAACTTGCCAAATCTGAAGTTATGGCTGACTGGGGCTCTTCGAAACCAAGGATTTGAGTTTATAACACCTTAATCTTCCAAGTCTTTCTCGATTTAAACCTGTTAACCATGCGTGTAAATCATCAATGAATTGAGTTGCATAAGTGCTAGCCTGTTATGAACAGTTTTCTTTCTTTAATTTTCTGTCAAGTATTAATGATAGTTTTAAAATACAGCCGTTACATAATCTAACGAAAATTGAAATTTTCGCATCATATCTTACTCATTATATAACGCTCTCAATATTATCAAATTTTTTGAAACTACAATCACGACACATTTAGAACTGTTGACTTCTAATTATCTGTGGCTTTTAGATCCTACTTTAAAGACTGCAATTTGTACTAATATGTGCAGAAATGTCTTGTTGCCGCAAACTGAACCAATCATTTCAGACCATATTTTTAATGAACGATCTGCATAATGTAATTTGTTATAGTATCTTTTTTATTTAACAAGCAATCTAAATGAAGCAGGAAATTGGAAAATTAATCCAACTTAACTATAAAGTCAACTTATTTAGCAAAAAAACAAAAACTACAAAGTCAACTTGTTTAATTAATTATGGTTTGTTGTCAATTATTTTGATCTAATCACACCAACTTGTTTTGAATCTTGTTGCATTTGATCACCTTCTCCAATATAGACTTGTAATTTTAGATACGATACGAAAATATGATACATTTAATAAACACGAAAACAATATAATAAATACGATATCACATATTTAAACATGATATGTATAATATATCATATTCGTGTTTTGAATTCTGACATATTTAATAATTTGTATTGTATATAAAAAATATGACACATACATACAAAATGTCAAATTTATTGCTCACTTTACATTATTGATGAATACAATGGTCAAAGTATCTGAAAATAGACTTTATCACTGAAGATTCTTGATTTAGATATAAAAAAAGAGTGAAAAAAAATATTTGCAACTTGGAAAAAAAAAAAAGGAAAAAAGAAGAAACTGGAAACCAGGAATTGTTCAAGCACATGAATTTGTAATCATAAGATAGACATATGTGCCTTCTATTAAACTATCTCATGGACTAGCTGAGTGCACCGCCATAGTTGAAAAAAGAAAATAAATTCTCCATGATTTGTCATATCTGCTTGGTTGGTTCTTGGCAACAGCTTGACAATCTGAATATTGTTACCAAAAACTTTGTTAATGATAAATAATATACTAAGTAATAATATATATAATGATAATACATTATATTTTAAATAAAAATAACCATTTGACTTATATTTTTATAATAATACGAGTTAGATGGTAGATTATTTTATATATATATATATATATATATATACTTGATGATTGATTGTTCATCACATAAAGAAATTAATTTATTTTAATTAAAAAATTCAAATATCAAAAATATATTTATTATTAATTTTAAAGTGTAAAAAGGTTTAGAACCAGGATCGGAGGGACTGGCTCCTCCTTAAATTTTTTAAGTTTTTTTAAATAAGGGTAAAATTATTTTTGGTCCCTTCAGATTTTTTTTGCTTTTTTATTTTTGGCAACAGCTTGACAATATGAATATTGTTACCAAAAACTTTGTTAATGATAAATAATAAATATATAATAAGTAACAATATATAATGATAATAATATTATATTTTAAATAAAAATATATGATAATTTTTTTATAATATGAATCATTTGACTTATATTTTTATAATAATATGAGTTAGATGGTGGATTATATTTATATAACTTATACTTGATGATTGATTGTTCATCAAATAAGGAAATTAAATTATTTTGATTACAAAATTCAAATATAAAAAATATATTTCATTATTAATTTTAAAGTCTAAAAAGGTTTAGAACCAAAGTTGCCTTCGAGATAAATGTTCCTTTTGGCAGTTGCATAAAAAGTGTCCTATCTTATTATATGACTTAATATTTAGAAAAATACACATTAGATCACTTAATTTTTCATCAATGTAAAAAATATTATATATATATATATATATATATAAAAACTAAAAAATGAGATTCTAGATTAAAAATATCTTTTATCAAAACAGAATCAATTAAAAAAAAAGTTTAGAATCTGAACTTTCTAATATTTTATCAAAACAGAATCTTTTATTATCTTTTATCAAAACAGAATCTTTTATTTAATATTGAATGAGGTTAAACTGAAAAAAAATTAACAAGTTTACTATGTCAAAATACAATTTATAAAGGGGCCAAATTGAAGGGCCCAAGCTATAATTTATCCTATTTTTAAGTGAAGATGCAATGTGAGTCAAAGATGTTAAAAATGTTAGGGGGGCCAAGGCCCTTCTTGCTCCCTAAATACGTCTCTGAATGTAAGTAAATCTCTCTTCAAAAACTTTTTCAAAATGATACTTAAATAATTTTCAACTCATGTTTATAAATATTTATTAATTAAAACCTAAAAAAATAATAAAAATATAGTCTATATTATTGTGGATCATTGAAAGTGAAATAAACTATTCAAAGATGTAGACATACCAAAACTCAAACTCCATTGAAGATGTAGTAATGATCATGCATATTATTCAATGAAATAAGGGTCAAAATTCTCGAAGGTTTAAATTCAAAGGCTGCTGGTGGTGGTTTTTTCCTTTCAAAAACAACAAAAAAAAGTAAAAAATAAAAAATGCGACTAACAGAAACTGTTCATGGTTGACGATGATATATAGTAATTTGTTAAATTTTTTCCACTAATGTCTTTGCGAAGTGTAACTCCATTAGTCAATAGGTCTTTATCAAGCAATTTTCAATCAATTAATCCTCATGTCATCATTTGGGGTTTGGTATTTTTTATTTATATTCTATTTTTGTTTTGTTTTTTCTATTTTTCCGCTTATAAATTTCTCATTCACCATATAAACTAGAGATTTGAAAAAGGTTATGATAGTGAAATACAATGATGGATCAATTTATATTGGTACAAAATTAATTAATTTTATATATTTTTATATACGATTAATATTTTAACAAATTGATCATTAGATTTAGCCATATAATAGTACTCGTCGTGCCCGAAAAATTTCAAATCGATCCATATAGTTATCACGTTGATCGAAAAATATTGTTTTATAAATATATTTAATAATTGAATTTTTTATATCAAATAAATAGTTAAATATTTTTTATTTACTCAAAATTAACGTGTATAATCTACATGAATAAAATATAAAATATAACGGTCAGATTAAATAAATATAAATCATATAAAAACTATGAAAATATGTAAACTAATATAAATAGATCCTTTATATATATATATATATATATATATATATATATATATATATATATATGATATCTTCTCAGATGTGATCATAATAATAAGACATATCTAAAGGAGACAAGGTCCACGTGGAGCAATGAACAAGTGGATCCTCAAATTTTGTAAGAATTTGTTTATATATATTAGAACTAAAGATTTTTTGAAAAATTATACAATGGCCTCTAAATTTCTTTAATATATATTAATTTTTTGAAAAAAAAATGTAAGTATCTACTATATGAAAACTAAGTCCTGAAGGACTCATTGGATTTTTTTTTTAAAAGATCAAATATTTTGATCTTTTGTCTTGTAGTGAGGGTAAGAAAGTAATTTGTAAGTTGATTTGAAAAAAGAAGAAGGAAACAGACGAGGGTGGGAGAGAAAGAGATGGGGAAGGGAGAAGAAGAGATGAGGAGGAGAGGAGAGAGAAGAAAATAGGGGTGGATGAGGGAGGCTGGTGGTGACTTACCGACTGGTGGCTGGTCGAAGAGGAGGAAATGGTGGAGGAGAGAGAGAAAATAGAGAGAAAGAAAAGAAAGAGAGAAAAGGGAGGGAGGAGAGAGAATTTCACCGGCGATGGAGAAAGAAAGAGGAGGAGGAGGAGGTGATCGAAGCGGGCCGACTCCCTCGATGTGCTGGCGACGGCGCAGGCAGTCGATCGACTGGAGAAGAAGAAGAAGAAGGAGAAGAAGAAGAAGAAGAAAAGAAGAAAGAAAAAGAAAAAGAAAAAATGTGTTTATTTATTATTGTTTTTTTAGTTTTTAATTTATTATTTTCATAAAAATTCATAAATTGCATGATAGTAAAAAGAAAATGAAAAAAAAAAAATTAGTGAAAAGTTTTACTTGATTTTAGATTTTTATGTACGTAAAATATAAATATTTTTCATCATTTTTTTGGGTCATTTTTTTAAAAAGTCTTTTTGAAAAAAAAATTATGATTTGAAAATAATTTTAAAATTTGATCTTCTTTTTTTAGAAAAAATTGAATAAAAAACATACAAAATAAATGAAAGAAAGAAAAAATTAATAAAAAAAAATGCTAAATCTTTTATTTATTCTTTTTTTTATTCACTTTTCCTTTCATTGATTTTTTAAAATAATTTTAATTTAAAATAATTTAATAAAATAATTTATGTATATTTTTTTAAAAATATATAATTCTTGCAGCATCGCGTGGGTAAAATTATAGTGACTAAGAAATATGAATTAATTTTCCATTAGCTTGATACCATTAGTTTTTTCATATTTATAATACGTGCACATAAAATGCCACATAGATATTAAGATAAGTCCATAACCATTTCAATTGGGTAAACCACTTGGGTGCATTTTGATGAATACAAAAATACCACTTAGGTTTAGCTTACCATATTTGGGTAAACCACTTAGGTGCATTTGATCACGGAAAGGAGTTTTCATCACGTCATTCTACGTTTTATGACGAGTATTAAATTTTATTTAATACATATAAGTCGTGTGTTAATAATTATGTGATTTATTAATAAAATATTAAACTTTTAATTATAATAATCATTAATTATTAATAACTCTAAACATATGAAAAAAAAATTAGATAATTAGATTTGATAATTTTAGATATGATACGTTTAATATACGTATCATATCAAGTATATTATTGAATATAAGATTCTTAATGTTCAAAACTACTAATTAATTCTAAGGCCATGGTTGATGTTGCAAGGCTATGTCATCACCTTACTAATTAGTAATTGACATAATGAATTATCATCACTTGAAATTCTCCATTCGGTTCCTTTTTTCTTTTTTTATATATATATATTATCATTCGGTTCTTTTCACATCAAGAAATGACGTGAAGTATGTCCAGACTCTAATTTATAAGTTACTAAAAAAAATTCGCCATGTGTCGAGCAAACCCATTAAAAGTTTTTTATAATAGAATGATAAAATTGCCCTTGATGTATTTAAAAAAATTCTCTTAAATCCTTAGGATTCAAAAATAATATATAATAGATTGCAGCTACACCTCTCAGGCTCTCACAACAAGCTAGGCAGTGAGTACTAAGTACTAACTAATGGATGCATTGAGAAATTACCCTCTGGAGCTCCCTAACCACTTTGAGCTACATGACTTCATTGATGATACTAACTTCGATCAGTTAATCGATCTAATTTGTGGAGAAAATGAAGATGCTGTCGCTGGTTTTGATTATGATAATCTTATCAACGATCGTTTTGTTGATAAGCAGATTAGTTCAACGCCTAGGGAGGATGCTTTTGGCTTTGAATATGCTACGAGCACCATGGTACCGGATCCTAATTATGTTTTCAGTTTTGATGGAGAAGTAATGAAGGTTGGAGGGGACGATTATAATGAGGAGAATTCTTCCGGCACAACAACCACGACCACCACAACAACAACAACAGCAACAAAGAAAGCAAAGGTTGATCGGAGAAGAACTTTGATTTCAGAGCGGAGGAGGAGGGGTCGGATGAAGGAGAATCTCTATGCATTGCGTTCCCTGGTTCCTAACATAACTAAGGTATTTCTTCTATCAGTATCACTATTCACTAGTTCATCAGATATTTCTTGACCCTTTTTACAGTTGAAACCCATCATTGTGCAAGCTTAATTGTAACTTTATGGATTATAATTACACTTCTTATTATGTCTGCAGATGGATAAAGCTTCCATAATTGGAGATGCTTTATTGTATATGCAAGACCTGCAAATGCAGGCTAAGAAGCTAAAAGCTGAGATTGCTGGTCTTGAATCATCATTGGCAGGGTCTGAAAGGTACCAAGAATCAACTGATAACCTTGTGAAGATTCGAGTTGCACCACGAAAGAGCCATCCCATTTGCATGAAGATTTTGCAGGTAAAGATCAATAACAACAATCCCTTGTAAATTGAACAATGCTTAGTTGCTTACATCTCCAAGTTCTTATATATAGTTGTTCATGTGGCTTTAATTTGCAGTTGAATATGTTTCAAGTGGAAGAAAGAGTGTTTTACATTAGATTGTTGTGCAACAAAGGTGAAGGGGTTGCAGTATCACTTTACAAGGCCATTGAGTCCCTAACCAACTTATTCAAAGTTCAAAATTCCAATCTGGCCACTGTTAATGAGAGATTTGCATTAACATTTACCCTAAATGTAAGTGATCCTTTTTCTTATTTTTATCCCATTTTGTTCCTTTTGCATGCTATTCAACTTATATTTCTTGTTGGTTTTTATATTGCAACTGATAAATCTGTTCTTGCTCAAACAGGCCAGAGATTGTGAGCAGTCCATGAATTCGCCAAATCTGAAGTTATGGCTGACTGGGGCTCTTCGAAACCAAGGATTTGAGTTTATAACACCTTAATCTTCCTAGTCTTTCTCGATTTAAACCTGTTAACCATGCGTGTAAATCATCAATGAATTGAGTTGCATAAGTGCTAGCCTGTTATGAACAGTTTTCTTTCTTTAATTTTCTGTCAAGTATTAATGATAGTTTTAAAATGCAATCGTTACATAATCTAACGATAATTAAAATTTTCGCATCATATTTTACTCATTATATAACACTCACGATATTATTAAATATTTTGAAACATTATCAAAATTACGTCCATGACTATCACGACACGTTTAGAACTATTTACTTCTAAGTATCTGTGGCTTTTAGATCCTACTTGAAAGACTGATATTTGTACTAATATGTGCAGAAATGTCTTGTTGCCGCAAACTGAACCAATCATTTCAGACCATATTTTTAATGAACGATCTGCACAATGTAATTTATTATAATATATATATTTTTTTAATAAGCAATCTAAATGAAGCAGGAAATTGGAAAATTAATCCAACTTAACTATAAAGTCAACTTATTTAGGAAAAAAACAAAAACTATAAAGTCAACTTGTTTAATTAATTAAGGTTTGTTGTCAATTATTGTGATCTAATCACACAACTTGTTTTAAATCGTGTTACATTTGATCACCTTCTTCGATATAAACTTGTTAATTTTGGATACATACAAAAATATTATACATTTAATAAACACGAAAACAATATAAGGAATACGATATCACATGTTTAAACATAGAGGTGTTCATGGGTCGGGCCGAGCTCATGTATGATATCAACACTATATTTGCTTGCCCAAGCCCGGCCCGACCCAAAATATGGGCCTCGAATTTTGTCTAAGCTCGCCCATATTTGTAAATGTATAGCCGAAGCTCGTTTAGGCCTGCTCATATTTTTTTTTCTAAATTTTTTAAAAATATATATTTTTTTATTATTTAATCTTTAGTAATTATATATATATATTTATTAAGTTCTTAAACTGGACAACTTAACATATTTTTTAATGTTTACACTATAATATTATATATATTTAATTTTTATATGACATAAATTATATAATAATAAATAATATATTATTTAATTAGAAAACGGGCCGGGCCGAGCTTGGGTCTTGGATGTTGGAGCCAAGGCTCGGCCCATATTTTAAACGGGCTTAATTTTTTTTTAAGCTCATTTTTCGAGCTTAATATTTTTGTCCAAGCCCTCTCAAATATGGGCGAGCCTTCAGACTTGCGTGGATAACCCGACCCTTGGACAGGTCTAAACATGACACGTTTAATATATCATATTTGTATTTTGAATTTTGACATATTTAATAATTTATATTGTATTTATGTTTATATGATAAACACAAAAAAAGAATAAAAAATATGACACATATACACGAAATGTCAAATTTATTGCTCACTTTACATTATTGATGAATACAATGGTCAAAGTATCTGAAAATAGACTTTATCACTGAAGATTCTTTATTTAGATATAAAAAAAAGAGTGAAAATATATTTGCAACTTAAAAAAAAGAAAAAAAAAAAAAAGGAAAAAAGAAGAAACTGGAAACCAGGAATTGTTCAAGCACATGAATTTGTAATCATAAAATAGACATATGTGCCTTATATTAAACTATCTCATGGACTAGCTGAGTGCACCGCCATGGTTGAAAACAGAAAATAAATTCTCCATGATTTGTCATATCTGCTTGGTTGGTGGCAACAGGCAACAGCTTGACAATCTGAATATTGTTACCAAAAACTTTGTTAATGATAAATAGTAAATATATAATAATGTAAATATATAATAAATAACAATATATATAATGATAATACATTATATTTTAAATAAAAATATTTGACAATCATTTTATAATATGAACCATTTGACTTATATTTTTATAATAACTAGAATTCTTATCCCGTTTCGTTGGAGGATTTTTTTTAATATTTATAAATTTTTAATTAAAATAACAATCAAAAATAAATTTTAGTTGAGTTATATTAAATAATTATTATTTATTTAAATAAATCTTTATGTTTTATAATATCTTAAGTAAACGAATTTAGAGTTAAAATCGAATAACTATGACAAATTAAATAAAATATGAGATGAATTGAGACACGATACAATACAAATGGGAAAATAATTAAAACACGACACGACACGAAAAATAATATGAACACGATACAAATACATGAACGTGTCAAAATCTATATAAAACGAATTATTAACACTTAAAAATTTATATAAATTTATAATACTTTGAAAACACCAAAAATAACACGAATTCAATTTTTTTTCTTAATTGAATCACTATGACAAATTATGCAAATTATGTCATAAATTGAGACATGACACGAACATAAAAAAAAAATTCTAAATTGAATCACAATGACAAACTGTGCGAAACATGAAATGAGTTGAGACACGACACGAACACAACATAGGAAAAATAATTAAAACACAACATGAAAAATAATTAAAATACAACACGAATACACGAACATGTCAAAATCTATATAAAACGAATTATTAACGCGTAAATTTTTTTATATATTTATAATACTTTGAAAACACAAAAAAATAACATGAACACGAACATGTCACAAATACATATTTTTTTTATTGAATTACTATGACAAATTAGGCAAAATATGTCATGAAGTGAAGCATGATACAAACATACAATTTTTTTTTTTCTAAATTGAACCAAAATGACAAATTATGTAAAATATGAAATGCGTTGAGACATGACACGAACATATAAATTTTATCTAAATTGAACCACAATGACAAACTGTACAAAACATGAAATGAGTTGAGACACGACACGAACACAACATAAGAAAAATAATTAAAACATAACACGAAAAATAATATAAAAACACGACACGAATACACGAACGCGTCAAAATCTATATCAAACAAATTATTAACACGTAAAATTTTATATAAATTTATAATACTTTGAAAACATAAAAAAAATATGAACAAGAACATGTCACGAACACACAATTTTTTTTTTTTTTAAAAATTGAATCACTATGATAAATTATGCAAAATATGTCATGAATTGAGACACGATAAGAACACACAATTTTTTCTCTAAATTGAATTAAAATGACAAACTATGCAAAATATGAAATGAGTTAAGACATGACACGAACACAACAAAGGAAAAATATTTAAAAACAACATGAAAAATAACATGAACATGACACAAATACACGAACGTGTCAAAATATAAATAAAACGAATTATTAACGTGTAAAAGTTATATAAATTTATAATACTATAAATACACACAAAATAACACTAAGAAAATATGAGATAAATTGAGACACGACACAAACACAACATAGGGAATAATTAAAACATGACACAACACGAAAAATAATATGAACACGAAACGAATACACGAACGTGTCAAAATCTATATAAAACGAATTATTAATGTGTAAAAAATTTATATAAATTTATAATACTTTGAACATAAAAAATAACATGAACAGTCACAAACATATAATTTTTTTCTAAATTGAATTATTATGACAAATTATACAAAATCTATCATGAATTGAGATTGACATGAACAAACAAATTTTTTTTTTAAATTAAATCACAATGACAAACTATGCAAAATATTAAATAAATTGAGACATGACACGAACAAAGCGTAGGAAAAATAATTAAAACACAACATGAAAAAGAACATGAACACTACTTGAATACACGAACGTGTCAAAATCTATATAAAATGAATTATTAATGTGTAAAAATTTATATAAATTTATAATATTTTGAACATAAAAAATAAAATGAACAGTCACAAACATATAATTTATTTTTCTAAATTGAATTATTATGACAAATTATACAAAATATATCATGAATTGAGAACGACATGAATACACAATTTTTTTTTTTTTAAATTAAATCACAATGACAAACTATGCAAAATATGAAATGAATTAAGACATGATACGAACAAATCATAGGAAAAATAATTAAAACACAACATGAAAAAAAACATGAACACTACTTGAATACACGAACGTGTCAAAATATACATAAAACAAATTATTAATATGTAAAAATTTATATTTATAATACTTAAACACACGAAAAAATAATGAACATACTTTTTTTTTTCTTCTTTCTTTCTTTCTTCTTTCTTTTATTTTTTTTTCTTCCCTACTAAAAAAAAAAAAACACAAAGGTGTCAAGACCTTATAAACTCATGTAGTCCATTTTATATTATAGTTAGATATGAGTTAGATGGTAGATATATATATATATATATATAACTTATACTTGATGATTCATTGTTCATCACATAAAGAAATTAATTTATTTTAATTAAAAAATTCAAATATAAAATATATTTATTATTAATTTTAAAGTGTAAAACGGTTTAGAAACAGGAAATTTTTAAGTTTTTTTTTTTTTTTTTTTTTTTTTTAAAGTAAGGGTAAAATTATGTTCGACCCTTCTAGATTTGTTTGGCCCTTCAATTTGACCCCCTCTTAATTTTTTTTTTTTGAATTAAAGTAAAATTATGTTTGGTCTCTCCAAATTTTATTTGACCCTTCAATTTGGCCCTCCATTTGTAGAATTTATTTGATATAATAAATTAAGTAACATGTTTAATTTAAACCTCATTCATTATTATTAGCTTAATTCTCTCTATTTACCTTTTCAATCAATTAAATAAATACATTTACATTAATTATTTTATTTAATATTTTTCATTCTATGCTCATAATGGACAAAAAAAATAAAAAAAGTTAAACAATTATAATATCTAATACGAATTGTGCTTTTAACTTATTTTGTTTTTTCTAAATATATGTAATCTTATGATTTTCTTTTATAATATGAAATAATTTTATGCATTTAAACAATAAATTTTTTGACATTGAAATTTTATTTTTTATTAATTTTTTTCATATGCAACATTAATTATAATATTTAAAAATTAAAAAAAATTATTTCATTATAAGAAATTTATATATTGTTAGCAAATATCATATATAATATTTAAATTTAATATTTTTATACTAAAATTGTCCATGGACTGAGTCGAGTTAGACCCACATAACAAAAAAATTTACTTGTCCACTCGTCCCGATTCGATCCGACGAATAACCCTTCCTTGGACATGTTTATTTCATATACGATTTTTATTTTTACTTTAAATTTTTATATGTATATTTTGATCTCCTCTCGTTAATATTTTTGACTTCGTCCCTGTTTAGAATTAGAACCAAAGTTACCTTCGAAATAAATGTTCCTTTTGGCAGTTGTTTAAAAAGTGTCCTATACTCCTGTCTTATTATGACTTAATGTTTAGAAAAATACACATTAGATCACTTAATTTGATATCAAAGTCAAATATATATATATATATAAACTAAAAAGTCAAACTCCATTGAAGATGTAGTAATGATCATGCATATTATTCAATGAAATAAAGGTCGAAGACTGCCGTACTCAAAAATCTTAGAGGTTTAAAGTCAAAAGCTGTTGATGGTTTCTTCCTTTCAGAAACAACAAAAAATTTAAAAAAAAAAATGCGAGGACCAGACACTGTTCATTTTGATGATGATATATCTTAATTTGTTAAATTCTTTCCACTAATCACTAATGTCTTTTTGAATTGTAACTCCAATGGTCCAATTTTTTAGCTATTTATCAAGCAATTTTCAATCAATTTATCTTCATGTCTTCATTTGGGGTTTGGTATTTTTCATTTATATTCTATTTTTGTTTTTTTTTTTCCTTCTATTTTTCCCCTTATAAATTTCTCATTCACCACATAAACTAGAGATTTGAAAAAAAGTTATGATAGTGAAATACGACGATGGATCAATTTATATTGGTGCAAAATTAATTAATTTTATATATCTTTATATATGATTAATATTTTAATAAATTGATCATTGAATTTAACGATATAATAATATTCGTCGTGCACATAAAATTTCAAATCGATCCATATATTTATCAAGTTAATCGAAAAATATTGTTGTGCGACAAAGGTGAAGGGGTTTCAGTATCACTTTACAAGGCCATTGAGTCCCTAACCAACTTATTCAAAGTTCAAAATTCCAATCTGGCCACTGTTTCTGAGAGATTTGCATTAACATTTACCCTAAATGTAAGTGATCCTTTTTCTTATTTTTATCCCATTTTGTTCCTTTTGCAGGCTATTCAACTTATATTTCTTGTTAAATTTTATATTGCAACTGATAAATCTGTTCTTGCTCAAACAGGTCAGAGATTGTGAGCAGTCCATGAACTTGTCAAATCTGAAATTATGGCTGACTGGGGCTCTTCGAAACCAAGGATTTGAGTTTATAACACCTTAATCTTCCTAGTCTTTCTCGATCTAAACCTGTTAACCATGCCTGTAGATCATCAATGAATTGAGTTGCATAAGTGCTAGCCCGTTATGAACAGTATTCTTTCTTTAATTTTCTGTCAGGTATTAATGATAGTTTTAAAATGCAGCCGTTACATAATTTAACAAAAATTGAAATTTTTGTATTATATTTTACTCGTTATGTAATGCTCGCGATATTATCAAATTTTTTGAAACATTATCAAAAGCACCTCAGCGACACGTTTAAAACTATTGACTTCTAATTATCTGTGGCTTTTAGATCCTATTTGAAAGATTGAAATTTGTACTAATATGTGCAGAAATGTCTTGTTGCCGCAAACTGAACCAATTATTTCAGACCATATTTTTAATGAACAATCTGCATAATGTAAATTATTATAGTATCTTTTTTTTTTTTTTAATAAGCAATCTAAATGAAGCAGGAAATTGGAAAATTAATCCAACTTAACTATAAAGTCAACTTATTTAGCAAAAAGACAAAAACTATAAAGTCAACTTGTTTAATTAATTATGGTTTGTTGTCAATTATTGTGATCTAATCACACCAACTTGTTTTAAATCGTGTTGCATTTGATCACCTTCTCCGATATAGACTTGTTGGTTTTGGATACATACGAATATATGATACATTTAAGAAACACGAAAATAATATAATAAATATGATATCACTTGTTTAAATATAGAGGTGTCCATGGACCGGGTCGGGCAGGGCCGAGTTCGGACCGGGCTCATGTATGGTATCAACATTATATTTGCTTGCTCAAGTTCGGTCCGACCCAAAATATGAGCCTCAAATTTTTTTCAAGCGGACCTTTATTTGTAAATGGATAGCTCAAGCCTATTTAGACCCGACCATATTATTTTTTTTTAAATTTTTTTAAAATATATATTTTTATTATTTAATCTTTAGTAATTTTATATTTTTTTTTCTTTTATTAAGTTCTTAAACATGGATCCAACTTAACATATTTTTTAATGTTTACACTATAATATTATATATATTTAATTTTTATATGACATAAATTACATAAATTACATAATATACATAAATAATATATTATGTAATTAGAAAACGGGCCGGGCCGGGCTCGGGCCTTGAAAGTTGGAGCCAAGGCCCGCCCATATTTTAAATGGGCCTAATTTTTTTCAAGCACATGAATTTGTAATTAATTGACATATGTGCCTTATATTAAACTATCTCATGGACTAGCTGAGTGCACCACCAGAGTTGAAAAAAGAAAATAAATTCTCCATGATTTGTCATATCTGCTTGGTTGGTTCTTGGCATTGTTGGCAACAGCTTGACAATCTCAATATTGTTACCAAAAACTTTGTTAATGATAAATAGTAAATATATAATAAGTGACAATATATATATATATATATATATAATGATAAGACATTATATTTGAAATAAAAATATTTGACAATTATGCTATAATATGAACCATTTGACTTATATTTTTATAATAATACGAGTTAGATGGTAGATTATTATATATATATATATATATAACTTATACTTGATGATTGATTGTTCCTCACATAAAGAAATTAATTTATTTTAATTAAAAAATTCAAATATCAAAAATATATTTATTATTAATTTTAAAGTGTAAAAATGTTTAGAACCAGGATCGGAGGGGTCTGGCTCCCCTTAAAATTTTTAAGTTTTTTTAAATAAAGGTAAAATTATGTTTGGCCTTTCTAATTTTGTTTGGCCCTTCAATTTGACCCCTATGTTTGGTCCCTCCAAATTTTATTTGATACTTCAATTTGGCCCTCCATTTGTAGAATTTCATTGATATAATAAATTGTGTAACATTTTAATTTAAACCTTATTCATTATTACTAACTTAATTCTCTTTATTTACCTTTTAAATCAATTAAATAAATACATTTACATTAATTATTTTGTTTAGTATTTTTCATTCTATGCTCATAAGGGATAAAGAAATAAAGAAAGTTAAACAATTACAATATCTAATACGAATTGTGCATTTAACTTATTTTACTTTTTCTAAATATATGTAATCTTATGATTTCCTTTTATAATATGAAATAATTTTTTGCATATTTTAATTAAATAATAAAATTTTTTGATGTTGAAATTTTATTCTTTATTAAAATTTTTTCATTTGCAACATTAATTATAATATTTAAAAATTAAAAAAAAAAAATTATTTCATTATAAGAAATTTATATATTGTTAGAAAATATCATATATAATATTTAAATTTAATATTTTTATACTAAAGTTGTTCATGGACTGAGTCGAGTTAGGTTCACAAAGCAAAAAAAATTACTTGTCCAAGGCCGATCCCGATTCGAGCTGACGAATAATCCTATTGGACAGGTTTATTTCATACATAATTTTTTATTTTATTTTAAATTTTTTATAAATATATTCTAATCTTCTCTCATCAATATTTCTGACTTCGTCCCTATTTAAAATTAGAACCAAAGTTACCTTCGAGATAAATGTTCCTTTTGGCAGTTGTTTAAAAAGTGTCCTATACTCCTGTCTTATTATATGACTTAATATTTAGAAAAATACGCATTAGATCACTTAATTTGTCATCAAAGTAAAAAATATTATATATATATATAAACTAAAAAGTCAAACTCCATTGAAGATGTAGTAATGATCATGCATATTATTCAATGAAATAAAGGTCGAAGACTGCCGTACTCAAAAATCTTAGAGGTTTAAAGTCAAAAGCTGTTGATGGTTTCTTCCTTTCAGAAACAACAAAAAATTTAAAATAAAAAATGCGAGGACCAGACACTGCTCATTTTGATGATGATATATCTTAATTTGTTAAATTCTTTCCACTAATCACTAATGTCTTTGTGAATTGTAACTCCATTGGTCCAATTTTTTAGGTCTTTATCAAGCAATTTTCAATCAATTTATCTTCATGTCTTCATTTGAGGTTTTGTATTTTTCATTTATATTCTATTTTTGTTTTTTTTTTTCCTTCTATTTTTCCCCTTATAAATTTCTCATTCACCACATAAACTAGAGATTTGAAAAAAAGTTATGATAGTGAAATACGACGATGGATCAATTTATATTGGTGCAAAATTAATTAATTTTATATATCTTTATATATGATTAATATTTTAATAAATTGATCATTGAATTTAACGATATAATAGTACTCGTCGTGCACGTAAAATTTCAAATCGATCCATATATTTATCCCGTTGATCGAAAAATATAGTTATATATATATATATTTAACAATTGAATTTTTTTTATATCAAATAAATAGTTAAATCTTTCTTATTTACTCAAAATTTGACGTGTATAATCTACATGAATAAAATATGAAATATATTGTCAGTTCAATAAATATAAATCATATAAAATTTATGAAAATATGGAAACTAATATAAATAGATCCTTCTTATAATATACTAGAATTAAGCCCCCGCATTTGCTGGGATGCTTTTAATTTTTTTTATAATTTGTTAGTTAATTAATAATAATAAAATAATTTTAAATTAAATTTATTAAATAATAATTTTTTATTTTAAATTATAACTATATTAATTTAGTTATATTTTATTAATTATGAAAATTAAATTTATGAAAATTATTTATTTATAAATTACGTAATATAAATGTATTTTTAAATGTTATTTATTTGTATTTTTTTAAAATATTTAGATTTTATTGTAGAGTGTATATTTTTATTTACAGGAGGTAAAAAATAATAAATGAAAAAATAAGAAAATAAATTTGTGATTTATATTTTATTCTCTCGTAGGATCGATTTTCTCATATAGATTAGTAGTAAGTTCGTTTCTTCCTTTTAAATTGTCAACGTGTTGATCAACCCCTTTAAATGCAAAATTTAAAATTAAAATAATTAATAAAATATATATATTTTTTAACTTTCTTTTTCGAACAGATCTGGTACGGATTCTAAATCAATCCGAGAGTCAACTTACGAGTCAACGTGCGGACCAACCTCTTTAAATATATCATTTAAAAATAAAAAACTAAAAATAAAAAAAAATAATAAAAAAAATAAAATAAAATAAAATAATAAAATAATTTTATTTTTTCTCGAGCGGGTTGGGTACGAATCCTAAATTGATCCGCAAGTCAATGTACGGATCAACCCCTTTAAATACATCATTTAAAAATAAAATAAAAAATTAATAAATAAAATAAAATGTTTTAACTTTTTTTTTTCATGCGGATCTGATACGGATTCTAAATCTACTTGTGAGTTAACGTGCGGACCAATCCCTTTAAATACATTATTTAAAAATAAAATAAAAATTTAAACTAAAAATCTATAATAAATAAAAAACTATTTAAAAAAAAACTAAAAAAACTCGTCATATGTCGAGCAAAAGAGCTCGACACGTGTCGAGCAAAACCCCCCCTTAGAGGATTTTATATAAATAGATCCTTCTTAATATATATATATATATATATATATATATAGATGATATCTTCTCAGATGTGATCATAATAATAAGACATATCTAAAGGAGACAAAGTCCACGTGGAGCAATGAACAAGTGGATCCTCAAAATTTGTAAGAATTTGTTTATATATATTAAAATTAAAGATTTTTTTGAAAAATTATACAATGGTCTCCAAATTTCTTTAATATATATTTATTTTTGAAAAAAAAAATGTAATTATCTACAACATGAAAACTGAGACCTGAATGACTAATTGAATTTTTTTAAAAGATCAAATATTTTGGTCTTTAGTCTTGTAGTGAGGATAAAAAAGTAATTTTGTAAGTTGATTTGAAAGAAAAAAAAAAAAAGAAAACAGATAAGGGTGGGAGAGAAAGAGATGGGGACGGAGAAGAAGAGATGAGGAGGAGGAAGAAGAGAGGAGAGAGAAGAAGAGAGGGTTGTGTGAGGGAGGCCGGTGGTGATTTACCGACGGGTGGTTGGTCGGAGAGGAGGGAATAGTAAAAGAGAGAGAAAATAGAGAGAGAAAGAAAAGAAAGAGAGAAAAGGGAGGGAGGAGATAGAATTTCGTTGTTGATGGAGAAAGAAAGAGGAGAAGGAGGAGGAGGAGATCGGAGCGGGCCGGCTGCCTCGACGTGTTGGCGACGGCGCAGGCAGCCAGTCCGCTGGAAAAGAAGAAGAAGGAGAAGAAGAAGAAGAATAGAAAAATAAGAAAGAAAGAAAGAAAAAGAAAAAATGTTTTTATTTATTATTTTCATAAAAATTTATAAATTACATGATAGAAAAAAGAAAATGAAAAATAATTTAGTGAAAATTTTTACATGATTTTAGATTTTTATGTATGAAAAAATATAGATATTTTTCATATTTTTTAATTGTTTTATTGTTTTTTCAAAATGTCTTTTTTGAAAATAAATTATGATTTGAAAATAAATTTAAAATTTGATCTTTTTTTTTATTTTTATAAATTGAATAAAAGATATACAAAATAAAAAAAATAAAAAAAATGCTAAATCTTTTATTTGTTCTTTTTTTTATTCACTTTTCCTTTCATTGATTTTTTAAAATAATTTTAAATTAAAATAATTTAATAAAATTATTTATGTATATTTTTTTTAAAATATATAATTCTCGCAGCATCGCACGGGTAAAATTCTAGTGACTATGACATATGAATTAATTTTCCATTAGTTTTTTCATGTTTATAATACGTGCACATAAAATGCCACATAGATGTTAATATAAGTCCATAACCATTTTCCAATTGGGTAAACCACTTAGGTGCATTTTGATGAATACAAAAATACCACCTAAGTTTAACTTACCATATTTGGGTAAATCACTTAGGTGCATTTTGATCACCGAAATGAGTTTTCATCGCGTCATTCTGCGTTTTATGACTGGAGTATTAAATTTTATTTAATACATATAAGCCCTGTGTTAATAATTATGTGATTTATTTATAAAATATTAAACTTTTAATTATAATGATAATTAATTATTCATAACTTCAAAGATATGAAAAAAATTTAGATAATTCAATCGCCTTTTAATTAGATTTGGTAATTTTATATATGATACGTTTAATATACGTATCATATCCCGTATATTATTGAATATAAGATTCTTTATGTTCAAAATTACTAATTAATTCTAAGGCCATGGTTGATGTTCCAGCTGATTATGTCACCACCTCACTAATTAGTAATTAACATAATGAATTATCATCATTTGCAATTCTCCATTCAGTTTTATACATATATTACCATTCGGTTCCTTTCACATCAAGAAATGACGTGAAGTACGTCCAGACTCTAATTTAGAAGTTATTAAAAAAAATTCGCCATGTGTCGAGCAAACCCATTAAGAGTTTTCTTATAATAGAATGACAAAATTGCCCTTGATCTATTTCAAAAATTCTCTTAAATCCTTAGAATTCAAAAATAATATAAATAGATTGCAGCTACAACAAGCTAGGCAGTGAGTACTAAGAGTACTAACTAATGGATGCATTGAGAAATTACCCTCTGGAGCTCCCTAACCACTTTGAGCTACATGACTTCATTGATAATCCTAACTTCGATCAGTTCATCGATCTAATTCGTGGAGAAAATGAAGACGCTGTCGCTGGTTTTGATTATGATGATCTTATCAATGATTGTTTTGTTGATAAGCAGATTAGTTCATCACCTGGTGAGGATGCTTTTGGCTTTGAATATGCTACGAGCACCATGGTACCGGATCCTAATTATATTTTCAGTTTTGATGGAGAAGTAATGAAGGTTGGAGGGGACGATTATAATGAGGAGAATTCTTCCGGCACAACAACCACGACAACCACAACAACAACAGCAACAGCAACAAAGAAAGCAAAGGTTGATCGGCGAAGAACTTTGATTTCAGAGCGGAGGAGGAGGGGTCGGATGAAGGAGAATCTTTATGCATTGCGTTCCCTGGTTCCTAACATAACTAAGGTATTTCTTCTATCAGTATCACTAGTTCATCAGATATTTCTTGACCCTTTTTACAGTTGAAACCCATCATTGTGCAAGCTTGATTGTAACTTTATGGATTATAATTACACTTCTTATTATGTCTGCAGATGGATAAAGCTTCCATAATTGGAGATGCTTTATTGTATGTGCAAGACCTGCAAATGCAGGCTAAGAAGCTAAAAGCTGAGATTGCTGATCTTGAATCATCACTGGCAGGGTGTGAAAGGTACCAAGAATCAACTGATAACCCTGTGAAGATTCGAGTTGCACCACGAAAGAGCCATCCCATTTGCATGAAGATTTTGCAGGTAAAGATCAATAACAACAATAACTTGTAAATTGGACAATGCTTAGTTGCTTACATCTCCAAGTTCTTATATATAGTTGTGCACGTGGCTTTAATTTGCAGTTCAATATGTTTCAAGTGGAAGAAAGAGGGTTTTACATTAGATTGTTGTGCAACAAAGGTGAAGGGGTTGCAGTATCACTTTACAAGGCCATTGAGTCCCTAACCAACTTATTCAAAGTTCAAAATTCCAATCTGGCCACTGTTTCTGAGAGATTTGCATTAACATTTACCCTAAATGTAAGTGATCATTTTTCTTATTTTTATCCCATTTTGTTCCTTTTGCAGGCTATTCAACTTATATTTCTTGTTGGTTTTTATATTGCAACTGATAAATCTGTTCTTGCTCAAACAGGTCAGAGATTGTGAGCAGTCCATGAACTTGTCAAATCTGAAATTATGGCTGACTGGGGCTCTTCGAAACCAAGGATTTGAGTTTATAACACCTTAATCTTCCTAGTCTTTCTCGATCTAAACCTGTTAACCATGCCTGTAGATCATCAATGAATTGAGTTGCATAAGTGCTAGCCCGTTATGAACAGTATTCTTTCTTTAATTTTCTATCAGGTATTAATGATAGTTTTAAAATGCAGCGGTTACATAATTTAACAAAAATTGAAATTTTTGCATTATTATTTACTCGTTAAGTAACGCTCGCGATATTATCAAATTTTTTGAAACATTATCAAAAGCAAGTCCGCGATACGTTTAAAACTATTGACTTCTAATTATCTGTGGCTTTTAGATCCTATTTGAAAGATTGAAATTTGTACTAATATGTGCAGAAATGTCTTGTTGCCGCAAACTGAACCAATTATTTCAGACCATATTTTTAATGAACGATCTGCATAATGTAATTTATTATAGTATCTTTTTTTTTTTTTTAATAAGCAATCTAAATGAAGCAGGAAATTGGAAAATTAATCCAACTTAACTATAAAGTCAACTTATTTAGCAAAAAAACAAAAACTATAAAGTCAACTTGTTTAATTAATTATGGTTTGTTGTCAATTATTGTGATGTAATCACACCAACTTGTTTTAAATCGTGTTGCATTTGATCACCTTCTCCGATATAGACTTGTTAATTTTGGATACATACGAAAATATGATACATTTAATAAACACGAAAACAATATAATAAATACGATATCACATGTTTAAACATAGAGGTGTCCATGGGCCGGGCCGAGCAGGGCCGAGTTCTGGCCGGGCTCATGTATGGTATCAACATTATATTTGCTAGCTCAAACCCGGCCCGACCCAAAATATGGGTCTCAAATTTTGTCCAACCCCGTCTATATTTGTAAATGGATAACCCAAGCCTGTTTAGGCCCGCCCATATTATTTTTTTCTAAATTTTTTAAATATATATTTTTATTATTTAATCTCAAGTAATTTTATATTTTTTCCTTTTATTAAGTTCTTAAACATGGATCCAACTTAACATATTTTTTAATGTTTACACTATAATATTATATATATTAATTTTTATATGGCATAAATTACATAATATATATATATATAAATAATATATTACGTAATTAAAAACGGGTCAGGCCGGGCTCGGTTCTTGAATGTTGGAGCCAAGGCCCAGCCCATATTTTAAACGGGCCTAATTTTTTTGCCCAAGCCTATTTTTCAGGCCTAATATTTTTGTCCAAGTCCTCTCAAATATAGGCGGGCCTTCGAACTTAGACGGGTAGCCTTGCCCTTGGACAGGTATATAAACATGACACGTTGAATATATCATATTTGTGTTTGAAATTTTAACATATTTAATAATCTATATTGTATTTATATTTACATGATAAACATAAAAAAAAATAAAAAATATGACACATATACACGGTCAAATTTATTGCTCACTTTACATTATTGATGAATACAATAGTCAAAGTATCTGAAAATAGACTTTATCACTGTAGATTATTGATTTAGATATAAAAAAAGAGTGAAAAAATATTTGCAAATTGAAAAAAAAAAAAAAATGAAGAAACTGGAAACCAGGAACTGTTCAAGCGCATGAATTTCATATGTACCTTATATTAAACGATCTCATGGACTAGCTGATGCACCACCATTGTTGAAAAAAGAAAATAAACTCTCCTTGATTTGTCAAATCTGCTTGGTTGGTTCTTGGCAACAGCTTGACAGAATATATATATATATATATATATTATCCGGACTCGAAATAAGTGACGGATTTGAAAATGTGTTAAATACTGATATGCTTAATTTTTTAAAAAATTTGCTTCATACATTTGGAGAATCATATCTCATACTCATTCGAATTTGTGTACCCACTTACCCCTATGAGGTTTGATAAAAAAAATACAATAATCCCCTGAGGTTTATTTACTAAGTAAATTTTAATTAAAAAGATAATTATACCCTTGTTAATTATTAATCATATATTTTTATATTTATTTTATTCATTTTTTAATTACAAAATAATAAAAATTTAATTAATTTTAAAATTATCTTTAATTACTATAAAATTAAATTCTAATTAAATTGTATTCTAATTTAAGTAAATGTTAAATATTTTAAATTTATCTTTAATTCAATTATATATTAACTTTGAGATGAATTCATTAAATTTATTTTTATTTAAATATTTTAAAATGTTTAGTGATAAAAAATAATTTAATGAATTCATCTCAAAGTTAATATATAATTGAATTAAAGATAAATTTAAAATATTTAACATGTACTTGCATAAAAATTGATTAAAAAAAGAAATATAGGAGAAAAAAAATATATAATTATCATCAATGAGATTTTATTAAAAATAAACTTACATATATTAACTTGAAAAGTACATTTTATCTCTCTAAAAAAGTAACTAATGTTAGAATTTTATTAATCAAATTTATATTTGTTTAAATTTGACTTTAAATATTAAGACTCTAATTTTATTTATTTTCCTTATTTTTGTCCCTTTTTTTAAAATCAATTTCTTTATCACTAAACTTTTTAAAATGATTTTATTAATTTATTTCAAATAAAAAATATATAATACATTCATCTCAAAGTTAATATATTGAATTAAATATAAGTTTAAAATGTTTAACATGTACTTGTATTAGAATATAATTTAATTAGAACTTACTTTTATAGTAATTATAAATAATTTTAAAACTAATTAAATTTTTATTGTTTTGTAGTTTAAAAATATTGGATAAAAAAGAATGAAAAAAATAAATAGAAGAATAAATAATTAATAAAGGGTAAATTTGTCTTTTATTTAAAATTCACTTAGTAAATACATCTCAAGGGGTTAGTATACTTTTTGTCAAACCTCAATGAAGTAAGTGAGTATTTTTCAAATTATAAAAAAATAATATAATTTTTATGAAATTTCAGAAGGATTAATGTACTTTTTCAACAAAAAAAAAAATAAAGAATTCGGGTAGTATAAGAGTAGACAATCAACATACTCGGATGTCAAATATGGCCTGTAAAATTTGGCAAGAATTGGAAAAAGAAATAATGGCAAAGTTGGAAAGCTATCTTCCCATCTCATTGACAATAACTTTATGGGCATTTCTGTTAAAGCCGTTAAAGTTATCACAACTGTCTGTGTTGAACAAATACTAAAATAGTCTTGGCAGAATATATATAGCCTCTACCATTCGCTTGATCGTTTTCTTGCGTTCTTTTGAAAATGTACTTTTGTATGTAATGAACATAAATATGGATGAGGCTAATTGTTTTGGCTGCTGGTTAAATGACATTTGGTTTACATGCTTATGATATGGGTATACTCAATTGTTTTATAGTTTTTTCATATATCTACGGAGACTCGCATTCAATTTGCAAGATATTGTCCGCTTTAACTCGAAAGTTTCACGGTTTTGTCTCACAAAAGGCCCTCACAAGTATGAGTTTAAGTCTTTACATATACATTATAGCGAATTCTTAGAGTTTCCCAATGTGAGATTGTGGTGTTACAAACTCCCCCGTTAAAGCTTGACGTCCTCGTCAAGCTCAATACAGAACAAATAGAACCAGGATCACATCAGATGTTGGATTCTAGAGGTGGCTCTCATCGTGTAGTGTTGTCGGATTTACCATGCAAGTGCACGTATCATTAACAAGTAATATAATGAAGAGTAGAGTGTCGATCCTACGAGGAATTGTTACTAAATTTGTTAAGTACTAAAATTAAAACAACCAAATCTTATTCAAACAATTAATTAAAAGTTGTAATTAAAAACTAATAAAAGAAAGCAAATTGAAAGGTGAATTAAATCACTTGAGAAAAGCCTAGAATTACAATTTCCCTCAACACTTCGAGAATCACAATGGTGAGAATCTAGGGAATAATTAGAGGAGTATTCGGCTGGAGTTTGAAGGTCATCCGACGATCATAGGAGTAGATCGAAGAAAGAAAAGTTGCGGGATATAAACTTAGATCTAGGATTTTTGGTGTTGATTTTAAAAAAATCTGACTTGATTTTGGGGTTCAGGAGATTGAAAGGAAATTTTATGATATTTTTTGGGATTTTTCTGAGCATCGGCGATCGACGGTCATCGACGACAGACGGTGATGACAGCGACAGAAATCCACCGAAATCTGGAAAACACGAAGAACACTACAGCAAAGTTGGAGAAAGAAGAAAGAGGATAAGAGAGAAAGAGAATTTTTTTTCAATAAAAAAAGATAATTTCTGATTTAAAAAAAAAAGGAGCTTTAAATATAAAGTATATGGGTCGGGTCGCAGGACCCGCACACGGGTTCGCGTGAGCGCCCGACCCAAACGCTTGAAATCTGCTTTGTTTCTCTTGTTATGATTTTGATTTAATTTCATTTGCTTTCTGACATATTTTGATTATTTGCTTGCTTTTTGCAATGTTTTGTTTTGTTTATTTATTTATTTATTTATTTATTTTATTATATGATTAGTCTTGATGATGGCATGATTGGTGTGATAATATCATAATGATTGTTTGATTATGATATGATAATGATTACATGATATAATAATGATTATATAAAAATTGTGCGATAATTATATGATAATTATATGATGATTATATATTTATTATATGATGATTACATGATTATTATGTGATGATTATATATTTATTATATGATGATTATGTTATGATTATATGATGCTTTTTATTATTATTTTATTTGTTTTAGGATTATATGTTCGGATGATGATTTATGTATTATTTTATTTTGTGTTATTATATATTATTTATTTATTTTATATTACTAGTATTATTTTATTTTATGTTTCAGGTTTAGGTTAATTTAATTTTTTAATTTGGTTAATTTATTAATGTAATATTCTATGTTTATTTTTATTATTGTTTTTTTTAATTAGTTTGCATGATTAGGGAATAAATATGAACTTAGGTAAATTTGACAAATAAAATTAGGATTGATTAAGACCAGTTAGATAAGACCAATTTAGGATAATATGTGATTAATATGGTACTATATTTAGGATAGGCGTTGTGGGGGTGCTTGTCCTTCCCCGCACGTAACGAACTCCCGAACCTAATTCTGATAAGTAGACCGGAACCTATTCTTTTTAGGGTGCCTTAGTCAAGCTTAGAATTACTTTAAGAAGAATAGATTCTTATAGGTGACTAATCACACATAGCAAAAAAGATTAGTGGCGACTCCATGATTTGCTCTAGCATGCTGAATTCGTATTTGGCACGTTATGACAGTTTGACAACTCCACTGGGACTTTACAGAGTCGAGTCATAGGTTAGTTACATGTTATCTTTGATCTTGAATTTTGGTCTTAATTATTTTATTTATAATTGTTTTATTGGATTTCTAACATTTTTAACCTATATTTGTCAAGGTTTGCATTGTTCCTTCACACACACCACACTAGCATGAACATAAGCCCTATATCCGGGTTTGTTCTTTTGAGGAAGGGGTAAAGTACCTACGCCTTCGTGGGGTGATAACCTTCGTATGGGCTAGCGAAACACTCTCAGGGTGTAAAGTACCTAAGCTTTCATAGGTGATAACCTCCGTATGGGCTAGGGAAATACTTTTACCCAAAATTGAACCCTTTCCGGTTGGAGCCTGTAATAGGTGAGGATTGGGGTGCCTTACTCATCCTCCATGGATGAAGTTAAGGAGCAATTTAGGAACCTTTTTAGATTGTCACATATCCTGAGCCCAACATATAGATATCACTTAAGAGGCCAACCTTAGGATAGAGCCATGTCAACCTTATATAGAAAATGACCCGAAAAAGGACACATGAAGGAATGTCTTTATATTTTTTAAAATTGTTGTGAATATCACTTATGTTTTTATTCGATGTAATTTGCACTTTATTTTCTTGTGTCAGGCTTTGTAAAATATGTATATGTCATTTGAAATTAACTTCATGCAGTTAAATATATTCATCATGCATACATTTTTCATAATGCTCATGCATTCATCATTTATATTTCTCATAATGCTAGTATTTAACCTTGTGAATATTTTAGTGACTATCATTTGAATTAACTTTATTCTTTCATGCATTCGCATCATTTAAGTATTCTCTTGCATATTCAGCATGCATACATGTGCATTTCATGAAAACATGGGACTTAAATTTTGAAAATTATTATAATGAAAGGTTCAAGGATAGCTCAAACAATCAAAGATCCTTGGGCATTCCTACAACACTCGTTCACAGCCTAAAGCAATGGAAGAGGAATAGGTCACTAAGATTAATGAAGTAGAAATAGCGCAGGAAAAAATGAAGGAACAGTTGGCCAAGATGATGGACTTATTGATGAATTTGAATAAGCAGAAAGGGATAGAAGAAGTCACTACTCAAGAAAAGAATCAGTCACCAGATGATGAAGATCCTACATCTCTGCCTAGTTTTAGTCAATTCCAAGCTCAAAAAAGGATGGTAGTGACATCAACAGCTACTCAGCCACAATGCCCGAAATACACCATTCCTGCACCGAAGGCAAAAATATCAAATCCTATCCAAGTCCCTGATTTGGATAACCCCAAGGAACAAGAGAGGCTGAAGATAAATGTTCCTGAGACAAAGGCGAGCGATGATTCTTACAAAATGAGTCTTATAGAGGAAAGACTTTGGGTTATTGAGGGGATGGACTTCTATGGTTCCATGGATGCTACTGGGCTTTGCTTGGTGCCCGATGTAGTCATTCCGCCAAAATTTAAGACTCCAGATTTTGAGAAATATGATGGAACCGAATGCCCCAAAACACATTTGGCCATGTATTGTCACAAAAATGGTTTCATCTGTCAGTAATGAGAAGTTACTTATTCATGTATTCCAAGATAGTCTAATAAGGACGGCAGTTAAATGGTATCTCGGATTGAAAATAGGTCAAATTCACACTTGGAGATATCTATCTCGGGCATTTTTAGGGCATTATAAACATATGTTAGAGATAGTTCCGGATCGATTGACCCTTCAAAGCATGAAAATGAGTCCCAATGAAAGCTACAAAGAATATGCTGCTAAGTTCAACCACATCTTACTAATAGAGAGATGAATTCTTTGTTTGTTGATACACTTCCTTTTCCATACTATGAAAAATTGGTTGGCAATGTTTTTTCAGAATTTGCAGACTTATTGTTCTCTATGGGTAGGATTGAAGATGAGATACGAAGCGAGAAAATCATGGATACCGATTTGAGAATTGTCGATAAGAAGAAAGGTAATGTTTTCGATGAACATGTTCAAGAAACTACTGTTGGAATTTTGAGCAAGAGAAAAATTGGACTGCTGCAAGAAGAACCCATGGGTACTCAGACCATAAAAGAAAGAGAACTAAAGTGTATTACTCCCTTCCAATGTCTTACACAAAGCTTCTTCCTTTACTTGTTCAAAGCCACAAGATTTCCATTGTCCCTACAAAGCTTAGAAAGCCTCTTTACCCAAATTGGTATGATCCCAATGCCAAATGTGAATACCATGATGGAGTTGAAGGACATTCAACGAAGAATTGCACTGCTTTCAAAAACAAGGTTCAAGCTTTAATTGATGCAGATCCAGCAGTATTCAAAGATTTTGTTAGTGAATTTCAAAAATTGATGGGTAGCATACCAATCAGGGGCAATCTTTGATGCAGGTCTAAGAGTGTTCTTGGAATGTGAATGGAACGAATGGGTTTTTAAAGTTCAATTATTGTGCATCATATCAATTTATAGATTGGCATTTTTGATATGAAAATAAAAGCCCCATATGATTTCTTTCCATGATTTTAAAGGAAATTTTATTTTAAAAAATGAGAAAATTTTTGTGCAATGAAAAATGTGTTGAGGATCTTTAAAGAATTAGTGATTACTACAAGCACACCCTAAAATGCTTTCGTGCTTTGAATCATATGGAGATGTATAAGTTTGAAACTTCATGAATCCTTATTTTTACCTGACCATAAAGTTATAATTACTTCATCTAGGCAATGAACAATGAAATGGCTGATTAGTTTGCAAAACATTTTTTGAAAACCAATACATGAGGCACTCTTTTGAAAGAATCTGGATTTTGGTAATTTGGTAAGTGTCAAAGCTATCTAAAACTTCAAACACGTCACTCCAAACTTCTTCACCATGCCTGAACCTTTCAAATCCTTTCCCAAGTGTTTTCATTTTCCTGTATCTGGGACAAAATTACTAAAAGATCATATTCCCTACATTTTTAATATCTTGAGTAATATCCAATTCCTTTGCCCACATCTTGGGGCAGGATTACCAAGGAGCCAAATTACCCGATGTTTCTAATATCCTTCCCACTACCGCAAACTTTGTTTTCCTCTATGATTGAATGAAATTGCATGGACATCCTGAGAAAGCCATGAAAAAGAAAATTGTTGGGTTGGGCCTTCACTAAAGTGGTATATTGAGATGATGTACCTTTCATGAGTTGCAAAAAAAGAAAAATGAAGAAAAAAAATAGGAAATTGATTGTGACATCATGCATATGATATATTCAAATGATTTTAAATATGAGATTCTGATTATCTATCTCACCTGAGGTTTTCTCTTCGATATAAGTATCCATACTTGAAACATGAGATGGTCATCTTTCATATTCCTTTCACAAAATGAGAAATTATTATTTGCTACCCCTGTTGAGTCTATTAAATTTTTCTTGAAATAAACCCTAATCAAGGATCACCCTCCATAGTATGAAGAAGGATCATATGAATGACTGGATCTTATTTCTAAGCTTTGAAAAAATGCCTTATATCATGGAAGCAAATGTTGAAATGAATTGAGTTCCAAAATTTTGAGCTCACTTTGTGATAGAAAAGCCCGTGAAAAAAAAGAGAAAAAAAAGATGAGAAAAAGAAAAGAAATATGTGAAATGTGTTGAGAAGCTGAAAGGATGAAAACTCTCATGAAAATTATCTTGAAATAATCCATGGTTTGATTACCTTGAAAATGAAGAGAAAGATATGTGATATTTTGAGATGAAAAAATGATCCTAGGTTTGATTACCTTTAAACACATATTTTGGGCCTGGTTATCCTTTCTTTCGTAACCCCAAAACCTTGGCATACATTACAAGCTTTCAAAATCCATTTTGATCAACTGTGAATATTTAAGTTGAAGAGTTTTTCCCTTGGGTTTAACCCCTTTGAATTGTCATTTTGAAAAAGTTTGAATTCTCAAATACATGGTAGAGCAAACAATGACCAAAAAAAAAAGGGAAAAAAAGAAAGAAAAGAAAAAAGAACGAAAAGAATGAAGCTGTGGGAGAAAACCCAAAAACAGGCAGTCTAAAGCAAAAATCGAAAATATGAAAGCAACTTTTCATGATTGTGCCAAGGCCCAACAATAAGTACAAGAGAAATGATATATTGAACACACCAGGGAGCACCGAACACTCTTGAGAATCTTAAGAAGGTCAACACCGCTTGGATGACTTGGCCTAAAATTGAAAATCTTTTTCCTTTCTTGTCCAAATTTTGAACCCATTGTAGACACCTAATTTTGTCCGAGCCCCCTAAATAAGGTGATTTTATCTTTTCGACTTCCCAGAATGCAAAAAATCTTCCCTTATTCTGCTAATGGGTCTCCAAAACTTTGATTCGAAGGTCAAAGCGAAAAAGTCAATCACTGAAAAAGTCAACTCTCAGTCAAAATCAAGATTCCAAGTTGAATTGAACAATGGTGAAAGCATTTTGATAATCAGAGGTCTACAACGAAAGATAGAGAGTTTGAAAGACAGATTGCAAAAATTCAGTGTAGGAAAAATACCTAATTTCGCAAATTTGGGGAAAAGTGCGTAAACGATCAAATTGGACGAAATTGGAGGTTCCAAATGGATTAAGATTAATAAATATGGATATTGGAAGGTCCAATTTTGAAGCGGAATTGAAGGAAAATATGGTTTGAAGAGAAAAAAGAAAATAAGAATTTAATAAATAAATAGAAAATTCACAAATTTGGGAAAAACTGCAAAGATGGCATGATTTGGTGAAATTAAAGCCCCCAGTTAATAAAGGATAAATAAATAAAAATATCTCAGGTTCCAGTTTAAAGTGGATCCCAAGGAAGAACCTGTTGGAGGGAAAATGGAAAAACGAGAAATTTTCAAATATTGAGAAAAGGGGAAAACAAAATCGAAAAGGATTTCGGATGTAAAAATTGGGTATTTTCGGACCAACTCCAATTCAATATATAAAAAAGGTAGTGGAAAAAGAAAATCCAAAAATTGGGCCCGTTTTGAGTAAAACCGAGGGGTTAAAGGGCAATTTTGAAAAATCCGAGAAAAATAGAATTCGAGCTCGAAAAATTATGAAAACTTTCATAACTGAGTTTTATACTTGATTGAAGGGATTGGAGAAGAAAAATCTGGAATTGGAGCCCAAATGAAAAAAGGCAAAGTTCGGGTGCACTAATCCGAAATTCGAAGAGAAAATTTTTGGAAAAATAGAAAACAACTCGAAAAATCATGAAAACTTTCATATCTGAATTTTATATTTTATGGAAGATATTGGAGAAGAAAAATTCGGAATGGGAGCTCAAATGAAAAAGGCAAAGTTCGGGTGCACTAATTCGAAATTCCAAGAGAAAATTCTGGAAAAAATAGGAAACGAGCTCGAAAAATTATGAAAACTCAAGATCTGAGTTTTATATTTTATGGAAGGGATTGGAGAAGAAAAATTCAAAATCGGAGCTCAAATGGAAAAAGACAAAGTTTGGGAGGCACTAAATCGAAACTTTAGAGAAAAATCCGAGAAAAATAGAATCTGAGCTCGAAAAAATATGAAAACCTCCAGAACTAAGTTTTATATTGGATGGGATGGATTTGAAAAGAAAAATTCAAAATTGGGGTCCATTTGCAATTAAATTAAGTTTGGGGCAAAAATGCAATTTTATCTAAAAAATCGAAAAGGGTCATTTTGCAACCCAAAAAAAAAAAGAGGAATGGCCTGGAAATTTCCAGGCCATTTTCGGCCAGCTTGCTGATTAGAGGAGGGTGTGTGATCATCTTGAATCAAATGGCCAAGGTTGAATAGGAAGATGACATTTTTAAGAGGACAAGATTCTCCACTACTTTGCCTACATGGCATTTTAGGCCAATGGGAGGTCTCCAAATTGCAAAGCTATGTGAAGGCCATGTGAAGAGCATGTGAAGGCTATGAGATGATGCCAAGTAGGATTAAAAATGTCACCTAGGAATATATTTTAATAGTAAGCCATATGATCATGACAAGTGGCTTAGATATTTTGAAGAGATAGGAGACAAGAATAATCTAGGTGGCATTGTTGGCTAATAAGAGGCTAGAATACCCTTAATTTAAGGAAAGAATCATGCAAGGAGGGGACATTTTTAGCCATGTGGCAAGGGATGTTGGGAGAGCATGAAAAGCATGACAAGGGTAAAAAAATAAAACACACACACACATACTCTCTAATATAGGGCAGCTGACCAATGAGAAATAGAAGAGGGGATTCATTTTTTTCTTAAGACATTTCACTAGACTCTTGAGAGAAAAGAAGGAAGAAAAAGAAAAGAGTGGAGAGGAGAGGAGAGGAGAAAAATTGAGAGAGCCTGATTTGGAAAGCAAAAGCTAGGTAGCTATCACTTCCCTTCTTCTTCTTTCATATTTTTCTTTGATATTATGATCCTTTTCCCTCATGTTTCTATGTGATTTGTTATCTTTTTGTTGAATAAAAAAGTTTTCAAAAATAAATTTTAAAGGTTTTCTATCCTTTATTCTTCATTCTTTATCAAATAACCAAGTTTTTGACAATTTTTTTATACATTTCTTGTGCTAGCCGAACCTAGTTAGTGTTTTTGTGCTTGTTCTTGCTTGATCATTCTTGCTTGTTTTCTTGTTCACATTTTTAACTCATGGTTGATTCATTGTCATGTGATTGTTTGGCTGAAAATCATGTATTTCATGACATTTTCAACTAGAATTTTGGCCAAGATCAACCAATGATCTCAAGCCAAAAATCCCTTGCCCGTACTAGTTGAAAGAGTGATAGTTTAGATTGGGTATTCTGACTTTGGGATTTTTTTTTCACTTCTCATCCTTGATCAAAATAAAATGATTTTTTTACCATATGCAGTAGACATTTATAGGATACCATGGTATTTTTTCCAACATTTGTAGATTTTTTTTTTATCATGATTGAAAGAATATCTTTTCACAAAGCAGTTTTTAACAAACTGTTTTGACTTTGGTAAAAATTCCGTCATGGTATCCTTACTCCAAAAATTAAGCTGATTTTTTTTCCATAGAGATCAAAATGTTTTAGGTCTGCACTAATTTTTTTAGATTTTTTTTTGAAATTTTCTAGAAGGGTAAAAAAACCGGGTTTCAAAACTGGTTGTGGGAGTCAGATTTGTTTTTAAGAACTAATAATTTTCTGTTTTTATTAGTATACTAAGAGGGAGCTTATTTGGGACATTAGTTACTGTCTTAGGTTCATTTCCATGTCATTTCAAAAATAAAATTTGATTTTATAAAAATGTAAGGGTGGTCAACCCGGGTTTCAAAACTAGGGAAACTAGAGCCTTTTCCAATGGGTATTCAGTCGTGAGTTTTTTCATCCCAAAAATTCCAATTTTTTCAAATCCGAGTCCAAAGTCTTTCGGTTTTTGAAAATTCAATTCAAGTTTCTTCCAAAGGTAGTCGGATATATTTTTAGGTATACAGATGTCGTTACTTCAAAGGAGAAATATATCATCATGCATTGCATAATTAAAAATGTTTTTACTTAATTTGGCATAAAAACGTATTTTTCTGTTTCTTAAACATTTGCCGAGAATTAGTTCTTAACTTTTGCCAGGTTTTTCGGGGAGGTTAGGAAATTATTCAACGCACGTGTTTATGGAATCGAAACGTATGGTTTTCGTTTTACTCAGAGTCATGTAAATGTCATATGAAAGAATTATTTTCCAAGCTTTGCCGGGTTTGCCGGGGACTACGGTAATATTTTTTCGACATATGCCATTTATGTGATTCCACATATGAAAAATCAATTTTAAAATGATGACGTGTGCATATTTGTTGTCGGTTTTAATCACGTAAGTACATGTATCGTAACAAGTAATATAGTTTAAAGTAAAGAGTCGATCCCACGAGGAATTGTCACTAGATTTGCTAAGTACTAAAATTAAAACAACCTAATCTTATATAAACAAATAATTAAAGATGATATTCAAACTAGTTAAAAGAAACTAATAATTAAAGCAATTAAATTAAAAAGATGGATTAAATCAAATGAGAAAAGCCGAGGATTACAATTTCCCTCAACACTTCACTTAAACCTCTCCTACCTTCTTAACTTGATTAATGACCTTGAGCTGTTAACCTAAAGTTCTTATCTATTTATAAGGATCTTCCGATGGTCTTATAGAAATATCCCTCTTAACTAATTAACTATATTCCTATGACAATTGAATTAAAGAAGAACTCATTAAGCTTAGACTCTAAAACTGATTACACATGACACATAAGTGTATTCCTACCCTACATAAATGAATATGAAACATGTGTCATTCAATCCATGTCTAATACTAAACTCCCTTTTCCAAGTTGTATTTAGGTTACCAAATCAATCTAATTGGTGGCCAGTTAACTAGAAGCATTAAGAACAAGATTGAACAAACAACTCAAAAACCATTAAATCAAGCTAGAGAGAGAGAAAATAAATTCAAACTACATGTTGAGTTCCATTGCAATCCTAGAAAGATAAAATTAGTTCATGATAATTAAAGAAAATAAATATCCAAGGAGTTTCACCATCATCACCAATACAAGAAAATAAAGAACAGAATAGAGAAAACTAAGGGGTGTCAAGTCTTGAGTCTTCAATCTTCACAAATATTCTTATCTCCTTGAAGGCTTTTTGGTGGCTACTCTTCTCTCAAGAGAAGTAGGTTTTTAGAACACCAATCCTCTTTGTTTCAGCCTAAAAGAGTCCTACTTAAAGTGTACAAGACCCCTGGAGTCAGAAACTTCGCGTACAAGCAAATAGGTAAGCAACATGAATTTAATTTTTCTTCCGCGGTTCGGCACCACGGTGCCAGCTTTGGGCACCACGGCGCCGACCTCACTAACCCTCCAACGCCGCAGCGCAGACCTCCCTGGTTGGCCGCCTGCTGGTTCTTTCATTTTTTCGCACTTCTTCAGCTGATTTGGATAGGCTAATCTCGTCCAATTTTGACGAGTAAACTACCGTTGGAAAGGTATGGAAGTCAGATTCAAAAGTCATGAAAGAAGTTTTCTTATATGAAGACTTTAAAATCATGTTTTCCTAGAAACAAGCTCTGGAGGTCGACTCTGCCTCCACGTTGCTTTGCACCAATTTTCTTCTTTTCGCACCTCGAAGCTCCTTCTCACTTTGGACCTATAAAAACACATAAATACTAACTAAATAACTATTTTAAACATGAAATGGATAAATAAATTAATTAAAAACATCTGAAACTAATCAAATCCAAATAAAAACTTCAAGGACTTCGCCGATTTAAATGCATAAAAGGTGGCAAAATAACTATATTTCCTAGAGTTATCACACCCTTAAACTTAAGATTTTGCTAGTCCTCGAGCAAAACAAAACAAAACAAACTAAATAAACTGACTCAAACAGAACTTAAGATAATTGCACTCAAACAATGATTCCCTTAATTGTCCTCAAAAGTTATCTCAAAATCCTAACTCAAAGTAGAACACAAACATAACCCAAATTTATGATTCAATTCAATCGTAAACTTCATGCTTGAATGGATTTTCAGTGTGTGTGTAAAATCTCTTTGCAAATCAAAGCAAACAATCCAAATAAGTTTATGTCAGTGCAAAATACGAATTAGTACTAGATTCTCATATGTTTGCTTTTCATCTCTCTCTCCACTAATGTAGACTAACACTTCATTAAGGATCAAGTAGGTCTTATTAAGCTTGTAATATAAGGCTAGGGTCAAAGTAGGATAAAGATATATTTCGGTTTATGTCACCCATAGACACTTTACATTTTTTCAGGATTTTCGAGAGCCATAGTCTTTTCCTCAAATTACATACTTCCTTCTTTGAATGCATCTTCCTTTTTGCTTCACCACTTTATTCCTTTTTTTATGTTTTTTTGTTGCTTCATTTTCGAAGAACCTTAATCTTCTTCTTTTTTTTTTCATCACCATTCCACCCAAATTTGACATGGCTCATAATTTTTTTCCTGTATGTCATACACATGCCTACGTAGTGAAGGTTAATCATGGTTTTTCTTATTTGGCTAGGCTAAAAGATGTGTCAATCAAAGAAAAGAGATATATCAATTAGGCACAAAGAGGTAGACTATGGATAATCATATATAAAGGTAAGCTCGAAAGGTGTATGCCATACACATGCCTATGTAGTGAAGATTAATCATGTTTTTTCTTATTTGGCTAGGCTAAAAGATGTGGCAATCAAAGAAAAGAGATATATCAATTAGGCACAAAGAGGTAGACTAAGGATAATCATATATAAAGGTAAGCTCGAAAGGCTCAAACGATCCAAAGATGGCCTAAATCACTTCCTCAACTTAGTGTTGTTTAGGATTTCACCTCGAGAGAGAATCAAACAAATTCTAGGCTTCTTGACATAATCGCAATTCACGTCAACATAAGCAGTCTTTAAATAAGCAATGCAAATCTAAGCAAGAGATCAAGTGCTCAATTTGTGAAAATCACATCCTAACATGAAACTAACAAAAGAATTTAACACAAATTATTATCATGCTTATGTTTCTGCCAAAAATCAAGATAAATCAATAACTATTTCTCATCATTGGATAAGGATTTCATCATACTAAATGCATCATATCTCAAGCACAACCAATTTTTGTTTTTAGAAAGATAATAATAAAATTAGACAATCATACAAACTAAAATAAATCTGAAGACACACCCCCAAACTTAAAACAAGCATTGTCCTCAATGTTTAGAAATAAAGAGAGTAAAATAAGAAAACTCCCCTATCGATGAAAGCAACGCAGGAGAAGCTTTAGTTTTTCTCTTAGACCTCATCATGCTTGTCCAAGTTGGGTGAGTAGCCACTACAAAAGAAAACAGAGTAAAAAGAAATTAATAAAAATATCCTAAAAATTAAAATTTAAAAAGAAAAGAAAAGAAAAAGTTTAGAACTTGGATTGCCTCCCAAGAAGCGCTTGATTTATAGTCATCAGCTTGACTATCTCATGCCCATTAGCCGACATCCTTCCACTTGTCAATTTTCTTACCATGCCCCCTCTTTTCCATTGCTTTATGAGGCCTAGCTTTCATATAATTGTGGCTTCCATGCATCTTAGAAGTAGAATTTGAACTTGTCTCAAGTGGTTTAGTGGAAAATTTTTCTTTGAATGCTTCTTTGGAATCCACTATTCACCACTTTGACTGCCAAACATTCATCAAATTCATTAGAAAACTTCATAGCTTTAAACACTTTAAAAGTTACCTCTTGGTCTAGAACTCTCATGGTAAGTTCTTTTTTTTTTTTTTTGCACATCAATTAGAGTTCTACCGGTAGCTAGGAATGGTCTCTCAAGAATTATAGGTATTTTACTATCCTTCGCCATATCAAGCACAATAAAATCAGCAGGAAAGAAAATTTTGTCAACCTTGACTAGCACATCTTCAACAATACCTCTTGGATATTTGTCGGATCTATCGGTTAGTTGCAACATCACTGTAGTGGGTTTTATTTCTCCCAAACCAAGTTTGCGATAGCTAGAAAGAGGCATTAAATTGATACTCGCCCCCAAATCACATAAAGCTTTACCAAAAAATTTATTACCAATGGCGCATGGAAGCTTCCCGGATCTTTGAGTTTGGGTGGGAGTTTCTTTTGAAGGATAGCGCTGCACTCTTCAGTAAGTGCAACTGCCTCAATTTCATCCAATTTCCTCTTCTTGGATAATATTTCTTTCATAAACTTGACATATTTAGGCATTTGTTCTAAAGCTTCAGCAAAAGGTATATTAATATGGAGCTTTTTAAATACCTCAATAAACTTCTGAAACTGCTTGTTAAGTTTGTGCTTTTGAAGGCGCTAAGAAAAAGGTGGTGGTGGGTAGACTAGAGGCTTCTTTTCTTTTTCTTGAGCCTTTTCAATTTCTTTTTCCCCCAAAATTCTCACTTCAAGAAGCTTGGGTTGCAATTCTGGTACTTTGGTTTGAAGACGCTGAGGAAAGGGTGGTGGTGGGTAGATTGGAGGTTTCTTTTCTTGAATTTTCTCATATGCTTCTTGCTACCCACTTCTACTTCTTTTACACTCCTAAGTGTAATTGCATTGCAATGCTCTTGTCTGTCTTTCCTAGGATTGGTTTCAGTATCACTTGGAAAAGATCCCCTAGGACGGTTGTTAGCGAGCTGGCCCATTTGTGTCTCAAGATTTCTAAGTGTTGTTGCATGAATCTGATTTGTCACTTCTTGACTAGCCATGAACTTTGTAAACATCTCTTCCATAGATGGCTTCTTTTCTTGGACAGGAGCCCGGGCTTATGCTTGAAACCCAGGAGGGACTACTTGCTTGGCTGGAGATGATAGCCCTTGAGTGTTGTTCCAAGAAAAGTTTGGATGATTTCTCCAACCTGGATTATAGTCGTTGGAATATGGATTGTTCTGCTGTCTGTTATAGTTTCAAACATATTGCACTGATTCGGAGTTGGTTGGGCATCTATCACTGGTGTATCCTTCCGCACATAATTCACAAGTTATAAATGGGCTCTGGATGGCATGAACACTTACAGTATCAAATTTCTTTGCTAATGCAGCTATCTGGGCACTTATGGTACTCATTGCATCCATATCATGAATCCCCGTAGCTTTTCTTTGTACAAGTCTTTCTGATGGCCATTGATAATTATTAGATGTTATCTCTTCAAGCAAATCATAGGCCTCATCAGGCAATTTTCCCATTAATGCTCCACCTGCAGCGGCATCAATAGAAGTTCTAATTGGTCCTAACAACCCACTAAAGAATGTTTGCACCTGAAGCCATTTAGGTAATCCATGGTAAGGACATCTTCGAAGTAAATCCTTGAATCTCTCCCAAGCTTCATATAGCGGTTCAGAATCAAATTGCATAAATGATGTGATATCATTACGCATCTTTGCAGTCTTGGCCGGAGGAAAGTATTTGGCTAAAAACTTTGAGCCAAGTCATCCCATGTAGTAATAGAGCCAGCTGGGATTGAATTTAATCAACTCTTGGCCTTATCTCGAAGTGAGAAAGGGAAGAGTCTTAGTCTGATGGCGTCGTCCAGAACTGCATTATGTTTGAAAGTATCACAAATTTCCAAGAAATTCCTGATGTGAGTATTCGGATCATCATTAGGCAATCCCTCAAACTGTACTCAATGTTGAATCATTTGTATGATGGTAGACTTGATCTCAAAATTATTAGCTTGAATAGCAGGTCTTTGAATGCTTGAATGCAGTTCTTGCACGAGAGGGACAGTAAAGTCGCACAAGGTTCTTGTGTCATTTTCTTCAACCATTGTATGGTTTTGATTAGAAGCTTGTAAATTCCCCCTTTGAAGTCGATGAAAAGTTCTTTCCGGTTCTAGATCAAAAGGGACAAGTTCCAAACTTCGAGCTCTTCGCATACCACGATCAAGAGTACTTGAAAATAAGAAAGAAAAATAAAGCTTAAATTAAGACTAAGGGTGCTTGGTATTAATATTAACAAAAACAATAAACAACTCCCCGAAAACGACGCCAAAAACTTGTTGTCGATTTTAATCACGCAAGTGCACGTATCGTAACAAGTAATATAGTTTAAAGTAAAGAGTTGATTGTCACTAGATTTGCTAAGTACTAAAATTAAAACAACCAAATCTTATCTAAACAAAAAATTAAAGATGATAATCAAACTATTTAAAAGAAACTAATAATAAAAGCAAGTAAATTAAAAAGATTGATTAAATCAAAAGAGAAAAGCCTAGGATTACAATTTCCCTCAACACTTCGCTTGAACCTCTCCTACCCTCTTAACTTGATTAATGACCTTGAGTTGTTAACCTAGAGTTCTAATCTATTTATAAGGATCTTTCAATGGTCTTATAAAAATATCCCTTTTAACCAATTAACTATATTCCTATGATAATTGAATTAAAGAAGAACTCATTAAGCTTAGACTCTAAAACTGATTACACATGACACGTAAGTGTATTCCTACCCTACATGCAGATCAATTCATCCTAATAAATGAATACGAAACATGTGTCATTCAATCCATGTCTAAAACTAAACTCCCTTTTCCAAGTTGTATTTAGGTTACTAAATCAATCTACTTGGTGGCCAGTCAACTAGAAGCATTAAGAATAAGATTGAACAAACAACTCAAAAACTATTAAATCAAGCTAGAGAGAGAAAATAAATTTAAACTACATGTTTAGTTCCATTGCAATCCTAGAAAGATAAATTTAGTTCATGATAATTAAAGAAAACAAATATCCAAGGAGTTCCACCATCATCATCAATACAAGAAAAATAAAGAAGAGAAAAGAGAATAGAGAAAATTAAGGGGTGTCAAGTCTTCAGTCTTCAATCTTCACAAATATTCTTATCTCCTTAAAAGCTTTTTGGTGGCTACTCTTCTCTCAAGAGAATTAGGTTTTTAGAACTCCAATCCTCTTTGTTTTCAGCCTAAAAGAGTCCTACTTAAAGTGTTCAAGACCCCTAGAGTCAGAAACTTCAAATACAAGCAAACAGGTAAGTAACAGGAATTTTTTTTCTTCCACGATTCGACGCCGCAGTGCCAGCTTTGGGCACTGCAGCGCCGACCTCACTGACCGTCCAGCGCCACGGGGTTGGCTTGTGGCGCCTCGGCGCCGACCTCCCTGGTTGGCCGCCTACTGGTTCCTCCATTTTTTCGCACTTCTTCAGCTGATTTGGATAGGCAAATCGCGTTCGCTTTTGACGAGTAAACTGCCGTTGGAAAGGTATGGAAGTCATCTTAAAAATTCATGAAGGAAGTTTCTTATATGAAGAATTTAAGATCATGTTTTCCTAGAAACAAGCTTTGGAGGTCGAATCTGCCTACACGTTGCTTTGCACCAATTTTCATATTTTCGCACCTCGAAGCTCCTTCTCACTTTGGACCTATAAAAACACATAAATACAAACTAAATAACTATTTTAAACATGAAATGGATAAATAAAATTAATCTAAAAAATCTAAAACTAATCAAATCCAAATAAAAACTTCAAGGACTTCGCCAATTTAAATGCATAAAAGGTAGCAAATTCTTCCGATTTTGACAAGTAAACTACCGTTGGAAAGGTATGGAAGTCAGTTTCAAAAGTCATGAAGGAAGTTTTGTTTTTCTTAGATGAAGACTTTAAGATCATGTTTTCTTAGAAAAAAGCTCCGGAGGTCGAATCTGCATGAACGTTGTTTTGCACCAATTTTCGTCTTTTCACACCTCGAAACTCCTTCTCACTTTGGACCTATAAAAACACAGAAATACTAACTAAATAATTATTTTAAACATGAAATGGATAAATAAAATTAATCTAAAAATATCTGAAACTAATCAAATCCAAATAAAAACTTCAAGGACTTCACCGATATAAATGCATAAAATGTTGCAAAATAACTATATTTCCTAGAGTTATCACACTCCCAAACTTAAGATTTTGCTAGTCCTCGAGAAAAAAAAAACAAAACAAACTAAATAAATAAACTGACTCAAACACAACTTAAGATCAATGCACTCAAACAATGATTCCCTTAATTGTCCTCAAAAGTTATCTCAAAATCCCAACTCAAAGTAGAACACAAACATAATCCAAATTTATGATTCAATTCAATCGTAAACTTCATGCTTGAATGTATTTTCAGTGTGTGTGTGTGTGTGTAAAATCTCTTTGCAAAACAAAGCAAGCAAATAAGTTTATGTCAGTGCAAAATACGAATTAGTACTAGATTCTCATATGTTTGCTTTTCATCTCTCTCTCCACTAATGTAGACTAACACTTCATTAAGGATCAAGTAGGTCTTTATTAAGATTGTAATGTAATGCTAGGGTCAAGGCAGGATAATGATATATTTCGGTTTAAGTCACCCATAGAAACTTTACATTTTTTCAGGATTTTCGAGAACCATAGTCTTTTTCTCAAATTACATACTTTCTTCTTTGAATGCATCTTCCTTTTTGCTTCACCACTTTATTCCTTTTTTTATGTTTTCTCGTTGCTTCGTTTTCGAAGAACCTTAATCTTTTTTTCTTGTTTCATCACTATTTCACCCAAATTTGACATGGCTCATAATTTTTTTCCTGTATGTCATACACATGCCTATGTAGTCAAGGTTAATCATGGTTTTTCTTATTTGGCTAGGCTAAAAGATGTGTCAATCAAAATATTTGATGGAAGGGATTGGAGAAGAAAAATCCAGAATCGGAGCTCAATGGAAAAAGGCAAAGTTTGGGAGGCACTAAATCGGAACTTTAAAGAAAAATCCAGGAAAAATAGAATCCGAGCTCAAAAAAACATGAAAACCTCCAAAACTGAGTTTTTTATTGGATGGGATAGATTGGAAAAGAAAATTTCAAAATTGGGATCCCTTTGCAATTAAATTAAGTTTGGTGGGCAAAATGCAATTTTACCGAAAAAATCAAAAAGGGCTATTTTGCAAATAAAATAAAAAAAGAGGAATGGCTCAAAAAATTTCATGCCATTTTTAGCCAGCTTTCTGATAAGAGGAGGGTGTGTAATCATCTTGAATCAAATGGCCAAGGTTGAATAGCAAGATGACATTTTTAAGAGGACAAGATTCTCCACTACTTTGCCTACATGGCATTTTAGGCCAATGGGAGGTCTCCAAATTGCAAAGCCATGTGAAGGCCATGTGAAGGCTATTAGATGATGCCAAGTAGGATTAAATATGCCACCTATGAAGATTTTTTAATAGTAAGTCATATGATCATGACAAGTGGCTTAGATATTTTGAAAAGATAGGAGACAAAAATAATCTAGTTGGCCAATGAGAGGCTAGAATACCCTTAATTTAAGGGAAGCATCACGCAAATAGGGGACAAGCACCCTTAATTTTAGGAAAGCATCATGCAAGGAGGGGACATTTTTATTTGGAATTGATTAGTTTTAATTGTTTTTAGATTAATTTTATTTATTTATTTTATGTTTAAATTAGTTATTAAGTTTGTTTTTTTGTATTTTTATAGGTCCAAAGTGAGAAGGAGCTTCGAGGTGCAAAAAGACGAAAAAAGGTGCAAAGCAACGCATGGGCAGATTTGACCTCCGGAGCTTGTTGCTAGGAAAACATGATCTAAAAGTCTTTATTCAAGAAAACTTCCTCTTGAATTTTGAAGCTTATTTCCATAGCTTTCCAACGGTATATTATTTTCCCAAATCACACAAGATTTGCCCATCCAAATCAGTCGAGGAAGTGCGAGAAGACGACGGAAGCGAAATGCAGCATTTCGAGGGGTTGGCACCAAAGTCGAGGCTTGGGCGCCGCAGCGCCCAAAACCAGTGCCGCGATGCCCGTGCGGCTGTGTGAAAAAAAATAAAAATGGAAAAGAACTCACTGGTTGGTTGCACGCGAAGTTTCTGACTCTAGGGGTCTAAAGCTCTATAAATAGGACCTTTTAAGGCTCAAATAAGGGGGAATCAAGTTCCATAAACCTAATTTTCTTAAGAGGAGAGTAGCCACCAAAATATTTCAAGGAGCTAAGAGAGATTTTGGAGGATTGAGGACTGAAGACTTGACAACCCTTAGTTTTCTCTTTTCCCTTAATCTTCTTTATCTTTCTTGTAATATTGATGATGGTGAAACTCCTTTGTTTATATTTTCACTATTTATCATGAACTAATTTATTTTTCTAGGATTGTAATGAAACTCAACATGTAGTTTGAATTATTTCTCTCTTTTTTTATTTTAATGATGTTTGATGTTGTTTATTCAATCTTGTACTTAATTCTTCTAATTGCTTAGTTACCAATTAGATTGATTTGGTAACCTAAATACAACTTGAAAAAGAGAGTTTAGTGTTAGACATGGATTGAATGACACATGTTTCATATTCATTTATTAGGATGAGTTGAGTTGCATGTAGGGTATGAATATACTTACGTGCCATATGTAACCAATTTTAGAGTTTAAGCTTAATGAGTTTCTCTTTAATTCAATTATCATAGGAATATAGTTCATTGGTTAAGAGAGATATTTTTATAAGATCATCGGAAGAGACTTAAAAATAGATTAGAATTCTAGGTTAACAAATCAATATCATTAGTCAAATTAAGAGAATGGGAGAGGTTCATACAAAGTGTTGAAGAAAATTGTAATCCTAAGCTTTTCTTAATTGTTTAATCTATCTTTTAATTTGTCTTCTTTATTTATTATTTTATTTTATTTAGTTTTTAGTTTACAATTTCTAATCGTTTGTTTGAATAAGATTAAGTTGTTTTAATTTAGTAGTTAACGAATTTAGTGACAATTCTTCGTGAGATCAATATTCTACTCTTCATTATATTACTTGTTAACGGTACGTGCACTTACGTGGCTAGGGTCAAGGTATGATAAAGGGCCAAAAACTTGTTGTCGGATTTACCACGTAAGTGCACGAATCGTTAACAAGTAAAATAATAAAGAATAGAGTATCGATCCCACGAGGAATTGTTACTAAATTTGTGAAGTACTAAAATTAAAACAACCAAATCTTATTCAAACAATTAATTAAAAGTTGTAATTAAAAACTAATAAAAGAAAATAATAATAAAAGAAAGCAAATTGAAAGGTGAATTAAATCAATTGAGAAAAGCCTAGGATTACAATTTTCCTCAACATCTTGTATGAACCTCTCCTACCCTCTTAACTTGACTAATGACATTTAGATGTTAACTAGAGTTCTAATCTATTTATAAGTATCTTCCGATTGTCTTATAAAAATATCCCTCTTAACCAATTAACTATATTCCTATGAAAACTGAATTAAAGAGGAACTCATTAAGCTTAGACTCTAAAATTGGTTACACATGACACGTAAGTATATTCCTACCCTACATGCAGATCAATTCATCATAATAAATTAATATGAAACATGTGTTATTCAATCCATGTCTAGAACTAAACTCCCTTTTTCAAGTTGTATCTAGGTTCCCAAATCAATCTAATTGGTGACCAAACAATTAGAAGCATTAAGAACAAGATTGAATAAACAACTCAAATATCATTGTCGCAACCTAAAAAATAACAAGTCTCATCGCAAGACTTTATTATTTGTTAAGCGTGACATTAAAAAAAACCGAGAAAAAGTCGACCTAATTCCTCTAGAAAAACGAAGGTTTTGAAAATAACTTTGAAAAAGACATGGTGTCACCACCAATCTTTTTTGGCTATGTGTGATCGGCAACCTATTAAAACCGGTTTTATAAAATATTTTAAAATTAATCAAAACATTTTTAAAAACCAATTTTCAAATCTGAGTTTTAAACCAGAGAAAATCGAAGAATCGGGTTCGGGACTCGATTACGTGTGGGGAAGGTTTAGCACCCCCACAACGCCCGTATAAAACGGTACCTTATTAATCATGTGTTATCTCAGGTCTCGGTAAAAAGTCAATTTTTAATTTAGTATTTCAAGTTAATTCTCAATTTAAAGAAAAATAATTCCATTTTTAATTGAAAATGATCCGGAATTTATAAATTCAAAATTTTCCTATATTCCCCAACAAACGTGGCAAAATATAGAAATTTTTATTAGTTTGAAAAAAACTTTCCGAATCATTCTCGTTTTAAAGAAGATATTCCGTTATTAATGATAATTGATGATATCCTCCCCAGCAAACCCGACAGAGAACTCATGAATTATTTTAACTCATGAATGTCTTTATTTTATTGAAAATCATTACCTTTTTCAAAACATTTAAAAACAAATGAATATAAATATGTGTGACATAAATAAAATGACATAGCAAAGTCCAGATAATATAATGCAACCTAAATGGTATGATATAATTTAAATGTCATAGCATATTCTAAATAAAATGAAATATTCTAAGTCATATGATATATTCTAAATGAAATGAAATGACCTAGGTAACATGATATATTCTATATGAAATGAAATGACCTAAGTCACATGATATATTCTAAATGAAATAAAATGATTTAAATGACATGGCAAATATAAATGATATGGCATATAATCTAAATGATATGAAATGACATTAAATATAAAATAACGCTATCATATAATATGCATGAAAATAAAAATAAAAATAATAATGCATGAACATAGTATATGCTAAATAATGTGACAAAAATAAATAATTAAATAAAAAGCATAGGATATCATGAAATATTCAAAACCATATAATAAACAACATAACATCAAAATGTAAATAATAAATAATAACAACACCATGGAAATTATCATTGCAAAAATCACATATTATATAGTATGCATGAATATGAAAAATGCAATGCATAAGAATGTATTTTTTTCCTTTAATTAAGAAAATTTGTATATCTAAAAAGATATCTGGCTATCTTAGGAAAATATATCAAATTAAGTATTCTAAAACCAAAATACTTTGTGAATGTTTGAAAACAATTTTGAAAAGCTTAGATTAAAAATAAAAACTTAGCTAAACCCTTTTTAAATGGCTCTAATTTCCTAAGTTTAAAATCCCGGACTTGACCACCCTTAATCCGAGATTTAAAAATCATTTTTAGAGTTTAAAAAGGCTTGGAAAATACCCTAAGTCAGTAGCTAAACTTCCTAATCAGCCCCTCTAAGTAACTTAACCAAAACAGGAAAATGATTTTCCTTCAAATTCAATTATGCCTCTACTGTCCAGTTTTGAAGCACAATTTTTTACCCTATTTTTAAAATTTCAAAAAAAAATCTAAAAAAAATATTGGAGACTCAAGACATGCATAAATACACAGGAAAATTCGGCTTAATTTTTTTATTAAAGATGACTGCCCAGAAAAATCGGGAAAGTACGAGTACTGGGTGAAAAAACTGTTTTATCAAAACACATTTTTTTGTCTTTGATAAAATCATTTAAAAATCAAAGTAAAAATGTTAGAGACTCTCCTAAGGACTCACAAATAGTAGCTAACACTTTTGAAAAGTTAGGCAAAAATTGGCTAAGTAAGAAAAATGACAAAGGTAGAATAATTAATTTGACAACTCTTTAATTTTCCACAAGTATGCTCAAACTGAGCATGACTTTGAACCATTGATTGGTCTAAGTCATAAATCAAGTGGCAATGACATGAAATGCATGAAAATACAGAAAATATGATGCATGATTTAAAACCTAAATGACATGAAAAATGCATGGCATCAATAAAATGACCTAGACCTACATGAACTTGCATGACATTTAATGCAACCTAGGTCTAAAATGCATGAATATGCAAGGCAAAGCAAACCAATCCTAAACCTAAAGAATGCATGGCAATAACATAAACATATGGCATGCTTAAACAAAATACACAACCAAATATCATGAAAATGCTAACCTATCAACTAGCATAACAAAAATGCACACACAAAGCATACAATAAGAGGGTGGTCGAATGGTCTCATGCTTAAAATGAGCATGGCATTTTCACAAACACATGATATACTAACATGCATAGCTAAAGAATAATGCTCAAATCATGCAAATATAAAGTAAAGACATGAAAACCAATAGGCATTTTCACAAACATATGGATTACAAATTGTAAAACATAAACAAACTTAAACATTTTGAAAACAGAAAATAAAAATGCAAGACAAGTAAAACAAATATGATAACAAGATAATAGACTCAAAAATGGAAACAAGCAAGCACCAAATTAAAACAAGCTTCATGTTTATGTATTAGAAGAAGATTTAAAGCATCAAAACTTGTTAAATATCAAGAATAACATGAAATAAAAATGCAAACAGCAACTACACTAAAACAATAGGCCATTTGGCCACTTAGAGAAAAATAGAAAAAAAAATTGATTTTTCATAGTTTTTTCAAGAAAGCATGAAGAAAGAACTTGAAAAGAAAGCTTAAAAACACTTATTGTAAAATCAAAATCAAAAGAAACTCACCAAATATCAAATGAAAGCAGCAAATCAAGAATGGAAAATCAAAGAAAGTGCAAGAGTATGGTGCTTAAAGCAACCTCTAGAAGCTATATTGCAAGCTTTTTCTCTTCTAACTTTCTTTTCTTTTCTAAAATTTTCTTTTTGCCTTTCAACCATGGAGAGAAAAATCAGCCAAAAACAAGAGAGAATAGAGAGTGAATAGCTGAAAAATGAAAAGAAAGAGACCCATCTAGTAGTGGCCGAATCCCTTATCCCCATAAGATGTTGTCATTTTTTCTTCAACCAATTTTGATCCAAAGGCTATTGATCCAAGATGTTTAAAATATGAAATTATCACTCTTAGATTAGGCAATCAGCTATCCACAATTACAGTTGTTCAAGAATCTTAAGCCATTATGTTGACATTCTCCCTCTTCATGCATTGGCCCATGTGGCTTAATTACAAAGCCTTGATAAAAAAAATAACTACCTTCCTCTTATTGTTGGCCTTTTGATTAAAAATCAAAAAATATTTGCCACCCTTGGGCCTTGTCCGGCTGACCCTTCTTCTTCCATCCCATGCTTCATTTTTTAAAAGGCAAGAAAAGCCCTTTTCGGTTTCTTGGGTAAAATGACCTTTTTGCCTCCCGAACATAAATAAATAGCAAACGGACTCCAAATTCAATTTTTCTTTGTTCAATACTTCCAAAATAATAAAAAAAAAATGAATTATGGAGGTTTTCAAAAAATTTGGAGCCCATTTGCTATTTATTTGAATTCTTTTTCAAAATTGCCCTTTTGTGCTCCCAAACTTTACCATTTTTTAAACGAGCTCCAAATCCAAAATTTTCTTCACCAATCTCTTCCAAATAATTTAAAAGTATGATCTGAAAGTTTTCATAATTTTTGAAACTCATTTGGTATTTTTTCGGGATTTATCTGCTTGAATTACTGCATAATGGGCCTGAGATTTGGCCATTTTGGAAACGAACTCCGAATCTGAATTTTCTTTAGCCAATCTCTTCCAAATAATTTAAAAATAAGATCTGAAAATTTTCAGAATTTTTGGAGTTCATTTACTATTTTTCCCAAATTTTTCAATTTTGTCATTTTGCCTCTGAAACTCGGTTTTGCTCAAAACCAGTCCAATTTTCAGATTTTCTTCAAACTGAGCCTTGGGCTATCCTTGTTTAATCAGTCTTCATCCATTAGGGGCTTTAGTCTTACCGAATTGGGCTATTTCTGTAATTCTTCCAAATTTCACCGAAATCCACCAAAAACCCTAATTCTCGATTTTCTTCCGGATTGACTTTTCTTTCAGTTTTTCTTCCAAGTAGCTTCTCCATTACCCGTAGTTAGTGCTTATCTTTCATTTGGAACCTTAAATTTTAACCAATTTGATCATTTAAGCATTTTTCTCCAAATTTCCCGAACTAGGGTTTTCATTCTACTGAATCTCCGTAACCCAATTTTTGAACTCCATATCTTTCAATGTAGACCTCGGATTATCAAAATTCTTTCGCCATTTTTCAATTGAACTTCAAATCTTGATTTTGAAAGTGGGTTGACTTTTTCAGTAGTTGACTTTTTGGGGTTGACTTTTTGAGGTTGACTTTTTCAAGTTTGACTTTTTATGCTCGTCTTCTTAGACTAAGTCTCGGAGTACCACCTGCAGGATGAAAAAAGTCTTTTTACATTCTGAAACATCAATTTAAGAAGAAAACATACCTTTTTAGTGATCCGGACAAAATTAGGTGTCTACAGCTGCCCCTCTTTGGCTATTGCTGAGAATCAGGAATCAGGCAAAGATAAACAAACACTAATTTTGTCCGGTGAGTGAAATCACATGTTAAGAGAAGGGAAAGGGGGTTTTTTTCATTTTTCCATCTTTTTCATTTTCATTTTTTTTTTTTTTTTTGAAAAAAACTGTAAATAGAAGATATTGTCCTTAATTTAAGTTTCCTAACTAATCAAGGCTTGACCCGTCTTAAGAAAACGAGTTCGATTTGCAAAATGAAAATTGTGCCCGGAGGTCTTAAAAATAGTGCCCGGAGGTTTTATCTATAATTTAAAGAAAAATTATGCCCGGAGGTCTTAAAAATGGTGCCCGGAGGCTATCCGTGATTTTAAAAAAATGGGCTGTATGCGACTTTAAAAATGATGCCTGGAGGTCTTAAGAATGGTGCCTGGAGGTATTACCCTTGATTTGAAAAAAAATGCGTTGTATGCAACTTTAAAAATAATGCTCGGAGGTCTTCAGAATGGTGCTCGGAGGCCTTACCCGTGATTTAAAAAAAATATGCTATATGCGACTTTAAAAATGATGTCCGAAGGTCTTAAGAATGGTGCCCGGAGGCCTTACCCGTGATTTGGAAAAAAAATGCACTGTATGCGACTTTAAAAATAATGCCCTGAGGTCTTAAGAATGGTGCCCGGAGGCATTACCCGTGATTTGGAAAAAATGCGCTGTATGCGACTTTAAAAATGATGCCCATAGATCTTAAGAATGGTGCCCAGAGGCCTTACCCGTGATTTGGAAAAAAAATGCACTGTATGCGACTTTAAAAATAATGCCTGGAGGTCTTAAGAATGGTGCCCGGAGGCCTTATCCATGATTTGGAAAAAATACGTTGTATGCGACTTTAAAAAATGATGCCCGGAGGTCTTAAGAATGGTGCCCGGAGGCATTATCCGTGATTTGGAAAAAATGCGTTGTATGCGACTATAAAAAATGATACCTGGAGGTCTTAAGAATGGTGCCCGGAGGCCTTATCCGTGATTTGAAAAAAATACGTTGTATGCGACTTTTGAAAAATGATGCCCGGAGGTCTTAAGAATGGTGCCCGGAGGTCTGATCTATGATTTGGAAAATTGATGCCCGGAGGTCTTTAAAAAACGGTGCCTGGAGGTCTTAAAAATGATATTTGAAGAATTGTTGAAAATTAACTTGAAGATTTTGAGAAGATGCGAATGCTTTTTGATGCTGGTGCAAATGATTAACAGGATACACATACTTCATATTGCAAATGTAAATGTTTTGAATTGATGCAAATGTTTCTTGATGCAGATACAGATGTTGGATAAAATGCAGATGCTTCGTGGTGTATATGCAAATGGCTTAGATTGATGCAAATGCTTATTGATGCAGATACAGATGTTGAATAAGATGCAGATGCTTCTAAATGATGCAAATGCAAATGATCCTCAAATAACGGAATTACTTCTCAGAAGGATGCAAAGGTCAATAATGTGCAAATGCTTCTTTATGATGCAAATGCAAAATTTGGTGTTAACGCAACTACTTCATGGAATGATGCATATGCAAAGATTGGCCTTATGCAAATGCTTCTAAATGATGCAAATGCAAGGATTTGACAACGTGCAGAACGCTTCTACATGATGCAAATGCAAAGATCGATAATGATGCAAACGCTTCATGAAAATATGCAAATGCCCCTGGTCAATTTTCTAGACTTTGGCTTAGCCTTTCCAATTCATTTCTCCTTTTCAAATCAGAGTATATCTTCAATTCATTTTTCAATCTTTGAATATTCTCTTTGCCCCAACAGTTCTCAAACTCTTATTAACAGAAGTCCGCTTGCCGAGTTCTATTTCTTCTTCTCATATTTGGAAATCAAGATAAACCCTAATAGTTCCACACCTTTGGGTTAGAAAAACCTTTATCTCATGTCAACATCAAAAATGGGTATTTTCAAAAAATATATATCTTTATTTGTTTTCTCATTTTGAAAACTTTTGAACAAAAAAATATTAACCACATAGTGTGTGATGTACAAATCTTTTGAAGACTGATGATCATTGTTAAAAACTTCTCTAAGTGTCAATCTGGGTTTTTCAATTTGAATTTGCAATGCTTGGTATAACAAGATTTTGGTTGATCAAAGGAAATTTTATAACAAAAATGTATGTCCCTTCTAGGCTCACAAATGGAACAGGTTTTATAAATCATGAATTCATTGAAAATCAAACAAATTCAACATTCTTTTAATTCTCATATCAAGACATTTTGACAAGCGTCAAGATTGGCTGGGATGTTTAAATTGGAAAGTTTAATCTTGGAAGAAAAAAGTTTCAGTTTTTGAACTTAATCCTCTGAATAGAGCTGACAATTTAGGAGGTTCATGAATTCCTAGATGTTCCTCGATGACCGCTTCTTCAAGATGACCTTCTCTTTTGTGGTATCGGCACTAACGTAAATGGCATCAAAAATTGCATTTTACTCTAGACCGCCCATTTTTGGGTTTTTGCCCTAGAGTCTCATTCTTTCCATTTTTTCTTCTCTCTTTTTTTATTATTTTTTTACCATGCACTTGAGAATTCTAAATTCTTCCTTAGTGAAATGATAATTCGATTAGATGGGATAAAATCCGAGAAAAAAACCCTTCAAATTAAATATTCATGCTTGATCAAAATGGACTTTTAAAGCACGTAATGTAGGCCATGATTCGGGGTTCAAAAAGAAAGGATAAATAGGCCCAAAATATGTGTTTGAGGGTAATCAAATCAAGGATCATTTCTTGAGGAGAATTCTCTTTGAAGCATTTGTCCCTTCTTGGACATTTCTTTCCTTTTTACTTTTGCTCTTTTTCTTCTTTGTTTTTGGCTTTCATTTGCCATACTTTTTCACACACTTTTTTTTGTGTTTTTTTTCTTTTGACAGAGTGAGCCCATATTCATTCGGGGCTCCATTTGCTTTGTATCTGTCTTTGAGCCAGGACTCATTCCTCCATGATCTTTAAAAAGATCTTTTCTCACATTTGTCCCCCAGTGTAGAGGGTGATCCTTGATCAGGGTTCAAAGAAGAAAAAATTCTTTTGGCTCAAAATGGGTGACTATGGATAATTTTTTTTTTAGCGAAAGGGATATGAAAGATGGTCATTCATCATATCAAGCACAAATATTCTCATTGAAAAGCAATCCACAGGGGAAATAGATAATCAAAATTTCATTTTGCACTTTGGAATCATCTGAATTCTCATATGCATGATATCACAATTTTTCTTCTTTTTTTTTCATCGCATGCCCCAATGATTCATGCGTTAGTCCATCCTTATTCACTATGTATCCATCATTTCCACATATGATGCCCCAACTTGATTAACCATGAGAATTTGTATCAACGAGGAACATAGCAAGTCTAGGTCTATTTTGAAAAGGCTGAGTTTCAAATCTGAGTTCTTTGAAGAGACAAAGAAAATATGACCTAAAAAATGGGTTTTCTCTTATTGCAAGCTTTTTCTCTTCTAACTTCTTTTCTTTTCTAAACTTTTCTTTTTGCATTTCAACCATGGAGAGAAAAATAACCAAAAACAAGAGAGAATAGAGAGTGAATAGCTGAAAAATATAAAGAGAGAGACCCCTCTAGTAGTGGCCGAATCCCTTATCCCCCTAAGATGTTGTCATTTTTTCTTCAACCAATTTTGATCTAAAGGCTATTGATCCAAGATGTTTAAAATATGAAATTATCACCCTTAGATTAGACAATCAGCTATCCACAATTACAGCTGTTCAAGAATCTTAAGCCATTATGTTGACATTCTCCCTCTTCATGCATTGGCCCATGTGGCTTAATTACAAAGGCTTGATTAAAAAAATAACTTCATTCCTCTTCATTGTTGGCCTTTTGATTAAAAATCAGAAAATATTTGCCCACCCTTGGGCCTTGGCCGGCTGAACCTTCTTCTTCCAGCCCATGCTTCATTTTTTTAAAAGGCAAGAAAAACCCTTTTCGGTTTCTTGGGTAAAATAACATTTTTGCCCCCCGAACATAATAAATAGCAAACGGACTCCAAATTCAATTTTTCTTTTTTCAATACTTCCAAAATAATAAAAAATTAAATTCTGGAGGTTTTCAAAAAATTTCGAGCCCATTTTCTATTTATTTGGATTTTTTCTTCCAAAATTGCTCTTTTGTGCTTCCAAAGTTTACCATTTTTAAACGAGCTTCAAATCCAGATTTTTCTTTACCAATCTCTTCCAAATAATTTAAAAGTATGATCTGAAAGTTTTCATAATTTTTGGAAGTCATTTGGTATTTTTTTCGGGATTTATTTGCTTGAATTATTGCATGATGGGTCCGGGATTTGGCCATTTTGCAAACGAACTCCGAATCCGGATTTTATTTCGCCAATCTCTTCCAAATAATTTAAAAATGAGATCTGCCAATTTTCAGAATTTTTGGAGTTCATTTACTATTTTTCACAAATTTTCCAATTTTGTCTTTTTACCTCCGAAACCCGGTTTTGCTCAAAACAAGTCTGATTTTCAGATTTTCTTCAAACTGAGCCTTGGGCTATCCTTTTTTAATCACTCCCCTTCCATTTGGGGCTCTAGTCTTACTGAATCGGGCCATTTCTGTAATTCTTCCAAATTTCACCAAAACCCACCAAAAACCCTAATTCTCGATTTTCTTTCGGATTGACTTTTCTTTCAGTTTTTCTTCCAAGTAGCTTTTCCATTACCCGTAGTCAGTGCTTATCTTTCATTTGGAACCTTCAATTTCGACCAATTTGATCTTTTAAGCACTTTCCCCAAATTTCCCGAACTAGGGTTTCCCTTCTACTGAATCTCCCTAACCCAACTTCCGAACTCCATATCTTTCAAAGTAGACCTCAGATTATCAAAACTCTTTCGCCATTTTTTAATTGAACTTCAAATCTTGATTTTGAAAGTGGGTTAATTTTTTCAGTAATTGACTTTTCGAGATTGACTTTTCGGGGTTGACTTTTTCAAGTTTATTTTTTATGCTCGCCTTCTTAGACTAAGTCTCAAAGTACCACCTGCAGGATGAAAAAAGTCTTTTTATATTCTGAAACATCAATTTAGGAAGAAAACATACATGTTTTAGTGGTCCGGACAAAATTAGGTGTCTATAATCATTAAATCAAGCAAGACAGTAAAATAATCCAAACTACATGTTGAGTTCCATTACAATCCTAGAAAAAATAAATTTAGTTCATGCTAACTAATGAAAACAAATAACAAAGGAGTTTCACCATCATCAATATTACAATAAAGATAAAGAAGAGTAAGGGAAAAAAGAAAACTAAGGTTTGTCAGGTCTTCAGTCTTCAATCCTCCAAAATCTCCTTAGCTCCTTGAAATCTTTTGGTGGCTACTCTCCTCTTAATAAAATTAGGTTTATAGGTCTTCATTCCCCCCTATTTGAGCCTTAAAAAGTCTTATTTATAGTGCTTTAGACCCCTAGAGTCAGAAACTTCGCATGCAAGCAACAGAGTCCTTTTCCTTTTTTTTATTTTTACACAGCCGCATGGGTGTCGCGGCGTTGGTTTTGGGTGTTGCTGCGCCCAAGCCTCTGCCTTAGCTGATTTCGCGCCTCGAACTGTTGCATTTCGCTTCTGTCGTCTTCTCGCACTTCCTCGGCTAATTTGGATGGGCAAATCTTGTGCGATTTGGGCAAATGATGTATCGTTGGAAAGCTATGAAAACCAGCTTCAAAAGTCAAGAATGAAGTTTTCTTGAATAAAGACTTTAAGATCATGGTTTCCTAGCAACAAGATCTGAAGGTCAAATCTGCTCATGCGTTGCTTTGCATATTTTTTCGTCTTTTCGCACCTCGAAACTCCTTCTCACTTTGGACCTATAAAAATACAAAAACGCTAACTTAATAACTAATTTAAACATGACTAAATAAATAGAATTAATCAAAAAACAATTAAAACTAATAAATTTCAAATAAAAACTTCAAGGACCTAGTCGATTTGAATGCACAAAATGTGGTAAAATAACTATATTTCATAGAGTTATCATGTAGCACTTAGCTCCCTTAGGATTCTAAAGGTGGCTCCAACGGTATAGTACTTAGCTCCCATATTTCGACTGGGTGATTGCTCTGATACCATTTGTGGATACCCGCACCCACCTTGCAAGGTATTTTTCGCTTTGACCCAAAAATCTCACGATTTTGTCCCACAAAAAGCACCTTACAAGTATGAATTTAAGTCTGTACATATATATCATAGTGGATCCTCAGAGTTTCCCAATGTGAGATTGGAGTGTTACAATACTCATGTCTGAATATATATCGGACACGAATATTTTAAGAAAAATGAAGAATCTGAGTAGCACAGACAAATTTGAATGCTTTTGTTTCTGGTGTCTTTCTGCCATACTATGTACCACTGCTACAATAAGAGCTAATCCAGGAAAGATGTCTGATCCGACTAGCTCAAATTTAGTGCAAATGTTGTTGATATATATGACATTTTTCTGGCCAAATTTGTAGCCTGTTTGATAACTTCAAGTTGGAGCAAGATGCCCTTGAATGATTCCTCGGCTTTTGCTCTCATTATGACCAACAAACTCATTTGAATGTCCAAACTTATTCCTTCTAATTACCTTGATCACTAATTTTTCGTCTTCTTACCTGATCAAATTGCAGATGCAACTTTTTTCTTTCTTGATCACGGGCATTCTATTAAATTCAGCTATTAAAAAAAAAAACTTAATTTAAAAAAAAAAATCCTCGGATCACGAGGACATCATGTCCAAACTTAGTTTTAACATTACTATTAAAAAAAAAAAAAACTCAATTTAAAAAAAGTTGGAATGAAAAAATTATGTTTAAAAAATGTGATTTAAGAACTTTTAAATGTTTGACATTGATGCTGTGAGGAATTGAAATATTAGAAAATATATGTTTAAAATAATAAAGATGTAAATATATAAAAATTATAAAATCATTTTATTCAAAAACTAGCTTTTAAAATTCAAAAACTCTATTTTCTTGGCTTTTTGGATTGTCAAACCATAATTTCAATCGTAAAAGCTAAAAAATTTTACTGTTTATCATTGCATTTGCGATGATACATAACTTTTGACTTCAAAAACTGTACCAACAATGCTAAACAGGGCCAAAGTCATCAAGGTCTTCCTATTGCATTGGCATGATTTTCATAGGCGGCAAGGTCATCCTTCTTTCACTATTTTAACATATTTAAGGGGGAAAAAAGATGGCATGCAAAAACTGCAAATAAGTTGATGAATGAGTTTAAAATACAAGGTACCCTGAGGACAATAATTTTTTTCTTAGACTCGTCATAGTTATATAATACTAGCTAAAAGGTTTTTCGAATATTATAAATCTGTCTCAGCCTATTTGCAACTTTTTGTTTTCTGAACCCCCCCTATTTACACCTTTTTTTTTTTTTGGTGGAATAAGTGAAATAGGGTTAACACAAGCTTCTATTTGTTACTTTCAGGCAAGTAGGCATGTCTACAACTATGAAACTCTTTCAATCACCATGACATAGCTAGTTTCCTCAAGCAGCAAAATCAGGTGCATGCGTGAGATTTTGAAGTTGCTCCACCATCTTTTTCTCAAGTTCTACAAAAATCAACACAGCATGCTTGAAGCCAAAAGACCAATCCAACCACAAGCTGCAATAACACTACTTCAGATCAAGTTGTATCACTTTACTGCAGTTAATTCTATAGCATGTAATAAACAATTCAGTAAGACATGGTACACTATGTTGCTCCGACTTTTCATTTTTCTTGAAGTACATGTTTCCAACGCATATCCGGACATGGGTATGGAGATATGACCCTCCAAGGATCCTCCAAATACATAAAAAAAAATTGAACATACCCGTATCCGACACTCGCACCTAAGTCCGAGTAACATAGATGGTACATGCTAACTTTTCATAACAATTGGAATGACATTGAAGAACAAAAACAATATAAATACCTTTTCTAGCATTTTAGTTCACATTATGCAAAAACAAATAATAGGGGAAGATGGCATAAGCTGTAAAACATAGTAGTAACCATCAATATATCTCCCTGATTAATGCAGCATCCATTCCTAATCATCCAGTACAACCACACATTATCCATACAAATTCAGCAAGCCTGTTAGGTAAAAGCACTTATCTAATCATAATAATGATATCTTCAAGATTACTTTGATTTGTAGAGCATCGACATAAAATACTAGTATTTTAGCACATTCATGCATTGAAAGAACCAAACTTGGTCAAGTTATTTTAAAGAAAATCAAGTTAGATGCGCATGGTTGCATATATATCTACTCATCTTTGAAAGTACAGACGTAAGAAGAAGGGTAAGCCAGGACATAGAGAACATACACATCACCAGGAAGCTCTGCTTGAGAGCACCAGCCACCTGCAAGTCCAAGTTACATGTTTAATATGAAGCCCAACTATTTGAGAAATGATAATAAATATCCTTTTCACAATAAAGGGTTGTAAATAATACCTGAGAACGACTAAACATTCTCAATTTACCTCTGCCTTCTTATACACTTCACCAATTACCAAATGCATGAATATCCTTGCCCTGGAAATACATATTTGAACATAAGTTTCATACACTTGGTTGAGATCATTCTAGAGAAGGAGATGAAGAGATACCCTCATTCTACATATTCAGCTACAATCTTAGTCTCTAATTCTAACACAAGGACATTAACACCAAGTAAAACTTTCATTAAGAGGAGCCAAACTCAAAACTGAAACATCAACCGGCTATAAGAGAATTCCTTCTGGGCCATTAAAGCTCTAACATGAGCCTCACCTCCATTAACAGCAACATCTTACATAAAAAATAAAGTAGTTAAAATATCACATTTTTATTGACATGCTTTCTAAATTGCTCTCACGCTGCTTTAGAAAATTTAGCTCAAAAATAAAGAAACTGAGAAAATCTTTCTTTAGGAAAGAAGTGCATGAAGTGAGAGAGAGGATATAATTTATAAACAATGGCCACTTCAAGAAAAATGTAAAAGTTAACGAATTATAAATTAAAAATTAAACAATAACAGCTTATTAAGAATCTTGCTCAATGCCTGAACCTCACCTGAGTCTAGATGGAGGTGGTCATACAACTCCGCCTCTGCAGACTCATCATTGGTTTGTAAATATCCATTTTAGACAATTCTAGGTTCTGTGACTTCAACTATTTGTAAAATCCCTCATTGAGACCACTTCCTTTGGACATAAGCTGCAATGTTGTGCCCCTAACAATCCAACCAGTAACTTCAGGTTTATCTTCAAAGGGGTTGAGAGAATGCACGCTTTTATCCTCCAGTTGTAGACCATATATAAATGGCAGTTTCAGTATAAGAAAACTCTCGGGTGGTAAGATCACTTTACATCCAAGGCTGAATTGCAACTTTTGTTCGCAGTCTGGAACTGATGTGGATAAGCAAGATGCCTATAACAAATTCTTAGTATTAATTTAGAGAAAGCAATAGCACCAATATTACTGCTTGCTTAGCAAGAGCATATTTAAGCTTAAGACACTTCATTCCCATGACAAATCCATGTAATAGCAGCTATCAACTTTCACTTTATTATCAAGAAGTTGCTATGATATCAATAAAAGGAAAATCAGAAGACAACATAAAAATAAGTACCCCTGCTAAAATCCTTAAGAACATAAGGTTTACCAGGAGTAATCAAAACATCATTTTAATATCATACATTGTGGAAAGAAGAGCTCATGCATGAGGAAGTGAGATATACCTTAAATTGTATAAGCGGACAAGTTGCCAGAACAACAGGAAAGGGAGGTGTGACCTGGAAGCAGATTCTACTGATCAGCCACATTGTAATTAGAGGTAAAAACAGAAGGGTAAATTACACATTTAGTCACCTAAAATGTGACAGAAGAAACAACAGTTAGGCATAGCTTAATTGAGTTCGAGAATTATGATTGACCATGACCATTCCAGGAAAATGAATTAGGTATTGCATGAAGCAATAGTTTAAAATATTGTATTTATAGGCCCTCCTCCAAATGAATCACTCCACTTATCAAACCATCAACAAAGAAGATTTGAGCTGTCTTGTTCCTATTTTAGTTTCTGGCACACATACATGATACAACTATGCACAATTGTACAATTTTCAAGGGGTAAATTCAGTAAAGAGGGCCTTTCTTGCTTTCCTTTTTTTCCCAAACAATTGCCTTTCTTTCAAGACATTGTATATTAGTTTTAATGCAGAAAATGGTACACCAGTGAGAGAAACCCTAAATGCTTCAAGATGACACAAATGAACCAAGATATATATACACAAGAAAAGTATTTTAAACTAAAACTTAATAAACAAAGATGTCTCAGAGCACAGCACACAATTACATCAACCTAAATGTAACCAGAAGCATGTACTTTCTAGCCTAAGCGATGATACTATAAATTTTATCATAGATTATGTCACTAAACCCTAAAGTATTCAACTATGTTAGAGTTCACAGTTTTTAAGCATCTAACAATCTGTCTGGTACAATATTGATTACTTGGGTAGATAGAACCAATTTGCATGAGAGCTATCCTACTTCAAATGTCAAAAGTCCCTTCTAACTCCTATTCAAGCAATGGACAAAGCATGCATTCCGATTTCCGAGAAGACAAACAGGTATGGAATTAATAAGATTCCGTTTAAATCTGAACAGGACATATGGTCATTAATTGACATACTACTTTTCAAACAAGTTGAAGAAAGTTTAAAGAAAAGTGTGAAAGCGTTTGTGATATTTCATACCAGAAAAATTCTCTGAAGCTGTGATATTGAGCTGGCAAACTTAACCTTAGGCGGTTCTTTTTTATTCCTTGCAGACTTGCAGTGTGGACAGTTCAGGTATATTGGTAAATCTCTATTCAACATGGAGAAAGCGGATCCAGCATCATCAAGGCTAACAGAGTGAAATCCTGTTTCAAGGTCTTGTACAGTAACAGGCACACCTGCCACACTCACAAATGTCTGATTATGGTCCTTCTCAGGCATAGAAAGTTGTGTCAGCCCATCTTTAAAGACATTACTATTTGCCACCACCTGTTTTGCCTTGTCCTTGTTTTTCACCTTATTTATAGGAGCAGTAGCACCAATAATGCCATTTGTATTCCGATGACCTTTACCCCGGCCACCATTCTTACCCACCTTTGAAGAATCTGCCAATGTGTAGTCTGAAGTTTCCACAGAGCAAGCGATTTGAGATTCTTCAAACAATGAATATGGGGATCCAAGTTGATTGAGATGCTCCGGATTCAATAAGAAACGGTGGCCATGAGGGCACTCGTGCTCAAAACCAACATATGCCATCACATGCTTCATGTCAGAGTTTGGTTTTGCCTTTTCATCATTGCTCACATTCACAGGAATAAAATTACTGCCTATCCGTAAAAGAGGATCACCATCTGTGCTACCATCAGAACTTTCTCGATTCAAGCTTTGCAGAACAGATGCCATCTGTATGGGTTTTTGAGATCCTTGATCAACAGTTGCATTAGCCCCTTCCAAACTCTGAGCACTTGCCTTATTTTTCTTTATCCCTTTTCCTGATCCGGATGAAGGTTGTTTCCTCTGCTGAAGAGGAGGGAATCCTGAATCTGTAGCTGCTGATCCAGCAACAACCTCCGAAAAAGGTTTTTTCATTGTGAAATTGGGAAGGCCTCTACCAAAACTGATCTGGTTACCATTGAACTTGCTCATTTCCAAGGGTTTTCTTGGATTTTCAACAGCACTCTCTATTTCTCCAGAGCAGAACTCTGTGGAACTAGCCTTCTTTAACTGAACATCAGCATTAAACTCAGCCTTGGGATCTGTACTTGACCTTCCAAAAGAACCTAGTTGCACAGTTCTTGCTGATAAGCCATTTGGGGCTTTCTGTTTCTCTAAAAACATTATCCACTTTAAAAGAAACCTCTCAGTCGTACTGAACCCACTCTGAAGTAAGCCTTTAGAAGGTTCATAGTACCTTGCACTGCCAATACGAATCAAACTCCAGGAAGATGACTGAATTGGTCCTTTGTCGCTTACTTCTGGTAGCTGGAGCGTTGTCAGAAGCTTATCACAGTCAGGAAAGCAATTATAAGTAATGTTTGCCGATTCAAAATCGAAAGGGTCAGATTGCAATCGCCGTGTCCGACCACAAGCACAAGCATGAAGAAAGACGTATCCACTTGAATGAGGTTTCATCAAAGTTCCTGAAGGCAACTCACCAGTCTCAACATCATGTCTTTGGTGCAAACATGGTTTCCCTGTCAAACTAACAGCATCACAAAGTTGCCTTCCAGATTTCCACATTGATGTGCATTCTTCCTTCAGCTTCTTTGCAAACAGTTCCACTGCAGGTCCCCTGACCATTGAGTGAAAAGCATGCAAAGCCTTTTCCAAATGAGCTTCATGCTGTGCTGTGGGATAACAAGCAGGCAAGTCTTTCAAATAAATATCTTTTGCAGTTGGAAGGGCCCTTTCGCACCATAAACTAGAGAACTTTGTGTTAAGCCCTTTACCACTTTCCAACCAAGTTACTGCAATATCTAGAGATTCACTGCTTCTAGAAGCAACCCCTTCAGTCTGCCCAGTAATGGTACTTCGACGAGGTTTTCTTTTACCAATTTCAGTTTCATCGGTACACCCACGCTTTGCAGAGAGTAGTCCATGTAAAATAAGCTGACTAGAAGACAACCATATATCTAAAGTTGGGAGTTCAGGCGTAGTCAATGTCTTCCCAGAGGCAGCTGAGGCAGCGGCAGCAGCAGCGGCAACAGCCACCATACCAGCACCAGCAGCAGGGCCACTGTTGGTGTTAGCAACCAATCCCCCTCTTCCCCTCAAAATATCTGACTGCCTGTAGATAAAATCCTTCAAAGATGATAGATCCTCTTTGTTTGAACTCTGACTATGAGTTTCAAGCAAAAAAGAATCCGATGTTGCTTTTCCATTCAAAACATCTTCCAAAAGACCAGTGGCAAACTCCAGAGATTCCCCTCTCTTATTTGTTGACTTGTCAAGCAGCACAACAGCCCTGGATGCATCAAGCGAAAACAGAGGGGCTGAATTTGAAACACTCGCACTTCTTGACCCACTGTGGCTGCCTTCTGAACTTGAGAGTGTTCGACATTTCTTAATTAAAAAACGGATCTGTGCCTCAAGGGATGACTGCAGTCTCTTACGGAAACCACCTTCAGATTTACTTACAGGACGTGCTAACACTACTACTGAAGCAGAAGCTTTCATGGGCAAAGTTGACCTAGCTAATCCGCTTGAACTAGAAGCATGATTAAGTGAGGACGTCTTTACTGCCTCCTCAATATTAGCAGTGGAATTTGGTACTTCAGAGAAATCATCAATAAAAACAAATAGTGTCACTGGGGTACACTGGCCTGGAAACAAAGAAGTATAGGAACCTAAACCTAACATGAGAGAGATAGCTGAAGCATTGCGACCCAACATGCCACCACTTCTACCTGGAGAAGTGCTGGCAGCAGTAGCTGTTGTTGAAGGGCGAGAAGATGAGGAAGAATGAGGCTTTGATGGCAATGGTGGTGTTGTACGAGATTTTACATATGGGGTTAATGCATGCTTAGCAGCTTGCAACACCCGAAATTTTTTCAAATTTTGAGTATCAAAGCATGAACCCTCCTGAATATATATGATTATATGGCAGACCTGCATTGCTAATTGAGTTAATCATAGATACATCAGCCATTAGTAAGCATTCAACACATGCTTTCTTACAGAGTTTTTAATATGATATGAAGTTTTCAATTGCCCATAGTCTGATTAATACTACCATGTAACACAAAATGATAAAGAAATAGACTTCAATACTCTAAACTAAGATAAAAATGTACAGCTTTAATGCCTGATAATTCACATACTGATAGGGAAATACCACCACAAAGTTACATTTTTTGGTAAGTATTACTTGCCTATGCTCTCAAATTTATGCTCTTAACTCATAATCAAGGAATTTCATTTCAATATTACGCCAAAATTGTAGCTATATTCAATACCACAGTCAAATTCTAAATTAAAAACTGACATATTTAACTGAATGAAATACACCAATTGAAAAAAGCTAAGGCAACCAAAAAAAAACTTACAGAGAACATAAAAAGCAAGCCTTGGAGATCCCCGAACTCCCGTTCCTCCAAAACCCCATCAAAATCGGACCCGGAACCCAATGACCCATTAAAAACAGGGCATCCATTTGAACAAAACTGCAAGAACAAAATCCCTTTATCTTCTTCATGATAGTAACTAATTCTCCTATACTTAAACCAATCCCTGAGTTCATCTTTGTCAAGAGACAAAACCCGGTCCATTTGACCTGACCCGAACACGTTGGAGTCTACAACCCTGTTAATGAGCTGGGAAGAGTCATCGGGTCTCCGAGATATGAAGCCCACCACCACGACGCCGTCGACGGAGCGGGGAAGTGAAAGCGAGGAGGGTGGTAACGGAGGAGTAGGATTCGAAGATGAAGTGGGTACGGGTGAAGGAGGCGGGCGGGTCAGAACCCGCATTGAAGGCGGGTTAGGAGAGTCCATATGATTGAGAAAGGGAAAACAAAAACGGGCGGTTATGTGGGTTGGATTTGCTGGACTTCCATTGAAAGAAATTTAAAAGGAGAAAGGGCTGCTTTTGATTTGGGGGCTTTGGGTAAAGGAGAAAGAAAGTCTCCGGCGAGATTAAGTTGTAGTTTGATAAATTAAAAAATTAAGTATTGAAATTTTAAATATTGAATTTGTATTATAAAAATTGTTTCGTATTTTATTGAAAATTAAGTATGAAATATGATTATATTAATTGATAACAGTAAATGCTAAATTTGAAAATTATTCATTTCATAATTTTAATATTATCAAAATAATATTTTATGCTATTTTGGATAAAAATTTAAAAAAAAAAATTAAATATCTCTTATTTTATAATAAAAAAATAAATGATTTAGTTCAAATATATATATTTTTAAATAAAATTAACGTAATATATTCTGTATTAAGTGATAAGTAATTTTTTATCTATTTATCTTATTAAACACTTTTTTGTTAAAAATTTTATATTAAGTAACATTTAATATGAGTTGTCAAACACATTGAAAAAATTAAATAGTTGAAATTTTTTTCTGCATTGAAAATTTTCAATAAGGTTTGTAGATGAACTATTTGAATCTAAATCTATCGAATGTTATTTCTTTAAGGGTGAATATATGAACTAATTGAATTAAGTCTCAAATTCATGCGAGAGGTTTTTGCTTTTGTTTCCCTAATTATGTCTAAATATGTATGTATTTAGTATTATAGTCCATTTTTTATACACAACTAATGAAAATTTTAAATTTCACAAATAAAATTAAAATTTTGATATTTTTTTATTATATTACTATTTTAAATATTTTTGTTACACTTTACAAAAACATATATCACCTTATAAAATTTGTCCATAAAATTTTTAAATTTAACTGAATGAGCAAGTTCTAGACTTGATCTTAATCTGTCATTATTCCCTACGCAATAAAAATGTATCATGTTTTGTGAATGTGTAGAACTTGCTTTTCTGAGCTTATGAAAAACTTGCTGCTGCTGTTGCGGCCGCCGATTATAGGAAATTCTGATGCCTTGCCACAGCCAGTAATGTCTCGGTTCTCCGAGGAGTAGACTAGAAATTAGTAATCTGGTACCAGATTTAATAATATTGAACACGATACGAATACGATATCGAAAAATAATTAAAACACGAAACAAATACGAGAAAATAATACGAACAAGATACGAATATACGAATATCTCAAAATTTATATAATACGAATTATTAACATATCAAACTTTATACTGCTGCTGCCGATTATAAGAAATTCTAGTGCCTTGCCACAGCCAGTAATGTCTCGGATCTCCGAGGAGTAGAATAGAAATCAGTAATCCGGCCGCCTAGGACACTAAGCTTCTATATACTTGAGCTGTTAGAAATACCAACTATATGACTAGCGTCTAAGAGCTAGTTTAGTATTTTTATTAAAAAAAAAAAATTTGAGTAGAGAAAAATGTATTTAAAAATATGGTAAAAAATTATGTTTTAAAATTTTTTAAGTGTTTGTCATTGTTATGAAAAAATTAAAAATATATATTTATAATAATAAAAGTGTAAAGATGTGAGGTTAATAAAATCATTTTATCCAAAAGTCAACTTTTAAAGCCCAAAAACTTTATTTTTTTTTACTTTCAAATTTGAATTACCAAATCATGATTTCAACCACAAAAATTAAAAAAATTTACTTTACGATGAAATACAACTTTTAACTTAAAAAATTATAGAGGCCTAAACAATTTCCCTCCAACCCTTCCCAAACCCCAATGAGTAAAATCTTTCATAAGAGCCTCCTTGGGCCGTATATCTTTCTTGGGTATTATATCCCTTCAGCCAGATTTGGGGCGTTCTCAACCATTGGGGGCCTGCCTGCCTGCTATGCCAAAAGCCTCCCGCCTTCTCCTCTTTTGTGCTTCACAATCTGGGTGGTCTCCCTCTTTCAAAACTCCCTTAATTCATGGTAAAAAAATACATTTTTATTTAAATTTAATTAAAAAATAAAAATAATTCAAATAATAAAATAAACTTTCGAATCAAATCTAATTAAGTAATTTTTTTTCTATTCAAGTTTGATTCGATCCTACTCCATCCATAAACATTTTTATAGGATAGCAACTAACAACTAAGATTTGAGTTCAGGATTGTTAAGTTTGTTTAATTTGAATGCTTAATTGAGAGATAAATCACGAGGCAACTGTGAGATGCAAGTAGAAACAAGTGAGAGTGTGAAAGAGTTGTGTAAAGCTTAAATTAAGGGATCTAGTTGGCATGATAAAGTCATTGTCGTTAAAGGTAAATATTATATGTATAAGATTTGATTTTGATGGCTAACATCTGTCCTCATTTTTCTGCCTGCTTGAGCCATTAGTTACAACTTCCAAACTGGTTCTCCAACGCATCAAATCTGCTACTAAAAGTCATCACTAATACTACAACTAAGCTACCAATATCTTAATTTCTACATGAGAGAGTGGAAATGGAAGATTAACTCACTATACCATTTGTCATTTATAACCTATATATCCGGATTTTTTATTTTTTAAAAAGTATTCGTATATGATACTTATGTCAACATATATTCGAATATAAGTACGATAATATAATTAATTCTCTAAATTTATGAAGAAAATTTAAAAATTGAAGTATATTAGTATCTAATACATATTCGTATCTGATACTCACATCCGAATCTAAGTAACATAATTTATAATTGAGTTATGGAATTAGCCGAGTTGACAAATGATGATACAGTGTTTAATTTGGCCACAAATGATTGACATGGTTACATAGTTGAAGCACTCAGGATCATGCATGCAAGTGGGGTTGCTCCAATAAATAAAAAAAGCATTGATCTGCTATTGCTTGCTTTTGGGTGTCTGCAGATAGCAATATTTACCATGTTAGTGCATTGGGTCGAAGCCAGAAGCTAAATCCTTACTCATTCCACGCCTCAAATGTCTCTATCACCACACCAAGATGATTTCTAACCTGAATGGTGTGTCAACTACCAGTATATGTATATATATATATATAACTAGAATTGGATGTTTCAAGGATATCTAACTTGAACTACACTATAATAATACTGTTAGAAAATGTTAGATGAGAAGAAAAGGTGCCTTGCACAATACCCTAACCCGGCACTAAGTAGATTTGGGAATATTGCTTTTGAGTGAAGCTTAAACAGATCAAAGTTGAAACTCGATGTTTAGTTTAGTTGGTTCATGCAGCTACTCTTAAGATGTGGTATTTAATAGATTTGAAATTCGAATTTCAGCATCTGCAACCCTTTTCTCTTACCCCATATTTTAACCTTTTTTGTATAAAAAAAAAGTAGCTAGCAATGGACAATGGGAGGAAAATCATGGGAAAGTTCAGATGACATCAAATATTCAAGTTTGGAAGCTTGCAAAAAGTAACATAATTCATCAAATTAATCTAAATGCAGGCAGAAATTAGTTATCCTAGCTACTTTGAATAAGAAAATAATAATGATAGAAAGAGTTTAAAAAAATATTCTTGTAACAACCGGTTTAGACCAGCCATCATTTTCTTTCCTATAGCTAACATGAGTTGGATTAATGCTTTATTACCCTTGGTTTAATTTGTATAATAAAAAAAGCTTGACTTTCCTCTTTAATCTCTGCCCAGTTTCTGAGTTTTACTTGAAGAAATCCTAAATTTACAATTTTTTTTTTATTAAAAAAATCGCAGTCTGAAATAAGAGAGAATTGCAGACGCTAAGATTCGAACTCTAAATTTGTTGAATTTTACATCTTAAAAATAATTGTATGAACCAACTTAACTAAGCTCCGAATTCAGATCCAATTACATATTAAAATTGGCTCAACCAACCTTAAATTTTTTTTTCTCCCTATTTTTTGATGGGTTTTGGTGATCCATCAATTTGGTAGACATAAATGTCAAGCTGATTTTTAGATATATTTAACTAAAAGGATTTTCTTTATGTCGTTCTTACCAGTTCCAATTCCAAAGGCAGTTGGTTCACTGACAACCAAGAGAAAAAAAAATAATATAGGGAAAGCCTTAAGCCAGCCAGCTGCTTTGTTTGTTCACTGACAGCCAATAAACATATAAAACAACAACACTACTTTTATATTTGTTTGTTTGCTTGTTATTATTATCATATCATAATAGTTTGAGTTTGCAACTTGCAAGAATTGCAACTAACATGCTACTTATGATATCGGATTTGAGTGAGTGTAAGATATAAATATATGTTGGATATGGATATGTTCAAATTTTTAAATTTTTTTTTTATATATTTAAAAAATCATACTTTCGTACTAATATTCAATATGTATTAAACACAATTGTCAGATACGAGTTAACCTAACATGTTACATGCTGATCTCTCCTGAGTCATAGCCCATGACTTGTTTGTGGCTCAGCATCTTCCTCATCCATTTCTCCCCCTACAAGATAAATGGGTGAGTGGAGTGAGTATTAAGTTCACTAGTTGAGTGTAGTGTAGCGTCTGCATAGTGTTACTCTCACAACTGATGACAGCAGCAGGCCCCATCTGATCTCAAAACTGACCCAAAACTCTGGAAAACACCCCAAATTTTCCTTACCACTTCAGAAATGTCTGGAATTTGGCTAAACAATATTGTCATTGCCCATATTCAATGGATGAGATTTGGGTATTTATGTGTTGGATATCAATGTATTATTTAGGTGTATATATACGAAATACGTATTTTAATATGTAGGTTGTCGTAACTACATACATGGTGTATAATTACATACACAATTGATATTAGTTTGAATGAAAAATTAGTCTCATTGAAACCCACTTGAAGAAGAATAATGTCGGTTGAAGGTGTGATTGGTTGTTGATCCCACATGTTGGGTTGGGCCCCAAAGGGCACCTAAATTTTGTGGTGAGTGAGGACCTATACAATTTGGGCCGAGCTTGGGCTGGGTCGGACCGGACCAGGCTTGGGCTTGGGTCAGTATCAATCTTTTTGCTGCCCAACCCAATTATCCAACCAGCATTTTCTTGTCCGAATAAGTCTTGTCTTTTCAGTTGAAGACCGAACCATTTGTGTCTATTCAAGTTTGAACCGAACCGATTCATGTCTATTCCAACAGGCTGCCTGTTGGCTGAACCAATTCGTTCAAACAGTCTTGACTGTTCGATTTGAACCGAACCGATTCGTGTCTGTTTCAATAGGGCTGTCTGCTGCCTATTGGACGAACCGATTCGTTCAACAGTCTTGACTGTTCCGAACAGTCCTCTGGGCTTCTATAAATACAAACAACCAGTGTCTGTTTTATTCACTAGATTCAGAGTACAAATTTATTCTTTTCCTCTGGTTTTTCCTTTTTTGTGTTGAGAGAGAGTCTAACATTTTCTTGGTTCGCTAAGTTGCTTCGACTGTGCCCTCTAGAGAAACATTTATCGAGGAGGCCTGGGAGACGATTTGCATACATCTACAAGCACCTTAGAGGCAGGCAAAATTCGTCTTAAGGTCAGAGGTCCAACCTTGACTCGATATTGATTTTTTCAAATCAATTCCTGTAAGTGTTCGTATATTAGGTTCTATTATTTGTATGTTCAAGTCAGTTTATTTTGTGTAAGTTCTTATATATATTTATTAAAATTCTTATCTGTAATTTATATATATATATACTGTTTATTTTGTATGTTTTAATTTTCGATAATAGTAAAATCGGTATATAGTTCCAACAGATTTTACTATTACCGAAAATTAAAACATTATGCTTGTCGTGTCCTTTATATGAAAATAAAAAATTAAGGGACCGTTCCCTTGACTCGTACTGATGAGAATTTGACTCCGCGAGAAATTGAGCAAAAAACTGTTGAATTGACTTTTTTTTTTGCGCGTATCGATTAAAGTCTTTTGAAATGAATTGCAGAATAAATGCATTCTCATCCGGAGAAAAAAACTCAAGCTCTCCTCCGTTATTTTTTTATCTATTACTCTTTAATAAATTCATTATTATCAATCACATACGTAGGAATCACTCATAAATCGTAAAAATCATATATGTAAATGGTGATGATGTATGTATTAAAAAATAATAGAGAAAAAAATTATAAGGGATTCAAACCCGAGATTAACCTACCTTTGATCATATCTTGGTAAAATACTAATATAAATATTAATTTAGAGTCACTATTAATGCATTAATTACTCAATCTCATTATAATTTTGCTTTAGTACTTTATTCATAATCATATAGTCAATGAATTTCTCAATGTGATGATAGAGTAAGTTCAAATGAAGTTTTGGAAACATGATTTTTTTTATTTTTTTTTGTGATTTGGGGTTCCTAATTAGGATTTTATTTCCAGTAATTAAAGGAAAAAAAAATCACCTAGACAATTACAATTAATATAGCATTCTAATTGCTTCTAAAAGGATTCATAAAATTTTGCTGTAGATCACCTACCAATAAACAATAATGAATTCAATCAAATTAGGAAAAAATGCTGCATTTTCTGGAAATGGTTTCAGTGTGTGGTGAGGTGAGTGAGGCAGGAATTTTTGACAAGGAATTTTGTTGTATACACGTTCAAGGGCCAAATTACTTGTTTAATTCGACAAATTCAGTTTGAATCTAAAATAAGATATTTTAGATTCGGTCCAACTCAATCTGATTCGGATTATAATTTAATAAATAAAAAATTAATTTTGATTTAAATTTTAATTATAAAATATATAAATATTAATATAAAATATTTTTTAATATTTTAAATAATAAAATAAACATTTCAAACTCGACAAATCAGATTGAGCCAAATCTTAAACAAATAAAATTTTTCATTATCCAAATCTGATCCGACTTAAGTACAATTTTAATTCGTTGAAAACAATGAATTTAACTAGCCTCTTTACCTATCAAAAGAATTTGTAAATAAATAAAGTACTGTTTAATCATTGTCATTTGAGAATCTTTTTAGATTAACCAACTAGCTAGCTATTTTTTTTATTTTTTTTTTGTGGCTCTTTGCTATCCCATTAAGATTTAAGAGCAATGCTAGGAGTAGTCGCATTATATAAAAGAGCAATTGTGGTTACAACTGCCCCTAGCAATCCCCTTGCTATTAAATATAGGATTATTATATATATATATCCAAGCAACAAATATAGGCCCCTCCTTGAAATTGAAGGATTGACTTCATAAATTTCAGATTGCTATTTTTTTTTCTTTTGCAGAAAAATGGTGTGTAATGACTTCACCAAATGACTTTTGGTTTGGTTTGACAGGTTTATTTTGGGATAAATTTTTAATAATTCGAGTTGATTTGATCTGACTTAGATTTTATTTAAATTTAATTATAAGAATATATAAATATTAATATAAAATATTTTTTATATTTTAATATATTTTAAATAATGAAACGAGCTTTCGAATTCAATCCGAACTAAATTTGAACAAGAAAAAAAAAATATCCGAATCTAATTCATAGATACCTCTGTTAAAATTAAGAGCATGAAAAAGAAAAACGAAAAATAGTCACAGAATCCCTGTGTTAACATACTTTTTAAGACTTGCGAAATAAACATCCTCTGTTCAACAAAAGCCCACTTGACAATGGAACCTTTCTTTTTCTTGTTGGATTGGGCAATGGCCATTGGGGGATGCCCCTAAAACTACAGCCTATTCCCACAAGCTTTCCATGAGAGAGACAGACAAACAGATAAAAAAAAATAATACCATACTTAATTTGATCAAAATCATAATAATCCTAAAAAAAAAGGAAGAATAAAAGTAATGGGGGTTGCTTGCTTGAAACTTGAAAGTAACCAGAATCTCTGAGGATTTGTGGTGCTACTTTGCTTTAAGAAGACATGGAGTGAATGAGAGAAGCATATCGCTTGCTTTTAACGTGCAATTCCCCCTTTGCTTTTAATGGTTCTTTTTTTTTTTTTGTGCGACTTGGCTGCCACACTGTGTGTGAGAAAGTGTGTGTGAGACTGACTCTTAACGTTAACACCAATTCAATTGAACTGTCCTACCTTTAGATTTAGTAAGTTGTATATAGTGTCATATTTTATATTTTTTTCATATAAAAATAAACATAATATAATTTATTAAATGTGGTAAAATTTTAAATATGAATATGATACGTGTATATATATATATATTTATAATTTGGAGTAGAAGAGAATCAAACCCTGCTGTTTTGAATTATGTTAAGCACGTCGATATTCATATATTATGTTTTGTCGTATCGTTCAAAATTATCAAATCTACTAACCGCCCCTTTTGAGCCTATCTTTTCTTATCTCTCCACCTAATTCTCAACTCTAATCTTTACCTACACTTATCTTCTCCTCCCTAGATTTAGTTAATCAATGCTTAATATCTAGTTAAATTGTCCTACATGCTTGTCAAATTCTAAACCAAACAATTCTTTGTAATTAGTGAAATTTATTTTATTTTTTTAAAAGAGAGGGTATAAGACCTAAATTATAAAGTATCATTTCATGATAAAAAGGCTATCGCTAAATTAGCAAATAAAAGAAGAATCAGTGGGAAATGGTTTTGATTATTGGTCTAATGATGTAGACTTAATTAAAAAGAGTGGAAGTAAATTTTTCTTCCTACTAGTAGTAAAACCTTTGCAAGTTGGAAATCTTAAAAAAAAATAAATATATATATATATATATATATATTTGGTGGTAGTTTAGTAACGTTGTTGAAAAAAATATGGTTTAAGAATTTTGAAATATTTGATATTATCATTAAAAAATACTGTAATAAATTGAAATATAAAAAAAAATGTATAAAATAATAAAAATTTAAAGATATGATAATAATAAAGTCATTTTAGATCAAAAACCAATTTTTAAATTTTTTTTATTTGGATTACCAAATCATAATTGTAACATCAAAAGTTTTATTTTACCTGTTTAATATTGCGATTCCAATATTACGATGAAATACAACTTTTAACCTCAAAAAATGTGTTCACCATAATACTAAACAGGGCTATTAATAGTAACCAGACCTGTTTAAGGGACGGGTAACTCGTCCGACCCTACAGGTTCGACTCGTATTAGATCGGGTCTGGATAGATATTTTTTCATTCCCGGTCGGTTTGGTCCGAATTACTATTTATGTAATAAAAAATATTTTTTATTTAAATTTAATTATAAAATACATCAATTTAATATAAAAAATTTTAATTTTTTATATTATTTAAACAAATAAACGAGCTTGCGAGGCCGGTCTAGACTCGTCTAAAGTCAAACTTGGATAAAAAAAAATTTAAATTGCGAACAAATCCGATCCATGAGCAGATCTAATAGTAACTATTCATGGGAGGCGGCTTTTTTTTTTTTTTTAGTTTTGACTCCAAGAAAACTTATTATAGCAAAAATCTTCACTTTATATATAATCACCAAGCACCCTCATTCACTATATATAAGAATCCCCTTACTCTCTATATCTTTGCTACCTTCAATCCTTTTCTCTCTAACTGGTACTCATTTCCTTTGTTAGGCCACTTGCTTATTTCTTTATATTTTGTAAACTCTTATATACTATTTTTGGCTGGCTTTGATTTTGGGGGAGGGGTGGATATGCAAGCTCAAGAGGAATTTGTAGGGTACTCCAATGATCATCAAGCCTTGATCATGAAAGGCAAGCGTACGAAGCGCCAAAGGTCATCGTCCCCGTTTGGTGTCACGGCGGTGACTTCTAGCTCATCAAGTGCTTGCGGCGGTGATGGTGGTGGTGGAGGAGTGGCGGAGGAATATAACTCGATTTACTCTCCGACGACGACGTCTGGTGAGATTTATGAGAGCACTGAGGAAGAAGAGGACATGGCTAATTGCCTAATCATGTTAGCACAAAGTGATGGTCCAAAAAGGAAGATTGAAACTCGAAACTTCTCTGAGATAAACAAGGCTAGATTTTATGTCTACAAGTGTAAAACTTGTAAACGTTCTTTCCCTTCATTCCAAGCTCTAGGAGGGCACATGGCAAGCCACAAGAAGCCCAAGGCCGCCATGGAAGAAGAGAAAAAACCACTTGTTTTGGCGGTTAAAAATCATCATGATGTTGATGAAGAAGCGAAATTCAACAAGGAAAGTCCTGTTCTTGCTTTACAAGTAATAAGTAATAATAAAAACAAGGCTTTTCATCGGATGAACAAAGGTAAGATTCACGAGTGTTCAATCTGTGGCTCTGAATTCACGTCCGGTCAAGCCCTTGGAGGTCACATGAGACGGCACAGGGCGGTAGCGGCAGCCGCAGCCGCCGCCGCTGCTGCAAGCAATCAAGCTGCCATGAGTGTTGATACTACTAGCACTACAATTGACTCCAGCAATGGCGATGAAATCAAGCCTAGAAATATTCTACCTTTGGATCTTAATCTTCCTGCACCAGAAGATGATCTGAGGGATCCCAAGTTCCAATTCGGAGCAATACCCCAACAAGCTATTAATATTGTTTTCTCCACACCAGCTTTGGTAGATTGCCATTACTAGATTAACCAAAAGAAACCAAAAACAAAATCATGGATCAATATAATTATAATTAGTATAATTGTTTCAATTTCGATATTATTTACAATTATCAATTATTATAATTCTTTGAGTTCTGATTTTTGATGATCTACTTGTTGAAGTTTAATACTTTGAGTAAGTAAGTGGTTAGTAGTGTTCATGGTTGTCTTTCATTCACGAAAAATGAGTGATGGGGGGCATCTTCTTTTTGTTTTCCTTTAAGGGCATTTTTATTTTTAATTAAAAAAATATAAATATAAATATATAATTTTTTTAATAATTAATATATTTTAAATAATAAATTAAAATTTTCAAATTTCATAGATGAAATTGTACGCAAATAAATTTATTTTATTATTTAAATCTAATTTAACCTATTCCGACTCGTGAATAATTCTACATCACAGTTCTATTTCTTTAAACGACAGAATAAATGGATAGCCATATGTATCCATCTGTATCTCTACATTTTTGTTGCTTCCTTAATTATTCTATATATATATATATATATGTATATATATATAATTAAATTATATATTTTAATGGTCTATCTTGCTTTTAGCTCTCAGGCCTAAGCCTACCCGTTACACCTAATCAACCAACTGTAATATCCCTTATTTTGCGAGTCACTTAACTAATTAAATTGCCAATCATCCAATGGGGTCCAATTGATATTCCCTAGGAAGATACCAATTAATACTAACTCATATTTGGCAGTATTATTATCACCCGTTGTCAAATTCCAGGAATTTACGCATAAATACTTCATAAAGTTTACATATACACCATATGGAATCTAAAAACTAAATTTCCTTTAACTCGAAATAATTTAATTGAAGTAATTCAATTCAAATTTGACCTGACATGAGTAAGCATATTTAATCATTGAAACATAAAAAATAATAATTAAAAATTTAATTCAATTGATTTATACAACCATTCTTAAAAGGTGGTATCCAATAAATTTGATATTTCAATTCCAACATATGCAGTCTTTTTCATATCTTCAAGTTGCGATTTTTTTATACAAAAATAAAAAATAAAAAAGAAAGAAATGGGGTGACTTAATTTACTCACTCACGCTCACCATGTATAAATGGAGTTGTTTGTTATCATTGAAACATAAGAAAGAATAATTAGGGATTTAATCCGATTACTTCATGCAGCCACTTTTAAAATGTGACATCCAATAAGTTTGGGGTTTCAATCTCAAAATGTGTAACCCTTTCTTTATCTTCAAGTTGCGACCTCTTTATACCAAAAAAAAATAAAAATAAAAAGAAGAAAATGGGGTGACTTAATTTACTTACACTCACTTATGTATAAAGGGAGTTGTTTGTTATGTGCACTTGTTGGTGAATGTTGGGTAAGCCAAAGCATGTGGGAACTTGCGTGAGATGTCCAAATACAAAGAGAGAGAGAGAGAGAATGTAAGATCATCATTGACATTTGCACATGTAGTTGCCTTGTCTAATTGTAACCTCCCAATATTCTCATCTAATTATTCTAATATGCTCTAAAAACAAAGTGCTAATAACACTCCATATGAATTAATTTTTATGCTTACTTTGCTTGGTTTTACTAAAAAGGTTGTCTCTCTTCATTGCCCATTCAACTACTCAAAGGTACCCATAATAGCTTTGTGTAGAGAAAATGTCACAACATCAAATATGCTTTTCCAACTCCTTTTCCTTTTCCTTTATTATTATTATTATTATTATTATTATTATAGTTAAATCTGTCAATGAGTCGAGTTATTCATTTGATCTGAATTGAGTACGGTTAAACAAAGATCTTGTAATTTGAGTTGGTTCGATTCGATCTGAATTATTATTTATTTGATAAACAATATTTTTATTTTAAATTTAATTATAAATATTTTAATATTAATATAATATTTTAATATTTTTAAATAATAAAAAGACTTTCATATTCGATCCAAACTAAACTTTAACAAAAAAAAAAACCGATCCTATCCATGAACAGTTCTAATAGTAATCAATGCCACTAGAGAATATTATTTTTGCTGTACTTTTGGTGGTGAGGGTTTCCAACATTATCCAACGAAAGTGACAAGTGGACAGTTCATATAGATCTTGAAGTGGGCGTGGCCTCCAACTTCACAGCTGGATGGCTATCGAAATCTCTTGGCTTTCAGCTAATTTTTTTCTGCTTCTGATCTGTGTTCTTGTGGTGATCTAAGTCATTGTTTTTTCATGAAACGGCCGGCCAAAGCTCCAAGCTGTGATTTTGGTATTTACAGGCCAAACAAACTTCTATACTCTATCTATCCAATCACTTGGGTTGGACTCCAAAACAATCAATTTAGTTTATATATTCACATAAAAATACATCATGGATTCATGTGTTAGATTCAAGTAGGCTTTCTTCACTATATATAAATTCTTTTGTGTGGTTAGTCTTTCTTTTTTGGTGAGATGTTGCCTACCTAATGTGCTTCTTCATATAGATTTTTGGTTTAGTTAGGTTTCTTTAAGGTCATGGTAGTTACCAAATGAAAACTATGTGTCGACGGCAAAGTAAATGTATCTATATTAAAAGTAATTTATATGTGTATCGTATCTCGTATTTTTTTTTTTTAATGTAGTTATGTAAACATAAACACAACAAAAGTTATTAAATGTGTCAAAACTCAAAATTATAAACACGAATACAATAAATATATTAATTGTATCGTGTTAATCATGATTAATTAAATGAATACAATACAATACCTTTTAGAAGTGGCATCTACCAGATCTCTGATTCGAATCTCAACATTTACAACCTTTCGATCCTTAAACAGCAACCTCGTTTGTATCAAAATAAAAAATACACTTCACCGGGGGCTCACAGTTCGATCCTGGGCAGTAACCTTGTTAAATTTGATTTTTGTTTTTTATTAATTCTTTTTCCTTTTCTTGTTTTATGGGCCGAACACCTTAGAAAAGGACTTTTAGTTTTGGTTATAATATTTGGACCTAAGCCCAATAAGAAAAGTTCAGGGCTTTTTAGGATGAATTTGATTAGTTACTTAACGTGACACGTGGCGAAAAACGACTGGTGCTCACGTTTTCTCCCCTCAAGGAAGTTCGCCCGCGAAACATTAAATTTTTAAAAATAATGAAACGAAAGAAAATCCCGCTTAAATTCTTAAACCTCAAAGAGAACAAGATGCAATCCTCTCCGTCCAATACTTTCCACGTCATCGATCCTCGCAAACCAAAATCCACCAATCAAATCTCACTCCTCTCCCCTATATATATATTCACCATCCACTCCTCCATTTTCTCATTACATCACAAAATTTTCCGATATTTTACGTTGAAACTCTTTAGAATCAAATCCCAATGGCACCAAAAGCCGAGAAGAAACCCGCCGAGAAAAAGCCAGCGGAAGAGAAAAAAGCCGAGAAGGCCCCAGCTGCCGAGAAAAAGCCTAGAGCCGAGAAGAAACTCCCTAAAGAAGCCGGCGACAAGAAGAAGAAGCGAGCCAAGAAGAGCGTCGAAACCTACAAGATCTACATCTTCAAGGTTCTGAAGCAAGTCCACCCTGATATCGGGATTTCGAGCAAGGCGATGGGGATTATGAACAGTTTCATCAACGACATCTTCGAGAAGCTTGCTCAGGAATCTTCGCGGCTAGCTCGTTATAACAAGAAGCCGACGATTACGTCGCGCGAGATTCAGACGGCTGTGAGGTTGGTTCTGCCTGGTGAGTTGGCCAAACACGCTGTTTCGGAAGGGACTAAGGCTGTTACCAAGTTTACCAGTTCTTAGGCTTTGAAAGAAAACAAGTGTATTTTAGAAAGTATGGATTGGTTGTAAAAATTAGTTCAGTTCGTTTTTGTAATTTCCGGAACTTAATTGCAAATCTAATCATCTTTTAATGGGATAATTCTAATTTTCTTCTATTCTCTTTACTTTTTTTTTTTTTTTCGGTAAAAGACACTTACCTTTTGTGAAAAATTCCATTTACCTTTTAAAATTTTTTGAAAATTTCATTTTACTCTCTTATTATAATTTATAAAATTATAAAAGAATCAAATGATAATTTTACTCTTTTAAGGGTTTTGGAGATAATCCATGATTAGAGGTGACAATAATTCGGTTAGATTTGCTTTTAGACAAAAATTATGGTTAATGTGTAGTATTTTGGTTTTTTAACACTTTGTAGTTATTAAATCGAATATAATCAAAAATTGAATCGACTCAAATTAAATTCCATCAGTTTGAACACGAATTCAATTTTATTTAAAATTTTAGCCCTTGACCCTATCTCCTTTTAAATATACTCGAAAATATCTCGAACTCGATTTTATTTAAAATTTTAGTTCCCGACTCTGAAAAAACCTCTTGATCCTTTCCCGATTTTATTTATACAGTCGGTTAGATTTGCTTTTAGACAAAAATTATGGTTAATGTGTAGTATTTTGGTTTTTTAACATTTTGCGGTTATCAAATCGAATATAATAAAAAACCGAATCGACTCGAATTAAATTCCATCAGTTCGAACACGAATTCAACTTTATTTAAAACTTTAGCCCTTGACCCTATCTCCTTTTAAATATACTTGAAAATATCTCGAACTCGATTTTATTTAAAATTTTAGTTCCCGACTCTGAAAAAACCCCTTGATCTTTTTCTGATTTTATTTATACAGTCGGTTAGATTTGCTTTTAGACAAAAATTATGGTTAATGTGTAGTATTTTGGTTTTTTAACACTTTGCGGTTATCAAATCGAATATAATCAAAAACCGAATCGACTCGAATTAAATTCCATCAGTTCGAACACGAATTCAATTTTATTTAAAATTTTAGCCTTTGACCCTATATCCTTTCAAATATACTCGAAAATATCTCGAACTCGATTTTATTTAAAATTTTAGTTCCCGACTCTGAAAAAACCCCTTGATCCTTTCCCGATTTTATTTATACAGTCGGTTAGATTTGCTTTTAGACAAAAACTATGGTTAATGTGTAGTATTTTGGTTTTTTAACACTTTGCGGTTATCAAATCGAATATAATCAAAAACCGAATCGACTCGAATTAAATTCCATCAGTTCGAACACGAATTCAATTTTATTTAAAATTTTAGCCCTTGACCCTATCTCTTTTTAAATATACTCGAAAATATCTCGAACTCGATTTTATTTAAAATTTTAGTTCCCGACTCTGAAAAAACCCCTTGATCCTTTCTCGATTTTATTTATATAGTCGGTTAGATTTGCTTTTAGACAAAAATTATGGTTAATGTGTAGTATTTTGGTTTTTTAACACTTTGCGGTTATCAAATCGAATATAATCAAAAACCGAATCGACTCGAATTAAATTCCATCAGTTTGAACACGAATTCAATTTTATTTAAAATTTTAGCCCTTGACCCTATCTCCTTTTAAATATACTCGAAAATATCTCGAACTCGGTTTTATTTAAAATTTTAGTTCCCGACTCTGAAAAAACCCCTTGATCCTTTCCCGATTTTATTTATACAGTCGGTTAGATTTGCTTTTAGACAAAAATTATGGTTAATGTGTAATATTTTGGTTTTTTAACACTTTGTGATTATCAAATCGAATATAATCAAAAACCGAATTGACTCGAATTAAATTCCATCAGTTCGAACACGAATTCAATTTTATTTAAAATTTTAGCCCTTAACCCTATCTCCTTTTAAATATACTCGAAAATATCTCGAACTCGATTTTATTTAAAATTTTAGTTCCCGACTCTGAAAAAACCCCTTGATCCTTTCCCGATTTTATTTATACAGTCGGTTAGATTTGCTTTTAGACAAAAATTATGGTTAATGTGTAGTATTTTGGTTTTTAACACTTTACGGTTATCAAATCGAATATAATCAAAAAACGAATCAACTCGAATTAAATTCCATCAGTTCGAACACGAATTCAATTTTATTTAAAATTTTAGCCCTTGACCCAATCTCTTTTAAATATACTCGAAAATATCTCGAACTTGATTTTATTTAAAATTTTAGTTCCCGACTCTGAAAAAACCCCTTGATCCTTTCCCGAATAGACTGAACTAATTGAATTTTTTAATTTTATTTTAAATATAATTATTTAAAATTATATATAATATAATATATCATTTATATTATATAATAATATATAATATACAATAAATAAATTATTTTTTAAATAGTTAAAACTGATTAAATCGACCGGCTTAAGTCGATTTTGATTTTTTCGGTTTTAGAATTTGTCAGTCGGTTCGATCGGTTTTATAAGTTTAGTCAATTTAATCGATTTTTGAAAATTTAAAATCGAACCAACCAAACCGACTGAATGCTCACCCCTAATAATATATAGAATTAAATTAACATATATAAAAAATTAAAAGTAAGAAAAATAGAAAAAAGTAATCAGGGGCGATCAATTCGAGTTTATGGTAATCCCGAACTCGTTATTTTTTGAAATGACCTGCCTGACCCGACGGTTCAGATTATTTTACCAACCCTAAACATGTTCTATGCCATAGAAAGACAATTTTGACATGAAATTAATTTTTAGAAGGGAAAAAAGATATTATCCAAACTAAATAGGGTATCTAAAATTCTGATCAAACCTCAAGGAGGTTTTAATACTTTTTCCTATAAAAGGTTCATTTAAATATATTCGAAATCGGCTCGAACCCGATTTTATTTAAAATTTTAGCCCCCGACCCAGAAAACCCCCAATCCTATCCCAAATAGATTGAACTAACCGACCCTTTTATTTTTATTTAAATATAATTATTTATATAATAATTAAAAATTATATATAATATAATATATCATTTATATTATATAATAATATATTATATACAATAAATAAATTATTTTTTTAAACAGTTAAAACCGATTAAACCGACCGAACCGATCGACTTAAGTTGGTTTCGATTTTAGAATCTGTCAGTCGATTCGGTCGGTTTTATAAGTTTAGTTGGTTTAATCGATTTTCGAAATTTTAGAACCGAACCTACTGAATGCTCACTCCTAATAATATATAAAATTAACATATATAAAAAATTAAAAGTAAAAAAATAATAATCGGGCGAGTCAATTCGGGTTTATGGTAAACCCGAATCCAACTTGAACCCATTATTTTTTGAAATTATCTGCCTGATCTGACGATTCGAATTATTTTACCAACTCCAGACATGTTCTATGTCATAAAAAGGTAATTTTGGTATAATATTAATTTTTAAGGGGGAAAGAGGGTATTAATACTTTTCCCTTTTTTTTTATGTGAAGTTTATAATGATTATTTAGCATGGAACTCAAACTTCACTATACAAAGTACTATTCAAGATTACACTAGATATACCTTTTAAGGAAGCACATGCATTACAAAAAGAGACATTTGAAGATATAAAACCTCAATTGCACTCGGATGTAATGAAACCGTAATCAAGAAACTATAGGATATAACATCATTTTGTTACAAAGAACAAAAGAATTATCGATGTCAAACTTTAAATTGTAATTTCAAGGCTACATACCTGCTCATTCAATCTTTTCTAGCACTTCCAACCTGGTTTTTCTTTTCCAACCTTTCATTGAAGCAACAAGGTTTATCAACCCCACAATTTGATTCTTGCTGTATTCCTGCAATGAAAAAGTATTTTTAGGTTTCTAAGGAAAACAAAAGCATGTGAATGAAAGCATTCATCATTTCGCAACATTTCTTACAGGATGAGCACGTGCCCAGTGTACGAATTCAGTTTCAGGGAGATAATAAGCCTGTTAAAGAGCAAAAATAGAGAATGCAATTATTTTATGGCTAACTTAATTCTCCATATACATTTCAAAATGAGTGAAGAATCAATTTCTGAATTGACCATGTTTTAACTATGCAGTTACCTACCTTGATGAAAGTTTCAACAATTTGTAACTTTGGCTTCACGTTTAAGGTTACAAAGTGTCGTAGGCCATTGATTAAAACCTGACAGGAAAAAGAAAAAGAGTTGGGTCATAAAAATAGATAAACAAGCAAGATTGACCAGGAAAATACATAGAAAATACTTATCAAAACTTAAATTACTACCTGAAGGTCTAATGACATGAGAGCTCGTCCTTCATCAGTACATCTCTTCACTCGTGATAGACCTTCAATAAGAGTTTCTGCAACAATTTCGAGTCCATAGTCCAAGAGGAGGTCTTGAACCTAAATCAACAAAAAACACAGCTTAAACATCATAATCATGTACATGCATGAACAATAACATCAAACTATCAATCATTTGAATTCTTTATACAAATAAGATGCTGATTTCACATTTATCTTCATGTTCCACTAATGACAACCACATCTGAAGCAAATTAACCTTCTATTATGGACTACAAGTCACAATTACCATTGTCCAATCTGGTTATATTGTTTTCTTCTCTTTCTTCCTTAATGTTTGTAATTTTAATTCTTCTCTTCATCAGTAAATCAGTCTGGTTCCCAATATCCCAGTTATTTTATTAACTAATCTACAAACTAGCTTGCTTCAAACATGAATGATTACTCCAAGAGCAGTTCATCTAGTGTTAACGGAAAGCAATAAGCAATTCAGTCTTTTGCTAAATTTAACAGGATGGTGGCTCATGTTACCTCATTGTGAATTCCCCCATGAGCAAGCCTTGTTTTGTAGTGCTTAAATTCTCCCAACAATAAATCCACATACCTATTCATTAAACAGCTCATGTCAGAGAACTTTTCAAATGATGGTCATGGATCTATTTAAGCAAAGATAATAGCAAGAATCTTTGGCCAAACATGAGATCACAACTGAAAAAGCAATGACTTGTAAAAAAATATGATGATCCCAAGAGAACAAACCCATTGTGCTCCATCCCAAGCTCTTTAAGTTCCCATTTCGCATTAGCAATTCGATCAACATACCTGCCAAAAATTCTGCTTTTGTTAGGAGAATAGCCTAGACAAAAGCACTTAGTACAACTAGCAGCAATATGTACCAGGCAAGCCTGTTAAGTATTACTAAATATCTCACTGAAAAGGTTGACTTCATCTTAGAATATCAAAATTCCAAACAGTTAAAGCAAAGTTTTCACTTATGGCTAGAAAATCTATATGATATTAACAATATTTTTGCATTTGGCCAGCCAATAGCAGAACAAAGAAATTAATCCTTATTACAGTTTTGCTACAGGGTTTTCATTGCTATTGCCAATGGATTTAATTGCAGAGGAAATGGGGAAAAGGGCCTAGGGGGTGGCTTGGCTAGTTACAAAAACTAAAATCTTGCCACATAATAACGCTTTAATTGGTTTGACATGTGAAACTAAATTCTATCATCTTATCCCAAGTCAGCTAGAGACTGCAAATTACGGTCATGAATAATAAGCTTGAGGGATTTTCTGACAGATAACATCCAATCATGAAAACTAACAAGTATGGTTGGCCAAACGTCTTTAGCCTACCTCTAAAATTTAATGCCCAGGCATGATATTTGTGTTTACTCGCCTTCCCATTTCCCACAACTCACCATTTTGGACACAGCAATTTTTCAAGCAATTAGAAAGCATTTCAACTCTTTCATTAACAATATATATATTTTTTTTACTTCAGATTCTTTTTCTTCCTTGTTTCAATAAATTTGGAAGGGATTTTTCAGCTGAAAGCAAAAACTGTTGCAGTATTTTGGGTCACTACAAGGTTGAGTGGAGAAATTAATCCAAAAATCAGTCCTAGCATTCACAAGGCTATACACACGCCAGCACACATTAAGAAACAAACGATTATTTCTTTTGCTCCTTGATTTTTGGTTGCATTTGTTTCCACCATTTTACCATAAAGCAAAAGCAAAATCATAGGTAAAAATGCGCAAACATCTAAAATATTATGGCTAAATCAATCATAATGAATTCATACAGAAGTAAAATTATGGTTTTCGTTTTTCCATGAAAGTCAAAATTTAAATTTATAATCCTTCAAAACAGTTTTTTGCTTGTGTCCATATGCACTCTTTTGTTTGTTTTTTGCTTCTAATAGCAAAAAGCAAGTAAAATAAGCAACAATAATATTTTTAGAGTAGAAATTTAGTTATACTTTAATGATCTTACCCGTTAATGTGGAGCAGTATTCTTGCGGTTGTCCTATGTATGTGCTCTATAAGATCCGGCACAGAATCCACCTGGAAATAACCAAGTAAACTTAATATCATATTATCAAAAATATGTAAAATTCAACATATACATATAATAAGATTCACTTGATAAGACAAGCATACTAATTTGGAAAAACAATAATGAATTTTATTAATTATATATTAAACAGACAAAGACAAGAGCAGTTTTGCTTATGCTATGCAGGGAATTATGTGGGCTGTAAGCAGGGTCAATTGGGAGGAGTGAGGGCTTGGAGAGTATGCATGCTTGTACATATAATAGAAAAGTGATGGATTTGGTCCATCTACTTTTTGGCTTTGGTGGAGGGAAAGCAATAGAAGGGCCTTTTGAGGGGGAAGAGCTACCCTCATCAAGGTTCTTGGACAAGTGTTTCAATAAACTTAATTTTTGGGTTTAGACAACATTTATAGGGAGAAACTGATGCTTTAGATTTTGTTTATCAGTACGGAAAAAAAAAAAAAAAAAAAAAAAAAAAAAAAAAAAAAAAAAACTAGCTTTGTTCACAAATACTCTATTACCAACCTTACAAACTCACTTAGAAGATTTAGTAAAATGACCTCTATCCTTTGTCTAGATCTACAAAGAATTAATAACTTGCTTTTTTTAATGAAAGGTGGATCTAAGATCTTAACCACTTAATGCTTTGACCATTTATTACATAATACACATATACTTTTGAAATATCTGAAAACAGAAATCAGGACGTCCTTTGTGAAAGAAGAGAGAACTAAGCATTTCTTATCACTAGTATTTTTCATTTCCAATAAATATGGATTAGCAAAGGTCCTATATTGTTAATTAATAACTATTCTGGTCTTATTCAGAGTTCAGACATATCACTAAAATGTAAGTCTACATAAATCACTTAAGTTTCAGTTTTTGCATTTTCTTAACCCACGTGACTGAGAATGAGTAACATACCAGGTGTACAAAGAAATCTTCAACTACAGCTGTATTACTCTTAAGCAGCAATGATTGGAGATGAGTTCTAGATCTACGCAATATCCTAGCAACAAGGGCTACAGTATCAGCACCTGCACATCTTTCCTGCAACATAAGCGTCATGTTTATTTATGAGCACATATATTACCAAATGCTTCATTCCTGTTTTAGAAACAAATTCCAGACAAAGCAACCTTAGTTTGAAGTAATCAAGAAACTGATATGCATTTAATGTAGATTCTTTTTGTTAAGTCCGTGCACAGCATTTTTATGAAAAATGTTGCATCAACAGACAAATTTTTTTTCTTACTTAATGTCACATTGAGAATTACAAATACCAAAATAATAGAGCGGGTGATGGGAGAACACGAGAATCTGCTAACGATGGGCAATTTTCCCCACCCAATCCAGGAGAAGAAAAAGAACTTAGGGAAAAAGCATATTATGATGATCCTGTCAATCAGTAAATACCTTATCCAATGAAATTTACTTTATACCTTTGGACCAAAGGAGGTGCCCACCAGAGGAGCAAAATTTGTACTTTGAGGAACAGTATGTGTGGGTGGAGATGATAAGGATCCTGATGGAGCTTTTATCCACTGATTACAATCTTGAGTTATTCTTGATAAGACTGTCTTTAACCGATCTAGGAATTACAAACAAATGAATCAAAATGCAGAAATGAGAAGTGAACACATAAAGGAAAGAGATATAAATAGACAAATGAATTTCCGTCATGTACTCACAGAAAATTAACTTACAAGTAAGAGAGTCGATAGAACCCTTTCCACTTGCACTCATGTTTTGCTGATCAAATGTTTCAAATATATAATAGAAAAAAATCTCAAATAACTGGCATATGCCCTGTAACAATGTACTGAATCAGGAAAAATTATTTAGAGAGAAAAAGAAAAAACACTGTTCAGATTGTATTGAGCAGCTAAAGGCATAAAGCTTGGGAAAGGAAAGGTTAACCAGAAACACACCTTAAAAAACTCAACATTTACTAGTTCAAGTTTCTGCATCAACCTTGCATACTTATCCATTGACCTAAGGTGTAAAAATTAGAAAACAGCACAATATCATTCACATATAACATAATCAACAAACAGCTCTTAATAGATGATCCATTTTCTTTTTTGAAATGTATCGCATCTAACCTTAGAAGACAAAGAGATGATCCAGTTTGTGCTGTAAACTCATCATTACTGCAATGAGAAGAGTAACTTTTTGAAAGGCTGGTTTTTGCAATTCGACTAGGGAGTTGACTATCCTCATCAATAAAATCAGCAAGTAAATCCTCGTTTTCGTCTTCTGATATAGAATTGGAGCCATTGTTATGATTTACATCACCATTGCGTGGAGAGACATCACCATGAAGATTATCAACATTTCCCTCATATCCACCAGAGGTTGCTCCATTAAGTGGGGAGGAATTATGAGCTTCTTTCGGACCGCTGCTTACTTTTAGCAAAAATGGGTTTCCATTTCTAAGCCAAGGAGAAAATCCACTCTTGGCACCTGTGTCAACTGTATTTGTTGATTTGTCAGTGTGAAGCACCCTAGGATTAGAAGAGTTACCATCAGATGCAGCAATTAAGGGTGCTCCATCACCTACCAGCCCAGCAAAACTAATTATTTGTACCGTCTCTGGTGGCAATCTAAGCCAGGTTTCCTTCTCCAAAACCATTTTAAGCGCCTGGAAATGAAACAAAAAGTAAGCCCCAGCCCTGTTTCTACTGCATTAGGATTATGGGACAGAAGGTCACAGAATTAAGCGCAGAAATAAAAATAGTAACAATCCCAAAAATTGCTGATGCCATAAAATGAAAAGTATCTGCAACAGAAAAGATATGCCAACAGACAAACCAGGGTTATAATGTGCTATAACATGCAAGAAGATAAACATGTAAGCATTTATATCTGTCCCCCAAAAACAGTGCTCCATGTTTCACTTTTTATTCAAAGTTTCATGGAAGTGAATTCAAAATCAACAGTTACTACAAACAATAATGCATGTAAGAAGATGCCCACAAATCTGGCATTATGATCTGTGTAATACTTATAACCATGCGGACAAGAACCTATGAAGCTAATGACTAGCTATTTAATGGTAGCCACACCCTGCCTCCTAAGAAAGTCTGAACTTTAAATCCCTCCTCCCCAATATCAATAACAACAACAACAATAACCGTGAAGAAGAATAAGTGTTAAGTACAACTTACAGATATGTTTTGCCGATGAAATGCTGTAAAATAATTTTCACAAACACCCTTCAATTTCTGCCTAAATTCAACTGCCTCAACTCCACAGAAGGCTTCCCCAGCGAGGATGAATGTGTTAAGATCTTCATAATTTTTCAAAAATTGATGAATGCTTGTCGAAGAAGCAACAGAAGAAGAAAGCAATAGTGACACTCGGCTAGCCGTAAGTTGCCAAAGATTCTTCCATCCCCTCTGAAGGGTTTGTGACACAAAAGCTATGGCTTCTTTCCTTAATTGATACCATGGAGATCCACTGCTTGACATTGGACCATCGTCATATCTACCCTCAGAAACTGGATAGTAAGATTCTACATTTCCAGAATCTGTCCTTTCAGATGCATCAGCTGAGGAAGTGGCTGTTGTAGACTCCTCTAAAGAAGATGAACCTGGAGCCTTGTCTACAGATTCAGAGAGAGAAAGAGCAGTTAACCCAATGGAATTGCAAGGATTTTTAGAAGCTGAATCAATGTGCTGAACCTCTACAGCGTTTACAAAAGATTTACCTTCCATCAATATGGCATTTGTTGTTAGGCACTCTAAAACCTGCAACAAGATAAAAACATTTCAAAATGAAAGAAATCAAAAGAGAAACAGTCCCCCACTAACAGGAAAGAAACCAGGAATACAAAAAGCCACAGTATTACCACAGAAACCACGAAGATTTCACATAAATACATATGCACTCACACCCTTGTATACCATACAATATATTCAGACTGTTGCCTCAAAAGAAAACCTATATAAAAAAGGAACATCATGTGTGTCAAAGCAGGGACTTGCATAACTCCATTACTAACTTAGCCCTCCAATATAAATTAATAAAAAGCAGCTATTTTCTAGGTCTTGGATACTCTAGGAAGATAATGTTGGCTAAAATTCTTTTCCACATTTCCCAAAGCTTGAGAAGTGGAAAAGAAAATTATGGGAAGGCAAAGTTGGAGACAACTGGAATTATTAAGCAGCAATAATCACTAGCACTAAAACAAGAAATATTCTACATAAACAAATAAGAAACAGTAAGGGTTCAAGTTGACCTTATTCTCCAGCTGAAAGCCCATGATTTCATTATATGAACACATCAATTTGAACAGGACAGCTAGTGTTCTTAACAAACACTGCCTAAACCTAGATTCAGGTATCTGAAGGCAAAGATCACTGTAGGTAAGTCTGGAGTCAAATCAAACATAAGTTAGAAATCATAGCAAAAGTATCAAGTGCTGGTAAATAGTTGATAGAAATACCAATTAAGTTTAGAAGGCATACCTACTATTTTGCATATGTACATCTTGATCCTGCAAAAATTTATCAATCACCTAAGTCAGTTGTCCTATTCTATGACAGTGAAAAATATAAACATCATGAGGTACAAAAGGTATAAAGAACAAAAAGAAGACCAGGGAGAAGTTCACAAGAAAACAACCTCAACAGAACTGAGAAGCAGAGGAAGGCTCAAAAAAGATTATGATTAGCTCTCTCATTCATCTATGATTTCCTGTGCATAATGGTCAACCATGTGTATTCAAGTTTCCTTCTCCCTTTGATGGACTGCTAATATATGTATGTACTCTTTTATTACCCAGAGTCCTAAAGATTATCATCCAATTCACTAAATTTGAATTTGTATCAATATAAATAACCAGAAGAGGCACCCTGTGACCTAACCATCCTTTCCCAGCCAGTGCATCTCCATAAGTACACGAATATATTGCATGGGTAAAGGCCTCAAATCTAGAATTTTGCAGTAGATAATTATCAGCGTGTACATTAAAATCATTTGTTTGAGTACGTAAATAGTATATTATAATTAAGTTGTAAATTAAAACTCTGAGGTGCCATATGTATTTTCCCCAGAATCTATAGCCTATATTCAGAAAACATTAATATTACAGCATACCTCATGGACAATACTCTTCAATACAGAGTGAGTTTCTGAGACAACTTCTTGAAAAAAAAAACTCTGTATCTTTTCAGCAAGACCAGAGACATCTCCTATTAAAGCATAAGCGTCAACCACCTGAAGCATTGCAAATATACCAACCTCAATTTTGTAAAAATAATGAAAAATGATATTCATAAATCTCTAAATTGCAATTGGCAAAAAAAAAAAAAAATCTCTAACTTGCAGTTCTCCCTCAAAAGATGAGAAAAATGTCTATGAACTTGACAAGGTCTAAAACGTAGACCACTGGAATGAGAAGAACTATGCTAATTGCAAGACAGCCCACAAAGCCAACCCAAACGAGAAACAAGAGAGAGATAATTGGAAATTTTGGCAAAGGAAAAATAAAATTCTAGATAAGACTTTAACATTTCTGAATTGGACTAAAATTAAACATGTAGCATAGGCAAACAATGACTAGCTCAGCAACTATGATGAGAATTATATGATAATTATTGTCGATCGAAATAATGCAATTCTCAAGCAATGAAAACTAAATAACCTTTAACGAATGGACAAAAACATATCCGAGTTTCATCAATGACTATCAAGCAAAAGAGTTTTTAATGCACATACAAACTAAATAAAAAAAATGGATTAGTCTTCATGCTAAGTAATCTGTTAGAAAGAGAAAACAAGTACTAGACCAGTCGAAAACTAAAAGGGGAGTAGGCGAAAGAAGTATCTTCTCTAGTCCACAAAAATATCCAAACAAAGAAAGCAGTGAGAGTGCTCATGCTCAAAGTAATCAAAGCATGAATCTAGCAGATCTCCTGATCTGCCTCCCTAGCATTCTATGCATACAACTGAAATATAGTTGTAGAACTAAAGGTGCAAATAATGATACATCATCCATTTGATCAAACATATCAACCACAAATTGAACTCGTCATGAGGCAGCCACTGCATGTTTGGACACATTTGAGTCAAATAAAATGATTTGACCAAAATAACTTTATGACAAAAGTGATGCATAAATCATCTAGAAAGTTGAAATCAACAACTTCATGCATGCACCATGTTACGAGAACAAGGTTATGATCCAAATCAGAGCAGAGAATAAAAAACTGACAGTTAAATAGCCTTCTTCTTTAAACTCCTGGCACACTCCTAACAAGAGTGAATCCAGTTTTTGAAGAGTTCTTCCTAGCCAAACCTGCATTAATATTTAAAATAGTGAAAAGAAAGCTTACTTCACATCTGAATCCAAAATTGACTATGCAAGTAATAAGAATGAACAAAAAATTGGTCTAAGAGCAAAAAGATGCAGTGTGGCTACTTAACATATACCTTTCACAAGCTCTTAATAGAATTAAAAACAAAAATTAAGAGAGCGAGACTGAAAGAGAGAACACCTTTTGGTACAAATTATATAAGAATTACGTAATGGAAACTTATCGCTCACCTCAACACCACGGCTCATCTCATGTATTGCTGAGAGCTCTGAGAAACTATCAAGTATTTGTAAATACTCAGATAGTACTTGAAATGCCTGCGGAATAACTTACATAAGTGAACTCTTTCAGAGAGCTAGAAAATAATCATGATAAAGTAAATGAGGGGAAAAAGAAACTGAAGAATCATAGGTAATATAACTTATGTTACAGGCACAACTCACCTTGCAAAAATTACCTTCATCAACAAGAGATTCGAGAGCTACTTGCATGTCTCGTGCATGAAGAAGCTCAGCCAGTAGAGGAAGCAAGTCCTTGTAATGAGAAAAAAGAAGAATATGAAAACATAATACTTTTCTCCCAGAAAGCCAAAAGGAAGGAAAACATTGTCAAGTCAAAGATAGGCATTGCTAAGGTGTGTATAAGAGAGGATTTACCATAAGAGCTTGCTTCTTCTTAGAATTGGTGATCACAACAAGGTCCCTTAAAACCTCGTTATTTGATGAGGTTAGATTCCTTCTTCCATTCTGCAAAAACCATAACACTAACTCTAATGAGATACAGATTAAGTAGCAGCATAACAGCTGTACAGGTAATATCTACTGTAGTTAACAGAACCACCAGGTACTGGGAAAAAGAGAAAAAGAAATAATAAGCTGACATTTTCTCTGGATGAGGCTCTTGAACATTCAGACATGAAATATGTTACAATGCAAATCCTTACCATGCAGATAATATTTGCAACCTTCAAGTCTTTCTCCAATTCCCTGACCAAATGCATACCCTTCACTGGCCAAAAGCAAGTATCAAAACCTCACTTAAAGAAAGACAAAAAGAATTCTGAACTTCTCATAAACCCTCACCATAGTACACAACAACAAAAATTAAAGTTAGAAAGAAAAAAAAAAAGCTTAAACACTTCCATATTTAACGAATAATTAGTGATGGGACCAACTTTAGTAAATATATAAATATACATAAAATCCTGATGCCTAGGGAGGAGATAAAGAATTCCGGTGATTTATACTCTAGATATCATATGCCAAAACTTCCTTCAAATATGCAAAAAGACATGCTTTTCATTTTAACCATAGATAGATGAGCAACAATATGTACATCTATACAATAGAATCAGATCATGTGTAAACAGAGGTTACATCCTTGGAACTGCAGAGCAAACATGAGAAATCTCATTAAAAAACTTACCCATTACTTCATGATGCTCCATGACATGCCGGGATAAACGTTCTGCTACCCTATCCAGTTGTGCTAATCTAAGAGTGGCCTACAAAAGGGATGAAGATGCATGGCTAAATAGATCATCCTAATGGAAATTCCAGACAAGAACAAAGCTGTCAGATGGCAATCCATTAGGAACATCCAGAAAATGGCACCACTCACAAAACAATGGAACACAACACATAACCTCCCTCTCCAACTTTTTTGCTAGATCCTCATTTAACAACTAATTAGGCAATGCTCCAAAACAGGTGAAATTAATCACCCATATTTAACATATGATGTAGGATTTTATAAATTTTCTGACAAAAATGCATTTATCAAAAAGGCTGACATCCATAAAAGTAACCAATAGAAGCATAAATGTCATCAATGCCATAAAGAACACTATAACCGTTAGAGAATCATACAAATTCATTTCCAAATGATTGAAAAGTAAAAATAGGGATAGGAATGAAATGGTTATGCATACATGACAAGGATGAAATTTTGAACATGTTTAGCTCACTGGTAGAATGTACATTCTAGGATCTTTTCTCCACAATTGCTTAGTCAACCTCAGGCAATTCAGAAAACCCCAAAAATCAGTCAAGTGATAACTCAGGCAACACTAATCAGTTATTTCGGTGTTCACACCCATAATAATGAGCAAATAACTGTTTATGGACAATAAACAAGTTACGCAGGGCATGCGGATTACGACTCACAGAGGGTTAGCCATTCATGAACAGAGCAAGCAAACCAACATTATATGCATTACTTAGAATATGCACTTAATAAATAAGAATTAACAGAAAAAATAAAATATTTTCTTAGAATTAAAACAAAAAACTTGGGTGATCTAAACATTGTAGTGAAGAGTAGTTAACCAATATTGATGGGATCAAAATCAACAAGGAAAATATAAATCATTAAAATTCTAAAATTGACACAACATAAATAATTGAGGTGCTCAAATGGAAGAAGACAAGCAACATAATTGACTCATTCTTTTCATCTTTTTTAACAGTCTAATCAGTGAATCCAGAAGGAATAATACCTGTTTCTCAAAATATTCTAGTTCATTTTCTTCAGAAGGAGTATGCTCCAGAACGTGTTTTATTGGATCAAACTCCTGCCATAGATGGACTTCTTTAATACAATAAGACCAAATTTACCATCAAAAAATAAATAGAGGGGAACAGATTGAGAAACATAAACAAAATTAACATGCCTCAGTAGAATACCAAAAAAAAGAAACTATTCTTTCTATTTTTTTTTCCTTTTGGAACTATTCTTGTATGCTTCCAATGAACTGCAGTTGCACTGCTCCTTCCCCCTTTCCTTCCTTCTTTCTTTCTTTCTTTCTTTCTTTCTTTCTTTCTTTCTTTCTTTCTTTCTTTCTTTCTTTCCTCCTATTTTCAAAATCTCATATCAAACAAGAAAAGGCAAAGCAAGAAACGACATGCAGGCCATAACATAACAGTTCTTTCTCATATCCTTGCAGCTTATATATTCACAGCAAATACTTTAGCATATGATTACTATGGGTAGAAGAAAGGAAGTGGTGAAGAAGAAAGAGAGCAATAAATAAATGTAAAAAACAATAAAGGTTAAAACAACAAAAATAGCAATCATAAATTCATAATAACTCCTTTATATTTAGCTTAATTGTTTAGATTAAAAGAAGTTAAAATTATAAATATAACTTCATTGATTATGCATTGCACTATAGACAACGCTTCTCAAATTAAAATTTATGTCCATGTGACTGTGCATAAATATCCAAGCAATACCTCTTCATAGAAGTCTTCCTCTAGCTCCTCCACTACTTGACTCTGAGGTCTGCTTCCATATATTGACCTCAGTTCTTCAGAACTCGATGGAAGACTATATCTCTGATGAGGTGACAATCCTGCAAGAGCACGAGCAACAGCAGCTGCTGCTGCAGCTCGAGCTGGAACCTATATAAGATAATAAAGAACATATAAATCAAAATTTCACAATTCATGACTCATGACTCATTTGAGTTTAACATATTCAAAAGAAAATCATTCATGAGCATAGTATACAGCAGAACTGAGCTATAGTTCCAACAAGAAGCATCAACTAACATCCTATGACCATGACTAACATATAAACCATAAAACCCAGCAAACTTTTAGCTCAATAAACATTAAAAAAAAATCATACCCAGTTCCATCCACTGCTTTGTTGTCCTAGGAGAAACGTTTCGTAATTACTTTGGGTACTTACTTTTTGCCTCCCAAAACAATAAGAAAAATAGGCAACAAGATATAAAAAGCAAACAATATTTTTGAAGAATTAAAAATTAAAAAAGTATTTTATTCCAAAACAAAACACGTGATTTTACTTTCATACTGAATAATAATTATATTATAATCGATGTTGCATTTTAGTCATAGGTTCAATTTTCATCAGTTATTGGTTTTGCTTTCTAGCATTTGCTTTTACTTTATAGCAATTTTTTTAAGGAAGCAAAAAGCAAGTAGCAAAAGTAAGTCATTTAGAATGCAGCAGTTCTAGCAAGTCCAGTAACTAAACTAATTCCACTTCAAATCAAATCTAATTAAAGTTCTTTTTTTTTTTTTGGATAATTAATTTAATTAAAGTTAACTTCATAAAATAACACTAATTTATTACTACTATCAAATTTCTGAAAACTAATCAAAACGCAGTGAGTTAAACCTGAATAAAGAAAGATTCGATAATCAAATATCAATAATCAAAATATCCAAAGATTATGGAAAAATTGAGCTACATTACTTACCTCGGGCCGATCAGAAGAAGAAACAGAAGGCAAGAGACCAAGCGATCGGGCTGACCGTATGGAGCTGAGGATTTTTTCCCCAACCTTGGACAAATCCATTTCACCTCCTTGGAATAACAAAAAAGGGACCAAGAAGAAACCCCTAGAGCGCTTAAATTGCCACCGTCACCGTCATCGCCAACGCCGCCATTCAACAAAAACTGATTCCCGAAAACGCTGCCGAATGGAAACAGATTCGACTGCTGCATTTCATTTCAACTCCAGATCAAACACAAATATCCCCATCTTAAAACACTTTTTTTTGTCTTTTCTAGAGATCTGCTTTTTTCTAGAGATCTAATCACCGAGATTATCTTAGTTATCGCTGGTGATTTGAAACCATCTTGTTTAATTATTAATCATTAATTATTGAAAATTAAAAATAAGTGTATTTGGTGTTATTAAAATTAATTTATTTAAAAATACCAAAATAATTATACATATTATACTAATTACACGAATTAATGATTTCAATATTTTCAAAAATAATAATTTATAACATATTGGTAATATTTTATAAGTATAATCAAATTATTAAATATATTTATTGATAAATAAATTAATATTTATAATATAAATTATGTAAAAAAAAATTGAATTAAAAAATAAAATTATATCTATTAAAATCATAATAAAAGAAAACAAAAATTATATTATATATAGAACATTAAAAAAAATTTATAAAAAAAAAAACACTAAATTTAATTTTGAATTTGATAAAATGAATATTAGTTAAAAATATAATAATTATAATATAAATTAAATTAAATTTTTATTTCACATATTAAATGAATAATATTGATTATATTTAATTTTACATATTATTTCATAAACACTACCTAATATTGGACAAGGTTTAATGCTAGTAATTGTAATTTCAATTGCCGTGATTACACATAATCTGTCCGAGTTGCCTTAGGATTAATAATCCGAGTTCTTGTAGGACAAGGTTTAACGTTAAACCCTCTTGTCCTGTATAAACCGAGTTGCCTTGGGATTAATAATTCCAATTCCTTGTAGGACAAGGTTTAACGTTAAACCCTCTTGCCTATATAAACATTGCCTCAACCTTGAAACTCTCTAATATTACTACAAGTCTCTACAAAGAATTTAAGGGTTTTCTTTAGGAGAAAGAATACTATACAATGGCGATTGATAATGATGAGAAGTTGGTTTCTTCTGCCATTGAAGACGCCATGGAAAAAGAAGAAACTAAAGATTCCATGAAAAGCAAACCAGTCTTGCCTCAAGAGTTTAGAGACGTTATCGAGGAGATTGGCGGCTTTGATGCAGAGCTTGTGATGGAAAAACCCTTGTCAAAAGCTGATACGAGTTCGAGACCCCCCAGCCGTTTGATGATGCGTTTCAGAGAAGCAACAAAAAGAAAGTTCTTGAAAGACATAGATCTGCGCACGGATCTTTTCTCCGGAATCCCCGTTCTGTTCATTGATCCTTCACTAAACGTGAGGGTGATGTCTTTTTATTATTGCTACGAGAAAACCTCCATATCTGCTATTATAAAGTCAGATCCGTCTTACATCTTGATAGATAGCTGGGATGCTGTTGTGAAGAAGAATAAGCTTAAAATTGGTGATTTAGTGCAGCTTTGGGCGTTTAAAAAGATTGAGGGTGATGATGTCGTCGATGAGCCTAAGCTTGGTTTTGCTCTTGTTAGAATTGCCTAAGGAAGGCCAAGATGGTGAGGGTTGAAGACTTGATGGTCAAGGCAGCAGCAAGCAGCATTATATTTTATTATTATTATTATTAGTTTTAGTTTTAGTTTGCAAATTTTATGTTGGTTAATTAATTAAGAACTTGTGTTCATTTCAATTACTAAACTTTAATTATGTTTTTTTCTATCTTTCTTCCCTTGAATGCTATTAATGTTAATCTTTCATGCATGGCTTAACAACAATCGATAATGTTTTCAGTGTTTAAACACTTTCCTCCATAGAAGAAAGCTTATATCCACACTAAGATTTTTCAACTAAAAAAAAAAGTGAAGTTGTTTCTATATTTAAATTTTTTTTTTTTAAAAAGATTGCCCCGTGAGTTTAGAGTAAAAAAGAATGCTTGTGACGCTTAATGTAATGGTATCAAAGTTCAAATTTTGTTTTATTATTTTTACATATTATTCCTACTTATTATTTCTTTCGAGTTTTGTCACGTAATAAACTTCTCTATCTCTGTTTCCGCATGATGCAACCTATTAAATTAAAGTGGTATTATACGACTTGATTAGGTTGGATGTTTAACACATGCTTTTTGCTTACTATCTTGTTATAGGGATGGTTTGTTAAGATCCCCATGAGTTGGTCTCTGTAAGGCTATTTTTTTTATTTTTTATTAGTTCACTTTATTTGTTGGTTGTATTCTGTTTTCTGGCTAGAAAAAACAAATCAGGTAACATCTGCTAAAGAATTTTGTTCTCAAACAAGAAGAAACTTTGAAAATATTTAAGTTTATAGATCACTGCTAAGAAAGCCGGCAACAAAGACAAGACAATCCAAATTTGTCACAAAAGAATCTTATATTGAAAAACCCAATCTGCATTTGTCTAAAACTGGCTGCTGCCTGCTGATGCCGACTTAGTGAATTACGATGCAAAACAAGGTTAGCTAAAGCAACAATGGCAGAATAGAATGTTTCAGAGCCCCCTATTTCTCAAAACTGAAGGAGCTCATGGAGCCACAAAGAGTACTGTTGGTTCAGTTTTTGCAAGTGCTTCTTCTACTCCCAACAATATGCTTATCAGCTGCAAATCCTTGGACAATGAGGCATGGTTTGGTCGAAAGATCGGACATGACAAAGACAGACTCAGGCTTCCCACCAGAATTTGTGACATATTACTATGAACAAACATTAGATCATTTCAATTATAAATATGAGAGCTATCTTACATTCCAACAGAAATACATTCTGAACTCTAAGTACTGGGGTGGGGCAAATACGAGTTCGCCCATCTTTGTCTACACAGGTGATGAAGCAGGGATAGATGCAGATGCTATGGCTGCTGGATTCATGATTGATCTTGCTTCGCGTTTTAAAGGTCTGCTTCTATATATAGAGGTACGTCATTACTTATTTCTGGAGGAATCTGATCTTTCTTAGGGCTATAGTTATGAGCTATGTTACTCCGATTCTTCATTTTTTCTGAAGTATCCATGTCCGACACTCATGTCTGATACATATTCGGACAAAGGTATGGGGTATGATTCTCCAAATATATGAAAAAACTTAGAAAAAATTGAGCATACCCGTGTCGGACACATACCCATATCCGATGCTCAACCCCGAGTCCGGAGTAACATAGGTTATGAGAACAATGCCTCATTAGAGGTCCTTTATTTAATGACTAAGTACAATATGCGCTGATGCTTTAAAGGTTCATTACAGCATCGGTATTATGGGGATTCAATGCCATTTGGATACTTACAGATAGCAGGCCAAAATGCCTCAACCTTGGTGGGGTTCTTCAGCTCTTCACAAGCTTTAGCAGACTACGCACAGTTGATAATAGACCTGAAGAGGAATTTATCAGCAGAAAACTGCCCAGTAATAGCCATTGGAGGATCTTATGGTGGAAGTAAGTAGAAATTTCAATTGTTCTCACTCAAAAATGTTTACATATTTTAAAACTAATAATTACATTTTCATAATTACTCAGTGCTTGCATCATGGTTTCGCCTTAAATATCCCCATGTCGCCATTGGTGCCTTGGCTTCATCTGCTCCAATTCTCTACTTTGATGACATTACTCCTCAAAATGGCTATCATGTGATTGTTACCAGGGATTTTAGAGTAAGATATTAATAAGTTTTAACTGGTTTTAGTTACTTGAATTATCTACTTTTTGCTAGATTCTTGTTGTGTTTATGCAGGAAACAAGTGAGAATTGTTACAACACTATTAGACAATCTTGGTCCGAAATCGACAAAGTTGCTGTCCAAACAAATGGACTAATGAACCTCAGCAATATCTTCAATTCTTGCATGTAAATCGATTAGAGCTTTTGAATCTGAAGTTAAATTCATAGTCCATGCTTGAATTGACAACTTACTGTTATTTTACCTTCTTTGTCTGCTCAAATTTAAAGGCCTTTGTACTCCTCTGAAGAACTCAAGAGCTATTTAGGATTTGTGTATGTATTTTCAGCTCAGTATGACAACCCTCCATATAAATTCGTCAGTCAGATTTGCAACGCCATTGATGGAGCACCAGAAGGAACTGATATTCTTGGCAAAGTTGCTAGAGGGCTTAATGCTAGCTTCTTCGGAGGCCGCTCATGCAATAGTGTAATTGAATTCAAACCAAACAATAGCAGTGGATGGTATTGGCAGGTAATTCAACTATTTATAGTACTCATTACCATTATGATCATTTGATTGGAGTCTTCAGGCTTAGCTTTTGTGAAGGTGACTCAGGCATAGGTTTTTCTCAATAATAAAAAAATCGGACGGGACCGGTTGGTTCAATCGGGAATCGGCAGGTTTGGCGGTTCAATAACTCTCCTAGAATCGAAAAAAAGTTGAACCGGTAAGAACTGATTAAAAACCGGGAATCGTAAAAATTGGAAAAACCCAATAAAACCGGAAATAATAAATTTTTTATTGTTTTCGGGTTTTTTTTAATCCAATTGGTTACAAATTAAAAAGCCCAAAAATTAGGCTAAAATAAAAAATAATAACTTGTATTATTTATTTATTTATTTGTTTTTTTATTATTATTATTATTATTATTATTTCTGATTTTTCCTTATTTTTCTGATCTTTTGACTTTTTCTTAATTATTTTTAATTTCTGTTTTTTTTTTCTTTTTTTTTTTTGCTTTGAACCGAAAACCGAAGGTCCAACCGATTCGACCTCCGATCCGGTTTTTTATTCCTTGGTTTTTTCTGCAAATCTTTCTGCATTTTTCAGACTTTCATAATCTTTTGTGAAGGTGACACCAGGCTTAGCTTTTGTGAAGGTGACTCAAACTTTCATAGTCTTTTTGCTTTTTTTCAGACCTGTACTGAGATGGTAATGCCAATTGGTCGTTGTGAAAATGATACAATGTTCCAAGCATCACCTTTTGATATAGAAAACTATACCAGAACTTGCCTGGACATTTTTGGAGTATCTCCAAGGCCTCATTGGGTCACCACTGAATTTGGAGGCCATGTAAGCTTATTATTACCTTGAATTTTTTCCACTTTATTTCCTACCTAAGAACAGAATCAACACCCTTCAGAGGAACTTAACAATACAATTTTCAATGAAAATTTTCAGGACATAAAATCTATACTTGGAAATTTTGCAAGCAACATCATTTTCTCCAATGGACTACGTGATCCATGGAGTGCTGGAGGGTGAAGAACTAACACTCTTTGAGTCCTTTTCACTTTTATATTTAATACACTTTCTACCTATGTTGCTCCGACTCTTCACTTTTATATTTAATACTCCGACTCATCCAGACATGGGTATGAGGATATAATCTTCCAAAGATTCTCCAAATACATGAAAAAATTTAGAAAAAATTCAACATACCTGTGTCCGACCGAGTCCGAATAACATAGCTTTCTACTGCATTTTGCTGATTCATCCTTAAATCCTTCAACTACAGAGTTTTGCAGAACATATCAGATAGCATTGTTGCAGTATATACAAAAGAAGGTATCTTTTGTGAGTTATAGGAGATTAAAATTTATAAAGTAATCACTTGGTTTTGATTGAGATCTGTTATGGTATTAAGGTGCCCATTGCTTGGATTTAAGCCCTCCAAATACAAAGTGACCTTGACTGGTTGGTTGCACAACGAGACAAGGAGATCAACATCATTGGCGGCTGGATTGAAGACTACAATGCAAAACTTGGTAGCAAGATTGGCAAAAAGGTTGGCTTCTGAAGAAGGTAAGGAAAAGTGAAAAATGAAATTGTACCAAAACAATGGAATGTTTAAGACCAAATCAATCGTTTGTTTATCAAAATCAGTGAAACCAAACAAGGATTTGGTGTACACTCCTCAGTGACTTTTAACTATTATACAACAAATTTTTTTTACAGCAATATTACATTGTGCAACAAATTGAGATGGTTTTGTCTATCCTCAAACTTGTATTTATGTTATCCGAATTTTTCATTTTTCTTAAAGTATTTATGTCCGATACATATTTAGATATGAATATGGATATGATCCTTCAAATATGTAAAAAAAACTTGGAAAAAATTAACATTCTCGTGTAAGATACATACTCATATTCGACACTCATTCCGAGTCCGAGTATATAGACTGAACATATGCTATGAAATTTCATGCTACTTGTAGTAAAAACTTTTGTGCTTCTCTTTTTTTGAAAACAACGCAAAATTTCTAACAAGCTGAAAGAAATGGGCAAATTTCTTGAACCAATAGCTTTCAAAGCTGTTGTTTTTAAGAAATACAAGCTCAGTCATGGTAGAATTTAAACTTTATTATTCTAACTATAATTCTACCACATTCAATTACTTGTAGCTTTGGATTCTGGACTTTTCAGATTGTGAGCCCAAGTCTTAGTCCAACAAGAAATAAATTCATGAGAGGGAGAGTCTTAGCCCAAGACTTGTGATCACTTAAAAAAAAAATTATCACATAATTTTAAAATCAAATTGGAACTTATCCATTTTTTAGATTAGTTTAGTATTATTATTGAAAAAACTTGAGTTAGAAAAAATTTAAATTAAAAAAAGTATTCTGAGAAAAATATAATTTAAAAATTTTAAGTATTCAGCATTTTTATAAAAAATTTAAAAAAAAAAAACCGTAGTAACTTGAAATGTTCAAAAAAAATATACATAATATAATAAAAATTTAGAATTAGAAGGAGAATAAAATTGTTTTACTTTAAAAGTGCGATTCCAAACCGTAAAAACATCAAAATCTTAAATTTTCAATTTAGGTTTGGAGCAACTTTTGAATATTAAAAAAAAAAAAAAAAAAACCAAATTTTTTACTTATTTAGCATTGAAATTATGATAAAACACAACTTTACATCTTAAAAACCATATAACTTCAATGCTAAACTAGCCACTAGCATATGCCTAATGTAATAGATAAGTTAATGACGCAAATAATTTGCCTAGTCTTAATATTTTTTTTATTTTGGCGGTTTGTAACATATGGCATATCTCTAGTTAATTGACTATATAATATAATATTATTTCATTTTGCAAAATCTTCTCACAATTCACAGGTGGTGTTCGAAATTAACATAAATTTTCAAACTGACAAATTCAACGAAGAAGGTATCTCATCTTTGACATCTTAAACTAATAATTTGATAGGTACAGTATAAATATATATATATATAGAGAGGAAAGATTCATTTATATTATTGTAAAACTAAATTAATTTTACATATTTCTATAATTTTTTATACGATTTATATTTTAACAAATCGGCCGTTGAATTTAACAATATAATTGTATTCGTCGTGCACGTAAAATTTCGAATCAATCTAATATTTTTATCATATCGATCGATAATACTGTTTCTTTTAATAAATATTTAACAATTACATTTTTTTTTTTACTATAAACATTTGACAAATACTAAAAGGGCCTTACTTTGACATGTTGTTTACATATGAAAATGAAATTTATTATAAAAAAAAAAAACTTATTTATCAATATTAAGTCGTCACTTGAATTATTTATTTATGTTTTTAAGTGATATTATGAGGTGAAGGTTTGTTTTAACTTTGAATAAAGGTTCAAGTTAGACTACTATCTCATTTTTTGCAAAAAGATTAGGTATATGCAGATTTGTTTGACAATATAATTTTTTTTTAAAATGATAATTAAATAATTATTAATTGATTTTTACGGACACTCATTAATTGAATACTTGATTGAAGTTGAATTGGTAGGATCAATGAAACAAATGATAGTTCAATTTCTCCTTTCATTTAATTGGAAATTCAGTTCCATATAATTGTTGTATTGTGACTTTGCAAAGCTTTTATGAGTCATAATCTTAGGCTCTACTATTTTTCAAAAGGCAATTAATTGAAGTGTGCAAATAGTTTCTTGACTCTTTCTAGAACTACTTTTTCCTTATCACTAGAGGTGGCAAAATGAACCCGAACCCGAAAACCCGCCCAGGAAAACCCGAACCCGAACCCGCCCAAACCCGATTTGACCAAAAAGTCAAAAACCCGAATCCGAAAAAACCCGAACCCGAATGGGCCCGAACCCGAATGGACCCGAACCCGAATGGACCCGAACCCGAATGGACCCGAACCCGAATGGGCCCGAACCCGAATGAGCCCGAATCCGAATGAGCCCGAACCCGAATGGACCCGAACCCGAGACCGGCCCGAACCCGAACCCGAATTTAATACTAAAAATAAAAATAATCAAATTGCAATTAATTAATTTTTTTTTTTTTACAAAGCAATAACTTTAATTATTAATTTTATTCTAATTTTTTAAAAATAATTTAATTAAAATTTAAAATATATATATATGATGATGAAATAATAATTTTATCAAAAAGTAAATTATATTTTGTACTTATAAGTTATAACTTTAACGTCTCATATCATGATGAATTTACAATCTAAATATTTTAAATTCTTGAAAATTTTAGAGATTTAAAAAAAAAATTGACACTAATTAAATTATTCTTTAAGGGTAAAAAAATTTGACAATAATTCAATTATTTTGGCCTTTTGGGTTATACTTATACGGTTAGGTTAGAGTGGGTTTAATTGGATTATGGCTTTCATGGGATTTTATTTTAGCGGGTGGGTTTAATGGGGTTTTGGGTTTTATGGCCTTTTGGTTTTGGGTATATTTATTATATATTAATAAATAATCATATTAATTATATATTTATTACGTATAATTTAAATATAAATTATATTTTTTTAGTACTACTTTATAATTTATACTTTATACTGATGAAAAAATATAAGTACTCAATATATATATATATATATATATATATCTTGACTATAAGCATAAAATTTTTGCATTTTATAAGTATATAAACGAATAGATGAAGACCAGAATTTATTTTTAAAAGTTTTTTATTTTATAGTGAATATAAATTATAATGTATTTATATTTTGAAATTCGAGTTAATCAAATCAATTATTTTAAATATCTATATGATTAAAATATAATATATCATATTTTTTATAATAAATTATTTCAAATTTTGATTTTATATAACAAATTAATTTCTTATTCTTTTGGTGCTAACAAATATTAATTTTAAAAAATAAATATAATTAAAAATATCATATAATAGCAAAAGTATAAAAATAATAATAAATTAATAATTTGTTTTTAGATATAAATATTTAAATTACGTAAAAATGATTACATCTAATATAAAATAAAATGATGTAAAACATACCTGAATCCAGACCGAACCCGAACCCAGACCGAACCCGAACCCAAACCCGAATGGGCCCGAACCCGAATGGGCCCGAACCCGAATGAGCCCGAACCCGAATGAGCCCGAACCCGAATGGACCCGAACCCGAATGAGCCCGAACCCGGATGGACCCGAACCCGAATGAACCCGACCCGAACCCGCCCGAACCCGCCCAATTGCCACCTCTACTTATCACACAAGCTTAAAGTTGGTATTATCATTGTTTTAAGCCTAATATAAAGCCTTTTTCTATATCAATTTTTGGACTAAGATTTTTAAAGCTTTAAACCTTTAGTTAAAGCAAATCATTTTGGTAATTAAATTGGCATCTTTTTAAGTGTATGGAACTAATTTTAAATAGGATAATGATGTTATGAAAAGCTTACTTACTTGCCTATGAAGCTTATGGTTTACTAGTAAATTAGTTCTAAATTTAATTAACATTAAATATTGAGATTTTATGATCTTATCCAACATATTTTCTTCACTTCATTTAAAAGATGCTTTGCATTTGGAGTTCCTTTGTGGTTTTAAAATGTGTAGTTCTTATTTTCTTTTGTTTCTCTCTTTGTAATAATAATACAAAAAAAGTTTAACATCAATAGTTAATATGTACACACTGCTTTAATATACCCAAATACCTTGCAAATTAAGATAAATTTCATGAGTAAATATATGTATATATATACATTTTATATTAAAAATATATTATAATTAGGTCCATTTGTTTTATGTAAAATGATTTTTGAAAAATAATTTATACATTTTTCAGTATTTGTTTTTCAAAAAATAGTTTGGGCAAGCAAACAGAAAATTACCCATTTTTCTTGAAATTATCTTATTCTTTTTAAAAGTGTAAGATACTTTTTCGAGAGGTGAAGTAAAGCAAAAAAGATCGATCACTAAGTATAGAGATCGATCTCTTCTTATGGAAGGTGAAGAAAGACGACAAAAAAGAACCCTAAATATAGGATTGACCCTCATGTATAAAACCTGAAGCAAAACAAAAAATGGTTAATCCCTTCAAGTGTAGGGATCTATAATTTTTTTATATCAATGTAGATTTTTTTGAAAATATATATATTTTTTTCACATGATCATCCAAACAAAAAATATCAATTTTTTCAAAAAATAAATCTGTTTTTCAAAAAATTAATCTTCATGAAACAAACTAACACTAATTATAAATGAATAGAATTACTATACAATAATTGCCCACATTATTTTCTTAATTACAAATTAAGTATATGGTACAAATACAAAACTATATCATTTTCTTAATTAATAACTACTAATAAAGAACATAGTACAAATGTAAGCACATCATATCTTACTAGAGGATTCTTTTGAGGCATACTAGAGGATTCTTTACATTGTATAAGCCTCATTTTCTTTTAAAAATAAAATTAATAATAAGATATAAAAAAAGGCGTAGGAAATACGCACATGATGTTAGCTCACCGAACAAGAATACAGGAAAAAAAAAATACCCATCTCTAATAATTTCGAATATAATAAGAAAATACACACGTTTAATAAATATAAAAACAGTGTAATAAACATAATACATACATTTAATAATTTATGTCGCGATTATATGTATATAAATAATTACATGTAAAGAAATATGAAAATACACGTATTATCAATATAATTTTTTATTTACTAATGTACATATTTATCTTATCTATAATTTTTGAATTGACGAAATATACTTTTAAACTGTTATTATAAATATTTTTTTATTATTAATAAAATTTATGAATTTATAAATAAAATTTTAATTTTATTAAAATAATTTACTAAATAAATTAATTTAATAATAAAAAATAAAATTATATATAATTATGTATTTTAAAATTTTAATTTTTTACTAATTTTAAAATAAATCAATTTATTTTATATAAATAAAAAATAAAAAATATATTAAATTTTTTATCTTCATAATTAATTTTATATTAATATTAAAAATAATAAATTTTATAATAATTTAATATAATTTATCCATAAAATAAATTTTATATATTAATATACACTTTATTAATTTTATTTATTTTTAAAATGTATAATTAGATATTTAAAAATGAGTTTTGTTAACTTGTGCTTTTAAAGTTAGTTAATATATTATATACTATATATATATATAGTAATAATATTATATTAAATACAAAAAAATATAATTTTATTTATTATTTTTAATATATTAATTAAAAATATTAATATATTTATTTTAGAACACTTTGTTAGCAAAATTTTTAAAAAATAAATAAATTAAGGATTAAATAAAAAGATAAATATGCAACGTAACGTAATCCATGTCATGTTCAAAACTTCTGTTATTATTCTCTGAGTTGTGTTGTGTGCGTCTCAAACTTTCCTCTATGTTCCCTAACCCAAACTCATTGGTTCTGAATCTTTGTCTTCAAATTCTGTTCCTTCTTGTTTTCTAGTTTTCCCCAAAACCAATTCCCATCTTTTCTTCCTAAATCTCCATCGTTGTTTTAGAGAGAAATAAGAAAGACATAGTGCTATATATAAAGTTTTTGTAAGAGAAAGGTAAATGGCGGTTTTTACCGCCTGGATTATGATAGCGATCTTGGCTTTGGAGGCTGCGGTGGTTATGGGTGGTTTTCCAGCGACTTTGAAGCTGGAGAGAAGCATTCCTCTGCCGAGTCATGAACTCGAACTGAGTCGACTCAGAGAACGTGATAGACTCAGGCATGGAAGGTTGTTGCAGTCCTCTGGTGGTGTCGTGGATTTTCCAGTTCAAGGCACCTATGATCCGTTTCTCGTTGGGTAAATAAGTTCCAATCAAAATTTTTACTGCTGCTTTTTTCTTCCTTTTTTTTTTTATTTTTTTTATTTTTTTTTAAGTTTGGGCTTGATTTTTGGATCATTGGTTCCTAAATTTGGATTGAAAAGTTTAATTATTTGATGGGTTTTCGTTTTTTTGGGTATTTTCTATTTAAATGAAATTATCAATATTATTAGCTTCTTCTTATGTTCTTCATTTCCTTTGTTAAAGTTGGTTTAATCTCCTTTTTCCTTTTTAGTTCATTAATTATATTTTACAAATAGTAATGCCTTTTCTCATTCTCTTTGATTTTGATTTGCTTTGGACCCTTGGCTTTTGTTTTCTCTTTCCTTCTATTTCTTTTAGGTTTACTGATTTATTTCTTTTCTTTTAATTGTTTTTAGGCTATATTATACAAAATTACAATTAGGTTCTCCTCCAAGGGAATTCTATGTACAGATTGATACTGGAAGTGATGTTTTATGGATAGGGTGCAATTCCTGCAATGGTTGTCCTGAATCTAGTGGACTTCAAGTAAAATTCGCTTTTCCTTATATTTGTTTTTATTCTTGAACTGGTTTTTTCACATTCGTAATTGATTGAAAACAAAAGGACTTGAGCTACCATGTTTTCTTTACAGATTCAACTTAATTTATATGATCCTGGAAGCTCATCAACAGCTTCATTGGTCTCATGTTCAGACCAAAGATGTAGTGCAGGTGTCCAATCATTGGATTCCGGCTGTTCAGGTCAGAGCAATCAATGCAGTTACTCATTTCAGTATGGTGATGGTAGTGGAACATCGGGCTATTATGTAGCGGATTTGTTGCATTTTAATACAATTCTTGAGGGATCTATGACTACTAATTCTACAGCTCCCATTATGTTCGGGTGAGCTAAACCGAATTTGTCAATGTTATGATACTAATCATGTTTTTTCTGAATTTGTTTATTAGAAGGTGGAATTTATTGGCTTAACTTGTGGATTGTGAAACAGGTGTAGTGTGTTACAGACTGGAGACTTGACAAAGTCAGATAGAGCAGTTGATGGAATCTTTGGGTTAGGGCAGCAAAGTTTGTCTGTAATCTCACAACTTTCATCACAGGGAATAACACCTAGAGCGTTTTCCCACTGCTTAAAAGGAAATAATGGTGGTGGGGGTATACTTGTTTTTGGCGAGATTTTGGAGCCGAATATGGTTTATACTCCACTCGTCCGATCACAGTATGTTCTTTCTTGTTAGGAAGAAATTGTTACATTCTCTTTCTTGTTTTATCTCATAGTAGCAGCTCTGGTTTTTTACCTATCATGTCTGTTTGTGGTCCCTGCATATCTATTTCTTTCCATTATGCTTTATTAGGTTGTTTCCAGAATTAACTTTTTGCCTGTTCCTGGTTTTGAAATTGTCATTTTCTTCATTTATAACTGTATGCACTTTGTCATATTTGAAAGGTTTGGAGGAGAAAGCATGAAAGAAACAAACTGCACCTAAAGTCAGAATTTGTTATATCTTCAGTAATTCGTTGTTAGTTACTATGTTGCTCTGACTCTTCATTGTGCTTGAAGTACCCATGTCCGACGCATATCTGGACATGGGTATGGGGATATGATCCTCCAAGGACCCTTCAAATACATGGAAATCTTAAAAAAATTGAACATACCCGTGTCCGACACTCACATCCGAGTCCGAGTAACATAGGTTAGTTATTTACACTTACTGTGATGTTTGAATGGTAGATTTTCCTTATTATTCATAAAACCAAAAACACTTGTGTTTTTGGTGTGGAGCAACACTGGTAATACGATACATAATCTTACATACATAGGTTCATGAACTTGATATTCTACCCTTTCTGAAGTGACTTATCATTATTTGGCTAGCTTGCTGGTGGTGAGATCAAACAGAGCATGAGGAAAAGCCTGATCATAATGTTGTTTTGAATTTGCTAATTAGACATCTATTTTCTATGGTTCAAATGGTAGTATCGTTTGAACAGCATAGGAGCACCACGTTTGCTAGGCCTCTACATCTGAGACTGTTAAGAAAAAAGTATTGCTGCAGGTTTTCATGGTTATGGCGTAGTTTCAAGAGAATGAAAGATATTGTTTTAGTAATAAATCACAACGATACTTGGTGCTTTCTGAACTTTATGAAAAGTCTGGGTTTATGTCACTGAAATATTGGGTAGTCCTTATATTTAGCAGTTGTCTCCAAACTGTGGTAGATTAGTGTTTGAACAAGGTTAAAGCAATCATGAATTGTACTAGTTTCTGATCATAATTTCTTCCATTATTTGGTGGAAGCTGACTTTCAATTAAACATTGTCATGTTCATTATATGCAGCTTTATTCTATTTGAATAATACATTTGCAAATGTAATCTAAAAATATCTCTTAGTTCCAGTGATATAAACTATGCATGACATGAATCAAAGTAGTTATAGTTTAATAAGAAGATTAATACAGCAGTGATTTGATCATTTGAATTGGCTTTGTCTTTCATTATCAGTCTTAATAATAAAAGTAGCTACATTCTTGAATGTCGAAAGATGTTAAAGAGCTCCAACCTTTTAGTAATTGTCATTGGAGATTTATAATTTCCTATCTCCCGTAGATTAGATAGAGGTGATTTCTTTGCACTAGTGAATCTCATTTGATGAATGTGACCCTTTTTTTTTCCTTTGCAATATGTATTAAATAGCATGCTTACTTATGCACTTATTAGACACACCAAGTTAAACTTGGCTTATTTGGAGGCTTCTTCACTATGACACTGATAATCATCTAACAACTTCACAAGTTTCAGCTGATTCTGATATTTTAAATATTTAATGATCTTTTTTCTATGGCTGAGGCATTGCCTCAATAATAGACTCCTCACCAAAATGGAGGCCCCAAGTTGAGAATTTGAGATACCCCTTACTGAGACCATCAAGAGAAAAAATGAAAAAAGACCATCTTTCTGCTTGTTCGATAATATATTCTTTACGATTGGAATAGATAATGCCTGATGGCAACTTGCTTAACCATTCTTGTACCACCAAAATTTCAGGCCTCACTATAATCTTGATCTGAGGAGCATTTCAGTTGGTGGACAAGTTTTATCAATTGACCCGTCAGTGTTTTCAACATCAAGCAACCAAGGAACAATAGTTGATTCCGGAACAACTTTGTCATACCTAGCTGATGAAGCTTATGATGCTTTCGTCAATGCTGTAAGTATTGAGCTAGATTTTACTGGTACTTGGACATTAGCATTTTTTTGTTGTTGAAAAACTATGCTTTTCACCTACTATGCTTGTCTTTCTGGTTAATGAAACACGAGTACAATATGATTGTGAAGCATGAGTTTAATGATTTAAGTTATTCTCTTGTTATGCAGATCACAAACACTGTTTCACAAACTGTGCACCCTGTTCTTTCCAAGGGAAATCAATGCTACCTAATAACCTCCAGGTTGACTTCCCACAGATATTATTTCATTTTGTTTCATCAAGTGTTCAAAATCTTATTAGATGATTGTAATTGACATTATGTTAACATTCTGTTCAGTGTCATTGACATATTCCCTCAAGCTAGTCTGAACTTTGCTGGTGGTGCATCCATGATTTTAAATCCTCAGGACTATCTTGTCCAGCAGAATTCTATTGTGAGTCATCTAAAGCTTTGGACATGCTTACATAGATTTCCATCTACTTGTATCTTATTCTCTTTCTATTATATTTTAGAGAATCTGTCTGATTTTCTTCATTTGGAAAAAATAAAATTTGTTGGATGGGGTCCCTTCAACCTATGTTGCCCCGACTCTTCATTTTTCTTGAAGTACCCGTGTCTGACGCATATTCAGACATGGGTAAGGGGATATGACCCTCCAAATACATGGAAAAACTTAGAAAAAACTGAACATACCCGTATCCGACACTCACACCAGGGTCCGAGTAACATAGCCTTCAACTGGTTCCATAAATTTGACAAGCTCTTTTCTAGAACTCTTGCCCCCTTCTAGTCATTTTTGTTATTTATTTTATGTTCCTCTTTAATAACAGAATTATCAAGTTAACTATTCAACTATTTTCAATAATTTTATTTCCCAAGTAATGCATCTACAAATTCAATCTTTTAACATTTAATGGTATAAGGTGGATTCTCGCATTATTAGCTGCTGCCTTTGTTACCTGATGTTCTTTCATCGTTTTATTTCCTTTATTTACTACTTCCGTCTAAATCATTAGCCATTGTTTCAATTGCAAAGTGGAAGCGTATTGAAACAAGCCTTAAAGTTTAACTGTAGTATGAATGAAGTTCCTTGTCTGCGTCATGTTGTTTTTATTTCATATCCCGAATTTCGGAATATAATGGGTGACTTTGTTTTTTACAGGGTGGTACTGCAGTTTGGTGCATTGGCTTTCAGAAAATTCAGGGTCAAGGGATAACAATTTTAGGAGGTATTTTCACTTTTGCTCCGACTCTTCATTTTTCTTGAAGTACCCGTGTCCGACGCATATCCGGACATAGATTTATTTTTCTTGAAGTATCCGTGTCCGACGCATATCCGGACATGGATATGGGGATATGAGGATATGATCCTCCAAGGACCCTCTAAATACATGAAAATCTTGAAAAAAAATTAAACATACCTGTTTCCGACACTCACACCCGAGTCCAAGTAACAAATTTTCACCGCACAGCATGTTTTGATTGATTGGAATGTACCTGGCGACTTCATGGAATTTGGGCGTCTGGAAAATGTTTTTATTTTCATAATGTTCTGATGAGAATGAGACAATTAGTTATTTGCATTGTAGTGGTTTGATCACTGAGCTGGATGATATTTTTCTCCATGATGAAAGCAGCAACACAGATTAAAGTTTCACGATCTTCTGTTTTGCAGATCTTGTTCTAAAAGACAAAATCTTTGTTTATGATCTGGCGAATCAACGGATCGGATGGACGAACTATGACTGTAAGTGTAAATTACCCTTCTAAAATGAGCCTTAGAATTCGACAAAAGAATAGATTTTTGTCGATAATCTACGGTTGCACCGAATACCACAAGAATTTTTTTTTGATGTTGCACTAATCAAATGCTATGATTTCCACTTTTCTTTTATAACGGAAGAGGAAATTTAATGATAATGAAAGATGATAATATTCGAATCCGGAACTTAGTTCAGTTGGTTCATGCAGCCACTTTTAAGAAAGATGATATCCAGCATGTTTGAGATTCGAATCCCAGCATCTACAGCCCTTTCCCCTATCCCTAGACTGCGGTCTCCTTTGTACCCAAAAAAAAAAAAAATGATAATATTCAGAAACACCAGTGCCATGCCATTGGATTTCATCGAGGTTACGACAAACACTGAATCTGCTCCCTTGTGTGTATGTGATTAGGTTCAATGTCTGTCAATGTCTCTGCAACTGTTAATACAGGAAGAACTGAATTTGTCAATGCGGGGCAGATGAGCAATGATGGTTCATCACGGGATCAACTACGGAGCAGCATCATAGCTTTACTTCTACATATATTTGTGCTTGCCAATCTACTGTTTTGGTAGCATATACTGCAAGGATTCTGGAATTAACACTCTTGGTTTCATTGTATATTTTCTCACCGGTTTGTATTTACAGCAATCAGCAGCACCACGATTAATTATTTGATTGGTGCTAGTGTTACGTGCTGAGACTCAAGCTCGGACTTGGGTAGCAAACCTGGACCAACGCACAAACCGTGACACTAGCTTGTGGTTGGCTGCTTAGTGTGCAATACAATTGTAGGTTATTTCATGGCTCTGGTTTTGCTTTCCAGTGTATCTTCATCAGCCATGTAGAACATTACAGATTTTTAGGGGTTTACTCTATTGGCACTGGTGTAAATTACATTCATACAGGATCATTTTAACAGCAAATTTAATTTATAGAATCCTTCTTGCATTTTTTTTTCAAGCATTTCCTTTTAATCTGTGTTTCAATTGATTTTACTTAACTTCTAAAGAGTTAATAGGAGGAAAAAAAAAACAAAAAACAAATATTACTGTCACAAGGTACCATTTTAACTGTTTTTTTTTTCTTCTTCAAAATGGAACAATAGCTAATTTCCCATCTCTTAACCCTTTACCCGTCCAACCCTGCAAAGATACTCTAGAATTGAAGACATACCTTTGAGCTATATGAAATATACAAAAAGGAATTGCTTTTACATTTGGCATACAAACTAATCGTTAAATATTAATCTGATAATCCGTGTATGTATATGTATATTGTATATTGTATTTTGTGTTTTGTGTTTTTTTTTTCATGTTAATCGTGGAAACATAAACACGACACAAATTATTAAACATACTAAAATTCTAAACACGAATATGATATATGTTTTAAACTTATCGTATTAATCGTGTTGTATTACGTATATTACGTTGCTTTTGTGTTTAATAAACGTGTCATATTAGTGTCGTATTTTTATGTTATTTTCAAAATTGTCAGATCTATAAACATAAAGAAATAATGCTAGCAAATGTTGTTAAACCCATGGCATGAAACATAGTAGTAAGCATCATAGGCTCCTAGTCCTAAATACAATCATAATGATAATTAAGAATAGAAATAAATATATCATTCTCTTTCACCAAAAAAGGAATTTCCCCCAAAATCATTAAAAAAAATATAAACCCTTTTTTGTTGGCTTTAGCACCAATAATCAAAACATGAATTAAAAGATTTAATTTGTTTCTGATATTACAATTTGCTTGTCAAAGGCCAAAAAATGAAATCCTGATAAAAGAACTCTGATGCTTCAACTTCAAAAGATATATTTTTCATTATAACATGTTTCTGATCATAGTTTTACTCTGTACAAACCACAGATAACCCTTTGGTAATATAGCAAAATGATTCAAAACTAAAAAAAAAAAAAAAAAAAACAAGCAAGCCCTCAACCACAAAAAAATCAAGTCAGGATGGCCCCCGACTTGTAGGGATAACAAATTGTTCAAAGGCTATTGACAATATAATAATAACCCAAAGCCATCCTAAATAAGCATACGCACCCGAGCCTCTTAATTGGTTGGTGTATGCTTTTCCTGCTCAAGAATATAGTACTAGAGTTTGAATGCAAAATCTATAATCTATTTATAACAAACCTTAAAAGCTATCCCTAAACTCATCCTCATGCCTTGATTAGGGAAATTAAATTCATTTTCTTTTGTCACCTTAGCAATGACTTTGATTATTTTTTAGTGTATTCGTGTCGTATTCGTGTTAGTGTTATTTTTTGTGTTTTTAAAGTATTTGTGATCATATTATTTTTTCATGTGTTCAAAATATTATAAATTTACATAAATTTTACAAGTTAATAATTCATTTTATGTAGATTTGACATATTCTTGTCGTGTTCATATATTTTTCGTGTCGTGTTTGTGTTAATTTTTGTGTGTTCAAAGTATTATAAATTTTTTATATATGTTAATAATTCGTTTTATGTAGATTTTGGCACGTTCGTTTATTTGTTTGTGTTCATATTATTTTTCGTTTCGTATGGTATTTTAATTATTTTTTTTTCATATTGTGTTCGTCTCGTATTTCATTTCATCTAAATATTTTGCATAATTTGTAATGATTATTCAATTTAGAGAAAATTTTGTGTGTTCGTATCGTGTCTCAATTCATCTCATATTTTACATAATTTGCCATAATGATTTAATTTAGAGAAAAAATTGTATGTTCGTAACTTCTTCGTGTTATTTTATCGTGTGTTTAAAGTATTATAAATTTATATAAATTTTTCTACGTTAATAATTTGTTTTATGTAGATTTTAATACGTTCGTGTATTTATGTCGTGTTCATGTTATTTTTCTTGTCGTGTTTTAATTATTTTTTTCATGTTGTGTTCGTGTCATATAATCATGTTGTGTCCGAAATTACCAAGTCTAATTGACACTATTCAAATAACTTCCAATTTTATGTCACGTGTCATCGTGTTCTTATTATTTTTCCTATCATAATCGTATTCAAGGTATTATACATTTATATAAATATTGACACGTTAATAATTCGTTTTATGTAGATTTTGACACGTTCTTGTATTTGTGTCGTGTTTATGTTATTTTTCGTGTTTTAATTATTTTTTTCATGTTATGTTCGTATCGTATAATTATATTGTGTTCGAAATTGCTAGATCTAAATGATCATATTCAAATAACTCTCAATTTTAAATTAAGTGTCGTATAATGATGGAAATTATTATTTTTCTAAATTATTTTTACTTTTCTTACTTTTTTATTTTTCAAATTTATTATAAAATATCAATTCAAATCCGATAACATGTCCGCAGTGAAAGCACGTGCATATATCTAGTTCTTATATTAAAAGCAATCCCTTCAATTGCATAGCAGGGGAATTGCTTCTTTGGATACGTAATAATTTTTTTTTTTTTATTGTGGTGAAGAAAGAAAGAAAATGAAAGAAGAAAGAAAGAGAATAAAAAAAAGAATATGTGTATTTATATCGTGTTTGTGTTATAATTGTATTCAAAGTATTATGTATTTATATAAATTTTGACACATTAATAATTTATTTTATGTAGATTTTGATACGTTCGTGTATTCGTGTCGTATTCATATTTCTTTTCATGTCGTGTCGTGTTTTAATTATTTTTTTCATATTGTATTCGTATTGTATAATCACGTTATGTCCAAAATTACTAGACTAATAGACACTATTCAAATAACTTTTAATTTTGTGTCACGTGTAGCATAATGATTAGGAGTTGTTTGATCTTATTTTTCAAAAAAATAAATAAAAAACACTAGGACTTGGATTTAACCATTATTGTTTATCTAAATTAAATTTGGTAATTTTATAAATCTATTCATTTAAATTCATTATATATTTTACAAAGTTTGTTATAATTGTTCAATTTAAACTATAAATTTATTGACTTAAAAATTGGATCATTACATCTATCATACATTAATATAAATATTATATTCAAAAGATCAAATTGTACAGTCGATCCCTCTACTATAATGAACTGACGAATTTAGCCCCTCTACCTTAATTTGTCATAATCAACTTCTCGCATATTAATATTTTAATAATTCATATTCAATTGATAACTCCCGTTAATTTTTGCCGTTACTTTTGTTAGGTTTCAATTCATGCTCAAATAGAGATCATAGTAATTTCAATCGAATTAGAATTACAAAAGCAGCGAAATTTAAAAGCAACCATAGCCGAAAACCACCATAGGATCGACTTGTATGTTAGAAATCGATCTTGTACTAGCAAAAACAAATCATTGGCTAATCACTCATACCTCGGATTTCAAGATTGCCAAAATCCTGAATCAATAATTCAAACCAATTGTTCTTTTACACTGAACCCAGTTGTCACAAATCAAAGCCGTCCAATTGTTCGACCTCCAATGATAATCCACACAGCTGACTTGGAAAACCTTCTAGACTGTATTTTAGCAATTGACTATGCTAGTAATCAAAGGTTTCATTAAACCTTCCACTTCCTGAAGCCACAAAACCAAGCAAGCAGAAGACAGAGGAATCGAATTCCCCTTCCTCACTTCAAGGTCGGCGGCCGCACACTACAAGGAGCAAGGAAGCGGCGCTAAAATCCCAGGGTTTCATCACATAGGGTCAGCTAGCTATAAGGTGTATTTATAGCCAGATTTATTTGCATACCAACTTTTGGTTTTATTGCAAATAAGTCCCTATACATAATTAAATAAATCAATTAAGTTTTCATAACTTAATTTTCATTTAATTAAGTCCCAATCTCATTTTAATTCTATTAATCACCTTTTGTGTGACCCATTAGGCCCTCAACATATTGGCAATAAATATAATTTAATTCATTCAAGAATTAACAATCTATATTCATAGATCATGAGCGGTATCTAGCAATGCATCATGACCACCCAAATGTCGAGAGAGTCAACAATGTTCGACAAGCCTTTCAGTGTACAGTGTGTCAGTTTAATTCCATCCTTTCATCAAATATCGCGAAATAGGACTCTTTAGCCCATTTCATATTAGTCCTGCAACTTCTTATTAACTCTTTAAATATCGCTTTGGCCAAGGACTTCCATAAGTTAATAAAAGTCAGGAACAAATGAGATATGTCTCCTCATATCACTTGGGAAGGACTTCCATAAGTTAATAAAAGTCAGGAACAAAATGAGATATGTCCCCTCATATCACTTGGGATGATGAATCCTCTCTGGATCACTTATCCATCTTCGTATACTTCATGTCATACCCAATATCACCCTACCATTGGCATCCCTTCTTGGAACCCGTTCACGATGAAATCTAAGTGTGACAGTTCACATACAAGATGACCTGGTGTCTCAAGTCAAAGGATTATTTACACTACTGACACATGAGAGTATTTTCATAGACACTTGAGTGAAATACCAAATGGAACTCTCATAATGGGTCATGTTCAGTGAACTTGTTCAACTAACAAGCACCCATATGTTATTCTCAAGTATCTCCATACTTCAACCTATGAGATCAGTTCCATGCATCATATACACGGAGGCTTAACATATGTCAGTCTTTGAGCATTGTCAATCCCTTGTCTTGACAATACAATGACCAGGAACCTTTAGAAACACGACTTTGATGCATAAGGATCCTCATAATTATAACTCCTTACAATTTCTTTGTAAAGTCATTGTGTTTCATGGGTTTTATCTTCACAAGTTATATATAACTAATTATAACAAATCTCATGGATAAAGAAATACCTCTATAATAACTATAATAAAATTGTCAAATACATAAACAGTCTAATTATAGTTTATCATAAGCAAACCAAGATTGGTTTGCAGGGCTTACAACTAACAACTTTAGCTGACGTAACTGTTGACTTCCTGATGTGGACGTTGACTTTTTTGTATTTTTTCATTGGTCTATTGTTGATGACATGGAAATGACGTGAAATTGTTTAATAATTAAAAATTAATAACCAATCTAACATGGCATTTTTGAAAAAAAAAAATTCATTAAAATAGATGACGTGGTATTTTATTTTGGCCACATGGATTTTTTTTAGCTATTTTACATCTCAAAAAAGTCAAGTGTCTTAACTGTTTTTCTTCCCTTTTTTTCATTTTTTTTCCTTTCATACAAAATTTTAAGAAAATCCAAAAATTACACCTAAAAGAAACCCGAAAATTACAACAACAACCAACCCAACAATTGCACCCAAAATCAAATCGAAAAAAGTAAGTTTTTTTTTTTTTACAAATAAATTTGATAAAACGTTTGTTACTTTACCATGCCTAAGAAGTTTGGATTCCACAATTTTTCTCTTGTGCTTTTAATGGAACTTAATGAACCTATACTCGTAAGTGGTAAGTAATAGGGCTTTTTTGTTATCATTTTTCATAACAGTAAAAGAGGGGCTTTACAAATTTCAGAAATCATTCTTCTTTTTTTCAAAAAAATCAACTATAAAAATACAATTTTCAAAAATTCAAACCAAAAGTTCAAAATTTAAAATGGAAGTTTGTTGATGGTATCTGGGTTTTAACTAGAAAAAGAAGAATGCAATGAGAAAAAAAGGGATTTTTGGCTTGAGGGAGATCTAGCAAAAGAAGAAGAAAAAAGAAAGAGAAAAGGAAAAGGAAAAAGAAAAAACAAAAACAAAAACAAAAAGAAGAAGAAGAAGAATGGAGAGGTTGCCACCACTGGTGGTAGCTTCTCCGACATAGAGGGAAAACATAAAAAATAAAAATAAATAAAAAAAGAGAGAGGGGGGCACTTTAGGTGATGAAAGAAGTAAAAAAGAGAAGAAGGGAATACAAGGAAGAGAAAGAGAGTGAAACCACCGCCAACGACAAGAGAGGATTGGCAAAGAATTATGGGATGGGAGAGAGACGGCTAGGGTTAGTTTTTTTTAGAGAAAGAGAAGAGAAAATTGAAGAATATGAATGGTATTTTCAGAATTTTGGTTAAAGCCAGTAAAATTAAATTAAAGGAGAAAGGAAAAAATGGGAAAAAAATGTTTAAAATAATTCAAGAGATAAAAATCAAAAATAATATTAAGCTTTTTATTTTATTTTTAGTTATAAAAAATGTTCTAAATATTACACATGGCGAAATTAGTAAGTTTTTGCCAAAAAAATTTCATGTCATCAAATGCAAACGGATGAAAATTTCATAAAAAACCAAGTCAAAAAGTCAAGGTAAATGTTAGAATGTCAAATGCCACATCAGCTAGAGTAACGGAAGAGGTTAACAGAACTTATCAATTGGACCTAAATCATTAAAATATTAATGTACAAGGAGTTGATTATTACAAACTAAGGTAGAGAGACTAAATCCGCTAGTTCACTATAATAGAGGGACTCACAGTACAATTTGACTTATTCAAAACTTACATAAATAATCTACAATATATATGAAAGTACGAATGTGGAAAATCTTTTGAACGGACGAAAATACTCATTGTTGTTCATTATATTACTAATTTACTATTTTAAATATTTTTTATTATTAATAAGATTTATCTAATTTATAAGGAAGAGATTTAGTTTTATTAAAACACTTTCGTTAAATGGATTAATTTGATAATAAATAAAAAAATTAAGTTTATATGAAACTGCTTTATTTTAAAAGTTTAATTTTTCACTAACCTTGAAAAGTAAATCAATTTATTTAGTATAAATAAGAAATAATTAAATTTTATATTAAATTTTGGGTTAAATACTAAATTAGTCCCTCTACTTTAGGCCTTTTCTCTGTTTGGTACTTGAAGAAATTTTTTTGTCACTTTGGTACTCAAACTTTCCTGTAGTCAATCACATTGGCCCTTTGTCCTAACACCGTTAGTTAATGGTTGACTAGGCAAAAAATCAACCAATCAAAGCCTGACACCTGGCAAAACTGCCACATCATTCGTGCCATGCCATCATGAATGAAAAAAATTATAAAAAATTATAAAAAATTCAAAAAATATATATAAAATAAAAAACTATTTTTTTTAAATCAAAATTTAATTTTTTTTTTTAAATTTAGAAATTATAAAATTATTAAAAATCAAAGGATAAATCTAAAAAATTAAAAATAAAAAATAAAATTTTAAAATATAGAAATTTCAAATTAAAATAATATATATGAAAATTCAAAATTAAAAAAATAGAAATTTTAAATTTTAAAAATTAGAATTTTTTTAAATTTTTAAATTTTTATTAAAAATATTCAGATTTTTTTTCTTATTTTTTAATTTTTTTACAGACTTTTAAATATATATATATATAAAGTTTTCGATTTTATAATTTATTTTGATTTTTATAATATATATAAAAATTAAAAATTAAAAAAAATAGAAAATTTAAATTTAAGAATAGAATTTTTTTAATTTTTATTAAAAATTTCAGATTTCTTTTTCATATTTTTTAAATTTTTTTACAGATTTTTAAATATATATATAAAATTTTCAATTTTTATAATTTATTTTTAATTTTGGTTTTTAATTGTTAATTTTATAATTTAAAAAAAAATGAGATTTTCAAATTTTTAATTTTGATTTTAAAATTATTTTGATTTTTATAATTTTTTTCTCATATGATGACGTGACACTAATGATGTGGCAGTTTTGCCACGTGTCAGGCTCTGATTGGTTGATTTTTTGCTTAATCAGCTATTAACTAACTGTGTTAGAGCAAAAGGCCAATGCGATCGACAGCAGAAAAATTCGAGAACAAAGTGACAAAAATTTCTTCAGGTACCAAACGTGACAAAAGGCATAAAGTATAGAGGTTAATTTAGTTATTAAACCCTTAAATTTTTTATATTCATAATTAATTTTGCATTGATATTAAAAATAATAAACCTTATAATAATTTAATATAAAACAAATTTTATTAAATTTTAGTTAATATACACTTTAGTAGTTTTATTTATTTTTAAACTATATAACTATATATTCAAAAATAGATAAAACAACGAGTATTCACATGCTATTATAAATAATCCTTGTTATTCACTATATTTCTAAATTGCCATTATAAATATTTTTTTATTATCAATAAAATTTATCTAATTTTTTTTAAAAAAAAAATTAATTTCATTATAAACTTTTATTAAATGGATTAATTTAATAATAAATAAAAAAATTAGATTTTATATGAAATTATTTTATCTTAAAAAATTTATTTTTTCACTAATCTTAAAATGTAAAGTTCATTTATTTGGTATAAAAAAATTAAATTAAATTTTTTATTTGATATAATTAATTTTATATTAATATTAAAATAATAAACTTTATAATAATTTGATATAATTTGCACATAAACAAATTTTACATATTAATGCAAATTTTAATTAATATATAATTATATAATAAAAAATTAATTAATTAATGAACATTCACGTACGTTTGTATGTGATAACAACTATTAGTTAAATTAAACATATAAATGATTAAATTATGTAAACCCGCTGCCAAGGGCTCTACATATTCGGATCCCCAAACAGACAGGCACGTCAAATTTAGCAGTAAAACATGACTTCCTTCACATTGTCTTTAATGGTTGGGAGAGGCCTAACCTCAAAATTTCCGTCCTCTTTCCGTCCCCCACCTGTAAAGCCACTGTACGAAGTCTCATCCTTCACGTAATAGCGTGCCCGAAAAGCTGCTAGACGGGCATAATACACCGGAGGCACTGCAAATGAAATCAAAATATAAACAAATGATACAGCTAAAAACAGATTTAAGAGTAGTTAACAAAAAGATCACCAACCTATGGAAACCGACCGAGTACACCTTGCATACCTGTAATGTAAATGAGTAGAACTATTATATAATAATTATTACTAATCTCAGAACTATTTATTCACCCAATTTCAGATTTTGGAGAAATAGGTAAACACATACGTGTAACATAAACTGTTTGTGAGCACCTCCAAGATGTCTGCAGTGAAATTGTTTTCATCATACAAGACATGGTAATGAGTCGGCTTGCTTGTTCCCTACATAAGAAAAATAGTGAATACCTTTAAAAAAAACATAGTATCAACAGTGTTGAAAAAAATTGGACTGGTCAATCGGATCGGTTTAATCGAAAATCAATGACCTGTCCGGTCTGACACATATCAAAAAACCGGAGATTGAATGAACCGGTAAAATCTGATTTTTTGTTATTTTTATTATTTTTTTATTAAAATTATTTTTGTAAGTGATAAGATTTGAATCTTTAACCTCTTGATCATATATTAAAAACCATATCATTAAACAGAATACATATTTTTATTAACTAATTATTATATTTAATACTTAGTTAATATAAGAATCACAAATTTAATATTTAATTTATTTTTTAATTGAATAATACGGTTCAACTGGTGACCCGGAGGTCACACCGGTTTGACCTCCGGTCCTGTTTTTTTTTTCATTATCATACAGAAGGAGCCTGTCAAAATAATATAAATTGATCATCCTGTCAGACAGAAGGCAAGCCTAGTTTACCTGGGTTCCAGCATGGCTACAGAGATAAAAATCAATTTCTGTAGGGTGGCAAATGCTAGTATCAACAACAGTACCTGCAAAACATGGTTATAGTAAAAAGTTCAAACAATTCTGCAGCAAGGGAGGTCAAGAGAATATGATCAACCCCTATTATAAGATTTATTACCTGCTTGAATATTGCCACTCCTATCCGTTTGGCTAGGGTCAGTAGGAAATAAGCGAGTAAAATGCCTCTTCTGCACCACAACAAATGTAACTCGTGGCATATATCCCTCCTGTAGTGAGTCACAAGCCTGGAAGGATCACAAATGCTGGCATCAGCAAGACCAAACACCAAACATCGCATAAAGGAAATGTAGCAAGATTTTATTAAGCAAACCCCTAAAACCTTTAATACCTTTCGAATTGCATCCATTTCATAGAACAAAACTTGATTAAATTGGCCTTCACCAACACCATCTCTGCCAAATTAAATAACACAATATCAGCAATGCTGGTAAAACACATTCAAGGATTTAGATGATCAGAAACAAGGGTTACCTGTAGAAAATAATCCTGTACGGTTTTTGTCCAGTTGACTTAAAGAAAGCCACAAGCAATTCCCTAGAGAAAACAAAAAATATTTATGAAATATGTAAAGTCTTCTAATAACTATAAAATGATCCTAAAATAAATCCATATCCACCTCCATACCTAATCATTCCACCCTGAACTATACCCTTTTGCGGATCCTGAACTGTTTTATAGAGATCCTGGATTATTTCCTCCCGATGAGGCTGTGCAGAGACAACTCCGCGATAATTGGTTAACTCTGGCCAATCCATTGAAGCAACTACCTGCAGCCAGTCAATCACCCTTAACATGATGAAGGAACAGAAAAGAGACAATAGAGAACATGACTATGCTTACCGCAGCAATTGAAGAACTAGAATCTTTCCCAGGCCATGGATGAGTGACATCCGCACCAAATATAATTGTAGGGTAATCAGACACAAGCGGAATTTTTCTTTGAACGGCATCATTCAGCACCGTATTTCGTCCCCCAACCTAGTCAATTTACAACTCTCAAAAATGATTAAAAAATATAACAAAGGAGCCAACATGAATATCAAATAAACAATGAAGCAGAAAAAGTACCTTCACATTAATCTTCAGAGAAAGATTTTCAAAATATTGAACGCTAAACTTTGCAGCTGGCTTGGGCTGACAACATTGGGAAACAATACCTAGCTCCGTCTCGCATATTCGTTTAATTTTGCCTGTAAGCAAAATATTTTAGTTGCACAGAGAAAACTCAGTATTATCCAAATACTTTAAATCTTGACCTCTTACCATATGAGCCAGTCTGATCAGGTAAGATAATTATCAACAACTGAAGAGGCCTCTTCAAGCCCGTAGACTCCTTGTAAATATCCGAGAGAGCTTGATCAATTCTATCAGGACGAGCTGAACGGATAAGGATTGAAGCAGTTTGGCAGAATACCTTGTAATAACAACCAAATGGGAAATCAACTCCGTCAATTACTAGATAACAAGCAGGATACCTACACTTAAGAAACCACACAGCATACCATTCCTTTGCTGTTACACATTTTCACCAGCTCTATACAGAAGTCTTCCGACATATTAGCATATTCTAAGGAGAAGTTCACACAAGTCCAAAAATCCACTTTCCCACCATTGACCATTTTCTGCAGAACCAAAAAATAATAATAAATAAAAAGTTGATCAGTGAAAATCCTGGCATAGCAACACTTCACACAAATGACTCCTTTTGCCTTCAGGTTCCAAGGGCTGTATATATAGGGTTCTATTACTAGTAACTTCTTAGAGACCATTCTTCTAAAACCTCAAAAGTCAAGAAAAAGCATCATGTTCCAAATCTTTAGCTGGCTATGTATTAAAAGTGCTCCAATCCTGCCCAGAGCTTATCCAATACAAATCCCTCTAAAGAATTTAAGACACATTACAATGTAAAATATACACCATGGAAACACATACGAACTCTTGAATGGAACTGGAAATGAGATGCAATTCCAGTTCCTTCAGAAATTGCAAGATCTTTGGCTCAAGAAGGAGCTGAAGCATCATTTTGACACGGTTCTGATTCCTCTATTTTTTCAATAATACATCAGAGATAGAAAAGCTTTTCCACAGGAAAAGTCGACAGTCAAAGAGAACTAGTATACCACCTTGTTGATCATGTTCCATGCCCCAAACCCAGGGTTAACACTTCTTTCTCGCCCACTATCATGATACTTAAGCTGCAGGAACCAAAACAGACAAACATCAAGTTTATAAAAGATAGTAAGTATGATTTCTCTTGAAAATATAACATATTGGCATGTAATTACCATTGGAGGAGGCAAAACTCGTGCATCAACCAATGCAAGGTCTTTTTTAACTTGAATTCCAAATTCTTTATCTACAAGATCATCTCCCTCGAAATTATTAACCCTCACCATCTGCAGCAACATGATATGCCAGGTGAATCACAATTCTTAATTAATCAACAAAACAATAAATGCTGCTATGAGAAGAAAGTATCCAACATTGTTGTACCTTGTTAATATTCTCCTCCCTATCACGTGGACGTTGACAGGTTATTTTCAACAGTGCTTTTACTTGTTGATCATTTAGCTTTTTTGTGTATCTCTGTCCCCCAACAATCCTGCATAACTGTATAACAAACAAAATCACATAGGAGAAAAGAATGAAAAATATCAGTAGAAAGCGGTAAGAGAAAAAAAAGGAGAAAATAATTCCATGTCCATATAAAGTGAAAACCTCCATTGGAAAGTGGAGAGGTTTATGTTTACTTCCACATTGAAGGGCAGGCAAATATGCATATTTAAGCACAATGTTGTATTTATCACGGAAATACTGAACCACAGACTGATTTGTTCTCTTGTCTTCAAGAGTAAACCTAGAAAAACCAAAAATTGGACAAAAGCATAATTAGACTAAATAGGAAAAGAGAAAAGCAATCAATAAGGAAAAATAGTAGTAGATCATTGTGACAATATAACAGAGAGCAAAGGCTTGGGAAATACAAATGTAATAGCAAAAATGTTCTACTTTTTACAGAAATCCTCATTCAAATATTTTGTAATCTGCTTAGTATCATCCAAAAGGGTAGTTTAAGGTCTTTGCACAATGATGGTAGCTATTGACTAACATATCTAGCATAAAAGATATTTTAGAACAACTAGATCATGACCAAATACCAACAATTGTGAACTGCAACTAAAAAGAATTCTGATTTGACTTGAATATGGAACTTACATAAGTAGTAAACATATGAGACACCATACTGGCCAAGTATTAGTACTTCAAATATTTATAGCAAGTATAGCGTTATAACAAACTCACGTTAACTGGCTTATTGGCTCTCTAGATATGCCAACAATCTTGCAAGTTTTTGCATACTCCATGTGCTTAAGTTCAACCCTTACTCCATTCAAGGCCTTTTTCACCTAAAAATCATGGCAATAGAAACAACATTAAGAAATTTCAACCAGTTATAAAGACTATGAAGTAAATAACTAGATGCAAAAAATAGTTAAAACAGAAGGATAAGGTGAATACTTCAATACGATCTTGATCAGACAGAGGCCTTGACAGGTTTGCATACTTGAAATGTTTGGCAACAAACTCCGTAACCAAAATTGGCTCATAGAATGATCGAGCAGATATATCTGTAAAGAGAAACCAGACATTGAAAAGAAAACCAGTACAACTACAACTAAAACATTAAGTAAAACTGGTTACACAAATTGTAAAAAGTAAATAACAATAATCATGGAGTAGCTACCAATATTAAGAGATAAACCCATCTGAGTGGGCCGAAGACACTGATAATATCCCATCCAGTACTCTATTCCATTACCAAGCTCTCCTTTACAACCTAGTTGTGGACTGAAAAATGACCTTCCCACCATAGTATAACTGCCAAAGAAAGTTTCAAATAGATTAAGCCCCTAGAGAGGCATAAAAGTTTAGTTTCAGCTATTTAATAACAAATGCTGAACATTATTAGCAACAAGCAAGTACTTCTCAGATGGTTTAACCCTAAGAACAACATCCAGCACTTGAATAGTTTCTTGAGGACATTCAAAATGTCTTCTGCACAAGAACTCCCGCAGATAATGAAGATCAGGCTTGGATGCCAGTTTGATAGCCACCTTAAATTGCCGTTCCTTCCTGCAACAACAGACAACCAGACAAATCACCCTTAAACAACAATGATACCATATAAAAAGAAAAATACGCATAGACTATGTTACCCGGATTCAAAGTATCGGATATGGTTTAGGGTTTTTCCATATGTTCGAAAGATAATTCCTCATCCATGTCTGAATATATGTCGAAGACAGGTTTAGCTACAATTACTTTAGGAAAAAGACTTAAATATAAAAGTGGTTCTTATACTATATTACTTTTCTCAGTTTGATAATTTTTGTTCTTTATCGGGTACCTGTACTATAAATCCGTCAAACAAGTTGTTACTTCACACTAACGCATTTAAATGAATGATTATGTGTTAAAATAATATCCGATGAAATATGACACGTGGCAAAAATGTCATATCAATGCAGACACGTAGTTATTAAGATAAATAAATTCAAAAAAATAATTATAAAATTCAAAATTAAAAAAAAAATTAAAAAATGATTTATATTTTCATTCGATGTTATTTTGACACATCATCATTCATTTAAAGGCGTTAATGCAAAGTACCAATTTGTTTGACCAAATTATAATACAAGTACTCAATCAAAAACAAATATGCTTTAACTGATGAAAAAAGTAAATATAATTCAAGCGTCAATTTTATATTTAAGCTTAAGAAAATAAAAAATCCGGGTAATACGGCGGATAGACACCATCATAATATTCAATGATATTACCTTGCTGAACTAGATGAACCACGATTGCGATCTTCGTCAATTAACTTGACAACAAACTCCTTCGAGTCAAACGGCAGGGCACCTGCTGTGTACAAGCTCTTCCGGCCATCGTAGGCTGGACACCGACGACCGAGATGTGACTCCTTGTACGACTTAGTGAGTTGTTCCATTATAGTTCTATTCACCTTCTTTGAGGTTACCTCAGGAGTTATGGAAACCTATAAGCCATGAACAAAGTACCAAAAGCCATTAAAAGAAAAGGGAATAAAATGCAAAAGTAAACAGAGATGACAGTCAGGTAAATAAATAAACAAACAGAAGAAACCGCTAAATTCAATGAATAGGGACTAAACACAAATGTGGAAATAATTCTCCCAAAAAAATGGAAATAATTTAAGCAAATGATTAACAGTTAAAATCTTCTTTAATTTGCTTCTAACATAAATTTACAACAATCTATAAAAGAAATTACTAAGGCCTTCCACGTATAGGAACGTAAAAAAAAACAGAGATATAAGCACACACAAAAAAAAAAGAGAAAAAATAAAACTACCAAAAATAAAAAGATTAAAACAAGAGGCCAAAAATGACAACGAAAAATATCGGCTAAGAATCAAGAAGAGAGAGACAGAGAGAGTTACATCGTAGTGATGAAGATCTTTATTAGCAACATCAACGAGGAAATGATTGGCTCTAACCCTGCATTTTCTACCGACCGTACTCAGACCTGGCCTTGGCGGGAACCTAATGGCCTTTGAGGACGACGGAGGAAGAGGAGTCGCCGTCGTCGCATCCTGCGGCTCCAATGTAAGCTTCTGGGTGACCTCTCTGCTCAGTGATTCCGCACCAGAACTCGACGAAGGATGATACGCCGAAGAAGTAGAGGTTGCCGGCGCAGATGGAGGAGGTGGCTGAATTGGAGTCACCTGAGGAAGAGGACCAGAGGATCCACGTCCTCTACTAGAATCAGGACCTCTTCCTCTACCACCACCGCCACCGCGAGGGAAAGACGGTGACGGTTGATCGCGACCAGAGTCCTGTCCCCGGCCACGCCCACCACCGCCGCGACGTCCAAACATCACCGTTAAACGATAGGAAGACTGATAGAGTCAAGAAGAAAATCTAAAAGGTGAGGAACAGAAAACACAAAAAATGATGCTGACACCTGTACAGACTTTGAAACGAGACTCTAAATACCGAGAGCGAAGCGGAAGAGAGAGCCTTTTTTATATACTACTAGTATGGTGGCCCGCGAATTCGCAGGTAACTTTTTAAAAATAATAAAAGGTGAATAATATATTATATAATATCTATTACAATATATAAAAGCAATTCCCTCAATTGAGAGGATTGCTTTAATTGGCCTTGCTACGTGGCAAGGCCAAATTTTTTTAATTTTAATGAAAAAATAAAAAATAAACGAAAAAAATTATGTATTTATGTAATGTTCGTATTATTTTATATAAATTTTGACATGTTAATAATTTATTTTATGTAGATTTTGACATATTTATATATTCGTGTCAATTCATGTTATTTTTCGTATCATATTTTAATAATTTTTTTCAATATTGTGTTCGAGTCATATATATATATATGTTATGTTCAAAATTGTTAGGTCTAATTAACACCATTCAAATAACTTTTAATTTTTTGTCACGTGTCATATTGTTCGTGTTCGTATTACTTTTTATGTTATAATGGTATTCAAGGTATTATAATTTTGACACATTAATAATTTATTTTATGTATATTTTGACACATTCGTTATCATATTCATATTATTTTTCATGTTATATCGTGTTTTAATTATTTTATTACAATATATAAAAGTAATCCCCTCATTTTGAGGGGGATTGCTAATTTCCTTGGCCTTGCCATGTGACAAGGTCACTTTTTTTTCTTTTTAGTGAGAAAGAGATAAAAAGAAAGAGATAATATAATTAATGATCTTTAAAGTTTATCAAATTTATCAATATAGTACCTGTATTTTTAAAATATTTATTTTGATACTTAAAGTTTAACTATGTGTGCTATTATAAATCATGTTTGTAACATCGTTAAATACTGGGTACATGATTTTTGTATCCAATAAAAATTTAACACGTGACACCATATAATGATACCACATGTATTAACATAAAAATTATTATTTTAAAAACATAATGATGACATGTGGCACCACAATATGATGCCACGTGTAGTAACTTAAAGAAAGGAAGGAAACAAAATTTAAAAAATATTTTTTAAAATTTTTAATTTTTGTAATTTTTAATAAATATTTTTTTAAAAGAATCAAATAATTTAATTTCATATTTAATTTTTTTAATTTTTAAAAATAACTTTTTTAAGAAACTATTTTTAAAAAAATTTCAAATATTATAAATAGTTTAAGAAATAATTTTAAAATAATTTATATTTAAAAAATAATTTTAGCTAAATATTTTAATTTTATAATTTTTAAATTAAAAAAACAGATGTTAATTTTTTATTTTTTAATATAATTTTTTATTTTAAAAAAAATAGATATTAATTTTTAAAAATATAATTTAAATATTTTATATTTTTAAAATATTATTCTCTTTTTTAAAAAACTTTTTTTACAAAATTCATATATTAATTTCTAAAAAATCAGGTACAACCACGTGTCATTACCTGATTGGTTAATACCAAATCATCATCTATATTTAACGGTGTTAAGTCAAAGTACTACATTAATACACAGTTTGATACCACATTGAACATTTTTAAAGTACAAGTACCACATTAACAAATTTGATAAATTTCAATAGCCATTCATGACATTATCCCAAAAAAAAAAGGGAAAATTGGAAAGAGAAAAAAAATTGTGTATTCGTGTGATGTTCGTATTATTTTTTCATGTTATAATCGTATTAAAAGTATTATATATCCTATAATTAAAAGCAATCTCCCTCAATTGCAATGTTAATTGAGGGGGATTGCTTCCCCTTGGCTTGCCATGTGGCAAGCCAATTTTTTTATTATTATTATTATTTTTGTGAGGAAAGAAAGAGGAAAAAAAGAGATTTGTGCGTTCGTATTATTTTTCGTGTGATTATTGTATTCAATGTACATGTTAATAATTTATTTTATGTATATTTTAACACGTTCATGTATTCATGTTGTCTATATACCTACATTAAAAGCAATTCCCAAATGGCATGAGGTTTAAGAATTTGAAATTTTGAAACACCCTCCCTTTGTTACATAAGTCATGTCGTTAGTGTATTTGTGTATTAATTAGATCGAAAATAACCCGAGATTCAAAATATCTCATGTAGATTTTGACACTTTTGTATATTTGTGTCATGTTCATTTTATTTTTCTTGTTATGTCGTGTTTTAATTATTTTTCCATTTTATATTTATATCGCATAATTATGTTCTGTCCGAAATTACTGGATCTAATTGATCATATCAAATAGCTCTATTTTATATCAGGTATCGTATAATAATGGGAGTTATTATTATTTTAAATTATTTTTATTTTTCAAATTTATTATAAAGTATTAATTCAAATCCAATAACATATTCGCAGCGAAGCACGGACATTTTTTAGTTAGATTAATAAAAATATTTATTATTAGAAATTGAAATTTTTAAAAATTTTCAAAAAATAATGGAAGTATCAATCCAAAAGAATAAATCATTCTATTTGAGCAATATAATTACAATTAATTATAATTACCATTAATTTTTAATATCATCATTATTATATTTACAAAAATCATGAAAAATGTTTAAATTTTAAGAACAAATTCTTCGTTATAAAATACTAATTTATTTTCAACCTTTATAAAAAATAATTGATTAAAATGTTTTATTATATTTTTTTCATTATTTAAAATGATTATAAATTTTAAAAATATTGTAATATTACTTCTTTTAAATAATTATAATTATCTTTTATTAAAATTATTTATCTTTAATTATTTTTAAATTAATTGATCAAAATACTTAATTTTTTTAAGTTGAAATAAAATTCTTTCATAAGACATGCATAATAATATAATATAAATATAAATCCAATAACTTATATCATCATTTAACATAACTTTTTTTTTTACCATTTAACCATCATAATTTTTTTCTTTTAATTCAATACCTAAAGTAAAAAAAAAAAAAAAAAAATCCATTTACATCAATCCATTTCATATTATTATAAAATTTTAATTACATCAATACATCTCATATTATTATTCAATATTTTTATTTTTATTGATCACTTATCAATATAATAATTTTATAATTCAATAATATAAAAATAAAAAAATTATTATGATCTTATTTTCAAAAAAATTAAATAACCAATCATTATACGATACGTGATACAAAATTAAAAATTATTTGAATAGTATCAATTATACTTGACATTTTGGACACAACAAGGAAAAAATACAACATGACATGAAAAAATAACATGAACACGACACTGATATCTAAATAAAATGAATTATCAACGTGTCGAAAATTTATATAAATATATAATATCTTAAATACGATTATAACACAACACAGATATACAAATCTTTCTCTCTCTGTTTTTCTTTCCTTTCTTATCCTTCTCTCTTTCTTTTTCCTTTCTTATTCTTTTCTTTCTATTTTCATTTTGTTTTTTTAATGAAAGCTTGCCTCACACGTGCCAAGCTTATAAAAACTAATTGGTTTTCCAATTGAAGGGCTTACTTTAATATTACAAGCCGGAAGCAACGGGATGAAATTTAAAATTGTTAGCATTTCATTATTTCTCAAAAAAAGCAAATAACAATCCATTACATAAATAAATAAATTTTCGCAAATCACTGTAAAAAAATCATGCATTTAAAGAAAAATAAAAATAAATGAATAGATTAAAAAGGTAAAGAGCAATCACATACACTTCACCTACCTTTCTAAACATCAAAAAATATTTAAGAAAAACGTTAATTCACAGCAATTTGATATTAGGAAAGGAACAACAATAAACATTAAAAAGCCAAAATAAGTTACAATATAATATACTTAAAATGAACTCGAGTCCAAAAATCCGTCCAAAAAATTCAAACATAATTCCATCCAAATTCAACTTGATCAAAAAAGTTAAAACTCCGAATCCGAGAAAACTTGAATCTGAAATGATCCACGCTCGAAATAACCTAAATTCGAAATGATCCGAACCCAAGACCGACCCCATCATAAATTCGTAATAACCCAAATTTAATACAAAAATAAGAATGATCGAATTGTAATTAAATAATATTTTATAAAATTAAAAATTTAATTATTAATTTTATTTTAATATTTTTTTAATCAAATGTTGAAATATAATATAAATATATATATCAAAACGTGAATTTAAATTAATAATCAAATAAAAAAATTGTGGTTTATTTAGTTTTTATGATAAATATGAAAAAAGAAATTGTGGTTTGTTTAATTCCTTTTTACTATGAAAAAAAATGAACAATCAAATAAATAGTTACCATTAATCATTATTAGATTTGCTCATGGGTCGGGTCGCGGTTCGGATTTTTTTCAACCTTACCCAGGCTCGATTCGGCGACCCGGGTTACTGTTCATTTTAATAATAAAAAAATAAAAAATATTTTTAATTAATATTTATATATTTTTATAATTAATTTAAATAAAAAAAGTATTTTATTATTACATGAATAGTGATCCGGGCTGGCTCGGAACACTAAAAAGCATATTTAGGCCCTGCTCAATACGGGTCGGGCCGACTGGGCTACCCGTCCCATGAGCAGGTCTAGTCATGACAAATGTTGTGGTATGTGTAGTTTTAAATGATAACTGCAACTTAGATTGATAATCAAGAATTTGAGGATATCCCACTTCAAATGTTGTTGATGATTTTGTGGAAAAAAAAAATGTTAATAAAAATTTATTTTTGGGGTTTAAATATTTAAATTATGTAGAAATGATTGTCTGAGCTCGAGCCCTAACCATAAGAGTTTGAACCTAAAATGACTCAAAATCGAAAAGATCCAAATCCAAAAATGATTATCCGAACTCGAGCCCAAATCGAAAGAGTCCGAACTCAAAAGTCAAAATGATTCGAAAAAATCGAAAAGATTCGAATCCGAAAAAGGTACGAATCCTAAAAAATCTAAACTCGATATGACCCGAATCCGAAATAATTTGAGATCCAAAATATTTCATTAGTGTTAGTCAAAAGACAAAACAAACACTAAAAATTATCTAAAATTATCTAATTAATTCCAAAATCATGTGGTAAAAGTCCAAATCAATCCTACTTACCACAATTAACCCCAAAATTATAACTTATGACATGTATTATGTATTTATTTGATAAAAAGACGGTGTTTCAAAATTTTAGATTGAGTTTCCTCATGCATTTGGGGATAGCTTTAATGTAGGTATAACTGTTAACGATATTAATGATGCTAACGATGGCAATGACAAGCAAAGAGAAGACTTGGAAAAAAAAACTCACTTTATGAGTGAAACTTGAAAAGACAATGACGAATGTGTGAATGCGCCGGGTTTCGGGGCGGATTTACCGTTTATTTAAAAACAAAATCAAATTCAAGCTCACTCATTTTTTTTATTTTTATAATTATATTTATTTTAGTATTTGAAATAAATTTTAAATTAAATTAAATATATTATATTATTTATTAGTAGAATGTATATTAACAAATTAAACTATATGACAGTTAAAAATTATGTTATCAATGTAAATAACACATACTCTTAAAAAATTAATTTCATAAATGAAAACTAATAAAAATAACACATACTCTTAAAAAATTAATTTTAAAATAAAATATTTAAAATATTTTTAACTTTATTTATGATATTAAAAATTACAATGTTAATAAATAAAAAAAATAAAAATAAAATTCATGATATAATTTAACTAAGTGAACTTGACCTACGAGCACGACGTTAGATGAATCCAAGATCATTCTAAATGATTGCTAGTGCTACCTCTTAATGATGAATTTGCCCTCGTTTTTAACAAAATATCGAATGAGTCCTACTGAATTTTTTTACATGGATTTGATGGGGTTGGGATTTGACTTATCCATCTTCATCTCGCTCTTGCATGAATGTTAAAAATTTACACTTTCATTTATGTCGGATACATTCATAATCGCTTCATCCCATTCTATCCTATTTTTTTATTAATTATTTTTAATGTAATATTATAAAAATATATTATTATTTATTGATGAATATAATTTTAGTATATATAATTATTTGATATATAAAACATACACATATAAAATATTAGTATAGAGATATATATATATTAAAAATATATAAAAAAGATAAAATATTTTAAAAAATAAAATAATAATTTAAAAATACAAAACGAGTAAGCATTTATCAAAATTATCTCATTTTTACTCCACTCCCATTTTATAAATAAAAAAAAAAAAAAAACTCTATTTAAAATGAATTGATGAGAAATTCATTTGACGAATAAGATTTTATCATCCCTACATAATAATGTCAAAGTAAACGATTTTGTGGCAATGGCCTTTGTCGTGCTTTGGTATTTTTGCACGTTTGTAAGGGTACGGGATACGAATTTGAAGGATTAGGTCAGGGGTATCAGTTTTTATCTATTACATTACAATATATAAAAGTAATCCCCTCAATTAATTGGCAAGGCCATTTTTTTTTAGTTTTAATAAAATAAAATTTAAAAAAATTATGTATTTATGTGATGTTGGTATTATTTTTTGTGTCATGATCGTTTTAAAAATATTATATATTTATATAAATTTTGACATGTTAAAGTATTATATATTTATATAAATTTTGACATGTTAGTAATTTATTTTATGTAGATTTTGATATGTTCGTATATTCGTGTCGTTTTATGTTATTTTTCGTATCATATTTTAATGATTTTTTTCAATGTTGTGTTCATGTCATATAATCATGTTATGTTAAAAATTATCAGGTCTAATTAACACTATTCAAATAGCTCTCAATTTTTTGTCACGTGTCATCGTCATCGTGTTCGTGTTCGTATTATTTTTTATGTCATAATGATATTTAAGGTATTATAAATTTTGAAACATTCGTCTATTAGTATCGTACTAATGTTATTGTAATCCCCTCATTTTGAGGAGATTGCTAATTTCCTCCACCTTAGCCATGTGACAAGGTCATTATTATTTTTTTGTTTTAGTGGGAAAGAGAAAAAAAAAAAAAAATAATATCACGAATAACCCTTGAAATTTATAAATTTGTCAATGTAGTACATGTACTTTAAAAATGTCTATTTTAATACTTAAAGTTTCACTCTGTATACTATTATAGTACCTGTCTGTAACATCGTTAAATATTGGTTACATAATTTTTGTATCTAATGAAAACTTGACACGTGACACCATATAATAATACCAAATGTATTAACATAAAATTAAAAACATAATGATGACATGTGGCACCACATTATGATGCCACATGTAGTAACCTAAAGAAAGGGAAAAAAAGTTTAAAAAATATTTTTTAAAAATAAAAAAAAAATTAATTTTTACAATTTTTAATAAATATTTTTTAAAAGAATTAAAAGAACCAAATAATTTCATTTAATTTCATATTTTATTTTTTCTAATTTTTAAAAATAAATTTTTTAAAAAAAGATATTTGTAAGAAAATTTCAAATATTATATATAGTTTAAGAAACAATTTTAAAATATTTTATATTTAAAAAATAATTTTAGTTAAATATTTTAATTTTATAATTTTTAAATTAAAAAAACAGATATTAATTTTTAAAAATATAATTTTTTTTATTTTTTTAATATAATTTTTTTTATTTTAAAAAAATTAGATATTAATTTTTAAAAATATATTTTATATATTTAAAATATTATTCTTTTTAAAAAAAAAAATTTACAAAAATTCATATATTAGGTACTGCCACGTGTCATTACCTTATTGGTTTATGCCAAATCATTATCTATATTTAACGGTGTTAAGTCAAAATACTATATTGATACACGGTTTGATAGCACATGTACCATATTGAACATTTTTAAAGTACAGGTACCACATTAACAAATTTGATAAATTTCAGGGGTCATTCATGACATTATCCCAAAATGAAAAAAGGGAAAGACTGGAAAGAGAAAAAAAAAATTTGTGAATTCGTGTGATGTTCGTATTATTTTTTCATGTATAATCATATTAAATGTATTATATATCTGATAATTAAAAACAATCCCTCTCAAATGCATTGCTAATTGAGGGGGATTGTTTTTTTGTTTTTTTGGTGGGAGAAAGAAAGAGAGGGAAAAAAAGAAAGAAGAAAAGGAAAGGGAAGGGAAGAAGAAGGAAAGAGAAAAATAAGAGAAAGATTTGTGCGTTCGTGTCATGTTCGTATTATTTTTAGTGTGATTATTGTATTCAATGTATTATATATTTATATAAATTTTGACACGTTAATAATTTATTTCATGTAGATTTTGAGACGTTCGTATATTCGTGTCGTCTATATACCTACATTAAAAGCAATTCTCAAATGGCATGAGGTTTGAGAATTTGAAATTTTGAAACACCCTCCATTTGTTACATAAGTCATGTCATTAGTGTATTTGTGTATTAATTAGGTCCAAAATATCTCATGTAAATTTTGACACGTTCGTGTATTTGTGTTATGTTCATTTTATTTTTTGTGTCGAGTCATGTTTTAATTATTTTTTCATGTTATATTTGTATCGTATAATTATGTTTTGTCCGAAATTATCGGATCTAATTGACCATATCAAATAACTCTATTTTATATCAGGTACCGTATAATGATGGGAGTTATTATTATTTTTAAATTATCTTTAATTCTCTTACTTTTTTATTTTTCAAATTTAGTATAAAGTATTAATTCAAATCCGATAACATACTCGCAGCGAAGCGCGGGCATTTTTCTAGTTAAAACTATAATTCTTCCCCAGAAGCGGGTTTTTTTTTTATAATATTTATAAAATTTTAATTAAATTAATAATTATAAATAAATTTAAGTTGAATCATATTAAATAATTACCATTTATTTAAATAATTTTTTTATATTTTTTAAAATCTTAAGTAAACGAATTTAGAATTAAAATTGAATCACTATAAAAAATTATGCAAAATATGGGATGAATTGAGACACGATACAACACAACATGAAAAAATAATTAAAACACGACACAAAAAGTAACATGAACACGACACGAATATTCGAACGTGTCAAAATCAATATAAAACGAATTATTAACACTTAAAAATTTATAATATTTTGAAAACACCAAAAAATAACACGTCATTAACACACAATTTTTTCTCTAAGTTGAATCACTATGACAATTTATGCAAAATATATCATGAATTGAGACACAACACGAACACACAAATTTTTATCTAAATTGAATCACAATGACAAACTATGCAAAATATGAAAAGAGTTGAGATATGGCACAAACACAAAATATGAAAATTAATTAAAACACAACACGAAAAATAACATTAACACGACACGAATACATGAACGTGTCAAAAGCTATATAAAACGAATTATTAACGCATAAAAATTTATATAAATTTATACCACTTTAAAAACACAAAAATAACGCAACACAAACACACAATTTTTTTCTTCTAAATTGAATCATAGTGATAAACCATGCAAAATATGCAATGAATTGAGACACGACACGAACACAACATAGGAAAAATAATTAAAACACAACATGAAAAATAACATGAACACTACTCGAATACACGAACATGTCAAAATATACATAAAATGAATTATTAACATCTAAAAATTTATATTTATAATACCTTAAACACACAAAAAAAAACATAAATAAATAAATAATTTTTTTTCTTTTCTCCGTTTTTTTTTTTCTTCTTTTCTTTTCTTTCTTCCCTCCTAAAAAACAAACAAATGTCATGTGTCAACACCATGTAATTTCATGTAATCCATTTTATATTATAGTTAGATTAGAGAAAATACCTCGCTTCATCGGGGTATTTTTAATTTTTTTATAATTTTTTTATTAATTAATAATAATAAATTAATTTTAAATTATATTATATTAAATAATATTTTTATTTTATTTTTTATTTTTAAATTGTAATAATATTAATATAATTATATTTTGTTAATTATGAAAATTAAATTTATGATAATTATTTATTTATAAATTACGTAATATAAGTGCATTTTCAAATATTATTTATATATATTTAAATATATTTATACTTTATTGTATACTATATATTTTTATTTATAGGAGGTAAAAAATAATAAATAAGAAAATAAAATTATGGTTTGTATTTTATTCTCTCGTAAGATTGATTTTTTCACATAAGTTAGCAGCAAGTTTGTTTCTTTCTTTTTTTCCTTTTTTTCCCGAGTAGATCACGTACGGATCCTAAATCGACCCGCGATTCAACGTGTGGAACTACGCCTTTAAATACATCATTTAAAATTAAAATAAAAACAATTGATAAAAAATTTTTTTTAACTTTTCCCCGAGCTGGTCGGGTATGGATCTTAAACCGACCCGCGATTCAACGTGCAGACCAACCCCTTTAAATACATCATTTAACATTAAAATAAAAATAATTAATTAATATAAATAAAAAATTTTAACTTTTTTACGAGTCGATCGGGTATGAATCCTAAATCGACCAGCGAGTCAATGTGCGGAGTAACCCTTTTAAATACATTATTTAAAAATAAAATAAAAAACTAATTAATAAAATGATTTTCTTTCACTTTTTTTTCGTGCGGGTCGGGTATTGATCTTAAACCAACCCGCGAATCAATATGCGAATGAACACTTTTAAATACATCATTTAAAAATAAAAATAATTAATAAAATAAATTACTTTTTAAAAAAAAATTCAAACGAGTTGATTACGGATCCTAAATCGATCCGCGATGTATGGGACAATCCTTTTATTACACCATTTAAAATTAAAATAAAAGTAATTAATAAAATAAATTTTTTATTTTAACTTTTTCTCGAGCGACTCGGGTACATATTAGACCTGCTCATGGGCCAGGCTACCCGTTCAAACGCGAAGCCCGTCCAATATTTGAGAGGGCTTGGACAAAAATATTAGACCTGAAAAATAAATCTGGACAAAATTTAAAGCCCATTTTCTAAACGGGTCGAGCCTTGAATAAAAAATTTTAAGCTCGAACTCGAATCGACCCGATCCAAATACTATATTATTATAATTTTATATTTAATAATAATAATGCTCAAATCCAGTTTTGCAAATAAATCAACAAACCATATTTTTTTAGGATAAATTTAAAAAACATATTTTCAATAGTGAAATAATTATTTAAAAATCTAATACTCAAGAATATTCTGTGTAAAAAAAATAAAAAGTATGAAATTATTAAAAAATATATTGTGATAACAAATTTACTCTTAATAAAAAAATCTCTTTCTTATTATTCTCCCCTAGCCGTAATCCTTCCCCATTTTTTCCTCTATGAAATTCTCAAACCCTCTCTCTCTCTCTCACTCATCAACAACTTCATCTTCTTCTTTTCCCTCTCTCTGTCTCTAAACCAATATCAACAGCTTCATAGCCAAATCATTGGGTGCCAGCGACAGTGCAATTAAATTAAATTCAATTTGAAAACTGGATTTATGTATAATAATTTCATCTCTCATTGTCAACATGAAAACCATAAATTATAAAAAGCTATTTGTCTGTTACCTGACTTTAATGCCAGAGGAAAGCTGAGTTCATTTTGAAAATGGGTTTAGAATGAAACACCAACAGACTTGTCTCCTTAAGAGAAGCATTGGATACTATACACGATGTATTTTCGTACGAATTAAAAAAAAACTCAGATCTTAAAAAATTTATTGAACATAAAAAAAATTAAAAAAATAATATGAAATGAGAGAGAGAACGAGTTAGGAAAACAAAAGAAAAAATTATTTTATTAAGAATATTTAAATCCTTATAAAATTTTTAAATAATTTTTTATATTATTTTTATCTATTAGACCATGGAGAATTGATTGTTTTACAAATAAACCCGATTTTTTATGAGTTATCGGAAACAGAGAAAAGGCCTTCTCTTGACTCAGCCACTGTCAGCTTTTATTGAAAATTTATAAATGGGCCTATTTCTCATCTTTTCTTGCAACTATCTTATCTTTTCTTGATTGAAAATTTATAGGTGAGCCGCGGTCAACTTTCAACTATAAAATCATTTCTCCTTCCTCATTGCATCCCATTCTCTTTTTCTTTTACTTTTGGATTGGCCGATCCGATCTAGGTCTTTCTTTTGATAACATAGATCGAGTCTGATTATAAAAATTTAATTATATTTTGAGTCAGATCGAGTTTGGGCAGATACAAATATTATTAATATCTTGTTTGGGTTCGGTCTGAATCTGGTTCGGCCATGAGTAGGTTTAGTACAGATCTTAAATCGATCTGTGAGTCAACGTGCAAACTAACCCCTTTAAATACATCATTTAAAAAAAAAAACTAAAAATAATTAACAAAATAATTTATTATTTATTTTTTTCCGAGTCGGTCAGATACGGATCATAAATTAACATGCGGGTCAAAATGCATGCCAACCCCTTTAGATACATCATTTAAAAATAAAATTAAAAAAATTAACTTTTTTCTGTGTGGGTCGGATACGAATCCTAAATCAACCCGTGAGTCAACATGTGAATCAACCCTTATAAATACATCATTTAAAAAAAATAAAACTAAAGAAACTAAAAAATAATTAATAAAATAAATTTATTTTTTTCAAAGCGAGTCGGGTATGGATCCTAAATCGACATGCGAATGAATGTACGGACCAACCCTTTCAAATACATAATTTAAAAATAAAATAAAAAACTAAAAATAATTAATAAAATAATTTTTTAATTTGTTTTCCCGAACAGGTCGGGTACGGATTTTAAATCTACCCGTGAGTTATCGTGCAGATCAACCCTTTTAAATACATCATTTTAAAATAAAATTAAAAAAAAACTTAAAACTAAAAATCTAAAAAAAATAATAAAGAAAATGACAAAATTATCCCTAATCAATTTTAAAAAATTCATTGAGTCCTAAGGACTCAAATTATATATAATAGACTAGATTAATTATAGTGGCTACTCCCGTTAAGAATATGGTATTAGATAATAATATTTTCAATTAAAGTAGAAATTATCAAATTAATTGTTGGCTATATACATATATTTGAAAATTTGTTAAAAGCTATTTACTATATTAAAATACCAAAATGTTTTATAAAATAGTACTAATATTTTGACGGACATTCGTTAACAAAATCAAATAAAATTTAGAAAGGTTAATCAATTTAATAAGAACCGTCAACTAGATTATTTTGGAAAATATTCGATAAGTAAAATTTTAAATGTACCATATCAATTTTAAAAAAAAAATTGATCGAGTTAAAATATAAGATATCTTGATTGCATTATTAAAAAAAAAAAATTAATATACCTGTTCAAGGATCGGGTTATCCGTCCAAATTCGAAGGCTGTCCCGATATTTAGAAGGGTTTGGACAAAAAGTATTAGGCTCGAAATATAGGCTTGGACAAAAAAATAAGGCTTGTTGAAAAAATGAGTCAGGCCTTGGCTCCAACATTCAAAGCCCGAATCTCGCCCAACCCGCTTTTTATTTATATAATATATTATTTTTATATTTATATATTATGTAATTTATATCATATAAAGAATAAATGTATATATAATATTATAGTGTAAACATTAAAAAATATGTTAAGTTATCCATGTTTTAGAATTTAATAAAAGTAAAAATTAAATAAAAAAAATAATATGGGCGGGCCTAAACGGGTTTGGACTATCCATTTATAAATATGAGGGGCTTGGACAAAATTTGAAACCCATATTTCAGGTCGAATCGAGTTTGAATAAATATGTGTGGTATTGATATCATTCTTATGTCCAACCCTAATCTGACCTATTAACACTTTTAAAAATTAGTATAAACTACAAAACATCAACCGTGAGAATCAATTATTGTCATGGCCCACACTTCTACGTCATGAGGTATTGTTCGTTTTGGCTTCGCAGAGCACGGTTTTGTCCTACAAAAGGGCCCTCAATAGTGGAAGGGGAGCCACCCCTTATAAGCCCAGACCCCTCACTCGTCTCCTGTGGATGTAGGATTTGCCTAGGGTATTGCACTCACCCCCCTTACGAGACTTAACGTCCTCGCTGAGGTTTGCCCCATCACCGACCAACAAGCACTGGAGGTGGCTCTGATACCATCTGTCATGGCCCCACACTTCCACGTCATGAGGTATTGTCCGCTTTGGCTCCGCAGAGCCTCACGGTTTTGTCCTACAAAAGGGCCTTCACTTAGTGGAAGGGGAGCAATCCCTTATAAGCCCAGACCCCTCACCGTCTCCTATCGATATGAGATTTGCCTAGAGGTGTTACACTCACCCCCCTTACGAGACTCAGCGTCCTCGCTGAGGTTTGCCCCACCATCGACCAGCGAGCACGGGGAGGTGGCTCTGATACCATCTGTCATGGCCCACACTTTCACATCATGAAGTATTGTTCGCTTTGGCTCTGTAGAGCCTCACGATTTTGTCCACAAAAGGCGCCTCATGCATGTGGAAAGTGTGCCACCCCTTATAAGCCCAGACCTGTCTCCTGTTGATATGGAATTTGCCTAGGGGTGTTGCACTCACCCCACCTTACGGGACTTAACGTCCTCGCTGAGGTTTGCCCCACCACCAACCAGCGAGCACAAGGAGGTGGCTCTAATACCATCTGTCATGGCCCACACTTCCACGTCATGAGGTATTGTCCGCGCTCCGCAGAGCTTCTCGGTATTGTGGACAAAACCGTGAGGCTCTATGGAGCCAAAGCGGACAATACCTTATGACGTGGAAGTGTGGGCCATGATAAATGGTATCAAAGCCACCTCCTCGTGATCGCTGGTAGGGCAAACCTCAACGAGGATGCTGAATCTCGTAAGAGGGGGTGAGTGCAACACCCCTAGGCAAATCCCACATCGACAGGAGACGAGTGAGGGGTCTGGGCTTATAAGGGGTGGCACACCTTCCACATGCATGAAGCGCTTTTTGTGGACAAAATCGTGAGGCTTTGTGGAGCCAAAACGAACAATACCTCATGACGTGGAAGTATGGGCCATGATAGATGATATCAAAGCCACCTCCCCGTGCTCGCTGGTTGGTTGTGGGACAAACCTCAGTGAGGACGCTGAGTCCCGTAAGGGGGGGTGAGTGCAACACCCCTAGGCAAATCCCACATCGACAGGAGACGGGTGAAGGGTCTAAGCTTATAAAGGGTGGCTTCCCTTCCACTAGTGAGGGCCCTTTTGTAGGACAAAATCGTGAGGCTTTGCGGAGCCAAAGCGAACAATACCTCATGACGTGGAAATGTGGGGCCATGATAGATGGTATCAGAGCCACCTCTTCGTGCTCGCTTATCGGTGGTGGGGCAAAGCTCAGCGAGGACGTTGAGTCCCATAAGGGGGGATGAGTGCAACACCCCTAGGCAAATCCCACATTGACAAGAGACGGGTGAGGGGTCTGAGCTTATAAGGGGTGGCACACCTTCCACATGCATGAGGCGTTTTTTGTGGACAAAACCGTGAGGCTCTGCGGAGCTAAAGCAAACAATACCTCATGACGTGGAAGTGTGGGCCATGACAGATGATATCAGAGCCACCTCCCCGTGCTCGCTGGTTGATTGTGGGACAAATCTCAGCGAGGACGCTGAGTCCCGTAAGGGGGATGAGTGCAACACCCCTAGGAAAATCTCACATCGACAGGAGACGGTGAGGGGTCTAATGTTATAAGGGGTGGCTCCCCTTCCACTAGTGAGGGCTCTTTTGTAGGACAAAACCATGAGGCTTTACGGAACCAAAGCGGATAATAACTCATAACGTAAAAGTGTGGAGCCATGACAATTATGATTTTAGAGCAATTATGAATCACATCTTTAATTACAGTGGTGGGGAATATGATTAGAAACCAAACTATAAACTCTATCCCACAAAAAGAAACAATTCACACGACTAAAAGTAATTGGGGGCGATACATAGGATGCAAAGGCAAAGACGACAATGCCCAAAAAGCTCAGAAACAGAAATATTGCTAAGGGACCCCCCTTTTTGACTTTTTGGCAAAGTGCCAGACAGATTTACTGCTCCCTCCTTTAATTTAAGATAGATATCATTATTTTGCGAGACATGTTTTATTCTAAATTAAATTGGCTTTTAAATATAATTTTTTGAAATTTAAATTTAACTCGATTTGAATTATTATTTAATTATAAAAATATATAAATATTAAAAAAATAATTTTTAAAAATTCAACGAATCAAATCGAAAATCTGACCCGAGTCTATAAACATGTCTTTCGGTGATTAAAATATTAAATCGGCAAGATTAGTTTAGCTTGGCCTTGTAATTGGGAAAATTGTGAGGAAAGTTTCTTAAAATGAATTTTCCGTACATTTCATTACATATGTAATTTATATCATGTTTATATATATATAAAAAATTACATATAAAATTTTCTTTTCATAAAAAAAATTATATAAATAAATGACATAATCCTTGACACATTGCTTTTCCCATGAACTTTATTACTTCCAAAAGGAATTTGGATTTGCCACCCATAATCACAAGAAAAATATGCCTTTAAATCACGCTTTCATCACATGTAAAGACAAAAAAGAGAACGGCCTTCTGCGATTGAATGAATATTCATTTCTTGTTGGTAATTGGATTTATTTTTTCTGTTCTCAAAATTACATTATAATATCAACTCATAAAAGTTAATTCAATTAATAAAACCCTAAAACTACATTTCTTTGTTAATTAGAATTCAATTTTTGTAGAAAACAATTTACGAATAAAATCTTGAATCCAGCTAACTGATAGATGAAATGCATTCTTAAAACTTAGTGAAAAAGAAAAGATTATATATTCTCAGACTCTACTCTCAATAGACTCTTACCGTGTCAGTCATCAGTGCTGAGTTGAGTACGATATATTATATATATTTTTAGTGCTTTGTTAATAAATATTTTTAAGATATTTGTTAAGGTTAGTTAATATATTTATAGTAATAATATTATAAAAAATATAAAAAATTAATAATTTTATTCATTATTTTAAATATATTGAATGAAGATATTACTATTTATAATAATATGATCTTAAAGCATTAGATAGCAAAATCTATATTTTTATGCCAATGGTTGATATTAGAAACGACAGAATGAAGGGAAAAAACCAATGCATTCTTTTTCTGTAACCAGTGAGCGGTGTCGCTGATGCGGTTAGGAATGTTAAAATTCGAACTGTTTGATAAATTTTGAATCGATCCGATCTGAATGGAAAGTTTTTTTTTTTAACAGTGGAGACGGAGCGAGACGAGACGGGGCATTTTTTTTATTTGAAAGGCGGGGATAGAGCGGTTCTGATAATTGTATGCTCCACCCCACCCGTCCGAATATTGAAATTACTATTTTATCTTTAAATATTTAATTTTTAAAAGGATAGTAAAATAATATAACTAAATCTATTATTTTTATTTAAAAATAAAAACTTAAATCTAATAATTTATCTTTGATACTTATGTTGAATTTATATTTAATTTTTTTTTATAATATTTTATTATTTAAAAAAATTAATTAATATCGGATGGACGGGACAAAAGTGTTATAAATATAATCGATATTTATTAAAGTGATAATGATATTAAAATTTTAACATTTAAAATAAAATAGGACGAGAGACAAAACAGAATGTTACATTGCAAAATCCACATTAACCCCGGTCCGTTGTCATCCTTAGATGCGATAATTTCTATGAAGTTGGCAGGGCTATGGTGGAAGATTATTTATTTACTAGTTTTATTTTTTAATTAGTGGACTATTTTCCTGAACTTTTGGCCTTTTCGACGATTATCTAAAAGAAAAAGGGCCAAAAGATAGTTGAAATATAAAAACAAACCCTGTGAAAGAAGGGAATGTCTAAGGATTCTTAGGAAGGAAGGTTCTTTGAAACAGCGTAATTTGAAATTACCATACGTTTTATTCGACCTGGGACTGCGTATGAGAGACTTTGGAGTTTGGACCAACAGGAAAAAGGTTAGTCCCTATCTTTTTTTGAATGAATAAATTTTTATTCATGTTCTAGTGTTTATTTTTAAATTTATTTGTGTTTGATTCGTACTCTTTAAAAATTTTAGAATTGTGTTTGAATTTGATTCGTTTAAAGTTGAGTGTGTTTGAATTCATTCGTTTAAAATAAATGAATTTATGACGAACGTTAAACGAACATGTTAATGAACATATAATCGAATACATTCGTGAATAATTAAAAATTTGTTTATAATAATAAACAAATAAATCTAAACAAATTTAAACAAACAAAGAAATATATCAATTTAAAGTTATTATTAAATATAAAATAATACAATTTTAATACAATTAATTTAAATTATTATTAAATATAAATAATAAAACACAAATATTATTAAATTATTAAATATAAAACTATATTAATTATATCATAAATAAATAAAATACAAATAATATTATTATATTATAATCGAATAATAAATAAATTTTAAATTATTAATAAATAAATTTATTCGTGAATATAAATAAATTGAATATATTTTATTCGAGTTTAATTTATTTAAAAAATATATCTTAAATTATATTCATAATTATTTATTTAATTTGATAAATAAACATAAACAAATAAAAATTAAACCGACGTTACAAGGTACTTTTACTTGGTAGCAGATATTTTCTGAATGGGCCCCACCAGCCTTCTGATCCTCTGCAGATATTTGGAAAAAATGTGCTGACATTTTTTTTTCTTTGGATAAGTAAAGTTTCTCTTTACTTTATTTTACTTTAATTAATTTATTCATTTTTGACTTTACTTTAATTAAAATAAATAAATAAAATATATGAAAATTTATTAATCCACTTATGAATTTAACAAAATTTCACCGTCAACATCAATGTATAAAATCGAATTAAAAAAAGATTTGGATGATCAAATTATCTACTAATCAGCATATATTATACTTTGCTTTTAAGTTTTTTTTTTTTTTTTATGTAATTATAATTATTTTTATATAAAAAAATCCAAAGCTTAAAGAATAAATATATATAAGTATTAAAGATCTATTTTAATTTTGTGGAAATTTATCTCATAAAAATTAATGAATCATTTGAATTAAATCAAAGTTTGTAATTATGATCAAATAAATTAAATATTCATGAAACTATTTTTTTGTAAATGTGTCCTATACATCATGCTGTCGGTTGACAATGAGTTTCTTAAATTTATATCATTATTAAAATTAATAGACAATGAATCAACGACAGCATGATTTATTATTCTATATTTAATAATTTAATAATATTATATTTTATTATTTAGATTTAATAATAATTTAAATTAAATGCATTTATATATAATATTAATTTCAAATTAATTAATTTGTTTATTTATTTAAATTTATTTATTTATTGTTATAAAATAGATACACAAATATATCCAATTGTTTATTTATAAATATGTTCATTTAATTTTCGTGAATAAATTTATTTATTTTAAACGAATGATCTAAAACTCCAAAGTCTTCGACACCCAATCCCTGGTCGAAACGTGGCCCAATGGTAGAGAATTTTATGGTAATTTCAAGTTACTCTGTTTCAAAGAGCCTTCCTTCGTAAGAATCCTTAGACGTTTATTTTTTTATAAGATGATAAAATTCGATTCGATCCATAAATTTTGCATCGATTTATTTTGAATGAGATTTTTTTTTTTAAAAGCGAAGCGAGAGTGATTTTAATAAATGCTTGATCCGCTCCGTCCCGTCTCATTTTTTGAAATTACTATTTTACCTTTTAAAATATTTTATATATTTTTAATATATATTAGATATATATATTAAAATTATATATATACTTTTAGTATATATATATATGTATATTATATATATTTAAAAAATTTATATATTAAAATTATGTTCATGAATAAATTATAATATAATTTTTTATAATATTAAATTAAAAATAATTAATAAAAATTAGAATATAGCAGAACGAAATACCGTAAAATAATTATGAATATAACTGAAATTCATAAAAATAAATATTTTTAATATTCATGTAAAAAATAATAATAATAATTTTTATCCCGCTCCATGGTCATACTTATTTTTTTCATAGGATCCATTTTTATAGCTTTTGTCCCTTTTTCCCAAAAAGTCAAAAGTGTGCAGGAAAATGATCACACTTTAATTAAAAAATAAAACTAGTAAATAAATAATCTTCAATGATGGAGCCCACCATAGCTCTGCCAATTCCATAAAAATTGTCGCATCAGCAGCGCCGTCACTGGTTACATAAAAAGAATGCATGTTTTTTTCCTTTATTTTGTCGTTTCTTATATCAACTATTGGCATAAAAAATATATATATATAGTATTCAACTCAGAACTGAAGACTGACACGTGTTAGGGAAGAGTCTATTGAGAGTAGACTCTAGAGGACGTAAAATAAACCCAGCAAACATTAAAATGGCATTATAGTAATTAAGGACGAATGTTTGAAGAATAATTTTTAAGATTAATATATATTATAATATTTTTATTTAATACATTGAAAATAAAAAAATAAAATTTAATAATTATTTTATTTAATATAATATTTTTATTATAAATAATATATTAATTAATTTAAAAAAATACTTTAAAAGTATTCATTAACGAAACTCGTATAATAAAGAAGGTGTGCGGTGGTGGGATGCTTTGCATTTTGCTCGTCTAACCGTTTATCATTGCGTTTAGGTTTGAAAACGAAACTTTCCATTGCAATGGTAAATTGTGGAGAAATTTTTTTTTCACCTTTTTAAATTATATTATAAATATCTGATATTAAATATACTTGAATAAGAATATATTATGTTTGTATATGATTTTATTAATATCTAAAAAGTATATTTTTGTATATTTTTAAATTTAATTTCACAATAATTTAATTAAAAGTATTTTAAATTTATTTTTTGATATATCTTAATATTAATTTACTTCAATAATATTAAAAATAACTTATTATTTATTTTTTTATATCTGTTTTAAATATTTTAATTTTTCACGTTAAATACAAAAATCTCAAACCGTAAATTTTTATCGCATTTTTCCAAACTAGTTTTTTCAAAACTAGTCCTAATTGGCCTCTGACTTCGCAAATATGTCCCCCAATAGGGTGTCGATATATACTCAATATAGTATGTTTGCCCCATTGTTGTATTGATTGTTATTCCTTTCAGTTTATCATGCAATGATTAATCAGTGTTAAGTATGCCCTTTACGATACGATATAATTATTTATACTATATATAAAGAAAATGATTGAGTTAATATCTCAAATCAAGTGACATCAACTTAATTTAAAAATTATAAAAAAATCAAATAAATTATTATACTAAAAAATATAATAATGACATTGATGATTTTTCAAATTTATATGATTTTTATTTTTTAAAAATTTATCAACTTTTTTTTTTTATAAAACTATCCACTTCTTTTTTAAAAAATTGCCTAAACTTATAAACTACACTCTAAATAAATTTTTTAAACAATTTTTTATTCATTCACCCACTATATGGGTGTGCTATATTCTTGTACGATATAAAAATAATAATTAACACGAGTTTTCTTGATGATGGTTTTTTTCTTTTGGTAAAATCAAAATTTACCTTGTCATAATGATATTTGATTAGCTTTTTGGTACTTTGAATATGATTAACATTTATTCATACATTAGTAAACCCTTCTATGTTTTGATCGTGTTTATTTAGATTTGATCAATGAGAGTTTGACTTGTCTTATTATTCGACAATAGTTTGGATTCATCAATATATTGATGGGGAATTTTACATATGGACCTCAGGCCAATGTACTTTTATGAGAGTTTGGCCCTTTAAATGCATCGACGAGAATCTAAATTTCATTGTATGGTATTATAAGGAATGTGAATCTTTTTATATGTGAAATGATCTTTGTATATGTTGGATATTGAAATGATTATATTTGAACTCAAAAGCATATATGAATATTGTTTTGATCAGTGTAAGTATGTATTTTCGTATGAATTATGAGAAAATTGTATACAATAATTTAAATTATGTAAATTTAAATTATTGTACACAATAATTTTATATCTCGTATCTTATAATAATTAGAAGTTATTTGAGCTTATTTAAAAATAAAAAATAAAAAAAATAACGCTAGGACTTGAATTTAAAGATTATTGTTTATCTAAATTAAATACGTAAATCCGTAGCATAACAAAGCCAAGATATTCTAATATTGATGAAAGAAACCCCAAACAGAAAGAACAAACAGGCACGTCAAATTCATCAGTAAAACATGAATAATTCAATTTGAACTTGAGTCATACATAATATAAATATCGTATTAAAAAATTACACATATAATTAAATTAAATACGTAAATCCGCTGCATAACAAAGGCAAGATATTCTAAATATTGATGAAAGAAACCCCAAAAAGAAAGAACAGAAAGGCACGTCAAATTCAGCAGTAAAACATGACATCCTTCACATTGTCTTTGATGGTTGGAAGAGGCCTAACCTCAAAACTTCTGTCCTTGGCTTTCCGTCCCCCACTAGTAGAGCCACTGTCCGAAGTCTCATCCTCCACGTAATAGCGTGCCCGAAAAGCTGCTAGATGGGCATAATACGCAGGAGGCACTGCAAATGAAATATCAAAATATAATCAAATGATAAGCTCAAAACAGATTTAACAGTAGTTTACAAAAAGATTACCAACCTATGGAAACCGACCGAGTACACCTTGCATACCTGCAAATGAGTAGAATTATTATATAATAAGTAGTACTAATATGAGTATTATTTATTCACACCAAAGTTAAAAAATCGGATCAAAAATCGAACCGATCAAATCTTCGGATCTAGATCCAACCGGGTTGGATTGACTGGTTTGATCAAAATGTTTTTAATTTTATAAAAAAATAATTTTAATGTTAAATAAATAATTAATAAAAATATGTATTTGGCTTAGTGGTATAATCTTTAATATAAAACCAACGGATTAAGTATTCAAATTTTATCATTTACAAAAAAAAAAAATGATTTTTTACCGGTTTTCCACCGGTTCAAAGAAACCCTGATTTTATATATAGTACTGGACCAAATAAATCACCGATTTCTGATTCAACCAATTCGACCGACCGACCGACCGATTTTTTATTCACTCTTCACACCATTTCAGATTATAGAGAAAGAGGTAAATACATACGTGTAACATAAGTTGTTTGTGAGCACTTGCAAGATGTCTGCACTGAAATTGTTTTCATCATACAAGACATGGTAATGAGTCGGCTTGCTTGTTCCCTACATAAGAAAAATAGTGAATATCTTTATAAAAAAAAAAAAAAAGACACAGTATCAGACAGAAGGAGCCTGTCAAAATAATATAAATTGATCATCCTATCAGGCCGAAGGCATGCCTAGTTTACCTGGATTCCAGCATGGCTATTGAGATAAAAATCAAATTCTGTTGGGTGGCAAATGCTAGTATCAACGACAGTTCCTGCAAAACATGGTTATTACTTATTAGTAAAAAAGTTAATACAATTCTGCAGCAAAGGAGGCCAAGAGAATATGATCAAATCGCTATTACAAGATTTATGTTACTCCGAATTTTCATTTTTCCTGAAGTATCCGTGTCCGACACATTTTCGGACATGGGTATGGAGGTATGATCCTCCAAATATAATGAAAAACTTTAAAAAAAAATTGAGCATACCCGTATCGGACACACATCCGTATCCGACACTTACCTCCGAATCCGAGTAACATACAGATTTATTACCTGCTTGGATATTGCCACTCCTATCAGTTTGGTTAGGGTCAGTAGGAAATAAGCGAGTATGATGCCTCTTCTGCACCACAATAAATGTAACTCGTGGCGCATATCCCTCCTGTAGTGAGGCACAAGCCTGGAAGGATCACAACTGATGGCATCAGCAAGACCAAACACCAAACATCGCATAAAGGAAATAAAGAAAGATTTTATTAAGCAAACCCCTAAAACCTTTAATACCTTTCGAATTGCATCCATTTCATAGAGCAAAACTTGATTAAATTGGCCTTCACTAACACCATCTCTGCCAAATTAAATAACACAATATCAGCAATGCTGGTAAAACAAATTCAAGGATTTAGATGATCAGAAACAAGGGTTACCTGTAGAAAATAATCCTGTACGGTTTTTGTCCGGTTGACTTAAAGAAAGCCACAAGCAACTCCCTGGAGAAAAGAAAAATTATTCGATGAAATATGTAAAGTCTTGTAATAACTATAACATGATCCTAAAATAAATCCATATCCACCTCCATACCTAATCATTCCACCCTGAACTACACCCTTTTGCGGATCCTGAACTGTTTTATAGAGATCCTGGATTATTTCCTCCCGATGAGGCTGTGCAGAGACAATTCCACGATACTTGGTTACCTCTGGCCAATCCATTGAAGCAACTACCTACAGCCAGTCAATCACCTTTAACATGATGAAGGAACAGAAAAGAGACAATAGAGTACATGACTATGCTTACTGCAGCTATTGAAGAACTAGAATCTTCCCCAGGCGCTGGATGAGTGACATCCGCACCAAATATAATTGTAGGGTAATCAGACACAAGCGGAATTCTTCTTTGAATGGCATCATTCAGCACCGTATTTCGTCCCCCAACCTAGTCAATTTACAACTCTTAAAAATGATTAAAAAAAATAACAAAGGAGCCAAAATGAATATCAAATCAACAATGAGGCAGAAAAAGTACCTTCACATTGATTTTCAAAGAAAGATTTTCAAAATATTGAGGGCTAAACTTTGCAGCTGGCTTGGGCTGACAACATTGGGAAACAATACCTAGCTCCGTCTCGCATATTCGTTTAATTTTCCCTGTAAGCAAAAGACTTTAGTTGCACAGAGAAAACACAGCATTACCCAAATACTTTAAATCTGGACCTCTTACCATATGAGCCAGTCTGATCAGGTAAGATAATTATCAACAACTGAAGTGGCCTCTTCATGCCTGTAGACTCCTTGTAAATATCCGAGAGAGCTTGATCAATTCTATCAGGGCGAGCTGAACGGATACGGACTGAAGCAGTTTGGCGGAATACCTTGTATAACAAACAAATGGGAAATCAACTCCGTCAATTACTAGATAACAAGCAGGATACCTGCACTTAAGAAACCACACAGCATACCATTCCTTTGCTGTTACACATTTTCACCAGCTCTATACAGAAGTCTTCTGACATATTAGCATATTCTAAGGAGAAGTTCACACAAGTCCAAAAATCCACTTTCCCACCATTGACCATTTTCTGCAGAACCAAAAAATAATAATAAATAAAAAGTTGATCAGCGAAAATCCTGGCATAGCAACACTTCACACAAATGACTCCTTTTGCCTTCAGGTTCCAAGGGCTGTATATATAGGGTTCTATTACTAGTAACTTCTTAGAGACCACCATTCTTCTAAAACCTCAAAAGTCTAGAAAAAGCATCATGTCCCAAATCTTTAGCTGGCTATGTAATTAAAGTGCTCCAATCCTGCCCAGAGCTTATCCAATACAAATCCCTCTAAAGAATTTAAGACACATTACAATGTAAAATATACACCAAGGAAACACATAAAAACTCTTGAATGGAAAATCTTTTCCATTCAAGAAAAGTAGACAGTCAAAGAGAACTAGTATACCACCTTGTTGATCATGTTCCATGCCCCAAACCCAGGGTTAACACTTCGTTCTCGCCCACTCTCATGATACTTAAGCTGCAGGAACCAAAACAGACAAACATCAAGTTTATAATAAGATAGCAAGTATGATTTCTCTTGAAAACATAACATATTGGCATGTAATTACCATTGGAGCAGGCAAAACTCGTGCATCAACCAATGCAAGGTCTTTTTTAACTTGAATTCCAAATTCTTTATCTACAAGATCATCTCCCTCGAAATTATTAACCCTCACCATCTGCAGCAACATGATATGCTAGGTGAATCACAATTCTTAATTAATCAACAAAACAATAAATGCTGCTATGAGAAGAAAGTATCCAACATTGTTGTACCTTGTTAATATTCCCCTCCCTATCACGTGGACGTTGACAGGTTGCTTTCAACAGTGCTCTTACTTGCTGTTCATTTAGCTTTTTTGTGTATCTTTGTCCCCCAACAATCCTGCACAACTGTATAACAAACAAAATCACAGGAGAAGAGAATGAAAAATATCAGCATAGAAAATGGTAAGAAAAAAAATAAAGAAGAAAATAATTCCATATCCATATAAAGTGAAAACCTCCATTGGCAAGTAGGTAGGTTTTGCTTCAGTTCCACATTGAAGGGCAGGCAAATATGCATATTTAAGCACAATTTTGTATTTATCACGGAAATACTGAACCACAGACACATTTGTTCTCTTGTCATCAAGAGTAAACCTAGAAAAACCAAAAATTGGACAAAAGCATAATTAGACTAAATAGGAAAAGAGAAAAGCAATCAGATAAGGAAAAATAGCAGTAGATCATTGTGACACTATAACAGAGAACAAAGACTTGGGAAATACAAATGTAATAGCAAAAATGTTCTACTTATTACAGAAATCCTCATTCAAATATTTTGTAATCTGCTTAGTATCATCCAAAAGGGTAGTTTAAGGTCTTTGCACAATGATGATGGTAGCTATTGACTAGCATATCTAGCATAAAAGATATTTTAGAACAACTAGATTATGACCAAATACCAACAATTGTGAACTGCAACTAAAAAGAACACTGATTTGACTTGAATATGGAACTTACATAAGTAGTAACCATATGAGACAGACACAACAAACAAGATAATTGTAACAGAACAGAAGTCACCCAAGAAAATTTTACCATACTGGCCCAGTATTAGTACTTCAAATATTTATAGTAAGTATAGCGTTATAACAAACTCACGTTAACTGGCTTATTGGCTCTCTAGATATGCCAACAATCTTGGAAGTTTTTGCATAGTCCATGTAATTAAGTTCAACCCTTACTCCATTCAAGGCCTTTTTCAACTAAAAATCATGGCAATAGAAACAACATTAAGAAATTTCAACCACTTATAAAGACTATGAAGTAAATAACTAGATGCAAAAAATAGTTAAAACAGAAGGATAAGGTGAATACTTTAATACGATCTTGATCAGACAGAGGCCTTGACAGGTTTGCATACTTGAAATGTTTGGCAACAAACTCCGTAACTAAAATTGGTTCATAGAATGATCGAGCAGATATATCTGTAAAGAGAAACCCAACACTAAAAAGAAAACCAGTACAACTACAACTAAAACATTAAGTAAAACTTGTTACACAAATTGTAAAAAGTAAATAACAATAATCATGGAGTAGCTACCAATATTAAGAGATAAACCCATCTGAGTGGGCCGAAGACTCTGATAATATCCCATCCAGTACTCTATTCCATTACCAAGCTCTCCTTTACGACCTAGTTGTGGACTGAAAAATGACCTTCCCACGACAGTATAACTGCCAAAGAAAGTTTCAAATAGATTAAGCCCCTAGAGAGGCATAAAAGTTTAGTGTCAGCTATTTAATAACAAATGCTGAACATTATTAGTAACAAGCAAGTACTTCTCAGATGGTTTAACCCTAAGAACAACATCCAGCACTTGAATAGTTTCTTGAGGACATTCAAAATGTCTTCTGCACAAGAACTCCCGCAGATAATGAAGATCAGGCTTGGATGCCAGTTTGATAGCCACCTTAAATTGCCGTTCCTTCCTGCAACAACAAACAAATCATATTTAAACAACAATGATACCAAATAAAAAGAAAAATACGCATAGACTATGTTACCCGGATTCGAAGTGTCGGATATCGATATGGGTATGTGTCTAACACGAGTATGCTTGTTTTTTCTAAGTTTTTTCATATATTTGAAGGATCATTACCCATATACATGTCCGAATATATGTCGAACGCAGGTTTCAGGTACAAATACTTTAGGAAAAATAAAGAGTACGGGTAATACATATGGCACACAGACACCATCATAATATTCATTGATATTACCTTGCTAAACTAGATGAACCACGATTGCGATCTTCGTCAGTTAACTTGACAACAAACTCCTTTGAGTCAAATGGCAAGGCACCTGCTGTGTACAAGCTCTTCCGGCCATCGTAGGCTGGACACCGACGACCAAGATGTGACTCCTTGTACAACTTAGTGAGTTGTTCCATTATAATTCTGTTCAACTTCTTTGAGGTTACCTCAGGAGTTATGGAAACCTATAAGCCATGAACAAAGTACAAAAAGCCATTAAAAGAAAAGGGAAGAAAATGCAAAAGTAAACAGAGATGACAATGAGGTAAATAAATAACCAAACAGAAGAAACCGCTAAATTCAATGAACAGGGATTAAACACGAAATGTGGAAATAATTCTATCCAAAAAAATGGAAATAATTTAAGCAAATGATTAACAGTTAAAATCTTCTTTAATTCAAACATAAATTTACAACAATCTATAAAAGAAATTACTAAGGCCTTCCACGTACAGGAACGTTAAAAAAAACAGAGATATAAGCAAAAAATAACAAAACAGAAAAAACAAAACGATTAAAACAAGAGGCCAAAATTGACAAAGAAAAATAGCGGCTAAGAATCAAGAAGAGAGACAGAGAGAGTTACATCGTACTGATGAAGATCATTATCAGCAACATGAACGAGGAAATGGTTGGCTCTAACCATGCATTTTCTACCGACCGTACCCAGACCTGGCCTTGGCGGGAACCTAATCGCCTTCGACGACGGCGGAGGAAGAGGAGGCGCCGTCATCGCATCCTGCGGCTCCAATGTAAGCTTCTGGGTGACCTCTCTGCTCAGTGATTCCGCACCAGAACTCGACGAAGGATGATACGCCGAAGAAGTAGAGGTTTCCGGCGCAGATGGAGGAGGTGGCTGGGTTGGAGCCACCTGAGGAAGAGGACCAGAGGATCCACGTCCTCTACTAGAATCACGACCTCTTCCTCTACCACCGCCGCCACCGCGAGGGAAAGACGGCGGCTGTTGACCGCGACCAGAATCCTGTCCCCGGCCACGTCCACCACCGCCTCGACCGCCGCCACGACCACCGCCACCACGTCCAGACATTACCGTTAAAAGAAAGGAAGACTGATAGTGTCAAGAAGAAAATCTAAAACGTGAGGAACAGAAAACACAAAAAATGATAGTGACACCGGTAGAGACTTTGAAGTTTGAAACGACTCTCTAAATACCGAGATAGAAGCGGAAGAGCCCTTAATATATATACTATAAGAAAAGAGAAGACTTGGAAAAAGGAAATACTCACTTTATGAGTGAAGAAACTTTAAAGGACAATGACGACGTGTGAATGCGCCGGGTTTCGGAGCCGTTTCGTTTAAAGAAAATATATATCAAATTCAAGCCGACTCTTTTTTTTCTTATTTTATAATTATGTTTATTTTAGTATTCGAAATAAATTTTAAATTAAAATTAAATTAAATAGATTATTTATTGGTAGGATGTATATTAAAAAAATTGAAAAATTAAAATATTTGACGGTATCTAAGTTAAATTTTATGTTATCATGTATAAGAAAATAACTTATAAGATCAATTATTTTACTATTATAAATAAAAAAAATTTAAATTTTATAAACGAAACTAATAAAAATAACAAATACTCATGAAAAATTAATTAAAATATGTAACATTTTTTTAATTTTATTTATGATATTAAAAATTAGTGTAAATATATAAATAAATAAAAAAACAAATTCATGATATAATTAATTGATAGAACTTGAGCTACGAATAGGGATGACAATAGAGTGGAGCGGGGATTGTCTTATCCACCTCCATCCCACTCTTGCATGGATGTTGAAAATATCTGCCTCCATAGATGTCGGTTACATCCATAATTGTTCTACGATACTCCACTCCACTTTTTTACTATTTTTTTATTTTAATATTGTAAAAGTATATATTATAATTTATTTTTTAACATAATTTTAGTACATATAATTTTTTAGTATATATATTATACATATATATAGTATATATAATATTAGTATACATACGATTTTAGTATATATATATAATATATACTAAAAATATAAAAAGGGTATATAGAATATTTTAAATGATAAAATAGTAATTTTAAAAGACGTGATGGGGTGGAACAAGCATTTATCAAAACCACCTTACTCTATCCCACCTCCACTTTTAAAAAATATATATATATATCCCTATTCGAAGGGGATCGATGTAAAATCCGTGAAACGAATTGAATTTTCGGATTTTGTCATTCCTAACTACGAACACGACGTTAGCTGAATCCTGGATCATCTCTAAATGGCTGCTAGTGTTACCTCTTAATGACAAATTTATCCTCTCTTTTAATAAAATATCGGATGAGTCCTACCGAATTCTTCTACACAAGAATAGGAGTTGACAATAGAGTAGACGAAGACGAGGATTACTTTATCTTCGTTCAGTTCTTATACATTCATAATCGTTTCATTTCGTTCAACACTATTTTTTTTAATTAATTATTTTTAATTTAATATTATAAAAAATATATTATAATTTATTCATAAACATAATTTTAATATATATAATATAAATATATACTAAAGTATATATAAAATATTAATATATATCTAATATATATTAAAAATATATAAAATATTTTAAAAGATGAGGCAGGATGGAACGAAATATATATTTATTAAAATCGTCAAATTTCACTTCGTTTTCGCTTTCCAGAATAACATCTTTTCATTTAAAACGGATCAATGTGAAATCCGAATAAAATTTTGTCATTATTGTCGGATTTATCAAGTAAGTGCATGTATCGTTAATAAGTAATATAATGAAAAGTAAAGTGTCGATCTCACGAGGAATTGTTACTAAATTTGTTAAGTACTAAAATTAAAACAATCTAATCTTATTCAAACAATTAATTAAAAGTTGTAATTAAAAACTAATAAAAGAAAGCAAATTAAAAGGTGAATTAAATCAATTGAGAAAAGCCTAAGTTTACAATTTTCTTCAACACTTCATATGAACCTCTCCTACTCTCTTAACTTGATTAATAATCTTGAGTTGTTAACCTAGAGTTGGTCAAAGTACTTAGGAAGTCCTTGTACTATATCATCTAATGCAAATTAGTTCATCTACTATAAAACTAGGTAATTTAGTCCATGTACTTTTAAAATTGAAGCAAAAAGGTAAAATCACTGACTAGTGTAACAGAAACTGTTAAAAAAGCTGACGTGATATTTAAACTTGTGTTTATTTGATGACGTGGATGTTAAATACTGACGTGGCACCAATAAAATATATTATTTTAAGCTGACGTGGACAAACTAACAAACTAAGTTGAAAAAAATGCCACATCAAATACTTTTTGCCAATTTAGTTTGTTATTTTGTCCACGTCAACTTAAAATAATATATTTTATTGGTGTCACATTATCAAATAAACACAAGGTTAAATGCCACGTCAATTTTTTTAACAGTTTTCGTTATACTAGTTAGTGATTTTACCTTTTTGCTTCAATTTTAAAAGTAAATGGACAAAATTACTCAACTTTGTAGTAGATGGACTACTTTGCATTAGATAGTATAGTACAGAGACTTCCCAAGTACTTTGACCTCTAATCTATTTATAAGGATCTTTCGATGGTCTTATAAAAATATCTCTGTTAACCAATTAACTATATTCCTATGATAATTGAATTAAAGAGAAACTCACTAAGCTTAGACTCAAAAATTGATTACACATGACACGTAAATGTATTGCTATCCTACATGCAGATTAATTCATCATAATAAATGAATATGAAACATATGTTATTCAATCCATGTCTAACATTAAACTCCATTTTTCAAGTTGTATTTAGGTTAACAAATCAATATAATTGGTGGCCAAACAATTAGAAGCATTGAGAACAAGATTGAATAAACAACCCAAATATCATTAAATCAAGCAAGAGAGTAAAATAATCCAAACTACATGTTGAGTTATATTACAATCCTAGAAAAATAAATTTATTTCATGCTAAATAATAAAAATATAAAACAAAAGAGTTTCACCATCATCAATATTACAATAAAGATAAATAAGAGTAAAGGAAAAGAGAAAACTAAAGTTTGCCAAGTCTTCAATTTTCCAAAATCTCCTAAACTCATTGAAATCTTTTGATGGGTACTCTGCTCTTAAGGTGTTTTATATTTTTATAAATTTTGACGCGTTAGTAATTTATTTATATACATTTTGACATTTCGTATATTAATGTCGTGTTATGTTTTAGTTTTATTTTTCGTGTCGTATCTAATATTATCAGATCTAATTTCGTAGAGTCATTTCAAGTGCTTTCGTTTTTTTTTTTTATTAAAATATGCAATAATAATTATCATAAAATAAATCTGCAATAATATTTACGAGAACAAAGGAAAGATCCATAGTTTTTGGGACCACTAGTGTTGTGCAATTAATAAGGCTAAAGTCATTAGCTAAAATTTCTCAAATTGGTAGTTTGGTACCCATTAAAATGTTGACACATTAAATTGTCAATGAATTTGCATCGTCTTAAATATTCTTTCTTTGGTTTTTGTCTTAAAATGTTTTAAAAAATGTTTACTTTTTGATTTCATTTTTCTTTTGGTTTGTTGGATAAAAAATGATTCTTTTTTTTTTTTTGTATTTTATATTTTACGCATAAGTTTTTTTATTATTTTACTTAAAAAATGGAAAAAAAAATCCACAATGGATTTCATTGAAAAAAAAATGGAAACACAAATTATCGAATTTGAAAATAAATAAAAAAAAAACTAAATATATATATATACATTTAAAAGTATTTTCTTCCAAGTAACACATAAATGAGATTGTGGCAAGCAAGCATCATGTATCTCTTTCTTTTTTTTTTAAAAAAAAACACGTATTTTCCATTTATGAGTGTTGAAAATATCAAATTTCCAATTAAAAAAAAGCCTCAATTCTTTTCGTCCTCTTAAAATAAAATATGGTGGTGTTTATTATCTAAATCTTATATATAATGCTCATTAATAATTAATTAATGATTTTATTAACGAATATTTTAAGACATTTAATAAACTTAATTAAATTATTATTTATAATAATATTTTATTTTAAATGTAATAGTCAAAAAGTTTTAACTTTATTAATACGTTTAGCAAAATTCATTAATTAATTATTTGTAATTACTACAATGGCTTATTATCCAATTTCAATACATTTTTTTAACATTAGATTTGATAATTTGTATATTTATATCATATTCGTATTATATTTTAATGTCATAATCGTGTTTAAAAGATGATATATTTATATAAATTTTGATACATTAATAATTCAAATTATATAACTTTTGAAATATTCGTATATTCATATCTTATTCATATTATATTTTTATGACATATGATATGATATTTTATTTTATAATTTAATTCTTATTTTCGTATGGAAAATCGTAAACGGCATACTTAACATTGATTAATCATTGCATATTAATTGAAGGGCATAACAGTCAATACAACACTATATATCGACACCCCATTGGGGGACATATCTGCAAAGGCAGAGGCCAATTAGGCGAGCAAAACGCAAACTATGCGAGTTTTCTTAACTAGTGCTTTTAAAATATTTTTTAAAACTTAATTAATATTAAATTAGATCTCGTGTGATATCGTAAAAATCAAATATTAAATATACGATCATAATATTTTTAAAAACAAAAATTAATAATTAAAAAAATAGTATTTTATAAAATAATAAAAAAACTGTCATAACAATTTAAAGTTATAAACAATTTATAAAATCAGTTTAAAAGATAAATCTAAATGAAATAATTTTTTTCCTAAATTGAATCACAATGACAAATTATGTAAAATATAAAATGAATTGAGACACGACACGAACACAATATCAAAAAAAATTAAAACACAACACGAAAAATTCGATAACAATAAACAAATATGTAAAAATATACATAAAATAAATTATTAACATATAAAAAAATATATATAAATTTATAGTACTTTATATAAATTATTAACGTGTAAAAATTTATATAAATTTATAATACTTTGAAGAAAAAAAACACGAACACGTCAGAAACACATAAATTTTTCTCTAAATCGAATCAGTATGACAAATCATGCAAAATATGTTATGAATTGAAATATGACACGAACACACAATTTTTTCTCTAAATTGAATCACAATGAACAGCTATGTAAAATATTAGATGAATTGAAACACGATACGAACACAAAAATGAAAAAAATAAGTAAAACACAGCACGAAAAATAACATAAACACGACACAAATATACGAACGTCTAAAAATATACATAAAATGAATTATTAACGTGTAAAAATTTATATAAATTTATAATACTTTGAAAAAAAAAACACGAACACGTCACGAACACAAAATAGGAAAAATAACACAAATACAATACGGATACACGAATGTTTAAAAATATACATAAAACGAATTATTAACGTGTACAAATTTATGTAAATTTATAATATTTTAAACACAAAAAAAAAAACGAATACACAAAATTTTCTCATATTTTTTCTCTTTCCTTTCTTTCTACCATTTTTTTTCTCTCTCACCAACTAAAAAAAGAGATCCATAAATAAATAAATAAAAAACAGTGGATAGGCTAAAATTTATGCAAAAAAAAAAAAATATATAAAATTTATTGTATGGATTTTATTTATAATAATAATATTATATTAAAAATAATAAATAAATATTTTATTTATTGTTTTTAATATATTAATTTAAAAAAATATTTTTAAAATACTCATTATCAAAATCCTTATTATAATATCATTTTAAAGTTTGCTGGGTTTATTTGACCTTCTCTAAAGTCTACTCTCAATAGACTCTTACCTAACACGTGTCATTCATCAGTGGTGAGTTTAGTACTATATATATTTTTTATGCTAATAGTTGATATTAGAAACGACAAAATAAAAGGAAAAAAACAATGCATTTTTTTTTCTGTAGCCAGTGAGCGGCGGCGCTGATGCGATGATTTTCTATGGAGTTGGCAGAGCTATGGTGGGCTCTATCATAGAAGATTATTTATTTACTAGTTTTATTTTTTAATTAAAATGTGGACCATTTTCCTGAACTTTTGACTTTTTGGGCAATTATCTAAAAATAAAAGGGACAAAAGCTATAAAAACAGCTCCTATGAAAGAAGGGAATGTCTAAGGATTCTTACGAAGGAAGGTTCTTTGAAACAGGGTAATTTAAAATTACCATAAAATCCTCTACCTTTGATTGGCCACGTTTCAACCTGGGACTGGGTGTCGGAGAATTTGGACCAATAGGAAAAAGGTTAGACAGTACCATGTTAAGAGTATGAGCACACTGGATAATTTTAAGTCAATACCTGTCGAAGAAGCTTAAGCTTTCTTCCGATCAAAGGGCTTTTACTTGGTAGCAGGGGTTTTCTAAATGGGGCCCCACCAGCCTTCGGATCCTCTGCAGTGCCGACTTTCTTTATTCAATTATTTAAAAAGTCATTTAATCGTAAAATGCAATTTAAATTTATTAATTTTAAACTCAATACATTTACATTATATAAAAAATAATTAAAATATAATATAAAAGATGATATAAAATATAAAATAATATTAACACTGTATGAATATGTTAAATTTTTATAATATGAATTATTAATATATCAAAATTTATATAAATATATAATATTTTAAATACGATTATAATAAAAAATATAAATACGATATCCGAATTATTAAATTAATTTTTTTTATAAACCCCCTTTTGATAATGATAAATGATACTAATATTTCTTAAAACAATTTATGATATTTATTTTCTTAAAACAAATGTTTGATATTACTTGAAATATATAAACATAATTTTATTATTAAGTATATGTATGATACTATGAGTCATTAAAAAGAATCGAATTCAAAATTTCATTCCTCAAATCAAACATCGTACTTGAAAGTGCTATGACGCTGCTCTTTTGATGCATGTGTTAAGCAAAGTATAATATTCTCCTTGTCTAAAGTTTCTATTCTTTTTTTCTATACTTTAATTTATTCACTTATTTTATATTTTTTGTTCTTTTGACTTAAACTTCTAAAACTAATGTTTTTCTTTTCACTTTAATAAATTTTCTCTTTACTTTAATTTACTTTTAAATTATAAAAAAAAAAAAAAAAAAGTCAGCTACGTCATCAGGAAATTCTAACTAAGAAATGATCCTACCGAGGAAAGAGTTTAGTTCCCAAGTTAAGGTAAGGGCTGAGTAAAACATGTAACAATCTCTTAACTCGCTTATAAATTTAAAAAAATTTAGATGATAAAAAGTTCTACTAATGAACATATATTATACTTTGCTTATAAGTTTTTTCTTGATGTAATTAATTATAATTATTTTTATATAAAGAAATCCAAAGCTTAAAGAATAAAAAACATATATAAATATTAAAGATCTATTTTAATTTTGTGGAAATTTATCTCTTAAAAAATAATGAATCATTTGAAATAAATCAAAGTTTGTAATTATAATCAAATAAATTAAATATTCAACTTTTTTTTATTTTATTTTAAATGTGTCCTATCCATCGTGTGCTTAACTTACACTAAAGGGTTTACGATGAGGCGGGAAAAGTGACAAAGTTTCATTTTCATGCTGTCATTGACTCATTATCCATTAATTTCAGTTATGGTATAAACGTAATACTATTTGGCTTTGCTGGAATAAGTTTTTTTGAAGACCTTAATATATTTCTCAATAAAAATGTACTTTCATTGATATTAATACCAATAAAATATTACCCAAATTGTGATATATTTGTGATATGAATTTTATTACATTTTTATACATAGGTTTGAGGATGGTAGAATAGTAAAATGAAAAGCGAAAATTCTATTTGTTTGTGTATGAAAATAAATGGAGGATAAAACATTAACTTATAGCAGTTTATGTATCGGACCAGGTCGGGGTAAACTTAAATAAGAAAAAATTTGTTTGTCAAAAACCCGACACGTGTCGATTCATTGAGTCTGAAAAATCTGTTTTATTATTTAAAATATTAAAAAATATTTTATATTAATATGTATATATTTTATAATTAAATTAAATAAAAATATTTATATTAATTAAATAATAACTTAAATCAAATTGTGCGAGTCCGTTCATATTTAAAAAATTATATCTCAAATCTAATCCAATTTGGACATATCTACGATAACTTGAACGTAGAAAAAAGAATGGACTAAAAAAGATGGTCCAAATAATGTGGCATGTTATACGTATAACTATATATTTTCGTATGAATTATGAGAAAATTGTATAAAACTTTGTGCTTGCATATAATAGTATGCAAGAAAATACTTTGAAATTCTGTTTTGATTTTTTTTAAAAATATGAAACTCATTAGCTTTTATTTAAAGCTTATTTTTTTTTACATATAAATCACTAATGATATTTGTATAAACATATTTTTTTTATCTTTAAATTTGTTTTAAAATTTTAATTTCATAAGTTAAGAGTTTTGTTTCGAATAATTATTATTTTAAGTAATGTAGATAAATTATGACTTGAATTATACGTTAAAATATTCTCAGCTTGAATTACAGTTTAAAGCTATGAATTTGCACGCCACAGAGATGGTATTGGATACTGTATTATTAACTTTTTGAATATTTCACGTTAAGAATTATTCATATTCTTGTGATGAGTGATTGGACAAAACAAGTAAAAAACCATAGGAAGGAGGAATGGAACAAAGAGTATTAATTCTGCTTTAAGGATTTTGGCTTAAGTTCTTTTTTACCTTTAGCCTTTTTCCCTTTTACCTACTTTTCTCCACCCTTTTTCACATGAACCAAAAGATATCAAGATTGAAATTTAGGTTGGATTTAAGCCAATACGATTCACCTTTTTTTTTTTTTAAGAGATAGATTTTTATAAAATAAAATTAGATTTATGCTCGTATTTTGTTGTGAGTAGATCTGTTTAAGGATCGGGTTATCCGTTCAAACTCGAAGTCCCGCCCAATATTTGGGAGGGTTTGAACAAAAATGTTAAGCTCGAAAAATGGTTTTGGAAAAAAATGAGATCCGTTTAAAAAATGGGACGGGCTTTGATTCCAACATTTAAGGCTCGAATCCGGCCCGATCTATTTTTTAATTAAATAATATATATTTTTTATTTTTATATATATTATATAATTTATGTTATGTAAAGATCAAATATATATATATAATATTATAGTGTAAACATTAAAAGATATGTTAAATTATTCATGTTTAAGAATTTAAAAAAAGAAAAATATATAAAATTACTAAAGATTAAATATAAAATAATATATATATTTTAATTTTTTTAAGAAAAAAATTATGGCAGGCTTAAACGGGTTTGGCTATCCATTTACAAATATGGGCGGGCTTACGCAAAATTTGAGGCCTATATTTCGGGCCAGGTCGGGCTTAAGCAAGCATATATGGTTTTAATACCATATATAGGCCCGACCTGACTCATGGACACCTCTAGCTGCGAGCATGTTATCAGATTTGAATTGATACTTTATAATAAATTTGAAAGATAAAAAAGCAAAAGAAGTAAATATAATTTAGAAAAATAATAACCTCCATAATTATACGATACCTGATATAAAATTGAGAGTTATTTGATATGGTCAATTAGATCTGGCAATTGTGGACATAACATAATTATACGATATGAACATAACATGAAAAAAATAATTAAAACACGGCACGAAAAATAAAATGATCATGACACAAATACACGAACGTGTCAAAATCTACATAAAACGAATTATTAACGTGTTAAGATTTATATAAATATATAATATTTTGAATACGATTATGACAGAAAAAATAACACGAACACTGACACAAAAATGGGAGTTATTTGAATAGTGTCAATTAAACTTTACAATTTCAGACACAACATGATTATACGACTCGAACAGAACATAAAAAAATAATTAAAAATGACACAAAAAATAACATGAATATGATACAAATACAGAAGGTGTTAAAATCTACATAAAACTAATTATTAACGTATAAAAAATTCATATAAACTTATAATACTTTAAACACACGATAAAATAACACAAACACGTTACGGACATACATTTTTTTCTATAAATTGAATCATTATGACAAATTATGCAAAATATGGGATGAGCTGAGACACGACACGAAAACACAATTTTTTTTTCTAAATTGAATCAACATGACAAACTATGCAAAATATTTGGATGAATTGAAAACGACACGAATACAACATAAAAGAAATAATTAAAATATGAAATGAAACAAAAAATAACATGAACACAAAACAAATAAACAAACGGCTCAAAATCTATATAAAACGAATTATTAACATGTAAAAGTTTATAATACTTTGAACACACGAAAAAATAACACAAACACGACACGAAAAAATAACATGAAAATGACAGGAATGTGTCAAAATCTACACTAAACAAATTATTAACTTGTAAAAATTATATAAATTTATAATATTTTGAACAGATGAAAAAATAACATGAATACGACACAAAAATATTTGAAACCGAAATGATTTGAAAACGAAAATATCCGGATCCGAGAAGGTACGAACCTGAAAAGACCCAAACCCGATATGACCTAAACCCAAAATAACCCGAGGTCCAAAATACCTCATTAGTGTTAATCAAATCAAATACAAAAAATAATCTAAAATAACCTAATTAATCCAAAAATCATGTGGCAAAAATCTAAATTAACCCTCAAACCATAGTTTATGACATGTATTATGTGGTAAAAAGAATGTGATACCACAATTAACCCTCAAACTATTACTAATAACATGTATTATGTGGCAAATGGTGGACGATTCAAAATTCTCTCTTCTCATGTGATTGGGGATAACTTTTATAGTTAGTAATAGATAATAGATTGAGTTCCATCCCTAATGATAAACATTAAACTTAAAATCAATTAATAATAGGTGAAGAGTTTCAACTTGAATATAAAACACATATAATTCAATATTTAACCGATGTAGGATAACACCACTTTAACAGACCTCCGTCACATGTAGGTGAAAACAAATGAGCCTACCATGTGACAAATTCGGAAGGGATAACAGACAGAATAACATGCAACAACAGCAAAACAAAATTTGACTCTGATACTATATTAAATATCCAACCTAAAACTAATTGATAATTGGTGGAGAACCCTATTTTAATATAAGACCATAAACAATTTATGATTTAATCAATATAAGATAACAATACGTTAACACCTAACACTTACAAACTTGTTTCTCCAATTATCTCTTAGATTCTAGCCTCGTTTATTAAAAAAAAAAAAATAGCGATGAAATTGGTTACTCACAAAATAAATCACACCATTTCCCCCCTAACTTAATTAGACAACTTCATTTAGAAGTTTAAAAAATAGCTCTTAATTTTGATGAATGGAGTGGTTGATTAATCTCAACTTTCAAAATAAAGTACTAGAAAAATGGATTTGACTTTGGTTAAAAAAATATTAAAAACTTAAGCAATTAGTTTTTTTTTTTTTTTTGGTTCATTTAAGTAATTAGTTGATAACAACCAAATTAGACTCTCTTAAAATTGTGGTAAAATACTCTTATTATCATTGAGGTAAATAGTTCTACTTTATAGTTTATTCCTTAAAAGTCAGAAACATTTGGTATATATTTCTTTAACATGATTTGGGACCACAAAATCTCCACCAATAAAAAATGAAAACATCCACTACTTTATTAAAATTAGGACATTAATATTATGTATATCAAAGAACAAATTTTTTTTTTGCACAAAAGTTGTTGAGGATAAAAAAAACGATTACGGATTCAAATTTTGAACTCATTAAATATCATTTTTTATAAATAATTACTTTCGAATTAGAATAATTCTTTGCTTAATCTATAGTCCAATGCAACACCAATTACTCCACGAAGCTTCATGGTAAGTTCACATCAACATACCTAAACGCACTGTTAAACCATGTACTTTTTAAAGTCTTGTGTGCATAAATTCTCACTGTTTGGGTTCTTCACATTGCGTTAGGTGGGCGTTTTACTCGGGACTTCTTCAATAGATATGGAGACTTGAGGCACATCCGACAGGTTATGGTTTTGGCATATTAGATATTGTTTAATATTGTTGTTGGTATAATTTTTGAGATAAAAAATTATTCTTTACTATAAACGTAATACTAAACAGATAAAAAATTTTGATTTTTAAAATTGAAATCATAATTTGACAACCCAAATCAAAAAGTAAAAAAATAGTTTTCGAACTTCTGACTTTTAAATAAAATGACTTTATTATCTGCACATCTCTACATTTTTATTATTTTAAACATATATTTTTTTTTAATTCCTCACAATATTTTTTCACAACAATACCAAACACTTAAAAAATTTAAATTATATTTTTTCATTATATTTTTTTAACCCAAATTTTTTCTATCCCAAATTTTTTTTTTTTAACAATAATGCTAAACTAGCCTTATGAAAAATTACCTTTTCAGCGAGCAAGATGCTACTGACTGACATGGCTCCAAAGTTGAAATAACCCTTTTTTTCCCGAGCATTTTTAGTCCGACGATTTTTCAAGAAATTCTTTCTGCCTCGCTTGTATTACTTGGCCAAAAGTACGTTTGCATTGTTCACTAGCACCTCTTTACAAGGAAACATTGCTTTTCAACATGACATCTATACTGTATCATCTCATCAGTGAATAAAAAATAGAATCGATATTACCTCCAAATCACCGATTCAACTGTGTTAAGCATCAACCTAAAATCAATTGGTGATAAGTGGAGAAACCCAACTTGAATATAAGATCACAGGTAATTCAAGACTTAACCAATGTGAGATAACCCCACTTTAATAGGCCCCCATCACGTGTAGGCAGATACCGAGGAGCCTATCACGTGACAAACTCAGAAAGGGTATAAGGCAGAAACAACATAACAGAACCTGAGCTCTGATCTCATTTAAGCATCCAACCTAAAACCAATTGATGATAAGTGGAAAGACCTAACTTGAATATAAGATCATAGGCAATTTAATACTTAACCGATGTGGGATAACCCCACTTTAACATACCCCCATCACGTGTAGACGAATACCGAGAAGCCTAACACGTAACAAACTCAGAAGGGGTATAAGGCAGAAACAACAAAGCAGAACCTAGGCTCTGATACCATGTTAAGCATCCAACCTAAAATCAATTGGTGATAGATGGAGATGTCCAACTTAAATATTAGACCACAAGCAATCCAAAATTTGGGATTACACCACTTTAACAAACCGTATTATTCAATTAAAAAATAAATTAAATATTAAATATATGATTTTGATATTAAATAAGTATTAAATATAATAATTAATTAATAAAAATATATATTTGTTTTAATAATATGATCTTTAATATATAATTAAAAAGTTAAAAGGTTCAAATATCATCAATTTACAAAATTAATTTTAATAAAATAACAACAAAAAAATGATTTTTCCCGATTTAATCCGATTCTTTACCAGTTTTCTACCGAATTGAATCTTCGATTCTTTGGTATGTTCCGGACTAGACAGACCATCGATTCTCGATTAAACCGGTCCGATCCAATTTTTTCTAACACTACATTTCATAGGGATCAAGTTTGGGTCACTGAAGGGCTCCAGTATTGAAAGAACCTCTTTTGAGTAAGTGCTCAAGTTTCAGGGTAGATGTTGGAACATAAGGTTCTGAATGGTGGATGGGTCTACAGTCTGCTCCCCCCTAGGGCTGTAATCGAGTCGAGCCGAGCTCGAATAGTGAGCTGCTCGAGCTCGAGCTCGACTCGAAACTCGCTGCTCGAAACTCGGCTCGAGCTCGACCGAATACCATTTTTCAAGCTCGAGCTCGGCTCGAGATATAATCGAACTATTCGAGCTCGGCTCGATAAAGCTCGTTTACTCAATTTATGTACTCGAGTTCGAGCTCGAGCTCGAGCTCGAGCTCGTTTCATATACAATTTTTTTACATTTAAATAATAAGGGTAATATAGTAAATTATTATAAAAATATATATTATAAAATCAAAAGCTCGATTAGGCTCGCGAGCCGCTCGAATCGAGTATTGAGATACTCGAATTCGGCTCGCTCGATAGCTCGAGCTGCTCGAGCTCGAGCTCGGCTCGATAATGACCGAATCGAATTCGAATTTTTTTCGAGCCGAACTCGAATAGCTTGCGAGCACCAGTGTCTCATTTACACCCCTACTCCCCCCCCCTCCCCCTCCCCCTCCATATAAAATTTACATTCTTTCTCCAGAGGATTCGTGCACCAAAACTTGTAGATCAAATTGTCTTTTTGAGATGCATTGTGTACATTTGATTTGAAAATGTTTCTTGATGTGCTCAAATTCCTGCCCTTGTTTTGCATGCTAAAAAAAGCATTGCAGGTTGAAAGGGACTAATGGAAGAGTCACTCCACAGTTTTCAAAAGTACTACTATTGCAATTGCCTAAAGATATCGCCTATCACACTATAATTATCACAACCGAAACACATCACCTGATGCACTTTGGAAAAACACCATTACAGGAGCCTTATGCAGCCGCCCAATTAGTTTGGGAACAAGAATCTTTGCTGTTGAAATCACCTGTCGTTAAACACAACAAATATCAGTAATGTTTAAAAAACCGGACCGGAAAGCAAACCGGTGAGACCTCCGGTCACCAGTTCAACCGGTTTGAACAATCTCCAATTTCATGATATCTACCGGACCGGACAAGCCATCGGTTCAACCAACCGATCCAGTTTTTTTAACACTTAATATCAGCTTCGAAGAACAATAATGCAATTCGATATCAAGGGGATTTAAAAGTTTCAAATACAGGAATCATAAATGCCTAGAAAGAAAAGAACAAAAAAAAGAACAAAAAAAACGTGTTGATCAAATTAACTATAACAGGTATTCTATAATTACACTTCGGTCTTTACCAACTTCAAAATATTTGATTTTTTACAGTTTAGGGAAGATAAAGGGAGACTGAAGAAAGCTAAAGAAATATTTTAGGGAAGGAGAAAGGAGAAGGGCCATTTTGGTTTTTGTTTTCAACAGAGAGGGGGGGGGGTTCAGACCAGACAAGTTCAAATAAGTTCAGAACATGATTTGGAAGGATTAATCATTCTGAGTCTACATAATTCTTCATTTTTTGCTTCTGTTCTTTTAAGTTCTACAAGGGCTAGCAAAACTAGTTTGAAGGTAACAGAAAACTTACCTAAACTCTAAATTAAAGTATTTTCCTAGCTCTCAGGTATGAATACAAGAGAAAAAACGCCACAACACCACCGACAATAATCCCTGCTGTGGTTAGCCAGAAGGCAAACTGCACCAACATTAAGAATGGGGTAAGTTAGCAATGGCAAAGTGAAAATCACATCAATAAGAACGAATTAAGCAGTAAGAAGATATTGAATGTTCAAACTTTTACGAAAAACATACCACATGTTCTTCCAGATAGGACCTCAAGTTCATGCCAAATATACCTGAAAAACAGGAAATATAATCTTGAGCCTCTCGACATTGATGCTCATAATTCCCACTTAAATTCTTGAAGAAACATTTGCTGTCCAATGGAATAAATGATTTCAAGAATGGACCTAGAAAAAAAATATGCCATACATACCACAAATAGTAAATCAAGAGATGATACATCTATGCAAGCCACCAGCACTATAACCTTTTTCTTTTTCCTTTTCTCTTTCCCTCTTTAACTTATTCCAAACATAAGCAGTCTCTAGGTCCCATCCCCTCACACATTAACCAAATAAACAAAAAACAAAAAATTATCACCATATTTCAAATAATAAGTCCATGAACTAGCCTATGATTATACTGAACCAAGTTATAATTTTATTGTCAAGCGATGATCAAGCATCCCAATGACTCATGATTTGTGGCATCTAAGATTTTTACAGTTTCTATACTGGATAAGCCACGGAGATTCTTACAACCAGGTATCTGACCAGTTCTTGTTTTAGCTGCCATTCAGCAATGCGCAATCACAAGAATCTAAGCAACTCATGCGGATAAATTATAGCAATCAGAACACCATGCTTATGTTAAGCAATTCCTGCATGTAATCAATAGAGGCCTGGCTTCTATTTTCTTGCGGTGGAAGGACATACCTGCAACAAGAGCACCAACTGCCACACAAAATGTCCCAACCTGAAGAAATAGTTCCACTCTGCTTACCTCAAGCCTCCGAGAGCTGATAAAAATAGTTAAACAACCCTATTTCATTAGTTAAAGGATTGTAGATTTAGATGCAAAAGAATGATAAACTAGAAATGATTCTGAAAACTCAAATCATCATAATCATGGATAAGAGGAACATGGGATTTTGGAGGATAAAGTATTGACAAACCCCCAAATGAAATGGTGATGCTGAAAAAAAAAGTAAATCAAACTTCATCAAGACCTTAAGTTGACAGCAATAGAATCTTCCATTTCTTTTGCAGAATCAAGAAGCCTTTCTGCCTGACCATGGCAAGATTCACATCTGCAAATGCAACAATAAATTATAATCAGTTATAGCCATTGAAAACATAACATGCCCACAAACAAATAACCGGAGCAGTTTTGACAAGACATAAGCCTTTCTGCCTGGCTATTGAAAACGCAACCAACAGTCAGCCACCTCTAAGAAGTTCTATTTTCCTTTGTGTTAAACCAAACCTCAAAATACATCTTCCTTATCTAGTTTATGTCTTATTCATATCATTTAGAAATGTGGACCTTTTAAAGAGCTCTTGCAACCCAACTTGAAGACTATCAAGAAAAGTAAAATGAAGAAAATAAATGATAATCCTGTTTGATATGCATCATAAATGGAACGAAGGAAAAACCTTTGAAGATAATTTTCCAAAAGCATCTCGATCTCTTCCTCCTCTTCTGCAAAATGACCAAATCAAACCAAATAAGAACTCTTGATAAAAGAACACATTAGAACTGTGATTAATTAGAACAGTTTACCTTCAGCAATCAGCTTTTCTAAGGGAACAGAACATTCCACCTCATCATTTCCCTTTTTTAGAGTACAGTTTCTTCCCATAATACATATACGACGTATTTCATGGGGGTCCTCCAAAAGATCAAACAGCATTTGTCTAAAAGCCCCTGCTCTTGAACCCAATTCAACCTTGCATGATAAAATGAAGAGAAAATATAATAATCTAAAGACAAGATATTTAACTATTTATTATTATGCAACTAAACAAGATTTTATAAAGTTAATATACCAAAGTCTGCTTGCTAATACGAAGTTGCTCCAATATGTCACCAGTTAATTTGTTAGGCAACACTTCAAGCAGAGCTTGAACCTATGCAAAGGAAAGAGCGCTAATCATGATTAAACAGGTTCATACTATCACATATTGACACTGTAAAACACAAGGCACTCAAGGTACAAACTTGTAAGCTCAGAAGGGAGGAGTTTTGCATTACACACATACATGAAAAGGAAATTAAAATGAAATAACATGATCAAGAATTTTCAAGTTCTTCTTCATTAATCACAGCGAAAATAATGAATTGTTAAGGTGTAAAATTTCTAGGGAAAACATATATTTTAATTTTATCAAATGAATTGTCAGAGAACAGTTTAAATAAGTAACTCTTTAAGGCATGCTTAGAGTACATGATAATAACCCAAAACAAGACTTGCAAATGAGCAAGCCAAGCACTAGCTAAATAAGCTTGGTTTGTTCAAGCTTTTATAAGGCACAAGCTTGACTCTTTACATAATAAGCTTAGTAAAGATTGTTTTTCAACAGTAATAACAAGCTTCTGCACAAAGTTCAAGTTTGAGCTCACTCATGGATAACGATTATTCTAAAATAGAAAAAGCCTTTTCGTTTATATGAAACTAAGACAGTGTTACAAGGATCTTAGGTATTCAATAGGCACAAATAGGCTCAATAAAAGAATATTACATACATATCATATATCTTCTAAATGAGCCTATAAATCAGTTGTTTACAAGTTATAATCAAGAGTTTCTCATTAGCGTAAACAAGCTTAAGTGCTAAACGCCCTCTTGCTCAAAGTTGGCTTATTTAACAAATGATCAAGCTTAAACTTGTTTATTAGATTTAATAAACAAGCAAAAGCTAGCATTTTCAAGACAAGTTTCAAGTTGATCAAAAGCAACTTGGTTCATTTGCAGCTGTTTGAGGAATAAGACAATTAGCAACATCTAAAAGGAGACCAAAAATGGTTGCTTAAGCATACTTCTCAAATGTTTTTAATAGTCATTTTTAACTAGAAGGCCAATGAGTTCTCTAACTATGTGTGTAAGAGACAAGAGAGGAAAGATATATAAATAAATGACAAAAAAGACACGTAACTAGTGCCTATAAAGAATTTCTTGAATCAGCAGTTCTTTCCTATTGTAGGGCCACTTGAAACTTGAAAACCATTTTATACTGAAATTTGCTTGCAACCAATATAGCAAATGTCCAGGAGATTTGTGGTCTGCAGCTTCAAAACGACTTTCTCAATTCACCATAAAGCTTGTAAAAGAGAAAAGAAAATGAAAAACAAGATACAAACCAAAAATAATACTCACTGTGTTCCCATACTCACACGAGGTTCTAAATCCATTAGTCTCTGCTCCAAACGCTGTATTCGTGAAAGTAATGCTGCTTCAACAACCTGAAAGTACCATGCCAAAAGTCTCTCAAAAAGCTCAGATGTTTAAGATTATAGCTTCAAACCCGTGAACACCACACAAATCACCTCATTCATCAGCATATAAAAGCAAGGGTCCTAAGTAAGACACAAACCTCAAGCTCGAATGGCATACAATGCCCTCCATTCATGTTATTCAGTCGAGGCAACAATGTGTCCATAAAAGCCTTTCCGCCTTTACTAAAAATGATCAATACATGCAACAAGTTCATCAATGTCAGTTCAATGAGATGAAACAATGAGATCATATTTGCACAGATGCAGAAGAAGAGAATACCAATTATAGTCAAAAATAAGAACACAGTCTCGCATTGCTATTGCTCGTAATGATCCCAGATTAAGTAGAATTGCGTGCTCTCGTACCTTAGAGCATGGAATAGGGAAAAAATGAGTTTGCAAGCAAATTTTAGACAGAAATACTGGGAAACAAAGGAAACAAACTGATACTCAAAGCCAAGACATTGGACCCAAGCATGGCAAATAAAAGAATTACGTGAGATAGAATAGTTACCAGAAGAGATGGCGCTGAGTTTGTCAAAAACAATGATGGATCAACACTCCGGATATCTCTTGGACGAAGACCTAAGAAAAAAATAAAACAAAATTAATCCACAATAAATTTAAAAAAAACATAGCTTTTTTTCTGCAATTAAAGCTTAACAACAAGTAACAACTAAGAAAAGAAAATTACATTACATTACCACTTGATTTCAATAATTGACGTCGGTTTATCTTCCTTGTTGATACTACTCCATTTGACTTCACCTCTACCACCTTTAGAGATTGAGAAAGAAAGAAAAAACACAAAATTAAACACGAGAAATAAAATTATAAACCATTCAAAACAGTAAAAAGGAAGAAAAGGCCAAAATTGGAATGCAACTCCAAAAATCTAAGAACAAATAGCAAATTGTGGAATTAATAAATCTTAAAATTAGCACATAAAACCATAATACATAATTGAATGCAACTGCAAGTAAACTGTAGTGATGCTCCAATTTCTACTTTTCTTTTTGCTCATAATATTTTACTTTATTTTTTTCTTCTTCTTCTTCTGTGTTGCGAGCAACAATTTCTCTTGGATTAAAAATTAATGAATAAAAGTAAAATTCTATTTATCTTCCAAAATAAAGGGGGGAAAACCTCATAAACAGGCTCACGAATGCCAAGCAAGAGAGAATCACTGGAAGAGGAAGTGATCCTCTGCGTCGCAAACACAGAACTCTGGTGTTGCTGCACCTTCGGATCTTCCCTCCCTCCATCATCATCACCGACACTCTCAGCGGTCAATGTTTCCGGCTCGTTCAAACGATCTTCTTCCGTAGATGATATAGCGAAGGACTTGGTCCTCTTAGAAGATGGTTTCACAGCGACCGGAAGTAGAGGAACTCCGCTCTTTTGAAGCAAAAACGGAGAAGCGTTAGGCCATGGAAAACCGAAGAGAAGATAATGTACGGACGGAGATGGAGATTTAACAGAGAATTGGAGAAGATTTGGATAAGAAGAAGACGGAGAGGGAGTTAGCGCCATTGTTTTGATTTCTTCTCATAAGTGAAGAGAGACTCTGGATTTTGCTTTAAAAGTTAAAAAGTCTACGAAGCGATTTTTTTTCTCCCCCTTGTATTGAAAATGTAACTGAATTTTGATTTTTTCTTTCTAAGGGAAAACGACCTCTAATATTTTGTGGCTTAGAATTAGAGATGTAATTATATATATATATATATATGGTTGAAAATTTTTAAAAAATTGAAAAATAAGGAAGGGTATGAGTTTTTTTCTTTATTAGGATAGTTTAAAATATTTATTCCCGAAATAGGGTGGTTTTAAATTTATTTTTAAAATTAAAGTAGTTTAAGCCATTTGGATGCCTTGTTATTAATGGCTTAAATAAAAATTTGCCCCTGAATTATATTCTATTTTCCACTTTAGTACTTAAAGAATTTTTTATCCCAATCGGGTACCTATACTATAATTTCGTCAAACAGATTGATACCTGATATTAACACCGTTAAATAAATGCTGACATGACAAATAGCACTCAATAAGATCGCGACACGTGACACAAATGTCATGTCAACCTTAATTTTATGATGCTACATCATCAATAACAGATAAAATATTAATAATTCAAAAAAATTAAAAAAAGGAATAAATTAAAAAAAATCTAAAAATTAAAAAAATAGGAAAAATAAAATAAAATTAAAAAAATTCACAAACTTTTAAAAAAAATTTTAAAAATTCAAAAAATTAAAAATATAATTCAAAAAATTAAAAAAATCATATTTTTTAAAAAATAAAAAAATTCAAAAAAAATATTAAAAATTAAAAAAATCTGAAAATTTTAAAATTATATAAAAAATATGAAAAAATAAAAAAAAAACTAAATATTTATATATTTTTTAAAAATTTGTAAAAAAGAAAATTAAAAATTAAAAAAAGAAAAAGAAAACTGGAAAGGAAAAAAAGAAGAGGAAGAGAAAGGGAAGGAAAGGAAAGGAAATGAAAGGAAATGAAAGGAAGAGAGAGGAAAAGGAGGGGCGGCGGGGGGGTCGATCGGCCGCCAATCGAACTCAGGCCGACGAGAAAGAGGGAGAATCGGGGGGGGGGGAGAGATGAATCTAGAGAGGTAAAGAGAGAGAGGAATCGGGAGGAGAGAGCAAGGGGAGGCCGACCGGCTGTAGCCTGGCCGGCCCGGGGCAGATCCGACGTCGATCTGCCCCGAGCAGGCCAGGCTGCGACCGACGCCTCCCTCTCTCTCTATTTAAAAAAAAATTCAAATTTTAAAAAAAATTAATTTTTCTTTTTTGGAATTTTCTGAAATTTTTTAAAAAATATTTGAAATATTTTAACCCCTTTTTTTAGATTTTTTTATAATTTTATTTTGAATTTTTATAATTTTTTCTATTTTTATGTTAAAAATCTGAAAATTCTAGATTTTTTTTTTTAATTTAGATTTTTTTTTTATTTTTTATAAGTTTTTCCTATTTTTTTTGAATTTTGAATTTTTTTAAAATATGAATTTTTATAATTTTTTCGATTTTTTGAATTCTTAAACTTTTTGAATTTTTTGAATTTTTTTTAAAAAAATATGAATTTTTATAATTTTTCCGATTTTTTGAATTTTTAAACTTTTGTATTTTTTTGAATTTTTTGAATTAAAAAAAATTGTGAATTTTTAAAAAAATTTATTTTTTTTGTAATATATATTTTTTTATTTCAATGATGACGTGGCATCATAGAATTAGGGCTGACATGGCATTTGTGCCACGTGTCACACTCTTATTGGGTGTTATTTGCTATGTCAGCATTTATTTAACGGTGTTAGTGTCAGGTACGAATCTGTTTGACGGAATTATAGTATAAGTATCCGATTGAGACAAAAACTTTAAGTACCAAAGTGGGAAAGATAGTATAGTTAGAGTACAATTTTATATAGAGGTGGCAAAAGAACCCGAACCCGAAAACCCGCCCAGAAAAACCAGAACTCGAACCCGTCCAAACCCGATTTGACCAAAAAATCAAAAACCCGAACTCGAAATGGCCTGAGCTCGAAAGAGCCTGAACCCGAAAAAATTCGAACCCGAAAATACCCGAACCCGAGCCCGGCCCGAACCCGAATCTAATACTAAAAATAAAAATTATCAAACTGTAATTAAATAATTTTTTTATAAAGCAAGAACTTTATTTATCAATTTTATTCTAATATCTTTTTTAATAATTTAATTTAATTTATATTATATATATGATAAAATAATAATTTTATCAAAAATACAATTATATTTTGTGCTTATAACTTTAATGTCTCATATCTTGATGAATCCACTATCTAAAAATTCTAAACTCATGAAAACTTTAGAAATGTAAATTTTTTTGACATAAAATATTACTTATCCTTTATTTATGTTATTTTAAGAGCACCCTTATAATAGTATAATAGTATTTTCTATATATTAAAATTAATTAATAACAATTCATTCATTTTAACTTATCTCTAGTATAATAGTATTTTTTGTATTAAAAAATAGATAAAAACTACTTTAAAAAAAAAATGTGTTGCTCTTTGCAACATATATATATATATATAGTTTTCTTAGGTATATTACTAAATTAAGTCATCAACACCATATTCACTTGCCCAAGACCTGATAAATCCGAAATATAGGCCTTAAATTCTACCAAAACTCGCCTATGTTTGTAAATGGATAGTCCAAGCCCGTTTAGACCTCAAAGTTGAATGTCAGGGTTCGTCTCTAAAAATCTCTTATTTTGTAGTGAATATAATTATAATGTATTTACATGTTGAAATTCGAGTTCATCAAATCAATTATTTTAAATATTAATATGATTTATTTATAATATATCATCTTTTTTATAATAAATTATTTTATATAAAAAATTAATTTTATATTCTTTTGGTGCTAACAAATATTGATTTTAATAAATAAATATAATTAAAAATATCATATTATAATAAAAGATTATTTTTAAAAATAATTATAAAATTATTTTTAAAAGTAAATATTTAAATTATGTAAAAATAATTACATCTAATATAAAATAAAAATGATGTAAAACAAATCCGAACCCGAACCCGGACGGACCCGAACCCAAATGGGTCCGAACCCGATTGAACCCGAACCCGATTGAGCTCGAACCCAAATGGGCCCGAACCCGAAAAAACTCAAACCCGAATGAGCCCGACCCAAACCCGTCCGAACCCGTCCAATTATCACCTCTAATTTTATATATAAGCCTTTTTCTTAAAAGGAGAATAACCTAATCAATTTCTTTTTTAAGTCAACCCGAAGAGATTTTTTGAAAATATTCTTAATAATATATATTTTTAAGCAATACTAAACAATTAGACCCATTTTTCAATCCTAAATCTATTTGAAAAATCAAGTAAGAATTGCAGAAAACATATTAAAATTCAAGTCTAGCAACATGGGAAAATTTTCTTTTTCAATTTTCCCCACTCTACTTATTTGGTTTGTCTCTCTTTTGATTGAATTTGTATTTGAGAAAGGCAGGGAGCTATGCTTCATTATTACAAATGATAATTTTACCAAATAATCATTATAGGGTCATCAAATTGGAGAGAGATGTGGAAGCGTGGGTAGAGGAGGAGAAGGGTAAGGAGAATGAGAGGTATCACCAGCTAATAATATCAAATTTTAGATTTTTTAACAAAAAAAAAAAAAAACTGCAAATTAGAGAGAAAAAAGAGAATATAAATCTAGAACCAGAAAAATAAGTAAAATAACTTAATCAAAAAATTTGGGAGGGGAGGGGAGAATGAGGAAAATTGAAGAGTATTTTTTCTTTGTTGTAGGCGAATGGACACAAGAATTTGGTGATGAAATGATTTTTTTTTTTTTTACTGACATCCAGATTATAGTTTATAATAGTAAAAAAAAAAAAAAATTTACACCAACATTTTCCTTTTTTTTAATGATCTCTTAACATTTTTAATGAATTTTAATTTTATAAATAAAATATTTAAAGTAAATCGAAAGACCAAGTATTCAATGCCTCTTAATAAGTTGTGGGAGATAAAAATACAAGTGCTTCTGGGATTTTAGCAAAAGAAGAAATGGGTTTTGATAGTTACAGGAAAAGAGGAAGAGAGTAGTGTGATAAAGATGCTTATTTGCAATTTTTTAGAAATAAAATACTGACATAGAATCTAATTGTATAATAGTAATTTGTTTTAAGAATAAAATTTAAAAGTACTCTAATCTGGAAAATAAAATTATAAACTATCTTAGTTTGAGAATACCCACAAGGATATAAGACTTTAGAACTACTAGATGGCTCACACACGCATTGTTGTTAAGCGTCCTTTTCTTTTCTTTTTGTAAGACGTGCAAACGGGATAAAGACCTTTGTTCGAATAATGGTTCGAGGATTTTGAACATTTTTTTTAAGAATTTAAAGAATGATCAAAACGGTCCTAATTAAGATTTAGATTTTGACACGTTGATGTCTTTCGATAACAAAATTAAACTATTAAGATACTTTTTGACGAGCTTACTTAAGTACTGAAACACATTTCGAAAACACAATTCCGATATCCTTTAATATTATCTTATTTTCTCAAATTCCTAAACCTTCTTCTGACACTCATCAACTTAATTCGCTATCAAAAGATATTAAGAGGTGTCAAAAAATAGTTAAGTACTACTAACGAGTTCAAAAAAAAAAAAAAAATTAGGTGATGACTGATGATTTAATTTTATTTACTTTAATTTTTAATTGACAATTTATGTCACTTTAATTCGTTACAAAAAAAAAAAATCAATCTTAATCCTGTAGCAATTTAGACTCTGAAACCTTAAATCTACTAATTTTATGCTCCCTCATTATTTATATGGTGAAAATGAACAGTATGTTTTTTAAAGGAAAAAAAAAAAACATTGTGTTTTCCTCTTTATGTCAAAATTTCTGCCAAATGTGAAGCAGAGGATGGAATGCTTTGTTTCTTGAACAACTTTATTGTCCACATTATGTTATACTTTTCAAATTAAATGAAGCATAGAATACTTCCTTACCTCCTGGGGAAAAAAAAAAATACTGCAGACAGAAAGGTTCAAAACCAAAATCTTAAAACATAGTTTTTCCAAGGAATTGGACATGGACAACATATTTTACAATGTCAAAAACTATGTTGGTCCGACTCTTTATTTTTCTTGAAGTATCCGTGTCCGACGCATATCCGAACATGGATATGAAGATATGATCCTCCAAATACATGAAAATCTTGAAAAAATTGAACATACTTGTGCCCGACACTCACACTCAAGTCCGAGTAACATAGGTCAATAAAGGCAAAAACCACAACAACCAGAAGAAAATGCAGCCTGTCATGGATTCAAGTATACAGTATGTTGCAAATTTGTTAGAACTTAAATATAATAGTTGGACCTTCCTATCAGCTTAAGCTTTTAGGATAATTAGTCACTTAATTTAACATGGTATTAGAGTTTTAGGATTCGAAACCTGACATCCGCTTTCCCTTTTTATATTTCTTTATCAGTGTCTTATTACCCATCAAGTTGTGCGTTGATGTTCTAATCTTTTTTCAGCTTGCACATTTTTTCTACACTTGGATCCATGTGCAAGCCTATTAATCATTCATCCGACTTGCACGTAAGGGGTTGTGTTGGAACTTAAATATAATAGTTGGGTTTTTTCCTATTAGCTTAAGCTTTTAGTATAATTAGTCACCAAATTTAACAAAAATCATGCTGACAAAAATGGAGCAATTTTTCAGTTTCAATAAATGACAAGAAAATTTATCCTTTATAATCTATTGGAATCAGGAAGAACATGCCTCAGCTATGTCATTGTAGTCAACAATGGCAGTGTCTAAAATCTGAAGTGAGAAATCTGAAATTCCATAGACAAAATTTGCTACTAATAACAGGTAAAAACTAGGCATTGCAATTTGGAAACTCGGTCAAGCTGCTCATCCAACTAACCTTTTGGGTGGGTCTAGGAGAAATAGAACTGAATACTTCATATGAATTCTTCGATAAGGGGCTGGTAGAACAATTTGTAAGCCTCCAAAACTTCAAGATACCACATTGCTTCTCGATCCGGAAATTGAGATAGATCAACAATCTTATGAACCTATTAATCAATGATCAAAATGTGGGTAGAAACAGCATTTCATCTTAAGATTTACAGCCGACAAGATTGGAACATTTTGTGAATATATATATATATATATATATATATATGTATATTAACTTCCATTTCCAAACTTTGTTATGCTAAACGCCGTTTGCGGATCGTAATAAATATTACCGCGGTCAATTGCGGTAAATATCGGCCGTGAATATCAACGAATATCGGCCGTGAATATCGACAATGGAAAGAGTCAAATTGCAAAATAATGACCCTAATGCCGCATTGCGGCCGCTTTCAATTAGGATGGATGCAGCAAACATTGCTAATTCTTTAGTTTTTAAAGTAACTGATCAGATTTTATAGAGGCAACTAGCAATAAGAAAAAAGGTAAGGAAAACAAAATTATGGCATGAATTTGAAGAAATTAGATGGGGAATTCAAGTACCTTAATAACATGGAGATCACTTGTACGGACAAAGTATCCTCCCACCACCATTACATACATCCCTGCAAAAAAAATATGAAGTCGGTTGAATAAAATGCGCCTCCCATGCTAAAATGCGCCATTGAAAAAGAGTGGCAAAACAAAACCTTTTCTCCATTGACCTAGACGGAAATCGCCGGAGAGGCTAAGCTCGACGATGCCAGTGCCATCATCAAGAAGCAGGCGACCGTCGTCGTCGTTTGAGATCAAAACGCCCTGTAAAAAAAAAAAAAAAAGAAGGAAAGGTAAAATTGGGAATTTGATAAAAAAAAAAAACGAAAAGAAAAAGACCTGTAGCCAAGCACGTTGGAAGAGAATGCCGCCGAGAGTCAAGGCGTTTTGAGAAGGAGTTTCTCGGGCATCTTTCAGTTGCCCGCATAGCAGTTTTAGCGCTGCTAAACTATAGTCCATCCCTGTCTGGTCTTTCGACTGTGTTTTTCCCCTCTAATGTAATGGGGTTTTCCTTTTTCTTTTTCTGGGTTTTTTAAAAGTATTTAATTTAAGAGTTTTTTAGAAACAAGGTTGGATTTTGGATTTGTGAGTTGATAACATTAACAAAGAAGGGGCTTCATGCTTAGAGATGAAACAAAAATTAATAGTTGAGAAAAAGAAAATTCTAAATTTGAGTGTCCCAATTCGCCCAACAAGGAAAAAAAAAAAATCGAATCTATATAATTATTTTTAAATATTAAATATCAGTAAATTTGATTTAAATTTAGACATTTGTAAATTTTTTTCTAATTTTACGAAATTACGATTTTTTTTATATATAAAAAAATTAAAAAAATTGAGTTTTTATTTGTGTTTTGGAACCATTTTTTCCATCCACAACCTAAGTAATAAATAGAAATGTAAATTATAACATAGTTGGAATTAAACCCAAATTAAACTTGATATTTTTTTAAAAGTGATTATATCAATTGAACTAAATCCGATATTAAAATTCGAATATCAAATCTGTTAAATATCATTTTTTAAATGTGATTGCATACTAAACCCGAACTATCTTGGCAAAAACCAAAGAGTAAATGGACAGAAATGAACAGATAACATAATAATATAGATATGAATTTCATTGATTGGTTGAGTAGAGCTCACTCATGTTCCATAGAGTTGATGACTTCGCAAGGCAAAGGGAAGAATGGTTGTTCTCAAAACAGGCATCTGAAAGTTCAATAACTCAAAAACTAGAAAGGCTTCAATGCAGAATATTAAGCAAAACTTTTTTTTTTCCATTATTATTTTATTACAGAAAATAGAAGATACAAGAAAATCGAGTACCCTACTTTATGCACCTTTCACTCTAGCACAAGGGCCAAAATGTTATGAACTATTCCCAGCAAGGTATTCTTAGTTACAGCAAAAAAAAGTCTAATTTCTCTACCTGATCAAGTGTTGTGTTTTACAGCTGATCCTCTCAACAAGCTCTCAATGTTAGCTAGTTACTCCATTTTGTTGTTAGGCGCTTCTCATTCTTCCTTCTGCCTCACGGCATCTCATTCGACAACGATAAAGGTCATCAAGCTCGCAAAATATATAATCATAGCCGAAGATTTATTCTCTCGGACATTCTTAAGATATCCGAGTAAATCTTATCGCCTCCTATCTCCTTCCCAGTGGCTCCAGCTGCAACGAGCAATATGTCTTCGATGAGAGCAACATTTCCCATGATGTCAACATGTGCCCCACTCTTAATGCCCCTCCCTTCAAGCAGACTAGCCGGTGGCTTGTGCCGGTACTCCCTTATGTACGTAGGGATACCGGACGGATTGAACCGGGTTCTTCCTTTCCAACCTTTAGCACACATGAATCCGGCGCTTAGAACCGGTACACTCTCATCTCCATCTGCAAAATATACTCCACCTTTCAAGCAGCTATCATCTTCTCCATGGACTGAGCTATCAATTTGGTATGGAATGCTTTTGCACCTACTGCTAGGTGATAACTTGTACACATATGATCTTTCGGTTGGAATTCCGACACCATACGAGCAGTATATCTCCATGTCCGGAGCATCCGGTAGTCTGAAAAATATGTTCAGCTTTTGTATCATCAAGTATAAGATACAATAAGGTTTATGCTTCACTAAATTGACAAGTAGACAAGTTCGAATCACTTCAGATTTCAGAAGTCCGAATTTGATAATCATGAACAGATGGGGAAAGGTCTATATTGAGGATTAGATTCAAGAGAAGTTGATAGTTCTATTGATAAATTGCAAAAATTAAAGTTCAATGTATGCAAGGAAAGGAAAGGAAATCAAAATGTATCTGAAATCTGGTAACATAGCATATAGCTTTGAAATTTGTTCGAAATTTAAAGCTGTCAAAATGTATCTGAAGTTTAAATTATACTTACTTCATTTCAAGTGGATTAGACCAGTATTTGTAATGGCTGTATTTAGGGTCGTCAAGATTGTCTGCAATTCCATGTGAAAAATGAGCTTCAGCCCGTTGCATCATTTTCGGTGCTACAAAGCGTAGCAGATCAAAAAGAGTTGTAGCTGTGTAAGCTTTATGATCTGCTGCAATTTTTTGGATGCTTTCCCTGCTCATCTCATCATATTCCGTCCATGCCTCTCCACATGAAAAGTTGAAATTTCGGGAAGCACTTGTGCGCAAAAATTCCTGATAATGAAACTTCAGTATTGATTCTCACCATATAAAGTAAGATCTTTGACAACAATAAAAATTGACTCAAACATAGCAGCTTAATTTTCTTCTATTTTTATTGTGGATTCTGGATAGGATATCTATTAGTACATCAATCAAATACTTGGAAATCCGGTATTTGTCTGCATAAGGTAATACTTGAAAAAATATAAATATTGACATCGGTTGTCTACTCTGTCGTAGGATACTGGACTCTTAGTTTCAATGATTATGATTCAATCCATGACAGCCTCAAATACCATATACATATATATATATATATATATATATATATATATACTATGTTACTCGGATTCGGGTGTGAGTATCGGACACGGGTATTGTCCGACACGGGTATGTTTGATTTATTCCAAGTTTTTCCATGTATTTGGAAAGTCTTTGGGGAATCATATCCTCATATTCATGTCCGGATATGCATCAGATACGGGTACTTCAAGAAAAATAAAGAGTCAGAGCAACATAGATATAAATGTTATGAATAAGAGGTAGCATGGTTTTGTCATCTTAAGCACTCTGTTCTTAAGTTGTCTACATTTTAGTAGTGGATTTATGTTGTTCCAACTTCCACCAGATCAATAGAGCTAAAGGTTAAATATATTTTCTAGGGTAATTAGCTGAAGCATAAATATATATATATATATATATATCTTACCTTTGAATCAACAGTGGGAAGCTGTGAAGAATGTAATACTGATGCTGCCTTGCCGAAAGAGATTATTCTTCCATACTTAACTGGATCTTTCACTCGGAAACCTCTCTTCGCATCACTGTTGTTGACATTATTGTCACTTAGAGAGGGCTGAGAGTGTCTTTTCTTAGAGCAGTCACAAACATGCCCTTCCTCAGGAGACAAGTCCATGTTGCCCCAAATGGTGTCTCCTCCTTTAGGCACCAATGACACAATGGAGTCCCATGTCCGAGATACCCGCATGACATGTTCTAATGCTTGAAGCCCTAAAATACCCGAATCCAAAACTCCAGGTGCCATAGCTCTACAAAGGACATATGAAAGAGTAAAATATGGTAAGGAATTCATGCTAATCTTTAGCATATTATTTGGATAGTTTGCATCTCAGTCATTGTTTTCCATGTCCAAACTAATGAGAAAATTACCAGGCAAGGTGATTTCACTTTGATCTTATGAGTAACTTCGTTTAATAAACTGATATGATCAAATCATGAATTGAATATTTTGTGATAAAATGGTACTTTGCAGTAATTTCATATCAACTAAGTTTCAACGGCGCCAACTATGAGGAAGAGATTGCAAAGCTAATTACCTGATATAAGCAACGTCTTTGCCCTCAGCAGAGAATATATTACTAACAGCCTTTGGAACACCCAGAAATGCCGGACCAATGTTCATGATTGCCTTGATGTGCTCGGCACACCAACCTGGACCACCACCGCCCCCTATAGGAGGAGGCGTTTCAACCCATTTAAGGAAGTGAAGAAAATAGATAACCCCCATGGAATGGGGCACCACTACCACTTTCTTATAGCCATTGGTTCTATACATTAGCTCAATTTTACTCTTCAGCCTAGTAAGAGCATGGTCCCGAATCTGCTTATCCCCGATTGAAAAAATATATTAGTAAAAACTCAACTTTAATATGTTATCTATGTTTTGTGCTACAAATTGGCCATGGAAGAAGCAACATATACAGAGTTTGGAGCCAAATTCATACTAATTTCCATTACATTCAGAAGCAGAGAGCAGAAGAGCCATAGCTAGCATAAATGATACAAAGTATTATTAATATATATATATATATGCTTAGAAAAGGCACTGCTTTTAGCAGGATTATTTTGTTGATTGAATCACATAAAACATTGTCCTAAGTTCATTGCTTTGTTCTGTTTAAAGTTAAGAACCAAAAGCCATAACTCAAGCACAAGTCTCATAATCCTGTTAAAGAATTTTAAGAATGTTATCCCCTCAATCAATTCTGCTAAGCCTAAAACGCAGTGTTTAATCGATATAGACATGAAAGTGATACAATGCAAATGGTGCAATGTAACGATGGAGAAGCAAAGGAAGAAACCATTATACCTCTGTATTTTGGAAAGAGAGCCTCCAATCATAAGCAGCCATGTGCAAATTCTTCCCCTCATAGCCAATTTTTGCCAAATTTTTAATGAGAACAGCCCACACAAAATAACCAGAAGCAAAATAGTCAGCTGCAAACAGCCCCGGAACAGCACGAACACGGATTCCTGGTGGGTCAAGGCCAGTTTCACTGTGCAAAGACAAGTGCTCCAACCAACATAAAGGCCTAAATACCAACACAATTCCATAAAATTCAGTCCCAATTCAAACTAAAAAATGCAATTAATACATGAAAAAAACTTGCTTTTAGACTATGTTACTCTTACTCTTCATTTTTTTAAAAATACTCATATCTAATATTCTTGTCCGACGCAGATCTGAACATAAGTATGAGAATATGATTCTCTAAAAACCCTACAAATACATGAAAATCTTGAAAAAAAATTGTATCCGAATCTGAGAAATCCGAGTAACATAGCTTTCAAGTACCTCTTGAAGATTTCAGTGAAGCTACCACCCCAAAGGCGCTTTCGGAACAGACCATCAGCACAAGGCCTGCCTTCCCATAGCTCTAGGCCACCAGTGACAATGCCAGGGACTAAAACCACAGGGTGAAGAGCTGTCAAGCCTTCACGTTTAAGCCTGGCTCCTGGTAATTCAGGAACCTGATGAAGCACTGTAATCGGCAAGCAGTGGTAAAAGAACAAAAGAAGCCACCAAGTGGTGCAAAGGTATCCAGTTATCCAACAACAAGAATCTAAGCATCTCCTTTCCTTATTAGGCTGCTGCCTCTTTGGTTGCTTTCTCTTCTTCTTGTTGATTTCCGAGGCAAAATTGTTAGCGGAAATGACATCTTCTTCTTTCTTATTGTCAAGCTTTTGATCAATCTTTGGTGACTGATCAAAAGATTCAAACCCCACTGAAGAGCACTTAACTGCTGGCTCTACATAGCAGAGTTTTCTAAACCGGAGAATAGAAGCCATTTCCGACAAAAATTAAATAAACATATAGAATTCACCGAAAAGAACAACAACACGAACTACCCATCTAAGGGAAACATGAAAAACTTATAAAAAACACACTCACACAAAAAAACCCATAAAAGTAATACATTGTAAGAACAAGAAAATCTCACTAATATATAAAGAGCTTGAGAAAAAAAAAAAAAAAAAGGTAGAGACAGCTGAATTATAATAAAGCTGAGAAGTGATCAGCCGTTACAGAAAAGGCAAAAAAAACACGTGAAGAAGACGAAGATATATGGGTGTCTGAAAATGTACTAAGAAACAAACATGCACATAGATAAGAAACAAGAAGAGAGATCAACTTCCTCTTCCTCTTCCTCTTTTTTTTTTTTTTTCTTCTCTTTTCTTTTTAAATATGGTCAGGGAAAGTGAAGCTGCTTTGGAAGTAACCTGTCGAGGGGGAAGAAGCCGAGGGGGGGATTGTTCGTGTATATATGACACTTGTCTTGGTCTTTACATGCATGAACAGATGACCCTTTATCAGCTGTCGGTCACCTTCTCTATCTATCGAGACGTTACTAAATTATGCTTTTCATTTCCTGAGTGTTCTTTTTACCTTTCACGCGTAAAATTTGTTCCTTTTTAGCCTCGGGTTTACAACTCAAACTCCGCCCATCCTACTCCATTTTTTTTTTTTTAATTTAAAAAAAAATAATATCATGCACTGAATTTATTAAATTTATCAATATAATATTTGTATTATAAAAATATTTATTTTGATGCTTAAAGTTTATCATCCGTGTGTTATTATAGTACCTGTCAGTAATACCGTTAAAAATTGATGACATGACTTTTGTATCGAATAAAAAACTTGACACGTGGCATCATATAACGATGCCACGTGTACTAAATAAAAAATTATTATTTTAATTTTTAAAATAAAAATAATATTATTTTAAAAATATAATGATGACACGTGGCACCATATAATGATGCCACGTGTATTAACTTAAAAAAGTTAAAAAATATTTTTAAAATATTTAAAAATTTTAAAATATTTAAAAATTATTATTTTTAAAAAATTTAAAAATTTTAAAAAAATTAAAAAAAAATTCATATTTAATTTTTGTAATTTTTTAATAAATATTTTTTTAAAGAATTTAAATAATTTCATAATTTAATTTTTTGTAATTTTCAAAAATAACTTTTTTTTATAAAAAAATTATTTTTTTAAAAATTTTAGATATTATAAATGATTTAATATTTAATTTTAAATATTTTATATTTTAAAAATAATTTTAGTTAAATATTTTAATTTTGTTATTTTTTAAAATTTTGAATTTAAAAATAGAATTTAATTTAAAAAAATATAATTTTAAATTTTATTATTATTTTAATTTAATTGTTTAAGTTTTTTAAAAAAATAGATATTAATTTTTAAAATATTTTTTATTTTTAAAATATTTTTTTATTTTTAAAATATTTTTTATTTATTTTTAAAATATTTTTTTATTTGTTTTCACAAAATTTCAGATATTAATTTTTTAAAAATCAGGTGCTGCCACGTGTTATCACCTGATTGGTCAATGCCACATCATCATCTATATTTAACAGTGTTAAGTCAAAGTACCACATTGATACACGGTTTGATAATATAAGTATCACATTGAACATTTTTAAAGTACAGGTACCACATTGACAAATTTGATAAACTTCAGGGGCTATTCATGACATTATCCCTTTAAAAAATATACCATCAATAATCAATAATACAATAATTGTTAAATGATATAATAAATAAAAATTATTTAAAAATTAAAAAATTATTAAAAAAAAAAATTGTAAAGATAAAATTACCTTTTTGATAAAAAAAAATTCTCCTCTCTTTTTCTCTTATTTTTTAATTTATTTTTTAATTAAAAATAAATTTTTTTGAAAATAAAGTTTTTTAATTTTAAAAAATAAATATTTTAATTTATTTTTTAATTAAAAAAATTAAAATTTTAAAAAATAAAATAATAAAAATAATATTTCTAAAATTGATTTTTATTTTTTAAATTTAAAAAAATTAAAAATTAAACATTTTTAATTTATTTTTAATTACAATTTTTAAAAAATAGTATTTAATTAATGGGAGGAGAAAGGAAAATGAATTTTTTTCATTAAGACCAATTTTATTTTTAGAATATCCTTGCTAATAATTTTTAATTTTTTTATTTCTGTTTTTCAAATAAATTTTATCTATTAGATAATTTAATAATTATTTAATTATTGAGAGCATGTTTTTTAAATTTATTTATTTCTGTTTTTCCTCTTTGATTTGTAAAGATCTGCATGACACCGGTACAAGGGGACAAGTTGGATCGAGAGACCATGGTTTAGTTTAGTATTTGGTTTTGGCATAATTTTTGAAATAAAAAATTGTGTTTCATTGTAAAGATAATATTAAACGGACAATTTTTTATTTATTTTTGTGATTAAAATTATAATTTGATAACTCAAAATTTTTATAATTTAAAAATTACTTTTGAATAAAATAAATTTATTATTTTCGCATTTTTAATTTTTTATTATTTTAAACATATTAATTCAATTTGCTTTGATAATTTTGTTCCAACTATTTATTTTTGTGAAAATATAATTTATAATCACGGCTCTTTTATCTGTCTTACTTTTCTCATGAATTTGTTGCTTACCAATAATTTATTTTTACAACTCTCATATAGTATTTATTCAAGAATTTGTTGTTTACCCTAAAATGATAAACCTTAATAAAGAATTTATTTGATACTTATTTGTCGTGTTTAGACCTGTTCATGAATCGTATCAGATTTTGGACAAACAAAAAAATTTACTAATTGGATTGGACTCGACGGATTTAAAAAGTTTAAATTATTATTCAAAATATTATATTATCTTATTTTATATTTATATATTTTATAATTAAATTTAAATGATTTTTTATTTATTTATTAAACAATAATCTAGCCGACCCAAATTTTAAAAAAAATTATTCCAAATTCGACCTAATCGAATCAATAACTCTACCTTTAGATAAATCTAGTAATGCCAGTTGGAAATAGTTTATATAAAATATAGAAACTCGTGGAGTAATTGACATTACTCTTTCTAATTATAATCAAACAATTTTGTGGGAAATTGATCAAAGTTGAAGAAGCATGTCCAGTTATAAAACAACACTTTTGATGCAGTAAAGTTTCTCTCATTGGGATCTATAAACGGATCCTAAGTTGTGAGCGATAGAGGAAAAATTGTAATTTTTTTTTTTTGCCAGGATGAGAGAAATGTGTATGGTTGGCATTGAGAGAGAGAGAAAGGAGATAATCCAAAAGGGAGACACAGAAGGTGGGCACACTCAGCACTCAGCACTCAGCACTCAGCCCTCAATCGTAGGAAAATCACACAATACGAAAAACACAGAAACCCAAATTGTCTAACAATTGTCTAAAATCGACAGTGGACCTTAACTGAAAAATGTTTGATTAGATTCGATAATTTTGAACATAATATAAATACGTTATAAAAATATATATATATATGATACGATATGAATATACGTATGTGTTAAATTTTATATAAATATATAATATTTTAAATATGATTATAACACATAAAAATATACGAATATATGAATTGTCAAATCTATATTCGACAATATATAAAGTAATTTTAAAAGATTAAATATAATCATAGTAAATATATATCTGATACTTATCTAAATCTAGCTACCAATTACTAACCAGCATACATGGTAGAATAGTGTATATTGACCCTAGCTATTGAGAAATAGAGAGAGGGCAGGTCACAATGTTTAAGAAGATGGGAGATAAGTGTTATAAGATAAGTAGTGGGTGGGATAATGATAATCATATTCTCCTTTGATGTCTCGTCTGTTTCCAAAGCCAAGAGATCAGAGTTGCATTGTTGTTTTAGCTGACAAATTTGCATTTTTGTTCAACCCATAGTCCCATGCAGACCTGCTATGGGCCGGGTCGGACCGCGATCCGATTTTTTTTCAATTTTTTTGTTCAGGTTCGGTTTTAGGTCAGGCCAGGTCGGTCCCGTAGGCCCAAATTCACTGTTCATCATATTAAAAAAAATTAATTTTTTTATATTTTTATAATTAAAATTTAATAAAATAAATATTATTATAATAAAAAATACTGTTTTGGGCCGGGCCGGATCGTACCGGCTCGGATCAAAAATATCCTGCTTAGGCCCGGCCCATGAGCAGGTCTAGTCCCATGGTGGACTTGGACTAAATTATATATGTATATGCCAAATTTGAATGCCATATTCCAATATAATTTTAGCCGTCCCTTCCTACTGGTAAGATTGGAATATAGCATGACATCCACATTTATAATTGATGTGCAGGTGTTAATAAAGATTTGGCATTTGGGTGTGTAGAAAAAGCACCAGCCACCAGGTCTTTTGATCTCAGAATGATCTGCAAACTGCAAAACTAGCCTTCTTTTTTCAGGTTATGGCATATATAAAATAGGTAAGGAAAAGGTTAGGGAATAGCACAATACTAATCTCAATAGTTTTCGTTTTCCAACTTAATAATTGGTTTAACTCGGTTTATTCATGCAATCATTTTTAAGAGATGACATCTAATAAATTTGGAATTTAGCTGATTGCAAGTGCTATTAAAACCCGATTTTGTATAGTTCCAAAACTTTTAAACAATGATGTAAATATTGCTTTGTGTAGACGGTGAAAGATAAGCCAAAATATAAATCTGTAAGGCTTTACTCAAAAGTTCACATATAGCATGTTTCTTTTGGATTTTGGAATAAAATTTTATTTATTCAAAAAAATAAATAAATTTGAGATTTTAATCTCAACATCGACAACTTATTCCTTCGTCCCTTAAGAAGAATGATCTAGCAAATTAAGCTAAGCCAAGGGAAAATAGTTTCATATTTCGTTTGGACGCGTGATGAGGATGAATTTCCATCATTTTAAAGTGTCATTTTCTCAATAAATCTAAAGTTTTAGTATCGTTTTAAACTTTGATTTAATGAAATTCTTTTTTCACTATACATTCAAATGAAACATCAGCAAAAAAAAAAAAAAAAAATTTGTGCTATACGAAATTCAAATCTTTCTATAAGTTTCTTATGGTATTTGTACTTTTGTCGAAATTTTCTAGTGGATCAAAAGAAGACTTTACATCTTTCTCAATTTTCTTTTAGATAGTGGGCTACTTTATGCCCTAATCTTTTCATTTAGGAATATATAATTTGTGTCGACCATAACTAGCGTTATATGGAACGCTGTCCACTGCAAAATGTGGGAGAATATGACAGATCTTTGAAACAGTACCATTTCTATCAACTAAATCAATTTAGGAAACATGAAAATACTTGTATAAATAATAATAATAAAAAATTACTTGTAATTGAAAATTGTTTGAGTTATGTACAATTTCAATTTCTTAATAAATTAATTTAATCATTTGGTTCATTAAAATAGTAGCAACCATTAGAAATATCACTGTTATTAAAACACATATCGGTTCGGCGGTCGGATTGATCAATTCAGTGATCTGATCCTTAATCCGGATCGGTTCATTAATTAAACTATTTATATAATTGGTCTAAATTCATTCGAGTTAACCCGCTGAGTGTATGAGAAAACCGTTGACTCGTCGAATTTATTATTGATCCAGGGAAATTAAAAATAACTTTTCAAAATAAATTTAAAATTGTATCTAATTTAGTTTTATATACTAACTATTTATTCTTTAATCATTTTCACTAAAAAAAATTAAAAATACATTATAAAACATCAAAAAAGTAAAAACTAAATTGTAAGTTATTTTTTTTCTTCTAATCTTTAAATGATAATGCATATTTCTAAATTTTAATTTCTACAATTACGTAAAATATTCATATAATTTATAATTTTTATGATATTTTAAAATATTATTATTAACTTAACATTGATCTCAATGATTCAATTATTGAACTAATTAACTCGAGACTCAAAATTCTAAATGAATCATTATTCGATCCAATTCTGATAACTACGATTAGAATCATAAAAGTGTTAGGGTTAGTTTAGCATTGCTGTTGGAAAAAGCTTGGGTTGAAAAAAATGTGTTTAAAAAGTGTGGTGAAAACTGTGGTTTAAAAACTTTTAAGTGTTTAGCATTGCTGTGAAAAAATATTGTAGGAAATTGAAATGTCAAAAAAAGATATGTTTAAAATAATAAAAGTGTAGAGATGTGAGGATAATAACGTCATTTTATCCAAAAGTCAGCTTTTAAAACCCAAAAGCTATATTTTTTGGCTTTTTGGTTTGGCTTTTCAAACCATGGTTTCAACAGTATAAGCCAATTTTTTTTATCTGTTTAGTATTGCATTTACGGTGAAAAATAGCTTTTAACCTCAAAAATTATACTAAAAGCAATGCTAAACGAGGTCTTAAACTTTTGGGCCATCTGGACATGGAGGAACCTCAATTAGGAATGGATCAAGAAGTCTACCCTCAAATAGCTAGATGCCTCTAAGCCCAACCCTTAAAAGAGATTTGAGCCCAATGAAGAAAATGAACGCTGATCCATTTAATTTTTTTTCTTCTTTTTAGGTACAAAGGGATTGGCTGTGAACTTTAATTTTTCTTCTTCTTTTTCTTGAAGTAGAGTTGAGATTTGAGAGAAATCACTCAAGTAATGCTTTGAATAATTGCTCTATATTTCTTACTATAATAACTAATAGCTTACTATTATTTGTCTATAATTTAGGATATGGAGGTTAAAATTCAAGATAGAGTTTGATATGTGGTGATCAATTTAAAAATTATTGTAATTTATATATGATGATTAAATTATTGTATTTGATGAGAATTTGAACATTTTATGTGACGGTGCGAGTGATTAAATCATTATTTTAGAGAGTGATTTATTTTTATTTAGACTTGTTCACGGATCAGATTACTTATCCGATTCGATATGTTCAAGCTTGAGATAAGTTTTTGTAATTTAGATCTATCCTATTTTTACACTCAATTTGATAAAAAAAATAATAATAATAATTCAATGATCGAAGAATATAACAATTCATAATATTGAATTTTTTTTTTTCTTTCCTATTTCCTAGCAAACATATCCCATTTTTTCTATAGGGAGTTGGTCTTTGACTCAACTATAAAAACAAGTGAAAAATTGAAGCTTGGATTAGTGATTAATTACCATTTATCAATAAATTTTTTCGATGAATCAATAAATTATCATTAAAGTTTTTCTTGGTAGAAAAAAGAAAAAAATTATTAATTCAATAATTAAATTTTATAATCACTTTTTTTATTTAAAAAAATCGAATTAATAACTTTTCAATCGTATCCCTTTTCATCCTCTTAATTCTCACCAAACAAAGCTTGAAAGTTATCAATAATATCAATAAGTTATTTAACATTAACACCTTTAAAACATTATTAATTCTCAAATTTTAAACATTTTACTTTTTAGATGTTAGTATTACCAAATAATTAAATAATTTTTTAAAAAAAATAAAAACACAAATTTTATCATTTTATTATTGTTGAATCACGAAACTACTTGTTAAAAGTAAAAGGACAACTATCTATTTTAATAAAAATTAAAATTCTTGAATAACTTAACTTCTCTAATTTTGTCCCATCCCTAATTCACTCGGCAAGTCAACTGCCCTGCCTAAAATGCTGAGATGCTATCTGCCAGCGCCAAACACCGCTTAATGCAAATTATTCTCTCAGTTTTAAGTCAAATAGATTTTGCATTTTGTGGGTAAAAAAAAAAAATTTATATAATTATACGTATTGATTTTTAAATACAAAGAAAAAAAAAACTAGGTAGATGATTTTTTTTAATTAAATTAAATTATTAATATTATTTTTATTTTATAATTTAGTTTTTTTATCAATTTTTAATTAAATTAGTGATATTTTACTCGTAAAAAAATATGTTTTCAAAAAAATAATATTTTAAAATTAATAATAAATTAAAAAATAAATGAGTAATTTTTTAATAAATGATTATTTTTTAAAATTTAAAAAACTTAAATATCATTAATTTTAATTAATTTTTATATAATTTTTTAACTAAATTAATATTATTTTATTCATAATAATAATTCAATCGGATATTTTATAATTAATACAGATAATATATATTCTAACTAATCAATCTTTCCATCTTGTCGGTTCAATTAAACAAAGATTAAAATGACAGCTTAACAAATTTGTAGAAAGCTACGTTCGGTCATTTTTATATGAAAAATATTAATAGGTGTTACTAAATATTGATGTAATATATATAACAAATATATAATAATTAATTTTTTCTTAAAATTAATATAAAAAATTTATTAAATAAAAAAAATTAATAATTGAATAATTTTTAGTTGATGTTTATACAGATTAAACGAATTTTTTTATATTACTAAGCTATATTTATTCTTCCACGTGCTAAAAAACGCGTGAGATTGTTTTTCGCCGTGTCGGTGATCAAGAACAAAAACAAAAACAACTAACATAATTCTCCTGTACGAAGACAAAACAACTAGGACAACTGTATTTCGGATTTTTTTCCCACGTTGAATAATTTTTCATGGATTATTAATTATCTTTTATATTAATCAAAATTATATATTTTAAAAACATATTTTATATGATTATCACGTATTTTATTCACTAACAAATAATGGTATAATCCAAATTATTTAACTAAATACGTATTTAACATTTAATTAAATAATGTTAACCTCATTTTTATTATATGTTTGAGTGTATATTTGAGTATGTGCATTGATTTTCTGTATTTTAAAAAATAATTAAATATGTTTCAAAAATATATAAATGCAATAAAAATATAAATTGGTCATTTTTTTTATCTTTTTTTATTGACTAGTATCTCTTGGTTAAAATACTAAAGACTCCCTAAATTTTAGAATTTTATCAAAATAAACTTATATACGTTTATTTTATAAAAAAAAAAATTATTATCATTTAATTTGTATCTAAATAAATATTTATTTAAAATAAAATATTGATTTGAATAAATTAAAGGTTGACACTTATTTGGGTGCAAAAACTTATTTAAGTAAAATGGTAAAATTTAAAAGTTTTTTTACCTTATCTCTTTTATTTTCTTGGCTTCTAATTTCTTTTATTTTCTTTTATTATCTCTACCAATAACTTATATTTCAGCTTACACTTTCAAAGTTTTGGATAGTATAAATATTTTCTTATCATTCATTTTCTACATCATACTAAGGCCTCGTTTAGCATTGCTTCTGGCACAGTTTTTTAGGTCAAAAGCTGCTTTTTACCGCAAACGCAATGCTAAACAGATAAAAAAATTTGGCTTCTACTGTTGAAACATGGTTTGAAAAGCCAAAAAATATAGCTTTTGGGCTTTAAAAACTGACTTTTGGATAAAATGACTTTATTATCCTCACATCTCTACACTTTTATTATTTTAAACATATCTTTTTTTGACATTTCAATTTCCTACAACACTTTTTCATAGCAATGCTAAACACTTAAAAGTTTTTAAACCACACTTTTTCACCATACTTTATAAACACATTTTTTCCAACTCGAGCTTTTTTCAACCCAAGTTTTTTTCCAACAACAATGCTAGCCCTCACTGAAAATAACTATTTTCCCATCATATAAATATCTGAATTAATTAATAAAGTACATATTAATCGAGATTTTCATTAATATATAAAGTTTATCTTATATATAATATATCAAATTAACATAAATTTATTAAAATTTTAAAAATAGAATAATTTAATATAAATTTTAACTCGTTTCATTTATAATGTAAATCCAATCAATCGAAAGTAGATTAAAATAACTATTTTTTCTTATTTTGCAAAGTCAATTAGTCCAAACTATCAACTGTTTTATATAACACAAAAGTTTCCAAAAATTTATATTATTAATATTAAAAAATTATCTAATACATTATAGATAAAGTTTACCAATATAATATGAAATAATAATCCTTAATTAATTCCCGGATCCAATCCAATCCATATACGGTCCATCAGGAAACAATCCCCTGCTCCAAACATCAGGCTGCACCCATTCCAAACTTCCACGTGTACCTTTATTCACTAGAGTACAACTAGTGGTTATACTCGCGAGTACGCTTTAATCCCGCCCCCTGATTTATTGTAGCTCTGTAAAAGGGTCACATCTCTGTCTCTCTCACATTTCCCTCCTTTCCACTGTTCCACGTATATATATATATATATATATATATATACTACATTTCCCCTCGTTCCTTTCTCTATATCTCCAAAATCTCTCTTTCATTTTCTATCGCTGCTAATTCTTCCGGCGTTAGAAGATCACAGAAAAATCGGTGTTCGTTTCAAATGGCGGCGAGAATGGATCTGGACGGGAGGCCAATAAAGCCGATAACTATATGCATGATTGGAGCCGGAGGCTTCATTGGCTCTCACCTTTGCGAGAAACTGATGGCGGAGACGCCGCACAAGGTGCTCGCCTTGGACGTTTACAATGACAAGATCAAGCACCTCCTCGAGCCTGACTCTCTCCCTTGGGCTGGCCGTATCCAGTTCCACCGACTTAACATCAAGCATGATTCTAGGCTCGAAGGCCTCATCAAGATGGCAGATCTCGTAATTTCTTGCTCTCTCTCACTTTTGCTACGGTTGCTATTTCTTTCTTTTGCTGAAAAGCGTTTGCAGGAGATCGTGGATTTTTTATTTTTCTCTCTAAAATGCTTTAATTTTTTTATTTATTTAGTGTTTTCTTTGGTTTTGATATTTTGGATCTGGTTCAATTCTGTATTTTTCTATGTGATTTTAAAGTTTTTTCTTAAGCTAATTTACTCTCATTGTTGTTTAGAAGTTTGGTTTTCTGATTTGTTTGATGTTTTGATGACTTTAAAAATGTTCTTACTGGATTTATGGCGATTGATTTGGTTTTTATTGTTTTTGCGGCAATGTAGACGATTAATCTTGCGGCGATCTGTACTCCAGCAGATTATAATACGCGTCCTCTCGACACGATTTACAGCAATTTTATTGATGCACTTCCTGTGGTAAGCATTTCTGTTATAACGGTTTTTTTTCTTCCTATTTTAGTTGATTGATATTGATGTGAGTGAGTTGAGATCTGATTGTTACCGAGCTTTGCGATATCAAAATTGAAATTGATGCTCTGGTTTTTCTGATGTGGATTTGTGGTTTGACAGGTGAAGTACTGTTCTGAGAACAACAAACGTCTAATTCACTTCTCTACTTGTGAAGTGTATGGCAAAACCATTGGAAGCTTTCTTCCTAAAGATTCTCCTCTCCGTCAGGTAACCTTTCGCTATCCCTCTTTTAATGATTTAACTGATTATCTTTTGAAAGAAAGAAAGAAGTTGTATCTATGCTTTTGCTTTTAACAGGGTAACATGTATGTTTAGTAAAGATCTGTTGGTTATATTGAGGATTTATGGTTCATTTTTTGTTTATATATTTTCTATATTTAAGCCAAAGGATATTTAAAGTTGAAATGGTTAGAAATATGGGTTTAAATGAATAAATCTAGATAATTGGCTGGTGGTTAGTTGATTTGTCTTCTTCTGGTCAGCAAAAATTGGTCAAACCCCCTCCAAAGAAATGGAAGGTTCAGGGGGAGTTTTTATATGGTTGTTTGGTTCAATGCAATAACAAATTGCTGTGGTAGTTGAATGGGTTATCAAGTCTTACCGTCAACTGGATTTCGCTTGTTTAAGAGTATGACTTTTTGTTATTCCTAGAATGCCCTGCTGGTGCCTGTTAATTGATGAATAAGAGGTTAGAACAGCCTCAAGCCTTGGAAGATACAATTCCTGTACCGATTGTTGATATTTTCTGGTTCATAAATTTTGTTGAATATCATTTGTTTCCTCTTCTTTGTTAGCCATTTTACCATACAACACGACTGTAGGAAGCTATCTTGTTTTGGTTTTATTTGTACTTGCACTAAATTTAGAGGCTTTGGAAAACCTCTTTTGTTTATTCATTTGAGGCAGAAAGGTTAAAATTAGGTCCTTTTTAAAAGAATTTTGTTTCTTTAGCTAGCTGTTCTTTTTTTTTTTTTTTGCACAGATTTTATGCATCTCTAAATTCATGTTGATTTAATATGCTTCATGTTGTTTTTCTTCTTTAAACTTTTGAGTTTCCTTGTGTTATTGTTCCTTTTTCCCTCTCGTATTTCTAGGTGAATTTAACATGTTCGTTATTTACATAGTTTAGAGTCTTTGACACACTCTGGTTTATGTGATAGGATCCTGCCTACTATGTTCTTAAGGAAGATACCTCGCCCTGCATTTTTGGTTCAATCGAGAAGCAGAGGTGGTCGTATGCATGTGCTAAGCAATTGGTTGAGAGGCTCATTTATGGTTAGCATCTTGTCAAATGATCTGGCCCCTATTGGGATGCTTCAAACATAATTCACTGACTTCTTTTATTATCCATTGCAGCTGAGGGGGCAGAGAATGGCCTTGAGTTCACCATTGTGAGGCCTTTTAACTGGATTGGACCTAGGATGGATTTCATCCCTGGCATTGATGGTCCAAGTGAGGGAGTTCCAAGAGTTCTGGCATGCTTTAGTAATGTTAGTTGAACTTTCTTCACAGTTCTAGGGAATGGCCTAGAAGTCATCTATAATTTCTCTTTTAGACTTTTTGATAGTCTTAGTTCTAAAATTCTAATTTTTCCTTTTTCTGGTCAGAATCTCTTACGTCGTGAGCCACTTAAGCTTGTGGATGGTGGCCAATCTCAGAGAACTTTTGTTTACATAAAGGATGCTATTGAAGCTGTTCTCTTGATGATTGTGTGTATTAACTCTTCTCTCTCCCTCTTCACCCTCTCCCCTCCCTCATCCCCACATCTGGCACACCACACATAATAACTAAACTAGCGGTTTCTTTTGTACAGGAAAATCCAGACAGGGCAAATGGTCAGATTTTCAATGTGGGAAACCCAAACAATGAAGTCACAGTTAGGCAACTTGCTGAAATGATGACTGAGGTGAAGGACATGACTGATGATATATAGCTTCTATTATTCATATCATTGTTGTTGTTTATGGTAAGGTATTTGATCATATGTAATTTATAACTGTATGCACTCGGACTCTTCAGGTCTATACCAAGGTTAGTGGAGAACCTGCTCTGCAGGCGCCAACAATTGACGTCAGCTCCAAGGAATTTTATGGCGAAGGATATGATGATAGTGACAAGAGAATTCCAGACATGACCATAATAAATAGACAACTTGGTATTGTCTTACTTCCTTGCTTCCTTGGTTCTCTCATGATCTTTAATTTTCTCCATGTGAGAATTTTAGTATCTGATTATGGATTATGGTTTAATACTGCATTAGGTTGGAACCCCAAGACATCCCTTTGGGACTTGCTCGAATCGACCCTTACCTACCAACACAGGACTTATGCTGAGGCTGTTAAGAAGTCCATGGTAAAACCTATTGCATCCTAAAGAGACAAGATGTTTAGACCCACTCCTAAGTAAGGACTCACATAAAATATGCTTGTTCGCAAATGTTTCAATTCTTTTTTTTTTTTTTTTTTTATAGGAAGTCTTAAATATATCTTAATTGTTGATTCTCCTTATATGCTAAATTTTTTCGTCTTCCATGCATCGGTAGTCAATAGCTCACTGTAGCTCAATCAGCTTTGTTCTCAGTATGGTATTATGTGGAGACATTAGATTTCTACTAGGGAACGGTATTGTGTTAGTATTATATATTATTATTCCAATAGAGAGCTTTGGGCTACAGCATGTTTTGGGGGGGGGGGGGGGTATTCCAATAGAAAGCTGTTATTGTTTCTTTGGGGTTTTGCTGGCCATTCCTTCATTTTATCTCTTCTGGGTTGTGTTGTACTTATTGTTAATTTGTTTAACCCTCTCAGGCTTATGTTTCTTAAATTATTATTTTTTAATTTTCATGTAAGTTGAAGTTCAGCACTACTGAAGAGCTGTTTGTGTTTTTTTTTTTTTACCCTATAAAGGCTAAATTATAAGATTAATCAATCAAGTGAAAAAAAAAAAAAAAAACTGGTAATTTACTATGTTAGATGTTTTTGGATGCTTGAAAGCAGTTTTTGATGTCATTTGATTAAGCATTCACTGAGATCAATTTCTTGTTGGCAAAAAAATAATTAAATAAATTATTCCAAGGTGATGAGAAAAAAAAAACAATTGCTTTCGCCGGAATTAGCTCTGAGAATCCGAATATTCATATTCATATCTATTGTATGTGTTTTTTTTTTTTTTTTTTGTAATAATTGTGTTTAAATTATATATTTACTAGAAAAATGTTCGTTTTTCTTGTGACTTGTGAGTATATTATCGGGTTTGAATTAATATTTTATAATAAATTTAAAAGATAAAAAAGCAAGAGAATTAAAGATAATTTTAAAAAATGGTAATTTTTATCATTATACGATACTTGATATAAAATAGAGTTATTTAATATGGTTAATTAGATATGTTAATTGTGGACATAACATAACTATACGATACAAATATAACAAGAAAAAATAATTAAAATAAGATATGATATGAAAAATAAAATGAACATAACACAAATACATGAACGTGTTAAAATCCATTTGAAATATTTTGGACCTTGAGTTATTTTGGATCTAATTAGTACACAAATACACTAATGACATGACTTATGTAAGAAAGGAAGTGTGTTTTAAAATTTCAAATTCTCAAACTTTATGCCATTTGGGAATTGCTTTTAATGTAGGTATATAGGCGACACGAATATACGAACGTGTCAAAATCTACATAAAATAAATTATTAATTTGTCAAAATTTATATAAATATATAATACATTGAATACAATAATCAAACAAAAAATAATACGAACACGACACAAACGCAAAAATCTTTCTTTTATTTTATTTTTTCCTCTCTTTCCTCTCTTTTCCCCCACCAAAATAATAATAAAAAAAATGTTGGCTTGCCATGAGCAATCCCCCTCAATTGCAAAGATATATAATACCTTTAATACGATTATAACATAAAAAAATAATACGAATATCACACGAATACATAAATTTTTTTTTTCTTTCCAGTCTTTTCTTTTTTCTTTTTGGAAATGACCCCTGAAGTTTATCAAATTTGTCAATGTGGTACGTATACTTTAAAAATGTTCAATGTGATACATGTGCTATCAAACAATGTATCAATGTAGTACTTTGACTTAACACCGTTAAATATAGATGATGATTTGACATTAATCAATCATGTAATGACATGTCGTAGTACCTGATTTTTTAGAAATTAATATATGATTTTTTGTAAAAAAAATTAAAAAGAGAATAATATTTTAAAAATATAAATTATTTTTTAAAAAATTAATATCTAATTTTTTAAAAAAATAAAAAAAAAATATATGTTAAAAAATAAAGAGATTTATATTTTTAAAAAATTATAAAATTAAAATATTTAACTAAAATTATTTTTTAAATATAAAATATTTTAAATTATTTCTTAAACTATTTATAAATTTTGAATTTTTTTTAAAAAAGTTATTTTTTAAAATTAGAACAAATAAAATATGAATTAAATTAAATTATTTGATTCTTTTAATTCTTTTAAAACAATATTTATTAAAAATTAAAAAAAATTATTATTTTTAAAATTTTAAAAAAAATTTATTAAACTTTTTCCTTTTTTTCTTCATTTCTTTAAGTTACTACACATGACATCATAATGTGGTGTCACATGTCATCATTATGTTTTTAAAATAATAATTTTTATGTTAATGCATGTGGTATCATTATATAGTGTCACGTGTCAAGTTTTTATTTGATACAAAAATCATGTAACCAATATTTAACGGTGTTACAGACATGTACTATAATAGCACATAGAGTGAAACTTTAAGTATCAAAATAGATATTTTTAAAGTACATGTACTACATTGACAAATTTGATAAATTTCAAGAGTTATTCATGACATTATCTATTTCCTTTTCTCTCTTTCTCACTAAAAAAAAAAAAACCTTGTCACGTGGCTAAGCCAAGAAAATTAGCAATCCCCCTCAAAATGAGGGGATTACTTTGGGTTTTTTATTACAATATAGCCAAAAAAAAAAATAACCAAATTACCGTTGCTTTTTGATTATTTCCCAAAATACGGATATTTTTTTTCAGCTGGGAAATCGCCATCCCCCATGGCGATTTCCCAACGTGTTTTTTTGCAAATTTGCAAAAAAATACCAAGGGAAATCGCCACCCCCCATGGCGATTTCCCTTGGTAATTTTAGCAAAATTTGCTAAAACCATGAAGGGAAATCGCCATGGGGGGGTGGCGATTTCCCTTCATGTATATATATTTTTTTAATTAATAAACAAAAATTATATTAAAACAAAATTTTATTTTAATTTGATAAATTTATTTTTAAAAATTATAAATTATTTTAAAATATTTTTTATAGGTTTGGTTATTTATTTTTTTTAAAAATATATTAAAAATGTAATTTAATTTATTATTACAATTTTATAAAAAATAAAAATATATTTCTGATTAAAATTTAAAAAGAATATTATATTTTTTATTAAATTTTTATATCAAAAATTTTATTTTTTATAATTTTGTAATATTATAAAAAAGAAAATTTAATTTATATCAAAAATAATTTAATGATGTAAAATGTAAATAATTTTTTTTTTAAAGAAATTTATCGAGTCACTTTTTTAAATAAAGAAGTTATTTTTAAGTTGGTATCGTAAAATAATTTTTTTAATTTGATTAGTTTTTTTGAGTTGGTATTCGATTAACTCGTGACATCAATTTAATCATTATTTTTAATAATAATATAGATTGTTACAGTTTAAAACTGGATATTTGATAAAAATATTTTAATTTAATTTCTGATTAAATTTTTTTTTCTTATTAAAATTTAAAAAGAAAATTAAATTAAAATGAAAAAAAGAAAAGCAACTTATCATGTAATTTGGATTATTATATTAAAATTAAATAACAACATTAAGATATAAATTAAAATAAAATATAACAATTAATTTCCGAACAAATTACATGAAATGCAAAACATATAAATTTATATTAGAAATTTAAAACACATTACAATTATTCTAATTATTGCGTGGTGTAGAGCAACAGTGTCGAGTTCTTCTAGTGCGTGGTGGTTGCACCCGTCGTTCAACCTCGTCAGTGGCACGTATTCGCGGTCCACCACGACCTCTTGCTATAACCGCCACTGGTTCCGATTGTATGTCATCAGTCGTTTCATCCGTATCAAAAATTTGAAACCCACTGCTGGATGAGCCAACACCTAGTTCACCCATAACGGGAACCTGACTACTAGATGCACCCATAAATGATGTAACATCAAATGCTGACGAAGGGGTTCCAAACTGATACATGGATGTTAAATATGCTGAACTTGGACTTAGGACGGGGAGCTGGTCATCTAACCTCGTTCTTGGCGGTGATGGTCGGTAACACTCATCAACGTCATATCCGGGGTGACTTACGGAATAACGATGGCTGGATGGTACTCCATGATCCCGTTCAGGTTCAGGATGATCAAATGACATCCTCGGTGCTGTGAACTCCGATGAGGTCGGTTGACGCCTTCGCCCACGTTGTCGGCGAGGTCTAGGAGCATCCATATCCTGTGTAGGAGGGACTGGAGCTGAAGTTTGTCCGGTAAATGGCATACTCCTAACATCCTCGTGCATCGACGGTGGACAAACGAAAGGCCGACCTTCATTTCTATACCATCTTATGTAATCAGCAGATGGGTTGAAATTATTACCAACAATCGGGTAACCTGTCGGAATTCGTTGAAAATGTATGTTCCACCATTGGATCCAATGTTCATGCTTCGCAGGCCAGAATTCATCATTACGACCACGCATGTCGACCTTGTGAAGCTTATCAAGGTTCATCGGGGCTGCAGGAATTGGTTGTTGCATCCCAAATTGTCGCAACACCCGGTCAGTTTGGTGCCACTCTACATATGAAAAGCACATCAATGCTGTGTTTGCTTTCCATATATTGAAATTATTGTAGGCATCCGATGGGAGGCATGCCATAATTTCACTCGAGGAATATGGCATCCACATAAACTGCGAATAATTATTACAAATTATTAGTTTCATATGGATTAAATAAAAAAAAAAACTTCAATGTAACAATCGAAATATTTACCTTATCATATCCTAGTCGATCTAGTCGTAGTCTTATACTTGCAAGATCGCTCGGAGTCTCTGTAAAATCTCTACCCGTACTCCTACTCCACCTATTAAAATGCATATAATATCTTAATGACCTATAAAAATACAATTTCGTACAAAATTAATAAAATAGTAAAGATTATTACCTGCTTGCAAGGGGGTATACAGCCGAAATATCCACGCGCGGAGCAAGAAATGGTAGCCGATACCAAGCCCATGATTGTAGAAGCACTAGACATCCACCTATGTCATGGTTTTTTGGAACTGTAGCTCGGCAAAGTTCTCTATACAAAACTGCCAAACACGCAGAACCCCAACTATAATTTGCTGCTTCCTCTAAATCACGTAGCAATGGAAGATACATTAAATGTACCCGACTGCTCGATTTGTCAGGCATCAGTAATCCTCCAATCAAACGTAAAATATATGCTCTAGCAGCATATTGTATTTGTTGTTCGGTTGCATGTAATGGCAGATTTTGAAACGTTTTCAACCAAGTCAGTCTCACCGTTGAGCCAGATACGACGTCTTCTGGAGGTACCTCACCCAATAGATCTTCACACAGTTCATTCCAATCTAGCAGGCTTCCGCCTGTAACTGCATCGCCATGGATCGGAAGTCCAAGTTGCAGCGCAACATCTTCGAGACTGACCGTGCATTCACTACATGGAAAATGAAAAGTGTGTGTCTCGGGTCTCCATCGTTCGACCAACGCAGAGATTAAATCGGGTTGTATCACAAGTCGTCGAATTTGACTTGCGTGATAAAATCCGGCTCTTCTTAAGTGGTCGATAATATAAGGATGCGGGTCCTCCAATGTAAATTTTCTCGAACGTAATACGCGATGAGTTTCCTGTTATAATAATAACAATTAATATATTATAAAACTATAAGAATTAAAAAGTAATAAATAAAACTATAAAATAACAAAATAATAATATAATATAATATAATATAAACAATAATAATATAATATAATATAATATAAAACAATAATAATATAATATAATATAATATAAATAATAATAATATAATATAATATAATATAAAACAATAATAATATAATATAATATAAACAATAATAATATAATATAATATAATATAAAGAATAATAATATAATATAATATAAAACAATAATAATATAAAAAACTATAATAATATAATATAAAACAATAATAATATAAAAAACAATAATAATATAATAAAAAACAATAATAATATAATATAATATAATATAAAACAATAATAATATAAAAAACAATAATAATATAATATAATATAAAACAATAATAATATATAAAACAATAATAATATAATATAATATAAAACAATAATAATATAAAAAACAATAATAATATAAACAATAATAATATAATATAATATAACACAATAATATACAAAATAATAATAATATAAAAAACAATAATAATATAATAATATAAAAAACAATAATAATATACAAAACAATAATAATATAAAAAACAATAATAATATAAAAAACAATAATTATATAAAAAATAATTATATTATTTAAAAACAATAATAATATAACAATTTACTTACCTCGTTAAATATAAACTCCGAGATGTGATTTTCTTGTAACCTCAATAGTGAAGCCATTTCAAAATATTGTTGTAGAAAAAAAAATTGTAGAAAGAAATTTTTTTTGGTAGAAAAATGAAAAAATTTTGAAAGAAAATGAAAATTTGAATGAGAGGAATGAAAATTTGAATGAGAGGAGGGGGGTATTTATAGATAAAATGAGTGGGGTGGGGGGTGCGGGGGGAGGGGGGATGGGGGCAACGGTCATATGACCGTTGCCCCCTTTCAATTTTTTTTTTTTTCTAATTTGTTTTTTTTCATTTCAAATTTTAAATTTAAAAAAAAATTCAAAATATGAAATTATAAAAAAACCTAAAATATATTTTACAAATTTTTAAATTTTTTAAAATTATAAAAAAAATATTTTAATTTAATTTATAATTTTTAAAAATAAATTTATCAAATTAAAATAAAATTTGTTTTAATATAATTTTTGTTTATTAATTAAAAAATATATATATATATATATATATATGAAGGGAAATCGCCACCCCCCATGGCGATTTCCCTTCATGGTTTTAGCAAATTTGCAAAAAAACACGCTGGAAAATCGTCATGGGGGATGGCGATTTCCCAGCTGAAAAAAAAAGATCCGTATTTTGGAAAATAATAAAAAAGCAACGGTAATTTGGTTATTTTTTTTTTGGGGCTATATTGTAATAAAAAACCCGATTACTTTTATATATTGTAATAAAATAATAAAACACAATATAACACGAAAAATAACATGAATGCGACACTAATAGACGAATGTGTCAAAATATACATAAAATAAATTATTAACGTGTCAAAATTTATGATACCTTGAATACCATTATGACATAAAAAGTAATACAAATACGATGATACGTGACAACAAATTGAGAGTTATTTGAATAATGTTAATTATAACTCACAATTTTGAACATAACATGATTATATGACACGATCACAATATTGAAAAAAAATTATTAAAACATGATACGAAAAATAACATGAAACGACACGAATATACAAATATGTCAAAATCTACCTAAAATGAATTATTAACATGTCAAAATTTATATAAATATATAATACTTTTAAAACGATCATGACACACAAAAAATAATATGAACATCATACAAATACACAATTTTTTTTTTCCTTTTTTTTTCATTAAAACAATAAATAAATAAATTAGCCTTGCAACGTGGCAAGGCCAATTAAAGCAATCCCCTATTGAGGGGATTGCTTTTATATATTGTAATAGATATTAATTTTGATACGTTAATAATTTGTGTTATATAAATTGACACATTTGCATATTTATATTATTTTTATGTTAATTTTTGTATCATATTATATTTTAATTATTTTTATATCATCTCATATTCACAATTATCAAGTTCAACCGAAATGATTGATTGCCAAATTTTTAGAAGGCTTTTTTTTGGTTAATTAATTAATATCTTTAATATGAATAACAAAAATATCCTAGTGGCGATTTATAATATTATTATGTCTTCAAGGAATGCTTTTGATATTTATAAATACTAGAATCCGACACATGTGGGTGAAAATAATTTTTTTTTTTTAAATTTATAAGTAAAATATATAGGTAATTTTATTGGTGGGTAGTTTTTTTTTTTGTTGAGAAAGTAGGTAGTTTTTCTTACAAAGTAGATAGTTTTTTAAGAATAAATATGTATTTAAAAATATATATATATATATATGTATATGAAATTTGAAAAGATAAAAATATTTTTATTTTATTTTCAAAAATAATTTGACTCATGACACCAACTCAGTTATTTTTTTTTATAATAGTATAGACTAAATATTAGATATTGCACACCCACAATATGGGTGAAAAACTAAAAAATATAATGAGGCACACACAACGTAAGTGAAAAACTAAAAAGTAATGAGGCATACCCATAATGTAAGTGAAAAACTAAAAAAATAATGAGTTAAAAATTTATTTGATGATGTTATGTGAGTTTTTTAAATAAAAAAAATTATTTTATGAGATCATGTGAGGTAATTTTTTTAAAGAAAATAAATTACATAAATATCCTTGATTTTATTTTATATCATCTATTCAATTTTTTTTTTTTTGTATTTTCACCAATTGAATTGTGATCACTCGACTCAGTGGTACAAACTCAGCCATTTCCTTTATAATAGTAAGTATATATTAGAAGCTGACACATCTAGGGATGGCAAAACCCGATCCGATCGATGGATTTCGCACCGATCCGCTCCGAATGGAGAGGTTTTTTTTTTTTTGAGCGGGGTGGAGCGGAGTGGTTTTGGTAAATGCTTGCTCCATTCCGCCCCGCCCCGACTTTTGAAATTACTATTTTATCCTTTAAAATATTTTATATTTTTCCTTATATTTTTAATATATATTAGATATATATACTAAAATCATATATATACTAATATTTTATATATATACTTTTAGTATATATGTATTATATATATATATTATATTAAAGATTTTTATATACTAAAATTATGTTCATGAATAAATTATAATATATTTTTTTATAATATTAAGTTAAAAATAATTAATATAAATTGGGGTGTAATGGAGTGGAGCACCGTGGAGCGGTTATGGATGTAACCGACATCCATGGATGTGGATGTTTCCAACATCCATGCAAGAGTGGGGTGGAGGTGGATAAGGCAATATCCGCCCCCGCCCCACTCCATTGCCATCCCTACACATCCACCATGTGGGTGAAAAAATAATTTTAAAAAAAAAATATTATAAGTAAAATATATATAATTTTATAGGTAGGTAGTTTTTTTTTTTTTTGAAAAAGTTTATAGTTTTTTGGCTTAGTGGATTTTTTTTAGGAATAAATATATATTTTAATATATATATGTATATGAAATTTGAAAAGACAAATATATTTTTATTTTTTATATTATAATTATATTTGATTTATTTTGTAATTTCATCAATTAAATTGGTATCACTTGACTCGTAACACTAACTCAACTACTCCTATTATATTAATATAGATATTTTACTTTTTATGTTATAATTATATTTGACTTATTTTGTAAAATGTCACTTGACTTCTAATATCAATTCAATCACTTCTATTATATTATAGTAAAGAGAGATATATTTTGTCCTTTGTAACACAAAAAATAGTACTACTAAATAATAAATAATAAAAAGGATGTTGTTTCCAAGTGTAAACCATAAAAGTTACGTAATTTATACTAAATTTCTAACTTAAAAACAAAAATAAAAATAAAGTTGTAGTAACACCAAATCACCAATAATACAATAGATTTGACAATACTCGATACAATATTATTATATGATACAAATACAATATAAAAAAAAAAATTAAAAATACGATATGAATACGAACACGAACACGACACAAATATACGAATGTCTCAAAATTTATATAATACGAATTATTAACTTATCAAAATTTATATAAATATAAAATATCTTAAACACGATTATGACACGAAACGCAGAGGCAAAGCCAGAAATATTGAGGAGGGGGCTGAAATTAGACCTGCTCATGGGTCAGGCCTGGTCGTGGCTCGGTTTTATTTTTCAACTTTATACAAGCCCGGCCTGGGTCGGGCCCAGACCGACCCGTTTCACTGGTGATTTAATATTAACAAATTTAAAAAATTATTTTATATTTTTATAATTAAATTTAAATATATATTTTTTATTATTTAAACAATGATTCGAGCCGGCCCAGATCACGAATAACCCTGTCCAAGCACGGTACGGGTTGGGCGGGCTGCCCGACTAATGAGCAAGTACAATCGGAATATACATATAAATTTTTTAAGTAAAAGTAAAAATAAAAATCGTGTATGAAATAAACATGTTCAAGGATAGGGTTATTCGTCGGCTCGAATTGGGCCGAGCCTTGGACAAATAAATTTTTTTGCTATATGAGCCTGACTCGACTCAGTCTATGGACAATTATAGTATAAAATATTAAATATTATATATGATATTAAATTTGCTAAAAATATATAAATTTCATATAATGAAATGATTTTTTTAAATATTATAATTCATGTTGCATATGAAATTTGTTTAATAAGAAATAAAATCTCAACGTCAAAAATTTATTATCTAATTAAAATATGCATAAAAATATTTCATATTATAAAAAAAAATCATAAGATTACATATATTTAGAAAAAACAAAATAAATTAAATTCACAATTCGTATTAGATATTATAATTGTTTAACTTTCTTTATTTATTTTTCTCTTATTAGTATAGAATGAAAAATATTTAAATAAAATAATTAATATAAATGCATCTATTTAGTTGATTAAAAAGGTAAATAGAGAAAATTAAGTTAATAATAGTGAATGGGGTTTAAACTAAAAATGTTACAAAATTTATTATATCAAACAAATTCTACAAATAGAGGGCCAAATTGAAGGGTCAAATAAAATTTAGAGAGGTCAAACATAATTTTACTTTATTTTAAAAATCTTTAAAATTTTAAAAGGGGCCAAATTGAAAGACCAAAAAAATTTTGGAGGGCTAAACATAAATTTACCCTTATGTCAAAAATCTAAAAAAATTTAGGGGGTCCTCGTGGCCTCTCCACCTCACGACCACACGAATACACGAATTATCAGATCTATACTACAACAACAAAAATAAAAATAATTTTTACTAGTAGCATTAATAAAATTTTATATATATTTTTTTGCCGGTCAACGTCCAAACTTATGTAGCTGACTTTTTACTACAGAAATCTTCCAAAATAATCACATTTTGCCACGTCAATACCTTCTCTACATCCGCGTAGCACCTGATCGAAACTAACTCACTCCCTCCTCTTGGAAACCCCTCTCTCAGTCACACTTCAAAGTTCAAAACAAACAAAATTCCAGTTATTTTTTCTTTGATTAACTATCGGTTCCAATTTTGGCGCTGTCGCAAAAATGTCGATTTCAACACCGTCACTCTTCAAACTCTCAACTTTTTCCAACGGCGGAGGCAACGATTCAACGACGATCAAGGTGATCGGAACCAGAACTTTAGCTTGTTTCAAAGAGATTATCAGTATCGAACCTCGGTTGAAATTAAATTCACCTGCATCAGTTTACTCGCACCGTTTAAAGTTCACAAACTGGGCTTTTACGCTTCGCTGCGTTAGGCCTGATTCTGCGGGTAACACTGTTAGTACTTCATCAGAAAGGGAAAATGGTGATTTTGATAGTGAATCCAGGGTTTTAGAGATTGGAATCGGTGATCAAAAGAAGACTGATGGCGGCGACGGCGGCGGAGATAATGGAGGCGCTGATTCATTTGGTGGCGGCGGTGATGGTGAAGGTGGCGATGAAGAGGAGAGAGAGTTTGGGCCGATATTGAAGTTTGAGGAGGTGATGAAGGAAGCGGAAGCTAGAGGATTGAAGCTGCCTTCGGATATGATGGAGGCTGCGAAAAGTAACGGAATCCGGAAATTGTTCCTTCTACGTTATTTGGATTTGCAGGTTGGATTTAAAAGCTTGAACTTTTTCTTTTTGATCGTTGTTTTTGTTTGATTGATGAGAAATGGAGGGAAAATGAGGTGAAAGAAAAGTGGGTCTTTTAGGAATATTGATAAACTAACTGGGTTAAATAGTTGATCAAGAGGTTTTATTGGATACATATAATTGCTTATACAAAAGCAACTAAATAGAGGAATTCGCTTCATTTGATAGTGAAAAATAGTAGAATTACTTATCATAGTGTTTATTCAGGAATAACAATATTCTTAGGGGCAAAAAACACTTTAAAATTTTGGATTAGTCAAATTAAATACTAATACAAATTAAAGAATGAAAAGTGGCTGGAATCTGTTGATTCTAGTTAGTTTCCTGCTTTTCCTATGTTTTACGTCTGCAGTGCAGTTAATGGGTTTTATCAATTTTTATGAGTAGTATGTTTTATACTCATTTTTTTGCCTTTTTGATTGGCAGGGATCGATTTGGCCACTTGGCTTTTTAATGAAATACTGCTCCATACTCCGGAACCGAATGCTAGCAGATCCTTCATTTCTTTTCAAAGTTGGAACAGAGGTTTGTTGATGGCAATTTTTACATATTCATAGGATTAGATAAATGAAAATGCTTTCTCAAAGTTTTCCATATGAACCGATGTTCTAGCACTGCAGATGTACTGACCATTAACATTAACCATATGCCTTGGTGCTGTTCCTCATTGTGCTGTGATTATCCTGATAAGCCTAACTGTAGTGTAATGAAATGTAGTTGTGGTTCTCTGTCAATTGCAGTTTATGCAGAGTGTTTCAGGGTGCTTAAGTTTTGCACTTTTGATTTCTTCTTTTCTTTGTTTTGATTTGCCATGATGCAGATAGTAATCGATTCTTGCTGTGCAACATTTGCGGAAATGAAGAAAAGAGGAAAGGATTTTTGGTCAGAGTTTGAGTTGTACCTTGCTGATCTTTTGGTTGGTGTAGTGGTTGACATTGCTTTGGTTGGTATGTTAGCACCATATGCTCGTTTTGGTCGACCATCTGCGTCCAGAGGTTTATTTGGGAACTTACAACATGCTTGTTCTGCTCTTCCTAGCAGGTCATCATCACATATCAACAGTTTATGTCCTATGAAATTCCAAACTCTTATTTGATGATTTATTTTAAGTACCTTTTTGAGTTTGTTCCTTGGTAGATGTTCTCGCTGAATGATACTAGAGTAGATTTCATGCTTGAGAAATTTGTTGTTTAGATAAAAAAAATAAAACTTCATTTGCTCTTCTCTTGTTTTATTTGCTTTTCTTTCCTCCTATCTAGTTCCAACTTTATCTTTATACTTTGCTGAATGGTTTAAATGGTGACAAAAATTTAACTCACAGTGAACTATTGTGCTCTTGCAGTGTTTTTGAAGCTGAAAGACCAGGATGTAAATTCTCAGTGAAACAACGGATTGCGACATATTTTTACAAGGTACGCATTGCTGATTGCTGAGTAATAAATGACTCTTAGATGGATTGTCAAGTCAGAGAGGTGGTGTTGCTCTATGTTCTGATTAATTACAATGTTGCATTTAGTTTAGTACTCAAAGAATTGGTTGTAGAGTATCTATTCCTTGCACCATTAAAGCTCTTTGCATTTCCTCATCTGGTTCTACTAGCAGTGTGTTCTGCTGTTACTATAGCATCCCTCATTTTTCCCTCATCCCCCCCCCTAAAAAAAAAAAAGGAAAAGAGCAAGGAGCATACTTTATGTCGTTAGTTTATTTGATGCAGGAGCATCGATTTAATTATTAAAGTTTTATGTTTGTTTACTTAGTTTATTTTAAGTAGAAGTCTTCAAGTTTATGCTTGTTTACTTAGTTTATTTTAAGTAGGAGTCTTATGCTATTTAGGTATTTTATTTAGGCATGTGACTTTAAATAAAATAGGGTTATTATAAATACCCTAAGATAGGGTAGCAGTCGATCAGCTTATCATTATTATTTTTCAGAGTTTTAACTCTTCAATAAAGGTATTGGCAGATTTGCCTCTAAACCTAAAAAGTCCTACTCAATCGCAGCCTACTTTCTATCTTGTTTACTGTTCTAGTTTCTACCCTGCATCAAATTGGTATCAGAAGCCATGGTTGAGCGTGGTAGAGGTCGTGCCAGGGGAAATCAAGGGCAGCAAACTGACTTGAATGAGATGAGGCAGATGATTGAAGACTTGTCGCGGGCTGTTCAAGCCTTGCAGCGACCAGGACTAGTGGGAGCCCGAATGGAGATTCCGGAAGGTGACCACAACCCTTTTGATTTACCGGAAGGTGGTCAGGAGGAAGAATTGGATGATGGAGAGGCTGAGAACCCCTTCCATAACGCTGGACCTGCGAATCTGGCAGCAAGAGGTGGATTGGAAGATAGGTTGCTACATGCCTTGGATTTGAATGGAGGAGGAGTGAGGATCCAAGTAGATGATTTCCATAGGGATCTACACGCTGAAGATTATCTAGATTGGGAAGCCACGGTGGATAATTATTTCGAATGGAAGCCCATGGCAGAGCATCGAATGGTATTGTTTGTGAAGCTTCACTTGAAAGGGGCGACACTTCAATGGTGGAAGAGAGTTGAAGAGCAGCGAGCACGTCAAGGAAAGCTGAAAATTGGTAGTTGGGAACACATGAAGAGCAAGATGCGGAAACAGTTCCTACCAGCAGATTATGCCATGGATCTTTATCGCAAATTCCATCTACTCAGACAGAATGGTAGGTCGATTGACCAATACACATCTGACTTTAACAATCTGTCTATTAGGGTCGGCTTGAAGGAAACCAATGAGCAGTTAATATCTCGCTATCTTGCGGGAATGGATCTAAGCATTAGAGATGAGTTGGGGGTGGTTCGGTTGTTCACCTTAGAAGATGCGAGACAAGCAGCCTTGCAAGCTGAGAAAAGGGTACTACGCTATGGTGCTAGGAGGCCTATTTTTAACAAGTCAGAATCTGCCTCCCACAGCAATTTCAGTGGGAAAGGGGCTGCCTCAACCAGTAAACTGACTGGCAGCAACTCCATGGGCAGTAGCAAGGGTTACAAGGGGCAGAATGAGTACAGGGGCGGCACACAAGCAGGTTATGGCAAAACAGGAGGCGGCATACAGCCAAATCCTAACAAAACAGGGGCTGGAAGTCAGATTCGGTGTTTCAGTTGTGGAGAAAGGGGACATGCTTCTTACACATGTCCGAAAAGAAGGGTGAATCTGATTGAGATAGAAGAGGATGGTCTAGACTTGTCAGAACCCATCTATGATGACCATAACGATGATGATGATGATGTGGATATTTATCCGGTACAAGGAGAGTCGTTGATGGTTCGGAGAGTCATGACAACAACCACCAAAGATGATACGGAAGATTGGAGGAGGCGAAGCATATTTCGAACACGTGTTCTTTGTGGTACCAAAGTATGTGACGCCATTATCGACAATGGGAGTTCGGAAAATTATATTTCCAAGGAAACAGTCGACAAATTGCACTTGCCTACAGAGAAACACACTCACCCATACAAGATCCAATGGGTTAAAAAAGGCTTTGAGATACCGGTACAATCTCAATGCTTAGTTAAATTTGTTATGGGCAGTAATATGGATGATGAGGCGCTATGCGACGTTGTGCCAATGGATGCTTGTCATATTCTTTTGGGTCGACCTTGGTTATATGACCATGATATGCAACACTACACTAAGGAAAATACATATTCCTTCCATAGAGCGGGTAAAAAGTACACTCTACATCCCCATAGAGAGGTTGCGGCACCTAACACCAGCAAATTAAATGGGTTTTTAACAGCTGAAGAGTTGGAGGATGAAGGAAGGGAAGCAGGAGTGATGTTCGCTGTTATCAGCAAGGTTGCTAATTGTGTCGACAGTGATGGGGACAGCAAGGAACAACCTATGGCAGTTCAGCGATTATTAGAGGAGTTTGCTGATTTGGTAGGTGATACCTTGCCTCAAGGCCTACCACCAATGAGGAGCATTCAACATGCCATGGATTTAGTACCGGGAGCTTCTCTACCAAATCTGCCAGCATACAGAATACCGCCTGCACAGCGGCTTGAGATGCAAAAACAGGTTGAAGAGTTGATGGAAAAAGGGTTAGTGCGAGAAAGTAAAAGTCCTTGTGCTTGTCCGGCCTTGTTAGCCCCTAAGAAAGATGGTTCTTGGAGGATGTGTGTGGACAGTCGAGCCATAAATAAAATCACGGTCAAGTACAGGTTTCCAATCCCGCGATTGGAGGACATGCTCGATCAATTGGCAGGTTCTAAGGTATTTTCTAAGATTGACTTGAGAAGTGGTTACCACCAAATCAGATTGAGAGAAGGAGATGAGTGGAAGACTGCTTTCAAGACCCCGGATGGCTTATATGAATGGCTAGTAATGCCTTTCGGTTTGTCAAATGCTCCTAGCACATTCATGCGCATCATGACTGAGGTACTTAAACCTTTTCTGACACGTTTTATTGTCGTTTATTTTGACGATATTCTGATTTACAGTCATAGTGAAAAAGAGCATTTAGTACATTTGCGCCAAGTATTGGAAGTCCTACAAAAGGAGAAGCTTTTTGTAAACTTGAAGAAATGCTCCTTTTTACAAACAGAAGTGGTATTTCTGGGGTTCATTGTTTCTGCCGAAGGGCTGAAACCAGATCCGGGTAAGGTCCTACAATCCAAGACTGGCCAGCACCACAGTCAGCCAAAGAAGTAAGGAGTTTCCATGGTTTAGCTTCATTTTATAGGAGGTTCATAAGGAATTTCAGCTCCATTATGAGTCCTATTACAGAAACTTTGAAGAAAGAGCAATTCGAATGGACCAATTCAGCTCAGAAAGCTTTTGAGCGAATTAAACTCCTGTTGACAGCCGCACCAGTTCTAGCGTTACCAGATTTTGATAAATTATTTGTTGTTGAATGTGATGCTTCCCATAACGGGATTGGGGCTGTTCTTAGTCAGGAAGGAAAGCCTTTGGAATTTTTTAGCGAGAAATTGTCAGATTCTAAGCGAAGGTATTCCACTTATGATCTGGAATTTTATGCTTTGGTGAGGGCCATTCGGCACTGGCAGCACTATCTAGCCTATGGGGAATTCGTGGTTTATTCAGACCATCAAGCCCTAAGGTATTTGAGTTCGCAAAAGAAGCTCAATGATCGTCATGCTAAATGGAGTTCATATTTAGATGAGTTTAATTTTTCCTTGAAGTATAAGACAGGGAAGACTAATGTGGTGGCGGATGCCTTGAGTCGGCGATCGTTAATTTTAACGACGATGAGTTCCCAAGTTGTTGGCTTCGAAGAACTCAAAAATCAGTATGTTACTGATTCTGATTTTAAGCAAATTGTGGCAGATTTGCAGGGGACAGAAGCTGACCAGCAGCTGCCCTACAGGTTGCATGACGGGTACCTTTTTAAGGGAAATCAGCTTTGCATTCCTGAAGGGTCTTTTCGAGAACAGATTATCAGGGAGCTTCATGGGAATGGTTTAGGAGGACATTTTGGCAGGGACAAGACAATAGCGCTGGTGTCAGATCGCTATTATTGGCCGCGAATGTATAAAGATGTGAGCAGGTTTGTGCAACGGTGTTCTATTTGTCAGTTCGGCAAAGGGACATCCCAAAACACTGGGTTGTACACGCCATTACCAGAACCAGAGGCACCTTGGATTCATTTGAGCATGGATTTCGTGTTGGGCCTTCCTAAGACATCCAAAGGGTATGACTCGATTTTTGTTGTAGTGGATAGGTTTTTTAAAATGGCACATTTTATTCCTTGCTCCAAAACAGCAGATGCTTCCCACATAGCTGATTTGTTTTTTAAAGAAGTGGTGCGTTTGCATGGTGTTCCTACTTCGATTGTTTCAGACAGGGATGTCAAGTTTGTGGGTCATTTTTGGAGGACTTTGTGGCGGAAGTTAGGGACTGAATTAAAATATTCCAGCACTTGTCATCCACAAACAGATGGTCAGACTGAAGCCATTAATAGGAGCTTGGGTAATTTGCTGAGGTGTTTGGTTAAAAACCATGTGAAGGGTTGGGATTCAGTTATACCACAAGCTGAGTTTGCTTACAACAACTCAGTTAATAGAACTATCAAGAAGACTCCATTTGAAGTTGCTTATGGTCTCAAGCCTCAACATGTGTTGGACCTAGTGCCATTGCCACAAGAAGCTAGGGTGAGTGAAGATGGAGAAGCCTTTGCTGACCATGTCCGCAAGCTTCATGAGGAAGTGCAAACAGCCCTAAAAGCCAGCAATGCCGCATATGCTGATGCTGCCAATCAGCATAGACGTTTCAAAGAATTTGAGGAAGGAGACCTAGTGTTGGTCCACTTGAAGAAGGATAGATTTCCTAAAGGTACTTATCATAAGCTAAAGTCTCGGAAGTTTGGTCCATGTAAGGTATTGAAGAAGATTAGCTCAAATGCTTATTTAATTGAGCTGCCTGGTGAGTTACAAATCAGTCCCATTTTTAATGTTTCTGATTTATATTCTTTTGAGGGGTTTGATGAAGAGAATGTGACCACAATTGAAGACCAAGCTGATCAACTTCCTACTAAGCAAGCTGATGTTGTCCAAGAAGTTCTAGATGTGAGGGAAGTGAAGTCTAGAAGAGATAATGCTTATAGACGATTCCTAATAAAGTGGTTGGGCAAACCAGCTTGTGAAAGTACATGGATTGCCGAGGAAGAACTAAGGAAGATCGACCCTGAGGTGTATGCTGAAGCGGCCAAGGTTTATTCTATGGAGTCAGCTCCTTTTTAACCAAGGGAGATTGATGCAGGAGCATCGATTTAATTATTAAAGTTTTATGTTTGTTTACTTAGTTTATTTTAAGTAGAAGTCTTCAAGTTTATGCTTGTTTACTTAGTTTATTTTAAGTAGGAGTCTTATGCTATTTAGGTATTTTATTTAGGCATGTGACTTTAAATAAAATAGGGTTATTATAAATACCCTAAGATAGGGTAGCAGTCGATCAGCTTATCATTATTATTTTTCAGAGTTTTAACTCTTCAATAAAGGTATTGGCAGATTTGCCTCTAAACCTAAAAAGTCCTACTCAATCGCAGCCTACTTTCTATCTTGTTTACTGTTCTAGTTTCTACCCTGCATCATTATTTGCTGGTTTATTCTGGATCCAGGGTGTATTGTATGGCTCGGTAGGGTTTGGCTGTGGTCTTGTTGGCCAAGGCATCGCAAATCTGGTAATGACTGCCAAAAGGTACAATTTTTTCTCGATACCATTTATACCTCAAAACTTTCATGGTGGTTTTTCCTGCTAAAAGTTCAACCTAAGTTTCTAGCCTCTAATAATATGGGAGAAGAATTCAGTATGTAGGAGATCTATTTGGCTTTTCCACTTCCTAGTGAACTTTGAGTCATTACTCTTTTATGGATATGCATCTGTCCATCTATCATCATATAATGGTTTAGGATGGCTACTGGCAAAACTTACATAATTTATTATGGAATCCTAGTTAATTAGGTATGAGAATCAATTCGGGGACATCATTTCATCTGCCTTCCATGAATGGAATAATTGCTTGATCTGTCTTGCAGAAGGAGAGTGGCACAATTGCAATGCAAAATTTCATGCTATTCAATGATGAAACATTTCTCTCTTAAATATATCCCCAATGAAACATTCTGCATTCATGCACATTCTTTGGATAGACAAAGTTTTTTTTTTTTTTTTCTACGATTTCTTTCTTTCAATGTTTTTTGTTTCTTTTTAATTGAACAAACTTCTTAACAATGAAATTGTTAAGATCCTTTATCTCAAAACTTTAATAGTATTGACTTTTTTTGTCATTTCTTTTTGAGGAATTTGCTTACTTGTATAATCTTCTAAATGATCAGGAGCATAAGGAAATCAGATGAGGACATTCCTGTGCCACCTCTTGTGCAAAGTGCTGCTCTTTGGGGTATGTCTAAACCTATTTAGATTACTTTTAGCCTATGTTATTCGGATTTGGGTGCGAGTGTCGGATACGGGTATGTTCAATTTTTTAAAAGTTTTTTCATGTATTTGGAAAGTTTTTGGAGGGTCATATTTCATACCCACGTCTGGATATACGTCAAACACGGATGTCAGACACGGGTACTTCAAGAAAAATGAAGAGTTGGAGCAATATAGCTTTTAGCTTCAGTCTCATATTACTTAATAATCTATTCATCCTGAAGACTATTTAAATTAGATTCATGTGGGCACATAAAAAATGGAGTAGTGGAAGTAGTTGGAGTTTGGAGGAATAAGTGGATAAATGCAGTTGCAATGCATTGAATGCTATTTAAATTATAAACTGACATTTTATATATATATATATATATATATATAATTAACTCAAAATTGTTCATTTATTCATTGACAAAAACTAGCTAAGAGTTTAGTTAATAGTTACCATAGCGCGATTCAAAAACTTTGGACCGCTATTTGTTTTCTTCATCCAGCTTTAATGGTTTGGCATCTGAATCAGGTGTTTTCCTCGCGGTATCGTCCAACACTCGATATCAAATCATTAACGGACTAGAGCGTCTGGTAGAAGCATCACCGGTTGCGAAGCAGGTTCCACCGGTAGCAATGGCTTTCACGGTAAGTGTGCGGTTTGCGAACAATATTTATGGTGGCATGCAATTTGTAGATTGGGCCAAATGGAGTGGAGTGCAATAGGAGCAATATCCACTCTTCTGCCAGAGCGCCTTCTTGAATAGATAAGAGTCCCACAAGGCTGGCCTCAACAATCAAAACGACCCCTCAAAGATAGGTACAAAAAGGAAACAAGTAGAAACATAGAATGATAGAAGCAGCAGTTGAAAGCAATAGATGGTATTTTAGATTTTTCCATTGATAAGCCCTGTTTTTCTCACTTGGCCGGTCGGTGGCTTGTCTGGTTAGAATAGTATATTTAAATAGGGCATTAGTCAAACCGGAACAAAACTGGCTCAATCGGTTAAAAACCGATAAAAAATAGATTGAACCGATAAAAAACCGGTTGTATATATTTGTTAATTATTAACTATATTTCATATTTATTTAACATTAAACTTAATGTTTAAATATAATTTTTTTTATCAACCCTATCAGTACAACCAGTTGGATTGGGAATCGATTGGATTGGGAATCGAAAGTGATTTGATTTTTGGTTTTTTTTTTTTTAACCCTACTTGAAAGGAATAGATGGTATAGATTTTTCCATTGATAAGCCCTGTTTTTCCACTTGGCTTTCCATTATATGACAAGGCAATTTGTACCTTTGGAGATTTTAATGCAAGCTTTACATAATGGGTTGAAATGCACAATGAGGATTGAGGACAATTCGTACCTTTTCTTCGTTTCACTTGATTTACCTGGTTGAATTCAACTTTATGCAAATATTCATAGAACTCACAATTCTTGTATGTTTATCATGTCTCGTGTTTTTTTTTTTTTCCGTATCAATCGTGTAAATATAAATATAACAAAAATGATTAAATGTGTTAATTTTTAATACCAATACAATATGTATATTATTCGTATTTAAATCTATTGTATTAATTATATTAATTGTATTTAAATGTGTTGTTTTGGTATTATGTTTAAACACGATCGTTATTTCCCTACCTTCGGAATCTCTTATTTTTTTATTTGGATTTTCAAGGTTAAAATTACATCAATTTTTTACTAGGCTTTTATGATTAAGGATTGACACACTATTGTTGTTCTCATTTTTTGTGATTATCTTTTTATCAGTGTTGAAAATATACTTGTCCAAGGGTCGGGCTATCCGTTCAAACCCGAAGATTTTCTCATATTTGGGAGGGTTTGGACAAAAATATTAGACCCGAAAAATGGGTTTGGGCAAAAAAAATAGGCCCGTTTAAAATATTGGTCGGGCCTTGGTTATAACATTCAAGGCGCGAGCCTGGCTCGACTTTTTTTAATTAAATAATATATTATTTATATTTATATATTATGTAATTTATGTCATATAAAAATTAAATATATATATAATATTATAGTGTAAACATTAAAAAATATGTTAAGTTGTCATGTTTAAGAACTTAATAAAATAAAAAAATATAAAATTACTAAAGATTAATTAATTAAAATATATATATTTTTAAAAAAAATTAGAAAAAATAATATTGGCGGGTCTAAACGGTTTTGAGTTATATATTTACAAATATGGATGGGTTTGGACAAAATTTGAGGTCCATATTTCGGGCCGCCCATGGACACCTCTAGTTGAAAGACCAGGTTGATTGGTGGATTGGTTCAATTGAAAATTGGTGGTCTGTCCGGTTCGGAACATATCAAAGAATCGAGAATTCAAAAAATCGGTAAAAAATCGATTTCAATCAGTGTTATCATCTTTTCATCAGTGTTGAAAGATCAGATCGGTTGGTGGATTGGTTCAACCAAAAACAAGTGGTCTGTCCAATTCGAAACATATCAAATAATCGGGAATTCAATGAACTAGTACAAAATCGATTTCAATCGGTAAAAAACGGATTAAAACGGTAAAAAACCAATTTTTTGTTATTTTTATTGTTTTTCTATTAAAATTATTTTTGTAAATTATGAGATTTGAACTTTTTTAACCTTAATCATATATTAAAGATCATCTCATTAAGACATATACATATTTTTATTAACTAATTACTATATTTAATATCAAAATTATATATTTAATATTTAATTTATTTTTTAATTGAATAATATGATTTAATCGATTAAATCAATTAAATCGATTAAATTAATAATTCGGAGATCACATCAATTTAATTTTTGATTCGATTTTTTATTCATTGCCTTTTCATTTACCCAAAAAAAAAATCCTAACCAAATAAACCCAAATTACAATGCTGGATATACATTATGCCTAGCCTTGAAAATGACTAGTGAAAACCAAAACCAAACTTCGAAAGGTAAATTGGGTTCTAATTAAAAAAAAAAAAAACCAAAAACCCATGAGACCCGACCCAGAAAACCGAAACTGGTAAAATAAATTTCAAATCAGTTTAAAAAAAGAAAACAAATAAAAGTCGTCTCCAGCTCTTCTCGATGGCTTTTTCCAAATTTTGTTCTTCAGTCCACCTTCTCTCTTTCTCCTTAGATCAAACTAAATTTATATATATTTCTCCTTCTTTTCTTTGAAAATTCCATTTTTTCCACTACTTCATTTTGCCTTCAAAATTTTTGTTTTTTGTTTATGCCGAATCGATTTCTCCGTTGCCGTTGAAAGAAAAAGAAAGAAAGATCTGGAAAATTGGGAGGCAGATCCAAAAGGAAGAAGAGTTGGATCTGATCGATAAAGTGGAATGTCAATGCACGGGATGAGAGGGCTCTCGGTTTTCATAAGCGACGTTCGAAATTGCCAGAACAAAGAGCAAGAACGCTTACGTGTCGATAAACAGCTCGGAAGCATCCGTTCTCGCTTCAAAAATGAAAAGGTTTGGGTTTCAAAGAAATTTTGTATTTATTTATTTAATTTAAATGCCATCTTTACTAACTGATCGGACTTACTTTCAAGTTTTAAGTGCTTCCAGTAGATTTTTTTTTTTTTTTTTTTATAATATTAAAAGCGGCGAACTTTATTTATTTATTTTAATTACATTTGTTGGAATTTTAATTTTGTTTGCGAACTTATTTAAGCTATTAAGTCTATTTAGGGTTTATCACTGTGTTATTTATTTTTTAATTAAAGACACTAGCTTCTTATGTCTATAATAACTTTTTTATTAAAACTCTGTGCATTTGTAAACTCCATAATGTGTATCAATTTTGTCCATGCCGATTAGCAGCAACTTATAACAAATAAATTCCTCATAATTTTATTAGGAAAAAGGTTCCTCATTGTTTCATAATAATAGTGGAAGCTGTTTGAATGAGAAAATCGCTATCTTTATAAGCTTTTACTGCCACGTTTCTTCTGACCAAACCTATGCGGTAACCCCATTTTGAAATATTATATAGAGTTTGCAGTAGGATCGGATCTCATAGTCTTAAGAACTCTTAACAATTTTGGCGAACCCTACCTTAAGTGAAAATCTATTTAGTGTTATTAGATAGTATTCTGCTTGCTAATCCTGAGAAACTCTTACAACTTGAGCTTCCAGTTAAAGACCATTACATGAAGTACTAAACGTTCCAAACATATATATTCTATGGTACTATAGTAGGCACTGGCAGTCTGTAGATTTGCAATACTCTAATCAAATAAGCTTGTTGCAATTATTAGAAGCATGAATTATATGGAGTAGCAATTAAATAGGTTTCATGTAATAAGTTTTCTCAATCTGACTGCTGAATGAGGTCCCGGACTCCTTTTGAACAGTTGTTTCTCATCTTCATCTCTGAAGGTTAGGAAGATGATGTTGATTGTATGTTCGCGCAGAACCATGTTTAACAAGTCAAACATTTGAACTATGTTGTCAAAATTTTAAAATTGTATGCCTTAGTGAGGATCTAAGCTTTAAAGATGTGTTTCCATAAATTGATGAACTTATCAATCCCCTGGCATATCTGAATTGCAAATATTGTTTTTATTTGGATTTTATAGATCTGGCTGTTTATTGATAGTTAGAAGAGGTCCTTGTAGCCTTTGATTTGTTTTGATGCTATCATTATAGTGTCTCTCTCTCTCCTCCATCTCTCCTAACCCTCCCATGTGGGCACATTTTTATGCAGTCCTTATTTTGGACTTTTTCCATTTACATTCCCCTATCCTTCTATGTTGAAGGGAAAAACACTAAGGTTCTCAACCTAATGAACATTTCCTTTTTCCCCCTTCTTCATTCCTATAGTAAATCAAAAAATTAATTTGTGCTTTAGGATGAGAGTTCAATTTTACAGTATTTTGTATTCGTCCTTCACTAGAAGTTGTATACTGCCAATTCGTTTTAGAACTTTTGCCTTGTTGGGAAATTTTATTTCCATAATTGTTGCATCATCTTACTAGTTTGTCGTCTTTGATTCTCATAGAGGTTCATACAAATAACTATAGTCTCAGTAAGAAACCTAAATTGCATTTTCTTTTATTTCACTTTGAGTATTTGCTCCAGCTTCAAACACGCTAGAATTTTAGGTTGTACGCTTTTCTACATAAGCCCGTATATTTATTTACTTAAGGACTGTTGAGTGAATTTCAGCAAGGTCTCCAGCTCCAAGAAAGTAGTCTTGTTGTTTTTCTATGAAGTTTCTTTTTGTTTTCTTTTCTGCTTTCATAGTTGACTTATTCAGGAGGAGTTTAGCTCATTCTTTCATGTGAAATTTAAGTCCTAGAGCCAAATTTGTCCAAACACTGCCAATTCTGTCTAGAAGCTTTTACATGGAACCTTTTAATGCCTTTTTAGGTGACAAAGACTTTTTAGTGCCTTATCGAGATGATTGAGCAGTTTCTTATTGAAAGTTCATGTTCTTCTGACAGGGATTGACACCATATGAGAAGAAGAAACATGTTTGGAAAATGCTTTATATTTACATGCTGGGTTATGACGTTGATTTTGGTCATATGGAAGCTGTTTCTTTGATATCAGCACCAAAGTATCCAGAAAAGCAGGTAAGATCCATTTCATTTTCCCTTTAATATGATTAGGAGCACATTTACGAGACATTAAATGGAGGGCAAAATGTACTGGATCTATGCTCTAAAAATGACATCCTGTTCAAGAGCCTAAAAGATAAGGAAACAAGAAAGTTGTATAACCAATATCTAAAGTTGTTATAACAATTTCCTCCTTTCACCCTAAGAAAGAAAGAGGGGAAAAGGGCCAACAAAACTTGAAAGTATAAAGAGCTAACAAGACAACATGTTGAGATGTCTCAGCTTTGTCTCACTACTTAGAATCTGCACAACCATGAAAGCTTTATCCTTTATACTCGTATCAGTTATTGTTTACATGTAACAAGTCTCCTACAACAATAAAGTTGGCAAATTACTGTTACTATGTGAGCAGTATAGATAACCATCATATTATAGCATCCCAATCTCTGAAAGTATTTGAATGGGCCTGTATGATATCAAATAAAGTATTTATTATGGAAACCTGGATTATATATGGATCGGGTACTCTTGCAACTTTTTCACATAATTGAGCTTGTTGGGTTTACCATAGTCAATAAAAGATATAATTCTCATGCTCTGAATGGTTGATATTGAAATCTGCATGTTTCCATTTTCTCTATTAATATTTTTCTCTGTGGTTTATTTAACTTTTGTTGTCCTATAATTGGCTGCAGGTTGGATACATTGTGACATCATGTTTGCTCAATGAAAATAATGATTTTCTAAGACTAGCAATCAACACTGTACGCAATGATATAATTGGTCGAAATGAAACTTTCCAGTGCCTAGCATTAACCATGGTAAGGCTAAAAAAATGCTTGAGGTTCTAGATGTCATCCTTGTAAGTAGGATGGGAGAGAGTTGTTTCTGATTTACAGCATTGAACAGCTACCCTACATACTTAATTGAGATACATATGATTGAGAGTTTTCTTTTTCCTCTTTCGTAAGAGAAGTTTTTGTTCACTTTTCTAAATATTATTCATCACTTTATAATTTATATTGTAGCTCATTATTCCTGGATCTGTAATAGGTGGTTCTATTATTATTATTAATTTGTTAATCTAATGCCTTGAGGGAACTCAGTGTTTTATTGCTTTATAGTCTGTAAAGTTTTTAGTTATTGATGTACTGGTCACTCTTTTGTTACCTTTTGTTGAGCTGATTTGTGGGCACCTCAGGTTTTCCATATTGTTATTCTTGCGATCTTACATCCACCCTTTTTTTTAATTGACTCTGTAGGTTGGGAATATTGGTGGGAGGGAATTTGCTGAATCTTTGGCACCTGATGTTCAAAAGTTACTTGTAAGATGAACCAGAAACTTGTTAAGTTCAACTGCTTCTTTTAGCAAATAATTGACACTGATAGAATCTGTTATTCCAGCTTTCTAGCAGCTGTAGACCACTTGTACGAAAAAAAGCTGCATTATGTTTGCTGCGGTTGTTTAGGAAAAATCCGGATGTTGTCAATGTTGATGGCTGGTATGTCAGAATGTTAAAAAACTTATCCCAACTGGCTGTCTTATGATGTTAGTTGTGCTTATTTTGAATTGTTTTTCTTGCCCTATGTTTTAGGGCGGATCGGATGGCTCAACTTTTAGATGAGCGTGATCTTGGTGTTTTGACATCTTCTATGAGCCTTCTTGTTGCTTTGGTATCAAATAATCATGAAGCATATTGGACTTGCCTTCCAAAGTGTGTTAAAATATTGGAGTTCCTTGCGAGGAACCAAGATGTTCCGCAGGAATATACTTACTACGGTATCCCATCTCCCTGGCTTCAGGTTTGTCCATACTGTTTCACTCTTACAACTTCTATGAGTTAGATGTATGTGTCATTAGTAATTATCATTGACTCATTTTTGGTAAAGTTCATCTTGATGCTTATTATTTTCTATTATAACAGGTTAAGACAATGAGGGTTCTCCAGTATTTTCCTACTGTTGAAGACCCAAATACCAGAAGAACATTGTTTGAGGTTTAAACTTTCCCATACAGTTCATCTTTTGTCTTTTTTAAGATTATTTTGATATTGATGGAACTTGAATGCTGATTTCAGGTCTTACAACGGTTATTAATGGGAACTGATGTTGTGAAAAACGTTAATAAGAATAATGCATCACATGCTGTCCTCTTTGAAGCCCTTGCTCTCGTGAGTTTACTACTGAGTTCTGGTTTTAGCATGTGAAATTTATTATCAAAGACATTTCTTGACATTGCGTGACTCCAGAAAGATTTAATCTGTCAAACTCGAAGTAATACTTGTATGAAAATCTTGTTGAAGTTCACTAAAATAGGTTTTTTAGATGTGTTTCATGTCTTCTATTATATGACAAGAAACATTCTGCTCTTTTTAGCATCTACACATACATTTTTTGCCCATATGTAAGTATGTAATAAAAGTATTTTCATATGGATGATAACACCTCTCACTCTGCACACGCACATGAGGAAAGAAAAACATAGTGGTTTCAAAGTAGCAACATATCTGCTTTCTTTCATCTTTATGACATTTGTAAGCTATATAATTTGCCCCTCTCCTGGTCCCTCTGTGAGCGTAACATCCTATAAAGTATACAACCATAGGCATGTCACCGTTCTAAAATACTAAGCATGTTGAAGAGTTCTTTATTAATTTGCCTTCTGCATCTGCTCTTCTCATTACAGGTCATGCATCTTGATGCCGAAAAGGAGATGATGTCTCAGTGTGTTGCCCTTCTTGGGAAATTCATTGCTGTTCGCGAACCAAATATTAGATATCTTGGTTTGGTAAGTTATAGAAACCTAATTACATAGTTCTCTTTTAAATGATCTTGCTTTCAAACAGCAGCAAATAGGTCTGTATGTGCCAAATCAGGGTGGTTACTGCTTATCTATAACCTAATGATTTACTTATAGTTTCTCAAATGCTTGGTTGCAGGAAAATATGACTAGGATGCTAATGGTTACTGATGTGCAAGAGATTATCAAAAGACATCAGGCGCAGATTATCACATCATTGAAGGATCCTGATATCAGGTTAAGTTTCTGATTTTGCATTTTTCAGTATTTATGTCTCTTTTATTGTTATTGCCACTGAATCATTAATATTCGGATTCAAATCTAGGTAACATCTATCAGTTGGCCCCATGTAAGCAATGCCAAAGTGTTTAAAAATATCAGTGTTTGTAAGCATCCTTGCTTATGCAGTCAACAAGTTTTGAAATCACCTTATATTGCTGTCTGTTGATTAGTTCCTCATCTGACTAATTGACATGACAAGTTAGTCACTTTATTTAAGTCTGAAACCTTCATGTATACCCAAAGCCTTGACTATTGACATATTTATATAAATGGCTTTTACAGCTGTAAGCAGTAACACATGTAACTTCTATTATCTAAATTCAATTATATGTGCTTCAAATTGTATGTTCTTAAAATCCATTTTTGTTAGACTAACGCCAGTATGGAATTTCCAGTATCCGTAGGCGTGCTCTTGATTTGCTTTATGGTATGTGTGATGTAACAAATGCGAAAGACATTGTTGAAGAACTATTGCAGGTACTAAAGTCTTCAACATGGAAAAATTATTACTTTGAATGATTCCTTGGATAATTATTTTCCATATAACTATTCAAATGCTAAGGCACAAGATGAGAATGTCACTAACTGTCATCTGTTTACCAGTATCTGAGCTCAGCTGATTTTGCAATGCGCGAGGAATTGTCACTTAAGGCTGCCATTCTTGCTGAGAAGTTTGCTCCTGATCTGTCATGGTAAGCATGTTGGGTGAAAGCAGGATATTAACAGATATGCTTATGAGTGAAAATTTTGTACTAGGTGTTCTGTTTTTTATTTTGTACGTTAACTTCATAAAATGGTTGGTTGTTATTCCTCGTCAAAATAACTAGTTTGCCTAAATGTTGCAGGTACGTGGATGTGATCCTTCAGTTGATTGACAAAGCAGGAGATTTTATTAGCGATGACATATGGTTCCGTGTTGTGCAGTTTGTTACTAACAACGATGACCTGCAGGTGATCAAAAAGTCTTTAACACATGTAGTTCTGCTTTTATAACAGAAAAGATATTCTTCTTCTTTTGGTGGTTTTTGGGCTGAAACTTTTATGTTTATGACCAGCCTTATGCAGCTGCAAAGGTGAAAGAGTATCTTGACAAGCCTGCTGTACATGAGACAATGGTCAAGGTTCGTATAGTTTGTAGTTCTTTTTGGCTGGGTGAGTTGTGTGGGCGTGGAAAGTAGTCTATGGTGCATGTGAATGGTTTAAGCATTTTATACTAATTTTTTAAAACAACAGTGAAATATTAGCTTCTCTGGGTTGGTCTTTCTATCCTTTGGCAGTAGGTAAAGCATATTGGATTGCATTAGAATCTTTACCCGTCAAGACTGATGGTTATATTATGGCTTACCTCTTTACAAGCCATACTTGGGATTTTCAACAGAATTAGCATAGTGGCTTCATTTGCATCACTCGTGTCCTTTTTAGGGTCATTATTCTATTCTCAAATATCTCAGGTATTGGCATTTTTTATCTGATTCGTTGTACAATGGACCGAAATGTGCACCATGCTGCATAAAGTATTCTGCCCTTTTCTCTTGTTTGTTATTTTAACCAAATTTAATCAGATTTCATTATTTGTGTTAATCTCTTCCAATTTGATTTTGTTTAGCACTAAATTTTACTTAGATATGTATATTTCAGGGTTAGAGATATGTGAGTTTATTTTGGGGTATTTGTATGTATCAAACAGGTCAGTGCTTATATTCTTGGAGAATACTGCCACCTTTTGGCTAGACGGCCTGGGTGTAGTCCAAAAGAAATCTTTAGCATCCTACATGAGAAACTTCCTACAGTATCGTAAGAGCTTTAAACATTGATTCTCTCTGTTTGGTCAATATTTTATTTTCTATTTTTTAAATATCTTATAATGGATATCATGTTTCAGGACTACTACCATTCCTATTCTTTTATCAGCTTATGCTAAGATCTTAATGCACACTCAGCCACCAGATCAAGAACTGCAAAATCAGATTTGGGCAATATTCAATAAGTGAGATTTAGTTTTGCATATTTTTCTCTCTGATTGGTCAATCTCATCTATAGTCTGTTTGAAATTTGAAAACATTTGGTTTTTGTGTCATCAAAATAATGTAATTTGCTTAACAAACTTTTGTAATTGTTAACTCAGATATGAGAGTTGCATTGATGCGGAGATACAACAACGAGCTGTTGAATATTTTGCATTGAGTCGGAAAGGTGCTGCTCTAATGGATATATTGGCTGAAATGCCTAAATTTCCTGAGCGTCAGGTTTGTGTACTTTGCAATATTTGTTTAGAAGCTGCCTGCTCCAGCTTGGAGTTGCAGGCTGTCCATGTATAGTCTTGATTCAAGTGACGGTTTACCATGCACCTGTCCTCAATTTACAGTCTTCATTGATCAAAAAGGCAGAAGATGCTGAGGTTGACACTGCAGAGCAAAGTGCTATCAAGTTGCGTGCTCAACAGCAAACATCAAATGCTTTAGTTGTAACTGATCAACGATCTGCTAATGGGGCACCACCACAAGTTCCTGTTGGCCAGCTTAGTCTTGTAAAGGTGCCAAGCATGGTTAGTACTGAGGTTAGTTCTTTTGGGATCCTAGTGGCTACGTGTATTCTAGGTTTTTGATATATATACATACTTATCTATAGGTTTTGTATGAAGTCTAATTTGGACTAATATATATTTTATTATCTTGGCAGGATCATAATTCAACAGATCAAGCTTTGTCTCTGGAAAATAGGACTTTAAGCAAAGTAGATTCACAACCTCCTTCAGCAGATCTCCTTGGTGATCTTTTGGGCCCACTGGCTATTGAAGGCCCTCCTGTTGCTACTGTCCAATCTGAGCACAATGCAATCTCTGGATTGGAAGGTGGTCCAGACGCGGTGGATGGCTCAGCCATAGTGCTTGTAGGAGAGCAGACAAATACAGTTCAGGTACTGCTTTCTCATATAATGTTTACTCATGGTCAAGTCTCTTCTTCCAAGTTCAAAATTCAGAATGGAACTTAACGTGGTTTATTTTCAAGTGTTCTCCTCATGGTGGGTAAAAAGACTGGGAAATTTTATTTGTGATCCACCTTGTTAACAGGCCTCTAACCCACAACCTCAAAATTTGTGCTGCAGTCTTGATGACTCCATTCATTACCTTTTCTAGTTGTGCCTGCTGGCTACAGCTTTCTTTCTTTAGTTCTCTTTTTCATTTATCCATTATCAAAAGGAAAGGAATTTTTTTCCCTGGTTTCTTGAGAAGAAGATGAGGTTGGCGGATTGTATTGTTGGCTGCCACCTTAAAAAAGTTCTTCCCCATGTTCATCAGATGTTGCTGTCAATTTTACATCTTGTCTATCTGTTCTTAGTTTCGTTATTGTAAAACTATAAATATAATACCCTTTTTTTTTCACAAATCCTAAAGTCTTAGTATAGAGCTTCTATTTTCCATTTGTTTGCTTAAATTTTTCAGTGTACTAAATTGTTGCTATATCCTGCAATAAATTGTTTGAGTGACGTGCAACAGATATTTCCTAACAATTTAAAAAGTTTAATCATTGTTAAATTTGCATGATGATTCTATTAAGTGTTAACGTATTATACTATTATTATATGTTTACCAGTTGATTTTACTACTTGCATATGCAGCCAATAGGAAATATTGCTGAAAGATTTCATGCTTTATGCCTGAAAGATAGTGGTGTTTTATATGAGGATCCTTACATTCAGGTACAAACTTTTTACTTTTCATATTCTGTAGTTTTTGTTATCTGCTAGGTTCTATTATTTCCTCAGGTTATACTCTAGGATTCTATTTTGGGTTTTTCAAGTTGGTATTATGACTCTTTTAGAAGCTTCCAAAAGGTCGATGCTGATTTTCTCCCTAAACATTACTTCAGATTGGCATTAAAGCAGAGTGGCGAGCTCATCATGGACATCTTGTTCTTTTCTTGGGAAACAAGATTACAGCTCCTCTCATTTCAGTTCAGGCTGTAATATTGCCTCCTGCTCATTTGAAGGTGGAGCTTTCATTAGTGCCTGACACTATACCTCCCCGAGCACAGGTGAAAAGGACTCATTGTCCCTATATACTGGTTAATGGTTATTGATGAATTTTAGGTCATCTCATCTCATCCTTTCATTTTATTTTGTATTATCATGTTTTTTTTTTTTTTTTTAAACGGTTTGTGTAGGTGCAATGCCCACTTGAGGTTGTAAATCTTTGCCCAAGCCGGGATGTAGCTGTTCTTGATTTCTCCTACAAGTTTGGAACCAATATGGTACTTGCAGATAATTGATGTATAATATAATGCTAAACCACTAGGAGCTGGTTAATTTTTACTATGCCAGGTACTTTATTATTACTTTTTACAGGTTAATGCCAAGCTTCGCCTTCCTGCTGTGTTGAATAAATTTCTTCAACCTATACCAGTGTCTCCCGAGGAGTTTTTCCCCCAATGGAAATCACTTTCAGGACCGCCATTGAAGCTTCAAGAAGTTGTATGTATACCTCCTGTTTTACATGTCTTTTTGAAAGATTTGAACTGTTTCATTTAGCCTTTAAGTATGTTTTGCTATAAGAGGGTTAGTTGTCCCATATTTATTGTTTCTTTATTGGAGAGTGCAATACCAAGTTTCATATATGTAGACACCACACCTAGGTATTCAAGTTCATATTATCATTTACAGACTAGTCCATTTTCACTGCTGGGCTCCCTGACTGATTTTGGCCATTTGCTCTAAATTGTGCAGGTTAGAGGTGTAAGACCTATGCCTCTTCCCGAAATGTCGAATCTACTCAACAGTTTCCGGCTAATGATTTGTCCAGGACTTGTAAGTCCTTACATTTGAATAACTCCTGCCATTTATATAGGCATTGTTCACCGTTCAATTTTCTGTTTCAGGATCCAAATCCTAATAATCTAATTGCAAGCACAACCTTCTTTTCTGAGAATACACGTGCCATGCTCTGCTTGGTAAGAAATATATTCAAGCTATATGGCTGTTTTATTGTAATGGTGAAGCTTAGCGGTAAAATTGAATGACATGATAACACCTAAGAAACTCTTATGCTATTTCCCTTTTTTTTTTTTTTTTTGTTTTAGCCCCATTTCATGACTTTTATCCTATGTTACTCGGATTCGGGTGTGTCGGACACTGCTATGTTTAATTTTTTTCAAGATTTTCGAAGGTCCTCGGAGGATCATATCCCCATACCCATGTCCGGATATTCATCGGATACGGGTGTCGGACACGGTACTTTAAGAAAAATGAAGAGTCGGAGCAACATAGCTTTTACCTTAGTGGGCCACTAATTGAATTTCGGATGTAGAGAAATATAGTCTTAGTCTTATAACTTGCACTTTTGGAGATTATCCATGAACTTGTAGTGCATTAGAATCTGGGGAAGGTTACTGCTTACAGTCTTTTCTTCTGTAATATGCAGATCAGAATTGAAACAGATCCATCGGACAGAACCCAGTTGCGTATGACAATTGGTTCGGGCGATCCTACATTAACATACGAGTATGTAGCAGATTTACTTCACACCAATCAAGTTATTTTAAAATTCTTTGGATTGGCAGATTTTTCTTATATATTTGATCTGCAGGTTGAAGGAGTTCATCAAAGAACAATTGGTTAGCATTCCTACAGCTCCTCAGGCACCAGCACCACCTGCCGCACCACCAGCGCCGCCTGCAGCTCAACCAACCCTACAAATACCGGCGAATGATCCTGCGGCTCTACTAGCTGGTTTGCTATGAAGAAAACGAAGATTGACTAAATGTGAAGATTTGTTCAATACACACTTAAAAACCTATATTTTTATACAGCCTGCCCAACCAACCATTTGCCCCCTCACATTAAGAGGTGTATATGAAAAGATCATTATGCAAAGGCAAGGGCTGGCGGAATCACAGTCACAGATGAGCTAAATATTGTTGTCGGCTTAGATGAAGATTGAAGAAGGGTTGGTCGGGATTTTCTGATTCTTTCTGCACAATCATATTATTTTTCCCTTTTCAGTGTCTTATGGGGGTTTGAAGGTTTTCTTTTACTTCATTTTTTTTTCCTTTTCCTATTTCTTCCCAGTTTTTATTTGTAAGATATGGCATGAAAGTAGGATGGTTGTAACAATGTATTCTTTTGTCAATCCAATACATATATATACATATATATTTGTTAATAAGATAAAGTATAGGGGGGAAAATATAACTTGTGAAGTTTGATCGTATGTAGTTTTGTTTTTTTTTTTTTTTTTTTTTTATAATATATCATTTTCGGTTTTTTTTTTTTTTTATGTATAATTAATTTAATATCATTTTTAGATCTTGAAGTTAATATTTTATAAATTGCTAATTTTTATATGAAGAAAAAATTATTATCACCCGGCAAAAATTTTGCCATACCCCATGACTTACTTAGATTTGAGAACTTTGGATATAATATGATGATACGGATACGATATGAGAAAAATAATTAGAACATGATATGATATGATATGAATATGTTAAAATTTATATAATACGAATTATTAACGTGTTAAAATTTATGTAAATATATAATCTTTTAAATACGATTATGATATAAGAAAATAATACAAATATAATATTGAGACATGAATTGTTAAGTTTAAACATTCCCAGGCTTATCCTATTTCTTTTTGCTTTCCTATGTGAGGCCTATCCTATTTCTTTTTGCTTTTGCAAAAGGATAAAATTTTAGTCTATAGTTATTTTCTTTTTTTGCTTTTGCTTTTGCAAATGGATAAAATTTTAGTCTATCGTTATTTTTGAAGGGAAATGTTAATTAATCTCTAATAACATTGATTAAAATGATATTCAAAAATATACATATAATTAATGAATTATTTTTTTAATGAATAGTTATTTTTTAAAAATAAAAAAAATCTAAATACTTATATTTATTTTATTATAGTTTTTTTAATCAAATTGACACGGATTTATAATTAATATAAATAAATATAGATAAAAATGGCGGGAAACGGTGAGGCGTCAGGAATATATCTCACATAGTTCGTATCACCTCATCGTTCCCTTTAAATTTCTGCAACACTCTCCCGCCTTCCAATAACATGTACCACCGCGCATTTTAGCATTTAGCCCTCAAAATTCAAATCCCCCCCCCCTTCGCTCACCTACGAGTACGACCGAACAATTTCCTCCGTACTATCGAAATCAAAACCGCACGCGTCGGATTAATTGGGGGCTAGGGTTAGGGTTTTGGAGAATAATCCATTGGGTGGAAACAGGTTGATGGAGGAACTCATTTCCACCGTCCGATCAATCGTCGGATCAGACCATTCCGAGATGGACATAATCAGAGCCCTACACTTGGCCAAAAACGACGCCACCGCCGCCATCAACATAATTTTCGACTCGCCTCAAAATTTCAAGCCCAGAGAGACGCAACCCGAACCCGAGACCCGAAATTCGAGCTCCAATATAGCGTCGGTTAGTGTAAAGCCGAAGAAAACAGGCAAAGAGAACAAGAATTCTAGTTTTAGTAGTAACGGAAATGTCGCCTGTGGTGCAAGTATTTTGGAAGACGAAGAGAATGTTAGGCTTAAAAATGATTGGTGGCTTGTTGGCTCCAGCGAGGTCCCCGGACTTTCGACGAGTAAAGGAAGGAAAGTGAAGGCTGGGGAGGAAGTTTACTTCACGTTTCCGTTGAAGAGTAGTGGCTCGAGTCCATCGGGGCCAGTGGGGAAAGGTTTTGGGAGAGGAAGGCCAGCGGCAGCAGCTTGTTCAAAGATTGTTAGGTTCTCTACCGAGAACTCTGGGGAGGTGAAAATTTGAATTAAAATCTTAGTAATCATTTGCTTATTGTAATATTTTTACTACTTACTTTTTATTTATGGATGCAAAAATGGGACTTGAATATAAATTAATATAATTATAAAAGCAAATAATATTTTAAAAAATCAAAACGATTTGATTTTTTTGGCAGATTGGTAGAATACCCAATGAGTGGGCACGTTGTTTGTTGCCGCTTGTGAGGGATAAGAAGGTTAGAGTTGAGGGGAGGTGTAAATCAGCTCCGGATGTGTTGGGTATAATGGATACTGTTGTCTTATCTTTAAGGTGTGGTTAGTTTGAATGTTTACTCTTTGTAAGTTTGGGAAATGGGTATCTGTTTTGTTTACTAAATCTGGTTTTAATGAGGGTGAATTTTTGGTTTGATCCAGTGTGTACATTAATAGTTCCATGTTCCATAAGTATCAGCAGACTTCTCTCAAGGCAGCCAGCAATTCCACCGAGGAATCTGTTGTTCATCCTCTTCCAAATTTGTTTCGGTTGCTTGGCCTAACACCCTTTAAGAAGGTAATGGTTTGTCTTAAGTTTATATTGTTTTGGTTGTGAATTGTGATTACCTAGTTGATAAAATTATCATGAATTAAACAAAAACTGCAGTTGGTTTTAATACACTTGTGTTTCTATTGTACCAATTCTTTCTCTCAAATATTTTAATGAGCAATATTTTTGTTGTTTTATGATAATTAGGCAGAACTAGCTCCTGGTGATTTGTACACAAGGAAGCGACCCTTGGAGACTAAGGTAGCAAAAAAAAAAAAACAGTTAGATCACCATTTCAATAATAGTGATTTTTAAGTGGTTGAATTACTGAATGATATTATGGAAACAGGATGGTTCTAGTCTTCATACCCCATTATTAACTACAAACAAGTTTAAGAATCAATCTCAAAGTGGAAATGAGGCTGAAAATGAGGAGTCCATCTCTGATGCTGATCTTGACAATATTGTTGGTGTGGGAGACAACTCTGAGTTAGAGGTATTGCCATTTTTGAAAAGTGTTTGTAGAGCATACCACTACTAATGATAGGTGAGATCACATTACAACTATTATGTTTCAGGAAATGGACCCCCCTAGCACCCTCCAGTGTGAACTCCGCCCTTACCAAAAGCAGGCCCTCCAGTGGATGTTTCAGGTGGAGAAGGGAAATTGCGTGGATGAGGCAGCAACAACACTGCACCCTTGTTGGGAAGCATATCGCTTAGCTGATAAGTATGTCAGATTATCTTTGTAGCTGACTACTTTCACTCATTATGTTACTGGATATTGATGGAGTATCCTTTTTTTTTATAGGAGAGAGCCTGTTGTCTACTTGAATGCATTTACTGGTGATGCTACAATAGAATTCCCGAGCACACATCAAATGGCTAGAGGAGGAGTATGCCCTTACCATTCCTGCTGTATATTTAACTTAGTTCCCTTCTGTTACATTTTACTGCATCTTAACTTCCTTACTTTTGAAGATTCTGGCAGATGCTATGGGGCTCGGGAAGACAATCATGACAATAGCCCTCCTAGTAACCCATTCAGAAAGAGGTGGGCTATCAGATAGTCAATCCCCAGATCAGCTTTCTGATCAAGGTGGTGAAGTCAGTGATATATTTGGCCAATCACCAAATTCTGTGAAAAATACAACAAAATTTCCTGGCTTTGATAAGTTGTCAAAGCATAAGAACAAACTTGCGAATGGTGGCAATCTGATTATATGTCCCATGACTCTTCTTGGCCAATGGAAGGTTTGTCTTTTCAGTTTTGAAGTAGACTCGGTTTATGGTTTTGCTTATAGTAGCATCTGCATATTTGGAACTTAGCCCTTCTATTAATATCTATGTTGTATCTGTTTAGTTCTTCACTTTTCTATTATTGAGTGTGGCTCTAAACATTTGGGTATTGTCAGGCAGAGATTGAAACTCATGTGCAACCTGGGTCTTTGTCTTTATATGTTCATTACGGACAAAGTAGGCCAAAGGATGCAAAACTTCTTGCTCAGAATGATGTTGTAATCACTACATATGGAGTTCTAGCTTCAGAATTTTCAGCAGAGGTGGTTAAAAACTCTTACTTTTATTATTGTTAAAATTACTGCACACTTTATACACAAGTAAAAGGTGATTCATCTTTTATTTCCAGAACTCTGAAGATAATGGAGGACTATACTCGGTTCGGTGGTTCAGGATTGTTCTTGATGAAGCACATACCATAAAGTCCTCTAAAAGTCAAATATCCATGGCTACCACTGCTTTAGTTGCTGATCGTCGTTGGTGTCTTACTGGGACTCCTATCCAGGTAATAACATTTTTAGAAAAGTGTGTAAAGCTTCTGTTTTAAATGCTTTCTGAATGTGCATAGCAAGTTTTTGTGCTTTAGGTTTCTTTTTATCCCACTTTGTTTCATATCTGGAAGTGAAGGAGAACGCTTCTCAGTATTTATTGGTGCATTTGAATTTTCTTCTATTTTCTTCTATCTTGCTCCATTGGCTGAGGACCTGCCTCATGCATTATAGTAAATAGCGCATAGGGGAGAGATATAGGATAGGGAGAGAGAAAGACAAGGCAGAGAGGGAAAGGTAACCCAGAGAACAACAGGGCAAATAGAAAGAAACAAGAGAGTTCAATATCCTAAAAGCTGAATGAAAATTACAAGCTAAAGTTTTTGTATCTTAGAGCCCATAAAACCATAATCTAAACAGGAAATTCAAATATAACCCTTACCATAAATTAAATTCTGATATTGGTGATTGGTCTGATACTCTAAATGGTGATCCTGCGTTGAGGATCCAAGGATATTTTCCTTATTGGGAGTTCGTGGTTTCCATTTGCTTAATATACCTTTGGTACAAATATTAGGTGATGTGTCAAAATGTAAAGCCATAAAACCATGCATTGTCTGTCAAGAATCTATACTTATTAAAGTTCAGAAGAGTTTCTCTCTAATGCATATGAAATCCTTGTATGATGGACTTTATTAATTCCTTTCAGATTTATAGATTGAAGTTTTGATCTTAACTACATAATTATATGCTAAGTGTACTAAAATTCATATGTGTTCATTGTTTTGTGCTTGAAGCAAAGCCTTCTCTGCTTTGTGGTAATTGTTTCTCAAGCTATTTTTTATAGTTAAGATTTTGGCAAAGTAGATTTCTAATTCTGATATATAATGAACAATGTGGAGGGTAATACTAATTGCATGTGCCCGTCAGCGTATGTTTTCTTCATGCTTACTCAGATTTCTTTCTCTACACATATATAGATTCCTTTTTTGTCTTAGAATTTCATGTTTTGCGTTAATTTATTTATTTATTATTTCGGAGGATCTATTTTAGGTTTTGACTTTGCAGTTCTCACTTGCTTCCTAAGCCATTGATTTCCAAGGTTTTGTGTGCTTCCTAATAAGAAAATTTACTCACAGAACAAGCTGGAGGATATATACAGTCTTCTCCGGTTTTTGAAGGTGGAACCTTGGGGAAACTGGCCCTGGTAAGTTTTCCAAAATTGTTTGATGGAAAATGTAGGATATGATCTTAATTCTTAAGTCTTCTCCTTTATTGGTCTATTGATCCACTAAATTTGGATACGACTGTTTCTTGAATTTCTTTTTGCATATTATCAAAAACACAATTAGATTTAAGTTTTAAATGCTTATATCTATCTGCCTGCAGCACCTGGACAATTTATTAGCTTCATAAGGTCACATTTGGTTCTCTTTGGATCAAAGAGGGAGCTTCTATTTATCAGTATGAATATATGTTGAACATTAACATTATCTGTGCAATATATGAAACTTTTCTCTTCCATGCTTCTATTTATCTGTTGATATATGATATGCTAATGCATTTTGTAGTCTATGTTAAAACAGATTCTTTGAATTGTCTGTACCTAGAAAGATTCTTTGAATTATATATTTCTCGCAATGTTTAACTAAAGCTATGATATAGGTGGAACAAACTCATCCAAAAACCATTTGAGGAGGGTGATGAGAGAGGGCTAAAGTTGGTTCAGTCAATCTTAAAGCCAATCATGTTAAGGAGAACAAAGTGTAGCACAGATCGAGATGGCAAGTAAGTATACTGCGTAGGGATCCTTAGTTGTCTCATTTGAGCTTTTTATAGATTATGCTCCTAAAATTTTGTTTGTTATAGGCCGATTCTAGTTCTCCCTCCAGCTGATGTTCAGGTGATTTACTGTGAGCTCACTGAAGCTGAAAAAGACTTTTATGAAGCCCTATTTAAAAGATCCAAGGTATAATCTAGTTTGTATCAGCTTGATTCATTCATCTTTTGGTTTATTTACATTTGATGCTGCCTTTTTACTTTATAATTGTTATGTGTTGGTGGGTATCTGTTCAGGTGAAGTTTGATCAATTTGTTGAACAAGGACGTGTTCTTCATAATTATGCTTCTATTTTGGAGTTACTTCTTCGTCTTCGTCAATGTTGTGATCATCCATTTCTTGTGATGAGGTCTGTTGCTTACCTTTATTCCCTCCTACCTGGTTTTTATTTGTGTGATGATGATGATGATGATTATGTGGTGGTGGTTGTGATGATGGTGGTTTGGAGAGGCTGGCCGGATGGCTGTCTATTCTAACTGTTCAGTTAATAGCTTATAAAGAGTCTCTGTTGCTCAAATTAAGTGTATATTGCTGCCAGGATTGGTTTGAAAGATATTTACTCAAAACAATTTGTCTCCTGAATGAATATGTAAAACGTTTGACAGTCCTCATGTTCATTGCTGATATCTGCCTGGAACTTATTTATATGATTTGTTTTTGCGTTGATTTAATTTTGTGCTCATCCTTAGTATTACCATTGTCTTTGTTCTTGCAATACTTGAGGGATATTGGTGGCTTCTTGGATTCTTTATTTTACAAAAATTTCTATATTGGCCTAAAAAACAATAACTCAAGAAACTACAAAAAATGGAACTGTTTGTTCATTCTTTTGAGTAACATTATTGCATCTTTTAATGTTAATGGGTAATTTTAATGTGTTCTAGCCGAGGAGATACACAAGAATACACAGATCTGAATAAGCTGGCTAAACGATTCCTTAAAGGTGGGCAGAATACCGTAGAAGGTGAAGCCAAAGATGTACCTTCAAGGGCATATGTCCAAGAGGTGGTTGAAGAGCTGCGCAAAGGGGAACAAGGAGAGTGTCCAATATGTCTTGAAGCATTTGAAGATGCTGTACTGACTCCATGTGCTCACCGCTTATGCCGTGAGTGTCTCTTAGCAAGTTGGCGGAATTCAATTTCTGGTTTATGTCCTGTTTGCAGGTATCTTGAAATCAGTTTTTTCTTTTTTGCTTTTTGACTTTTATGACCTCAGGTTAAGTTTATGATGAGTTTACAAAACTTGTAGTCTTAGAGTGTTATTTTTTTACCTTACAGGAAAACTGTTATTAGGCAAGATCTTATTACAGCCCCAACTGAGAGTCGGTTCCAGGTTGATGTTGAGAAAAATTGGGTGGAGTCAACCAAGATTGTTGTTCTATTGCAAGAACTTGAAAATCTTCGTTCATCAGGCTCTAAGAGCCTTCTCTTCAGCCAGTGGACTGCATTTTTGGACCTCTTGCAGATTCCTCTCTCTCGGTAATTATTCCAAATTGATCTAACATTTGTAGGTAATATCCGGTTGAAGCTCTATCAGTGTCTTGAATTACTATTTTCATAAAAAGCAGTGTCACAAATGGTAGCTGTAGCACTCTTAGGCATGTTTTCATAATCTGGAGGGGCCTCTTTAAACAACTCATTTATCAGATTGAGAAAAGTGAAGCCAAAATCCCATTCAACATGGTTTTGTTACGGATCAAATGTGATGTAAGGGCACATGTAACAGAATTTGAATAGTCTGAACCTTATTCAAGTTGATTTGGTGCAAACAATTTATAACTAGGTCAAAATATAGTTAAAGATGGCATGGCATGCTTTTATTAGCTTTTTTCTTCCTCTCCACCCCTCTTCTCTTTTTATGCCCTATCAAGTGTTTTGACCTTGTTCATCATGCATACGGAATGATGTGGATGTCTTTCTTGTAAGATATGTTACTCGGACTCGGGAGTGAGCATTGGATACGGGTATGTGTCCGATACGGATATGTTCAATTTTTTCTAAGTTTTTCTATATATTTGGAGGATCGTACCTTCATACTCATGTCAGAATATGTGTCAGACAAGGGTACTTCAGAGAAAATGAAGAGTCGGAGCAACATAACTTGCAAGTATTGCTCATAGTATGCTTATGCTTATTAATGTCCAGGAGTAACATTCCCTTTGTTCGACTGGATGGGACTTTGAATCAACAGCAACGTGAAAAAGTAATAAAACAGTTTTCAGAAGATAGCAACATCATGGTCTGTGACAAATTTTTTTTTTTTCTGGATGAAGATTGATTTAATAGTTTTCTAGATGGCTTGAGTCTTATTGTTTGCTTGATGTTGCTTCAGGTGTTGCTGATGTCACTGAAGGCTGGTGGGGTTGGAATAAATCTAACTGCGGCTTCCAATGCCTTTGTCTTGGTATGCAGAATGATAAATTTTGTCTTTATTAAGTGCACTGATTGATGGTATGGTTTTTTTGTGTTTTATTTGATAAGGAATCATCTGTACTCTGTAGTTTTGCATGTTCATTCATGAACTTTTAGCATAATAATAAGTTAATAACCTAATATTATCCGGACTTGAGTTAGTGTTGGATACGAATATGTGTTCGACATAGGTATATTCATTCTTTTTTAAGTTTTTTCATATATTTGGAGGATCATGTTTTATACTTATGTTCGAATATGTGTTTGACACAAGTGTCGGAATGTCGGACATGGCTACTTTAAAGAAAATGAATTATCTGGATAATATAGGTAATAACTAATAATACAGCTGAAAATTTTATTCTCTATGTTTGTGTTTTGGTAAATGTTTAATTGTTTATTGATGACTGAGTAGTCAAGATTTGCTTTTTTTATGCAGGATCCATGGTGGAATCCAGCAGTAGAAGAGCAAGCTGTCATGCGCATTCATCGTATTGGGCAGACTAAAAACGTGGCAATCAAACGATTCATTGTTAAGGTATAAATTTGTCTCTTCAAAGAAACTAATAATGCACTAAACCTTTATTCAACTGAAACGAAATTGCCATTCTTGCTGCTGCCTGTGTATTACAGGTTAAAACATTCAGTGGAAACTGAGTTAAAACTTTCATCATGCTGAAAATAGAAAATTCATGTCCCAAATGTTCAATACTGAAACATAGTATTCACATTTAGGATGCAAACGAGATACTTGTGTTCGTAAGCTACTTGGATTTGATTCGAAAAAAACTTGAATTTGATTTGATCATTGTCGAGCCAAGCTCAAGTCATTGAACGAGCCGAGTTCGAGTATTTTAATATCCGACTCGAGTAGTTCATGAGCCTAATCAAGTTTTCTATCTTTAATATATATTTTTTATTATTTTTAATTAGTATTGAAAAAATTTTAATTCAAACTCGAATGCAAATAATCGGTTTGAAATTGAGCATGAGAATCGAGCTCGTTTTTTATTAGGTAAACGAGTCTAATCGAGTGAGCTCGAATAGTTTATTTTTTATCTCGAATTAAATTCGAATTTTAAAAATAAAATTTAATCGAACTCGAATCAAGTTTTAAATTGTGAGTCTCAGATCGAGCTCGAGTTTTTTTTTATTTGAGTCTGGTTCGATTACTCCTGTATTCACATTGTTCTGATTTTTTTTTTTTTTGATTTGAATCCTGCTTTTCTATGATGGATGTGATAGCAGGGAACAGTGGAGGAAAGGATGGAAGCAGTGCAAGCACGCAAACAGAGGATGATTTCTGGTGCCTTAACTGATCAAGAAGTTCGATCAGCTCGTATTGATGAACTCAAATTGCTTTTCACTTAAACTAGTCTTTTTTTTTTTTTTTCTTTCTTTTTTTTTTTCAAATTGTGTTGTGTAACAAGTATTTGTATCATTGTATGCTTTGATGCACTTATATTAAGAGTATTATATATATTAATTAAACTAATTATAGGAACAACTCATATATATTAATATATATGATTTTGAATTATACAATACTTTAAAAAATAATTCTCATTTATATATTATTTATAAAATCATCTCAAAGTAATTATAAAAAATAAAAAATATATAAAAAACATTAAAGTTAGTTTTTTTTTTTATGTGATTAGAATAAGATCGTTTTTTTGGACAACTATGATTGATTGAATGTATGTTAATATTTATTTGTTTTTACATGAATCATTTGACATTTGATAAAATAATCATTGTTATATTTAAATTTTGAAATTACCCTCAATTTAATAAATGTGAAATTCACTTTATATTGTACTCTAATAGACAAATGTGTAAATGATATATACCTTCTAAAATAATCTTCCTTTATCTATGTAGCTTAATTTTGCATAATAATAGTACTAAAATTATTCAAACAATATGCAATTAATTAGGATTTACAACAATATTTCAATGGATAAGTTTAAGTTCAAATCCCCTCAATTAGATAAATTCTTACATGGATTTCATCACCTTAAAACGGTGCCGTTTTCTCGAACCAGCATTCCGCGCCAACGGCTGAAGCACCGAATCCTTGTACCTGCACGGCAAAACCCGTCTCCTTCCTCGTTTCGTTCTAACCACCTGGGAAACCTCATCGAAACGTCCATGCAAATCCACCACCCGGCACTCTCTCCCTTCCTTCATCGATTCCTTACCGTTTATCTCCTGAGTTCCGGACTCGTTACCGAGTCCACCACGTTCCAACTCGACGTTTTCCGAAAGCAAAGCTAAAGAACCGTTTATTTCCTTCTTTTCATCTTCGATGTCTGTTTCTGAAACTGGGTTTCTTTTCTCCTCAAACGAGTTCTCTTCTTTTGCGCTTTTCTCTTGATTTGACTTGGCTTCCGTAGAATCTATACCGACTGAACTGTTTTCAATTTCTGGTGAAGAAGTCAACTCAAGGTTCAAGTCAACACGGAAACCCCGATGAACAAAGGCTTGAGCCTTGTCCTGAGAGTTTGAGCTAGAGGAAGAATCATTTACTTGAAGTTGAAGAAGATGATGATGAAAAGATGGTTTGGGTTTTGAGTTTTGTTGGTGGAGTGGAGGAATAGAGCAGATGATGGCAAGGATCTTTTGCAAGCACATTTGAGCTTTCGAATATCCTCCTCTTTTACCGCCAAGGAATTGATGCGAATCCATTGATATAACACAGGAAATAAAGAAAGAAAGAAAGAAAGAAAGAAAGAACCAAAAGCAAAAGAAAAAGAAAACAGAGCCTTAGGCCTTCGAAAAAAACACTATCCCAAGAAACAAACCTCTTTGCTTAATTTATTCCTTCCTTCCTTCCTTCCTTCCTTTGTTGTTTCTTTCTTTGTCTCTTACAACGTTGTTATTGAAGAGTCAAATGAGAGGGTTGATATTAATAGTACTATGATGGGCTCCCCTGGGCTGAGCTTACAGCGACGTCGTTTCGGTTTGTGTGTCTCTAGATTCTAATGCTTGGCTGCTTTTTGCTTCTGTATAGCTTTGACCTTTTGTAGGCAGGCAATTCTTTTTATTTGAAAGAGACCGAAGAAAAGCGTACAATTTCTTGGAAGCAGAGTTTCAAATTCAGAGAGAAAAAGATCAAGGCAAGGCAAATTATCCTTTGGTTCAAGGAAGGATAGCTGCTTTCTGCGGTTGCACAGTGATTTACAATTTTGACTTTTTTTTTTTAGTTAAAAAAACTTGGACATCCATATATATGTTTAATAAAAAATATAAAAATAATATAATAAATTCAATACATTTAAACATAATTAGTACATTCATAATTAAAATTGTAACATATTTAATAATGATATAACATATATATGCATCCATATTATTCCTAAATTATTATTACTACTATAAGATTTTTTTTTTTCATAATCTTACAGTGGAGAAACAAGATTTTGACATGAAATGATTTTTTTTTTTTTTGAAGCTTTTTAGCATCCAATCAAGTGAAATAGTAGTACTACTATATCTTTTCATGTTATATTACAAGAATCAACCAAAAGAATTAATACTCTGCTCGTATTACTTAAATTAAAAAAAAAAAAAAAAAGATCCCATCATTGTAAAACTGAGTAAAGTCGAAAGATCCACTCAATTCGTATTTCCTAGGAGGGAAAAAAAAAACTGTAAAAAGAATGTGGGGGAAAAGTTTGTGTTCTGGAACTTGGGCCCTAACTTTGAACATGTGAAACTGTTTCCTAACCTGGAGTTTCACACGACAGAGGAAGACAACAATTTGACCTTCTAATTGTCTTCAAGGAAAGTTAAGGATCTCACTACTTCAATGTTAATAACCATCTCATAGATTCATAGCCTTTTTTTTTTTTTCATTATTATTATTTTTGTTGAAGTCTTTCTAGTTTGAAAGGGATTATCGAGAGGAAATTGGTAAATGTTACACGTTGAACTTGCTGAAGACGAGCAAACAATAAAAAAAACATCGGAATTGAAATTTCGAAACGTGTTTCACTTGTTTAAATTGAGAGAGAGAGATTGAGGAAAGCAAAGAGATAATAATTAAAAAAATGAATGATCTAGGATTTTGAATTTTATTTCATATCTTTTATATAAGATATTATATCTTGAACTATGGGTATATGAGATTAGCATAGATATACTCAAGGGTTGGATAGCTCGTCCAATTCATATTGAATCGAGTTTTTAGTTATTCAAATCGATTCGAATAATTATTTAAATTTAATTATAAATATTAATATAAAATAAATTTTTAAATTTTATTATTATTATTATGTGAAGAGTAAAATTGGCCGAATTGAACCCGCTTAGGATCAATCGAATTTAAATAAAAAAAAAATTAAACCACGACTCGATATGACGCATGAGCAGTAGATAAACAATTGTACCTACAAATTATGACAATTAGCTATCCTTGATTCTCTTGTGGATCCAACCTAATTTAAACACGTGTTAACTCATCTTAGAAGTCATATGATAGACTCCTAGATATTGTATCTCATAAGTCTAATTTTATACTAAACCTTAAACCTTAGAGAATATTTACCATAATTTTTAATTAAAATTGCCACCTTCAAGAACCATTTTTCAGTTTAGAAAATTGTATACCATGATTTTACATTACCATCCAAAAATTTTGAGAAAAAAGAAATTGGAAACAGCTTATAATTTTTTATATATTAAACTCTACAACTGGATAATAAAATAATAAAATAATTAAATACTACTGCATTAAAAAGCTATCAAAAAAATCTGTCACCCAAACTTAACATTGTGCAATCAGCATTTACCATTGACACTATGACAGTTGAGTGACACAGATACCATAGCTTCTGATTCTCTTATTTTACCAAATGCCTACTCTTTCTACCGTTTCGCAGTAACTCCAATAAAACCCTCCAACACGTAAACAGTAAAAAAAATAAAATTCACTTTTTCCTTTTTACAGCTTTCCTTTTTATTCTTTTTTACCTCGACCTCCGTTTCTTCTTCGAAACCATGGCTGCTGCGGCTGTTGATCTCTGTGGTAGCTTCTTCCATGGCTCCAAAACTGAGTCTCTAAACCTATGCGGCAAAACCTGATTCCTCCCTCTCTTTGATCTAATCACCGGCGATATATCCTCAAATTCCTCGAACCCTTCTTCTCCAACGTTAACCAAACTGTCTTTATTGCTTTCCATTGATGACGTCCCAACACTTTTTTCAACCTCTTCAACTTCCTTGTTCTTTTCGTTCAGACAAAAGTCCCTGTCTGAAATCATCTCCGCCGCTTCCATAAGCAAATCCAACGAATCATTAAACGTCGCTGCCGCCGTTTTAATCTCACCGTCAGTACCGCTTTTAAAATCATTACTTTTTTCCAATTCCGTGACATCAGGAGAAACATCCATGGCTGTAGTAGTAGCTGTTTTCTCTTGAATTTCTTCGGTTTCTTCTTCTTGTAATTCTCCATCTGGGTTTTTGCCAACGAAGCTATTCTCTGCGAAAGACTCAGATTTTTCTTCATTCTCATCATCATCGACGACAAAAGAACCTAACCTTATGTTTAAGTCAATATCAAACCCTCTCTTCTTAAAAGGGTTTGGGTTATTTTCACATGGCGGCGGTGGGATAGTTGAAATTATATGAAGAATCTTTTCGAGACAAGCTTGAGCTTTGGAACATGATTTACTAAAGCAAGAATCTCTTACCTGATTATTGCAGTACAAAGAAACCATTTTTGGAGTCAAACAAAAGAAACCAACTTCCCTTTCCTTTCACATCTCACAAGGCTTTGCCAAATTTTCCGAGAAAATTCAAGAGAAAAAAAAAATGAATAGTAAGTAAATGAAAGAGAAAGAAAGAGAGAGAGAGAGAAGAAACAAATGCTCGATAATCTTTCGGTATTTAATTTTAGTATTTTGTTTTTATATTCTTGTAATCTCAATTTATGAAATAATGATAAAATGAGGTAAAATAATAGAAAGAAGATAGATTCATGGGTGCTTTATGACGTGGCATGTTGTCTGCCAGTTCATTGCATACGTGGCGAAATATTATTGGTTACTGGGGATGGTCTTGGCACGTAAGCAACGATGAGAACAAAACTTGTCACCGGGTTTACGGCCTTGACCTTGGGCGTTTCTCTTTTTATTTTTTTGTTGCAAACAGAACGGCGCCGTTTTCTTGAAGGCTTGTTTTCTTTGATCCTTTTCTTTGTTTTCTTCCTTTTAAAAAAGAAGAAATTATTTAAATGTAAAAAAGATTATTTTTAATTACCCTCATCAAGAATTTTCTTTTTTTCTTAAAGAGTAATCCTAATTTAATTTTAAATTCTCAATCATGGGATGAGTGAAATAATGCATACACAATTGCTCTATTTTTTAATTTTATTTTTAATGTACAGGAGATCATGGTTAAATTTTTTTACATTTTTCATACTCAAATTAATGATTTCACAAAGAATTTAATATATTTTAACCACTTTTAATTAACAGACAGTGAGAAATTACTTTTATCTAATAAAAAACATTTACATTTTACATTTTTCTTTATTATTAAAAATACAAAAAAATGAATCTGAATTCAAAAATTTATTAAAAAAACATAATTTTAAACCAACGCAATTTTGAATTGCTTAAAAATCATATACTTGAATTTAAAAAACTCAACTTGAAAGAATTCAAATTCAAAAAACATCATAACCTAAAATGATACAAATTCAAGATCAACGGATAAAAACTCGTAATAATTCAAATTTAATAGCAAAGTGCAAAATTTAATTATTAATTTTATTTTAATTTGAACTCAACTTGAATTCGGTAAGTAACCCAATCACAATTTGAACTCGAAAAGGATCAAAGCCCAAAACAATTTTATATGAAATATAACTTGAACCTAAGGTGATCAAAACTCAAATTAATCTGAATCCGAAATGATTCGAGCTCGAATTGAGTCTGAATTCAATGTAATCCAAATTTAAAATTATTTGATTTTGATATAATTGATCAAATCCTAAAAGATCTAACTCGAATCCGTCTGTGTGACACCACTACTTTATTATATTTGAAACCCAATTTTTAGATTTATCTTGAAAGTATATATATATATATTTATTTTAATTTCTATCTTTTAAGATGACTAAGATTTATATGTGAATATATATAGTCCATCTCAATAACCATCTAACTCGAACCATCTGTTTGCCATCTCTATTTATTATATTTGAATCCCAAGTTTTAGATTTATCTTGAAAGTATATATATATATATATATATATATATATATATATATATAATCTTTCAAGATGACTAGGATATGTATGTCAATGTATATATAGTTGATCTCAATAGCCATTCAACGCATTGATTGTAACATTAAGCAATTTTAATTTCAATTCAAACTTTATATATTTTTAAATTACTCATTCCGGAAGGGAAGCATATTTATCTAGAAACAGTCAGAAATTGACCAAAAAAAAAAAAACAGATCAAAAAAAAAAAAATTAATATAAACAAAAAACACTTTGACAAAAAAGCACCATATTAATATTGAGAGTGAAAAATTTTAATTTCATAAACGAAATTAAGAAACATTCATATTTCTTTTTTTTAATTAATTAATTTTTATTTTTTAAATATATTATAAAGAGTATATATCATCCTATCCGTTGTGAAGTCCAAAAATTCTACGGACAGTAAATAAAATAATTTCTCTATTTATTAAACCATTGCTTATTTGAAAATGGATAATGTATAGACCAATAAAAGAAATAAGCAAATCTTTGTCTTAAAAAGCCTAATAAAGGAGAAAGGAATATAGCAATTTCCTTTGCAATTTTGCATTTGGAGGCTGATTTATTGAAACTCTCTCCTCTCTTTCTTTAACACAATTTGGTTGTGAATCAAATTGGAAACTTGCATAACAAAAAGAATTTTAGGAAATGAAAACACTCTTTCCAATATTCTTAAAAGTTGAAAAGTAAATATAATAATGCCATGGGTTTTTCTACTATTTTTTTTTAATATAAAAATAACATCCCAAAACAAATGTTTAGAAATTTACAATTTGATGTTATTTTTGCAAACATAATAGCAATATTTTATTTGTGTAATGCATTAGAATTTCGTGTATTCGAAAATTATTATATAAACCCACGTCTATCTCAAGATGTACTCATAATCTTGTACAATGGAACGAGCAAAAATTAAATGAGAATATAAAATTAATTTTTAAAATATATGAGTTGCTCTTTGATAATAGAATTACTCATGAGTCTCACCGGATCAAATTTAGATAATAAAAAATTTGCTTATTCAAAAATCAGCTTTACTCATCAAACTTTTGGTACTTTTTAAAATTTAGAATTTTATTAAAAAAAAGTATAAATTTTGCTCAAATTCAAATTTTAAAAAATTTATCCAATATTCGACGTGAATCAAATTAAACGAATAAATCGATACTTGAACAAATTTATTTGATAATTTCAAATCTAAAATACAATTTTAAACCAACATTTTGAAAGATTTTGTCCATTGTTTTCCAATGATTGTTAGTAAAAACTAAAAACTATGGTTTATTCATTTTAAATTCTAATTGTATTCCAGGTTGACATAAGTTGAAATCATTATCTCATGTGGGGGTGTTAAGGCTTTGACAACGACCTTACTAAAGTTAATGTTGTTCCTGCTAAGTTTTTGACAACCAGCTAAAACATGTTGTCCTATAATTATGATTTATGACATGTCAGGAAGTTGTCTTAATGGAAATAATATCCACATTTTACACAAAAAATTTAATTATTTTTTTATGAAAAAAAAGGTAATACAATGATTTACTAAAAGGAAAACAATAAGAAATCATAAAAAATAATTTACTGTGAAAAATATATATTTTTTTTCCTTTCTTTAATTATAACAAAAAACTACTTAAATTTCAGTTCAAATTAGATTACTTTCTTCCATAGTCATTCTCCTTTGTTATGCCTTTTCCTCTCTGTTATAGTGTTATTACCGTCAGCTCAAAAATTTAAGATGAATCCTATTATTATAGAGCAAAGATATTCAAAAACAAGGAAAATAATTACTTATATAATTTCTTTCTTAAAAACTAACCAAAATGAAGTACAAAATTTTAAAACTCTTTGAATAAAAGAAAACTTATCTGATACATGGTAGTAAAATTTAAAAACTTTATCAACAGATTTAATAAGATCATACATATTTTTGTAAAATATAATGAAAATATTAAAAAATTAATATAACAAAAAAAAACTTATCATCTTCTTAACCCGTTTATAAAATTTAGAAACTTCACCTATGTATAAGAAATGAATTCTTTTAAACGGAATGAGTTCAAAAGCTAAAATACTACACACCAACCACAAATGAAGTAAAAGAATGCAACCAATTAAACAGTTAAAGAGAGACACATATTTCATGAAAAAAAAGGTGAAAATAATACATAATATGAAGCTAACCAAGTAAGCTAAAATGCATTTTGAACTTCAACATGAATTTGGAAAGAAAATTTTAAGGGGATGATTTATATATATATATAAACCAATTTCCAACCAACCGAATTAGAGTATTCCATGTTTTAATAGAGGAATTCTGAAAATTATAAGAAGATATTATATATATATATGTATAGTATTTAATTTTCTTACTACTATTTTTTTTTATATATAAAGGAGATCGTAGTCTATAAATAAGGAAAGGGGTTACAGTTACTGAGATTCGAATTTCAGATCTGCTAAATGTCATCTCTCAAGGAATATTGCATGAACCAATTGAACTAAATCATGGGTTCATTTTATTTTTTTGGTACAAAGGAGGCCGCAACCTATGGATAGGGGAAGGAGTTACAGTTGATTAAGTTCGAACCCTCGACCTGCTGAATGTCACCTCTTAAAATTGACAATATAAACCAATTGAGCTAAACTCCGGATTCTAACTTTGGATTCATTTTCTTACTACTATTTACTTCCTACTTTTGCAGGTTTGCTCAAAGTTTCAAAGATGAGTATAAGAAGTTGGGCTAAGGCCCAAAACGATATAAGCTGGGTTCAAAAAGTTTATAAAGAAAGGCCCTGAAATACCACCTGGGCTAAATGTACAAGCCTTATATGGTTCTTACCCGGTCCAAACAGAACCGAGCTTTCTTTCATGACTTTTTGAATCATTATTTTTTTAATACATTCATCATTACCATTTACAGTAGAAATGATGATTAAAATTTTATTAAAAAATAATCGACAGAAAAATACTGAAACGGAGCCGAACCCGTCACATATCTGTTTTACTCAAAAAGTTAAGTTAGAATTTCCTTTCTTTCAAATAAAAAAAAGGGGTTATTTATTTCTTTTTGTTCTTTGTTATTTTGTCACCAACAAAGGCATGATTCTCATTTCAATGCAGGGCTCAAAGCATTCATTCAAAAATGGCAACCCTTGCTAGCTATTGACAAATGAAATAAGTGATCATTTTTGCTGCATTATGTTGAATCTACTAATTTGATGCAACTTTCTTAGGACCCTGAACATATATCATACATTTGTTACAAGTTTTTTCAAGAATTCAGAATACTTTATAAGGAAAATGTTAAGTAGTTGTCTATAAATACTTGTTAAGGTAACATGTCTGAAAAAGATTAATTAATGTATTGTCTTTTTTTTTAATGTCTCAAGTTATGTTACATAAATTTGGGAGTGAGTATCAAATATAAATGTGTCCGATACGGATATACATGTTTTCTATATATTTAGAAGATTATATCCTATACTTATATCTGAATATGTATCGAATACAGGTGTCAGATACAAATTTTTTAAGAAAAATAAAAAGTCTAAGTAACATAAGTAGTAAGAAAAGTGCATTAAATGAAAAACCACTTCTTAAAATAAAAAAATTAACTAACCTTCATAAAATGTTGTTTTAACATCTTAATGTGCTTTCAATCTTCATCATCAACAAGTCTGAATCAGTGGACTTTTGGGCTAAGTATATAAAGATTAACAGTTTTTTTTTTTCTTTTTCTTCAAGTAATCAAAAGTAATATCTTGGACGTTGTGATCATTTCTGTAGAATGCCTTTAAACTATTTGGTCTGATATATTTTATTTTCCCTTCTTATGTACAACTGTAAACCTGTTTATGGGTCGGCTGAATCTGAGGCTTGAATTTTTTTTTAATATTTTTTATTTAAGTTCGATTTGGTTCGGATCCGGATCGATTTGTAAGCTCGAATCAATATTTTAAAAATATTAATTTTTTATATTAATATTTATATATTTTTACAATTAATTTTTTATTAATAAATAGTAATTCGAATTAGACCGTTCCTAATTGAAATTTTTTTTTATTCAAACCCGATCCAATACAAACTAAGCCTGTCAAGTCGGGCGAATAATCCAACCCTTAAACAGGTCTATGTACGTCTAAAATTTCACGAGGATTCACATTCATACATGACATTCATTTTTCCCCTCTAGCCAGAAAAGAACTGGATTTAAGTGTAGTTGTTGGTCTAAAACGGTCCTTTGTATTAATGCCTTGCTTTTTATCTATGGTTTGCCAGTAAAGCAACCAAAAATACATAAAGGAGCAGTCTTGTCTTGTGTCAAATAATTTATGTTATTCGAATTTTCATATAATTAGAGAATCATATTTCATATCTATGTCGAATAAGTGTCGAACATGAGTACTTTAATTTAAAAAAAAAAAAATAAAGAGTCTGAATAATATAGCAAATAATAAAAGAAAGAAGGAAAAAGGAAGTTCTAGAGTTCCATGACATTCAGGCATATGCAATAGGAAATATAGTAATAGTACTAAAATTTGAAGGAGATTCATCTTTAATACATGAACTGATGCCCCCTACTGCTTAGTGCTTACATGAAAATAGATTCATCTTCTTTATATGATTACGATCTTATATCAATTAAAATTCTCAAATTGTGAAGAAGGTGGGCTATTTTTTGGTTTAAGTTTGGACAATCAATAAGAACTGTCCTAAGTAATTTTCTATGTTACCTAAACTTTTCATTTTCTTAAAATATTCGTATTTAGCATATTTGTCTGATACATATTTGGACATGAATATGAGTATGATCCTCCAAATATATGAAAAATTAAAAAAAAATTAAATATATTCATATCGGATACATACCCGTATTTAACATTTACCCAGACTGCCTATAGGGAAAGACTTTCATGATAAATTGTCTGAAAGTAAATCTGTGGCATAGTGCTTATTGACACCTACCTTTTATAGAATAGACACTTTGAATTACTCTGAGACCTGTGTTTGCTTAATATAGCTTTTACATTGCTTTTATCATACTTGTTTTTGTCCTAAATCAATGGGGGTTAATTCAGCAACTGATACTGAAAAGATTATCCTTGTTAATTTTATACTGTTAACTTTGTTTTATCTCAGTCTTGTTTACTAAACCTTAGCCTTCTTTACTGCTTCTGTTAGATTTTGTAAGATTTACAATCTAAGCGAATGGGAATTTAGTTTTCAAAGCTAGTAAGTTCCAAGACCAAGAACCACTTGGCTAAAAACAGTACTTCTAGCATTGAATTATATGTTGACCTTGTCAGACTTTGACATCCACATCTCTGTTGGTAAGACTGTATCAAGGAAATTTTCTTATGAATTATGTAGAAAAACATGCATGTAGGTCCCCTATGTAGGGAAACAAAACCTGATATCACGATCAAACATGGTACAATAAATTGTAAATGTTGAGGTATACTATTCACATTTGAAATGGCTATTTAACCTCTGCATCTATGTTTGGGTTCTTTTTCCCTTGCTATTATTGTTGATCGTGAAAAAACGATCCCACAATGATTAGTTAATGGTTGGAGACGGAATTGTGATTTTATAAAGTAAGGATTACCCAGGGCTTTTTTTTTAAAGACAAAATCATGAGGATGGTTTTTAAATTTTCAAAACAGATAATACCTCATAATGGGCGCAGTTCAAATAACGTCGTCTGTGGGAATAAAAACACAGTCCACACCTTTAATTATGGGGCTAGTGTTGAAGGGAAAACGATCCCATGTCAACTAATCAAGAATTGGATTATAACTTTATAAAGTAAGAACCACTTGTCCCCTATCGAATCACATTTTTTCAAAAGACAAAATATTTACTTTAGGAACGCAGTCCAATAATATTTGCATCACAATTGGAGAACAGTTTCCAGGAGAGTTGGTTACCATTGCAAATTCTAGTTGCATGATTGCGGTTAAGATTATTGCAAAATTTACCCTTTAATCCTTACTATTGCACAAGATTCAGAGAAAGAAAAAAGCTAAAACATGGTGAAACAAAGATTGGTGCAAGTGAAAACTCAAGATCCTTCTAACAGCAACCTGATCTTAATCAAAAGACAACATCTTATCAAAATGAAGGTAGAATAATCAAGTGGTCCCTCGATTTAGTTTATCTAGTTATATCTGTATCCCTGTGTGTGTCGATAGTGTTGTGACTAGACAGTCTTTCTGCATACTTAAAGAGGCAATGAGAGACGGAAAACATGACAAAATGATCAAGCTTTCAATAGATCTCGACAAGAACTAAAAGGTTTTCATTCTCTCTCTCAACTAAAAGTTGTTCGCTTTTAGCACTGAAGTTCAAATATTTACGATTATCTTGACTGAAATCGTCCCCAAGCAACATATTTCTCTTCTATTACTTGGATTCGGATATGAGTGTAGGACATAAATATATATACGATAAAAGTATGTTAATTTTTTTTTTTTTTTAAGATTTTCATATATTTTGAGGGTTCTTGGAGGATCATATCTCCATACCCATGTCCAGATATCCGTCGAACATGGATGTCGGACACATAGACTTCAAAAAAATGAAGAATCGGAGCAACATAGTTTCTCATTTATAAACTGCTTAAGCTATTTATCATCAGAAAAATGTTGATTTCATCATATAAGTTTGATTATATGCAGCTTAACATCCTCTAGCCACTTATCAGACACAAACTGAGATGTTGATAAGGGCTTGGACATATCCTTCCATGAATTCTTTCATTGTTTTTTTTTTTTTTTTTTTAGCATTCATACAAAATTAGTTTCCTATATCCTCTATAAATCCATATCGATCAATCAATCAATCCCTATGGGAAAGTAATGGCTTATAGTAAAACAATTGAAGAAGTACTGGACCCCCTCCTGATTTGTCATCTCCCACTAAAATGGATGAACTTTGTTTATGTAACTAAAGCATAAACAAAGTTGAGGAAGCATTTTAAGGTGTAAGACAATGAACTTTTGATTCTTTTCTGCAAGTTGTTCAGAGTTTAGTAAATTCTAAGGCACACCACCCTTGGTCTGCTAAAATTACAGTAGAATTTTACATTTTATACAGGAGAAAAAGGGTTATCTATCTCCTGACTCCTCCATTTTGTTTGTTTTTCTAAGCAATCAGGAGCGCCTGTTCTGTCAACCATATACTGTCAGAATTACTCTAGCCAGCGCTGTTATTGGTTATTGGACTAATATTATCTCTTGCATCTTTGGCTATGTTGAAAAATTTAACCATGTTTATGCTAACTTCTAATCCTAGAGAAAAGATTCAAGTATTAAATGGAAATGGAATGGCTTTAATCTAGTTTTCTTTGCACTTGAAGTCTATGTTATTCGGATTCGGATGTTTTCTTTGCACTTGAAGTCTATGTTATTCGGATTCGGATGTGAGTGTTGGACGGATATGTTTGATTTATTTTAAATTTGTTCATGTATTTGAAGGATTATTGGAAGATCATATTCTCATACGATATCTAAAATATGCGTTGGACACGGATATTTAAAAAAAAAAAATGGGAACACCATAGCTTGAAGTTGAAAATGGAGTCAGTTATGGAATTAGCTCATCATTTATGGCCAAAAAATACTGGCATACATACTTCTTTGAACCTGGTTTTATAACAAGAGGTTGCATTGATTGTTCTTCCTTCAACATCATACGCTTTGAAGTACTGATATTTACGAGCTATCAGATCAGTAGGCATAGGATTATAGCTTACCTTCATTTTATCTGGTTAAATCTAACATCCCAAATCTCACAGATTAGAGAGAAGAAAGTTACAAATAAAACTAGCTAGTCATAGCTGCACTTAGGTTGAGAACAACTTACATTATTCATAAGTTTATACTAACATACATAGAATTATATATAATCCTTAAAACCCATTCTAGCTAGTGGCTGTCATACTATGAAGGTTGAGAACAACTTAATTATACATAGAATAAAATCAAACATATATATAGGGGAATTACTGCTTCTAAGTTAAAAACATGATGAAGCTACATGAACTTCTCAAATCCCTAGTATGGAAAAGTCTCAAGGCCTATGATTCTGAGTATAAATGTAGTCCAAGTGAGCCTCTGAGATTATTCTTCTCTTCAAGCATTCATCATCTCCAGTATCACAAGTTTCTAACCCCATTACTTGCTGCAAAGCATTGGAAAACAAAAAACATTAGTACTTTATAGTAAGATTATATTTAGCCAATATTATAGGATAGAGTCCAAATTAAGTTGATGAAAAAGAGGTAGTTTAAGCTTACATTCATTAGTTCAATGTCTTCTATATCTGTGAGTTGACTAAGCTCTACCTCTTCTTTCCCTGCAGAAGATGCTGAACTTTAGGTTCTATTTAGATAATTAGTAAAGAAGGAAGGTGAATAAGGATATATAAGGAGACACTCACTCACCTTGTTTGTTTGCTATGAAACGAGCAGATAAATGGGAAGAGGAAATAAGAATTAGAAAGAAGAGAAGAAGTGCACCAGAAAGAAAGCTTTGCTTCATGGTTTCAGCTTGACACACTTAGACACAAATAGAGACAAAAGAGAACGAGAGATCAGATAAATACTATAATAGAGAATAGAGAAAGAGAGAGCAGTGTGTGCTTGAAACTGTTGGGACTTGGGATATAAATACATGCAAAGAAAAGCTAGCACTGTAAATCACATGAAGGCTAATCACTTAGGCCTTAACCCCCCCCCCAAAGAAGGCAGCTACGAACTTACAATAATATACCTCAAGATGTGGGCCTAAAGGCTAAAACCATGCTCTTAGAATACTACACCCAACAATGGTGAGAGAGAGGTAAGAGCTTTAGTCAGTGTCTGCCATATATAGTGGTCGTAGCAAAGTCCAAGAACTCTCCAAAATCAATGTAAATAGCGGTTGATAGTGTCAACAAGTCAACCTTTTAGACATGCCAACAGCTGTTGCCCATCATCACAGTCTTTTGTAAAGTGGCAAGATGATTAGTGTCTAGTAATTTACACTATGAAAAGACATAATAGATCATACAAATGCAAAACAATCTTTATTTTGGGTGATCAGTAAAGCAAAATCCATTACTGTTATTGCATCCACATGAAATCAATTTTATATCTGTCTCCCACAGTCAAGTTTTCTATCTTGGTATTTTAATGCCCTGAAATTTGTTTGCATGGGAAAAGATGGTGCAATCTTTTTTCGAAACAATGGTGGGGAGCCACTTCATTTTAGAGTTTGTCAGATGAGTGCTTTTCTCCCTTATTTTTAAAAAGGAATAATATCATGAATAATTTTTAAAATTTGTTAATGTAGTGTTTATATTTTAAAAATATTTAATGTGGTATTTGTATTATCAAATCGTATATTAATGTGATATTTTGATTTAATACCGTTAAATGTAGATGATGATGTGACATTGATTAATCAGATGATGACATGTGGCAGTATCTGATTTTTTAAAAATTAATATCTGAATTTTTATGAAAAAAAATTTAAAAAATAAATAAAAATTATTTTAAAAATAAAAAAATTATTTTAAAAATTAATATCTAATTTTTTAAAAAACTTAAAAAATTTATATTAAAATAATAATAAAATTTAAAATAATTTTTTAAAATTAAATTCTATTTTTTAAATTCAAAATTTTAAAAAATAACAAAATTAAAATATTTAACTAAAATTATTTTTAAAATATAAAATATTGTTAAATTAAATATTAAATCATTTATAATATCTATTTTTTTTAAAAAAATATATTTTTTTTAAAAAAAAGTTATTTTTGAAAATTAAAAAAAATAAATTATGAAATTATTTTAATTATTTTTAAAAAATATTTATTAAAAAATTAAAAAAAATAAATATAAAATTAAATTTATAAGATTTTAATTTTTTTAATTTTTTAAAATATTTTTTTAATTTTTTTAAAGTTAATACACGTGACATCATTATATGGTGTCACGTATCATCATTATATTTTAAAAATAATATTATTATTTTTTTAAAATAAAAAAAAATTAAATTTTTAGTTAGTACACGTGACATCGTTATATGATGCTATGTGTCAAGTTTTCATTGGATACAAAAGCCACGTCATCAATTTTTAACGATGTTACTGACAGGTACTACAATAGCACACGGAATGTAAACTTTAAGTACCAAAATAGATATTTTTAAAGTACAAGTACTACATTGACAAATTTGATAAACTTCAGATACTATTCATGACATTATCCCTTTTAAAAACTATAAAAATGGTGATTATGCTTCTCTTTTGGAAGATTTGAATCTTTCATTATTTGCAGGAAGAATAAAATTTTTATCAAAAGAAAGCCATTGTTGGAATTGGATTCTGTGAAGGCAAAATGTTTATAGTAGGATCAAATTCTCTTGAGAATTGGGTTGGAATATTGAAAGATCATGTTTGCCAGCCCCAGAACAAATTTGATTGGGAAACATGATAATATTAAACTCCTATGAAGACTTTTTATGTGACAGTGGCATCGGAAAATGAAACTCAATAGTGATTACTCTAAACTTTTTTTTAATATATTTTTTTATAAAAAAAAAATCGTAATACGGAAAAAGGGGAAAGAATTACGGATTTTAACTTTAAATTTATAAAATATCATCTTTTAAAAATAATTGTATAAATTAATTGAATTAATCTTTTAAAATACTAAGACATTTTTGAATTTGAACCATCTCTCCTGATTAATTTAAACTTGTAATCATTAAATGTGCTCAGATTTTTTAATTTTTTTTAAGAGTTAAGACTATCATCAGATTATTATTCTTTTCCTTATCATTTGTTTGAAGTGAATGTTGTGCGGAAGCGAATTGATATTACTAAAACTAATTTAAACACACTGAAAAAACACCGATATTTTACGTGGTTCGGCAACTGTGCCTACGTCCACGGGAGGAGGAGCTTGAAGCTTTGTATTAATGGAGATGGAGTACAAACAAATACAGAATTCAAGGTGCTACACAAGCACTGAACTCACAACTCAACACAATACCGAATTACTCTATAAACACAGAGTATTTGCTTCAACAATTTAGCTCTAACTTACTCAACTCTACTCTACTCACTCATTTTCTCTCTTACTCTACATGGCTATTTATAGCCATAATATCAAGGTGTGAACACTAAGCAAGTGGCAGCCACCATAGCCACCTTCCACCACCTATCTTGGTGTGAACACTTTGCAAGTGGTAGCCACCATAGCCACCATCCATTTGCAAGTGGTAGCTTCCATTATTGGTGGTGCAAGTGGTGCAAGTGGTAGCTCCATTATTGGTGCTAAGCCACCAAATGTGACTTTGAGCCATACCATATTCCAACAATCTCCATCTTGGCGAGAATCCACAGAGAGAATTCACAGATCAGAGCTTCCTCCTTTCTCCTTCAAATGTACACATCATTACTCACATATCAGGGCACCTACTGCATTGGCATGATTCATCAATGCACTGAGCCTGAGTCAATTTTTCTGTCTACTTCCCAAGAATTTTCTTAGCTTCTCCAAGATCATCTCGAACTCTGAGCTCAGTTGAGCCTTCAGCCTGTCGATCTCCACCTTGCCTTTTTCAGCAGATAGACAAATGATCCATCTTGAAGTTTCCGGAAATAAACACAGTGATCAAATTGACTGTGTGTGTACTTTTCATCCTGTCTTGAAACAGTCCAACCGTTTGTACAGCTGTCACGGGATTGTTTCAGACCATACAGTGATCGGTTCAACTTGTTTTTGTAATCTTTGCGACCGAGGACTCCAAAACTATCTGGTTGAGTCATACAAATTTCCTCCTCTACGGAACCATGGAGGAATGTAGTTTTTACATCAAGTTGAACTATCTCTAGGTTATACAGTGCTACTAAAGCCAATAAGATCCGAATAGATGCATGCTTAACAACAGGTGAAAATACCTCATTGTAGTCTATTCCTTCTTTTTGAGCCTAACCTTTGGCTACCAATCTGGCTTTGTATCTGATGCTGTCTTTGCCGGTAGCACTCTCCTTTTTGGCAAAGACCCATTTGCACCCAATTGATCTTTTGAGTGTTGGAAGTGGAACCAACTTCCAAGTCTGATCGCCTCCTTCCACTGGGCATGCTCAGGGCTGTTTACAGCTTCTTTATAATTGATCAGAACATCATCATCAATTACTGGAAGGGCGTATGTCACCACGTCTGTGTATCGAGCAGGTTTCCGAATATGTCTATTCGGTCTACTGGTGACAACTGATTCAAATTGCTGAAAGATTTCCGGTGATGACTCCTCCACTTCAGTTAAGGTGTCATCAGATTCTGGTTCAGATTCATCGGAATTTTGACCAGCATCTTCTGATTCAAACTCCACCTGCTTTAGAGAATCTTGGTTCACATTCTCTGGAGTTGACAGTTTCAGCATTACAGATTCGTCAAAGGCAACATCTCGGCTTACGATGACTTTCTTTGACTCAAGGTTCCACAATCGGACTGCTTTTACTCCTTCACTAAAGCCCATGAAGACAGCTTTCTTGGCTCTAGGATCCAGTTTTGCATCCGTAACTACGAAGCCGATCATATTCAATGGCAGAATATCTGGACCACACCTCTATGGGAGTCTTCCCATCAATTGCGGTGGAGGGTAGTCTGTTGATAATGTGGGAGGCGAACAATAAAGCCTCCGCCCAAAATGCTTTGCTCAAGCTCGACTGGGATAACATGCAGTGAACTTTATCAACCAAAGTTCGGTTCATCCTTTCTGCAACTCCATTCTGCTGGGGAGTGCCAGGAACAGTGAAGTGTCGAATTATCCCATCATTCTGTGAGAGGCTGCTGCTCTGCCTGTCACGGTTTCTCTTTCAAGGAGATACAGATTTCCCTTCATATAACCCTTCATTGCTAAGAATGCTCCACGTACAACTCTTAGGACTCCATTCTGAATGGTCACCTTGTAACCATTTGAGTCTAAGACCCCCAGTGATATGAGGTTCTTCTTGAGATCAGGGACATACCTTACGTCTGTAAGTTGTCTGATTGTACCGTCATGCATTTTCAGTCGGATTGTTCCGATGCCTCTAGTGTGACAAGTATTGTCATTGCCCATATGGACAATCCCTCCATCAAACTCCTTGAAGTTTGAGAACCACTTCCGGTTCGGACACATATGGTAGGAACATCCGGAATCCAGAATCCATTGATCTGAAGAGTGTGTTGTTGTGGAAATCGTAAATGCAGAGTCTTCCTCTCCCTCAGATTCTTGAGCTACACTCACAATCGACCTCTCCATGTTAGGACAGTTATTCCTCCAATGCCCTTTCTCATGGCAAAAGGCACACTCGTCCCTTGAGAGTCGTGTTCTCAATGATCCCCTCTTTGAGCGGGATCTCAATCGACATTTTCTGTCTGGACAGTCTTTCTTCCAGTGTCCAACACTGGGCACACTCGTCCCTTGCAGATTGTCGATGATACTTTTCTTAGACGTGATCTTCATTCATCTATCGGTCCTTCGCGGATTAACAGGATTCTTCTCCTGGATAGGATATCCACCGCCTACTGGACGGGATCTGGACATGATCTTCACCGTCTACTGGACTGGACAGGATCTTCACCTCTACTGGACGGGATCTCCACCGTCTACTGGTCTGGACGGGGTCTTCACCTCCTACTGGACGGGATCTCCACTGTCTACTGGTCCTTCGCGGACTCACAGGTCCAGTACTTCGCACTGCCACATGCCAAAGTTACGTGGTGCCATCAAATTTCTCCACCTCGAACTTTGCAGTGGTCATCGAGTTCTTTCTGATGTAAGAACTTGATGGTGCGCTACTTGTCGTTTCATGTGTCTCTAATGATTCTGCCATGGTAATAAAACAAAATTACCAACTCAGAGTTTTTCCGTTACCTGTATGGAAAAACGGATGCCGCGGTTGAGTCCGGAATAGTCGAAATAGCCAGGAACGGGTCCAACTGTGTAAATTTTGGACACACGGTGAATATTCTGCGAATATTCTGCTGCAGGTGGCTCGAAATGGACTCGGTTTAGCTCAACCGGCTCGGAAAAGTCTCGGAATAGTGTTCTGAAATGGCTCAAAAAAAAATAGCCCGAAAAAGTTGGTCGGACCTACGGCGGCGCGTGGGCGGCGTACGGCGGCGCGTGCGGCGGCGCGTGGAGCGCGTGGAGCTGTTTGGTGGCCGGCGCGTGGGGCGCGTGGGCTTCACGCGTCTTCAACCTCTGGAGGCGCGTGCGGCGCGTGGGGCGCGTGGGGCGCGTGGGCGCTTCTTCTGGTGGCGCGTGTGGGCGCGTGCGGCCTCCTCTGGTGCTCCGGTTGATTCTGCTGCACTCCTCTCAACGACCTCTTCAACCTGGTATTTTCAAAACACAAATTGGAGCACTTTTGAAAAACGGACAGAATCGAACAAACTCGGTTTTACGTAAAAATTGGCTCTGATACCAATTTATTGTGCGGAAGCGAATTGATATTACTAAAACCGATTTAAACACACTGAAAAAACACCGATATTTTACGTGGTTCGGCAACTGTGCCTACGTCCACGGGAGGAGGAGCTTGAAGCTTTGTATTAATGGAGATGGAGTACAAACAAATACAGAATTCAAGGTGCTACACAAGCACTGAACTCACAACTCAACACAATACCGAATTACTCTATAAACACAAAGTATTTGCTTCAACAATTTAGCTCTAACTTACTCAACTCTACTCTACTCACTCATTTTCTCTCTTACTCTACATGGCTATTTATAGCCATAATATCAAGGTGTGAACACTAAGCAAGTGGCAGCCACCATAGCCACCTTCCACCACCTATCTTGGTGTGAACACTTTGCAAGTGGTAGCCACCATAGCCACCATCCATTTGCAAGTGGTAGCTTCCATTATTGGTGGTGCAAGTGGTGCAAGTGGTAGCTCCATTATTGGTGCTAAGCCACCAAATGTGACTTTGAGCCATACCATATTCCAACAGTGAGAATATTACATACAACTCTAAGTGCAACCCTGCTTAATGTGAAGCAAAAATTGTAATTTAATCTTTGCTTATGTTTGAAAAACAATTAAAACATGATTACGTATACATTTCTTTGTGGATTGAAGCCAACCTTATCATCTAAAGAAATGCCCCATTGCAAATTGCCTATTAATTTCATGTTTCATACATGGAATATGTAAACCATCTACTCGTGAAGAAAAGACGAGTTATGGTATAAGAAAATATTAATCAGTGTTTAGTAATATTAATTAAGATAATATATATAAAAATATATATAATTAATACATTATTTTTTTTGAATTCAATAAAAATAATATATTAAATAAAAAAAATTATTAACAAGTGTCCTAAGAATATTTTTTAATATTACTATATATAACAATATCTTCATCTAATATATTAGAAATGATGAATAAAGTTATCAAGTACAACATTTAATACAATATTATTTTTATAAATAATATATTAATTAATTTTAAAAAATACCTTAAAAATATTCGTTGACAAAACCCTAAAAAATAATAGACGCCAATTAAACTAATCCTATTTAATTTTGTCTTTTTGATTATTCTCATTGGGGTGTTTGTCAAACAGGCACTGAGCATTTTTTTGGAATTTCTTTTTTACAGTTAATGCACTTGGTTCCCTTGCATATGACTAGTCTGAGTGTATAATAAATGCAAAATTTCTTTCAACAGTCTTCTTAAAATATGCCTTTAAAGTTAGTACATGTTAGATATAAGGCCGTTAATCAGTATTTATAAGTATTAATTAAGAATTATTTAATTATTATTTTAATTTTTTATATTTAATATAATGTTTTTATGGATTTTGTTAATAAGTGTTTTTAAAATATTCTTTAAGATTATTAAATATAATAATATCTTCAATCAATATATTAAAAATAATGAATAAAATTATTAATTTTTGCATTTAATACAATATTATTACTATAAATAATATATTAATTAATTTCAAAAAATATTTTAAAAGTACTCGTTAACAAAATCCTATTTTTATTAGTGTTATTAAATATTGTTTAACATTTTTGTATTATATAAAACCGTATTTAAGAGAATATCGTAATGGTTAAACCATGATACTTTATCTCAGCAGTTTCGAATTTTTCTTTTATTTTTATTTGATAAAAGGGAAAATGAATGCAACCCAAAAACATCAGTTACTAGTACAAAAACTTTCCCAACAATTGCTAGTTGGCATTAAATTTTTTTTGTGTAAGACTTTATAGTTCCAATCAATTTGTAGATTTTGTTATGAAGCAGATATAATGATATATTAATCAGTGTCTAGTGATATTGGTTAAGATAATATATATAAAAATAAAATTATAATTAATGTATTATTTTTTTTTGAATTCAATAAAATTAATATATTAAATACAAAATACTTTCTTAAAATAATAAAAAAATAATCTTTAACCAGTGCTTATAGATATCGATTAAGCGAATTCATATATATATATATATATTTATGATTTCTAGACAAATGCATTTCGCTTTTAACATTGTACTCAGTGATCAATGTCTTTCTTTGCTGCCCTCTTGCAGTGGAAAATAACAAAACAAAAGGATTAGGCGTATTCATTGCATTAATTGAAACAATACTTCTTCTTTTTTTTGAGAGGAGGGGAGGGCATTTCCTCATACACCCAAAGTCGACAATTTGAATATTTATATCGTATTTATTTTATTTTATTTTTATTATAATCGTATTTAAAATATTATATTATATAAATTTTAACACATTAATAATTTTTATTTTTATAAATTTTAATACGTTCATATTAATTTTTAATATCATATCGTACTTTATGTTAATATTTTAATTATTATTTTTATATCATTTAATTAAATGATGTCCAAAATTATCATATTTTGCGAGAGCGCCATTAAGATAAGTGTCATCGAGCAGAATTATAATGGCCACCATCATGTGACTAATCCTGAAGGGGAGTCACATCACCTGAAAACACCCAAGACAACTTGAAAAGCATCATACGAATTCTTCGTAACCTCAAGGACATTAACATTATGATAATTTATTTATACTTTACATACCTTATATATAAAAATAAAGTGACCATCATGGATAGTCTTTTTACCCTAATTGATTTCTTTACTTATCCATAAAATAATAATTTGAACATTGGAATACGTGCCAAAATATACAAACATTTGATTTGTTGGATAGTGGCTCCAACCCCCTAGATGAGAACCAATATTCGAATCTTGAGTGTCTTCAATGTTGAGAGAGCTTTATCATTACATTCCCGGTCCGACAGAGATTAGGCTTCCATCAATCATAAAATGAGGATGAGAGGGTACCCTGAATTTACACCAAAAAATACGTGCCAAAATATCAACGATAATTTTGGACATTAATAAAAATAATAAGAATCAATCTTGGAATCAAAGATCACTTACCCATTTCGACCATGGTCTCCTTCATCTATCTCTAGGAAAAAGATAGTTGAGATTAAATATTATTAGAGTAAAGAAAGGTGAAATGAAGAGAAATAAAACAGTGAATATTAAGATAAGGGTTTTGGTGAATGATTGCTCTGATATGAAGGATTTTCAGGACTGCTTGACACAGCTATCAGTGTTTGATCATACCAGTACTGGACCAGCATTCACTTGGTCCAACCACCAAACTGATGCTTACTTGGCTAAAAAGCTTGATAGGGTTTTGGTGAATGATTGCTGGCATACACAGTTTGCTCACTCATTTGTTGAGTTTTTGGCTCCAATGGTTTCTGATCACTGCCTAGCATACATAAAGATGAACTTGACTGCTCATTCTCCCCCAAAGCCATTTAGGTTTTTTAATTTCTGGACTAGGAATCCAGAGTTCCTGAACATTGTGGAAAACTCTTGGCAAGAGCCTTTCATTGGCAATCCTATGACCACTCTATTCCACAAATTGAAGAGATTAAAGGCAGTACTGAGGGCATTTAACCTGGCCATATATGGCAACATTTCAGGGAAGGTTCAAGATAAAAGGCAAGAATTGGAGAGCATGCAGATGATCAACCTGCATCAAAGGCCATCTAATACTCTTGTTGAAACAGAAAGAAGACTCTATGCAGAATTGATGGAACTCCAAAAGGCTGAGGAAAGTTATTACAGGCAGAAATCAAGGATAAAATGGCTGCAGGAGGGGGATCAGAACACTCATTATTTCCATAAAATGGTGTCAGCAAAGCATAGCAAGCAATCCATCAGAGTCCTCTATGATGATGAGGGAAGGAAGTTGGAAGATTTTGGCCAAATCTCAAAGGAGGCTGTAAGGTTCTTTCAGAAGTTGATTGGGACTGAGGACAAACAGGTCACAGACTGCCCTAGAGAGCTTCTTACTGAACTTATTCAGCCTGCCTTGCCTGCTGAAGCTAAGGACAATTTAGCTAAGGCTGTTACAAAAGAGGAGGTGAAAAGAGCCATGTTTGAGCAGAATGGGGACAAAGCCCCAGGGCCAGATGGATACACTGCACAGTTTTTTAAAACTGCTTGGCCTATTGTGGAAGAGGATGTCACTGCAGCAATCTTATCCTTCTTTCAATCAGGGAGCAGGATATCAGTCTTTAACTCTACATGTATTGCTCTTGTCCCAAAATTCCAGAATCCTAATCATATGAAGGACTTCAGGCCTATTTCATGCCGCTCTGTCATTTATAAATGTATTACCAGGATCATCACTGCCAGGCTCACTCCACTCCTTCCTACTATGATCTCCAGCAATCAGAGTGCCTTCATACCAGGGAGAAGCATCTCAGATAATATTCTCATGGCTCAGGAACTGGTCAAAGGGTATGGAAGAGCAACCTTATCCCCCCGTTTTGCAATGAAGATTGATCTCCAAAAAGCTTTTGATTCATTAAATTGGGACTTCATTCTCACTGTTTTATCAGTTTATGGATTGCCTGATAAGTTCATAGGATGGATCAAGGCATGCATCACTTCCCCAAAGTTCTCAATTTCTCTTAATGGAGGATTAGTAGGGTACTTTGAAGGAGCAAAGGGGTTAAGGCAGGGAGACCCTCTCTCTCCTTATCTTTTTGTCATTGCTATGAATGTTTTATCCAGACTTCTGGATGCAGGGGCTCTTCATGGAGTTTACAGCTACCATCCTAAATGTCACAGAATCAAGCTTACTCACCTGTGCTTTGCAGATGATCTGCTGATTTTTGCAAAGGGTAACTTGGATTCTGTTGTGGGCATACAGGGTATTCTCCATTACTTTTATACCATTTCTGGTTTGCAATTAAACCCTTCCAAGAGTGAAGTCTTCTCCTCTGGTGTTAGTAGGACCACTCTACTTGAGATGCAAGAGTTGACAGGGTTTAAACTTGGCAAACTACCTGTTAGGTACCTTGGGGTCCCTTTGGTCACAAGAAGACTCTCTGAAAAGGATTGTTCTCCTTTGATCGATAGAATTACTCAGAGAATCAATGGCTGGGCAGCACGCATGTTATCCTATGCAGGAAGGCTTCAGCTCATTCAATCTGTTCTTTTTAATGTGTCCAATTTTTGGTGCAGGCACTTTGTTTTGCCTAAGGCTGTTCTTAAAAGAATTAATCAATTATGCAGCAGGTTCTTCTGGAAAGGAAGAGATGACTCAGCTAAGGGAGCAAGAGTCAAATGGAGTTCCATTTGCTGTCCAAAGTCAGAGGGGGGTCTTGGATTAAAAGACTTGGGAATATGGAATAAGGCTTGCATTATTCAGCACCTATGGGCACTTCTCTCTCAGGCAGGTTCATTGTGGATTGCCTGGCTTCATGCCTATGTGCTGAAAGGAAGAACAGTGTGGCAGGTTCAACCTTCCCCAGGAAGCAGCTGGACATGGCGTAAAATGCTTCAGCTGAGGGCTTTGGCTTTGAGGTTCACCTCCAACCAGAATGGTGCTCTAACTTGGAAGTTCCCTGGGAACAGATTTATGGTGGCTAAAGTCTGGAATGATCTCAGGCCTAGGCAGGACAAGGTGGAGTGGGATAAACTGATCTGGTTTCCATTTCATATTCCTAAACATGCACTGGTAGCTTGGATGGCTATATTGGATAAACTGCCTACAAAGAACAGATTGATGTCATGGGGCATGGAGGTGGATGGCAAATGTGAGCTATGTCAAACTGAGCAAGAAACCCGGAATCATATATTTTTTGAATGTGACTATTCAAAGGAAATCTGGGGGCATATACTATGCTTATGTCAACTTCATAGAAGCATAAGGAGCTGGCAAGCAGAGCTGCAATGGGCAGTAAACAGAATCAGAGGAAAAACTCTCATTTCTGTTATTTTGCGTTTATCATGGAGTGCCTTTCTTTACTCGATCTGGAGGGAGAGAAATAATAGGTGTTTTAATCGCCTTCAATCCACACAAGGAGCCATCATTGAGCAGATAAAAGAGATCATCAGAATGCGATTGTTGGGGCTCAAGAACATTAGTCCTGATGAAGTGAACCGAAGATTGGATGCAGATTGGGGACTGTCTCTTTTTTCCTAGGATCTTTGTCCATTCTGGAATAGCTTTAAGTATTGCTGAAGTATGTTGCTATTGTTCCCTGATTGATTAGTGGTCTTAAGTTTTGTTCAAGTATTGTTTAAGTATGTATAGCTTTAAGTACATGTTGCACATGATGTTGGATGTAGCAGTTTAACTGCTTTCTGGATAAATAAAACACTTACTTATCCAAAAAAAGAATATTAAGATAAGGGATGACAAATTTCCTCTATCTTGACGGGGTGTATGATTTTAAAAAACAAAACCCATTAATATTCGGAGTCAAATCTTAGCTAACATTAATTTGTATTAAAAGCCAACAACATTTGATAAAATAAAAAGCACCTATGGTCACTTCCACCGGCCATCAGCAGGAACCCAAAGTTTCATCCATTTGAAAAACATGGTGGGAACTGGGAAGTGGAACTTAAATCTGCAATGCATCGGGAACTTCACCAATAAATTTGGTGTATTTCCTCGCGAATTTTGGCTGTTTTCTCCGGTAATTTGTCCTTATAGAAAACAATTAATATTCATATAGATAGATAGATAGTTGGTCCATGTATTTATTAGAGAAACAATAGTTTTATGTTGACTTGACTTAGCAGTACTTACCATGCTTACCAGCCTGCTGGATTTCTTCGGTCTTTGGGATTTATTTGTTTCTTTGGAACACCACCTGCCCGGGCGTAGTGGCATGAATGCTCAAAGCCTTTCTTTTTTTATTTGCATGCATTGCCCTCTTTTCAGATTTGATTCCAGTTCTAGGCACTGGAAATCCAACCCTTAATTCCCAACTCTTTAAAATATACATTCCTGAAGAGTTATTTTTCAAAAGCAAAGCTGTAAAAGTAACAAAATTTTCAACTTTATATAAGTTTCATTGCTACTAATTACAATCACTTTCTTTATTCTCAGCTTAAAAAAAATGGAGAAGCTTGCTGCTTTCTCCCACCTTTCCACTAAGCTTAGCTTTTGCTTTTGAACTGAACCCTTTATCAAAGTCATTTAATGCAACAGGGAATATGCCTCGACTCCTAACTTCAATGCATTGACGTAATTTCCTTCAAAATTAAAGTACTCAGAACTCACAAATCTAAAACCCCTTTACTTTTGGTGCTCCATATAGTTCCTCTTTCCCACACCATCTTCCAAGGCTTTTTGGTTCCTTTCTTTTCCCCTTTCCCTCTCTCAACATAGCATAAAAAATGGTCATTCTTTTTTACCCCATCTCTGTGCCCTTTGCATATACCCTGTTGGTATGTCCAACCCAAGTAAGACCGACCCTCCTCTTTATCCCCATGCATAGACTTTAAAAACAAAAGATATTTCTAATTTTAGTAGTCATGAAATAGCCTTTGAATTCGATAGCAAAGACCTCATAAGTGTCATATAAATATATAAATATATATATATATATATGCAGTAGATACAGCATACAAGTTACCTCAAATGAGTTTGTGTTTCTGGGAAATGAAGTGGTTTAGCTTCTAAGAGTTAAGGAATATTATTAATCCTAGCTAGAAGTTGATAGATGACAAATATTAATAGGTTGAATTGAAATGTCATAAAAGACTCAATGCCATTCCATTAAGGCCAGAAAGGATAAATTTTTTGGCAAGTTGTCAATCCAAATCTTTCTTAATACTACTTGTCTGTCACTAGGTAGAAGTTCATATGATCATATATAGGGGGAAAGGAGGCCATTGCTAGAGCTCAAATATGCTGTGGATGTAATAGATTAATTAGTATCATAATACTAATCATTAGAGTGCACTTATATCCTATGTTACTCGGATACAGATGTAAGTGTCGGATACGGGTATGTGTCCAACACGGATATGTTAATTTTTTTTTTAAAGTTTTTCAATGTATTTGGAGGGTTCTTGGAGAGTCATATCCCCATACAAATATCCGAATATGTGTCGAACACAGATACTTTAAAAAAGAAATAAGAGTCGGAACAACATAGCTTATATCTTTCTTTATTTTCATTTTCATTTTTGCTACTATAAAATATAGTGCAGTAGATGTAGATAGAAACAAAAATCTCTTGGAGAGGGTGGAAACACCTTGGAGATGTTTCTGACCCCACCGCACCTACATGCACAGATATGGCACCAACTTCGACCGAGTGAGTGCCTGACTCTCAATTCTCAAATACTCTTTGAAAATGACTATATACGCATGCTTGAGACTTCAACAATGTGCTATCAAATCCAAGCTGACTTCAAAGGCTAGCTCTTTACTAATACTTTTAGACTTTGAGTTCATTAAATTTAACCCAATTCTAGTGATCTCATTGGGTAGATATTTTCAATGTGATTAAAATATAAAATAGGAGAAAATTAGACTATATATATATGTATATGTAATTTGAAGAGAGAAAAAACTGCTTTGATGGGTGCCAATTGCAAAAAAATCAGTACTTTGAACTTTCTTCTGTGTAAAGCAAAATGGTAGTGAAGTTTGCACTCCTCTGACTGTGACACCCAATTGGGTTAGTAGGCCACACTGATTGGGCCACTAATTTGTTGGTTTCTACTGTTTCTTCATGTTTTGCCAGACCCAGAAGGTGAATATTTTTATTTATTTATATAGTTACTCATATATTCATTATTCAATATACTAAACATATGGCTAAACAATACTACACGATAAAGATCTGCACATAAATGTTGAGATGGCCGAGTTGGTCTAAGGCGCCAGATTAAGGTTCTGGTCCGAAAGGGCGTGGGTTCAAATCCCACTCTCAACATGAATTTTGTTTTTATATAGGAAGTCCTTTCGTTTACTATTAAAAATGTCAAAACATCACACTTTGAGTTTTGACTCCGGACGGAGCCATTTGTCACATTCTGTGACTGATTTCCGTTCAATGTAGGCTAAAATAAAAGATATTGAGACCCAAATTTGTCAATTATGACCTTGGCAAATCGATGATCATGTGTTTCTCACTACATTAACCATGTAATTAGGAGGAGTTAAGGCTTGCTTTCATCAGGAATCATTTCATGATGGATGTTTTCCTGGAAAAAAAAAATAGAAGGCTCAAACTAGGTGCATTTTCTTGTGTTCGTGTAAGATAGATGGTAGAAACATAAAGAACAATCCGGTTGAAAAAAATAAGTAGAGATATAAATTTAACATCCATGAGGAAGGAGAGCGAAAAAAAAAAAAAATGTTTGTTCTCTGTATTTAATGTTTCGAAACTGCTCATGTCATCCGGAAATTCATCGGAACAGTGATAGAAAACAAGGGAATCATGTAGGCAAGGATTTAAATTGTGGTTGCGGATGCATTTTCGATCGTGTTGCGTTTATTGCGGTTGCGGAAATAATTAATGTTATCACGGTCAGCGATGATATCGATGACGGAAATATTTGAAACTGCAAAACAATAACTTAATTGCGACTTTAAATCCTGGATATAGGATATACTAATACCATACCAGTGCTCACTGATCTGCCCGCTGAAACGACCTTATCTTCTGCAAAAACATCATTAGAATAATCAAACATCGTTGCAAGTTGCAACAAGAATATAGATAAGATGCAAACTTGAAGAGATCAGGCCATAGGGGTACTTACTGCACTCTTTTGCATGGCAAATGCACTTCAACCCAACACCACAATTGCCATTAGGCTTCTTACATCTATTACAGATATGTGGTACATGGTCGGAAATGTCAAAAGAAATCCTTGTCCCCAACTCAACTCCTTCATAGTCTTCCTCACTTAAAGACCTTTTTTCTATAAAACCCCTTCTGTAATCTGAGCAACTCAAATCTTTTGCATGAAAGTCGGTGTCAAGTTATTCAATATCTTGAACAAGTAGACATGAATAAGGCACTTTAATTTCCTGTTCCTGGACTTCAGAAGCAGCTCCACACATGTAAGCGAGTGCAGTTGCGGATCAATGATGTGGGAAGCCTTTTGTGTGTGCAGTTTAAGAGAAGAAATGGCCTTATCTTTCATCTGTTAATTTTATTTACTTCTGAAATACAGCATGCTCACATAGTCACATGGACTTCCATTTTCCTTTTTCAGTCATCTTTTTCCAGTTGAATATATTGCTTTCCTTTAATATCCTTTGTAAGATTCTGCCTGTTTCTCCCCTTCACTTATACTCAATTAATCTGATATCATGCTGGTGGGTCTTTGGCCCACTTGCTTATTGCTTGGTCATTTCTTCATGTATATTTATAGACTATCATGTTCATGGCCTTTAGTGCTTAAGTACATGCATTTTGTTTGGTCACTTTTTTTTTTTAATTTATATAAATATATAATACTTTAAATACGATTATGATACGAAAAAATATACAAACATGACAAGAATACAGGAAAATTTTATTCCTTAGTTAAGCAATCAGCTACTTGTCCATTCATAAGCAAGCTAAATGTCTGTGATGCATATCAATCTATGTTGCTCCGACTCTTTATTTTTCTTGAAATATCCGTGTCCGACGTATATTCGAACATGGGTATGAGAATATGACCCTCCAAGGATCCTTCAAATACATGGAAAAACTTGAAATTAAACATACTCGTATCAAACACATACTCATATCCGAAACTCGCGTCGAGTTCAAGTAACATAGATATCAATAATACAAATTGAGATTGTTTGGAAATTGACAGCAATGACAAGCCATAACACATAGGCAGACACATGGAGATGCAGACATACAAGAGATATAGGCATAATATATAAATAGTCAAATACTAATTTCCTGGGTAGCTTTTTTTTTTTTTTATTGTTGAAATATCTTCAAGATCATGCTGGAGCCTTTGCAAGAACAGATGGAAAATCAAGCAGCACAATCTTGTCAATGGCTGTAGAAAAGGTAGCAGAGAATTCAATGTGACTGGGATGGCTGACAAATGCAGTGTAGTCTTCTTTCTTGTCGAATGTCATCAAGAAGGCATGGGTGAAGCCTTGTCTAAGCATCTCTTGACCTTCTATGTCTTGTCCCCTGTTAGAACAAATTCAGTACTTAATGACAATAAATGTATCTAGGCATATTTATGTTGTCTATTCATGTTGCTCAATACAATGATTCAATTCTTGCTAATTAAATGATATAAACATCTCCTACCAATAATTGTAAAGGTGAAAAACACTTGAAGAAGAGAAATAGTATGGGATTTCTTCCACTATGTATGGCACTATATGATCTTGCAAGCTAACCTATTGCCAAACCTAAGACTAAGAATTCATGACAGTTGGTTTATAGGAGGCATAATGTCCAAGTATTTAGCTGTTTCCCACTTTCTTGAGCCTCATGCCTTTTCTTCATAAGAAGTACAATATTTATAAAAAAAAAAGGAACACTGACTGTGCTTGAACATTGTTCTTTCAAAATTTTAAAATTTTTTGTTAATGGATGTTTTAAAGGTATATATAATAATATTTTCACTTAAAATATTGAAACTGATAAATAAAGTTGTCGACTATTACAGCACTCGATAGCAAAACCTAATTTAAAACTATATATGTAATTTGCAAATTAAATACAATCAACTGAATTATTTACTTTATTTACTTTTCTTCTTTTTCTGTAAAGACTTTCTTCCTACCAAGTTAATGAAAGAGTATTAAAAACATGCATGCAATGCCGCTGATCTTAAATTCTTGATGATCGAACTTAAGCAAAATTAATTAAAGAAGACAAAAGCTAACCATTCAAAGGACTTGACAGCATCAACCTCTGAAACCAGCTTTTCCATTCCTTTCAAAATCTCCTCCACCACCACATCTTCCTTAAATTTTACAACAGCAAGATGCTTGAACCCTGTCATTATTTTCTCCCCTCTGCACACACTTAGCCTTTTGAAGTTTGAGGTTTGAACCTCACAAATTTATACACACAACAAAATTATTTGTGTCAACTTCCACAGTCTCATCTGTCCAGTACTGTGACAAACATCACAATCCAATTTCACCGTTTGTAGGACTCGGATGTGAATATTGGATATGAGTATGTATCCGATACGGGTAAATTTAATTTTTTCTAAAATTTTCATGTATTGAGAAGATTTTTGAAGGATCATATCTTTATACACATTAAATACGAATACTTAAAAAAAATTAAAAGCCGAAGCAACATAGGTTTGTATCACCAACCATGACCAAAGGAGCAAAGTCTTTAGTCTCTCGACAGGATCTGCACCTCAATATATGGAAACGTACAGACTTGCATGGGAGGTGAGACCCACTAGTCAGCCATTTCTTTGCTCCACCGCACAGTAAAATTGTCCTGATCAGCCATTGTCGTATACCTTTTGGTTTTGCACATGAAATGGGGTCATATAGTTCCATTTTTCTTGAAATATGAGACCTTATGCCACCTGATTTTCCCACTCATTATTATCACAGACACAACCTCTTTTCTCTTTTGATTTTTCCTTTTATTACCAAGAATTATTACATAATTTCTCTAAAGTTTTAGATTGAGTAGTTTTTCTGATATCAGCTCATGACAAGTGAATGTGCTTCAGTTTATTTCATACTTTCGAGATTATCATTCTTTGTATAAGTGAAAATTTTAAACTTTATAAATTTAAATTATTGACATAGACTTATTTATAAATAAAAAACATAATCTTAGATTATATATTTTTTTTCTCATATAAAAAAGATCGTAGTTTAGAAGAAAAAAAATTGTCTAATTAATACTAATGGTATAAACGAACATAATTATTCTTTCAAATAATCCTTTTTTTTTTTAAGATGGTGACTTTGGGAGTGAAATTGATGGAACTTTTTTTTTTCCTGTAAGAGAACTCTTTTCTTTCCTTTTTCTCTCTGAATTCAAGAACACAATGTTTATTGCTGGACTTTTCTCCATGCCCTTCCCATGTGCTTCCAAGGTTCAAATTATTCAGACCTTAGTTCATGGATGACATTTCACCATACTTATCTTTAAGGAATCTTTAATATCATACCTTTTTCTTTCAGAGTATGAAGCACCATGAAAGAAAAGTTAGGTCATATCTGCTATATATCAAAATTTATGATTTAATAAAGGATACCCTTTAATTTCCTCCACATTGAGATGCAATATGGTTATCATTTGGCCAACTTGCACCAGCTGGGTTACATTTATATTTTGTCAAATAAGTTTTTTGCAAATATTTGATTAGTCAATTTAAAAAAATTTGTTTAGATTTCATTAAAAGAGATATATATAAGAAATTAAATAACAATTTTCTCCAAAAATTGTCAAAGCTAGCTAGCTAGCTTTATAATTTGAAAATTAATTGTTGGTTTGCATGCATGATATAATATTCATTGTGCTTTCTAAGAAAAATATGGGTCAGCCTTCTAGGAATTATTTACTTGATAAATACATTTCCAAGTGATTTCATCACTAGTTACAGAAGTTGAAACTTGGAAGCAATGGTTAAAAAAAAGGAACATTGATTTGTACTTCTTTGGCCAGACATTACATTGCTTAAATTATACTGCAAATATGGCTCTGGATATCCAGGTCACAGATTCAAATCCCATGTGTGGATTAATTTCTTCCAACCTTTATATTAATTTTTTTCAAATATATATATAGAAACTGAACAACTTCAAAGATTTTAGCTGGCTTTTTTTTTGGGTACAAAAGAAGTAGTAGTTCGGAGATAAGAAAAGGTGTTGCAAATGTTAAGATTCGAAGTCTAAACTTATTAGATGTCATCTTTTAAGGTGTCTGCATGAACCCACTGGGTTAAGCTTCAAATTCAAGTTTTATAGCTGGCTTTGTGATATTAAAGATTTATATTAGTACTTCAAAAACCATTTAATTCAAAAGTTTAAACAATATTTGGGCGAGATAATCCTATTCAAAATATCACTCAATCTAAAAGTAGAATTTAAGAAATGATTTAAAGATGTGTTTTAATTTCTGGCTAAAATTTGAAGCTCTCTCATGTTGTGGAAGGCTAGAGGATATGTAAGTTGATTTCTTTTAGTCATATGGACGTACAATTCAATTCTGTTTCTCATCGATCATTGATACCTGAATACCAAGTCAAAATCCCATCATCAACCTTTGCAAATTCATCATCTATTAGCCTAATCATAAAGAACCTTAATTTGCATCTAATTGCATTAAAAACCCGTTTGAAATTGAATATCACCAAGCCTGGTCAACTATCATAATTGAAGACTTTGTTGAGTTTTTGTGTTTTTAAGTCTAATATAAGAGAGAAACTAAACCTGTTCACTGGTCAAGTTATTCGCTCAATTCGACTTAAATTTGGTCGGATTTACGATAGGTTTTTAGTAATTTCGATCGGTCCGATCCGAATTATGGTTTAAATAATAAATAATATTTTTTATTTAAATTTAATTATAAAAATATATAAATATTAATATAAAAATAATTTTTTAATATATTTTAAATAGTAAAACATACGTACAGGCTGGGGCTTAAACAACTCTATATTTTTTTATTCATATGTAAGCTAGCTGAGAAACTAGTTTCAGTTTTGATGTAGCAGTTATATACTGCTTCTTGGATAATAAAACGATCAATTATCCAAAAAAAAATAATAAAACAAACTTTTGAATTCTGTTCGGTTTGAGTTTGAGCAAGCAAAATTTTTATTCAAACTTAGATCCGATCCATAAATACCTCTAAGAAAAACTCTCCTCTTCTATTAAACTTCTCAAATCTTACGAAATCAAGATTCAATCCTGTAAGTACCCGTAACTTTTATAGAACTGCATCAAAATAGTTTAGTACTGCACCTTTGGTTTTGGTTCAAACTAATTTTGGTCCCTATGCACATTTTTACCCTCCCCCCCCCCAATTGCATGCCTTGCCTTACCGACACAAGGGACACTCTCCTCCCCTCGTGCAAGCAAGGAATAAATAACTTGAGTGCACGTCTTATATATAGCAGTGGTGTGGCCCTAAAACCCATTATTACAAAAAGCCTGGTACAGTCAAAGTTCAATTCAATGGGCTCCTCCATCACCCTTTATCAGGCATCTTTTTGCCGCACCATCTGAGGTTTGAAAGGGATAGTGGGTTAGCGACAGATAAAGGGTCAAAGACAATGGGTGCACAAGGTATAGCTCTTATTAAGAGTGTAAACCAAATACATGTGTTCGGTTCGAAAAAATTCGAATTTGGTTCGGTCATTATCAAGTCGAGCTCGAACTATCGAGCGAGTTGAATTCGAATATTCTAATATTTTATTCGATTAGCTCGCGAGCCTAATCGAGTTTTTTTATTTTTAATTATTATTAAAAAAATCTCAATTCGAATTCAAACTCGAGTTTGAGTGCAAATAACTCGAGTTTGAAGTCGAGCATAGGAATCGAGCTCATTTTTTTATTAGGTAAACGAGCTTAATCAAGCGAGCTCGAGCAGTTCGATTTTTATCTCGAGTCGAGTTCGAACTTTAAAAGTGAAATTCGATCAAGCTCTAGTCAAGGTTTGAACCTCAAATTTTGAGTCAAACTCGAGCTTTTTACAGCTTGAATTTAACTCGGCTCGGCTTGATTACGTCCCTAGTTCTTGTAACCTACATGCCCACCTTTTGATGTGTATCTTTCTTCGACTTTCAGGAACAATTACTATTTACTAACTCCAGTGATTTACCAGAGGTGAATCTAGCGGTTGATTATCTGGTTTTTAGGGTTTCCTCATGGTAAGAGAATGGCTTCATTTTACATGTATTTAGCATTGCGCTAGCTGTTTTTGGTGCAAAAGGGTTAAATAAACAGTCAATAGTACCATTTAGAAGAATTTGCTAAGATCATTCGAGGCTTTCGAAATTATATACAATTACTTTACAACTTAAAATGATATCATGATTAATAGTCGTCCAATCCACACAAAAATTTGCTCATGACCAACGTAAGTTTAATGCTACACCGTGAAATATTGTTAATTTCAGGAATCAGAGAGTGATAATTAGTGGAAGTTAAATTAAGAAATCATTTGAACTCGAGATTAAATCTAATTGGCTCATGTAATCACGTTTAAAAGATGACATTCAGTAAATTTGCAGTTTGAATCCTAACATTTACAACCATTTCTTCTAATCATTTTGTTGTTTTCTTATCTGAAAAAGAAGTAAAAAGTCTTTGGTATTACAATTCGAATACCCTAAGTTCACTATATCTAAAATTTAGTTGCTCCTTATTGAAGCAGCTAGCCCAAACATTATATTAATTGCTAGCACCATAAAAGTTGTTTTTCATAAAATAAAAACACTAGCAATAGGGTTATTCAACATTAAATTAACAAGAAAAAAAGTAATAATACTATCAAATTAATTCTATGGAGGTTTTTTTTACCATGCATTCACCTTGTTAATTAGTTATATGATCACTGTTGTTGATCACTAGAACCTTGTCCACCTTGTGGTCTTCCTCCTGTTATGTCTAGTGTTTTTATCTTGAATAGCTCAGGATTTAGTGAAGACTCCTCATCTGAGCAGTAGGGATTTAAATAGCGGTCACAACGTAATGTTACAATCGCTATTTTGAGGTTTTGGCTCCTTCCACAGCCGATATTCACGGTCGATATTTACCGAATTGACTACGGTAACATTCATTATGTCCGCAGTGATAAACACGATGCAACTGAAAACACATCCGCGACCGCAATTTAAATCTATACATTTGTTAGGTGGCTTGCTTCTGCAGACCAGGCAGTCCTTGTCTTGAATCTATTGATTTCACTTTGATGAACTGCTGAGGTTTGAAGAAATGCTGCTCTTCATGTTCATTTAATTAGTTGGGCTGGAACTTCTTGTACAAATTGGGAGAACGACGATGAACTCTGAGGTATGCCTCGAGGATTTTGGACCCAACGTTTCTCTTGGAATTGGAAGAAAGTTTCTTTAAGAGTTCTTGGAAATGTCTTGATTTGAAATCTTCTTGCCTTTCACTTGGGAGTTTCTCGATTGAAATGGCTTGCACTTTGGTGGACAATTCTCTAAGAAGCTCTTCCTTGTCATCAACGTTGAGTTTCTTGAACTCAAGGTTAAAAAAATCAGACCGAAAGTCAAATCGATCAGATTTTCGATTTTCAGTTTAAACGATTGGACCGGTCGGTTTGACAATCTTTTTTTACTTAAACACTAAGTTTGATGTTAAATAAGTATTAAATATAGTTAATAATTAACAAAAATATGCATTTGGTTTAATGATATTGTCTTTAATAAAAAAACTAAGAAGTTAAATGTTCAAATCTCATTAAATACAAATAAAATTTTGAAAAAATATATATATATATATATATATATATATAATCGATTTTTACCTGTTCAATCCGGTTTTTTATCGGTTTTTAACCGATTGAACCTGTTTTGTACCGATCCAATTTTAATATACTCGTCGAATCGAACAGATTATCGATTTTCGATTCAATCGATCTGACCGATCTATCATGTCCGATATTTTTTAATAAATGAGTGAACCTCCCCGGAAGGAGGCCTTGCTTGTTTTCCAACACTGGACTGCATGAATTTGGAGAAGATTTCCCATCATTACACCAAGGATTTGACATTGTGTATAGCTGTAAAGTCAAGAATTCTCTGCTCAAGAGGCTGGTATGACTTGAAGAGTTAAAGTACTGCATTGCTGCTATAGAACTACATAAAATCAGGCTAACCAGGTGAACATTCTTAATTTTAGCACAACTTGAAGTTCTTGTAAGTCTCTTTAGAAATTTCTAGGAAATTTGGACAGCTCATGAATTAATTTCATGGTGAGTAAAAAAATATGGTTAATTGAAAATTCCTCCCACCTAAATCATGGTAGAAGCAATCGATTTGTTTTAGCTTCAAAGCAACAACTTTCTAATCTCTTTGAATATTCTTTCTGAATTTGACTTTTCAAATGAAGTGCAAATAAATCTATTGAATCTTATCAAATATAAATGTTCTTTACAAGAATATTAATATGATGCATGGAATGTAAATTATGTAAGTTCTTCATGTTTGTACTTGTAATTATATCTGCAAATAGTTATTATTTTATAGATATCACCATCATTAATATAAGTAGATATCTTTACCAAGCTTGTATATATTCAAGTCTAAAACTCACCATGGAAACTTGTAAATATATATAGAAATTATGAGAAATTATCTCATCCACTTTCAATGAAGTTTTTAAACTCCACAAATAGGATTAGCAAAATGACACATATCTTTTAAAATATATTTTAAAAAAAATATATGTCCGTTTGTGAAATTAAAATTTTCAATGTCAATGTATCAAAAACGAACTCATATATATATATATATATATATATATATATATATATATATAAAGTTTGACAAAAATGAATTTATTATAAATGGGATGCTAATCAAATTTGAGCTATACAGTTATTGAGTTTCAAGATGAAAGTCTAGAATGTTGAGAGATGATAAAGTAGCTGAATTGTAGGTAGATCTGTACAAGGTCGGACAACTCGGCAGGCCCGACACGTACTGGGTTGGGTTTGGGTGAGCATTTTCATGATCCGGGTCGGTCCGATCCAGATCACTGTTCACATAATAAAAAAATATTATTTTTTAAAATTTAATTATAAAAATAAAAAATAAATAAATTATATATATATGATGAATAGTGTATTCGGAACGGTGGGTTGATCCGAGCCCGTCCAAAGTTGGGCCTGGGTAAAGAAATTCAAAAAATTTTAAACAACATCTCAGTCCGACCCATGAATAGATCTAATTGTAGGCTATCAAAAAATTTAAATGAATCTATAAAGTTAATCTACAAGTAAATCTACGAGCAGTTGGCCCATTAGAAGTCTAGCTCAAAACAAGAATGCTAGGGTATATCCAAGTAGCCCAAGTACCTTAATTATTCTTCGGAAAGATTTTACTACTATCTCTTTTCAATTTGTGATAATTTTCTCTCCCAACATTTCAAATGGCTAGACAGTCTACATTCTCTTAATCTATGTTATCCAAACTTGGTTGAATATAGGATATAGATATATGTCCGATACAAGTATATTTATTTTTTTAAGTGTTTTCATATATTTGGAGGATTATACTCCATATATATTATCTAATATGTATCAGATACAGGTGTCAGACAGATATACTTTAAAAAAAATAAAAGAACACGGATAACATAGCTTTATATATATATATATATATATATATATATATATAAACTACAATCTATCATATTAGTTATTAGAAATTTCTAAACAAAATGTGAAAAGTGTCTAATATATGTAAAATCTGGATAACATAGATTAGGAGTAGGAGGGCAGCTAGCTAAGGCTGACATGAATGACAATGGGATGTCAAAGTAAGTGTGCTTGAATCCTGCCCATCGAACATGCCAATCGTTCCTGTAATACTAATTCACATCCTCAAAAAGCTTTGATAGATAGCTCATCTCTATATCAAATGCCATATCTTTGCGTACATTGTTAAAGAAACGAGCAATTTCCTCGTCTGTTCCAAAAATAGTTGTCGATTATTTACTTTTCTACTTGCCTAATTAGCCAGAAGCTTTGGAAAGTTATGAGTATATGGGTACAAAACTAGTCTTGGAAGCAGGGTAATCTTCAGTGGTTTTTGGTTTTCTGTTTTGTTTTCACATATTGTCCATGTTTTTTATTCTGTTCTGTAGGTTTGGTTTAAGGTGATTATGGCTTGATATTTGTTCTTTAGGAGTTCTATTTCCCTGAGTGTAGCGAGCTATCTCTTGTGACTAGTCTTGGTGCTAGATTTCACTCATTTGGATTTTTAATAAAATCTATTTGGCTTAAAAAAAAAAAATCCGGCATCACTAGATCAGGGATTTAAATAGCAGTCGCAATGCGATGTTACGGTCGTTATTTAGTGGTTTTAGCTCCTTCCATCGTCGATATTCACGGCCGATATTTACCGCAATTGAGTGCAATAGCATTCATTATGTCCGCAACCGTGATAAATGCAACGCGATCGAAAACGCTTCTACGACCACAATTTAAATCCCTAGCGTAGATTAAACATCCCATGAAGGTAGCATACGTGCGTTGTAACAATATTGCTGAAAAGCAACTCAATTTGAGGAAGACTTGGTTGTAAAATCATCTATATATATATTTTGTCAAAAGTGGGATTTAAAGCACCCCCCATTGCTAAATTTAACGTCCAAGAAGCTGCCACTCTTCCCTAACTTGAATTGAATTATGTTGAGAAAAGCTTAGAGTAGATAACTCTAATTTTACCACTCAAAGAAGAAAGTTTAGATTTTAGGAAAACTCACAAATGCTCACACTTCACTCTAGACTACACTCTTTAGAGAAGAACTCTTTAGGAAAACTTAGAACTTTTATTGCTTATTGAAGCTTACTACTTGATGATTTACAAATGCAAGGGAGGGGGGTATTTATACAATACCAAGACAAACACAAGCCACACAAATATAAAATCTAAATAAATTACAACCACCCATTGTTGTTTAATAACAACCACACATTTAAATCACACAACTATAACCACACATTAAACCACACAATTACAACCACACATTAAACCACACAACTACAACCACACATTAAACCACACAATTACAACCACACATTAAACCACACAACTACAACCACACATTAAACCACACAATTTCAACCACACATTGTTAGGCTTTTATTTTTTTCTTGGGCTGGTATTGGACAATTTAACACTCCCCCTCAATACCAGCTCTTCCTCTTTGCACCATGTTGAGTTGACGACGAAACATTTCAAATTTGTTGATACTCAAACCTTTTGTGAATAAATCTGCCATTTGATCATCTGTCTTGATCTGCTTCATCTCAATCTCTTCTTGTAGAACCTTTTCTCTGATAAAGTGATAATGCACTTCTATATGTTTGGTTCTTGCGTGAAAGACTGGATTTTCTGCCAAACGAATTGCTGACTGGTTGTCGCAATACAACGGAACTGCATAATCTACTGGTTGATGTAGATCACTCATTAGTTGTATCAGCCACGTACACTCTTGAGCTGCCATTGCTGCTGCTCGATACTCAGCTTCGGTAGTTGACAATGATACCGTTGGTTGTCTCTTACTGCACCAAGAAATTGTTCCAGAACCAAGTTTAAACATGTACCCAGTTGTTGATCTTCTGGTGTCATGATCTCCTGCATAGTCAGCATCACAATAACCAACTAACTTACAGTCTTCACCTTTCTTGTACAAAAGACCATAATCTATTGTACTTTTCACATATCTCAGTATTCGTCGAACTGCTTCTAAATGAGGCTTCTTCGGATTTTGCATATACCGACTCATCACACCAACTGTATAAGAAATGTCAGGTCGAGTCAAGGTTAAGTAGATCAGGCTACCTACCAATTGTCGATACATAGTTGCATCTTCCAAGTCTTTGCCTTCAAGTGCACACATCTTGCCATTTGGTTCCATCGGTGTTGAAATTGGCTTGCTCTGGAGCATTCCAAACCTTTTTAGCAAATCTTTAGAATATTTTTGTTGACAGAGAAATATTCCTTCTTGTCTGTGATCAACCTCTAGACCAAGAAAGTGCTTGAGTTGTCCAAGTTCTTTCATTTGGAAACGAACTGATAAATTCTCCTTGGTTTGAAGAATTTCTGCCTCATAATCACCAGTTATGATTAAATCATCCACATATATCAATACGATAGCTAGCTTTCCTCCATTAGCTTTGACAAACAAGCTGGAATCTGCAGGTGTCACTGAATAACCACTATGAATTAAAAATTCAGCAATCTTACCATACCATGCTCTAGGTGCTTGTTTCAATCCGTAAAGTGCCTTTCGCAGCTTACACACATGCTCAGGATGATTTTGGTTTTGAAATCCCAATGGTTGAATCATGTAGATTTCCCGATCTAGCTCTCCATGAAGGAATGCATTCTTCACATCCATCTGCCACAAGTTCCAGTCTTTGTTGGCTGCAAGGGCAAGTAGGACTCGTACGGTTGTAAGTCTTGCCACCGGACTAAACGTTTCATCATAGTCTAGCTCATACTTCTGAGAGAAACCACGAGCCACCAACCGTGCCTTGTACCTTTCAATCGACCCATCTGGACGATGTTTTATCTTGTAAACCCACTTGCAGGATATGGGTTTCACATCTCTTGGTTTTGGCACTAGATCCCAAGTCTGATTCTGCTCAAGCGCAGTGATCTCTTCTTTCATAGCCATAATCCACTCAGAACTCTGTGATGCTTCTTCAAACGTCTCAGGTTCTGTTGCAATTGGTTCTTCCACTATGGCTGCATTAGCATATTTGGGATTTGGCTTCCGTGCTCTTGTTGTCCTTCGGATTTGTGATTGTGGAGATGGTTCTTCCACTTCACTCGATCTAACATCTGGTTGATACACACCAGTTTGCCAAGGACTCTGGACTAACACTTGCTCGTCATCGTCATCATCACATAGGTCTTCTACTTCGTCTGAAGTTGATTGAAGTTGGACAGTATACTCTCCCATTTTCTGTTGTAGCATGTCTTCAAATTCTTTTGAATCTGACAACACCTCCTTTTCTGAGGACCACCAAGAAGATGCTTCATCGAATACCACATTGCGTGAAGTGTAACATCTTCCACTCGTAGGATCACAACATTTCCACCCTTTCCTTTGGTTGTCGTATCCCACAAAGATACACCTAGTTGCTTTCTTATCAAACTTGCTACGTAAATGATCAGGAACAAATACATAACATACACAACCAAATACTCGAAAGTAGCTGACTGAAGGTTTCATTTTCCACAATTTCTCAAAGGGTGAAACAAACTCTAACCTTGGTTGAGGAAGTTTGTTGATCACATGGGCTGCGGTTCTCATAGCTTCGGCCCAAAATCTTCCGGGTACATTCTTTGCATGCAGCATACTCCGACAAATTTCTGCAAGATGCCGATTCTTTCTCTCTGCTACACCATTCTGTTGTGGTGTATTGACACAAGTATACTGATGACGTATGTTGCATTCTCGTAGGTATTGAGAGAATTCGCCTGAGCTATATTCTCCTCCATTGTCTGTGCGCAAGCAACATATCTTCTTTCCCACTTCTCCTTCAACTATCTCTTTGAACTCTTTAAACTTTGAGAAAGTGTCAGACTTTTCTTTCATAAAGAAAACCCACACATACCTGGAGAAATCATCAATAAACGTCACCATGTACCGCATTCCACTAATTGATGGTTGCTTAACGGGCCCAAATACATCAGAGTGAACTAACTCTAATGGTTCTTTTGCTTTAAACTTTGACTCCTCGTATGGCAATTGGTGTGCTTTACCATATTGGCATCCTGCACAAACTGTGTCTGTTCTTATGTCAAGCTGAGGAAGTCCCTTAAGCATCGACTTCTTCATCATCATACTTAGCTTGGAATAACTAACATGACCTAACCGCATGTGCCATAAATCTGCTGTATCGCTCCTTCTTGTCTTGTCTACATATGCTGACTCTGCTGACATCACGTAGACTGACTCCAGACGTCGTCCTTCCATCATCGGCTGTCCTGAGATTTTGAGATCACGATATACCTTCACATCCCTTGGACCAAACAGAATATGATGACCTGACGATGTTAATTGTGCCACTGAAAGCAAATTTTTCTTCATGCCTTGGACATGGTAAACATCTTGTAGTGGTACCTGATTATGACTATATCGAGGTGCTATTACCGTCTTACCGATGTGAGTAATCGGTAATCTTGAATTATCAGCTGTCACAACAATGCGATTTCCCTTGTATTCTGACAGGTTCTGCAACTTCTGTTTATCGCCTGTCATGTGATTTGAGCAACCTGAATCGACAATCCAGTCATTCTCATAGTCAATTCGGTCAGCCGTTGTTACTGTGAGAGCTAACTCTTCCTCTTCCATAGCAAAAAATGCTTCAGCGTCCCAATCATCTTCGCTTTTCTCCTTTGTACTAGAAGTAGCAGCATTGCTCTCAGTGGGCCTTTTGTTAAACCAACAATCTTTTGCCATGTGACCTTTCTTGTCACAGTTGTAACAGTTACCTTCAAATCTTTTATTGTTGCTACGATTCTTTGAAGCTCCCCCTGGACGAGAGCTCCCTTCTCCTTGATGACTTTTTGTCTTGTCACCATACTTTTTAGATCCACCACCGACGTGCTGTTTGAATTTGCCTTTGCTTTTGTTGGTGTAGAGTGCTTCCTCTTCACTTTTCAACGAGACCCCTCCCATTTGCTTGGCCATAGATTCTTGACCAACGAGCAAATTTTCAAACTCTACAAGTGATGGTTGAGTTGGCCATCCTTGTATAGCGGCAACGAAGCTGCGATATTCGGGCCTCAAACCATGGATAATTATTCTTTTTACCCTGGTATCTCCAATAGCGGCTGTAGGATCTAAATCAGAAATTTCACGGCATAACGTTTTTACCTTGTGAAAGTATTGAGCAATCGGTATATCTCGTTGTGCAACTGATAACAATTCATTCTCAAGAAGTTGAAGTCTTGTGTCATTCTTTCTCGAAAAGAGTGCATCTAAAGTATCCCACGCTTCTTTTGGCGTTTCTAGCTTTTGTATGTGTTCCAACATTTCTTCTTCAACTGTGGTCTTAAGGGCAAACATGGCTTTACCCACTTTAATCTTCCATTTGCGCAAGGTTCCTTGAGCATCTTCTTGCTCGGGCTTCGTAACTTCACTACCACCAACGACTTCCCAAAGGTCTTGACCTTGTAGGTAAGACATCATACACGTCTTCCACGTGTTGTAATTTTTGTGATTGAGCTTCTTGATTCCTCCAACTACTTGAAGATCACCCATCGTGTCGGCAAGACTAACAATACCGAACAAGCTTGATTTTGAGACACAAACTTGTAGAGTACAAACTCCTCACAACTCAAGAACGCTCAAACCAAAAATAGTACCTGAATAACTATTTCACCGTGAATAGTACCGTATACGTGAACAGTATTGTACGTATGTCATACACTAGAACAAATCCAGTATACGTTAACAATTACTGCAAAAGTATACAACCACACGTATGAATAGTAACTGTATCTGTGAATAGTGACCGTATACTGGAACAATGACCGTAGCCCGTGAATAGTGCACCAGGTAGGTTCCCAGGAAAGAGAGGTGGGTCACTGATAGACACACTTAAATACCAAGTCTTTCCTAGCCAGAACTTCCCTAGACACTTTCACACTACCACACTTTATTTCCAGCAACAAGAATAATTCTTTTCTGATGTGGAAGATCAGACAATACTGCAACCACAGAGCATACTAAGAACCAACACTTTCACTGCAGCGGAATAAGGACCACGAACCAATGGCTCTGATACCAATTGTTGAGAAAAGCTTAGAGTAGATAACTCTAATTTTACCACTCAAAGAAGAAAGTTTAGATTTTAGGAAAACTCACAAATGCTCACACTTCACTCTAGACTACACTCTTTAGAGAAGAACTCTTTAGGAAAACTTAGAACTTTTATTGCTTATTGAAGCTTACTACTTGATGATTTACAAATGCAAGGGAGGGGGGTATTTATACAATACCAAGACAAACACAAGCCACACAAATATAAAATCTAAATAAATTACAACCACCCATTGTTGTTTAATAACAACCACACATTTAAATCACACAACTATAACCACACATTAAACCACACAATTACAACCACACATTAAACCACACAACTACAACCACACATTAAACCACACAATTACAACCACACATTAAACCACACAACTACAACCACACATTAAACCACACAATTTCAACCACACATTGTTAGGCTTTTATTTTTTTCTTGGGCTGGTATTGGACAATTTAACAAATTACTGGTAGATGAAGCTTTCTGGATGGGATCCATTGAAGGAATGTGGATGTTTCTTCGGGCGAACTACTCTTTCTTGATGTTTTTGTAAAGAAACAATAAAAATAGAGGAAAAAACAGCAAAAAAATAAATAAATTAAAACACCAAAATTTACGTGATTCGACCAATTATGCTTACGTTCAAAGAGTTGCAGAATTTTATTATTATTTTTAAAAATAATATATATGCGACAACTATTATAGGATTTTTAACCAAAGCTACTAAATCCTATAAATATCCTAAAATATATCGGCTTTCACATCTGTTTCATAGAGTAAGGCTTCCAAACGAGTCGGATTATCAATTTAATTGCCACATAAAAAAAAAAAAAAAAACTAGACTCTACATAAAAAACCCAACAATTTCTTTAGTCGGACTAGTATTGTTTCTTGATGTTTCTTCAAAGGAATTACTATTTATTGATGTTTCTTCAGAGGAAGGTGGAAGAAAAGAAAACTCAGAGGAAGGTGGAAGAAAAGAAAACTCATTTGAAACAGATCAAGTAAATGTTGCATTGATATCATGAAGCATTCACCCTTTTTATTTTTTTTATGTTTAATTAAAAAGAGAGTTGTTAGTTGGTTATGGGGTCCTAATTTCATAATAAAGTTGTAAAAATGCAATAATCAAATTTCCAATAAATTAAATTTAACAATCAAAGGAAAATAGTCTAAACATGAATATTTTTAACAATTAAAAAAAATCTTCGTAATATTGGATAAAATATAAATACCAATAATCATACTCTAATTGTAAAAAATATACCAATAATGTCTTTCGAAAAGGAACGTGTGATCGGTTAATAGATTATTGAATTTTTAATTTTAATAATTAAAATTTAATTTTTAATAATTTTAAATATCAAAAAATGAAAAATAAAAGTAAAAAGTGAACTTATTATATACATAAAATTACCCAACATACTCACTTTTTTTCTCTTTTTCATTTTTCATCCCAATTTGTAGAAATTTAAGATGCAAATTGCAATGTCAAGTATTTTTGGAATTTTGGATGGGAGTATATCTCTCATTTCATATGTCCAAATTAAATGAAAAGAATGGCCAATGACTATGACCTATCAACTTCTTGGATTAGGATATTTTGGCACTTCTTCCTTTATTTCTGAGTTTACTTTGACTTACAATTAATTGTAAAATTATGCAATTTCAATCAATTAATTATGGGTAGAGGTGATAAAATAAATCTGAAACAAAAATAAGTAAAACCCAAAATATCTCGAATCTGAAATAATCAGAATTCAATTGGTTCGGTTCAAAGTAATAATCTGAACTTAATACTAATTATTAAAATTAATGATTTTTTAATTAAAAATTTAATTACTAATTTTATTGTAATTTAAACAGAAACTCAATATATATATTTACAAAAGAGATCAAGTTATTAATTTGTTTTACATTTTTTTTTTATAATTTCAGATACAATTAATACTTTCACAAAGTTCCAAATCTATTATATATTCTTATATTTTTATCAAAAATCGTATCATTTTCAATATATAATAACGGTTCCAATTTTATTATTATTAAATTTATAATTAGACATTTTCAATAAACTTATATACATGATCTACGTCAATAAAATATAAAATTCAATGATTTGATTATAAAACATAAATAGTATAAAAATATATAAAATAATATAAAATTAAATTAATTTTACAATGATGTAAATAAATCTCTTCTCATGTATATACATATATAATTTATATATATATATATATATATTTAGTTATGGTTTTGTTTGGAGGTCAAGTGGCTTTCTTTGGTACATAAGCCAAGTAGTTGATAATTATTAAAGTTGAAATATATTGCAAGTGTAGGTAATTAAATAATTAAATATTATTTTATTATTTAAGTTTAAATTTTGAATTAAACTAATTAACTACTTCAACAATTATATCTGTTTGTAGAAACGGCCTGAACAATTATATATATGTACAAATAAACTTTTAATTGTGTTTAAATAGGAAACCTCTAGATCAATTTGAGCCAGAAACAACATAAGTTCAATCTCTCCTCCTCTAACATTTTTCTCCGTATTGCTTTCTATTGTTTTGCTCTAGAAAAACTCTATGTAAATAAGATATATAGTTTTGCCAAATGCGGATAAGTGTTTAATGGATTGATTTCGTTAATACAAAATACGAACAAATTCTGAACTTCATGTATCCTCAAAGTTTATTGCATTTAACCCTTTTGCAAAGGTGAATAAAGTCTTAAGGTGACAATTGATACACGTCTTGAATTCATACCTTAATTTTTCTGTTTTTCATACTTTTGATCTGACATAAAGTCGCTTATATGTACATGTATTTACAAGATATATAAGTTAGATTAATCTCTTTTCGCATCTCCCTTTTATTCAGATAATCATACACTGAATCTCAATATACTTAAATATTTTTTAACTTCTAATTTTTTTTATAAAAAAAAAAAAAAAAAATCATACCAAGTTAAACAGAATCTAGGAAATCATATACTATCAAGTTATAGCAATAAATAATCTTATTCAAGTATGGTTTGGAGTTACTTGAACTTGGATATGAGTGTTGAATACGAGTATTTATTTGATATGGGTATATTTAATTTTTTAAAAGTTTTTTCTTGTATTTGGAGAGCCCTTAAAAGATAATATTCCTATATTTATGTCCGGATCTGCATCGAACACAAATTTTAGACACGAGTATTTAAAAAAAAATGAAGAGTGGGAGGTTTGAAATGTATGGAATGTATAGTTGCATGTAGTGCAAACACCAAATCTCCAAGATTATCTAGATCAGTATGAACTCGCCTATTGGATAGTAGAAATGTTAGGAAAAGATTTGCTATATATTATATTATAAACAGAATATATATATATATATATATATATATATACTTGAACTTACAGATTACACCAAAAAATTGAAAAGAAGACTTACATAAATTGATTTGGAACACTAATCTATTTATTCAACAAGCTAAAGTCATTCTTTGTTTTATGTGGGATTCTATACCATACACTACATCAACTAACTTTCTTCATTTTTAAGTGGGTACTTAGAGATGAATTTCTCATTCAACATTGATATCAATTATGTATATAAATTATATACCATGTATTTACTTACGACAATCTACGTATTAAAATAAATATTTCATATTTAAACATAAAAAAATAATCATCGATATCCAACAAGAAAATGAAACAGCATGGGCTCAAAGAAAATCTACAACTGGTCATTGGTTTAGAGATTTTATGGTACAGACGTACAGTATTAGCTGGTGTCATATAATGTACACTAAAAAAAGGGTCATTGGTTTAGAGATTTTATGGTACAGACGTACAGTATTAGCTGGTGTCATATAATGTACACTAATACCCTCTCTACTCTTGCCAAAAACTTATTGAAAAGGGGAAAAAAAAAAGGCAGAAAAATTGCAATCTAAAACTGACATATGAATGATTACTGTCAATCTTTATTCTGTATGATCAGTTATAAGTGATCTCCCCATAAATCAATGTTAATGGTAGCAGCTGTATCATCATCCCAATGATCAATTTCTCTTTGCAATGCTGGTGGAGTGAGGAGCATACCCTCTGCCATGCTATCGAGTAAACCTGGCATGTTAAACAATGCTTCCTCATCGATGAACAATGGATTATTAGACTGATCATTAGCCTTGCTTTCCAAGCTCTCACTATGATCCAATACTGAAAAATATTGATCTAAAACTTTCTTTCCTTGATCATTCAAACAAGGTTTTTTCTCATTGGAAATTGGGGTCGATGAACAACCTTGACGTTGATCAATGTTTGTTGAATATGAAGAACAACATGTTGTTGGCCTAAAAGCCTCAGCAGCAGCAAGAGCAGCCGATTGTATATCCTTAGCTGAAGAAGACTTAGCCCGAGGAAGAATCGAAGCTGAGTCAGGAAAATTAAGAACAGCAGATTTGCCTCTAAGCGCTAAGGCGGCAACATCATAAGCCCTAGCTGCCATTTCAGGAGTAAGGAAAGTCCCCAACCAAATCCTTGATTTCTTGTAAGGTTCACGCACTTCGCACACCCATTTATTCCCTTTCCTTTGCCGTACACCTCTAAACACTGGGTGTCGCGTCTCCTTAAACTTCTTCCTACCAGCTTTTCGCTTGTGGGAAACAGGCAATATTAATGCCTGATCAGCTAATGAGGATTCTGAATCAGGGCTGCATGGCTTGCATGAAGAAGATGAAGAAGGTGAAGAAGAAGAATCAAGCTCCAAGTACTCCATTTTAGCTATACCAAAAAGAGAAAATCCAATTTCCCCAAGATGATTCTTTCAAGTAAATTGAATTATATAAGTAGAAGAAAGTTGAAAAAAGATTAGTAGTGAAGTGAAGAGAGTGAGACAAAATCAGAAAACAGTCTATATAAAAACAGGTAATAGGAAGGGGATAGAAAAAGGGTGGGGATTTGAAAGAGAATGAAATCCGCGAATTGGACATGGAGTCAGACACGGGGCGGCATGGCTTTGGTTTGGACACGTGAAAAAGAAAAAACAGGGATTCGATGAAATTCATGAGCAAATGTGAAATGCGAGAAATTAAAACATTATTGGCTAAAATACTAAAAGGGCCTTAAATTATATCACTTTATTCAGGTAAGCTTTTATATTTTTAATGTAGCCAATTAAGCTCTTATATTTTGATTTTTATTCAAATAAATCCTTATTTTAAATGAAAAATTAATTTATATTAGGGTTTAATTAGGTATTAAAAGTTTATTTTAGTACAAATTAAAGGTTAAATACTTATATGAATACAATAAAAATATAAAGGTTTAACTAAGTAAAATGATAAAGTTCAAAGATTTTTTATTTTATTTTTAATTTTAGCCAACATTATTTTTGGATAACAATTGGAATATTTTGAACTGTAGTAGAATGGTGAAAAATGGAAGATATCAAAACGATGTGAAATGTTAATAAATGTCTAATTATATTGATTAAACTGATATTTATAAAAACAAAAATATAATTAATAAATTATTTTTTAAAATTCAATAAAATTAATATATTAAATATAAGATATTTTTTAATTAATAATTAAATAATTATTAACCCGTACCTATAAAAATAAATTAAAAAAACCAAAAAATAAAAAGGCTTAAACATGTGTGTCTTTTATCTTTTTTTTTAGTCCTCTCCTTACTATTACTTTGATTGATGTTTTTTTTTTTTTTTTTTCGGTACTTAAAAACTCCCTGTACTATTAGGAAAAGTGCAATTTAGTTCCTATACTCAAAATGTAAGTAATTTAATCTTTATACTATTGAATTTGAAGCAAAAGAGTAAAATCGTTAACGGTGTTAACATCTACCATGAAAATGCTGACGTGTCACACCAACATCTGAAAAATTTATGACATGGCACGTTAAACTGCTGACGTGTAATTTAATCATGATTTTTTTTGCTGACGTGAAAATTAATAAAATAATCTTTTACTAAAATTTAATTTTTTTAAACATTGCATAAATAAATAGTAATGTTTAAAAAATATATAATTTTAATAAAAAAAAAAATTTTATTAATTTTCATGTCAGCAAAAAAAATCATGTTTAAAATTACACGTCAGCATTTTAACATGCCACATCATAAAATTGTTAGATGTTACTGTGACACGTTAGAATTTTCACGGTAAATATTAACACCGTTAATAATTTTACTCTTTTACTTTAAATTTAATAGTATAAGGATTAAATTATTTATATAAGTATAGAAACTAAATTGCATCTTTCCTAATAATATAAGGTTTGACCCTTTTTTTTTGGACAAATAATGATACACTTCCTTTCATGCTTATAATAATATCTTCAAAGTGTCTAATGTGTTTAGACTGTTCTGGAGAATATATATACAAACGAAAATAAAAAAGATGGAGAGAAAATATTTTATTTATCATCAGTGGAGATTTTAAATTTTATAAATGAGATTAAAAAAGTGACATGTATCTTTTAAAATATATTTAAAAAATAAATGAAACATGTGACAGTTTTTTAATCATTTAAAAATTTCTTTGTTAATATATCAAAAACTAACTCAAAAGTATATATGTATAATTTATGTATAAAGTTGAGATGTTTTTCTTCTTTTTTTTAGTGATTTAATTGAGATAAGTACTAAAAATTGGTTTTTTTTTTTTTACTTATTTTTATAATTAATCAAATTGCATCCTTCTCTTCTCTTTTTTTTTTTTTTTTCCTGGAGAGATGGATTCAATTGATCATAATTTAGGTATTATAAATATGAATTACAATTAAGTTTTGAAAATTATTATAAGCATGAATGAAAAAGTAATCTACTTTAGTAATAGTAGTGTAACCATAATTAATAAAGAAAACCGTCCACTACTAGTCACTAGACCTGCTAAAGGTCGGACAACCCACCCAACCGAGCAGACTCAGCCTGTATTCGGTCGGGCCTGAGCAGGGATTTTAGTGATCCGGTCTGACCCGGATCACTGTTCTAATAAAAAAAAATTTAATTTTAAATATATATATATATTTAAATATAATTAACAGTAAATATGGGCTGACGGGCCGGGCCTAGGCAAAGGCATCAAAAAAAATTCGGGTCGCGGCCCGGCCCATGAGCACCTCAACTAGTCACTTGCTAATTAATTTAACAACGAATAGCTATTAGATTAGAAGTGTTCATAAGTTGGATTGAATCGGACCAGATTCGAATAGCAAAAAATTTATTTACTTAGGTTTGGCTCGTTTCATTATTTGAAATATTTTAAAAAATTATTTTTATATCAATATTTATATAATTTTATAATAAAACTTAAATAAATTTTTTTATGAATTAAATAGTAATCCGGGCAGGGGCGAAGCCAGAAATATTGACGAGGGGGGTCGAAATTAGATTTACTCATAGGCCGAGGCGCGGCCTAGAATTTTTTTCAACTTTACCCAAGCTCGACCCGGGTCGGGCTCAAACCGACCCGCTGGCCTGTTTCACTGTTTATTTAATATTAAAAAAATCATTTTTATATTAATATAATTAAATTTAAATAAACAAATATTTTATTTTTATTTAAAAAGTGATCTGAATCGGCCCGGATCACAAAAAACTTGCCCAGGCCTGGCCCAAGAGCAGGTACAACCAGAATATACATATAAAGATTTAAAGTAAAAATAAAAATCGTGTACGAAATAAACCTATCCAAGGATAGGGTTATTCGTTGGCTCGAATCGGGTCGGGCAAGTAAAAATTTTTGCTATAGGAGCCTAACTCGACTCTGTCCATGGAAAACTCTAGTATAAAATTATTAAATTTAAATATTATATATGATATTAAATTTGCTAACAATATATAATTTCCTTATAATGAAATAATTTTTTTAAAATTTTTAAATATTATAATTCATGTTGCATATGAAAAAAAATTTAATATGAAATAAAGTCTCAACGTCAAAAAAAATTATTGTCTTAAAATATGCATAAAATTATTTCATATTATAAAAGGAAATCATAAGATTACATATATTTAGAAAAATCAAAATAAGTTAAATGCACAATTCGTATTAGATATTGTAATTGTTTTTTTTTTTTTTCCTTATGAGCATAGAATGAAAAATATTAAACAAAATAATTAATGTTAATGCATCTATTTAATTGATTGAAAAGGTAAATACTAAATAGAAAGAATTAAGCTAATAATAATGAATGAGGTTTAAATTAAAAATGTTGCCAAATTTATTATATCAAATAAATTCTATAAATAGGAGGCAAATTGAAGGGATCAAACAAAATTTAGAAGGACCAAACATGATTTTATTTTTAAAATTTTAAGAGGGGCCAAATTGAAAGCCAAACAAAAATTGAAGGACCTAAATATAATTTTTTTCATTATATAAAAAAATCTTTAAAAAATTAAGGGGGCCAAAGCCCCTGCTTGACCCTTTATTTTCGCCCCTGAATTCGAGTCATGTCGGATAGGATTATAATTTTTTTATCCCAAATCCAACTCAATTCGAATCAAATCTATTGGATTGAACTGATAATCCGACTCGTGGACAGATTTATACTAGATATCTTTGATATATATATATATATATATATATATGTATATATATATATATATATACATATATATATATATATATATATATATGCCGACTAACAACTCCAAAAGGAGGATTATACATACACTTATAAATAAGAAAAGTTACTACTTATTATCTTTAACCATATATTTTCTTCTGGTTGCTTTCTTAATTAAGAAGAGTTAGAAAAGCCAAAAATATGAAAAAGAATAAGAAATAGAATCGTATATTTGATTAAGAAAGAGTAATAACTATAATATGTTAATTAGTAAAATCATATATTTAAAATTTTAGTTTAGTTCTCCAAAAGCTTTTTTTTTTTTTTTTTGTTGCCTTTTGTATCTAAATGCAGTTTTTTAAATTAAAAATCAACGGTCTAAATGAAAATAAAATGCTGCATTACTAAATAATTATGTACATATAATACTCAAACTTTTTATCACGTTGTTTTGATTTTATCTAATGTAATTATTTAATTGAGTTAATATAAAAATTATTATTAATTAATTGAGTCGCTATCTTATAACTAATACTCAAATTAGTTATTCAAGATAAATTATCACATTCATTGACAATCAAATTATTAGACTTCACAAGTAAACTTAGTAGGGTGACACATACTTTTTGCAATATAATAAAAAATAATAATTAAAAAAAAATTGAATATATGATAATTTCTTAACTCGTTTGTGAAGTTAATTTTTTTTTTATCATAAATGTATTAAAAAAAACAAACTCTTATAAAAATCATATACTTTTCGTGTCACATTTGACATGGAAGTCGGCCCTTAGACATATGGTTTCAATTGTACATCTAATCCAGGTGAAAAAGTTGGTATACTTTTCGTCTTAATTCATTGAATTAGACTTTTTTTTATATGAAGAAAGGACATTCTGAAATAGAAGTGATTTTAGAGAATTTCAAACGTATTAAATGTTATTTTTAAATATGATTACATGAATCAGTTGAGATAATTTTAAATTTTATTGAATTATAATTTTTTTGGGTTAACGGGCAAATTTATCATCGTAGTATAGGTGGATATTGAAATTTGCCACCATACTTTATGTTGATTGATATTTGTCATTGTATTTTTGAGATTAGAGCAAAGTTGTCACTAAACTTTTATTTGATTGAATTTACCACTAAACTTTGATTTTTGATTTAAATTTGCCACTCAAGTTTGATTTTGAAATATTTAAAGATAAAATTAATTTATAAAAAATATTAAAAATTAAAAAGTAACAAAATTTTTATATTATAAAAAATAAAGCTTAAACTTTTTTATCATTATTTATTAATTAATTTATTAAATTTTAATTATTAAAATAAAATATTTGAAAGAATTTTTTTTATTAAATTTTGATTTAAAATCATCCAAGATTAAAATTGAGTGGCAAAATTCAATCAAAAATCTAAATCTGGTGGCAAAATTAGAGTGACAAAATTCAATATTGAGTTAAAGTATAGTGGCAAATTTGCATTTAATCTCAAAAATACAATGACAAATATCAATCAAAATAAAGTGTAGTGACAAATTTTAATATCAACTTATAGTGTGATGGCAAATTTACCTCTTAATTCTTTTTTTTTTTTTATATGAAGAAAGTCGCAATCTGACATAAAAAAAAGTGGTTGTAAAAATTTTCAAACGTACTAAATATCATATTTTAAATATGATTACATTAAACAATTTAAATAACCCCGGATTTCATTGAATTAGACTTTGAATTATTTTATCTCCTCCTCTGCTGAATGCCAAAACTCGATCTGAATTCTCTAATCTCTCCTTATTTTGTGGGCGGTTGTGAACAAAACGATTGCCTATGTTAACTGAACCAATGTGAAACCAAAATTTTGTCGTGCTTTAAAACTATACAAAAATTGTGTCCTTATTTTGTCGACTTGGTTTGTGACTTTGTGTGATGGAAATTAAATTCATAGTCCCAATCCCAAAATCATCCAATTGTTAGTAGTTGTACATTATATCATCATATCAAATCTCGTTGAAGCAGTTGTGTCCATCTCTATTAAAGAAGATATGCTAAAGAGCTGAATAGCTCGGCCAGCTCGTCTCAATTCGTATTGGGTCAGATTTGAATAAAAAAAATTATGATTCGATTCAGTTTGACTTAAATCATTGTTCATATAATAAAAAATATTTTTTATTTAAATTTAATTATAAAAATATATAAATATTAATATAAAAAAAAAATTAAACAGTAAACAAGGCCGGTCAAAGCCTGTTCAAAGTCGAACCTGGATAAGGAAATTAAAAAAATATCAAGTCACGACCCGACCCGACCAAGCCTATAAGCAGGTTATTCAAACTTCTTTTTTTTAGGGTTAAATTAATTATTTTTTAAAGTATCGAATCTGTTTTAATCTAACGATTGTGTTACAAAATAGCACATTTTATTATATAACTCAATTAGTAATTTTTCTTAATTTTTTTTTATCAAACTGAATTTAATATTCTATTAATAAAACATTTGATTGTTGACGTAAATATAAATTTTTTTTTGTTAATTATGATCCTATTTTCAGCAAACCCATTTTTCCTCTCTTAAAAAAAGTTGATTATCAAAAAGTCAACTAAAGTCAACAAAAAAATGACGTTGTTCTATTCCGTATAAAAATTAAAATGATTAATTAGCGGTTTAATGAAAAAATCATATGAACGATTTAGTGGAGGGAAAATTTTACCGACCAAATAAAACATGACTCTCCTAAGTAAAAGAAAATTGAAAACATTATACATGCTGTGCACATGACATAAGCAGTATTAATCACCGGCATTAATAAAAACATTTTTTATTCTATTATAATAATTATAATAAAATAAATGTTGAGGAATAGTGATATTGAATAGGATGTCGATTGAAGAAGCCAACTCTCACACACTTGAACCTAGGGGTGTAAATGAGACACTGGTGCTCGCAAGCTATTCGAGTTCGGCTCGAAAAAAAATTCGAATTCGATTCGGTCATTATCGAGCCGAGCTCGAGCTCGAGCAGCTCGAGCTATCGAGCGAGCCGAATTCGAGTATCTCAATACTCGATTCGAGCTGCTCGCGAGCCTAATCGAGCTTTTGATTTTATAATATATATTTTTATAATAATTTACTATATTACCCTTATTATTTAAATGTAAAAAAATTGTATATGAAACGAGTTCGAGCTCGAACTCGAGCTCGAGCTCGAGTACATAAATTGAGTAAACGAGCTTTATCGAGCCGAGCTCGAATAGTTCGATTATATCTCGAGCCGAGCTCGAGCTTGAAAAATGGTATTCGGTCGAGCTCGAGCCGAGTTTCGAGCAGCGAGTTTCGAGTCGAGCTCGAGCTCGAGCAGCTCACTATTCGAGCTCGGCTCGACTCGATTACAGCCCTACTTGAACCTAACCTTTGAATATGAAATCAAATATCTTAATGTACTAAGTACGGGTAGACTTGCTCATGACCGGACTAGACTCAGACAAGATATTAATAATATTTGTGTCTATCTTGGTTCGGTCCGATTCGAAATATAAACAAATTTTTGTGTCCAAACCCGGCCTCTATTATCAAAGGGGTACCTAGGCTCGGTCTGCCCAATATTTTTTTTTATTTAAAAAAATAATGAGTTTTATATTAAGCATAAAAAATTTCTGTTATGAAGCGATCAATTTTATAAACATTGGCTGCTCAAATTAAATGAATGCTAAGGAAATTAGCTTCTGGTTTTTGGTGTCAACTGCAGTAAGAACAATTTCAATAAGAACGGTGAGAACGGTTTTCTTTATAACCGTCAGATCAAATATATTATCATCCAACCGATGATATGTCCACATCATTTATATAAATGCAACTGGTGACTTGAACCACCAAATCACCTGATTTAATTGCTATTGAAAGATCTGACAATCAGAACCTTATTTCAGCACTAAATTGCAAGTAAAATTGTAGGCACTTTAATAGCTTCACATTCAGTTTGCACTTGAAAAAAAAAAGTTCAGTTTTGGTGGAAACTTCACTGCTAGATGGCACCATACATTATTTTGTATTTACATTTGGAGCCAAGCTTAGTAGCATCAAACAAGCTACACCAAGAAAAATTTCATGAAGACTTCTGCATCTTTATCTAATCTTTACCATTGCCTCGACTTAATCATTCCGTAAAGAAGTATTCTCCAAGAACAGAGAAAGATTCCAATACATAAGCCATTGCTCTAAGGACTACTCTAGAGACCCTTCCTTTATTTTCTACTATTATTTATTTATTTTAGTGAGAAAAACAAGTCTACAGATGTAGAGACAAATCTAAATCTACTGGACCTTCCTCTTCAGCACCAAAACAAGCTTCCGGTGCAGGAATTGAATCATCAACATCCACGAAAAGTAATAGCTTTTTTTTTTCAAGATTCTCTGGTTCCACATGACTACATGAGCATTGTGGGCAATCTTAGGTTTTCTTGATGCATTCATTATGTCAGCATTCCCTGATTCATCAGCTAAGTAGGGCTTCTTACCTTCTTAGCATTCGGCATTGTGCTATGCCTTGCAATTTTCTCACTCTAGTTGACACTTTCTTCCTCCTCTGTTTGCCAAAGCTCTGCTATTTTCCTCAATCAAGAAAGACCCAAATGCTCAAATTTCTTTCTAACCTAATTCCCTCTCGAGCAAATCTCCTCTTTCTCCATGCCAATCTATGCCCAAATCTCTTTTTTTTTTTGGTTAGAATGCCCATTTCTCAATTTCGCTAACCTTTTTGTCTTTCTCTCCATTCCCGATTTCTTTGCTTTTATTTTAAGTTCTGATTTCTCATTTTTCTATTTTTTCTTCAAAATAGAAACCACCCTTTGGCAAGAACTGAGACTCAGTTTTGCAGTGTACAGAAACCTTTCTTCTCTTTTCATTTGAATACCTGAAAATACAAGTCACCGGTTGTATATTGTAAATGACATGGACATATCAATGGTTGAAAGGTAATATACTTGATCTAACAGTTACAAATGAAACCGTTCTCACTGTTCTTACCGAAATTGTTCCCATTGTAGTTGACACTCTGGTTTTTCGAAACAATGAAGCCTGAACCATTTGGTTGCAGTATCTGCATGCAGGCTTGATTTAACTCTATCCAAAGGTTTGCTATATCATATGCTCTGTAACAAAATTCTTGTACATATCATTATTATCAAGTCTTGGCTCTCATTTTATGGTTCATGGAGAAAATATTTCAGTTTTATTGTCTAAATTATATTTCACTATTATTTAATATAGTTTTCGGGCTGGGCCGGGGCCGGGCCTAAATTTCTCAGCCCAAACCCGGCCCGGACTCTAAATTTTGTCCAAGCTCATTTTTCGGATCTAATATTTTTGTCCAAATCCTCCCAAATATCAAACAGGCTTCGGGTTTGGACGAATAACCCGACCCATGAGTAGATCTAAGTAAAGGAAAAGTATATTTTTAAAAGGTTTGTCATTGATACATTTATATTGGAGTTTTTTAATTCAAAAAGAAAAATTAATAAACTCTCATATATCCCTTTTTTTAATTAATTTTTATTATTTTAAATATATTTTAAGGGGTATGTATTATTTTGTTAATCACACTTGTGAAATTTAAAAATTTCACTGATGGTAGATATGATAATTTTTTTTTTAATTCTTAATAAGAGGAAATTAAAGCTAAATAAAATTTGAAAAACACTCAATCGAATTATTAAAAAAAACCCCACAAAGATTCACAGTATATATATCCTCTATATATGTAAGATTCAAAAATTTTGAATTCTATCGAGAAGATTCTATCTAGAGCTGCTCATGGGCCGGGCCGCGGCCCAGTTTTTTTATTTTCTCTGCCCAGGCCCGGCCCTGGGTCGGCCCGGTCCATCCATTTAGGTCCGAAATACTGTTTATTGGGATAAAAAATAATTTTTTTTATTTTTTTATAATTAAAATTAAATAAAATAATATTATTATAATAAAAATTACTGTTTCGGGCCGGGCCGAGCCGGCCCAAAACACAAAATATCCTGCCCAGGCCCGGCCCGTGAGCAGGTCTAATTCTATCGCATGTCTTTTACTTATTATAATAATTTGTTTTTAAATATATTTTAATAAAATATGTGAGAAATCTTTAATTTTATTGATGAAATTTAAAAACTTCACTAAAGATGTATTAATTAATTTTACTAATTATTAGATATACTAGTATGAGAGTAGTGCTTTGCAGATTTAATTTTTTAACTATTATTATTATTTAATATCGATAAAATCAACAAAAAAAATTATCAAAATATTACAAATAAAAATGACAAACACAATAATTATAATGGCTTTAAATTAAATTTATTTTAATATAAAATCAATATAAAAATATTCAAAGGAATATCTTAAATAATTACAAAAATAAATTAAATTAACCCATTAAATAAAAATATATATATTTAATAATTATAAGAAAAACAAAAACAAAAACTAACTAAACTAAAGAATCCAATATTATGCTAGTCGAACAATCTCAAAATAAACCCAAAAATTCAAAATCAATATCCGGGATTTCAGTTTTTTTACCTTACCATATGTATATGAAAGTCGTTGGTTTACGCAAAAAAGAATCGGGGCGGTGTTAAAACTTAAGAGTAAATTAAAGATAGATAAAAACATAAAAGAAATATAGGACTGGTTATGGATTTGGACTTTCAGCAATGGGTTGGGTTCATGCCCATCAATCTTCATAGAGGTTTTTGAATATGTATTCTCAAATCAAAGAATTTGCTTTCATATTGGACATTTTGTTGGATTTAAAATCTTCGTTTTAGACTGTTAAAACACAGTCTAAAAGCTAGGGTGGAGCTGCACCTACTCACACGCCGGTCAGCCTGCTCGTCCGGCCTGACAGATTTAATTTATATTGGATCGGGTCTGGATAAAAATTTTATTAATCAAATTCGGTTCGGTCTAGATCATTATTTATCTAATAAAAAAATTATATTTTTTAAATATATTAAATTTTTTTTAATATAATAAACAGTAAATATGGACCGATGAGTCGATCTGACGCGACTTTGAACCAAACTTGAACAAAAAAAATAAAAAAATTTCGAACCGCGACCGGATCCATGAGCACCTCTACAGCAGCTTGCTTAGTTTTTATTTTTGAAAGAAAATCAGACTACATAAGCTAGTAAAATCAGGGTCTACAGAACCTTGGTTTTTACAAGAAGTTTTGATATTATCGATCCATACGTTAAATCTAATTAGAGGTGGCAAGTTCGAACAGGTTCGAATCAGATTTTTATTGGATTCGGATTATTTTAGATTTGAAATTTATTTCGGGTTCAGATCATTTGGGTTCAGATATTTTCGAATTCGGATAATTTTTGATTCGATCTTTTTTGGGCTCGGACCATTTCGGATACGGATTTTTTCGGATTCAGACTATTTCGGATTATAATCGATTCGAGTTCGGGCCGGCTTAAACGGATTCAAATAATTTTGAAATTTTATAAGCTATAAATATTTTTTAAATTTTGAATGTAATAATTAATTTTACTTTTTACATAGTGACAAAAATAATAAAAGATTTATAGAAATATATAATCATTTTATTTATATGTTGAGTATCAATATTTTGTTTTTGAATAATGTTCATTATTTTTGGTACTGTATCTTTTAAGTTCAAATAAAAACTAAATATATAAGTTCGATATATCTACTATAGTATGAATAAAAAATAATTTATATATTTTGATATTTATAATTATTTTACAATGATTATATATTTTTTTTTTATTGTTATGTTATTTAGTACTGAATAATGAATATAGTTATAATTAGTAATTATATAAGATTTTATTTTATTTTATAAGTGAGCTAAAATAATATAAAATAACATTATAAAAAGTAATAATAAAAAATCATTGGTTTACATTTTTTTAAAATCATTAGAATGAAACAAATTATAAATAAAACTCACTAAACATTTATATAAACCACTTTCTACTTTTAACCACTCATTGAGCTTAGTCACTTAGTCCAAAAAATCATAATATTTAAAATTATTTAATATAAAGTTGATAATAATATATTAATTTTAGTTTGTTTAAAAAATAAGATATTTAAATTAATTGTATTAAAATTATTAGTAATATAATATACCTATAAATTATACTTTAATTTAATATTAATAATTAATTTTTTTTTAATAAATATTAAAATCAATTCAATCAAAATAAATATTAATAAATCAATTCAACTAAGTAAAATTATATAAAATTTAGATTTAAAAGTGGAATAAGTAAACATGAAGATGAAGTTCAATTATATGTTGAAATTATATGATATTTTTGTATATTTGAATTATTATTATATTAAAATTTAGATTTAAATGTGGAATAAGTATAATAATATATTGTAAATGATTATTTATAATAGAATCAAATGTAAAATTAATAATATTATTTTTTATGTTTAATTATTGTAATTATAATTTGTTGAAAGTTACACCGACTCCTCTCTCTTATCTCTAGAATCATCTCTATCTTTCTTCTACTCAAGTCTTCTAGATTTCTCTTCTTTGTTCTTTCTCTAGATTTTTCTTTAGAATTTCTCCTTAGTCTTCTAGTTCCAGAAATCTCTTCAGTTTTCTTCATTGAATAATCAAAGTCTTAGCTATCTAGAGAATTCTAAGTTGGCTACAACACCGACTTGAAGAGCTATAAATAGAGATGTGTGTTGTGTGATAGGTGTGTGGTGTGTAGAGAGAAAAAGAAAGAAAAAATTTTAGTGAAAGCTTGTGTGAGGTTGTCTCTATTGTTAGTTGCTGTTCACACCAGTTGTATTTGGTTTTTTCTCATATTAATAAAAAAGTTGTTTTTCGGAAGTTACTGTAGCATCCTGAGCAAATCGGTGCTGTAGCAAATCGGTACTGTAGCACAAAACTACAATTGGTACCGAGAGTCAGAAATCAACATAATTAGGATAGTATTAAAAGATATTTGATATTTATAGTTAATGTATTTCAAGTTAAATCTAATTTAAAGATATGTTATTAATTATATTTGTTAATAATACATTATTGATATAATTGTATAATAATTATAAATATACTTTTACAAATTAAAAATTTTTATTTAAATCTTTTATCATTTATATTTTTTTTTATTTTATTAAATAAAATCATATAATTATAGTTTAATATTTTTTTCAATTATAAATTCGGTTTTTTTCGAATTTCGGATCAGATCGATCTCGAGTTCGGATTGTAGCAGATTCGGGCTTTTACGGGTTTGGATTTTTTCGGATTCGAATTTTTTCGAATTCAAAATTTCTTGGATTCGAGCTTTTTCGAATTCGAATTTTTTCGAATTTGAACCGTTTACTCTTTCAATCAATTCGAATCGGATCGAATTCGATATCGAATCGGCTTGGATGATTCTTGGATTCGGTCCTGCCAGCTCTAAATCTAATTACTTATCATGTGTCATTTTTATTTACAAATTAACATGAATGAAAATAATAGGGAAACGTCTGTCTGCTAGCTATAAATGGTCGAAAAATATTGATAAGCCGATCGAGCGGATCGATCAAATCAAAGCATTAATTAGACATGGACTATTCAAGGTTTTCAATCCACAACTGAGCTTGTCTGGTATATTTGTACTAATTATCCACCTCGCCTTGATGTGAAACACTGCAAGGCAGGCCATGCAGGAGACTACAATCAAGGGGGGTTGTTGGTTGTGTGTGAATCGGCTGTCTGGTCCCTGCTGGTTCCCAATAGAAAAAAGGGTGAGTTAGTAATGGTGAAGAAGATGTTTATCAAACTATATATATCTATATAAAACAAATAGAAGTAATCCCCTCAGTTGTCTATTCAATTTGGGGTAATTTCTCAATTAGTTACCCAATTAAGGGTAATTTTGTAAGCATATTATTGCCATTTATTTTTTGAGGTTGTTATAGAAGAAACGTAGAATTTTTGAGGTTGTTATAGAAGAAACGTAGAAAGAAAAAAAAAAGAATGAGAAAGAAAGAAGGAAAAGAGGGGAGGGGAGGGGAGAAAAAATGAAAAAAAACAAAAAATTGTTTATTCTTTGTATTAATTTTATATCAGAATTGCATTTAAGTTATTATATTTTTTATAAATTTTGACACGATAATAATTCGTTATATAAATTTTGACACGTTCGTGTATTCGTGTCGTGCCGTATTTTAGTTATTTTTCCCGTATTATGTTCCTGTTGTATGATCATATTGTGCCTGAAATTATCAAATTTAATTTGCACTACTCAAATAACTCTCAATTTTGTGTCACGTGTCAATAATGATTGGTTATTTAATTTTTTTAAATAAGATCATATTAATTGTTTGGTTTTTATATTATTGAATTAAAAAAATATTGTATTGATAAATAATTCGTATTATATAGATTTTGATACATTTGTGCATTCGTGTCATGTTAGTGTTATTTTTTCGTGTTGTATTGTGTTTTTGTTATTTTTTCGTGTCATGTTTGTGTCGGTGTTCGAAATTATCAGATCTAATTGGCATTATTCAAATAACTTCTAATTTTGTGTTAAGTTCGTTTTATATAAATTTCGATACGTTTCTATATTCATGTCGTGGTCATATTATTTTTTCGTATCGTGTCGTACTTTAGTTAATTTTTCATGTCATATTCGTGTGTGACACTATTCAAATAACTCATAATTTTGTGTTACGTGTTGTATAATGATTGGTTCTTTATTTTTTATTTTAAAATAAGGTAATATTAAATTTTTTATTTTTATATTATTGAATAAAAAATTATTGTATTAATAAATTATCGATAAAAATTAAAATATTGAATAATAATATGAGATGGGTTGATGTAAGTAATCTTTTTTAAACTTTTGGTGTTGAATCAAAAGAAAAAAAATATTATGATGATTAAATAGTAAAAAAAAAATTGTTAAATGATGTTATAAGTTATGAGTTATTGTATGATAATTGTTAGATTTATATTTTATTATTATTTTTTATTTCTTAATATGAATAGAAATGATCAATATAAATATAATCTAAATAAATTAAATTTTGATATTCATCTTAATTTTTTTTTTACATATAGTGTATAGGAATTAGATTCGTGTATTCGTGATATATTTGTGTTATTTTATATTTATACCTTGCTTTAAAAGTTGTCCTCAAGTTGGGATATTTTGTATAATTTGTCATAATAATATAATTTTAACTCTAAATTTTTATTTTTGTGTGTATCATAATCGTATTCAATGTATTATTATTATATATATATATATTAAAAGTATCCCCTGAAGAGATAGTCTGTAGCAAGGGATGGCCATAAGGCCAAAGACTTATTTTTTCTTTTTGTTGGTAAATTACAAAATGGGTTGTTAAGTTAAAAATATTTATATTTTATAGTTATTATAATAAATATTTATAAATTTTTAGTTTTGTGAGTGATAGTAAAAAATTGGATATTCGATATTATTCGATCTGTTACTTGTGAATTTCGATATTGTGGATTTTGATAATTTGTGGATTCAGATATTGAATATACTATTTGCAGTGAATTCGAAAATAAATTCTTAGATATCCGCTATGCGAACCCACTTTGATTTTGGTTCGAATAGTTCGAATATTTGAATCCTTTATCTGAATCCACTTTATTTATGCGAATAAAAGATTCAGATATCCAAAGCCGATATCCATTTACATATTTAGCTTTATATTTTATTTTTTAAAACATGATCTAATAAATTCGAATATTTAGCGGGTTCGAATATCCGACAGATATTGTTCTTTAAATCGGATGCAGATTCAGATAGTAAGCTAAATGGATTCAGATTTCAGATAAATTAAGTAGATTCATATTCACATATTTAAAAAATTGTTGATCTCTGTTGCCTACATGAGACCAAAATTTGTTGAAATAATTACAAAATTAACTAATGAACTAAAAACATTTATTAATTATTATCATAATAATAAATTATTATTAGTAAGGAAAGAGATTTTTTTTTTTTTGAAAAGTGTGTAATTAAAAGTGATTTTTTTAAAAGAATTATAAAATGGACCAATAAATTAAAAATATTTATTATCTATTATTATACAATAAATAATTATTAATAAGAAAGTATAAACAAATTTATGTGAGAAAAAGATTTTGCAATTATTTTTTATTTTTTGAGAAGAAAAAAATACCAACATGAGTAATTGGTCAGTTTGGACTCTTACAATTAGGGATGGCAATGGAAAGGGACGAGATGGGGATTGCCTTATTCATCTCCGCTCCACTCTTGCATAAATGTTGGAAACATCCACCTCCATGGATGTCGGTTACATCCATAATCGTTCTACGGTGCTCCACTCCGTTACATCCCAATTTTTTATTAATTATTTTTAACTTAATATTGTAAAAAACTTGTATTATAATTTATTCATGAACATAACTTTAGTATATAAAATTCTTTAATATATATAATCTACATATATATAAAATATTAGTATATATATAATTTTAGTATATATATCTAATATATATACTAACAACATAAGCAAAAAATATAAAATATTTTAAGAGGTAAAATAATAATTTCAAAAAATGGGACGGGGCAGAACGGACCAAGCATTTACCAAAACCATCTCGCTCCACTCCACCCCCGCTTTTTAAAAAAAAAAAAAATCTCCATTCGAAGCGGATCGGTGCGAAATCCATCAGTCAGATTAGGTTTTGCCATCCCTACTTACAATCGAAGAAAGTAAAATCTGATTGATAAAAACATCGACTTAAGGTTTATTTTTTGACGAATTTGTCATTTGATTTTTTTATTTTTTATTTTATGTTTTTATTTAAGATTGGTTTAGTAATAATTATTGTATTTGTGAAGAAAATGTAATTTAAAATACTTAAATTTTATATTAAGAAAATATAATATATAAATATATATTTAAATAAATAATTAAATAAATAAATATTATTTAATATAATTAAAATTATATAAAAAAATTTAAGTTTCCAGTGAAGCGGTACAAGAAACCATTCTAGTATATATGAAGAAGGGATCCACTTACACTGATGTAAAACTAAATGAGTTTTACATGCTTTTGTAACATTTTATACGATTTATATTTTAACAAACCGACCGTTGGATTTAACAATATAATTGTACTCGTTGTGCACGTAAAGTTTTGAATTGATCCGATATCTCTATCATATCGATCGAGAATACTGTATTTTTCAATATATATTTAACGGTTGAAATTTTTTACATTAAACAAATAGTTAGACATTTTTAATTTACTCGAAACTTGACGTGCATGATCTACGTTAATAGAACATGAAATACGAAGGTTGGATTAAACAAATATAAATTGTATAAAAAATTACATATATGTGTAAAATTAATTTAATTTTACACTAGTATAAGTGGATCATTCCTCTTTATATATATATATATATATATATATATATATATATATGTATGTCACACATATTCATGAGTGTAGGATACGAATACACTCAATTTTTTTTTTTCATATATTTGAGAATTATATTCTCATATCATGTTTGAATATATGTTGGACACAAATATTAAATATAAATATTTTAAAAAATAAAAAATAAAAATACATAAACATAGATGCATATCATATTAATCAGCAACTCGCTATTTAGTGGTGCTGACGGTAACGATGATGAAGATGACGAAGAAAATAAGGGTAAATTTGAAAAACGTATTATCAACAATACAATAATTGTTAAATGGTATAATGAGTAAGAATTATTTGAAAAAGAGAAATGAAAAATAAAAAATTATTAAGAAGAAAATTGTAAAGATAAAATTACCCTTGATAAAAAAACTTTATCTTCCCTTATCCTCTTATTTTTTAATTTACTTTTTAATTAAAAAATAAATTTTTCTGAAAATATATTTTTTTAATTTTAAAATATAAAATATAAATTTTAATTTTTTTTTTTTTACTTTTTTTAATTAAAAAATTTTAAAAAATAAAATTAATTTTTCTAAAATTAATTTTTCTGTAAATTTTTAAAATTTTTAAAAAATAATATTTTCTTAATGGAGGAGAAAAGAAAAGTAGGTTTTTTTATTAAAGGCAATTTTGTCTTTATAATATCCAGTGATAGATTTTGACATTTGATTTTGAATGTGTCAATTAATATATTATTAAATCTTAATTTTTTTTTATAAAATTTATCTTATCTTATCTTATTATATTAATATAAATATATATATATATATATGCAAGCAATATACTAATAAAAATAAACACGCTTTTAAAATTATAAATTTTATCAATTCATAAAAAATGTATAAAGAAACATAATGCATAAAATAAATAATTTTATGCATAATATATCAAATAAATAATCTTATTTAAAATTATGGATAATTTTCTTTTAAAAAAATAAATATATCAATTGCTAAAAAATATATTTTTCATCAAAACAAGAAAAATAAAATATTTCATTAAAATAATAAAGTTCAAATTTTGAGTTTAAAAGTTATGATATTTTTATAATCTTTTATAAAGTGGTTCTAATCTGACTTTTTTGTTAATGAAAAGTTATATGGTAACAGAAGAAAAAAAATTTAAGATAAAATTAAAAGTGAAAAATTTTATGGAAAAAAAAATTGTAGTTAGCTAAAAATGAACACAAAAAAAGAAAAAGAAAACATATTTGGTACATATTTGAAGATTTGGAGTCTTATTGAAGAAGTTAGAAAGTCAATTTAACATTCATTAAATTTACATAAATGTGATTTAATTTTATGACAAATCTTTTGATTTTAAAATTTTGTGAGTTATGACTAGTTAATACAATAAATAGACAAATAATAATTTTTAAATGACAAACATAAAATTAAATAAAAAATTTACATAAATAAACAAAATAAATAATATTAATTTAAAAAAACCATTTAAATCTATTCAATATATATAATATTAAAAAAAATTAAAAAATTTTGGGGGGCCAAGGCCCCCTCGGCTCGTATTAGGAGCCGCCACTGATAATATCTTTTATAACAATTTTTAATTGTTCATTTCTTTTTTTCAAATAATTTTTATTTATTAGATCATTTAACAATTATTTGCTTATTGACAATATGTTTTTCATATTTACCTAGAAAATAATAATGAAGAAATGGCTTCCAGAATCCCCTTTGGTTACTTTGTAATGTCGCTGCATTCATGCGTACATGCACTCCATAAATTTTGCTACTTTTTCATATTACTTATGGACGATCGAGCAGTTCTGATATAAGTAGAGAGGATCTCAATCCATTCTGACCTCATAATAAGCAATAATATCATACTATATAATAATAAGTACTATAGCCATGAATTTCACATCGATTATATAATAGAGTTCGACTACATATATAAGTGTTTACACTATTTTTAATTTGTTAGATGTCATTTGTAGACAAAACAGTGAAGTTTATTGGGTCGAAGCGAACAAAATCTTACAGGTTGGTGTGGATCGAGAGGTTCTTAGGTTGTAAAATGAGAGATCGACTGAGAGTAAGGAGGACCTGTAAAAAGTAACAAATAGTCAAAAGGACACCGAATTTTGAACTCCGAACGTACTTCAATATTTAAATCAATGAAAATTTTGTGTGTCTGTCGTGTCTCAATTCATTTCATATTTTACATAATTTGTTATAATGATTCACTTTTGTATCTTCGTGTTATTTTATTGTATGTTTAAAGTATTATAAATTTTTACACTTTAATAATTCATTTTATGTTGATCTGGACACGTTCGTGTATTTGTGTTGTATTCATGTTATTTTTCGTGTCGTGTTTTAATTACTTTTTCCATATTGTGTTGAGTCGTATAATCATGTTGTGTCCGAAATTGTCGAGTCTAATTGATACTATTCAAATAACTCACAAATTTTTGTCGCGCGTCATCATGTTCGTGTTATTTTTTCTGTTATAATCGTATTCAAGGTATTATATATTTTATATAAAATTTGACACGTTAATAATTTGTTTTATGTAGATTTGGACACATTCGTGTATTTGTGTTGTATTCATGTTAATTTTTGTGTCATGTCGTGTTTTAATTATTTTTTCCTCATATCGTATACTTATGTTGTATCTGAAATTACAAGATGTAATTGATCATATTTAAATAACTCTCAATTTTATACCATGTGTCGTATAAGAATAAAAATTAGTATTTTTCTAAATTATTATCTTTACTACTCTTATATTCTTATCTTTCAAATTTATTACAAAATATTAATTCAAATTCAATAATATTTTATAGTGAAACACGGACATTATCTAGTATAATGTAAATTCACCTCATAATTGGTTAACAAGGGGAAGTGGAAAATTATAAAGAGGGTCAGAGGATTAGTTGAAGCTTTTTAAGGATTCCATACTTCCATTCCAAAAAGGAAGGTGGAGATATAATTTGCATGATGGTGACTTTAGCTATTAATTTATTATCGTATTTAAAATGTTATATATTTTATATAAATTTTGATACGTTAATAATTCATGTTATATAAATTTTTATTTGTTTATATATTTGTGTCGTATTCATGTTATTTTTTCGTATTATATCATATTTTATGTTATGTTTTAATTATTTTTCTCATATCGTATTCATATTGTATAATTATATCGTATTTAAAATTGTCATTTTAACATTTAGGTATATGTATCCTCTTATTCAAAGATTTCGATTTATTATTATTTTTTATTTAAGAAAGACATTTGAATTTTACTTTTTGAGCAAAGAAGATGTTTGCATTTAATTTGAATATTTCTTTCTCTTAAAATTGTATTTGATACAAGAAATAATATGGACCCTTTGTAAAAAAATTGTAATTGGATATGGCATATTTTATATCATTAACAATTATTTATTCAAAAAAAAAAAGGAAAATAAATGAATTTAGGTACACATGCTTGTATCCATAGAAAATAATATTCCATATGTGAAAGGAAAAGAAAATGAAAATCTTTATACAACTAAAATTAACAATTTTAGTTACAACTATTTGAACCTCGAACTTTTTTCATTTATTTATTTCTATTTCAATTTCTACCTTTTTTACTTGGAAAAAATTATACATTAATGAAATTAATTAATTAGCACGGGTTTTTAATTCCAAATTTAGATATTGAGTAGCCTAACCAAAAAAAATATATCCTAAATTCCAACTAAGCTTAAGGGATGCACCCAATCATGAGAATTCGGAGCATAAATCCAGCATTAATCTTGTCCTTTTTTGATTTTCTTTCTTTCCTTCTTATTAATTATTTTTCGGGAGAAAACAAAAAAAAAAAAGCTAAAAAAATGTTATAACTACTTGTGTCCATAGACTAGGATAGGTTGGGTTCAGCTCGACCAGGTTTTATATTGACGAACTTTTTTTTATTTTTTTATTTAAGATAATCATAATTTGAAATATGGGTGAAAAAATTTGTTAAGACGTGACTCAATTATATAAAATATTATACAAGTTTGTAGAAATTTATCTAAATTTATATTATTAATAATAAAACGGATTGAGTTAAATTTAGGAAAAAATATAACACCCAAAGTCGGAATAATTTTTTAAATGAACCTATTTTTTTGATCAAACTCGTTTTTTGGGTTGATATTTATGTCTAAGCCTTTCAAATATCAACGAATTTTTAAATTTGAATGAATAATTTACCTTTAGACACGTCTAATTATAATTTTGAAAATAAAAATATTTTTAAAAAAAACTTTTTTAATAAAATATATAATTTATTTGTGATAACAACAAAATATTTAGCTAAAAAAATTAAATCCTAGAATTGATTTTGACCTATTTATTTGATGCGAAACGCTCCTTTAAAGAGGGCCCCCATTTCCAGAGGAGACAACGAATCAAAATCCAACCAAACATCTGGGTCCCTTTCCAACCCAAGCCCAAACCCGACCCATCACCCTTCAAATATCATATACAGTTCTCTCTCTGTTTCTCTCACTCACTCACTCACTCCATCTCTCTCTCTCTCTCTCTCGCTGTAAACAATGGAGCCGTGGCTCGACGATTTAGCCGACGATCTCCAAAGCCTAAGCTTCACCTCCACTTCCACCACCATTAACCGCAGCACCAGCTCAGGCTCTGCCTCTAACTCCGGCTCTTCCTCTCTCGCTCCCCCCGCTCACGGTTCTTTCTCTTCCAAGCCCCTCCGTTCCGGCTCCCTCTCACTCGCCGACCTCTGCTTCTCCCTCTGCCTCGGCTCCGGCGACATAGGCTCCGTCTACTTAGCCGAACTCAAGTCTCAACCTCCACCTCCCGACACCAATGCCGCCAACAAAAACGATAACAAAAACAAAAAAGACGAAGTCGTTTTTGCAGCTAAAGTGATGGACAAGAAAGAGCTAGCCTCGAGGAGTAAAGAAGGGAGAGCGAGGACTGAGATGGAAATACTCGAATTGTTGGACCATCCCTTTTTACCCACTCTTTACGCCGCTATCGATTCCCCTAAATGGTTCTGTTTATTAACGGAGTTTTGTCCAGGTGGCGACCTTCATGTCCTCCGTCAACGTCAACCTCTCAAACGTTTCCCCGAATCCGCCGTCAGGTACGTCCTCTCCGTTAACCGTTAACGTCTTTATTTTTAAAATTTTTTAAAAACCTTTTTTTTTGGATATCTGAGAATGATGGATCGGAAGAAATGGGCTCAAAACTAGAAGTGGTAATTGGGCGGGTTCGGACGAGTTCGGGTTGGGTTTATTTGGGTTCGAGTTTATTCGGGTTCGGGTTTATTCGGGTTCGGGTCCATCCGGGTTCGGGCTCATTCGGGTTCGGGTCCATTCGGGTTTGGGTCCATTCGGGTTCAAGTTCGGTCTGGATTCGGGTTCGGGTATGTTTTACATCATTTTATTTTATATTAGATGTAATTATTTTTACGTAATTTAAATATTTATATCTAAAAACAAATTATTAATTTATTATTATTTTTATACTTTTGCTATTATATGATATTTTTAATTACATTTATTTTTTTAAATTAATATTTGTTAGCACCAAAAGAATAAGAAATTAATTTGTTATATAAAATCAAATTTTGAAATAATTTATTATAAAAAATATGATATATTATAAATTAATCATATTGATATTTAAAATAATTGATTTGATGAACTCGAATTTCAAAATATAAATACATTATAATTTATATTCATTATAAAATAAAAAACTTTTAAAAATAAATCATGACCTTCATCTATTCGTTTATGTACTTATAAAATACAAAAATTTTATGTTTATAGTCAATATATATATATCGAGTACTTATATTTTTTTCATCAGTATAAACTATAAACTATAAAGTAGTATTAAAAAAATATAATTTATATTTAAATTATACGTACTAAATATATAATTAATATGATTATTTATTAATATATAATAAATATACCAAAAATCAAAAGGCCATAAAACCCAAAACCCCATTAAACCCACTCGCTAAAATAAAATCCCATGAAAGCCATAACCCAATTAAACCACTCTAACCTAACCGTATAAGTATAACCTAAAAGGCCAAAATAATTGAATTATTGTCAAATTTTTTTATCCTTAAGGAATAATTGAATTATTGTCAAATTTTTTTCATATCTCTAAAATTTTCAAGAATTTAAAATATTTAGATTGTAAATTTATCATGATATGAGACGTTAAAGTTATAACTTATAAGTACAAAATATAATTTACTTTTTGATAAAATTATTATTTCATCATCATATATATATAATATATTAAATTTTAATTAAATTATTAAAAAAATTAGAATAAAATTAATAATTAAAGTTATTGCTTTGTAAAAAAAAATATTTAATTACAATTTGATTATTCTTATTTTTAGTATTAAATTCGGATTCGGGTTCGGACCGGTCTTGGGTTCGGGCCCATTCGGATTCGGATTTTTTCGAATTCAGATTTTTGACTTTTTGATCAAATAGAGTTTGGACGGATTCGAATTTTCCTGAACGAATGTTCGAGTTCGGGTTCATTTTATCAACTCTACTCAAAACCTTGGTAGAGTATCAGTAGGAGTAGGGGGCCCAGTCGATTGTTTCTCGCTGTAAATCGGATCAGATTCATTTCGTTATTTTGGTTCTGATTGACGGTAGATCCGGCCGGTTGGCTTGGGGTATTTTAAGAGATTTGACGTTTTTTCACCTAGTAAACCAATAAGTTTGGGACGCGTATCTGAGTACAAGTATGGACTCTAGTGCCTAAAATATAGCATCAATGCCACACCGTTTTAGTTTTTGGGTACAAGGGCCAATTAATGCACTTGTGTTATCCAATGGTTAATTTTTAAAAGAGTCGAACTCAAATCGTACAAATCGTAAGAAGTTTGAGCTCGAGCTCAGGTTCGATTCGAATTTTGAGGTTCAAAATTTAATTTCAGCTCGTTCTATTTTTATTTTTAAAGTTCATGCTCGATTCAAGATAAAAATCAAATTTTTTAAACTCGTTCGATTAGGCTCGTTTATCTAATATAAAATTAGCTCAATTCTAATGCTTGACTTCAAACTCGAGTTCGAGCTCTAGTTAGAATTGAGATTTTTCAACACTAATTAAAAATAAATATATATATTAAAAATAAAAAGCTCGATTAAGCTCGTGAGCTACTCGAGTAGAGTATTAGGATACTCGAATTCGGCTCGCTCGATAGCTCGAACTCAACTCGACAATAACCGAGCCGAATTCAAATTTTTTTTTTTCAAGTTGAAACCGAGTAACTTGCGAGTACACATGTCTCGTTTACACCCCTAATTATAGGTGAACGTGGCGTGCGAGATGAATATGTGTATGATATTAGTATATTTAATTTTTTATATTTTTATATTTATTTTGAATATGTATTGAATCTCTATATATTAAAATTGAATCCTGGGATCCTAGGGTTTTTTTTTAATTCTTAGGGTTATTTTTGTCTATTACTTGAGGATAGTAGAAATGTCTTTTAGTTGAAAATTTGAAGGGAAAAAAAAAGTTTCTGTCGAGAGAGAGAGGAGGAGGAGAAGAGGGGAGAGAGAAGAAGAGAGGGGCAGAGAGAGGCGGTTGAGGGGAGTCGGGCAATGATGGAGGAGGAGAGAGGAGGAGAGAGAAAGAAAAGGAGAGAGAAGCCCACCGGCAAAGGAGGAAGAGAGAGGAGGAGGATCAAAGTGTTCGGCTGCCTCGATCGACCGACGACGTGGTAGACAGCCGACTAGCTGGAGGAGAAAAAAAGAAGAAAAGGAAGAAAAAAAAAAGATTTTTTTTTTATTGTTGTTTTAATTTTTATATTTTATAATTTTAATAAAATTAATAAATATATATTTTGTTAATTTTTTAAATAACTTTTTGATTTTTGTGTCTTAAAAAAATTATAAATATTTTTCATTATTTTTTTTTAATTTTTAATAAAATTTATTGTTTAAAAATAAATTTAAGAAGTGATAAATCAATTTTATTTTAAAATTATTGTTTAAAAATAATTATAAAATTTTATTAATTTTAAAATTTGATCTATTTTTTTAAAAATTAAATAAAAATAATTAAAAATAAAAGAAAAAAATAATTAAGAAAATTTCTAAATCTTTTATTTGTTGTTTTTTCTTTATTCTCTTTTTTCATTGATTTTTTAAAATAATTTAATAAAATTATTCATATATATATTTTTTAAAAATAAATAATTTTCGTAACATCGCGTCGAGTAAAAATCTAGTATAAATATTATTTACGAATACCTAAAAAAAATAAAGAGATTGAATAATATAAATTAAGAGAGCCAGCTGAATCACACAACAGAGTTATATGATGATCCCATCATTTTCTATTTTGTTAGATTATTAATTATTAATCTTCTACTATGTGCTAGTACCATTATCTTTGGGGCTTAACTTAGTTACCTTTAAGAATATTAATAAGTAATAAATTCTTATTAGGATTTTTTTTGGGTGAAATTACTAATCATTTGAATTCGAATTTATTTCAATTAATTTATATAATTATTTTTAAAATGTGAAATTTAATAAATTTAAAATTTAAATCTCAATACTTGTAATTTTTACAATTTCCTTTTTTATACTTGGATTATGATTTTTTTAAAATTATAGGTAGTTGATTGCTTTATTGATTGGTTGTATTTCTTAATACAAGTTTTTTTATTCTTGGTGTCTGCAGGTTCTATGCATCAGAGTTGGTGGTAGCTCTAGAATACCTTCATATGTTGGGGATTGTTTACCGTGATCTAAAGCCTGAAAACGTTCTTGTTCGATCAGACGGTCACATTATGCTCACGGATTTTGACCTCTCGTTAAAATGCAACGATTCTACATCAACGCCCCAGATTATTTCTGATCAAAAACCACCATTTTCAGCTCTTCAAACCGACTATATCCTATTGATGATCCAACGTTCTCATCTTCTTCATGCATTATTCCAAACTGTATAGTACCTGCTGTTTCATGTTTCAACCCAAAACGCAAACGGAAAAAGAAGACTGACCACCGCAGTGGGGCGGAGTTCGTGGCGGAGCCCATTGATGTCCGGTCCATGTCTTATGTCGGGACACATGAGTATTTGGCACCGGAAATTGTGTCCGGTGAGGGCCATGGTAGCCCTGTGGATTGGTGGACACTGGGGATCTTTCTTTATGAACTGTTTTATGGGGTAACACCATTTAAAGGTGTGGACCATGAATTAACCTTAGCTAACATTGTGGCTCGAGTCCTTGAGTTCCCCAAAGAACCACCCACAGTTCCCGCAGCGGCTAAGGATCTTATTTCTCAGCTACTGGTCAAGGATCCTGTGAGGCGGTTAGGATCCACAATGGGTGCATCAGCCATCAAGCACCATCCATTCTTCCAAGGGATCAACTGGGCATTGCTAAGATGTAGAACCCCACCATATGTACCTCCACCATTTAGAAGAGAAGTTGTATCAGATGAAAGCTGCCCAGAGACCTCAGACGTGGACTATTATTAAGTGAAGTAAAGAAATGATAAGTAAATAAGAAAAATTCAAGAATCCCTATAGCATTCATCTATTATAACTAGTGATTATTATTTTGGAATCATTCTTGGCAATCACACGTTCCCAATTGCTTTAACATGATTTTACAAGATTTCTATCGGTTCGGGTTGGGTTTAAATATGATATCATCACCATATATATTCGTCTAAATCCGGTCCAACTCTAAATATGAGCCTCAAATTTTGTCAAAACTCGTCAATATTTGTAAATGGGTTTATCCAAATCCATTTAGACTGATCCATATTATTTTTTTTCTAAAAATATTTAAATAAATATGTTCTTTTTATTTAATTTTTAGTAATTTTATGTTTTTTTTATTAAATTATAAAACATGGATAATTTAACATATTTTTAAATATTTACGCTATAATAGTATATATATTTATTTTTTATATGATATAAATTACATAATATATAAATATATAAATAATATATTATATAAATGAAAAACGAGTCGACTTTGACTCGGACTTTGATTGTTGGAGTCAAGGTTCGATCCATTTTCTAAACGGATCTTTTTTTTTTTTGTCTAATTTCATATTTCAGACTTAATATTTTTGTCAAAATCTTTCCAAATATAAACTAATCTTCGAGGTCAATCTAAAACAGATCTTTTAAACGTAAATGAAAACCCTTTCTTCTTTTAGGTGAGGTCTAAGTTCTCAATGATTAGAACCCAAGCTTTTGAATGAAAAAAAAAAAAAAACAAAACATAGAGAGAGAGACACCCATTTTCAATTTGACTTATCCAACGACCTTTCATTTTCACCATGGGATTGAAAAAAATTGCATTTATCATGATAACAGATTGTTCTATTAATACACTAATAATGGAGTTTATAAACTCCTTATGCAAAATAAAATTGTATAATTTGTTAATTTATCCTTTCTGAACATCCTCTTTCTTCATTTTTCCATATATATATATATAACATTAAGAAAGATTAGGGTCCTTTCAAGTTGCTTTATTTGTAGCCCTTGTACTAGTCGGTAAGGTTTCTGTAAACCTATCTACAATTTGGGTTACTCAATAAATTCGAATCGACTCGAATTTAAAATAATTTTAATAATTTGATTTGATTTAAATTATTATTTAAATAATAAAATAAATTTTTTAAAATTTAATTATAAAAATATATTAATTCTAATATAAAAATAATTTTTAATATTTTAAATAATAAAAAATTTTAAACCGATTCGATTCAAATCCGATCCGATTTGACTTAAATCCTTCTAAATTTAAGGAGCGTGGTGGTGACATATAAAAGAGGCTAGTGGTTAATGTTTTTGTTGTCTTATCTGGCATTTATTTTGTAACTGTTGTGAGAAGTAGTAGTGCAGCTCTGGCAGCCATACCAGGACGACACTGCCAGTTTAGATTTGATTATTATCACCAAATTTTTTTTTTTTTTTTCAATATCTCATCTCTACACTAATTTTATAAATGTATATAAATATATATATATATATATATATATGATTCTCTGTTTTGTTTCCTCAACTCTTTGACAGATGGTGTAAAACCAGGGAAAAAGCAAGAGAGAGATTGAGACTAACAGTAATCTTTTCAGAAAGAAACATTTACCCTTTTCTCTTTATATATAATATATATTTTATTTCTACTTGCTAGGTTTTTATCTTTATCTCTCTGCAAACAAGAAAAGAAGAAGAAAAATGGTGGGGACTACTCTTTCCCAACAGCTGAAGAACTACATTCAGACCATGCATGATCAGGTTTTGTCTTCTTTTTTTTTTCCCCTTTTTTTCTTTTCATTGGTTTTTCCTTTCATGGGGATCGATGGTTTCAAAGTTTATATAATGAAAAAAAAAAAGTGTATATCTTCATAGATTATCTTTTTCTATATACATCTTTTTTAAAGATAAGATGGTTATATATATATATATATATGGGTTTACTTTCTTTTGCTTTGGTTTTCCATTGTTGAAGAAATGATATTACGGTTATTATTTTATGATTTTGGTTTTTTTCGTTACCGACATTCATTATCGATATTTATCACAATTGATTGTGATAACATTATTTACATCCGCAACTGGTTTTTCATTATTTATTTGTTCTTTGGAGATAATTAAGTGGACTCAACGAAGTATTAATGAATGATGAGGCTGGTTCTTTTTAATGATTTTGTTAGAAAATTAATGAAGTGTAGAATAAAGACTAATATTTATTAACTTAATTGAAACATCTTCTTCACTAATTTGTTTTGGGGGTTTGGTTCCAAAATGTACTTTAATTGTAGGGCATACTCGACCATAACTTCGATCACGTGAAATCGTTGCAAAATGAAGAAAATCCTCAGTTTGTTACCGAAGTGATCTCAATGTTCTCCCACGATGCTGAAAATTGCATTGCCCAACTCACTGCATTTCTGTATGTTTTTACTTTACAAATTTCATATATTAATTGTTTTACAATTGATTTTTTAGATTTACTAATATACATACATTTGATTTCTCTCTCTATATATGAACAGGAACTCAGCTCTTGTGGACTTTGCCAAGGTCATAAGCTTTGTTCACCATCTCAAAGGCAGTAGCTCAAGGTAATATATATATATATATATATATATATATATATATATATATATATATGGGAAAGAATGATGCACTTACACTAGTGTAAAATTAAATTAATTTGAGACACTCACTATGTGAGTGAAAATATATTTTGAAAAAATAAAAAAAATTATGTTTGAAAAAATTAAATATAAAAAATGGGTAATCTTTTTAAGTGGATAATTTTTTAAAAAAATGAGTAAAAATTGTTAGTTTTTTTTTTATTTTTTATAATTGAGTAGTTTTTTAAAAAAGTGGATGGTTTTTTTAAAAGTAAATAAATTTTTTTATTAAAGATATTATTAAAAGACATAATTATCCCAATTTAATTTTTTAATTTTATTTGGTTCTTCGGTATTTTCTCCAACTGAGTTGGTGTCCTGTTAACTCGTGACACTAACTCAGTCACTCCTTTTAATATAGTATAGATTCACTATATGAGGTCTCTATATATATATATATATTAATGAACATATAGTTTGTCTGATATTTAAATTTCAAATCTACAATTTTTTTTTATCCCATAATATAAATTTCTTTATAAAAAAAATAATAATAAGGTTATGGTCATGATCTAAACTTTTTCCATGGTTGGACACCTTAATAATAAGATCATGTCTATTAATATTTTCTTTATTTCATTTTAAAAATAAATAAAAAAGCATCTTAATTTGTATTTCTGCATTTTTTTTTTATTCTTTTTGTCCAGATAGAATAATTTTCGTTTTCATATTTCTAAATTCTAATGTTACGTTTACAAATATCACAGCATCGGCGGTCAGCGGATGGCTCTCGCTTGTCGCCAGCTACGACATGCCTGTGATAACATGAACAAGGAGAGGTAAGAATTTCTAGTGCTAATTAATTTGTTATCTTCCCAAATTGTTAGTTTTCATTTAATTATTTCTTGTGTGGCTGCAATTTCTTCTATTCAATCCTTTCAATTTTTTTTTTTTAGCAAAAGAAGAAATATATTCTGTCTTTTTTTTTTCTTCTTTTTTTTTTGTCCAATTAAATCAAATCACCTCCTAATACTCTTATAAACTAATTCAAAGAAAGTTTAACGAATTTGACCCCTTAATTATACCCAAAAAAAAAAATGGATACTTGAATCATTAAGTCGAAAGTTCATATTATCTCTCTAAAACATACATATATATATATGAGTTCGTTTTTAATACACTGATAATGAATATTTTTAACCCACAAGTAGATTAAAAAAACCTATTATATATCAAATTAATTTTTAATTTTTTTTTTTACATATATTACAAAGATATGTGTCACACTGACGATAAATAAAATAATTTATATATATATATATTATTCAATTACCAGAGTGTGATTTGCTATTTTCATATTGGAATAGAAAATATCAATATATATATTTTCTTCTTTTCTAGTCAATCTATCTTTGTTAATTAAGATTTGTGGCTATATGTTTTTAGGTGCCTTGAAATCTTTGAGAGGGTGAAACAGGAGTACAATATTTTGTGGGAATGCCTCAATACCATATCCCAGGTAATGCCTAAGTATATATGATGGATTTGGTGATGATAAAACTTAAAAACTTTATAGGAAATTAAATGATGCCCTATATTATATTATATATAGAAAGAATAATTTTGTACTACGTTTTTATCATCACCAAACATAAGCTGAACAATGTTTTTCCTTCTTTTCTTTTCTTTAACAATAGTTTTGACCAAATTATATAGGATATTTGGTTTAGAGACTATGTTTAAGTTTGTTGGCTTAATTAGGTGGTAAGCTTTTGGATTAGGGTTCAAAGCATTTGTATAGAAACATACCAAAAAAAAAAATCATTAAGGCTTTGCTTGATAGGTGGATAGAAAATTTAAAAAGTGAAAACACGAAAAAAAAAATGTTTTTTTTTTTTTTTTTTCATTTGTGTATTGGTAAGAAAGCTGAAAAAGTTGGGAAAAAAATTGTCTATTACTTAGTAGAGTTGAAAAAAAAAAGTATATGATTTTATCATTATAAACTTTGTAAATAAAAATATAAAATCTAAACATGATAGGCTAATCTTGTAAATATTCTATATTAGACTCACACCTCTTTCATTTTTCCTTTTTTTTTTCCAATTTAAAATGATTTTTATTTTTGTAAACTAGTTATACTACACGTGCTTTGCACGTTGATATAATAAATCAATATTGTTTACTTTAATATATATATATATATATAATTTACTATTAGATATTTTTTTTTGGTAAATCTATATATTAGATTTTTTTTGGTATAAAATTATATCAAATGGTATATTGTTATCAAAATTGTATCAAAACCAAAACTATTACAAATATTATTAAAATTATATAAAAAATTACCAAAATTATCTCCAAAGTTATCAAAATATTTACCAAAATTATATCAATGATTATAAAAAAAAAGTTACCAAAATCATATTAAAGGTTAAACAAAATTATATGTAAAAAATTATTAAAATTATATAAAATCTTACCAAATTATATCAAATGATACCAAAATTATATTAAAAGTTACCAAAATTATATCAAAGGTTATCAAAATCATATCAAAGGTTACCAAAATCATATCAAAGGTTATCAAAATCATATAAAAATTTATCAAAACTACACCACAAGTTGTCAAAATTATATAAAAAAATTACCAAAACTATTACAAATGCTATCAAAAGTATTACAAAGGTTATTAAAATTTCTACCAAGGTTTTCAAAACTATATAAAAAATTATCAAAACTATATCAAAGGATATCACAATTATATCAAGGATTACCCCAAAATTATATCAAAAATTACCAAAATTATAAAAAAGTTATCGAAATTATATCAAACATTACCAAAATTATATTTAAGGTACCAAAACTATTGCAAAAGTTATCAAAATTATATCAAATGTTATAAAAAATTATATCTAAGGTTACTAAAACTATTACAAATGTAATACTATTGCAAAAGTTATCAAAATTATATCAAATGTTATAAAAAATTATATCTAAGGTTACTAAAACTATTACAAATGTAATCAAAATTATATCAAATGTACCAAAATTATATCAAAGATTACTAAAAGGATACCAAAATTATATCAAAAGTTATCAAAATCATATCGAAGATTACCAATTATATCAAAGGTTATCAAAATTTTATAAAATATTACCAAAAATATATCAAAGGTTACCAAAATTGCATAAAGATTATCAAAATGACAAAATCATATTATCAAAATCATAAAAGATTTTCAAAATCATATCGAAAGGTTACCAAAATTATATTCAAAATTACCAAAACAATTAAAAAAGTATTATAGATTATCAAATATCAAATGTTACAAAAAAAAAATTACAAATGTTATCAAAATTATATCAAAAGTTATCAAATTTATATTAAAGGGTATCCAAATTAAATCAAAAGTTATTAAAACTATATCAAACGTTACCAAAATTATATTAAATGTAACCAAATTATATCAAAGGTTATTCAAAGATTACCAAAATTATATCAATGGCTAGCAAAATTATATCAAAGATTACCAAAACCAACATTATATCAAAAGTTAACAAAATCGTATAAAAAGTTATCAAAGTTATATTAAAGATTACCAAAATTATATCAAATTTTAACAAAATTGTATTAAAGGCTACCAAAATTACATAAAAAATTATCAAAATTATATAAAAGGTTATCAAAATGACAAAATCATATTAAAAATTTAAAACCTATCAAAATCATAAAATATTATCAAAATCATATCAAAAGTTAATAAAATTACATCAAAAGTTTTCAAAATTACATTAAAGGCTATCAAAATCATATCAAAGGTTTTTAAAATCAAATCGAAGGTTACTATATTCAAAAGTTACCAAAAGCATATCCAAAATTATCGAAATTATATAGAGGTTATCAAAATTATATTAAAGGTTATCAAAATGACAAAATTATATTAAATACTATCAAAATCATATCGAAAGTTACTAAAATTATATCAAAAGTTATAAAAAAATTTCAAAGGTTATCAAAATCATATTAAAAAGTTGTCAAAATTATATCAAAATTGTATCAAAAGCTACAAAAATTACATAAAAAATTATCAAAATCATATTAAAGATTATCAAAATAGTAAGATCATATTAAAGGCTATCAAAATCACATCAAAATGATAAAATCATATTAAAGACAAACCCAAGCATGTTATATAAGTTATCCATATGGAACATAATTTCTTCTCATATTCTAAAGTGATTATTAGTTGCTTAATTGCCAAGTAAAGGAATACGCTATCCTCACCCTAACAATGGTGTTTTTGTTTCTTTATTTTTGTCACAGATGGAGAGAACCATCATCGCCAATGAGACTAGACGTCGTCAGCCATAGCAAGCTCCTTTGTGCTTGAAGTTTTAGCCTTTAGGTACCTCTAGAAGTCGGAAATGGCGTCTGTTTTGAGATTTCTTTGGTGTAACTTGTTTTGTGCTTTGTGTTAACAGTATCTGATACTGTGTTTGCTCTTTGCTATGTCTTTTATGTACTCTATTGGTACCTAATAATAAATTATATGTCCTTTTTTGTTGTGTCTTAAGTCAGTTTCTGATGATATCCAAAAAATTTGGAATAATTATTACTCAATTTAATATAATATCAAAACTTTCGAATTTGAATCTTGACAACCGTTTTTTCGTTTACTATTTTTTCACCCAATATCTTATTGTCTATCGGGCTATGCGTTGTAACTCTAATCCTTCTTCAACTTGTACTTTTCTATCACACTTGAGTCCACGTGTAAGCTTATTAATAATTTATTCAGCTTGCACGTGAGCGAGTGTATTAAAACTTAAAATATTATAATTGATCATTTTCTATCAACTTAAAATTTGGAGATAATTAGTCACTTAATTTAGCAATAGATATTGAATATAAGTATGTAATTTATGCACCACCCTAAATTGATAACTTCTAGCAATGATACAAGCAAATCGCAGTTTTAAGTATAGCTTTCTTCTCTCAAAAGAAATGAGAGATGTTATCTATGGCCAAAACCAAATAATATTGTAGTAGTATATATATATATATATATATATATATAACACTTTGTAAAGATGATCAATAAATATATAGATAAGTTGCTTCAAACCTAGCAATTAATTAATAGGATCAATTGCCATAAACATCAATCCTCCTCCATTGGTACTTCTGGAATATCGAACGGGTCTATAAATGGTAATATTCAGTCAAGGAAACATAAAACATGCATTTGCATTGGTACTTCTGCATTTATATACGAATATACGAAATGTCAAAATTTATATAATACAAATTATTGACAAATCAAAATTTATACAAATATAAAATACTTTAAATATAATTAAGATATAAAAAAATACATAAACACAACAAAAATACTCGAATTACCACAGATCTACTTCTTAAAGTCTTGTCGGCATGATTAATTCATCCCAAAAAAACCCTCCTCTCTCCCTTCGTCTTGAAAATCAAGTTGGCTTTCCAATCATCAATTTGTCACTCTACTTGGAAGATGGAAACCCCCACATTAATTACAATACAATTGCCGCACAACAAGAAAAGAAATTTAACGAAATGGAAAGAAAAAGAAATTTTCAATTTGAAGGCACACGTGGTTGAATGGACCGCACCTTACAAGCAAAATACGCCCACATGAGTCTAGAAAATGCAGAGGCTGAATGCTTGAAAGAGATCCGATTTGCAATGAATAAAAAATTAGATTGGATTGATGGATTAGTTTGATTGAGTAGAAAATTGATAATTTATTTAATTTGATAACGTATATAAAATTAAAAAATATTAAATTAGTTTAGAACCAATCATATATTTAATTTAATTGGATTAGATTGGATTGGATCATGTTGAATAAGTTTAAATTTTTTTTTATTATTTTAATTTTCAAATTTGCTTTACATATATGAGATTTAAACCGTCGTATTTAATTTAAGAACTTAATTATTGGATCAAGTATATGTTTTTGTTTAATAATTATTACATTGGATTTATTGGATTAATTAATAAGTTTTTTAATAAATTCGTATGTAATATTGGATTAATTATATAATATTGGATACTTAATTGACTTTTTTTTTTTGGTCCCACTTTCTTTTCATGAAAAAAAGAAAGAAAAAAGAATACCCAATGTTATATAAAGGCATGATTTCTCTTCATTTCCTTCATCTCCTCATTACCGTTGTTAAGCTTATCTTCTTTGATTTCTTCAGCTTTTGTTTATTTAAAAATATATATCAATGGATTCAGAACTTTCATTGTGGTTTTGCTCCATGTGCAGTGCTTTCTGCTACATGTTCTTCTCTTTCACCCTCTTGTTTTCTTTGTTTTCGATGTTGATCCTTGTTTTGAGGTTTAATCTCTGGTGTAATTGTGAAATCTGCCAGGCTTATCTTACTTGAGTTGGACCAAAGAATTCGATAATCTTTGTGATTGGTACACTCACCTTCTTAAAAAATCTCCCACTGGAACTATCCATATCCATGTTCTTGGCAATACCATCACTGCAAACCCTGAAAATGTGGAGCACATTCTCAAAACAAGGTTTGAAAACTACCCAAAAGGGAAACTTTTCTCAGCTCTCCTTGGTGATCTTCTTGGTAAAGGTATTTTCAATGTGGATGGTGAATCATGGAAGTTTCAAAGGAAAATGGCCAGCCTTGAGCTTGGTAGCATCTCCATAAGAATGCACGCGTTTGATATTGTCAAGTCAGAGATTCAATCCAGGCTTCTCCCTCTTTTATCATCAGTTTCTGGTAAACAACAAGTTTTAGATTTACAAGACCTTTTTAGAAGATTTTCATTCGATAATATCTGCAAATTTTCTTTCGGGTTAGACCCTGGTTGCCTCAAATTATCATTGCCCATTTCAGAATTTGCTGAAGCTTTTGATTTAGCATCTAAATTATCGGCACAAAGAGGGCTGGCATCTTCCCCTTTGATATGGAAAGTCAAAAGGCTATTGAACTTGGGCACTGAAAAGCAGCTTAAAGAAGCTATAAAAATGGTGGATGAATTTGCTCAAGAAATGATTAATCAACGGCGCGAAAAGGGCTTATTTTCAAACAGCAATGATCTTTTGTCAAGATTCATGGGCACAATCAATGATGACAAGTATCTTAGAGACATTGTTATAAGTTTCCTCTTGGCTGGTCGAGACACGGTGGCCTCAGGGTTGACTAGCTTCTTCTGGTTGTTAACTCAGCATCCAGAAGTTGAGTCAACCATCCGAGACGAGTTGGAAAAGGTCATGGGGCCGAGTGATCAGCAATATTTTGCAAGCTTTGATCAAATGCGAGAAATGCAGTATTTACACGCGGCACTGTATGAAAGCTTGAGACTGTTTCCACCAGTCCAATTTGATTCAAAGTTTGCTCAAGAAGATGACATTTTGCCTGATTTGACCTTTGTGAGGAAAGCCACCAGGGTGACTTACCATCCATATGCAATGGGTCGGATGGAGCGGATTTGGGGCCCCGATTGTCTTGTATACAAGCCAGACAGATGGTTGAAAAATGGTAGATATTTTCCTGAAAACGCATACAAGTACCCAGTTTTCCAAGCTGGGCAAAGGGTTTGTTTAGGGAAGGAAATGGCATTGCTGGAGATGAAATGTGTGGTTCTTGCCATAATCAGGCGGTTCAATATCAGGGTTGCCAATCCGAGTCAGGCACCAAGGTTTGCCCCTGGCCTCACCGCGACAGTGAGAGGTGGCTTATCGATTCTAGTCGAAGAAAGGGGAGCTTAGCTTAGTTAATTTAGTCGAGGCCAAATATTTAAATTACAGTTGCAAACGTGTCTTCGATCGTGCGTTATGTTTGTCGTAATTGTGGACGTAACGAATGCTATTAAGGTCAATTACAATAAATATCAATGATAGCAAAAACCAAAATCATAGAATAACGATCTTAATATTGTGTTGTGGTCGTTATTTAAATTATCATGTCCTCGATTGATGGGAGTCATGCATATAGTTGATTCAAAATACAGGGGGCACATGTTAGCGTTTTTAGGGGTAGTAGATGCTAAATATAAGCTGACCCATCTGAGTTGAATTTGAAAAGCTTTTAACAGAAATCTAGTAATGGGTCAAAGGGGTTATGTTTCTTCCTGTATATTTTGGTCAGATCTCAGATATTATGATTTAAACATATCTTAGATCTGTCTTTTTCTTTGTTCCAAAGGCTTAAAATGTAGTAATGCTTTTCAAGTTTTGACATGAGCATATCAATGACCAACATTTGGTTGGAAGGAGTGGCTAGTGACTCCTTCCCCTGAGAACCAAGGTTCGAATCCAGGGAGTCGTCAATGTTGGGAGGGCTTTGCTATACCAACACTCCCGGCCCGACAGGAATTAATCTTCCATCAACTATAAAATGGGGGTGGGAAGACACCCTGGGTTTAATACACCAAAGACATGAGCATATCAATGTTAATTAACACTTATTCCCCTCTTGTCACTCTTCCAAATTTATAAGATTTTTATTTTTATTTTTGTACTAACTCTTATTTCGTTCATTTTTCGGGATTATAAATCCAACTAGATTCCTTTCTACTGATACTTCCAACAACGAACTTAGGGTTACTTTAGTATTATTGTTAAAAAAGAATTAGGTCGGAAAAAGTTTAGATTCCTTTCTACTGGTTCCAATAGAGAACTTAGGGCTACTTTAGTATTATTGTTAAAAAAAAAAGGTTGAAAAAATGTAATGAAAAAAATTAATTTAAGATTTTTTAAATGTTTGATATTATGTGAAAAAATATTGCGGTGAATTAAAATGACAAAAAAGATATACATAAAAAAAATAAAAATTTAGATATGTAAAGATAATAAAGTTTTTACCCTAAAAATCAATTTTCAAATCACAAAAATATTATTTTTTAGTTTGGATTATCAAATTATTATTTTAACGACAAATTTTTTTAAAATTTATCCATTTAACATTTAGATTACAGTATAAAAAACTGTTCCCACCTTAATACTTAATAGAGACTTATTCTTATTGTGTTAAAAAAATATGGATAGAAAGTAATTGTTTTTTTCTATATTTTTAATTTAAAAAAAAAAAAAGAAGATAATGTTGATTACATGACGGGAAATACTTGTATTCACCCTTTTAAATTTTTAATAATTGATCTACTTAAGTTGCAAATTTAACTAACCTAGAGAAAAAGCCCATATAGTTGGGACTAATATTAATATTATAATAATAATATTAATAATAATAAAATTTATATTTGATGCATTGTTCCTATATATTTTATATATAATTAATGAACTACATGATATCATTTATTAATAAGTAAATTATTTGTATTTATTTTTTAAAAAATTAATTATTTATTAATGAGATAATATTATATAATTTAATAACAGTGTATAAATTTATATGGATCATGCATTAAATATAAATTTATAATAATAATAATAAATTATTACTAATTAAGTATTGGAAAAGTTTCACATGTTTTGGTGCTATATCCATAAACATAGTAAGTGAAATATCCCCACCATGAGAGAGGTTGTAGGCCATGCTTAATGTGGGGCTGCCGCCCCATGATTTGAAGTACTTTTTTTTTTTTTAATCTTTTTCTTTTTTTAATCTTTGGCAATTAGGTCAAATCACAAATGCCTTAGTAACATGTTGATTCGCACTCTTTGCCACCATAAACATTTCATGCTTTGATTCTTTCTAATATTAACCCTAATCTAATCAATGTATAATTAAATCAAGTCATCATAAATTTAGTTATTAATAAATAAAGTTGTTTTTATTTATTTTTAAAATTTTTATATTTATTTATTAATAAAATAACCTTATATAATTTAATAACAATATATCAATTTTTATATAATAACATTATATCAAATATAAATTCATAATAATAATAATATTATTATTATTATTTATTAAGTGTAGGCCATGGTTAATGTGGGGCTGCCGCCCCATTATTTGATGTACTTCTTTTTATAATCTTTTTCTTTTTTTAATCTTTGGCAAGTAGGCAAATGCTAGTAACATGTTCATTCGTACTCTTTGTCACCATAAACTATTTCATGCTTTGGTTCTTTCTAATATTAACCTAATCTAATCAATGTATAATTAAATCAAGTCATCATAAATTTAGTTCTGAATATTCTGATATAAATCTGCACGTTTAATTAATTGATACATCCATAAAATTCGTCTCATCGTAAATGATTTTGAATTTGAATTTTATCAATGATTTTTTTGTTGTTGTTATTGTCGAATGAACGATGTTAAAGTGATTAAGTTAAAGTGATAATAAATAAAAAAAATCTCGCATTAATTAAATTGAAGACCACCTGAACATATAAATATAATAGAGACCTGTCTACCTATAATAAATTAATTTTAAATTGAATAGTCATTTAAAATTTAATATTGATAATAAATTAATTTTGCTCTTTTTTCGTTTTGCTTCCTCTTCGAATATCTATTGATTTAAGCATATTAACGCGCTCTAGAGTTCAAACTTTGATTTTTTTATTTATTTTTTATTATTGTTTGTTCTTCTTTGGTCGCGCTAGTCGTTATACATGGCAAAGGATCGATGGCTTGTCGTTTTACAGGCCTCCCTTGGTCGCTCGTTTTCCCTTAGTTTTTTTTTCCTTCTTTTTGGCTACTTGTAAAGACGCATCCTTATTCGCCAAGGCAACCCACAGTTTTGGTCGTCCATCTCAAAAATGACGAAACACATTAAAATAAGTTGAGTTCGTTTTAAATGCATTGTGAGTGTATAAATTTATATCTCATAAAAAACTAATCACTAAGCTCTAACCACTAATCCTTAACCCTAACCACTAACCCCTAACCCTTACAACCTAACTTTAACACGTGATATCGTAGGATGCACTAAAGTGTATAGCCCTATACATTGTCAGTTCATCAAATATTAATCCAAATAAGTATTGTTAAACCAGAAAATGACTATGGCAACAATAAAATATTAGGCCCAAGATCATCTATGGGCTTAGGAGTAGGAGTAGGGATAGCAAAATCCGATTCGATCGATGGATTTCGCATTGATTCGTTTCGAATGGAGATTTTTTTTTTTTTTTTGAAAGACGAGGACAAAGTGGAGCGGGATGGTTTTGAAAATGCTTGATCCGCTCCTGCCCCGCTTTTTGAAATTACTATTTTATCCCTTAAATTTTTTTATATTTTCTCTTATATTATTAGTATATATATTAGATATATATACGACTAATATTTTAAATATATACTTTTAGTAAATATATGTATATTATATATATTAAAAGAATTTTATATTTTAAAACTATGTTCATGAATAAATTATAATACAATTTTTTACAAGATTAAATTAAAAATAATTAATAAAAAATGGGATGTAACGGAGTGGAACACTGTAGAACGGTTATGGATGTAACCGACATCCATGAAAGTGGATGTTTCCAATATCCATGCAAAAACGAGACAAAAGTGGATAAAGCAATTTTCACCTCCGTCCCGCTCCATTGTCATCCCTAATTAAAAGGAGTTTCTACAATAAGACTCCTGTCGACTCATCCACTCCCTCGATCGGGATCACTTGTGCCACTCCCCTCTACACCAATATCCCTGGCCGCCATATCACTAGGATCTGTCAAAAGAACAAAAACACTTAAAGCAATGCTACTAAGCCACAGTAAACCAAAGGTGATGGAATCATGACATGCTTGATCCACTTCAATCATCCTCTCACTATAAAATATCGATTACAATAATGAGCATTGGACGCAAGCCTGTGATACTGTTGCATAATACATAACCCTAACAGTGTTATATGTGAGTTTCCAAAGTAAAAAAAAAGTAATTATATGTTTGTTAATATCTTTGGAATGTACCAAAAAAAAATGTTTCCAAAGTAAAAAAAAGTTTGGTTTATGATAAAAATATATATTTTTACATTTTAAAATTGGTTCGTTATTTGCTTATTTTAATGATAAAGTAAAAATTAAAAAAAAAAAATCGAGTAGTTTAAAAATAGTTTGATCGAGATACATGGGTCGAAAGCTTAATAAGCACACAATAATACAGAACTTAAAGCCCAATATAAATTACTAAATCATTAGCCCAAACCTATAAATACGTAACAGCAACTTCCCCCAAAACCCCAGCAATCTAAGCAAGAGGTAGGGTTTTTACTTTTTCCCTTTCTGATTTGGAAATTTATCTCAGGAAAAGGGTATCCATGACTACCCCAAGACATCACCAAAACCCCCACAAATTCAACCATAAAAAAAGAAAACCCAGAGGCCAATTTCCTATATGAACTAAATTCTTGCTCAAAGTCCAAAGGCCTCAAAGCCGCAATTTCCCTTTACGAGTCGGCTATTTCCAACAAAACTCGCCTCAACCAACACCATTTCAACACCCTCCTTTACCTTTGCTCTACTTTTACTACCGACCCAGAGTCCAAAAATCTCGCTTTAACATATGGGTTTCGAGTTTTTGACCATATGATGGCCTTTAATATCCTTCCCAATGAAGCTTCCATAACTGCCATTGCCCGTTTAGCCGCGGCGAAAGGTGATGGGCATTACGCTTTTGAAATGGTTAAAAAGTTGGGTGATTATCGGGCTTTGCCACGGCTTTGTACTTATGAGCCTGCATTGTTTTGTTTTTGCCAGAAGTTGGAAGCTGAGAAGGCTTATGAAGTTGAGGAAGATATAAATAAGATGGGGTTGAGCTTGGAGGAACCTCAGATTGCTGCTTTATTGAAATTAAGTGCGGATACGGGGAGATGGGAGAGAGTTTACAATTATTTGCAGAAGTTAAGGCTAACTTTAGGGAGTTTCAGGTGAGGAAGATATTTGCTAATTGCTTTATCTAGCTTGAATTGGATCGATCGAGTTTAATAATGAGTTATATTATGCAATTTTCTGTTACTTTTTTTTTATTTATAATTTTTATTATGTTTGGTATGAATGATTGTATATATTGAATGAAAGAAACCTTGAAATTAGGGTTGTAGATAACTAGGTAACCTTTAGTGTTGGTTGACACTTGGAATTTTTTAATCTTCTTGCAGAAGGTTTGATATTTTGATTAATTTGCTTGTTATGATTTGGTTATGTGATCTATTGGTATCATTTATGAAGGTTTGGTGTTTGTACTTATTATGATTTGTCGGATTATTAATTTCTTCTGTTGTTTTTATATTTGGTTACATGGATTTTGGATTCAAGAATGTCCACATGAATCTTGCTTATTCTTTCATACAATCAATCTGTACTCACTTCTCTGTTCCTAGGCTGCTGGAATAGAAAGAAAGATACAAACCTACATATGCATCCCCTTACGCTGATTTAATATTTTAGGCTTTTTGGTGAGTTAGGACCAGTTATAATGTGCAATGACTAAAATTTCTATAGATTAGGTTCTGATTTTTGAAGCATTCTTGATAATTTTTGCTAGTTTTAGCATCACCTCTGCGAAAACCCTACAGGAAAATGTTCTCTACTTTCTCATAATTTGTTAGAAAGGTCTCTTGCAGTGGCAATCTTTATGCATGCTGTTATAGTTATCTTTCCTTATTATTTAGTATTGAGATAAACAAGAACTTTACAATCAGTCAATTACAACTGAAGTGAACCTATAACTTCTGCACTGTTTAAAGAATTAGGAAATGTCAAAACATCAACAAGGCATAGTATTGACATGGTAAAATGATATCTTGATAGCACAATATTCCATTTCACCCAATTCTTACTGTTTCTGTTTTCTCTTTTCTTAATTCATTTGTATCATTAATAAAGGACTGGTTGGAAGAAAATGCTGATTATGAAGCCATAGTCGATGGAGCAAATATTGGGCTTTACCAACAAAATTTCGCAGAGGGTGGGTTCAGTCTTCTTCTGGTTGTATATCCAAGAATTGGCATGTTTCCTTTGCTTCTCTATTGCTCTGTCTCTTCTGTCTCCCAATTTGTATTACTAATTGTTGTTCATTTTTGTAAAAATTGCAATCGAGCAGCTTGATGCTGTCATAAAAGAAATGTATACTAGAAGTGGGAATAAATGGCCACTCGTCATCCTGCATAATAAACGTGTACGGGCCCTTCTGGAAAACCCTTCCTATAGAAAGCTGGTTGAAGAATGGATGAATAATGGTGTTCTTTATACAATGGTTCCAATGATGACTGGTAGGGATGAAAAAAAAAACTCAGCTTTGATACTTTTTACTTTGAATTCATTTTTTCCTAATGTTAAATTCGATTCAGTATGGTGGTTTTGCTTCAGTCAGCACATTTAATTTTTTGTTTTAACTTGACAATTTTCATATGCTTGCACTAGAAAATTTAGTTTTGAAGGAAATATATTAGCTTCATCAGGAGTTAGTTTCACTGTTTGTGGCACTAAATTCATGAAGAATTCTTCTGTTTTTCAATTGCTAATTGATGTTAATTTGAGCATGATCAAAAAATTCTGCTATATACAGGTATTGGCTTTATGCTACTGTAAAACTTGGATGTCTGCTTGTGACAAATGATGAAATGCGGATCACATTTTTGAACTTCTAGGAAGCAGCTTCTTTCTCAAGTGGAAAGAAAGGCACCAGGTTTGTGCCGTTTGAAAACCTAATCGATGTATAACATTGTTCCTATCTTTATTGTGCTTTCATATTAATTGCTGTAATCCTTATTCTGATAGATGTGGTAAAAAGTGCATTTGGCAATAATTTACAAGCTTACCATTTAAATTATATTTCATTTTTCTACACTAAGTTTTGCATTGGAATACCACTTCTATCACATGATTGTATCATGTGTAACACACTGAAACTTGCAACTTTAATAGTAGGTTGAGCTTGCCTATGACACTGTATCACTATGTTGCTCCGACTCTTTATTTTCTTGAAGTATCCGTGTCCGACGCATATTCGGACATGGATATGGGGATATGACCCCCCAAAGACCATCCAAATACATGGAAGAACTTTAAAAAAAATTGCATTGGAATACCACTTCTATCACATGATTGTATCATGTGTAACACACTGAAACTTGCAACTTTAATAGTAGGTTGAGCTTGCCTATGACACTATATCACTATGTTGCTCCGACTCTTCATTTTCTTGAAGTATCCGTGTCCGACGCATATCCGGACATGAATATGGGGATATGATCCCCCAAAGACCCTCCAAATACATGGAAGAACTTTAAAAAAAAAAAATTGCATTGGAATACCACTTCTATCACATGATTGTATCATGTGTAACACACTGAAACTTGCAACTTTAGTGGTAGGTTGATCTTGCCTATGACACTGTATCACTATGTTGCTCCGACTCTTCATTTTCTTGAAGTATCCGTGTCCGATGCATATCCGGACATGGATATGGGGATATGACCCCCCAAAGACCCTCCAAATACATGGAAGAACTTTAAAAAAACTGAATATACCTGTGTCGGATACATACCCATATCCGACACTCACACCCAAGTCCGAGTAACATAGTTGTATCAAACATACTCTTATTAAGTATTATTTCATCTGTGTTCTGCTTAGGTGGCAAAACGGTCCGATTCTGTCTTTGAACATGGATTTTAATGCATGACTTTCTATTTGGACTTTTGTTTAAATTCCTAAAGAAAGGCTCCAACTCATTTGTGATTAGTGTTAAATGGCATCTCACTTTATGATATTGACTTGTGTTATATTTGTAGGTTCGATATACTTTTCTTAAAGGAACCCTGAAACTTCAGATGCCACCCTCATATTCTGTTGTCATCCAGGTATCATCTGTTATTTTTGCTGTTGTTGTTTCATTTGGTGGGATGTTCTACTACTTGACTGTTGTGATTTAGCCATTTTCGGACAACTCGTGTATAAACTCTCGTATTTCCCATTGGAATATAAAGATATGAATCTCTGTTTCAGGTATCAGAAAAAGGATCATGGCATCTCCCCATTGTATGTGATGGCAATGAGGAGTCTGCTAGAACTTGGCTCTGCATTACCAGGCCAGGTGCTTGTGAAAATCTTGGTAAAACTGCTGCTTATATGGAAACTTGTGAAAATGGTAATGGTCCCTGGCCCTGGCCCTGCTGCAAGCAACCCATGTCGAATGCAGGCGATTCTGGGTTTCTCTCAGGTGACAATAGAAATTATGCTAGTCAGGATTCCTATCAAAAGTCTGATGATAAAACTACATCCATGACGGGTAAAAGGAAAGAGAGATCCCCATAATTCACACTGCTAGTGCTAGTTATAAGTGGCAAGCTGAAGCTGCCTAGCTTTTTGCACTTGTATTATTTTCAGCCAATCGAAATAATCTTCCATTTTTGCTTCCAATTTTCCATACAACTTCATCATTTGTAACCTATGTTACTCCGATTTTTCATTTTTCTTCAAGTATCCGTGTCTGATGCATGTTTGTACATGGGTATAGAGATATGATCTTTCAAGGACTTTCCAAATACATGAAAATCTTGAAAAAAAAAAATGAATAAACTCGTGTCTGACACATCCGTGTTTGACACTCCCATCCGAATAACATAGCTTGTAACACCATTGTTTTAATGTACATAATCGTCTTATATTTCTATCACTTCTTTCAAGGAAGGAGGTATAAAGGAATCGTTAATATCATTTTGCATTCTTACATGAATTGTTATAAAGCACATAGGATATGAGATGCAGATGCTGAACATCTTCATATACTAAGATCGATTTCGATGAGCCAATTCGACCATAACAATTGTTAGATTTTATGGCTATACTTGCAGTATCTGAATGTTTTAGAAGTTCATGTTCTGTTAAAGACTCTTTCATCAAGCTCAAAGACAAATTTAACTTCTTTGGCCAAAACAGCCTCCAAAGATCTATTCAGCTCTGTCTCCAAAAACCATCAACAACTTTGGTCCAAAATTGGAGTCTTAAACTAAAAATCAGTACAAAATAAAACCAACAAAAAAAAAAAAAACGTAAATTTAACGTAGCTTAACGGCTAAGTAGTATTATATTATATAGATAGTAGGAGAGGGCAAAGCCAACCCGAAATTGTGGCAATTGAATTTATATATTGTTGTAAAATTCAATTCAAACCGTTTATTTAACGCGTAATTATCACTTCATTATTATTATTAGGAAAAGAAAAAAAAGAGCAAGTTGTGTGGAAACTTCAATCAGGACCACGAATCCCCCTCTCCATCTTATTTTCTCGGAAGAAAGCGATTCCTTTCTTTGTTGCCTTTACTTTCCTTCTGATTTTAAGAAGATATTAGATTTGGTTTCATTTCTGATTTCTCCTTTCATTCCCACCCTTCCATCCTCTCTGAAACTCTCGGCTCAGGTAAAAAATTTTTTTTTTTAATAAATAAAATCTGTCTTTTGATTTGTTTTGTTAAATGATTTTTGTGGGTTTTTCAGGTTTGAAAGAAAATTGAAAAAGATATGGCGGAAGAACATAGATGTCAAGCACCACAGCTATGTGCAAACAATTGTGGATTATTCGGAAGCCCTGCAACCCAAAATCTTTGTTCTAAATGTCACCGCGATCTCCAGCTTAATGAACAGCAATCTTCCTCCGCCAAACAAGCCCTTAATCAAACCCTCGTTCCTTCTTCTTCTTCTTCTTTACCATCGATGTCATCCTCGTTTGCGGTTTCCTTAACTGTGAAGGATGAACCATTGGCGGAAACGAAGGAAAAGATGAATGTGGAGGAGATTCAGGTTCAAGTTAGACGGCCTAACAGATGCTTGACTTGCAAGAAACGCGTGGGGCTCACGGGGTTCAAGTGCAGGTGTGGGATGGTGTTTTGTGGGATCCATAGGTATCCTGAACAACATGGTTGTACTTTTGATTTCAAAGGGATGGGAAAACAACAGATTGCCAAAGCTAATCCTGTTGTTAAGGGTGTGAAGCTTCAGAAAATATGAATTTGAAGGCACTGCCTGACAAAAAAGGAATGATTGAAGAAAAAGAAAGAAAAAAAAAAGGGTTTGTTTGTGTTTGTGTTGTCAATTTGAGAATTTGGGTCATAGAAAAGTAATGAATTTAGATTGACCCTCGGGTTTCGCCGGACGGCCGGCCGCCAACCAGTAGGGTGTGGCTTAGCCTTAGATTGTGGTTTGTAACCGGTTGTTGGGTCGATGAAAGTAAATAAAAAAAAAAAAATTTGAATGGTATTTTAATTTAATTTAAGATTTTTGTTAACAATTGTCTCGATTATTATATATAATAAATTAATAATATCTTCTTTTAATTTTTACATTTAATATAATATTTAAATTATAAATAATATATTAATTAATTTTAAAAAGTGTCTTGTAGACACTAATTAACAAATTTTATAATTTAATTATGTTGATTTTTTTTTTTGTTATATAAAAATTTAAGTGAGAAGCGATTATTTCAATTTAGGGTTAAAGTATGTTACATGCCTAAGATAAGATTAATAGTCTTACAAATCACTCACTAAATGAGACCCCACTAAATGAGACCGTTGAATAGATTTTTTCGATCTTTTTTGGTGTCCTTTCATATGTGTTTGACACGTGTTCAAAATTAAAAAGATTAACATTTAATTGTTTATGAATAATAAATAACTTTGAATAGATGTCAAACACATATTGAAAGGATCCAAAAAAGACATCAAATGGGGATTGAAGAAATATGTTTATGTTGATGATACTCAAATTTTAATATTTATCAAGGAGCTAATAAATACTCAATCAAGTAAATTAACCCTCATGGTTCTATGTTTTCATTATTCTTCTGGAATAGAAGCTGCTATGCTAGCTTTGGGAATTTGTGACAAAATTAGCATATTTGGCTTTGGCAAATCAATCTCTGCGCCAAGCATCACTATCATGCTAATCAGAAGGCTGAGCTCCGATTACATGATATGAGGGCGGAATATGGCATTCTCTATCATGATCTGGTGAAGAATCCACAGGCAAATACCATTCATTCATTCCTGTGGTAATCTATCAATGATTTTGCCCTGTGGAATCTTTTTCTATTTTGTACTTGGTCAAGGTTAAATTGTTGTATTCATGTTTTATAGCTGTTTAAGTAATTTTAAACAAAACAAATATTTGATTTACATTTGTTAAACCATAAACATTCAGCAATTATATATAAAAAAATAAGTAAACGTTGATCTGAAGTAAGAGAAACAAAATTACTTAAACCCTTTGTTCATTCTCGATTTATTCTTCTTGTCTATCCAAAATTTTTTGGAACACATAATGACTTAAACATCTTCATATAATAATTAATAAATAATCACTTAAACCCTCTAATTATTTGGGTATTTTTTTGAACTCTTATATATGAACTACATATAATAATTAATAAATAATCAAAGTCATATTCATAAGACTAAAAGGATTCTCCTTTTTTAAGCTTGAAAATTGCTAGACAAGATTGCTAAATTTTGTAAGCAGTGACTATGGCTAAATGATATTTGACATCATATTTACAATTTAATATTATTTTTAGTTAAGACCCCAATTAAGGTTCATGAATAATGTTTCTCTTGCATGCATGTAAACGATATAATTACTTAAACTTTAGCATTAAAATTAAGCATAAATAAAAAAACATGATTGGATGAACAAAGATTTGAAAATTATCAAGATACTCATAGCCTAATTAGATTACATATTCGAGTCAATGATAAGGTCTACAAATCCCCCTTAATTAACCCTAATTAGATTTGTTAGTTTTAAACACGATATAAAAATACAACATAAATATAACTTGTTTAATAAACATAAAAAATAATGAAATAAACACGATTAGTTTAACACGATATATTTAATACATGTATCGTATTCAAAATTTTGACACATTTAATAATTTGTATTGTATTTATGTTTATATAACTGATAAAAAAAATATCATATACAACTAAACCTGCTCATAGGTCAGGTCACGAGTCGAATTTTTTTTTTTACTTTGCCCAGGTCCGGGTCGGCCCAACGATCCAAATTACTGTTCATATATTATTAAAAAAAATTAAAATTTTATTTTTATATTGATATATTTTATAATTGAATTTAAATAAAAATTTGTTTTTTTTAATTATTATTTAAACAGTGATCCAAGCCGTGCCGACCCGACCCGAATCATTAAAATGTCTATCTAAATTCGATCCAATATCGGAACGAATTACCCAATCCATGAACAAATCTATATATAACATGTATATATGAATGAGTTTGTATTTGATACACTGACAGTGTATAACTTCATACACGGTCAGTGAATAAGATGATGCCAACTCATTAAAAAGTTTAAAAAATAAATACAAATTATTTTATTTTTAATAAGTTGTCAATCATTTAGTTCACTGACAGTGTATGAAGTTATACACTGTCAGTGCATCAAAATTAAATCCTATATGAATTATCAGATCCGACTATCATCAGTTTATCATTTTCAACTGTTACGTTATATGAAGTATTTTAGTATTCAAGTTTCAAATCAAAGGGTGATGAGAGGTATCTCAAAACTTGACTTCCTTAAGAACTAAGAAGGGAATTTTGGCAGAAACCAAGAGGCATGTGGCATAAACGTGTCAAAAACTGTGCCCAAAGTGGGGACTACACCCATTGCATGTTTTAAGGTAGCAGCCATGGCAGTTACAGTTCCCTTCACCCCCTCCCCTTCTTCTCCCCCACTCAAACAACCAAAGCCAAACAACCCTTCTCCTCCCCACAGATTCCCTCCCTTTTGGGTTTTTTTTTTTTTTTTTTTTAAAAGTGATTTTGGTTTCCATTTCCCCCAAGCTTCTCCTCGCAAATCGCATGCATTCAGGTAATTGGTTATTACTTCCTTTAATTTTTCATATCTTTGATAGTTTCTCTTGCGGATTTCCTCTTTCTTTCTTCTTCCATAGTTGATCTACACTGTTGCATGTCGATGTTTTGGTTTTCCCAATGCCACAAAGCTTAAACTATGATGTGTGCTGTCATTCTTTTTTTTTTTTTTCACCAGGAATTCTTACTTACGTGAATAAATCTAAATTCTTTCAAATTAATACGCGTTATTTGAACATTTGTTTATATCCAAATGCATGATATTTACTTCAAAATTTTGATATTCTGCACTTTTTCTTCTTTAGAAGAGTGATTACATATTTTTGTTTTTGTTTTTTGTTCAAGCATGTGTTTTATGAACAATTTGTTTTATATAGTTTTATAATGTTATATATTGGAAAGAAAAATTCTTGTTATTCAAGCACAAGCAATGATAAAAGATTATTAAGAAAAATTTAAAAAGAAAAAGAGAAACTGAAAATTAAATTAAATTAAAAATAGTGCTTATTTTTTATACTTTAACAATGGTATTTTAATTCTACAAACGATTTAAGAAATTAAAGAAAAATTTTGGTTATATTCTACAGAAATATGTGTCATCAGGGGCGTATATAAGGGGCTGCATCTTCACTTAAATATAGAATAAATTACGGTTTGGCTCTTTCAATTTTTTTTTTTATTTGGCCTCCTTCATAAAATTTGTATTTGGACATAGTAAATTTCTTAACATTTTCAGACTAACTTCATTCATTATTAATTAATTCATTAAATTTTTTTATCAATCAATCAAATAGATACATAGACATTAATTATTGTATTAATAATTTTCATTTTATGCTCATAAATGGGAAACGATTAAAAATGTTAAATCACTACAATATCTAATATAATTAATTTGTGCATTTAACTCTTCTTATTTTTTTAAACTTATGTAATCTTTTTTTTTATGAAATAACCTTATTCTTATTTTAGTTATTTAGTTAAACTAGAATAATTTTTTGGCATCGAGACTTTATCACTTTAATTCTTATTAAATCTTTTACATATGCAACATGAATTATAATATTTAAATTTTGATTTTTTTTTCATTAAAAGAAATTTATACATTATTTGTAAATTAATATCATTATTATATTTAAATTTAGTATTCATATATGTTGGAATATGGTATGGCTCAAAGTCACATTTGGTGGCTTAGCACCAATAATGGAGCTACCACTTGCACCACTTGCACCACCAATAATGGAAGCTACCACTTGCAAATGGATGGTGGCTATGGTGGCTACCACTTGCAAAGTGTTCACACCAAGATAGGTGGTGGATGGTGGCTATGGTGGCTGCCACTTGCTTAGTGTTCACACCTTGATATTATGGCTATAAATAGCCATGTAGAGTAAGAGAGAAAAGATGAGTGAGTAGAGTAGAGTTGAGTAAGTTAGAGCTAAATTGTTGAAGCAAATACTCTGTGTTTATAGAGTAATTCGGTATTGTGTTGAGTTGTGAGTTCAGTGCTTGTGTAGCACATTGAATTCTGTATATGTTTGTACTCTAAACTCCATTAATACAAAGCTTCAAGCTCCTCCTCCCGTGGACGTAGGCACAGTTGCCGAACCACGTAAAATATCGGTGTTTTTTCAGTGTGTTTAAATCGGTTTAAGTAATATCAATTCGCTTCCGCACAACAAATTGGTATCAGAGCCAATTTTTACGTAAAACCGAGTTTGTTCAATTCTGTCCGTTTTTCAAAAGTGCTCCAATTTGTGTTTTGAAAATACCAGGTTGAAGAGGTCGTTGAGAGGAGTGCAACAGAATCCACCGGAGGCCCAGAAGACACCGCACGCGCCCGCACGCGCCGCCAGAAGGGCTGAGAGTGAGCCTCACGCGCCCACGCGCCGCACGCGCCTCCAGAGGTTGAAGACGCGTGAAGCCCACGCGCCGCACGCGCCGCACGCGCCTTCCAGAGGTTGAAGGCGAGTGGCCCCACGCGCCACACGCGCCGCACGCGCCGGTGAGACAACAGCCTCCACGCGCCCCACGCGCCGCCGTACGCGCCCCACGCGCCGCCGTAGCTCCGACCAACTTTTTCGGGCTATTTTTTGAGCCGTTTCAGAACACTATTCCGAGACTTTTCCGAGCCGGTTGAGCTAAACCGAGTCCATTTCGAGCCACCTGAAGCAGAATATTCGCAGAATATTCACCGTGTGTCCAAAATTTACACAGTTGGACCCGTTCCTGGCTATTTCGACTATTCCGGACTCAACCGCGGCATCCGTTTTTCCATACAGGTACCGGAAAAACACTTTGTTGGTAATTTTGTTTTATTACCATGGCAGAATCATTAGAGACACATGAAACAACCAGCAGCGCACGATCAAGTTCTTATATCAGAAAGAACTCGATGACCACTGCAAAGTTCGAGGTGGAGAAATTTGATGGCACCACCAACTTTGGCATGTGGCAGTGCGAAGTTCAGGATCTGTTATTCCGAGAGGGTTCATATATCGCTCTGGAAGACAGACCCAGAGATATTTCGGAAGATGATTGGAAATTTGTCAACCGTCAGGCTTGTGGCACAATCCGGTTATGCCTAGCCAAGGACCAGAAGTACTTTGTCATGAGAGAGAATAATGCAAAAACTCTCTGGAAACAACTTGAGGACAAGTACATGACAAAAAGCATGGAGAACAGACTCTATCTGAAGAAGAAGCTGTTCCGCTTCCAGTATATGCAAGGTATCACCATGCAGGAGCATCTAGTAAGTTTTAACAAAATCCTCGCTGATCTTGAAAATCTAGATGCAAATATCTCTGATGAAGATAAGGCTCTTACTCTGTTAAATTCCTTGCTTGATAGCTATGATCATTTAACCACTACACTGTTGTATGGTAAAAATGATATAGAATATGTTAATGTTAGTAATGCTCTGGTGAATAATGAGTATCGGAAAAAGGATCAGCATGATCACCAGAATACTACACCAGAAGCTTTAACTGTGTACAGAGGCAGGACGAGCAATCAAGGAGCCGGAGAAAACAAGCGAGGTAAATCCCGCTCAATGAGGGGATCATCGAGAACACGACTCTCGAGGGACGAGTGTGCCTTTTGCCATGAGAAAGGGCATTGGAGGAATAACTGTCCCAACATGGAGAGGTCGACTGTGAATGTAGCTCAAGAATCTGAGGGAGAGGAAGACTCTGCATTTACGATTTCCACAACAACACACTCTTCAGATCAATGGATTCTGGATTCCGGATGTTCCTACCATATGTGTCCGAACCGGAAGTGGTTCTCAAACTTCAAAGAGTTTGATGGAGGGATTGTCCATATGGGCAATGACAATACTTGTCACACTAGAGGCATTGGAACGATCCGACTGAAAATGCATGACGGTACAATCAGACAACTTACAGACGTAAGGTATGTCCCTGATCTCAAGAAGAACCTCATATCACTGGGGGTCTTAGACTCAAATGGTTACAAGGTGACCATTCAGAATGGAGTCCTGAGAGTTGTACGTGGAGCATTCTTAGCAATGAAGGGTTATATGAAGGGAAATCTGTATCTCCTTGACAGAGAAACCGTGACAGGCAGAGCAACAGCCTCTCACAGAATGATGGGATAATCCGACACTTCACTGTTCCTAGCACTCCCCAGCAGAATGGAGTTGCAGAAAGGATGAACCGAACTTTGGTTGATAAAGTTCGCTGCATGTTATCCCAGTCAAGCTTGAGCAAAGCATTTTGGGTGGAGGCTTTATTGTTCGCCTCCCACATTATCAACTGACTACCCTCCACTGAAATTGATGGGAAAACTCCCATAGAGGTGTGGTCCGGATATTCTGCCATTGAATATGATCGGCTTCGTAGTTACGGATGCAAAACTGGATCCTAGAGCCAAAAAAGCTGTCTTCATAGGCTTTAGTGAAGGAGTAAAAGCAGTCCGATTGTGGAACCCTGAGTCAAAGAGAGTCATCGTAAGCCGAGATGTTGCCTTTGACGAATCTGTAATGCTGAAACTGTCAACTCCAGAGAATGTGAACCAAGATTCTCTAAAGCAGGTGGAGTTTGAATCAGAAGATGCTGGTCAAAATTCAGATGAATCTGAACCAGAATCTGATGACACCTTAACTGAAGTGGAGGAGTCATCACCGGAAATCTTTCAGCAACTTGAATCAGTTGTCACCAGTAGACCGAATAGACATATTCGGAAACCTGCTCGATACACAGACGTGGTGACATACGCCCTTCCAGTAATTGATGATGATGTTCTGATCAATTACAAAGAAGCTGTAAACAGCCCTGAGCATGCCCAGTGGAAGGAGGCGATCAGACTTGGAAGTTGGCTCCACTTCCAACACTCAAGATATCAATTGGGTGCAAATGGGTCTTTGCCAAAAAGGAGGGTGCTACCGGCAAAGACAGCATCAGATACAAAGCCAGATTGGTAGCCAAAGGTTAGGCTCAAAAAGAATGAATAGACTACAATGAGGTATTTTCACCTGTTGTTAAGCATGCATCTATTCGGATCTTATTGGCTTTAGTAGCACTGTATAACCTAGAGATAGTTCAACTTGATGTAAAAACTGCATTCCTCCATGGTTCCGTAGAGGAGGAAATTTGTATGACTCAACCAGATGGTTCTGGAGTCCCCGGTCGCAGAGATTACAAAAGCAAGTTGAACCGATCACTGTGGTCTGAAACAATCCCGTGACAGCTGTACAAACGGTTGGACTGTTTCAAGACAGGATGAAAAGTACACACGCAGTCAATTTGATCACTGTGTTTATTTCCGGAAACTTCAAGATGGATCATTTGTCTATCTGCTGAAAAAGGCAAGGTGGAGATCGACAGGCTGAAGGCTCAACTGAGCTCAGAGTTCGAGATGATCTTGGAGAAGCTAAGAAAATTCCTGGGAAGTAGACAGAAAAATTGACTCAGGCTCAGTGCATTGATGAATCATGCCAATGCAGTAGGTGCCCTGATATGTGAGTAATGGTGTGTACATTTGAAGGAGAAAGGAGGAAGCTCTGATCTGTGAATTCTCTCTGTGGATTCTCGCCAAGGTGGAGATTGTTGGAATATGGTATGGCTCAAAGTCACATTTGGTGGCTTAGCACCAATAATGGAGCTACCACTTGCACCACTTGCACCACCAATAATGGAAGCTACCACTTGCAAATGGATGGTGGCTATGGTGGCTACCACTTGCAAAGTGTTCACACCAAGATAGGTGGTGGATGGTGGCTATGGTGGCTGCCACTTGCTTAGTGTTCACACCTTGATATTATGGCTATAAATAGCCATGTAGAGTAAGAGAGAAAAGATGAGTGAGTAGAGTAGAGTTGAGTAAGTTAGAGCTAAATTGTTGAAGCAAATACTCTGTGTTTATAGAGTAATTCGGTATTGTGTTGAGTTGTGAGTTCAGTGCTTGTGTAGCACATTGAATTCTGTATATGTTTGTACTCTAAACTCCATTAATACAAAGCTTCAAGCTCCTCCTCCCGTGGACGTAGGCACAGTTGCCGAACCACGTAAAATATCGGTGTTTTTTCAGTGTGTTTAAATCGGTTTAAGTAATATCAATTCGCTTCCGCACAACAATATACACAAATTTTAGTGTTATTTTAAATTATATATATATATATATATATATATATATAATGTCTACCTCCCTAAACATTATTCCTGCATCTGTGTCATCCTATTAAATCTGTGGTGAAATTTTAAACTTTATCGAAAGTGTGTCGGATGATTTTTCATAATATAATATAAATAGTGAAATTAGATGATTGAAGAATATTTAAGGGTCATTGATAAAAGAACTATAAAGAAAAAGATAGTTACTGAAATGATAAATTTCATGTTATTTTTTCTCATGATCTGCTGCAATCTTATTGTTACTTAACCTCCATTTTTGACACACTTTTATAATCTTGATGAGAAATTAACTGCTATTATAAACTGTGTATGATTTCTGTGTTTCTTATTGCAGGAATTATTATAATTATCTCATTGAACACGAAACGATAGTCTCCTTCAGGTTATGGTAAATAAATGGCGCTTTCGGAATCAGAAAGTGTTGCCTTTGGCGGCATCAAAAACACAGAAGGATCACTGGTACAAGCACCGGAATCACCGCATGATGAGGAATTAACACCGGATCAGTACTCCATTTCTTCCAGCTTGAACAAACAGAATTCCATTTTCTCGCTTACTCTCGACGAAATTCAACTTAAGAGTGGGAAGACATTTGGGTCGATGAACATGGATGAATTCCTTGCCAACTTATGGAATAATGTGGAGGAAAACCAAGTTTCATCACAACAACTCAACCAAAACGAACCCATCAATGACGACGACGACAAAGGCATAGGAAGCCAACCAAGTTTAGCACGACAAGGCTCTTTCTCCATCCCTACACCACTTTGCAAGAAAACAGTGGATGAGGTTTGGTTTGAGATACAGAAAGATCTACCACAACAGCAGCGAAAAGCAGCTAACAACATTATTGATCATGAACCAGCTCCTCAACGTCAACAAACATTTGGAGAGATGACTTTGGAGGATTTTCTAATCAAAGCAGGAGTTGTTCAAGAACCAATATCATCAGGATCTTCCCAACAAAACAAGGTAAATGGCACAAGTAATTTGGATGCAAACTATGGAATAATGGGGCATCAACAAAAAATGTTGACACCTATTCAAAGCTTGGATGCAAACTTCGGAATGGGACAACATGTGATGGGGCTAGGATTTCCAGGCCACCAAATTGTTGCCAATAACTTGGCAGCAGCAGGCAATGGTTATGCAGCGGCATACTCGATTTTCACACAAACTAAAACTATTATGGGGGAATCTTCGAATGCTTCGGAAAATGGAAATGGCACTAATAGTTTGTTGGAGCCATCTGTTTTACAGAACAAGAAGAGGATCATAGATGGTCCACCAGAGGTTGTAGTTGAAAGGAGACAGCGCCGCATGATTAAGAATCGAGAGTCTGCAGCAAGATCTCGAGCAAGGAAACAGGTTCATACTTATTGAGAGAAAGCTAGCTCCTCGCTGCCTGTAAATGCCAGTAAACTGTAATTATTGGACTCTCATCATTCACATTATTGACTTTCTTCAAATTGCAGGCATACACAGTGGAGCTGGAATTAGAGTTGAATCAGCTCAAACAGGAGAATGCAAAGCTGAAGCAGCTTGTGGTAAACAAAAATTTTCTTCTGTAAAATTGAAAATTAATTGAATTCTTATATAAAAATATGGCTAATAAATACAACTTTTCTCGATTTTAATTTTGAGCAGGAGGAAAACGAGCAAAGGCGAAAGGAAGAGGTAACTCTTAACTTTGATAAAGACTATTTATGTTATCCGAACTCTTCATTTTTCTTAAAGTATTTGTGTCTGACATTTATGTCCGACACATATTCGAATATAAATATTATATGATTTTTCAAATATATAAAAAAAAAATTTAAAAATTGAGCATACTAGCTCGTATCTGACACTCACTTCCGACTCCGGGTAACATAAAAAATCATTAAAGATATGCATTTGACATCCAAACTCTCAAAAGATATATACAAATGCTAATCACTCTATAGTTCTTTTAGAAACAATCCATGATTATCTGTTGCTTTTGATACTTCCATTATGGATATCCTTGAAGACATTTAATTTCTTTCGATCATGAACCCATTAACAGGTTCTGAAAAGAAAGCAATCAACACCTGCAAAAAGGAAGGTCGACAAGATGAGGACATTAAGGAGGACAGTGAGCTTGGGATGGTGAACTGAGAATAGAGACTCACAATGGCAGTTTAGCAATTATGTATATCTAGATAAGAATATCTCCAAATCTATTACAATATTGTGAATTACTTAATTATGTTAAACTTTTCCAAGGATAAAAAGCACTTATCTGATTAGGTAGTGCTTTTATACTTCTTTTATCCCATTTTGCATGGCCATGTTTGATTTATTTTTGTCAAATCAATTCAGTTTTTTTGTCAAACCCTAAAAGACATTATACTCTCTCTTAAGTAGACATGATAATTCGTGTATCCGTATCGTGTTCTTGTGTCATAATCGTATTTCTACACATTCGTGTATTAGTAATGTGTTCATATTTTTTTCATATCGTATTGTATTTTGTATCATGTTTTAATTATTTTTCTAATACCTTGTTCAATATTACTAGGTTTATTCTTAACTACCAACAAATTGTGTCATCTCACATAATTTTAATAGTAACTCACCTGATTCCATGTTTTTTTTTTTTTTTTTTCGTTAAAGTACTTAAACAGTCTCTGTAATATAGAAGGAATTTAATCTTTATACGTTTGAAATTGGTGCAACAAAATAAAATTGATAATAGTTTTAATGAGAAACCGTTTAAATGCTGATATGGACATGTGAAACTGACAGAAAAAATGATTTTAAAAAAATGATTACGTGTCAAATTTTTTTATTCAAATGAAATTTAAGAAAACATAAATTTTTTTATCCAAATCCCTCCCTTACCTGTAAAAATATGTCATCATTTTTTTTTTTTTTCAAAATCATTTATTCTGTTAGTTTTTAAATTCCATTTGAGCAAAAAAAATTGACACGTCATCATTTTTTTCCAAGTCATTTATTCTGTCAGTTGTACATGTCTATGCCAGCATTTAGACGTTTTTCGTTAACACAGTTATCAATTTTACTTCTTTGCACCAATTTCAAAAGTACAAGGATTAAGTTACTCACTTTTATAGTACAGGAATTAAAATGCACTTTAAACTATAGTACAAGGACTATCTAGATACTTTAACATTTTTTTCCTACTTTCTCTGAATATAATTTTGTATACATTTTATGCAAGATAAAAAAAAAATCTATGTATTGGTATCATGTTTCGTGTTTTTTTTTTTGTGTGTGTTATAATCGTGATATTTTACGTACATAATTGAAAATAATTTAGCCAAAATGTATTTAAAAAAAGAAAAGAAAAACCATATGAAAATAAGGAATATGTTAAGTCATAACATGAATTAGTCTAGTACTAATCTGGGCTGGGCTCAACCCAAACCAAACCAAGCCTCACCCAAATGACTGACTTAGACCTGCCCTTGGCCCAATGTCAATTTGTTACAGAAAGCTGGCTAGGGTTTTATTACTTTAGCTGACCCCCAATATATTTCTATCAAAGCCGCGGCTAGGGTTTCTCTATTCTCTGGTAAAGCTCTCTACTCTCTTTGTCGCTAAACTCTCCATTATTGTAACTCCCATTTCTTCTCAGATCTAACTTTAATTCTTCAATTTTTGATGACTTGAAAACTTTGTTTTACAGGTAAATTTTTAGTTTTGTTCGTGGAAAGAACAGAGATTCAGAGATGAGGTAATTTTAAGTCTTTGTTCTTTTTATTTTTTTTCATTTTGAATGTTTTGGGATTTTTTTTTTAATGTAATTATCCAACTTTATTTATTGGTTCCTGAATTTTTTTTTTCTTAGGCGTTTAATGTTGTTATTGATTTACTGGACTTTGAATTAGAAGAGTTTGGCTCCATTGGGTCATTTGTGTTTTGTAGGATAATCTGTAGGTTACTTTCACCTAGGAAATAGGAAATGACTTTGTTGTTATGTGTAATTAGTTTTTACTCTTGGTCGACACTCGATTTTTTGGTTCATTGATTAGACCTATGTTACTCGGACTTGAGAGTGACTGTCGGATACGGGTATGTTCAAATTTTTTTTAAAGTTTTTTCATATATTTAGAGGATCGTACTCCATACCCATGTCCGACATCGGACACGGGTGTCGGGCACAAGTATATTCAGGGAAAATGAAGAGTCGGAGTAACATAGGATTAGACTGGTTTTGTGAAAACTCAATTTCTTTTCTGTTAGGAAAATTTGAACTTAGACTGTAAATCTTTAAGTTGTGAATTTGGACTCTCATTGGTGGTAGGGGAATTGTTTGTTGTGTCTGGGTTGATATAGTCTAGTCCGAAGCATTGACTTGAACTATGCATTGTTTTCGGGTGTTCATTTTGTGATTATGAATTGTTTATGTTGCCTAGATTAATCCTTCATTAGACTAATTTATGAATCATGTGGCTGTTTCTTATCTACTCATTTATAGTTTTCTTTTCTGAAGGGTTTTGGGTTTCTTATTTACAGTAAGCTTCAGAGTGATGCCCTTAGAGAAGCAATTTCAACCATTGTGGCTCAGTCCAAGGAGAAAACACGTAAGTTCACTGAGACCATTGAACTCCAGATTGGGCTGAAAAACTATGATCCCCAAAAAGACAAGCGTTTCAGTGGTTCCGTGAAGCTGCCACACATTCCTCGCCCTAAGATGAAGATTTGCATGCTTGGAGACGCTCAACATGTTGAAGAGGTAATTTTGCAGCTTTCTTAGGTGAAACTTGGTTTGCTTACATTGCTTAGAAGAATATTTTATTTCTGGACTTAGGTATAAAAGTATGTGCTTGTAACGTTTGAGTAGCCATTTGTGCAATGATGTTTCTTTTAAGTGGTTTAATTTGTATTGCAGGCTGAGAAGATTGGTTTGGATTATATGGATGTGGAAGCACTGAAGAAGCTAAACAAGAACAAGAAGTTGGTCAAGAAGCTTGCCAAGAAGTATCATGCCTTTCTGGCTTCTGAATCTGTCATTAAGCAAATCCCTCGTCTCTTGGGTCCTGGTCTCAACAAAGCAGGCAAGTTTTATATACCGAGTATTGGTATTGCATTTGTTTTCAGCAATTTTTATATTGTACTTATCCTTTTTGCATTTTTCAGTTGTGATTTTTGAATTGTGATTTTACATGGCTGATTTTTTTGCACAAATGCAGGGAAATTCCCAACCCTTGTTAGTCACCAGGAATCCCTAGAGTCCAAAGTGAATGAGACCAAGGCAATGGTGAAGTTCCAACTGAAGAAGGTCCTTTGCATGGGAGTTGCCGTTGGGAATGTAGCTATGGAGGAGAAGCAGATCTTCCAAAATGTGCAAATGAGCGTCAATTTCCTTGTTTCATTGTTGAAGAAAAACTGGCAAAATGTGAGTTTTCTTAGCTTTTGGTTTTGTAGGTCCTTCTACATAATTTATTTCTTCTTTGATAGTATATATATATATATATATATATATATATATATATGGGATTTTGGGCGTATTGTCACTTTTTTGATTACATAATCTGATTGACTTTGTGTTCATATTTATGCCTTCATAGTATATATACGGAATTCTGGGCTTACTCTAACGTTTATGATTACATAATCTGATTGAATTTGTGTTGATTGCAGGTGAGGTGCCTCTACCTGAAGAGTACCATGGGCCCCTCAAACAGGGTCTTTTGAGTTGATATTTACCTTTTGTTTAAAGTTTTTTGTAGGGAGTGAAAGTATTTGTGGGGATTATTTTAAATCAGTTTTTTACTCGGAATGTTCAATTTTTTTTATTTTTTTTTTATCTTGGAATCCGTAGAAATGTTATGAATTTGAGACCTTGGAAGTTTTGTTTTGCATTTCAACTTAAATTTCCATCTTTTTTTAATATTTCTCATCCAGACGGAAAAAAAATCCCTTGACAAAATGGCTGGCACTTTGCAGCCTTGATGGGCTTATGGCTACTTACTGTTGAGTTTGGTCAAAGTATTGGAAAAGTTTTTGTATTATATTATAAATTAATTTTTTTATTATTAAATTGGGTAATTTAATTTTTATATTTTTAAAATTAAAATAAAAAAATAAAATCATTAATTATTAAACTTTGTGTTTATTTAAAATATATTATTTTAAATTGATGTGAATAAAATAATAAATTTAATTGATAAAAAATAATTTGATGTGATAATTTTGTCAATTTAATTTATTATTTTATTTACATCAATTTAAAATTTGATATCTTGTCAGCATTTAATATTTAAGTCATTAAATAAGTATAAATTAAAATGTCACGTTAATTTTTTTTAATAATTTATTTAACAATTTAATTTGCAATAATATAATACAAGCACTTCTTAGGTTCTTTGACCGTTGAGTCCCGCTATTTGGGACAGTGCTGGAATGGTTATGGTCATGGTTTTTGCTGGGAAACAAATATTGGCCGACTAGAGTTTCAATGAATTGCTTTGCACCATGACCATGAATATTTAATACGTCAAAATTTATAACATCACCTTCGAGTTTCTTAATTAAATTATGTTGTTAATCATACTATTGTAGAGAATGAACGTTCTACATTTGAAACATTGCCGGTTAAGAAAGCGAAAAACAGGAAAACGGGCCTGATGGCAGAATCTTTTAGGACCCGAACGGCGGAATTTTAGACGGACATTGGCAACAGCCCAAAGCTCGCAAAGAATTGAGAATATCATTGACTATGGCTACGGGTTCTTACAAAAGAGAGAAAAACGGCAGAATCCCTCGATTAGTAGCACCAAATTTGTTTGTTGTTACCAGGTTATTTATGATTCTTCATTTAATTTGTTTGGATGTTTGGTTTAATTCTACGAAAATGACCCTTTTGATTTTGGGCATTCTTTCTTCACAGAGTGGTTGCTGGTCAATCGTGCCCACGGCAATTTGTGAAGCCTTGCTAGACGGTTTTGTCATTACTAAGTATCTACATTGCCATCGGTTGGCTAACCATGGACTGCCAATGCCGTTCTTCTGATTTTCCTGATGCAAGTAATTTTCTTATCAGCATGTATCTTCTTTGAAATTATGTGAAATCTCTGATGCTTCGAAAACTGAATAACTTGGTGCATGATTTGCCGTATCTTAACATATGAGTTATGACCATCTACTGAGTTGTTCTTGGTTTATGGCATATTATATTGGACTCCTTTTGAGTTGATTAACATTGTTGTCTCCTTATTGTTGTTTTACTTTTTTCTAGTATAAAATTTGTGATGTGCTATTATGCAAAGACCTTTGTGCTTCTCTTTGGAAGAGCTAATAGGTCCATTTGATGGACCTTGATAAGAGAAATTAGATTCTCTTGGCTAACCCTTTACTTGACTGGATATTAAGACTTTGTTGGGTAAAGTGGAAATGGGTCAAGCAATTTGAGGTTAAGGAACCCCAGAGAAGACTTATTTTCAATTCCTTTTTGTAAACCAGTAGTTTACTTGATGTTTTAGCAACATGATTATGAGGACTGAAGTAAGAGTTGAAGAAAAGATATCAAGATAATGTAAGGAACTGATTTGTCCACCATAGCACTTTTGACATTTGGCATGTTCTGGTTGGTGGCGTAGGATGAATTTTCTTATCAGCATATTTAGTTATTTACCCACTTAAAAGAATCAATCTTGTTCATGAATGTATTTGAAAAATTAGCAATATCATTACGAATTTGAAGTTTTGAATTGTATTTGTCATGTTCTCACAAAAAGTAAGAATGAGTATCACTCATAAATTTTGTACTGAGACTGTCGGATAGAACTTTGTTATATAATGTATCAATCAAATATTCAAATCTAGTATGTTTAACATAGATTGGTGCTGGTCCTGCTGGAGCTTATTTGGTTGAAGTCCTTCGAGTCATTTTGGAGAATTACTCTCTATCTACCATCTTAGCCTTCGTTGCAAACCATGAATCAAAATAGCTACTGAAAATATGGAACTTGATGAATAAGTACAGTGGAAGATCTAAGTCTTACTTCTTTGTTTCTTGAAAATCCCTATCAAATTGTTAGTCCATCTGGTCATCCTTGAGAATTTTCACATTATAATATCCTTGTGAATTAAGGTTGCTCAATTTTAAAAAAGTGGAACAAGTTTCTTGCTCCTTTTCTTTTCCTTCCTTTTTTTGCTTACTATAATTTTAGCCTGTGATTCAAGTGAAAAAAGTATTTGACTCTATTTTGATAGATGCTCTCATATTTGTGGTTCTGTGATTTTGCGAAGCAGAATACTCAATGCTCTGGATATTTGATGAATTTCTTTGTTTACATCTTTTCTTCTTTTCTTTTTTGACTCATATATATGTAAAGCAGAATACAGATAAATGCTAGGTAATAGTAGAATTCAATTTGGCTGATAGAATGCATGACATCTTAGTTTTTAGTTCATCAATGACATATAAGGCTACTAGGGAATGGTCGAGAGAATGTTGAAGACAAAAGGTAAACTCTTGGAGGAGCTGTTGTACTAGCAGCTGATCCATCCATTCACAAAGCAACTTGGTGGTGGCATTGTCACCTCCGTTGTTGTTTCAGTCTTTGTTGATGAGAGGGCCGGGGAGGCTGCAGAAGAGGAAGAAAACATATGCTATGATTGCACATGAAATGTCTAGCATCTTCCACATCTTCCTCTTTGACCTCCACTTGTTTGCCATCATCACGTAATCCTGAGACCATTGGAAATAGTAACAATGGACTCATTTTCATGATGAAGATAACACCGCCTTCATCAGCTACACTCATAGCTCTCCATGAGAAGAGCTTGGAGTGGTAGGTGTATCTGGTAAGTCACTAATCCGATATGTGATGTCATTGTTAGGAGCAATGCAGTATCTTGGACTCCATAAAACGTGCCCTGAATCATTTGCTACTGACTTGAGGACATAGTATCAGTATGACAGGAAGAAAATGGCCATTGTTATGCCAATTGACTGGAACTTTGATACAAGGAGAGTAGCACAACATCATATTTATAGGGCTGTTTGAGACCAACTATTCATGACTGTATCTATCTTTTCAGTCAAAAAAGGTAGTTAATTTTGGCACTAATAGATCTTCCATATATGGATTCTTATCTTGTACAGATGCAGATGTTAAATATTCAAATATCAGGAATTCAGGATATACATGAATATACCTTCTATATATGTGTTCTCATTTTCTTTACAGCACAGTAAACAAAGGTCTTATGTGAATGTGGCAACTTTCTATTGAGATTGACGTATATACATACTATACTTAGCAGTTAGCACAAAAGACATTTAGAAATACAGCAATTAGTTCACTCTTTTATACTCATTTATATGCACATATGCACAGATATATGCATATGGATTTTTATATAAATACTATGTGTCAATCTCAATACGAAGTTTATGGCCAAAAAAAAATCTCAGTACAAAGTTCCCACATGCAAAAAGGCCTATATATGTTGTACTGTAAAGAAAATGAGCACCCATATACGGGAAGGTGTACTTATTTGTATCCTAATATTTAAATTCTCACAAGAATACTATCTACATCCTTAGAAGCAAAGGTTCCATGTATAGAAGATACATTAATGCCAAAACACAGCATTTTTTTACCCAAAAGATAGACAGGCATGGATAGCATGTATGGTATGTCTACAAGGCAACTTTTGCTGTATGTCTATTTTTTTATGCCAAATATGGTATGTCTATAATGATTCATAACCATATAGCACCAAAAGCATATATACATAACATAGTTATAATATTGGCAAATTCTACCAAATTCATTTACGTGATCTTTAATTGGATATAGCTAAAATATTTAAGCATGACACTAAAGCCATTTTAGATAAAATGGTAAGTCATAAAGGTACCATTTGACTATTAGCTGGCATAGACAGACTGTAGTATGCTTTGAACAATCCTGTGTGCTAATTTCAATTTATTTGGTCCAAGTAGGTGGGGACATTATTTGGTTCCTATCTGAGTCTCTGTAACTTAATTTATGCAGCGCTTGAGCATGTGTTTATCCTTACATATTTACCTTTCCTACATAATATGAACTGTATTTCTGTTTGTGTTACTACCAGTCAGGAAAACAGGATCCAAAGGGAAGGAAAAACAAATTACTCATCTTTGGTTTTGTAGTTAAATGGACACCAAGAAAGCTTATCTATAGGGTTTGAAATCCTGATAATAACATCCAAGGACAAGGACACTTTATCCAATTTTGACAAGAATTTTTCCCGTTTGTATTTTGGATCAATTGAAGCAAGTAAAGGAAAATAATAGTTTTATTTCTTTCAAGAAATTAATTGGAAATGGCATAAGTTTTGTCTTTCCTTTTAACAGTCTTGATCTTTCTAAGACATGTTCAGTTTCCATTATTTTGTAGTATCAAAGAAGTAATTAAATACATAATCATAATAATAACACCATCATCATCTGACAATCAAGTTGACTGTGAATTTTTTCTATGGAATTCTATTAATCAACTCAAGCAGAGAGTGGAAAGACAACCAATGCTAGGAAACTGGTAGTGAGTTAAAGACAGAGATTCGACCTAATGTATTTATAGAGATTGAATAAATACAAAGAATATGTATCTTAATTCCCTATTAACGTTATGATTAGATCTTCATGTGCTGTTATCACTTACAAACAATCAAGTTAGGCATAGGCATGATTACATTTTCTTTCCTGTTCTCACGCTTTCTTTCTTTTTCTTCTTTAAGAAGAAAAAAAAGAGTTTGGATCAGTGAAAGAGAATGGTTTTACCTATCTTGAAGCACCATTTTAGTGAAAGCAAGATTCAATCTAGTTCCTCTAGTATATTGTTGATATACTTTAGTAAACTAGGTGGAGTTTCATAGAAAAATAAGTTAGCATGACTGACCTTGTTGGATCCAGTATAAGACATTACAAGTTGAGTTGATCTGCTTAAATTTGGGATTATGCAACCCAATCATAGTACTATTTCCCATTTGCCTGCGGTAGATCCTTTATTTGATTGATGTCTTAGGTGCAGTGGTGCAGAATTTCTTGAAAGCTAGAAGAGTTATCAAAGATCATAAAGATTGAAGTAAAGGCTGTTTGTTGAGAAGAAAGTAAGAACTTGTACCATTCTTGTATGGTTTTTGGCACATATTTTTCATGGAGACACCAGCCAAAAATCTTATTTAGAGTCGGTCATAACTCTTGTGGACAATTGCATCTTTGGATTGGGTTAACACGTAGACGCTATAAATTATTCTATCCACGTGTACTTGCTTAGTTTACATACTAAAATGATTTATGAGCTTTAGGTAATTGGTGCATTGATTTGGTTAACCGGTTTGCACACCATAAGTTATTACTCTCTCTAATTACACTTTTATTACTATAGGTGTTATTTGGGCCATGCATACCTATGCCTAGGGCGCATTGCCATGATGCATTGTGTTGAGTGTCTTGACATTGTTATCCGTGCTTTTGCCAGGTTTGGCTGTCTATTTGCTTACGTTTTTTCGATTTTTATTTACACTAGTGACTTAAAATGGAAAATTGATATGCCATGCTTTTCCAGCCTGTAACAGTTCTAAATAGACTATATTGTTAAATCAAAGGTTGGACTATGGAGTTATTGGAATGCAAGAAAGTTTAACCTTACTTTGTTTGAAACCTATGTTGCTCCGACTCTTCATTTTTCTTGAAGTACCTGTGTCGGACGCATATCCGGACATGAGTACTAATACATGGAAATCTTGAAAAAAATTGAACATACCCGTGTTCGACACTCACACCTGAGTCCGAGTAACATAGTTTGAAACCAATACTGTAGACATTTGGTGCACAATTTTATACTGTAATATTGTGTCTCAAAAGTTTAACTTTTTTTCCATCAACTGTTTCACCTTTGGACGCGCTCTGTCCTGTTAAATTTATAAACCCCTTTTACTTACAGCATAGGATTGTAAAAAATCTAGAGCAGAAATTTCAATTGCCATTTCAGATTAATGATCTTGATTCTTGAACTTGTATGATATACAATCTGGTTACATGACTTCTTTGTCAACAATGTACAAAGATTTAGATGTCTGACTGAGAGATGCTCTTATCTACAGTATACTACCGATCGGTGAAGCGTTTGCTGCTGTTTTGGCATGGCAGCAGAATCAGTATGCCAAGAAGTCACGTTAAGCCCTTCATATCTTTACTTGGCTGCTGAACACCTCAAAGCCTTCCATAGTCTGGTTTGCAAGCAAAATTGTTCCCTTAAGGATATCCGTTAAAAGTAGGAGCTTGTTCAAGGTGCTGGCAAAATGCAGAGAAAGAGTCTGATTTTGCCATTTCTATTTTGCCAGCAATTTGCACTTTTGACCCTTTTGAACATATCTCAAGGTGTTGTCCAATTGCTAATCTATCTCTCTCTCTCTTTAGTTTGGTGCATGTTTTGATTGGTTTTGTTCACTTTGGGTAGCGAAGGTGAAACATGAATGTAGTTCTTAGATTTGCTCCTTCTGTTCTCTTGAACAGTAAATAGTAATTGCTCATAATTGAGATTACTTATGTGTTAGCATTTTCCTTCTTTCTTTTTTTTTTTTTTTTTTTCTTATCTTGTTGTACAAACTATAGAGCAGTTGATTGATTTTTTGGATTTGACTGATATTTGAGTGAACCTTCTACTTTTGATTCACATGAACAACCTCAATTTTGAAGAGGGAGGAAAAGCAGAGAGCGTTGCCTATGGAATTGATGTCCGAAATCTTACATGAAAAAAACAAAAAACAAAAAAGGATCAATGAGCCTTCTACATCTTTGCAAGAGTTTTCAGAGAAAAATAGGTTGTGCAAGCTTATTGGAAGGTATGTTTATACATTACAATAAGCTATGTTGTTCCGGCTCTTCGTTTTTCTTGAAGTACCCGTGTCCGACACTCGTGTCCGACAAATATTTAAATATAGGTACGGGGATATGACCCTCCAAATACATGAAAAAACTTAGAAAAAATTGAACATACCCGTATTCGACACTCACACCCAAGTCCGAGTGACATAGGTAATAAGCTTCATCCATTTAATTTCTTTTCCTGTTCTATACTGATCTACCTCAGTCCAGTCCTAAGCATTCCTAAGGCTAGCTGCACAAGATAATTATCTTCACGTAGTTAATTTCAACATTGTATGCAACTTTTTAAAAATTGGTATATTCAGATTGGGGTTGGCAGAAAATATATATATATATATATATATATATATATATATATATATATATATACAAGCAATTGTATACTCCTGCATCAGCCCCTTTGTTTAATATGTGTTTTTGGATTGAGTTTAGCATGTTGACATTACTGTATGTGACTGCACCATTTAATTACTTGCTTTCAATATCCAAAAATGGAGATGGCACTTTTGACATATTCCATGTTCTGCTTGGAGTTGATAAGTAAGCATAGTATGAATTTTCTTAACAGCATATTTTTAACCATTTAAAAGAATCACTCTTGTTCATGACTTATTTGAACAGTTAGCAATAGCATTAGGAATTGAAGCCTTGAATTGCATTTTTCATGTTCTTACAAAAAGTAATAATGATTATCATTAATAACTTTTGTTGTGAGAGACTGTAAGGTAGAACTTTGCAATATCATGTATCAATCAAATCTAATTTGTTTAAATGTTCAATTTTTTTTTTTTTTTTTTAAAGTTTTTTCATACATTTGATGGATTATACTCTCATATTCATATCCGAATATGTGTCGGATATGAATATTTTAAGAAAAATGAAAAGTCCGGGTAACATAGGGGCGTAGATGAGCTTATTTTCATTGGTTGAAGTGCTTTGAGTCATTTTGGAGAATTACTCTCTATCTACCATCTTAGCATTTGTTGTGTATACCCAAATATACTTCCAAACTTTAATAAAAATGAAATTAAGTCACTGATATTTTATTACATGTAAATAAATTATAATTTTTTTATTTGTATGTGTTACAGCCATAAACTTACAATCGGTGAAAAAATATCAATTGAAATATTAATCTTCCATTATTTTAATTAAATTTTTATAGAATACTTTAAGTTATAAAACAAAGTTGTTTCAATTGAATTTTTAATTAATTTTCAAAATTTATGATTATAAATTTGTAATTACAAAAATTATATATTATAGTTTTATTTACACGAAAAAAAGGTTAGTGTCTTGATTTTATTTTATTTTTACTAAAATTTGAGAATATATTTAAAAAATTAAACCTTATTTTTTTACCATCACTTTAATCCTATAATAATTCCATAATTTCTTTTTTCTCGTTTTTAAATTTTATTTTAATTTATTTTTTCCCCTTTCGCTCTGCCAAAATCCAGTAATCATAACAACTTTTAAAATTATAAAATATAAATATATTTCAGTTTTCTTTTGGAGTAATAAATTTTCAATTCATTGCATTTAAAATTGAAAAAAACCATGGGCGTATGCCGTCTGGTTGGATTGGTTTTAGAAGTAGGCGTCTTTTTTCTATAGCTGATTAAAAAGCATTTGCCTGACTGCTAAAAATAATATTTTTTATAAAAAAATATAATTAATATTTTTTTATAAATAAATATTATTTTAACCAATAACACTAAACTTGGTAAATATTATTTTTTATAAATAAATATTATTTTAACCAATAACCCCCAAAGCACTTACCAAGTTTAGTGTTATTGGTTAAAATAATATTTATTTATAAAAAAATATAATTAATATTAAGTAGATTAAATATAAAATAATTTTAAAATAATAATTAAATAATTTTTAATTGATGACTTCTATAATTATTAGGTTTTTAACATTGAAAATTTAGATCTCTTTTTTTTTTTTTTCGCTCCCCAAAACTTAAATTCTTAATTCATGGTTGTGATTGCTTGATATTCGATTTGAAATTGTTAGAAATCAAGCGAGAATGTTCATAGATTTATTTGGGTTTGATGAGCATTTGTTTAGATTAAAGTGATTGCTAGAAAAAATCTAAATTTGATGAACTTTAATATTAATTAAAATATGATATTCTGTTGGAGTAAACACAAAAAAAAAAAAAAAATGGTACAAATGAGGTTATAGTTTAAGAATAGTAAAAAAATTATAAATATTGAAATTTAAATTTGTGAGATGTTATTTTTTAAAAATGATTGGATAAATCAATTGGATTAAACTCAAATTAGACGAAAATAATTTTAAAAAATATTATTGATCTTACAGAATTAAGTGACATGAAAAAAATCCAATTGAAATAACGTAAAACTAACATTTATTATGCATGATAAATCATAATCAATCTTCCATTATTTCAATTAATTTTTTTATAAAATACTCTAAGTTATAAAATAATTTGAAAGTTATTTCAATTGGATCTTTTTAATTAATTTTAAAATTTTATAATTATAATTAAAATAAAAAATAAAAGATTATAGCTCGATTGACACACAATAAAAAGTCAATATCTTGATTTTACTTTTTACGAAAATTTGAAAATAAATACGAGTATTAAAACTTATTTTTTTACTATAACTTTAATCTTATAATTAATTTATTTTCTCTCATTTTTTAAATTTATTTTCAATAATTCAATTATTATAACTGTGTTAAAGTCCAATAAAAATAACAACTTTTAAAATTAAAAAATATATATATATATTTCAATTTTCTGTTGGCGTAATAAATATTCAATTCATTGCATTTAAAAATGAAAAAACCATGGGCTTATAGTTTGGTTGGTTTTGGAAGTAAGCGTCCTTTTTTTATAGCTTATAACATAGCATTTGCTCACTACTAATATAAAATTAAATTTTTATATGATCAAATTATTACATTTTATATTTTATTTTTATATCAAATTTTAAGTAAATTAAAAATATTTATTTTATTCAATATAAAAAAATTAAATCATTAAATATATATATAAAAAATAATATTTTTTTATTGACATAATATAAATATATTTGAAATTTTACATCTACGGTAAGTACAATTATATTATTAAATTTAATTATCAATTTATTAAGACATTAATTATATAAAAAATATAATTAATATATTTTTTAAATTTAATAAACGTAATATATTAAATGTAAAAAAAATAAAAAAAAATAATTAATGTTTATAAATACCAATTAAACAAATCGTTAAAATATATAATAATAATAATAAAATAGTTAAAATAAAAAAAAATCTGAATTTGATGAACTTTATTATTAATTTAAATATGATATTGTGTTAGATAAAAATATTTCTTTTAAAGATTTTTTATAAAAAAATCATATTATTAAAAAAAATTATAAATGTTGAGATTTCAATTTATGTAATTTTTTAAAAGTAGTTATATGAACCAATTAAATTAAATCTGAGTTAGACAATAAATATATAACAAATTAGAAATAGTTTTAGAAAATATTATTGATCTTACATAATTAAGTGACATGAGGGAATGATATTGAAACTTATATGGTGGGGTTCATCTAGGATGTCAATGGAACGGAACGGGGACGAAGATTGTCTTATTCATTTTTGTCTTACTCTTGCATAGATGTTGAAAACATTCACTTTCATGGATGTCGATTACGTCCATAACCGATCCACGATATTTCACTCCGCTACACCATAATTTTTATTAATTATTTTTAATTTAATATTATAAAAAAATTATATTATAATTTATAAATAAACATAATTTTAGTATATAAAATTCTTTAATATATAATATATAATATTAATATATATATATGATTTTAATATATATTAAAAATATAAATAATATATATAATATTTTAAAAAATAGACCGAACAGAATAGAATAAACATTTATAAAAATTATCCCACTCCATTTCATTTTCAATAATTTTTTAAAATTTTATAAAATTTATCGATATGATCAAATTTTATTACCCATTCATCGAAATTGAAGGAAATAGAGCATTTACTGCAATAATGCAACGAGTAGACTTATTCTTGAATGGAAAAAGAGTCCAAAAGTACACGTTTTTCTATGTTCTCAGACTTTCACCAACCACTAGATTTTATATTAAGAGAAATTTAATATTTTATTTGTTTGTGCATAGTGTTTACGGAGGAGTGTGGACTGTGGAGGACAATTTTTAAAATTTGTAATTATTTATTTCCTCAATTATTCATTTAATAAAGTTAATGAATTCTTAATTATAGTAATCAGATTTTGATACTGACATTTTCAAGTATAAAAAAAGGAAAGATGCATTCCATATGGTTACTACTATATTTATCATCATCACTGTCACTATTAGTATTAGGGTTTTAAGGCTCAAAGCTCAAAGCTCAGATCTCTTTGTTTTCTCCGCTCCCCAAACTCCCTCTGTAAGCCCTCATTCTCTCTTGTTCTTCCCTTTCTTTACTTTTGTTTGTACATTTTTTATGTCTACATCTAAGATTTTGTGTTTATGATCTGTTTTCAGCTTTGATTCCTTGTTTCTGTTATTTGGGTTTTTGTCTTTTTTTGATTTTTTGGTCTTTTCCAAGCTTGGGTTTTTTGTTCGAATTCTGTGTTTTTCTTTTCATTATTTTTAGACCTTTTGTTTAGCTAGTTTGCTAGTTTTTCTTCAACAATAAAATTTATTGCACTTCTCCTGAAACTCTGGATAATGGTTGTATGATCTGTCATACCTTCAATCGTATTTTATGTTTGATCATGCACTAGAGAATTGCATTGAACCAAGAGATAGAAATATTATTTGACCCAATGTATTTTATATCTAGAGAAATGTCAATCAATGAGGTTGTGCATAAGCATAATCTATGTTTACCCGGATTCCGGATGAGTGTCAAATACGGGTATATATTAAACACGGATATACTCAATTTTTTAAAAGTTTTTTCATATATTCGAAGGATCGTACTCACTTACCTAAGTTCTAATAAGTGTCGGCACAGGTTCGGACACAGTTTCTTAAAAAAAAAATGAAAAGTCCGGATAACATAGAGCGTAATACTTTTCACTCTTGAACTTGATATACATGCATCCTTCTTTTCCCCAACTTAACCCCCAACCCATCCACTCTTTCAATCTGAAGGAAAAAGATTAAGCTGAGTTCATTTTAGTAATTGTTCTTATCTTGTTTCTCTGACTCGCACAAGGCATTCGTATTCGTACATGCTAATATATTGTATAAAACCATCATATAGAAGACAGTGTTCACATGTCTTGACTACCTGGAATGGTTATAGTTCTTTGATATCTTGAGATATTGTTGGCTTTTCGAGATCCCAGCCAGCCAACTACTATATTCTATCATGTTGCTTGTGATATTAAACTTAGACTTAACAGCTTATCTCTGTTGCGGATAAGTGATCTTGATTCGTAAGCCATTGTCTCGGAATTAGGGGACTGAACAAGTGGACATTAGGTCACTAGTGCCTTCAGTTTTTCTTTTAGTTAATGTTATTTGTTTGATTTGTCTGGTTTTAGTTGCTGCCTTTCAGCTTTGTCATTTGATAAGCAGGATCATCCTGCTTGCCTCCTGTTTTTCGAATTTTTCTGAATTTATGTTTTTTTAAATGCTTGTATATTGCAACCTGTTATATGATTTGCTATTCGTTTATCTTTGTATAGTCGAATCACCACGAAGGAAGAAAGGGAAAATCTGACAATTAGGAGTGAAGATGACATCTTTGAGCCTTACCTCCCCTTGTATTGTTAAAGCTGCAATTCCCAACCGATTTACAAGTGCTATTGTCAAGGCCCCAACATCTCTTGGATCTGTTAAAAGCATCTCAAAATCTTTTGGCTTGAAATGTTCTTCTAATTACAGAACATCAATGGCAGTGTACAAGATTAAGCTTGTAGGACCAAATGGTGAGGTGAGTGAGTTTGAAGCCCCTGATAATCAATCCATTTTAGAGGCAGCTGAGGCAGCAGGAGTAGAGCTGCCCCATTGTTGCAGGGCTGGAGCTTGCTCCATATGTACTGGGAAGATTGTTTCAGGTTCAGTGCATCAAGCGGACGGTATCTACCTCGAAGAAGAACAAATTAAGGAGGGTTATATGTTGACTTGTGTTTCATACCCAACCTCAGATTGTGAGATTCACACTCACAAGGAACTTGATCTTTACTCGCCCTCAAAATGAAGTTGATCTTTTACTAAGGTATTTTGTGGTCAGAATTAAGTAGGGTCTGAAAGAAGTTGTCTGAAACTCTTTATCTAAATTTGCTATCAATGAGGGTATATATATATATATATGCTCTCAGGGACAATAATTTGTCTAGTGTTGTTTGTAATGTTTGTGGCTGAATACCCTATCAGTTTAGAATTTCAATCTTATTTGTGGATTGCCACAGATGAAGCTGGATTCGTGCCTCTTGAAATGCCAATGTTATTTGAATAGGTTTCTTTTGCCCTTATTTTATGCTTTTTTTTTTTTTTTTTTTTTAAGGGTTTTGCTAACGCGAGTGTCGAGCATTCTTTAAAGTTAGTTATTATATTATTTATAGTAAAAGTATTATATTAAATACAAAAGCTGATAACTTTATTCATCATTTTCAATACATTGAATGAAGATATTGTTATATATAGCAGGGATTTAAATAGCGGCCGCAACGCGACGTTACGGCCGTTATTTAGCGGTTGCGGCTCCCTCCGCCGTCGATATTCGCGGCCGATATTTATCATAATTGACCGCGATAACATTCATTACGTCCGTAACCGCAATAAATACAACGTGACTGGAAACGTGTCCGTGACGGTAATTTAAATTCCTGATATATAGTAATTTTAAAGAGTGCATTTAGAGCACTTGTTAGTAAAAAATTTTTAAAAATATTTTTTATTATATGTTTAATTGCTTATAAATAAAAAATAATTTTAGACACGTGTTAGAAAAACGTCGGGCAAAGAAAATCTGTTCCGAGATGAAAGCGAGGAGGACAGTAGTTGACACGTGCGCTCTATTCAGCACAACAAATATTTATTATGTTTTAAAAAGGGTTGGTACTTGGTACTACTAGTGATTTCGCTTTCAGGTCACTTTTAGACGGAGAAGTAATTTTTATAATATTTTTTAAAATTAATTAATATATTATTTAATATAATAATAATATTAAATATAATAATTAATAATTTTATTTATTATTTTTAATATAAAAAAAAGATATTATTATGTTAAATAATTTTAAAATATATGTCATTACACTCATTAATAATTTTGTTTTCTCCTTTGCTGCTACCGATCTGCTGCGATCAATGAAAGATTTCCTGTCTGATAACTGTAAATGAGCTTCCACGTACATGAATCTTATTGGGTTCTCAATGGTTAGGCTTAGACAAGAATGTAACATTAAATATATTATTTTTGCATATGGCACAGTGATTGATGAAACAATTAATAATCATTTGAACCACTATTATAATAGTAGGCACATGATCATTGATTATTTACTTATTATTTAAAATATATATATATTATTTTTGTTAAATTTAAAAAAAAATATTACATTAATGATATTATATATTATCTTAACATGTAACATTAAATATTGATTAACATTTTTTTATTGATTGTGTAAATATAAATATAATAAAATTATTAAATGTGTTAAATTATTAAAATATATATATATTTAATCTGTATTAAATATATCGTGTTAATAGTATTTAAACATATCGTATCACGTGTATTTAAATATATGATGCCAATTTTTATTTTATATATATACATATTAAATCGGGTAATCAATTATTTTAAAAGTTTAAGTTGATAAGAAAAAACCCAATAATAATCTTCAACACGTCTTTTCACATACAAGTCAGATGAATGATTAATAAGTTTACATGTGGATCCAAATGTAGAAGAAATGTACAAACTAAAGAAGGATTAAAACAACAATGCACAACTCGATGGACAATAAAACACTGGGTGATAAAATATTAAAAGAAAAAAGGATTGACAAAATTTGAAATCGATAATTCTAATATTATATTAAATTGAGCGATCAATTATCTTAAAAAATTAAATTGATAAAAAAATTTTAACTATTATATTTAAATTCCTACGACTTCGATATTTTTAGTAATAAAAATTCTTGCCTTTTATATGAAGCTGATACGGTGTTAACAATTTCTCTTGATAGTTGCAAAATGCTATTTTGAAAAAGAAAATCTACTATTATAGGAGTGGCTAATCAAAATTGCAAATTTGGTTGGACTTAGAGTTGAGTGTTGCATAAGATTTTTCGAGTTCATACCTGATCTAGCGTATTATTTTATTAATAAAAATAATTTTTGTTTAATTTTAATTTTAAAATATATTTTAAGTAAAATATTAATATAATATTTTAATAATTTTAAAATACATGAGTCTAAATTACTAGATCGAGTTTGAATTCGAACTTGATATTTAAAAAGTAACAATCATTAATCAAAACTTACTAAGTCGAGTTTGGGTTCAAACTTGATATTTAAAAAGTAACAAGCATTAATCAAAATCGAATTAGATCGACCGATCGAACAGAAAATTAGTAATCTATCCGAGCCAGTACTAAATATAACCAGACTTTTCTTGAACTGATGAAAAATCGATTTAATTGATAAAAACTTTTTTTTTTTTTAAATGATGAGAATAAAACCCTTAACTTTTTAGTTTTTTAATTTAATATTAAAAGTCATGCCACTACACCAAATACATATTCTTAATAATTATTTATTATATTTATTATTTATTTAATATTAAAATTATTATTATTATTATATATATATATATATATATAAGCCTTTTGATTAAACTGATCGATCCAATCGATTAAATCAAAAATCAAAGATATGACGAATTCGACTTTCGATTTGGTTTTTTAAACATTGGCTAGAATATCAACAAGACAGAATCAACAAATGAAGTAGATGGTTTCGTGGACAATCATTTCATACAACAAATTTCAATCAAGCAGTTCGGTTCACTTTGGCCGAGTAGCCAAAGTGTCTGGGGGCAAGAAATTTTGGGATCAAACCCAAGCAACCCTTCCCCCTTAACCAATTATCAAAAAAAAAAAAAAAAAAAAATTTTTGAGGAGATTGCAATGGAATCATTAAATACACTCTCCTCCATCCACCATTATAATCCTATGTTACTCGGATTCGGGTGTTTGTCCGACATGAATTTTTTTAATTTTTTTCAAGTTTTTTATATTTGGAAAATCTTCGGAGGGTCATATCTTCATATCCATATCTAAATATACGTCAGATACGAATACTTTCAGAAAAATAAATAGTCAGAGCAACATAGTTATAATCTATCTAATTATATAAGCAATCAATAGGGGCGATACCGCCGGCTATCATTGCTGTGTTTTCCTCTGCTTGAACTGCCACCACCACCACCCCTACTATTTCTCTGATGTAAAGGTGGGTTTTGCGGTTGAGCTCCCGGTTGTTGCCTGCATTGATAGATCATCAAGGGTTTTCAATCATTAGGCTTATACTATATAATAAGATCAAAACAATAGCAAGTCAATACAGAACGAACTATCATCTTTTTCACCATGAAAAATTACAAACTCCATCCACCTGAGAATTCAGGTTACTCGGTCATCTGATGACTAATTGCCCCCAAGGCTGGCTCAAGTTATTCGAGTGTGCGAATATTCATAGCCCTTCTACAAGCTAAACCACAAAACCAGGTCAACAGATGATAGATATGTTACTCGGACTCGGATGTATCGGATACGGGTATGTGTTCGACACATGTATGTTCAATTTTTTCTATGTATTTGGAGGGTCCTCGGAAGATTATATCCCCATATCCAAATATGTGTCAGATATGGGTGTCGTCGGACATGAATACTTCAAAAAAAAAATAAAAAAATCGGAGCAACATAGGATGACAGAACATCCCGTCTTTCACGTTGACAAATTTTAACTAAGAGCCACATCATCCTAAATCACTTTAGTTCGGTTAACACATTAACCACATTCTCCAATTGAACTTCACTTGAATAACTCACTTTCTGGCCTGGAAGTTGTATCAATTAGCCAAACCCTTAAATGAAAATGTCAACTAATTCAATCTAGGTATGTTCCTCAAAAATTACAAACCGGTGCCAATTGGCTCTTTGCTTTCAGGATCCGGCTAGCAAGTCCACGCATCTTATATGACATTGACCTATAAAGTTTTTACGCAAATAGCTGATTGTACATACTTGCTAACCCGAATACAAATAACGGTTATATCTCAGCCGATAGAGATAAGGGTCAAAAGGAACTGAAAAATCCTGCCTATCAAGCTATAGAAAGAAAGAAGATACAGATTTTTAAAAAGTTCAAAAGATTGGAAAGAAAATATAGCTATTGAACTTACAGAACATATCCAATTCAGCCATCAGGTAGAAGCATTGGCATCATTGACATGCCAGTAGGAGTTGATTCCCTTACATAGATTAAGGGCTGTATGTAATGTAAACTTTTACATCAGATTAAATCTCAGTAACTCATAAAACAAGTAAATATAAGGATATAAAGAGATTAAGAGCATTCTATTATCCTAAAAATGTATCGATCTTGAGGGGCATCCCACAAAGGTCAAAATACAGTTCTTACATCTTTCACTATATTGCTCACTGATCAAAGTAAACATGAAATAAAAATTAAAGACATTCAACATGTGGGAAAGTAGAGGTAAAAGGTCAATGTAACAAACTTTTGCTCCATTTCCTCAAGCATCCACAGCCTCCCCAAAAAAAAGGAAGAAAAAGTAATAAGGACTTTTAAGCTTAGAAAAGAAAACAAAATAGAGAATCAGGCATTCAGTGACTAGATGTTAATCCTGTAGAGGAACATCCAGCCATAAATTAAACCAGTCAAACTGTCAAAGGTGCTCATGGGGATACTAAGATAGCCAGGGAATACGCAGGCGGCAGACCATAAAAAGCACCTTATCGATAAGAGTTCATAAGCCAAAGGCCTAACACCCCAATGAAAATGCAGACATGTAATGTCAAATGCCCCAATTGGAAACAAGATACAAGTCTCTAAATTCTTTACCGTCTGGAGAACCTAGAAAACTCCGTTTTGAAAAAAATGTCCTTTTTCTTTTTAAAAAAAAAAAAAAAACTCATATCCAAAAGCCAAACCATGCTAAAACAAGACCATGAATTCAAAAACATACAGCTTTATACAATAAATGCTGAATATAGGACCATATCCAATATATCTTCCAAAGGACCTGCTTCAGTGGAACCATAACTTAATAAAGATTCTTCTAAACTAAACTGGGTAAAGATCTGGTTCAGACTAAATATAGCAACAGATGAAATATGAGCCACAACACAAGTTTGAATATTTAACAGGGATATCACCTACATTCCAAATAGGTCAAATGCAGAGGTAGTTTGAAAATGAAAATACAAACAAACTAATGATCACCTGCAGAGCGCAGAGTATTGATAAAAAATAATGAAGATATAGAAGCAGTCAAACATGTAACTGTACATGCACAGAGAAAATATATCTCACCTGTGCAAGGCCTGCAACACCATATCCTGGACCTAGTGCACCATAGGCACCCCCAACCAGATCGAAGCCAACATGAGGTGGATAATTAGGAAGAAAACCCGAATTGTGAGAACTTGACACCCCAGGAGTCTTTTGATCTGCTTGTGGCTTTGCAAGAGAACATTCTGCTGGAAATCATGGATTGACTGTTGGAAATATTGACTGCTAGAAATTAGCTGTAATTAGCTGTAAATACTGTCAAATTCCTATCTTTTAAGGATTTAGTAAACCCTTCCTTCATGTATAAATACCTTGTAACAGACTAGTTCAGAAATATATATACAATAAAACCTTTCTTCATGGTATCAGAGCTATAGGCTCATTTTTTCTGGGATTTGAAATCTGTCCAAGAACAGAATTTCTGCTCAAAATTTTTTTTTTTCAGCCTTCATAGCTGAATTTCTGGTCACTGATCAGCAGCCTTCATTGCTGATTTTTTTTTCAAAAACATAGGCTCATTTTTTTTTTCTGGGATTTGAAATCTGTCCAAGAACAGAATTTCTGCTCAATTTTTTTTTCAGCCTTCATAGCTGAATTTCTGGTCACTGATCAGCAGCCTTCATTGCTGATTTTTCTTTCAAAAACAATCTCTTTACAAAATGTCTTCCATGACCGATAATACTTCTACCGCCCAATCCAAAGAGGTGGCACTAAGTCAAACAACAGGTGAACTACAGAGTATTCAATCAGCCTACAGATTGAATGGCAAAAACTATATGAAGTGGTCTCAAATGGTTCGGACCTTTCTAAAAGGGAAGGGAAAACTGAGTCATCTCCTTGGCACTAGACCCAAGAAGGGAGATCCCAAATTTGATGCTTGGGATGAAGAGGACTCCATGGTAATGTCTTGGCTATGGAATTTCATGCTGCCAGAAGTCAGTGATACGTTCATGTTTCTGCCAACATCTAAAGAAATATGGGACGCAGCAGAACAGACTTATTCTAAAGTTAGAGATGCTGCTCGAATCTTTGAGATTAAAACTAAAATATCTGCCACTAAACAAGGAGGTTGCTCAGTCACGGAGTATGCCAACCAGTTGAAGAATCTATGGCAAGAGATGGATCATTCCCTGTGTATTGAGATGAAGTGCAGTGATGATGCAGCTGTGCTAAAGAACTTTATTGAAAAGGATCGAATTTATGACTTTCTTGCTGGTTTAAATGTTGAATTTGATCAAGTGAGAGTCCAGATATTGGGTAAAAAAGATTTACCCTCGCTGAATGAGACCATCTCTATTATCAATGCTGAAGAAAGTCGAAGGGGAGTTATGCTTTACTCACCACCGGTTGAAGGATCTGCAATGATATCTGAAAAAAACAATGGTGACAGACCAAAGTTTAATGCTGGAAAAGATTCAGAAGTTGCGAGAATGGAGTCTCAGCCCTCAAACAAGGATAACCTCTGGTGTACCCACTGCAAAAAGCCCCGTCATACTAAGGAGCACTGTTGGAAGCTTCATGGCAAGCCACAAAGTTCTCAATGGAATCGAGGACCTAAAAGTGGAACACAAAGAAGCCGGGTGCATATGACTCAATCCAAAGAAGACAGATCAAATGAGTTCAATGGTGGAGAACAGAATGAATTCAACAAAGGAGACATTGAACGGCTGAGATCACTTCTTGATTCATTAGAAAAGTCTACAGGTACCTGTTCCTTGGCAAATTCTGGTAAGCTTCATTCCTTATATGCTTTAAGTGCCTCCAATTCTGAATTTTCAAACTCTTGGGTTATTGACTCTGGGGCAACCGATCATATGACTCATTCTTCACACAAATTTCTCACATATCATCCGTGTCCTAGCAACAGAAAAATAGTTATTGCTGATGGATCCTTGGCCACTGTTGCAGGCCAAGGAAACATTGTTCTAAGCCCATCCATTATTCTTAAAAATGTGTTACATGTACCCAAGTTATCTACAAACCTTGTGTCTGCTTACCAACTTATAAAAGATCTAAACTGCAATATGATCTTTTCTCATATTTCTTGTGTATTTCAGGACCAAGTTACGAGGAGGACGATTGGACATGCTAAGGTGAGACATGGCTTTTATTATCTTGAGTTACCTAGTGAACAGTGGAAACAAATCACCTATCTCGTTTCTCTCCAATAACTCTCCTTGCAATAAAGACCAAATTTGGCTTCACCACTTTAGACTTGGGCATCCTTCATTTAGTGTTCTTAGTGTCATGTTTCCATCTTTGTTTAAGAATGTTAGTTTAAATGAGTTTCACTGTGAGGTTTGTGAATTTGCTAAACACCGACGTGTGTCCTTTCCTTTGAGTAATAAAAGAACTACTGTTCCTTTTTCTTTGATTCACAGTGATATTTGGGGTCCATCTCGAGTTCCCAACATTTCGGGGGCTCGTTGGTTTGTCTCATTCATAGATGACTGTACTCGAGTTTCATGGATTTATTTGTTAAAACAAAAATCTGATGTGAGCAACATTTTTCCTATTTTTCATACAATGGTCAAAACTCAATTCAATGTTAGAATTAAGAAGTTGAGGACTGATAATGCTAGGGACTACTTTAATCAAACTTTGTCTCCATACTTTCAAAAGGAGGGAATTATTCATGAATCTTCTTGTGTTGACACACCCCAACAAAATGGAGTTGCTGAAAGGAAAAATGGTCATTTGTTAGCCTCTGTTCGTGTTCTTTTGTTTCAACAAAAATGTTCCAAAAACTTTTTGGGGGGAAGCAGTACTTACTGCAGCTCATTTAATAAATCGTATCCCCTCTCGAGTTCTTGATTTTAAAAGTCCAATGGAGGTGTTTTCTAAGTATTTTTCAGATTTCAATATGTCTATGAAGTTAGTCCCTAGAGTTTTTGGATGTGTCTCATTTGTTCATGTTCACTCTAATAGTCGAAGCAAGTTAGATCCTAGAGCAGTCAAGTGTGTATTCATAGGATATTCACCTACTCAAAAAGGGTACAAGTGCTACAATCCTATTACTCGTAAAACCTATGTCTCTGCTGATGTTACTTTTGCAGAACACGAAAGCTATTTTTCTAGTCCTTATCCTCAGGGGGAGGCATCATTTATGGAGGATAAGGATTTGTTCTTGAGAGAACCATCAATGGTGGTTAAAATATCTCCTGTACAAACAGAACCCACTTCTGAAAGACAACTTACCTCTGAACCTTGTGAACTCATAAATCCTACTCTCACAAAGCCACTACAGGTCTACTCAAGAAGGATAAAGCCAGTGATCAATCCTGTGCAAGTTCAAGAAACCAAATCGTCACTTGGAACTGAGGTAAGTCCTTCTACTGAGATATCACCTACTGTTCTTGATTTAGATTTGCCCATAGCCACAAGAAAAGGTGTTAGAAAATGCACACAACATCCTTTATCCTATTTTGTGTCATTTGAAAAATTATCAACCCCACACAAAACCTTTCTTACCCATCTAAACACTGTAGACATCCCACAGACCTTATCGCAGGCACTTGGCAAAGAGGAATGGAAGCATACAATGAGAGTAGAAATGGAGGCCTTGGAGAAAAATAAAACATGGGAACTAACAGAATTACCAACTGGAAAGAGACTAGTAGGATGCAAATGGGTCTTCACAGTGAAGTATAAGTCGGATGGATCCATTGAGAGGTATAAAGCAAGATTAGTAGCCAAGCTATGAAGCACGGGTACGCCTTTTTTGAAGGCGTACCCGTACCAGGTACGTACATGGTACGGGTACGCCAGGGGTACTCCTGGGTACGTACCAGGTACATACCCAACTTAAAAAAAAAAAAAAATTAGGGTACGGTTGGGTACGCCTGGGTACGGCGTACCCAGCCACACCCAAAAAATAAATTGCCCTAAACCCATTTTTTTCTTTATCACAGTCGACAACCAATTTGCCCTTTGATATCAGTAGGAGGGATTTTCCCATCACAGAAAAGCTCATCAGCAGATGATGGTTCTTGCTCAAAGCTTTCACCAACACAGAAATCGAAATCAATGCTTGAATTGAAGCCTGAATCTTTAACAGCAGTACCCAAAAAAAGTTGCTGCCCATAGCCTCCAAATGTATGTTTCTGACTTTCTCCCTCTATTTTGATTTTGTTGTGTTTGGGTTTTGCTCCTGACTCATCTATGATATAGTATGATGGTTTAAGGATTTGTATCTTTAGAAATCATGTATAAATGTGGCTGACTTATTAGATAAATGGTGGTGTTAGGCTTTAAACAAATTTTCGATTGGATTTCATTGGTGGGTCAAATTTGTTAAGCTTGAATGGCATTTGAATGTTGATAGATGGGTACATTCTGTAATCATATATAGAAAAAATTATTTTTATCTGGGCCTGCCTCAAGCAAAAGCATTGGCTCAGAAATCGTCAACATGTGAATGTAGAATAACATCTTTTCATTGTGCATAACCATAAGCCAGCCAAAGATGGGACTGGTGGATAAGTGAGTATGTGGGGAAAGTGTTTTTAGCTTAATAACAGACCTCAATAATCCTTAAATTTTGAGTAAATTTCAGTTTAATAAAGCCTGATTTCCTCGCTATCTATGCTTTGTTTGATTGAAATTACTTGTAATTGTGATTCGCATACATTTGAAATATCATAGGATTTGAAGGAAGTTGCCTAGTTATCCAATGAGCTTTAACATTGACAGTAAACATCATTTCTGTCTTACATATTCTCTGTTAAACTGTCCATTAAGGTTTAGACGTTAACCATTAACTAACTCCTCCACAAGAATATGCTTGCTAGTGCCAGGAATATTTAGGCTACTACTTGATCTAGAATGTGATTGGATTTCTTTGCTTGAAGTATTGATAAGTGATAAATGTGGGTTTATAAGTCTGTTGATTTATTTTACTACAGATGTTTTCACAAGAATCTAGTGTTGGATCTGGTAGTGGGTCTGCTAGTGGCACATCCAATTCTTCTACGTCTTTGACTAGTAAATATGCATCTGGAATAGCTGAAAGTAGTTGTCCCCTTTGGGCTTATGTAACTGTGAAATTTGTGTGTTTTATCTTTTATATTATGTTGTGTCATATGTGAAATTTCAGTTATATATATATATAATATTAACGTACCCGTACCCTAGTTTTTTAGAATTTGCCGTATCCCGTACCCGTACCGGGTACCGATACCGTACCCGTATCCATGCAACGTTGTAGCCAAGGGATATACACAGGCCTATGGGGTGGATTATCAAGAGACATTTGCACCAGTGGCGAAGATGAACACAGTAAGGGTATTGTTATCCCTAGCAGCAAATTATGATTGGCCTTTACAACAGTTCGATGTGAAGAACGCCTTTTTACATGGTGATCTTGAGGAGGAAATTTATATGGAAGTACCACCTGGTTTTGGAATAAATCTGGGTAAAAACAAAGTGTGCAAACTGAAAAAAGCATTGTATGGGCTCAAACAATCTCCCCGGGCATGGTTTGGAAGATTTACCAAAGCAATGGTGAATATGAAGTACAAACAGAGTCAGGGTGATCATACATTGTTTATCAAGCATTCGGCTTCAGGGGGAGTCACGACATTGATAGTTTATGTGAATGATATAATTGTAACTGGGAATGATCCAGATGAAAAGGAGGCTCTTCGGAAGTATTTAGCAAAAGAGTTTGAAATAAGGGACCTTGGAAAATTGAAGTACTTCTTAGGAATAGAAGTAGCTCGGTCCAAGGAAGGAATCTTTGTTTCACAGCAAAAATATGTTCTTGATCTGTTAAAAGAAACAGGTAAGCTTGGTTGCAAACCATCAGATACGCCTATCGAGCCAAATCATAGATTAGGAGAATCTGTGGAAGGAGAACCAGCTGACAAAGGCATGTACCAAAGACTTGTGGGGAAGCTAATCTATCTATCACACACACGACCTGACATTGCATATGCAGTGAGTGTTGTGAGTCAGTTCATGCAAAATCCTAAGGGTGTCCATCTCGCTGCAGTATACCGGATCCTACAATATTTGAAAGGCAATCCAGGAAAAGGGGTTCTCTTTAGAAAAGGCACAAGAATGGAACTAGAAGCATACACAGATGCCGATTATGCTGGTTGTGTTACTGACAGAAGATCAACATCTGGGTATTGTACTTTCATTGGCGGAAATTTGGTAACCTGGAGGAGTAAGAAACAACCAGTTGTAGCAAGATCTAGTGCTGAGGCAGAATTTCGATCAATGGCACAAGGTATTTGTGAACTGTTATGGCTCAAAATTATACTAGATGACTTGAAGATTAAATGGGAGACTCCAATGAAGTTGTATTGTGATAATAAGTCTGCAATCAACATAGCTCACAATCCAGTTCAGCACGACAGAACTAAACATGTGGAGGTTGACAGACATTTCATTAAGGAGAAACTTGAAAGTGGATTGATTTGCACTCCCTATATTTCTACAAAGAACCAGCTAGCAGATGTCTTAACTAAAGGACTGATGAGTTCAGCATTTCAGCAGATTGTAGGCAAGCTAGGGATGGAAAATATCTACTCCCCAGCTTGAGGGGGAGTGCTGGAAATCAGGGATTGACTGCTGGAAATATTGACTGCTGGAAATTAGCTGTAATTAGCTGTAAATACTGTCAAATTCCTATCTTTTAAGGATTTAGTAAACCCTTCCTTCATGTATAAATACCTTGTAACAGACTAGTTCAGAAATATATATACAATAAAACCTTTCTTCACATTCCACAACTTGGCCTGAAAAAAAGAACAATAACATTCAGAATTACCTTTAGTAAACAAAAAAAATGTAAAAAAGGATACGAACTCAATAATCACCGTCCAGTTCGTATTTTTCTGTGTTCTTTAGTGCTTTCATGGCACAAGACCTCTCTGCAAAATGAACAAAACCAATCCTATTTCTCTCTTGTCCAGGTTTTGCTGGAGGCAGAACCACTTTTGTGATCTTTCCATGATGTTCAAATAGCTTCTTTAACGGATCTTGTGTCACATCCTTTGGCAAATTCTTTACATAAACTGCCTTTACCTGCATAAGAGAGGTTAACTAGAATTAACAAATACAAAATAGGATTACGAAGACACCACAAAATAAATTGGAATCAAGGTGATAACCACTAGAAACGAAAACTGATTCACGAAGTTGAGGAAATACTTAGCATATGAAAAGAAAAGTTCATGTAACAAACCCATGAAAGCAGGGACAAAAGTTCATGCAATGATATAGAACAGTTTAAGAAATTAATAATTGTCAAAGCTATCAAAAGATAAGGGACGGGATAGCCCAGTACAAGAGAATCCTGCATTGTGGGGGTTTGGAGAGGGCCAGATGTACACAGCCTTACTCTCACTTGCGGATAGTCGGTTTCTGTTACTTGAACCCATGACCTCCAGGTAAAAATAAAGCAACCTATCTGTTGTGCCAATGCTCACCCTCCGGCAAGAGATATGAGATAAACAACTATTTAGCCAATCTCCCCACGCCTCCCCCTAACAGACACACTTTTTCTCCTTACCAAAAAGAAAAACAAAGAAAAACCAACGGCCCTCAATTTAGGAGAATCAACAGATAAAAGCACAAGAGATAGATAAGGTGATTGCTTCATATGCTATGTTTCCTCATTATCAATACACATGATACACAGAAGAATGCATGCATGTCAGCTTTAAATAAAAAGAGTGGGACATGGGGAAACAAACTCATCCAACGAGACATGCATGAACACATAAACTGCGAAAAGAAGGCTGCAGGAAGCCAGGAAGGGAAACACAGCCACTTAATGATACCTGAGAAGCAGCAGAAGAATCAGCATTTTTAGGTTCAGCCCAGCTCACAGTTGGAGCATTATCACCCAGCCGGCATTCTGAGTTCATCATCTTCAGCCTAGAATACTCAGCACATGCATTGTTATAGTACTCAACAAAGGCAAAGCCCCTGTTATTATTACTTTAGTTCTTCATATCCTGCAAGCACAAAAGTGAATACACAAGAGTATATTACCGGTTACCACTAAACAGCCCTTTAGAGATCAACAGTAACCAATAGTCTCCAATATTAGAGACTACAATAGAAACGCACAAGTTCATTAATCTAACCTTCACCAATTCCAAACCAGTAACTCCAGGCCCAACCTCTGACACAACCTTCCTCAGGTCTTCCTCTCCCCAGCTTCTAGGAATATTACCAATAAACAATCGGTGCTTTGATTGGGATGTAGAACATTTAATTTTTTAACCCTAAGAGAGAGAGAGACAGAGAGAGAAGCCGCAAAGTTATTCGGTAACCAAAGAAACATACTTGAAAATATCAAACGTAACAACATTGTTGTCAGAACCAAAGAAAAAATGGGGATGTGTATTCCGTATGAGATTGCTACTCATCTCTAAATTTAGAGTTATATGCATCACAGCTAATAATCCGTAAGTTGACCTTCAGGTAGAGGGCCATGCAACAGTTTTACTTTTGATAATATTAACATATACGTTATGCATAAGAAGACTCGTCACTCTAAATTTTAATCATTGTGTTGGTTATTAGAGCTATTTGATCCAAAAATTAAAAGAGATATATCAAGGTAATATTGAGCTTAACTTGATTATCAAACTAAACTCAATTGAAATTGACTCGGCTTAAGACTATATCAAGGTAATTCTCCATGTTCAAAAACTATTTCCATTTTTGGTTCAAAAGCCATGAAACATGACATGATACCATGTATGATACAGATAAGGCTGAAAAGTTTTTTTTGATTCTCTTCGAAAAACGAGTCTCTTTACAAGTTACAACACTTCTAACATGACAAAAGAACAAGAATTGGTACTCTATTAGCGACCTGAAATCTGTAAACTCCAAAAAGTGTTAGTAAACATCGACATTGTTATCTTGTCAAGTTTGAGCCCACTGAAAGGGGTAAAAGTACAAAGATTCATCTTTTAAGTGAGGAAGTATGGCAAGTAGAATATTGAACTTTTCTAGAAAGTACAAACCATATTTATAAATATCATGTCTAAGTACTTCCGGTCCGGGAAACATGAAAAACATGCTATGTTACTCCGACTCTTCACTTTCTTTGAATTACCCGTGTCTAAGCATATTCGGACATAAGTACGAGAGTACGATCCTCCAACTATATAAAAAAATTTAGAAAAAATTGAGCATACCTGTGTCGGACACATACCCGTATTTGACACTCACCCCCGAGTCCGAGTAACATAGCAAACATGTATGCTATCCTGTTCCGTAGTACGCATTGCTTCTGTTATATCATCTGCTGATGAAGATCAGCAGCCTGCTGAGCCAGCTCCACCACCATAGCCTCATCAAAGAACTTGTTGATGCTCACATCTTCACTCATTCCCTGGAAAGTTGAACAGAATTCACACTCATCAATTGTGCTTGGATTTTTTTTTTAAGGCTCTTTGTCCATTTTACAAATGGAATGCCTGCGAGTGTGCATATGTGGATATAAGTAGCAATACCTTATACGCCTTGTCTTCACCATGAACTCCCGAGCAAGTTGCTGTATTGGTGCAGGTTCGAGAGGCCGCAAAACTAGGCTCTTGTCCAATGGATGTCCAGGAACTATGGCCCAGTGGTCGAATACTGAGAGACAAAAGGCTTGCCCTTGCGTGTGGTACCTTAGATCTGTCTCGAATCCAAATGACTCTATCACAGGTAAAAATGCCTAAATGGAAAAAGGAATCAGATGAAATTGTAAGCATATAGATTGGGTAATTGGTAAGCTATTACGCAATTGCGTGAATGATAAAACATGCCAGAATATCACCTTACTAGTCAATGATATTAGGCAAGCTAATTATGTAATTCATATGTTCACTACTAACTGTCATCCCACACATTAGAAAATAAAACCACCAGTCATGCAGATATTTCTAAAGGAATTCAAGATTAGCTTCCAAACCTTCACAATATAGGCTGGGCTTCCTGGTTGTGGCACATCAGCTGTAACATGGCCACGCCTATGAGACAACACGGTGTAAATATCAGAGACACAGTCGATTGGTGTTTGTATCTGAAACACAGTCACGAATTTGATCACATCATAAGCAGGAGAAACAAGTTTTTCATGAGGCAGTTGCATGTGATTAAAAAGATACCAAAAAGATGGAATCTTCTTTAACTTTCCCCTTTGTTGGCCAAAATAGGCTTGCTTCCAGGTAGGATTGGAACCTCCGCATAGCCTTTCCCTCATCCTAGCAGAAAGAGGATGCCATTTGCCCAAGAGCCATAGCAACCGGGGCAAGATGAAAACTTAAAATTTGAGAATCATTTTCAGCTTTCATATGCCAAGGCTATTAGATTATGTTTTTTTATTCCTTTTGTCATTAGAAGAATGAGCCACTGCATCTGGTCTACCTTGATTTGCAATATTATCTCGTTTGGTTTCTCTTGCATGTTTAATGGGGATAAGCCCCTATGTGGAAGGCTGGAGCCATGGATTGATCCCTGGTTCAGCAGGAGAACACCCCCCCTCCACCCCCTCTCTTAAAAGGGAAATTGTGCCAGTGGGAATATCATTGAAGGTACATACCTCCACATAATATACAGGTTCCATAAGTCGTGGGGTCGCCATAAGGAAAGCTGAATAGGCCACACTTCGAGCTGTGGGGATGATCTGTCCAGATCCTCGATGCAATGATTCAGATGCAATCCTTGCATCCACTATTTTGAACTTCACATTTCTAATTGGTTCATCACAGAGAGGTCCTTCTCTAGCACCCCACTGAAATCTGCCCTGCAAAACATGAAATCCATAATTACTGGCAGTAGATTAACTACTTAGAAGATGAGGAAAGAAGATATAATCTTACCCATGAACAATAGAATCCCTGACAGATCCCAACAATACCTTGTCAACCTCAGTAGGGAGTGTATCATCTAATAAAGTGTTAGGTCGCAAAACAAGATTTGAAACAGCAGAGGTTAACCAGGATACAAATTATTAGGACTTGAATTCCATTTTTCTGCTCTTTACAACCAGGAGGAACGAGATAGAATCACCAAGTCAGGGATTAATGTTAGAAAAAACAGAATTGCACTATTGTTACCTGCTTATCAGGGCCAAATGCCCAGATGGAAGGTGCAGCAAGCAAAACCCAGTCATATTTTGTCTTGAAGAAGTCGCCAAGTTGCTTCCGACTCCAGTCAACACTTATAACACCATTCTCAATGTCCTCTGCAAGACCTCTCTCCAATGGCTCTGCAATCTTTAAAATCATGGAAAGGTATATGATCATACAGCCTGAAAGGAAGTAATACTAGTAATTATTCCTAAAAGCATCTAGATTAAAAAAAAGTAAAAAAATCGATGGCTGTCTTACCATGGTTATTTTATTCTTCTTGTTGGGTGTTTCAACAAAGCATTTCATGAATGAAGACTCCACCACTGTTTCACAGAATGAAACAACAGGATCTGCCACCTATATTTACGAGAAGCATAAGAAGTGAAAGCACACATATTAAGTCAAGCAAAGCCCTTATAATAGAGAAATAAGTTTCAGAAAGAAATAAAACTAAAATAGGATAAGGAGTATCAGAAACTAGATACCTTAACTTCCACCTCAGAATAGAGCTCCCTAAGGTCCTTCATAATTGAGTCCAAGTACAACTCTCCAGTACCTAATATAGTGTGCTCACCAAATTCCTCAACTTTAGTAATACCTAGAGGATAGCTTTTGCTGATCTTCCGAAGCCCCTCCACCATTTTGGGCAACTCACTGGGATTTAAAGGTTCAGTAGCTGTTTTTACAACAGGAAGAGTATTAAACTGTAAAGGCCGGAATATGTATACATCTTCATCAAGATCAATATTACAGAGGGTGGCAGTTTTCATAATTGAAGCATCAACACCTTCAATGAGAACCCAAGAACCAGGAGGAGCACTGCTTATAGGTATTCTATATCGAGCTTGGTAGATCCATAATTTGGTTACTTCTTTTACTGTCATGTCCTCCTCATCATCTGGTGAATAGCCTTCTCCCAGTACTCTCAAAGTCTGCCCTGTTTGAATTCTACCACTGTAAACCCTACCAAAAGCATAAAAAAAGCTACAATCGGACTTGGGATATAGTTTGGTCACATTAACCATAAGGGGGCCAGAAGGATCACAATCTACCATGGCCTTGTAAATCATAGAATGTTTAGGTCCTGTGTATGTGTGATCAACATTCTTAGCTGCAGCATCCTTTGGAGATGGTATGTGCTGAACCAGCATATCAGTGAAGCCTGAGGCAGAACCAAAAACTGTGCTGCAAGCCAGCCTTAGCAAAGGCCTAACGTTTAACTTGTATGCATCATTGCTAAGAGTGACACCCAACTCTGCAAGAGTTGACTCTACGCTCTTCCTATGTTCACCAAACACCTGGCTATATATATCTTATAAAGGGGTTCAAGCACAAATTCAACAAATGATCGTTCTCCTCCACCAGCGGGGGGTTTCCTTTTAAAAGCCCTTGTATCAGGATGATAATAAATATCTCCCCAAAGACGAGATGCAAACTTCTCAGCATCAAATGGAATTCCATGGAGTTTGACATATAATTTTGCAAATAACTGCAAAGTGAAGTACCATCCTGCACTTGCACTAGCAAAACAAACATTTCCGGCAGCAGGATCAATAACTGGAACATTACCAGCGGTTGTAGAGGCTGCAGATATGTGGTTATTAATTACTTCCAGGGTATGCCTTAGTTTATGATAAGCATCCTTTGGGGGCAACTTAAGTTCTGTTATCAGCCGATCAGCCTTAAAAAATAAAAAACATATAAGCACAAGCAAGATGTGGAACATCATTTTCATCAAAAGCTTATAAAATATATATATAAAGCATAAGGTGAAAAGTATTTACCTTGTTTATAACAACTACAATAGGTAGGCACTCCTGTATTGCATGGCGTATAGCCCTCTCAGTATTTACCTGTTCACAACAGGAAAGCATAAGTATCATTCTCAACAACTCTATATTGTTCATACATTCTACAAACAGCAGCTATATCATGTAGAAACCCAAGTTCGACAATTGGTAAAACAGTGGGTTTGAAAAAGATTTGACTAAGAACAGCAAAATATAACTGCAATAGATCTCAGAATACTCATTTTCTTTTGAGTTCATATTTTACTTTTTCGCTTACCTCCAAAGTTTCATAAAACATTTCCTATTTCCAGGTATAAATTAGGCTGCTCTCAAGCATAGGCATAACCAAAAGGCCAAAATAAATGGATCATTAATGTATAAGCTACTATAATATGCATGAAAAGATATACTTACCATCACTCCTTCAGCAGCATCAACAATCAACACAGCACCATCAGCAAGCCTAAGAGCAGCAGTCATTTCATCAGAAAAATTCACATGACCAGGAGTGTCCATGATGTTACAGAGATAGGATTTCGAATTACTGTCCTCAAGAACAAGTGGACATTGGGATTGCCTTAATAGATATCCTTCTCTCTTGCTCATCAATTCTTGTATCAGTGTATCTCATGTGCTTCTCACTATTTTCATCAAACGTGTTCATATGGTGGGTTTTCTCAACCAACATGTCCATAAACACCGTCTTCCCATGCTGCAAGTGTCCAACAAGGGCAACATTGCGGACCAAACCCGGGTTTGACATCAAACCAATAAGAAATTGGGTTGACACATAAGTCGAAGAATCCTTAACTCCAGCCTCAAACTTGATATTCTTAACAGGCTTAATAATAGGTTGCTCAAGAGGCTGCTCATCTTCATCCATAACCAAGGTCTCAACATCCTCACCATAAACCTCTTCAGCAATGGGGTAATACTTCTTGTCCTCAGCAAGAACAATCTGATTATCCATATCAATGTCATTAGCAGCTGTAATCCATCCATTAGACACACCAGGTGGAGCCTCACCATCAGATTCTTCTCCCTCCTCTTGGGCATGCCTGTCAGGGAGGTCTTCATCTTCTTCTTCCTCGCCTTCACTCTCTTGGTCGGACTCGATATCAGGTCCAATATAGTTGCCAAATTCATCATACAAGTTATCATCCATTGCTTAAATTCCTAAGGCTGCCCACATTGAAAACCCATGAATTCCAAACAAATAAATTAAATTATTAAACAGAACCCAATTGAAGTCTACTAAGATTTGGATACAAATGGACTCAAAAGGAACTTAATTACTAACCTAAGCTGTTGGTATGCTTCAACATCAAAATCCATATGAACAACAACAAATATATATATATATATATATATATATATATATATATATCAAATACTTAGATTTTTAAGCTTATTGGCCAAATTCAATAACAGTAAAGTCCAAAATTGAAGCCTATATTCAGCCTATCTACATAAAATGTTCATATAGTCCAAACCCAGAAAATTTTCTCCAACTAAAGATCTCGTAAACTCTTAATTATTTTATTCCATTTCCGGATTTTATTAAGAAAGTTTCTGTTTTTTTATAAGAAAAGAAAGAAAGAAACTAAAAATCAAGCCTTTTTTCAACAGAGGCAAGTCACTAAAGACAAAAATCAAAAGATATGTTTAGAAGAAAAAGAAAAAGAAAAAAAGAGCAAATAATTCAAAATTGTAAGAGACAAAAATAAACAAATTAAAGCAGGTAAAAGGAAAAAGAGAAGAATATACCTCGAAGCACTGAAGAAGGAAAAGAAACAAAGAGTAGAAGAAAATGCAAGGCAAAGCAAGGGTTTACAGAGAGGTTTTAGAGTTTTAGCTTCTTGAGACTTCAACCAGTGAAAGCGGCAAGTGGAGGGCGGGGTGCACGATTTTGTCTAAAGATTTAAAAAATTCATTTCTCAATATTTGAGTCGTTTAAGAGAATGCTTGCCTCTGCATAAAAATATATCACATCTAAGCCAAGCCCAAAAGTAGCTCCAGAAAGCAATATTGTCAATTGAATATGTTGCTTAATGATTTGAACTTCTTGAAGATTTTGTATGAATGATGATAAACCAGTCTCAAGTTTTTTTTTCAACCTGCAGATGAGGCTATAGTTATTGATCATGTCCTCAAGAATGAAATAATTCACAATTTGATTGTCAATTTCAAGTATAATTACAAGGTTTTTCAATTTTTTAGATCAACAAGGCTGGTAAAGAGTGATTTAGGAACAGAATGTTCAATAACAATAATATACCTACTGGAAGAAACCATTTCTGAACCAGAGAGTTCCACAAGCTTGTTCAAACGCAAAAAAAAAAAAAAGTGGATCAATTCAACCATTGCTACTATTTTGCATCATAGTAAATTGAGTTAGAAATTTCTCAATCATCCAAGATCCAAGTTTGATGAACAAAACTCTTTCAATGATAGAAAAATGTACATTCACTATCAAATTAAAAAAAAAAAAATCCAAAACAAGAGAAATGCGCATTTACTATAAAAGGTGCATTCAAGCTCGAGCTATTTTAGATAACTTTTAAAGTTTTCACTATGGGTCTTGAAATACGATGTCCTAATCTCACGCTCCATACTAACCTGTAAAATATTATCGGTTTCGACTTATTGAATTTTACAATTTTATTCAAAAAAAAATTATTGGACCTCGCGATTTTATTCACAAATAACGCCTCACAAATTGAAGATGATGTGAATACTTATATATCCAGTCGAACTCTAGTAAACAACCGATGCAAGATTCATGACTTCTCTAACACCATAACATCCTCCCCACTCCAACAAGAACACCTCTAGAATCGACTTTGATATCAAATGTCATGATCCACATCAACTTACAAGATATTATCCACTTCAACCCATTGAATCTCACGGTTTTGTGATGAAAGATATTATCCGCTTCGACCCATTGAGTCTTACGATTTTATCCACAAAAAATACCTTATAAATTGAAACGTGAACACTTATATATCCAATCGAACTATAATATACAACCGATGTAAAATTCAAAGCTCTTCTCTAAACCCATGACACATAGCATGTTATAGTAGGGATTTATCATCCCCAAGATTTTTTTAGTAGTAATTGTTGAATAACGAAATACCCCCAAAATAATGCCTTAAATATAAATGTAAAACTCTCATCTAAGGACTAAACACTGCTCCATAATCATCATCAAACCTCGCTGTTCAATTCTTATACACAAAAAAAGTTTTTCCAAAATGCAACAAGTTAATATCAAAACTGATTTTAGTTACTAACATTTTCAGAAACAAAAACAATCGTGAATGACATTCTCATTAAATTCTTTCAAGATCTGAAAAGATATAATTACATCAGGACTAAGAATTATTCATCGTCATCTGATTCATCTGATTCTAGATAAGAATTGAGAACCCGTCTGTACTTGTCGGGGCTGTCATACCAAGTCGGGGTAGTGATGATAGCCTTTTCCAACCAATACTTATCAGTCTCCTTCTTCTCAGTCAGCTTCTCAAAGAACTTTCTCCATTGGTACATTGCACGCCTCAAACGAACACTTTGGTTTCCTCCAAAGAGAAACTTAATGTAGTCCTTCGCCAGCCGAGCAAGCTCCTCGCCAGTAATGATGTATACATACTGCAGCAATTATCATCAAGCCACAAATTTCAGATACATAGGATAAGACACCATTTTCTAGACAACACCTTCACTAATTCAGATGCACGACAGAGATCCACTATATTACTAAATGTTTTACAGTAAGAGAAGGGGAAATTTTCTTCACAAGAAGATCAGAGTGCTATGTTACTCGAACTCGGGTGTGAATGTCGGATACGGGTATGCACGCGACACGAGTATGTTCAATTTTTTCTAAGTTTTTCCATGTATTTGAAGAATCCTTGGAGGGTCATATCCCCATACCCATGTCAGAATATGCGTCGGACACGGATACTTCAAAAAAAAATGAAGAGTCAAAGCAACATAGCCAGAGTGTACATAAGGTTTTTCCCCCCCCCCCCCCCAAAAAAGTTAAATACATTAAAGTTGCTTGTAACAGGCTGAAACAGGGGGGAAATGAATATATTCTTATTACCCATAAAAGTTATAGCTTGATTATGTATTCTAAAATAAAGGATTACACTACACTATGCAACTAAAAGTAAATATAGTCTTCAGAGAATCAGTTTATAAAAAAAAAAAACTGAAAATTTTATTATGTTATCTCCCAAATATCTAGCACAGTTGCAAGGTAGTAAATCTATTATTTCAAAACTTATTAGTTCATGCATGATAACAATGTGTGTATCTGTATGAAAGGGGAGTGGGGTGGTGGGATACAGAGAGCAGGGATGCCCTCTTAGCCCTCCTATCAGGAAAATTGTGATTGATCTAAGTGAAGCCATCATTTTCATCAGGTTTTACCAGGAAAATAGTAAAATGAAGGAGTTAAGGACTGAGAGCCAAAGGAAATAAAGACGAAACACTTTTTACCAGGAATATAAAGCCAATGGTTGCTAAAATCACTTGCAGGGTCTCATCCAAGATCCCAGAAAGGCCTTCATCCTCTGATCCTCCAGATCCATCCCCACCACTACCACCACCATTGCCACCTCCACCACGTGGCGGATTTTTGCCACTGCCTTCATCATAGTATTCTTGTTTCTCAATCTGCTGCTTTAACAAATCCTCAATTGATGTTTGTTTCCCGAAGTTTCCTATAGCTTTCTCAATTGCTTTCCACGGTGAACCCTGCTGACAATAATAAGATATTCAATCACATTCTTTTAGGTCCATACTAAAGTGTTAAAACTGTATTACACACCCCAAATTTGCAACAATCTAGTTTTCTCTCAATCATTTCCTCTACTCTTGAACAGGATTCTAGAACTACATGCCTCCATCATATTGCCACCAGTTAAAGTAATAAAATTAAAGATCCATTCTTCTAGTTGCAGGAAAGAACTTGCAAAAGACACCATAAAATCAAAGGGAGGAGCACTAAGAGTGCATCCTGAAAGGCAGTTTCAGACAGCAATAATAACGGGATAGAAAGTACATAATTTTCTTTATATCAAGAAGGAAAAGAGGAGAGAGAATTATATAAGAAAACAAATGCAAAGTACCAAGATATCAATCCTTTCAACTGTGACCATCCAAAAGAAAACGTTGAAAAGGGATAAAACTATGCAATAAGATAAAAATTCAAAGCAAAAGTGCTTAAGCAATAACATGACCCAACCATACATCCAAAGATTTATTTATGTTACCCCAGCCCTGTTAAAGCCAATCAGTATTCTACTTGAATTCCAATCTTTTGTGGAGCCAGTCCAGCTTCTAGCAAATAATAAAAAGGATCACTCTTTCAATTTCCCCTTCACCATAGCAAAAGAAAAATTACAACTTCAAGGAGAAAGAAGGAACCTACAATATAAGATGTATGAGGCACAATTACACGGTTATTTGGTACAATCCAAGGAGTGTAAGCAAATCAAGCTACCCTAATAAACTCGAGCTTAACTTGGTAATAACTCAAACTCAATGTAATCATTGTCAAGTTCAACTGAAACTCAAGTAGCAATTCAATCTGAGCTCTAGTATTTCTAATACGGTAAACCCACTCAAGTTAATGCTCAACAAGTAACACATACACCCCAAGAAAGAAAATAGAACAAAAACATAAGACTTGAACTTACATACAGAATAAAACATGTTTCAAGCAGCATTTTTTTTTTTTTTTTGTAATCTCCACCATTTAAACATATATTGAGTAGCTTTCTAACCTCATTGTCACCAGCCGACTTATCTTGGCCTCCTAGTCTGCAAAGGGTAGTCCCTTGCCGGCATTTCGGCACCGATGCATACCTCTTGTGCTTTAATAGAGGAGCAAATTGTTGTTGACATGGTGATGCACTTGCAAGTAATTTCAAGGAATTGGTAACTGGAAGCTTAGCATTGAAACAGACAACATATGGATAAGAAGGCAGGAACTCATGTTTTCTTGACTTTGGACCGTTGATACGATGTAAGATTCCGTTATTAGCCTGAATCGACTGCATCTTCTTTTGGGTTGCCTTCCTTAAATCACCTCAGCAAGCCTCCATGGATATATATAAGACTAAACCCAGAAAAAATAATGTAAACAAGAAGCAATTTTTGTAGGCTAACTTGGGTGTTGTCGTGAATCACGAGGCTAGTTTTGGTTTTGATGAAATCTTCAGAGAAGAAAAGGGGAAAATGGTGGGTTTAAAAGCGGAGGATAAGGCGGCTGGGGACGATGGGTCTCGAAGGAGAAGGGCAGTTGGACTTGGAATGAATGGCCGTACACTCAAATTAACTTGGGTGGGCTGCCTCCATTCCTTTTTAAAACTTATTTCGACCATTTAGTAAGCATTTGGATTTTAACCTTTTAATTGCTTTGAAGCCCAAATTTGAAGGAAATTATCTTATTCTTTTAACACTATTTTTTATATTGATTTTGTTTATTTTTTAACACTATGTGAGTGAGTAGTTTTTTTTTTTTTTATAGCAAAAGTAGTTATTTTTTAAGAAAAATATACAGTTTTTTAGATATTTTTTTAATATAAAAATAAATAACTTTTTTAAGTTGAAAATCTGTTTTAGAAAAATATTAATAGAACATTAATATCCCTTATTCTATAATCATTATAATTTTTTTTAAAAAAAATTAGGGTAAATTCACTAATTGAGTTGGTGTTATTTGACTCGTAGCACCAACTCAGTTACTTCCATTATAATAGTATAGATACAAATAGATCTATGATGTTAATGTTTTTATATAAGAGAGGAATTCGCTTACACCGGCCTTTTTATATGTTTTGTATTTGTTTAATTCGATCGTTGTATTTTGTGTTTTATTTATGTAGACCATGCACGTTAAATTTTGAGTTAATTAAAAATATATAACTATTTGCTTGATATAAATAATTCAACTATTAAATTTATATTGAAAAAGACCCTATTCTCGATCAATATGATAGAAATATTGGATTGATTTGAAACTTTATGTGCACGACGAGTACGATTATGTTGTTAAATCCACGATCAGTTTATTAAAATATTAATCGTACATGAAGTTATAAAAGAATATAAGTTTTACACCGATATATAATTTGATCCTTCCTCTATCCACTTTACATTGATGTAAAATTAATTTTACACCATTTCATAATTTTTTTATATGATTTATATTTATTTAATCCGACCGTTATATTTTATATATGTAATTCATACATATCAAATTTTGAGTTAACTAAATTATTTTAACTATTTATTGATATAAAAACAATTCAACCGTTAATTTTATATTGAAAAAGATAGTACTTTCAATTGATATGATAAAAATATCGAATTGATTTAAAATTCTACATACACGATCGATACAATTATATTATTAAATTCGATGATTCATTTGTTAAAATATTAATCTTACAGTGAACTTATATAAAGGAGTGTAAAAGTAAAACTGTGTAAATGTTACTTTGATCAATTTATCTAATCCTATGACATAAGCCTAACTTTAAGTTTGTTTATATTTGAGTTTTTACAGTAAAACAAAAGCAATGTAGTTTGTACTCCAAAAGTTACATTTTGATTGAGGAAAAAGGGGGAAATTGAAACTAAAGAATGATTTTTCCTCATTGAAAAACTCAATGGGAAGAAAGACTAATTAAAGATGCTCTTACTTACATGGACAAGATTTTTGAACTCATGTTCTACAGCTCATGCTCTCAAAGCTTAGGGGTGTCATCGAGTCAAATTAAACTCAAGTATTAAAGAAGCTCGAAATTGAACTCAACTCAAAACTAATGGCTCAAGACTCGACTTAACTCGAGCTCGATCGAGTTTTTTTTTTTAAAATTCGAGCTCGATTCGAGATAAAAATCAAACCATTTGAGCTCACTCGATTAGGCTCGTTTATTTAGTAAAAAACGGTCTCGATTTTCATGGTTGACTTCAGACTCGATTATTTGTGCTCAAACTCGAGTTTAAATTGAGATTTTTTTCAATACTAATTAAAAATAAAATGTCCGATTAGACTCACGAGCTACTCAAATCAGACATTAAATTGTTTGAACTCGGCTCGCTCGACAACTCAATCTGTTTGAGCTCGAGCTCGATTCGACAATAGTCGAGCCGAATTCGAATTTTTTTGAACCAAACTCGAGTAGTTTACGAGCAGAAGTATCTCATTTACACCCAAACTTACATAGCTTGTATCTCAACATAAACCAAAGGGGGAAAACCTGACCAGATCAAAGCTTACAAATCAATAAGATTTCAAGGAAAAAAATAAATCTATGATCATATGACAAATATACTAAATCCTATCAAGATTTCGCAAAATAAATCTATAATTCGCTCAATAATAGAATAAACTTCTCATTAAATTAACAGCAAAAATGTAATTAGGACAAAATAAAGATGTAAAATAACAGTTCATCAAAATGGCACAAGTTCATTTCCCTAACAAAAAGAAATAGCCTATCAACCATCAAGAGACAGATTGATAACGCATTTTGCACTCATCTAGGTGTTGGTGGCTCTGGTGTATATCTGCTGGCTAGAATGAGCAGAAATCATCCTGATAGAACCTCTTGCCATTAAATCCTTAATTGCCCTACGTGCCAATGAACCGTTGATCTGACAATGATGGTGAATCAAAGTAAGAAAAAACTACATTACCATTAAGAGGCAAAAATTAATAAAAATACTTCCACAATCAGAAGAGTAACTCAGAACTCCGCTAAATTTGCTTCGACTCTTCATTGTTCTTGAAATATCCGTGTTTGACACCCGTGTCCAACGCATATCCGAACATGAGTATGGTAATATGATCCTCCAAGGACACCCCAAATATATGAAAATCTTTAAAAAAAAAAATTGAATATACCCGTGTCCGACACTCATACCTGAATCCGAGTAACATAGCCGCTAAGCATCACAAATACAAGGAATGCTACATACTTCTTGGTAAAACAGACTTAAGTAACAACTACCAATCAGACAAATAGAAGGAAAAGAGGAGCCATAAGTGTCAAAGTACAGACATACTCCTGTTCTATACAATTAATGTTTAAAATACAAAGAACAAGACGTCTTGAAAAAAAGAAATGAGAGATAAATTTCACTTGTGCTAGAGCAGCAATATTCTGTTATATACTCCAAGTTATCCAAAATAATTACCATGTTAAAGTTATGTTACTCGGACTCGAGAGTGAGTGTCGGATATGGGTATGTATTCGACACAGGTATACTCAATTTTTTCTAGTTTTTCCATATATTTGGAGAATCATACTCCCATACCCATGTATGAATATGTGTACTTTAGGGAAAATGAAGAGTTGGAGTACCATAATGTTAAAGGGTTCTCAAAAGAAAACAAAAACCTCAGAGGTTTCTCATATTATAACAGTGAACTTCCATTTCAATATCAATATCCATATCCATATACCAAACTCTAAGTTTAAAAATGGATTAAAAATCATTTAACATTCTTCATAGCTTAAACAATGGGATATTATCCAATTTCATCATTCTAGATTCTGATACTCTAAAATAAAATAATATCAAAATAATCCCAAATAAAAAGCTAAAAAGAATGAGGCAAGCTATTAAATACCCTCAATCTGTCAGAAAGGATTGAAGGAGTAACAAGCTTGTACTTTGGAACCTCGGAAAGAAGTTTGTCATATGTTGCCTGGTCAAACAGAACCATGTTGTTCACCTTCTCCTTTTGCTTACCCTTGCTCCATTTCTGCCATAAAACCATATAGAAAAGCTCATATCAGATATATAAGACTAATCAATAAACACATCTTTAAACAAAATTCCCCAAAAATCTACATTTTAAACTCTAAACAGAATTGCATACCCCACCTTCTTCTTCTGCTTCCCTCCACCAGACTTGGCAGGCTTTGAGGAAGGAGGTGGTGCCTTATCCTTCTTTGGTGCCTTCCAAAATCAAAACAAGGAAACAAAACAAAACAAAGAATTAAAAAAACTATTCAATTAGGAATATAAATAACTCATCAATTGAAACATAGGATAAAAAAAAAATCATCATTCCTAATGAAGCATTATAATTGAAGATTAAAAACAAATTATCCCATGCTTACAGTTAGCTAAAAGAGTACCAAAATTATTATAAAACTCAAAATTCCACCAAATTAAACAGCATGAAATAATAGAAATGCAGCAATAATTATTCAGCATATGCTTTATTGGGTCAATGAGAAAATGTAAGAAAAACAAATAAAAAGCAAATGGATATTAGAAAAACAATAATGAAACAAGAAGAATTCTCAGAATTTTCCACTTTCTCTTATTTTCTTTTGCTTTTACTACATTTTCTTCAAACAAAGAGAAATGAAAGCAAAGAAGAAGTTAAAAGAGTAAAGCTTACCATTTGGGTTCAATGGAGAGGCAGCGATCTTGGGAGGCCAAAGAAGCAGAGCAGCCGTTAGGGTTTTGGAGAACGTAGAATATATATATATATATATATATAGGATTGAGGAGTAATGAGGACTGCTAAATTATGTTATTCGAATTATTTATCTCTATTACTGGGAAAAAAAAAATCTCAATCTATATTATTAATAATGCTCTGAGTTGGGTGAGGCTTTTTTATATTAATATTGTTATTTTTTTTAAGAAAATTATCCATATTTTATTTTTATTTATTAAAATGCATTAAATTTCAAAAATGTTAAAAAATTATTATGGTCGATGACCATTTCTTTTCACATTTTTGTTATATTTTTTCAAATAAATGTATGAGGGCTGCTTCCATTCTGTTATTTAAAAAAATTGGTTTTTTATTGTATGGAAGCTGCCTCCATTGTGTTATTTAAATATATATATATATATATATATATATATATATATATATAAAAGCTGCTTCAAGCTTGGTTAAAATATTTAGATAATTTTTGTACTATAGTTAAAAATGTATTTTAATTTTTGTATTATAGAAGTGAGCAATTTAATCTTTATACATTTGAAATTAGTATAAAAAAGTAAAATTGACAACTGTGTTAATAAAAAATCGTCTAAATGCTGATGTGGATATGTGAAACTGATAGAATAGATGATTTGAAAAAAAAAAAAATTATTACGTGTTAAATTTTTTCATTTAGGTGAAATTTAGAAACTTATAAAATAGATAACTTCGAAAAAAAAAATGATGACATATTTTTACCGGTAAGAGAGAGATTTTGGTAAAAAAATTATATTTTTCTAAATTCTATTTGAGTAAAAAAATTGACACATTATCATTTTTTTTGTCAGTTTCACATGTCCATGTCAGCATTTAGACGATTTCTCATTTAACACTGTTACCAAATTTATTTTTTTACATTAATTTCAAACGTACAATAATTAAATTATTTATTTTTATAATATAAAAATTAAAATATATTTTTAACTAATAGTATAAGAATTATTTAAGTCCTTTTAACATTCAATCTTCAATTGGGATAGGCGTTTGTTGTCTCAGGAGATTCTCACAGCACTGCGAGTTGGGATAGGCGTTTTCTGCAGTATGTTGTTTGTAGTCTTTCCTACCACACGTCATGGAATTGGCTTCCACCTGTACGCACTATTAACATTTTCCCCTTTCGGTATGAGATATAAATACCCATATGTTTAACCAAGAAAAGTTGACTCGAGTGAAAAGTGGTTTCGAGTTTGAACATTTGTAAATGTAAAAAACTTTAAGAGGTCTCCGTCTTTACGCCCGATATTATCTCGAAAGATTAATCTAAAACGAAGCTTGAAATACCTTGAGTAACAAAAAAAATAAAATAATAAATACACCTATGTTTCCAAAGTCGTCGTAAAACTCTTCGAATAACAATATGTACTTAATTATCATCCTTCACTGCTGATCTCTTCTAAAGTGCAGATGATGAGACCACTTCTTGTTATATCACTATATATAATCTTAGTCAGCTTGAACCTCTTCATGCACTTGATGGTCCAGTTGCTAAATAAACTAGAAATCTATCAAAATGATCCCAGTAAGGAAAGTAACAAACCATAATACAAGGTTCAGAATCCAGAGACATAGTTCAGTTGCATAAAAACTCAAAGTAAATAAGCAAGTAAATGAAGAACGAAGTGAAAATGTATAATTAATCCAAGTAATTGAGGAGACAAACATATATATGTTAAGTGCAAAGTAATCAAGTCACATTAGAAAGTAAGGCTAAATCAAAAATACTATATAAATAGAATAATGGAAGTATAAGACCCATACTTAGCATACCAAATCAAAAAGCTTCATCTTGAATTTCTATGTCAGGTTCAGCAACTCAACCTGAAACAATTCAACAGCTTCTTGGACCATTATTATTTTCGTCCCAAAATGCACCAAGAATTAGCAGACTCCATTCTCCCTCTTCTGGAATACATCCATTAATCACCATTTCAGCAACAATGCGAGCATCTTTATGCAGGTCTCCTTTCTAACAAAAAGATTTCCTAAGTCTCAACAGAGATAGATACAATTGGAAAGCTCGACTTAAATCACTCTTGGTACAAAATTTTTCGTTTTTTTTAATATTATATATATTAAATAGATTTAAATGGTTTTTTTATATTAATATTATTAATTTTGTTTATTTATGTAACTTTTTTATTTAATTATATGTTTGTCATTTAAAAATTATTATTTGTCTATTTATTGTATTAACTAGTCATAACTCACAAAATTTTAAAATCAAAAGATTTGTCACAAAGTTAAATCACATTTATGTAAATTTAACGAAAGTTAAATTGACTTTCTAACTTCTTCAATAAGACTCCAAATCTTCAAATATGTACCAAATATGTTTTTTTTTTTTTGGGTTCATTTTTAGCTAACTATAATTTTTTTTTTCATAAAATTTTTCACTTTTAATTTTATCTTAAATTTTTTTCTTCTGTTACCATATAACTTTTCATTAACAAAAAAGTCAGATTAGAACCACTTTATAAAAGATTATAAAAATATCATAACTTTTAAACTCAAACTTTGAACTTTATTATTTTAATGAAATATTTTATTTTTCTTGTTTTGATGAAAAATATATTTTTTAGCAATTGATATATTTATATTTTTTAAAAAGAAAATTATTCATAATTTTAAATAAGATTATTTATTTGATATATTATGCATAAAATTATTTATTTTATGCATTATGTTTCTTTATACATTTTTTAAGAATTGATAAAATTTATAATTTTAAAAACGTGTTTATTTTTTATTAGTATATTGCTTGCTTGCATATATATATATATATTAATATAATAAGATAAGATAAATTTTATAAAAAAATTAAGATTTAATAATATATTAATTGGCACCCTCAAAATCAAATGTCAAAATCCGCCACTGACAAAAGACCTTGGACCACTGTAATATTGCTGCTTCAAGCTTCAATTTTTATTTTTTAATTTGAAGTATGGAAGCCGCTCTTAGACCTGTTCATGGGTTGGGTAGGGCTGCGGCCCGGAAAATTATTTTTTCCTTGCCCAAGCCCATTCGGGCCGGTCCGTATAGGCCCGTTTCACTATTCAAAATATTAAAAAATTATTTTTATTTTTATTTTTATTTTTATTTTTATTTTTATATTAATATTAATATATATTTTATAATTAAATTTAAATAAAAAATATTTTTTATTTAATAAATAGTAATTCGGGTCGGGCCGGCCCGAATTACAAAAGACCTTGTCCAAGCCCGGCCCAATAAGGGCCGGACCTACAGGGCCGAGTGGGCTACCCGGCCCATGGACAGGTCTAGCCGCCCTCCATTATGTTATATTTTTTTTTTTGTTAAAAATATGTATAGAAACCGCTCTCGTCGATGGTGGCTTTCATAAATTTATTTGAAAAAAAAATTACAAAAATGTAGAAGGAAATCGTCTTCGACCATGACGATTTCTCAATATTACAAAAAACTAAATCATTTTGATAAATAAAAATAAAATATCGATAATTTAAAAATAAAAACTTTTTAAACAATATTATTATAAAAAAGTCGTTGAATGACATGAATAAAGGGACACTAATTTTATTTAAAAATAAAAAATAATTAAAAAATGTTTTAATTATTTAAATTATTTTTATATATATTTAAAAAATATGGACTCCCAAAAAATTTATATATATCTAATAAAAAACTGCTTATATATTTATTTTTTTAAAAACAGCCACTCTTAAAAAATTTAATTTTTTAAAAAAATATCCACAAAATGGTTTGCTTTTCGATGAGATGAGTGGTTTGCTTAACCTTCTGTAATATCATGGATGATGGTTCTATACTAGACCTTTTTGGCGAAAAATCGTTCTACTTATGTTATTTGGATTTGAGAGTAAGCATCGGGCATGCGTATATGTCTGATACGTTTAATATTTTTTTTTATATATTTGAAATATTATATTTTTATATTTATATTCGAATATATATCGAATACAAATAATTAAAAAAAAAATAAAGAGACCGACTGTGGCAACTTTCTTTAGTACATTGGCAGATACTTGTCATAACGTGTCAAATGCGAATTTAGCAAGCTAGATGCAAATTATGGAGTCACCACTAATCATCTTACTAGGTGTGATTAGTCACCTATATGAATCTATCGGGTAATTTACATTCTAGGTCACTGAATTTAGCATCAACTTTCATATATGTCATAAACTTTTAATTTCATCAAATTACATCACTGAACTTTTACTATTAATAAATTAGGTCACTTAGGCTAACTCCGTTGAGTAATTCTAACGAAAAAGCTGACTCAGTATGCTTATATTTTTTACATCTCATCAAGATAATGCTTGATTGGCATTTGAAGTAAAAAAAAGTTTCAAGCTGAGTCTGCATTTTTGTTAGAATTACTTAACGGAATTAGCATAAATGACCTAATTTATTAATAATAAAAGTTCAGTGATATAATTTGATAAAATTAAACGTTTGTGATTTATATGAAAGTTGATCCTAAATATAGTGACCTAAAATGTAAATTACCCGAATCTATCATTTTTAAAGTGATCCTAAACTTGACTAAGTTACCCTAAAAAGAATAGGTTCCGATCTACGTTTCAGAACTAGGTTCGGGAGTTCGTTTACGTATGAGGAAGGATTAACACCTTCACAACGCCTATCCTAAAGATAATACCACATCAATCACATGTTATTCTAAATCGGTCTTATCTAAATGATCTTAATCGATCATAATCCCTAATCAAGTAAACTAATTAAAAAAAAAAAAAACAATAATAAAGATATCATATTTATCCCTAATCATGCAAACTAATCTAGAATAATAATAATAATAAATAATATCACCAAATCATGCCATCCAAAAATAAAAATAATAAAAACCTAATCATGCCTCTAAAAATAAAAATAATAAAACCTAATCATGCCATCTAAAATAAAAATATAATAAAAACCTAAATCATGCAATTCCAACAAAAACCTAATCCATGCAAATCTAAAAATAATAAAAACAAAATAAACCTAAATCATGCTTCTAAAAATAATAAAAACCTAAATCATGCAATCTATAAATAAAAACAATAAAAACCTAAACATGCAATCTAAAAAATAAATAATCCTAAAATAAATAAAAAAACCAAAATCATGTTATTTAAAAATAAAAATAATCATAAAAATAATCAATCCTAAAAGAAACCTAAACTAAATCATGCTATTAAAAATAAAAAATAATCCTAAAAATAATTAATCCTAAAAAAAACCTAAACTAAATCATTCTATTAAAAATAAAAAATAATCCTAAAAATAATTAATCCTAAAAGAAACCTAAACTATATCATTCTATTTAAAAATAAAAAAAATAATTAATTAATCTTTGAAATACCTACAAAAATTAAAACTAAAAAAATTAGTCCAAAATTCAATAAATTAATAAATAATAATAAGTTAAAATAACAATAAAATATTAACATGCAGTAAAAAATAATATAATCTCAAATATAATTACCAAACAATAATATATCACATAATAAAAGAATAGTAACACATATAACATAATAAATAAACATCATAGAAAAAAAAAAACCTTAAAAGAAACGTAAAATGGAAAAATAACAAAAATCATAAAAAACATAAAGAAAACGTAAAATAGAAAGTAAATAAAAATCATAAAATAACATGAAATACAAAATAAACAAAAAAGAAAACAGAAAATACAAAACAAAAAGAAAAGGGATTTGCTACATCCGAGTTGGGTGGAAACGTGAGCCGCGCGCGGACCCCACGACTCGACCCGGATACAGCTTTATAAACCATAATATTTTTTTATCAGTCCTATACCTATTTTAAAAAAAAAAAAACTCAATATTCTCTCTGAACCTCTCTCCCAATCTGAAGAACAAGGCCACCGTTGTTCTTCATTTTCCAGATTCCGACGAGAGTCCGTCGTCCGTTCCGTTGCCCGTCACCGTCGTTGCCTCCGCCACTAGTTCCCAGAAAACCTCCAAAACTCACCAAAATATTCTTTTCGACCTCCTCAGTTCCAAAATCAAGTTGGATTTCTCGAAATCTCACCCAAAAGCCCTGGATCTAAGCCCAAACCCGTGACCTTCTAACCCCTAAATCGCCGCCGACAGCCACCTGATCTGCCTAGAAATCAAATATGTTCATTCCCTTCCCATGTTTCTCCTTTCCACCAGTTCCAATTTTCAAGAAAACCTCTGTATTAACTCCGATCTGAAACCCTAAAAAAGCTCTTAGAACCCCCAAACCGTAAACCCTGAAATCCCAACAAAATCCAAATCTGATCTTCTTCTAGGAACTTCCTCGCTTTTTCCTCTGTAAAACCGAGCCAAAACCCCAAAATCCCTACTAAAAAAATACTTAACCCGAGACCTTCCCCAAAAGCTCACTGCTCAGTTTTTTCTTTTCTGTGTTGTGATTCACTGCTTTGTGTATATTGCGTTTACTGTTGTGTTGCGATTTCTTTTTTCACAACCGGGGCCTCCCATTTTCTGACGTGATTGAGGTTGTTTTTAAAGAGGAAATTTGCAAGAGTTTTAATTTGCTTTGGTTTCATTTTCTTTACTCACAATTGGATTCTGACTTTCAACTTGAAAATAAGTCTAGTTTAATTTTGATTGCAGAGTTTAGTCTCAGTTTCAAATTGAAAGGAAGTCCTTTTATTTCAAATCTCTTTCATTTTCGATTTTCCTTTTTGTTTTCAAGTCTAGTAGTCTGGCAAAAAAGTGAAAATAAATAAAAATAAATAAATAGAATTAATCTGAAAATAAAAGAAAAAGAAATGGACCCAACTAAAGTTTCAAAATCCAAAAGCTATATTCAGGTCCAAATTGGAATACCCGGACAAAATCGGGTGTCTACAGTTGCCCCTCTTTGCATATTCGCTGTGAAACAAGAACTGTGCAAAGACGTAGACACCTCATAGTTAGCTCAAATCAACCAGGACAAATGAAACAACATCCTCCCAACGAAGTATAAAATTTAAAAGAAACCTAAACGAAAAAAAAAAACCCTCATCGAAACGAGGCATAAACTTTAAAATTTCCAAACAAGAAAATGCTCCTCAAGAGAGGCTCGTATAAAAGTAAAACATTTTTAAGAGAGATTTTATCAAAAATATCCTCGAGAGAGGCCTAACAAAAATATTCTTAAAAAAAATGATTAACAAACATACTCTCCAAAAAGGCTCTTAAAAATATTCCTCGATAGAGGCTTAACAAACATATCCTCAATAAAGGTTCATCAAAAATATTCCTCGAGAGAGGCTTAACGAAAATATCCTCAAGAGAGGCATGAAAAATATCCTTAAAATAGGTTTTAAATAGAATATATTTTATGAGAGATTTTGAAAAATCCTCATGAGAGGTTTTGAAAGCATCTTTATGAGAGATTTAATGACATCCTCGTGAGAGGCTTTGAAAACGAACATCCTCGTGAGAAATATCCTTATAAACATCCTCATGAGAGGCTTTGAAAACGAAATATCGTTGTGAGAGGTTTAGAAGTGAACATCCTCGTGAGACGCTTTGAAATCAAAACATCCTCGTGAGAGGCTTAACGACATTCTCATGAGAGGCTTTGAAATCGAAAATCCTCGTGAGAGGTTTTGAAAATGAACATCCTCATGAGAGGCTTAGAAATCTCACCTATTTAAATATACTCAAGAGGGGTTTTAAAATCTTATTCAACTTAAAATATTCCTCAAGAGAGATTTCAACTTAAAAATATTCCTCAAGAGAGGTTTTCAAATCTTAGAAAAAGTTTATCTTGCAAAAATTTTCAAACGAGATTCAAAATCTTAAAAATATCCTCAACCCAAAATTCAAAAGTCTTACCTTAAAAAATTTCCTCAACCGAGATTCAAAGTTTCACCTTAAAAGACTTCTTCACACAACATTATTTTCGAAAAAGTTTTTCTCAACCAAGGCTCAAGAATTTCACTTTGAAAAAAGTTTGACTTCAAAATTTAAAATCTTTCTCATATGTTAAATGCATGCAATGAATGACATCATGCAGTGCACGAAATAAAATTTCATGAATGCAATGCAATGCAATGGCATCATGCAAGTGCATGAAATACAGATGTAATGCATGTCATTAATGCAATACAACTGTTCCAATTAATCTGGATCATGTGTTTCCAATCGTTGTAACAAGGATTCTCAAGCTCATTCTTTTAAATTTCCAAACATTTTCTAATCTGTAACTTTAGAACTAGCTAACAAGTTTTATCCACCAGACTAGTCCTTTGTCAATTTTATTCATCTCAAATGCAGCATTTGTCCGTTTCCAAGGTGTAAGTTTTCTAGCTTAGAAGCCCCAAATGTCGATATTCCAGACTCTTAATGATTCTCATCTTTCCTTCATTTTGCCCCAAGACATCATCCTTATTTTTTTTTTCTCAAAGTAATCCAGATATCTTTCATGATTATTATCTTAACTTATCAATCATCATTCCAATTTCATAACAAACGCAATGCATCAACATTTCCTCTATTCATTATGGGTATGCAAAGTTGGCAACAAAAAACGGTAAGAAACAAAGTGAATTGAAGAGAAGGGTCTTTTATCAATGAAAGAACAAATTTATGTCAAGAATAATTTGGCAAATAAAAAAATTATACAAGGATATTTGGATAGGATATCAACATCCCCAAATAATAATATATTGACAATCTTGAGATTAATCCATGATTCACTTTCAAAAATAAATCCAATCAGTATTCTTGATCTTTTTTAGTTGTGTCAGACTAAATCAAGCCCCCAATAAAATCTTCAAACTGACTTTCATTATACCTAAGCCGCCCTTTTAGGTTTTCAACTTAGATATCCCCTATGACTCAAACTGCCTTTTCGAGTTTTCAATTTGAATCCTCATTTTTCATATTTTTTTCATTATTTTTTCTTTTCTTTTTTCATTATTTTTTTCAAAGAAACATTTCTCCACAGTATTTGGCAAATCATCTTTATTCATCTTTCTCAAAATAAAGTTTCACTCAGAAAAGCTTTTCACTTTATAAGAACTCCACAAATAGATGTGTACTCTCTCCAATGGCCATGTGACTTAATAGCAGTTTCTTCAAAACTAATTCTTTCTCAAAGTATCAAGAACAAACTTTCCTCATCATGTGTTCGCCTCAATCTTTTTGGAGGCAATTGAGCATATCAAAGTGCTACAAGCCTTTTCTTTCTTCTTCGGAGCTGTCTTCAAGCATCTAAGATTCATTATCCTTTAATGATACCACAAGTATGTTCTAATTCAAAAATATATGTTTTCCAATTCAAACATTCACATTTGATCATAATGGACTTTTTCAGGTACGTAATGTAGGCCAGGGTTTAAGGTCATGAAAGAAAGGATAAACAGACTCAAACATGCGTTTAGAGTTACAAACCAAGGATCAATTCTTTGAAACATCAACCTTTACATTGACTCTTTTCATTTCCCATCATCTTTTCTATCAAATTTTCTCCTTTTTTTTCCTTCTTTTTCTTCATCAATCATCAATCACTTTTTCATCAACATTCAATTTTTTTCATTTTTCTTTCACAAAGAGGAACTTGCTTTGCCCCAAAAATCTCGTACAACTTTTGCTTTCTTTTTGCAAACAGATTTCTTTCTAAACTTTGCCCTCTAGGGTGGAGGGTGATCCTTGGTTGGGTTTATTTTGAAAGAATTAAAAAAGCTCAAAAAGGGTAGCAAATGGATCATTTCTTTATGTGAAGATAAAATAAAGACGGCCATTCATCATCTCAAATGTGAACATTCTCATCAAAAAACATTAATTGAAAAACGACAAGCTTATAGAAATTCATCCTAAAGGATTTACACATACTTGTAAAGGAATTCAATAGCAATTCATCATACTTGTGAAGTAATTTTACTAATTTTCTTCCAATCATCCCAAAACTGCATATCAACTTTCACTTTCTTTTTTACCAGGGTAATCCTGACAAATTAGATGGCAAAGTATAGTCATATATGTTCAAGCTCACCAATATGGACATAACTTTCAAAATTGAATCTCAAATTATTTGTCACGATTGTCTTCACATTCATTATTTTGAAACTTGAAATGGATGAAATTGAAGGGGTAGGCAATGTATAAAGGCAAATGAAGACATAACAAATGAAAGAGGAAATGAAAATGCATCAAACTTGCCAATTCATTGAAATGATAAAAAATAAATTAAGTCTAAACATAAAAGACATCACTTTATAAGGAAAAGTTCAAAGATAACATGCAACTTCCATATTCTTCTCACAATCTTCTCATAGAGGCCCTTTACCACTAAACACTTGGCTCTGTTTTCTCATCAAAACTCAATAGACCCTCTTTGACTAAATTTTGCACCTTTGGCTTCAAAGCTCCGTATTCTTCTATGGAATGGCCTGAACTCCTAATGTGGTAATCACAAGTGATACTAGCATCATAGCCCTCAGGGTAAAGAGGCTTTAGAGGCTCAGAATATATCGCTGCAACTAGATGATCTTAGATAAGCCGAGGGAGTAATTCGGTATATGACATTGGGATTAGATCTATAGGAGTTCTATCCTGACTGTTTCATTGTCTGTTCTGATTACTCACTGAAGGCTGAGTAGCAGGTCTAGTTGAAAACATGGATGCAGGGTTAGACAAAGGGACATGTGTTTGAGAATGAAAGTTCGAATGGAAATTTGGTTGTGATACTGGTGGATAAGGGTTGGGTGCAACATTACTTACAGTAGGGTAATAATGTTGGTACATGGGGTATAGATGGTATGGGGGAAAACCTCTTACCTGTTGCCCTCCATAAGTCACAGCTTGGACATCTTCTTCTTTCTTTTTAGATGCCCCACTTTTTTTTTCCATCGGATGTCTCTCCAACTTCAAGCTTCCCACTCTTTATAGCATTTTCAATTATCTCCTTGGAGATTACCATGTTTGCAAAATTCTTGGTGGCATCCCAATCATTCTTTCACAATACGGTGCTTTAGGGGTACCAAACAAAACTGTAGTTTCCTTTTCAGTGAGAGGTGGTTGGACTTCGGCAGCAATATCCCTCCATCTCTAAGCATACTCATTGAAGCTTTCAGTAGCTTTTTTCTCCATGTTTTGCAATTACAATTGATCAGGGGCCATGTCAACAATGTACTTATATTGATTGATGAACGACTTGGCTAACTCCTTCCAAGTATGGACACGGTTCTTATCAAGTTGAACATACCATCTAGCAGCATAACCTGTAAGACTGTCCTGGAAGACATGGATGAGCAACTTATCATCTTTCGCATGAGTAGCCATCTTCCGGCAATACATGGTGATGTGAGATATGGGGCACTTGGACCCATCAAACTTCTCAAAATTAAGAGTCTTGAACTTGGACGGGATCACCACATCTGAAACCAAACAAAGCCCTTCAGTGTCCATAGAACCATAGAAATCCAAACCCTCAACAGTCCGAAGTCTTTCTTCAATCAGGTTCATCTTACGAGAGTCTATCTCTTCAACTACCTTCAGCCTTTCTTGTTCTTTAGGATCATCTAAATCTGGAGCTCGGATAGAATCTATCCTTTCCCCTGGGGTAGGAATGGTATGTCCCGGATAGTTGAATCCTCCTACGAATGGTGCCTGTTGCGACTGCACTTGTTGAGGTATTTGAACCTGAGAAGGGTTGAATTCATGTGAATACATGGTCTCGTCCATATTTTGGTTTTTCTTCTGAGAACTGGCTTCATCTATCTCTTTCTTCCTCTTCGAACTCTTCACCATTTCTAGCAATGTACTTAACTGCTTTCTAATTTCATCTTGAGCCTGTTCCACCCTATCTATCCTTGATGCTTGTTCTTCGGCAATTACTCTAGCTTGTGAACGGGTGTTGTAGGAATGCCCCAAGATCTTTGATTGTTAGAGCTATTCTTGAACCCTTCATTACCACAATTTTTAAATTTTAAGCCAAATGCTAATGCACATATATGATGCAAATAAATAAAAGAATGAAATTAATTTAAATGAAAATACCAAAAATATTCACAAAGTTTAACAGTAACATTATGAAAAATATACATGATGAGTGCATGAGCACACAAAAAAAATGTACATAATGAATGCATGAGTATTATGAAAATATACACGGTGAATGTATGAGCATTATGAAAAATGTACATGATTAGTACATGAGCACACCAAAAAAATGTACATAATGAATGCATGAGCATTATGAAAATATACATAGTGAAATGCATAAGCATTATGAAAAATATTCATGGTGAATGTATGAGCATTATGAAAAATATACATGGTGAATGCAGAACATTATGAAAAATGTACATGATAAATGCATAAGCATTATGTACATGGTGAATGCATGAGCATTATGAAAAATGTACATGATAAAATGCATGAGCATTGTTAAAAATGTACATGATAAATACATGAGCATGGTTAAAAAAAATGTATATGGTAAATGCATGAGCATTATGTATATGGTGAATGCATGAGTATTATGAAAAATGTAAATGGTGAATGCATGAGCATTATGAAAAATATACATGGTAAATGCATGAGCATTATGTACATGGTGAATGCATGAGCATTATGAAAAATGTACATGATAAATGCATGAGCATGGTTTAAAAAATGTACAGGGTAAATGCATGAGCATTGTTAAAAATGTACATGATAAATGCATGAGCATGATTAAAAAAATGTACAGGGTAAATGCATGAGCATTATGTACATGATGAATGCATGAGCATTATGAAAAATGTACATGGTGAATGCATGAGCATTATGAAAAACATAAATGGTAAATGCATGAATATTATGTACATGGTGAATGCATGAGCATTATGAAGAATGTACATGGTAAAATATTTAAATGGTGCAAATGCATGAAAAAGAATAAAGTTAATTCAAGTAATGGCCACAAAGATTTCACAAAATTCAATAGTTAGATACATATTAGAGAAATACAGATAATATTCACAAAATTAAAAAAAAAAATTTGTCAGAAAGTAAGAACATTCCTTAGTAAGAACATTCCTTCATGTGTCATATTTCGAGTCATTTTGTATATAGGGTTGGCATGGCTCTATCTTAAGGTTGGCCTCTCAAATGTTATCTATATGCTGGGCTTAGGATATTTGACCAAGCTAAAAGGTCCCCAAATTACTCCTTAACTTCATCCATGGAGGATGAGTAAAGCATCCAATCCTCACCCATTATAGGCTTATTGGAAATGTTCAATTTGAGTAAGTGTATTTTCTGAAGCTGCTGTGGAGGTTATTACCTCACGAAAACTTAGGTACTTTACACTCTGAAGGTGTTTCGCTAACTATTGCGGAGATTATTACCTCACGAGGGCGTAGGTACTTTACCCCTTCCTAAAAGGGAGGAGTCTGGGTATAGGACTTCTGATATGAAAGTGTGGTGTGTGCGAAGGAACATACCAAACCTTTGACTCCTGAAAATTCCTAAAAAAAAATAAATAAAACAAACTAAACAGAAAAAGGATTAAAATGTTAGAAAATAATAATAATAATAATAATAATAAAATAAAAACATTTAAGACCAATTTTAAAACCAAAAAATAACATGTGACTAACCTATGGCTCGACTCTCTAAAGTCCCCAGTGGAGTCGCCAAACTGTCATAACGTGCCAAATACGAATTTAGCAAGCTAGACGCAAATTATGGAGTCGCCACTAATCATCTTACTAGGTGTGATTAGTCACCTATATGAATCTATTCTTTTTAAAGTGATCCTAAGCTTGACTAAGGTACCCTAAAAAGAATAGGTTTCGATCTACGTTTCAGAACTAGGTTCGGGAGTTCGGTTACGTGTGAGGAAGGATTAGCACCCTCACAACGTCTATCCTAAAGATAGTACCACATCAATCACATGTTATTCTAAATCGGTCTTATCTAAATGGTCTTAGTTGATCCTAAGTTCATATTTATTCCCTAATCATGCAAACTAATTAAAAAAAAAACAATAATAAAAATATCATATTTATCCCTAATCATGCAAACTAATCTAGAATAATAATAATAAAAATTAATATCACCAAATCATGCCATCCAAAAATAAAAATAATAAAAACCTAATCATGCCTCTAAAAATAAAAAAAATAAAACCTAATCATGCCTCTAAAAAAATAATAAAACCTAATCATGCCTCTAAAAATAAAAATAATAAAACCTAAATATGCCATCTAAAATAAAAACATAATAAAAACCTAAATCATGCGATTCCAATAAAAACCTAATCCATGCAAATCTAAAAATAATAAAAACAAAATAAACCTAAATCACGCTTCTAAAAATAATAAAAACCTAAATCATGCAATCTAAAAATAAAAACAATAAAAACCTAAACATGCAATCTAAAAAATAAATAATCCTAAAATAAATAAAAAACCAAAATCATGTTATTTAAAAATAAAAACAATCATAAAAATAATTAATCCTAAAAGAAACCTAAACTAAATCATGCTATTAAAAAATAAAAATAATTAATCCTAAAAAATAACATAAACTAAATCATTCTATTAAAAATAAAAAATAATCAATCCTAAAAGAAACCTAAACTAAATCATTCTATTTAAAAATAAAAAAATAATCATAAAAATAATTAATTAATCTTTGAAATACCTACAAAAATTAAAACTAAAAAAAATTACTCCAAAATTCAATAAATAAATAAATAATAATAAAATATTAACATGCAGTAAAAAATAATATAATATCAAATATAATTACCAGACAATAATATATCACATACTAAAAGAATAGTAACACATATTAGAAAGGAAAAAAAAAACTTAAAAGAAACGTAAAATGGAAAAATAACAAAAATCATAAAAGAAACATAAAGAAAACGTGAAATAGAAAGTAAATAAAAATAACATGAAATACAAAATAAACAAAAAAAAGAAACAGAAAATACAAAACAAAAAGAAAAGGGATTTGCTACACCCGGATACAGCTTTATAAACCACAAATTTTTTTTTGATCAGTCCTATACCTCTTTAAAAAAAAAAAAACTCAGTATTCTCTATGAACCTCTCTCCCAATCTGAAAAACATGGCCTCCGTTGTTCTTTATTTTCCAATTTCGGCGAAAGTTCGTCGTCTGTTTCACTGCCCGTCACCGCCGACTGTCGTCGCCTTCGCCACCATTGCCCAGATGATAAGTTCATAAAATACACATTTTATGCCTTTCTACCATTAGTTTTTGTTATATTTTCGATCTTTATCTTGTTTACTTATATTATGTTTTTGAATTTTAGGTACAATAAGGAGAATGAAGTAAAAAAATGTCAATAATAATGGTAAAGAGCTTACAAAATCATAATCACAAGATGGAAGAAGATTTTGGAGTCAAAAAGATCAATTTTTTAGTGCTAAGTGATCAGGCAGATTTGACCTCCGAAGCTTGTTGCTTAAAATTCATTATGTTAAAGTCTTTATTTGAAGAAACTTACTCTTGACTTTTAAAGCTGACTTGAATACCTTTCTAACAATAGTTTACACGTCCAAATCGGACAAGAAATGGTCATCCAAATCAGCCGACGAAGTGTGAGACAATGCAGCAGCCATGAAACCGAAGTCAGCGAGCAAAAACATGCAAGTCAGCCCACTCGACGCTGCGGCGTCGGAAGTTGGCGCCGCGACGCCCACCCTACTATCCTCAAATTCAGAAAAAATCGAAAAAGTCCAAAAACTTGCCTATTTTGCACTTTTTTGCCTCCTAGCTTCCTTGATCAACAAGAAAGGGTTTCCAAGGCCAAAAAGCTCTATAAATACCATCTTTTGAGCCACAAACTATCATTATCTTTTGAAGAGACTCAAGGATCATCACTATTCTTCTTCTTCTCCATTCTTTTATTTTCTTTTTAGTTTTATGTATATATTATCTATGCCTATGCAAGGCTAAACTTTTCTTTGGTTAAGGGTGATTTCAAAGCCCTAAATATGTTTTGTAATTGATTTTCATATTCTATCTATCATTAGTTTTCTATCAAACTTGCTTGTGTTCTTCTATAAAAATTGTTCATGATGTTGTCTTGATTTGTTTAGGTTACAAACTAGATAGATCTTGATAATTATCTAATGCTAGTTTAGGAGTCTTGGTCCATGTAATTGTCTTGATTTTCTATTTATAAATGGCAATTTGTGATTAATGATTATGGTCAAGTTTTTGCTAATTGCAAAGTGGAACATAACCTAAGTTAAACAATTCATGTTCATGCTTTTGTTGCTTAGATCAACCTATATTTCTTATCATAAAGCTTCTATCAAATTAAATTTAGAGATGTTTATCCTAGGTTGTTTGATAGTTAGAGATTAAGTAGTGGCGTTCGTCCTACTTAACGACGAACTAAGAAAGGATTGGGGTAACACATGATGTTGTTATCTACGGTTGTTAACTTTGATAGCTAATTGATGTTAATAGATTTGAATTTGATTCTTAATGATGTCTAGTGGTGGAGAATGAAACTTTAACCATACCTTTATCATATTTGATTACTTCTTATTTACTTGCTTTCTTACTTTTATTATTTGCTTTAGTTTAAACTGATTTCAAAAACCCCCTTTTTATTTTGTTTTCTTTGAATTTAAGTTTTAAACTAATAATTTATAAACTAGACACCAATCCCTGTGGGTTCGACCCTTGCATGCTACTTTACTATAATTGACCATATTAAGTGCAAGGTTTAATAAAGATACACTCTTTGGAGTGCATCAACAGAAAACCTCCAAAACTCACCAAAATCTTCTTTTCGACCTCCTCAGTTCCAAAATCAAGTTGGATTTCCCGAAATCTCACCCAAATGCCTTGGATCTAAGCCCAAACCCGTGACCTTCTAACCCCTAAATCGCCGTCGACAGCCACCTAATCTGCCTAGAAATCAAATATGTTCATCCCCTTCCCATGTTTCTCCTTTCCACCTGTTCCAATTTTCAAGAAAACCTTCGTATTAACTCCGATCTGAAACCCTAAAAAAACTCTTAAAACCCCCAAACCGTAAACCCCGAAATCCCAACAAAATCCGAATATGATCTTCTCCTAGGAACTTCCTCTCTTTTTCCTCTATAAAATCGAGCCAAAACCCCAAAATCCCTGCTAAAAAAATACTTAACCCAAGACCCTCCCCAAAAGCTCACTGCTCAGTTTTTTTTTTTTTTTTTTTTTTTCTGTGTTGTGATTCACTGCTTTGTGTATATTGCGTTTACTGTTGTGAATCCCCCATTTTCTTTTCTGATACAATCGGGGCCAATCACAATCGGGGCCCCCTTTTCTGATGTGATTGAGGTTATTCTTAAAGAGGAAATTTGCAAGAGTTTTAATTTGCTTTGGTTTCATTTTCTTTACTCACAATCGGATTTTGACTTTCAACTTGAAAAGAAGTCTAGTTTAATTTTGATTGCAGAGTTTAGTCTCAGTTTCAAATTGAAAGGAAGTCCTTTCGTTTCAAATCTCTTTCATTTCCGATTTTCCCTTTTGTTTTCAAATCTAGTATTCTGGCAAAAAATTAAAAATAAATAAAATTAATCCGAAAATAAAAGAAAAAGAAATGGATCCAACTAAAGTTTCAAAATCCAAAAGCTATATTCGGGTCCAAATTAAAATATCCAAATAAAACCGGATGTCTACGATACTAATACTTTCACAGGAGGTCTATATTGATGACCTGCTTATGTACAAAAAGACAGGCCACAGAAAATGAAGAATAGCAGCCAATCATATTATTATGAAGAAAATGAGTGGATATTTATATAAATGGGACCGTTCCGAATATTCCAGGTGCTGCTGGTGGCAATGAAAATTACAGAATCATAATTAAAAGCTGAAAATGTCCACTTGGTTGTGGCTCAGAGCTCACTATCTTATCTTATAATCTAGGTTTGGAAATTTTGCTCCAAATGGTGCCTGCCGGTTCATCTTGTATTTGCCATTCTCCTAACATTCCCACCTCTCCCAAAACATATTAAAAATTAAAATGGAGGTTAATAGTTCATATATCAATTTTCTAATTAGGGTAAGCTTCAATATTTATGTAAAAAATACAAAGTAGGATCTGAACACGAAACTTAATTCAATTAATTTATGTAGTTATTTTTAATAAATGATATTTAACAGATCAAAATTTAAATTTCAGCACTCGTAACTTTTTTACTTATTTGAATGACTACAATTTTATTAATCAATTGTTTTTCTCCGAAAATTATACTTGATAAAAACATTTGAATGTGTATAGATAGTTTGTCTCAAACTTAGCCATTTGTAAAATCTTACTTAAAATTGAAGAAACAATCCACAATTGAGAGCTTTTGCCTATAACTATTAAGAAGACATAGAAAAGCTTGTTCCAAGTGTGAAAAATGTAAAGATGATATGAAGATGTGAGGGGTGCAAATTGTCCGGCAAATCACATCAATACATCATGGACACCACCATATTGCTACATGGCATGTTGTGATTGGAAAACCTAATTTCAAGCTTTGGAAAAAAATGGGTTGAATGGAATGGAACCTTGATAAGTTTTCCATTATAGCTTCATTTACATCTCGTTTAACGTTACTTTTTACACAGTTTTTTAATCAAAAATTACTTTTCACTGTAAACATAATACTAAATAAATAAAAAAAATTAACTTCTGCTGTTGAAATTATGATTTGAAAAGTCAAACCAAAAAGCTAAAAAATATAGCTTTTGGGCTTTAAAAGCTAGCTTTTGGATAAAATGATTGTATTATCCTTATATCTCGACACTTTTATTATTTTAAACATATATTTTTTTGATATTTTAATTTCCTACAATATTTTTTCACAGCAATGCTAAACACTTAAAAATTTTTAAACCACAGTTTTCCACCACACTTTTTAAACATACTTTTTTCAACTCAAGTTTTTTTCAACTTAAGCTTTTTCCAACAACAATGCTAAATAGACCTTAGAACCTTGCTAGAATCATGAATTCCTTTGCTTTACCATTAAGTTTTAAGCTTTAACCCCTTGTTCTAGCTTGAGAAATATATAGTACTCTTGCTAGTGCTACAATTTTAGTATATAAAATAAAGTCATAAGCATATATATATTAACCTAATTAAATATCATTTTTTTTAGTACAAAAGAAATTGTAATTTGAAAATAGAGAAAGAGGATACAGATGTTAAGATTCGAATCACAAATTTATTCGATATCATCTTTTAAGAGTGACTTCATAAATCAATTGGGTTAAACTCGAGTTTAATTTTTTTTTTTTTTTTAGAAAAATATTATAAACTTAAAATTTTTAATAAAAATAGCAATAAAAATTATTACACCCTTAATTCATACTATAAATAGAAAAAATGAAAAAAAAAAATCATACTAAAAGAATGAAAAAAATCAAATTATGTGTTAAATCATACTAAAACTAGCTAGTAGAGTGAAAAACATAACATCCATGAATAGTAAGTTAAATGTAGGAAGAAAGTACGCAAAATTTTACAAAACAACAATGGCCATCAAATTGAGCCAAGCTTCTTAACCATCCATCCTTATTCCACTCCACTAGAAGAGGTTACCCAAATCAACAAACTTTCCCCAAATTAATAGCACCTTCCCCCTTTGATTTTTTCAACCCATGCCCATATCTCGTATTTTTTTGGTACAGAAAAATTATAATTTAGAGATAAAAAAAATTACAAAAATTAATATTCTAATCCAAAACCTAATGATGTCATCCTCATATCTCGTGTTTCAAGTTTCAACCCTCAAAGGAGAACTTAAAATATTTTTATTAAATTTCCTTGCTTGCTTGCTTTTTTTTTTTTTTTTTCTCTCTTTAGGTATCATATCTCAAAGACTCAAAAGAATACTGGAGAGCCAAGCCATGACTGCTTGTGGAAGCCTTCAACACATCTTTGAAAACCCAGTACCAGAAATCCCAAATCTGCTTGAATCCCTCTCTTCATGGAACCAAATCAAGCCTTCACCTATTGAGCAACCTTCTTTCACTGAAATCTTTGGTGAACTTCATTTCAAAGAAAATTCCCAATCATCCTCAGCCTCTTCCTTTCCTATTTCACCCTTTTCTTCTACATCTATAATAGGTTTGAATCCTCAAAACAGTACAGTATTCAAGCTCTCCAGGAATGATACTTTCACTAAAAATGATGAAAACAATCCAGAGTTTTTTTCAAGCACCCCAAAGATTATCGAGTACACCAGAAATTGCCACAAGAAGAGTGAAAGCTTTTCATTGAACTCTGAGAGCCTGCAGCTATGCACTGAAGGGCTTGGTTTTGAGAGCTCAGATGATATTGTTGAGGACATCAAAAATGAGATGAAAGAAGACTGGCAAAGCAAAGAGAAGAAAGCAAAGCATGCAACAAGAGAGAATTTGTATGGTGAATTGAGGAGGTCAAAATCAAGTAATAGTAGTTTAGGAGCATTTCCACCACCAATTTCTTGTATAGGGAAGAGTGGAAAACCTTGGGTTTGCTTTAAATCTTACAGGCAAGATGGAAGGTTTGTGCTGAAAGAGGTAAGAATCCCTACACAAGAATTCTTGCATGCATGTAGGGAAGATGGGCGCTTGAAGCTGCAATTTGTGCAGCCAAATGATGAAATTTTGGAAGAGGAAGAATTTGAGGAAGAAGAGGATGAAGTAGAAGATCTAGAAGAAGGATTAATCAATGATGACATTGATGAAAGGTAAAGAGAAAAGGCAAGCCTGATAATTAACCAAATTGCTATTAATATGAGAAAAGAAGTCAAGGTTTATTTAAGTAGATTTGCATGCATATATTAGGGGAAAAAAGAAACAATCTTTCCTTGTGTATTTTAGTCCTCAAGGTCAAGGGTATTACAGATTAATAACTAGAGAACTTGAGTTTACTTGATATCTACATAATAATTTTGTTCCTCTTTTTGATCGTTTTAGAACTGCTTTTTTCATTTTTATTTTTTTAAAAATAATCGTTATATTCGATACATATCTAAAGGTTTTTTTATTTTAATATAGCTAAAAAAAAAAAAAATTCCCAAAATACAGTTGCTTTTAGATTATTTCCCAAAATACGCTGGTTTTAATACTAGCTGGGAAATCGCCACCCCCCATGACGATTTCTCAGCGTCAAAAAACATATTTTGGCTAAAAATACCAAGGGAAATCGCCACCCCCCGTGACGATTTCCCTTGGTATTTTTAGCCAAATTTGCTAAAAACATGAAGGGAAATCGCCATGGGGGGTGGCGATTTCCCTTCATGTATATATTTTTTTTAATTCTTGGAAAAATATGAAAACCATGTACCAACAGTGAACTTATTGTGAAATGGTATAATGAATAAAAGTTATTTGAAAAAGAAAAATAAATAAAAATTAATTTTAGGCATATTATTTTTATTTTTTAAAATTTTTTAATTAAAAAAAGTAAATAAAAAATTAATTTTTTCTTTTAAAAATTAAAAAGTTTTTATTTTCAGAATATTTATTTTTTAATTAAAAATTAAATTAAAAAATAAAAAGAAAAAGGGAAGAGAACTTTTTTTATCATAATTTTGTCTTTACAATATCCTTTATAGAGGTGCTCATGGGCCGGGCCGGGCTGCGGCCCTTTTTTTTTTATTTTCTGCCCAGGCCCTCCTGTTTCGGCCCGAATCACTGTTCATTGGAATAAAAAAATAATTTTTTTTTATTTTTTTAATTAAAATTAAATAAAATAATATTATTATAATAAAAATCACTGTTCCGGGCCGGGCCGGCCTGGAACATAAATTATCCTGTCCAGGCCCGGCCCAATACGGGTCGGGCCTGTCGGGCCGGGCGGGTTGCCCGACCCGTGAACAGGTCTAATCCTTTGTAATAATTTCTAATTATTCATTTCTCTTTTTCAAATAACTTTTATTCATTATACCATTTCACAATAAGTTCACTATTGAATCATGTTTTTCATATTTTCCCAAAAATTTGAAAAAAAAATAAAAATAAAAAATAAAACCTTTGGGTGGCGATTTCCCAATGGGAAAAAAAAAATTGCAAATTTTAGTTGGGAAATCGTATTTTAAAAAAAATTAAAATTTTCAGTTGGGAAATCGCCATGGGCCATGGCGATTTCCCAACTGATAAAAAAAAAAAAACGGATTTTGGGAATTAATCTGAAAAGAGCGGTATTTTGGTAAATAATTTTTTTTTGCTATATTAATATAAAAAAACCCATATCTGAACATAAGTATGAGGGTATGATCCTCCAAATATATAAAAAAAATTTAAAAATTTGAATATATTTGTATTGAACACATACTCGTATCAGACACTCATCCCGAATTTGGATAATAGCTTCCAACTGCCAAACATTTAATTTTTTTTTTTTTTTTGGTATATTAAACTCTGTGTTACATAAAAAGAGATGATCCTAATTATTCAATATTCTAGAATTTTCACTATCTTCAGTTTCAATATTTAAACTTAAAACTTTCAAAATAATCGTAAAATCTATAACTTTTTTTTGTTGCAAATCTTACCACATCCTTATCGCTTTAATTAAGAATGTTAGAAGCAAATTGAGGAAATTGAAATTATCAAGGAATATATCCATATATAATATTGGGCATTTCAAGACTCGTAAAGGCTAATGTTTCCAGCAGGCAATTAGTTAAATGAAACATTTATTCACAGAAAATCCTTGTTGTGAAAAAAAAAATCAATTTAATTACAAAGGAAAAAAAAATTTAATGTCAAATTTGTTACTATATTTTATTCAATATTGATGAATTTTATAATTGTATTTTAATTTTGTTAATTTTTGAATAAAAATAATATAATTGAAACATTTTACGGAATAATTTGTACATATAAGTAATTAGTGAGCAATTTGCAAAGTAAAAAATTTAACAAAAATTAGAAGTCAACCAAGGTCCCAAATGATGGCCATATATATATATATATATATATATATATATATATATATATATATATATATATATATGTCCTTAATTATAACTTGAGATTGTGAGAGGTTCATGTGACACAAATACCTTAGTCATCTTAATCTCTGCATTTGACATGTGAATTGTGAAACTACCACTTAAAATTTGTCATTCTTTTTAACACTTTTAATTGCTTCATTAATTGACTACTATTGTAATCTCACAAACCCTAAACCAATAATGCAACTCGGATAAGATTCAAATATATATCCACAATTATAATTTGAGATCATTTTCAAATTTAAAATTTGGTTCGAGTTTGAATTACTAAGAGGTAGAATGATTGTGGATAGAGATGTTTATGAATTCGGTCTGTCTTAATCAAGCTCAATTGATATTTTCAAATCTTGTCAAAAGTCTGACCAGACTTGTTCATGAAGATCTAAATAGACTTGATTACTATTCAAAATTTTTAATATTAATATTTTAGTAATTTTAAAATTATATTTAAATAAAAAGTTTTTCATTAATAAAATAAGAATTATTGGATCGGGCTAAACTTGGATCTTAAAATCTCTGTCAGAATTCATCTCACGAGTCACGGGCTTGATGAGTAATCTGATTTAAAGACAGATCTAATCGTGGATGAAAAAATAAATATTTTTATAATACAATTAGAGGTATTCTTAAATTTTGTTTGATCTTAATTTTTTCTCTAAACGATCTTATGAACATATTCACATGTATCGATTTGATATATTCAAAATTTTACTTTCGAAATATTTCTAATAAAGATCAAACCTTTGTTTACAATGAAACGAAACTTCTATCTTTATAAATTGAACTAATCCAAGATCAATAAATCAATCTCTGAATATACAAAAAGAAAATGAAAATAAATATATATATATATATATTTTTTTGGGTTCCTTGAAGCTTCTAACACTTTTCTAAACTTATTTGAGGGGTCATATTCTGATGCTCAAACCTATACTTTGAAGTGTACGCCGTAACCGATAGTGATGCATTACTTCAGAAAAGAAAAATAAACAAATAGAAAAGGTCTAGAAGAAAGTTAAAAAGTGTGACAAATATGTGCCCACTTAGCCAAAGAGGGAAAATGAAAGCACAACACAACAAGCTGACACTCAAACCTTAAATAATTCAATTTGAGAACTTTTAGAATGGGAACAGAATATTTTAAATTCAACCTTCAGATTTAATATGAATAATCACAGCCCCACATTCATCTGACAGATTCTGCTGTACTTTTGAAAACATCAAAAAATTATAAAAAAGGTTAATAATTAAAACTTATTTACTAAGTATGGGTAAGAACCAAAATATATGGAATTTGCTCCAAGTCATATTAGTTCCTTGTAGACCTGGACCGGGTAGTCCGTTCGGTCCGATCAGTCTGGTTCGTATTGGGCTGAATTTGGACATAATTTTTTTATGATTCGGATAGGCTCGGATCACTGTTTAAGTATTAAAATATTTTTTTATTTAAATTTAATTATAAAATATATAAATATTAATAAAAAATAATTTTTTAATATATTTGAATAGTGAAACAGGCTTATACGGGCCGGCCCGAGCCTGGCCAGAATGGGCTTGGGCATGGAATTAAAAAAAAATTTCAGATCGCGGCCCGGTCCATAAACAGGTCTAGTTCCTTGTGGCTCGGTTTTTTTTATATTCAATTTAAATTTGGTTTAGATATTATACATATGTATTTGATTAGTTTGATTTTTGTTTCATAATTAAAAAAATTATTTGAACCAAAAACAAAATTATATTTTATATTATTTCCTTTTTCATAAATAAAACATTTATTTTATTTCTAAAATAACTTAAATAAATTAAAAGATTAAACATTCAATTCAAGTTTTTTTTTTTTTTTTTTGAAAAATCAAATTATTACAAGTTAACTGAAAATTATGTCCAAAATCAAATTGTTTATAGTCCTAAGGAAGAGAGAAAACCTTATTAAAGAATTATCATTAGCGGTTGCACCATCAAAGAAATTGTATAAAAAAGTTTTAGGATGAATCCTTGTCCAAGACAGATCATGTTTTTCCTAATTTGTTCATAATCAGATTCAACTACGATAAATTAATTCTGACAAAATTATGACCAAAATTGATATTAATAGGCCAGATCAACAAAATCATTGTTGATTGCATTAACAAGCCAAAATTCGGTAAGATAATGGTTGGCTTTCATTAAAATAAATGAAAATTGACTCTTGATTGCTTTTTTCTCTCGTGGCAAATAATAATGTGATCTATTGGTAGAGTTAGGCTTTTAGTTTCGGGGTTCAATTTTTGACAGGTTCACTTATAAAAAAAAGAGTATGTATCATGATAAAAAAAATTACTAAAAGGAAATTAATCTGATATTTTAAAAATAATTTAAATAGGTCGGATCAGACCGAGCTCAGACCTTGAATGTTGAAGTCAAGATCCAATCCATTTTTTAAATAGACTTTATTTTTTTGTCCAAGCCCATTTTTTGGGCTTAATATTTTTTTTCAATCCTACTCAAATATCGGATGAGCTTTCGGGCTTGGATGAATAATCCGATCCGCGAATAAGTCTATATTGTAACATTTAGTAGTATTTGATTGGTCAAGACATAATTTTGAGCCTGAATTTTTGATCGGTTCAGGTTTGAACAAGCATGTAAAGTATTAATACCATGCGTAAGTCGGACATGAACCTCGCTTGATCCTACAAAAAAAAATATTTTTATAGTTTTTTAAACTAAAATGGGTTAAAATTAAAAAAATAATAAAATTATCTACTAAAATCAACATGTTGACAATGTTGGACATAGTACAAGAAAAATAACTAAAATACGATCCAAAATACGACATGACAAGAAAAAGTTACACGAATACAATATGAATACACGAACGTGTGAAAATATATATAACAAGAATTATTAACGTGTCAAAATATATAAACATATAACAATATAAACACGATTATAACACGAAATTTATTAAAATAAAAAAGTATTTCTAAATAAAATAATATTATAAATTAGGTAAAGCTTAACAATTTATTCTCGAATTGGTCAAATTTGTAACCTTGATAATTAGCTTGATCCATGAATAAATTTAATGACAATATCTTATTTAATAATTTTTAATATTTCATTTTATTTTAATAAAATTTTTATTATAACAATAACAAATAATATTTTTCATCATTAGTTTTTTTTTTGTAATTCTTCTAAAATGACAGTTTTAGCTCTTTGTTAAAGAGGTTCTCACCGTTCTTATGATAAAAGTTCTTACCGTAGTAAACACCAATTTTCATGGCCTCAAAAATTTTCAGATTCTGGTCCAGAAAGGATTCTTTCATAGCAAACATTTCTTTTATGGACCAAGTCCAAGTTCATAGTATTTTTTTTTGTTTAATCCATTTTATTATTAATTATATAAATTTTTTTAGAAGGAATGATATCTTTTTAAAAAGATCGGTTTTTTTTAAGAGAAATCGATTTTTTTTTTATAAAAAAATCGATTATTTTTTTAAGAGAAATCGTTTTATGTAAAAATTTGAACGGTCTATGCAGGTTTGGCGAATGTCCTTATATAACTGGATCAAAATTGGACAATCACAAAATTCATTAATACTCTGTTTGGATCTGATCCAAATTTGATACAGTCCTACATATGAACAAATCTGGTTTGAATTTCACTACAATTAGAAACAAAATATCAATATTTTGGATATATTTGAATGAAAACCTAAGGAACATGTGTGTAGGATAGGATCAATATCATTTTCTTTACTTTTTTATTTTATTTTTTGCACTGGTGTCGTAAAGTGTTAATAGGGAAAAAAGAAAAACGTTTTTAAATTTTGGGTTTCTTCAACCAAGCAAATTAAGAAATAAATTAACCACAGAATTAGCGAAAGAGGATCCTGAGACTTGTTTGAATGTTGGATATGAGGCTTGATAAGTTGTTTTATGGAGCCATGTTATATAGGAATTTATTGGATTAGAATGGATTTAAACATCATGATTTTTTTTTTTTTTTTTCTATAATCACACTCAAACCTTAAATCCATAGATATAAAATTGAAGCTGTAGTTGAACTACCTAAACAAAAGACTATTTTCAGAAATTTCCTTCATACGGTCTCTTGAAATTCCTAATTACATTGGAATTAGATTTGCTCATGGGTTAGAGCGCGGTTCGAAAATTCTCTTCTTTTTTTGCTCAAATCTGGTTCTGGACGGATCCGGTCCGAACCGTTTCAGTATTTAAATAATATTAAAATTTTTATTTTTATTTTTTATATTAATATTAATATTAATATATTTTGACAATTAAATTTAAATAAAAAATAAATTTTTATTATATAAGCAGTAATTCAAACTAAATCGTACTGAATCAAAATGAAAAAATCCATATCCAAATTCGACCCAATACGGATCGAACCGGACGGACTATCCTACCCTTGAGCCGGTCTAATTGGAATGTTAGAGCGAACGAATTGATCTTTTTTAAACTTCGAAATTGTAAGGGCATGTAAAAATATGAAACTGAATCTATGAACTTGAATTATTATAAAATAGAGAAATTATCTGATTTATTTTTAGTGAAATTTTTAGATTTTACAAGCGAGTTAGTAGGGTGACACATATCATTTAAATAATATTAAAAAATGAGACATGTGATAGATTTTTAACTCAATTTATAGAATTAAAAAATTTATCGCAAATGTATCAAATACGAAATCTATAAAATAATAAATATCACATCGTTTAAATAAAATAAAAAACCCTTTAGAGAAGATAAGAAATTTGAGAACAATTTGAGTAGACAAGTTTTATCTTTGATGAATGGCTAGCAGACAGAATTTGAGGATAAATGATATCCAAAAGGCATGGATACAAAAAAAAAGAAAAAAGAAAAAAAAGAATTGGATATCAAAAGAGCAAAAGGTACAACTGATTGAGCTTTGGACCACTTAATGATCCATTAGGCAAACCTTACAAGTTAGTATACTCTAATGGACAGCTCAGGACCATCGGGAATAAGAATGATAATGGATAGTTTGAATTTGAATATTTGTAATTATTTAATTTGTTTTTTATAGATTTGGATATTGTGGATTTGGATATTATAATTATTATCCGTAGCGGATGCGGATATGAAATTTGAGATATTTATTATCCGAATTCGCATTAATTATGCCGATAACGGATTCGATACAAATTCGTTATCTTAATTCGCTTACTTTTGCGGATTTGGATATCCGAATTCATTATTCATTTATTTGAATTTAAAATTAATTTTTATTTTATTTTATTTTATTTTATTTTATATTTTTATTTTTATTTAATTTTTTAACTTATTGAATTCGAATATTTAGCGGATTAGAATATCCGATAGATAATATTATCTACTTCGGATTCGGATAGTAAAATTCGAATTTAATGCTGATAATAAACGAATTTAAATTTTAAAATAATTTTACGAATTCAAATTAAAATATTATAAAAAAATACAGATATCTAATTCACTGTCACTAAAATATAACCTATATACTGATAGTTGATAGTGTAGCTTTGCTACACAAAGAAAGGGTCCCATTTTTGCCTGACCAGGTGGGCCGGCAAGGTTCTAGTCAGAGATGTGATCAAGCCGAATCAACTTTAAGTAGTAAAAATTTGAATTCAATTCAAAATTTATGGATCGAGATTCGATTTGAATTTAATTGAATTTTATTTTTAAAATTTGAAATAATAATTAAATTGTTCGATCTTAAAATTACTATAAATCAAACGGAAAATTATAGTAGTATAGATTATATCATACAATTAATATCAAGCAAGGGAAATCTCCAATTCGGATTTATTTTCCTGATCAATCACATCAAGAAAAACAGGATCAACGGTAACATGACTATCCACGTGGACTTTAAACCTATGCTCCCACCATAACACCTTAGCGGTACCGCCAATATCCACCTTAGCATCAAGCACCATTTCTCTTTTCGCCACGTCAGCAAAAAACTTCCCAGCGTGGTGAGCCAACTCCTCCCCGTCCAGCCGAGTCGGCAGCTTCAGCAGTTGGCAAGACAGGGGCGGATGCGACCCGGCTTTGACCTGAGCCGCCCCCAGTAACGATCCTTCGTAGAAGATGGACATGGTAGTGGAAGAGTAATGGATGGGGGCGATGTTGGGGTTGGTGACGTGGACGGTGAGGATTAGCTCGGCGTCGATGTGGGGGAAGTTGAACTTGAAGGAAGTGAGGTTGATGGAGATAAGGTGGAAAGTTGGGTCATTGGGTTTCGCTCTGAGGAGAGCAGTCGCTGCCGTGGCGGTGGCTGCTCCAATTAATGTGGAGGTCCAGCTCCATTTTACCTTTTTGCCCATCGGTTTTGGTGGAAACTACGGGATAACCTTTTCTTACTCTTTTTCTTCGGAAGTTCAGAATTAGAATGAGAGAAGCGGAGGGCAATTGTTAGGCCGGTTCGCTTGAAATTACAGGATTATCCTTGCAATGGTATATCAAACTGCTTTGTTTGTAGAGGGGTTTTTTGTGATTAAAAATTTTTCGAGAATGAATCACGTGTGAAGCTGTCTGAAAACCATCGTTTTAGGAAGTTAAGACACGTGGCAATAAGAAAGCTCGTAATATTGATAGACTGATGACATCCTGCCACGTTAGTATTAACATGAGGAGATGTAATTATATTCGTTTAAAATTAATTTAGGTTTAGAGTTTATATTTGATGCTAAAATATGACACTTTATTAATGAGTAAAGAAAAAAAAACATATAAAACGAAATTAATTTTATATTTGATGCATTGACAAATATAAACTTAAATTAATTTTTTATACGATTTATATTTATTTAATTCAAATATTATATGTCATGTTTTATTCATATAAATCGTACAAATCAAATTTTAACTATTCGTTCGATGTAAAAAAAATTTAATCATTAAATATATATATAAAAAAAAAGATATTTTCGATCGACATGATATAAATATTGGATCAATTCGAAATATACGTACACGACAAATGAGATTATATTGCTATAAATTCAATGGTCGATTTGTAAAAAAATCAATCGTACACAAAATTATAAAAACATAAAAAATTAATTAATTTTACATTAATATAAATTGATCAATTAATATATATCCAATAATTTATTTTATGTAGGGTCGAACAAATCATTTCTACGATCATTCAGTCCTTTTAAAAATTTGCTGGCTTTGAAAATTTCCAAAAACAATGGTCTTCCATGAAACCCAGTCTTGACTGACCTTGTCCAGATTTCAACAAGCCATAGCTACCCTTCTCGCTCCTTAAACGTTTATGCATGTTTTGCTTACATGAGACATGACTGCACGTTTATGATTGCTGAAACAAGTACTTTTGATGATTAGCAAATTGAACTAGCTAGCTAGCTAGCTAGCTGGCCATTGCCTAAAGGTGGCATGGTCGTGCTCACTACTCAATTAGGCATAATATTAGAAGCTTCGACTTCGACTTCGAACTCTAATCTCCATTTTTTCCTATAAATATTAAAGAACTAGGGTTTTCTATCTTCATCTCATCTCCATTTGGTAATTCAAGATCAAGAACATGAAGATATCAGCTGCAGCTGCTGCTTTGGCTTTCGCCCTTGGTCTTGGTCTCATCCTTGTGAACTTCACAGGACAATGCCACGCTGCTCTTCAGAAAGGATTTTACAAGGACAAATGTATGTCTGCAGATGTTGAGGGCATTGTCTTCTCTGTAGTCAATCAAAGATTCAAGGATGATCCAACAATTGCAGCTGCTCTCATTCGTTTGCATTTCCATGACTGCTTTGTCAATGTAAGCACAATGTCACAAATTTTCTTTGGCTGCCAACAGTTTTTCTTTTTGTTTTGTGTAGTCTATGCTAGCATATGTTACCCGAACTCGAAAATGAGTGTCGGTTACGAGTATATGTCCGACACGGGTATACTCAATTTTTTTTTATGTTTTTCCATATATTTGAAAGATCATACCTTCATACTCAGGTCCAAATATCAGATACGGATATTTAAAAAAAATGAAGAGTTCTGAGTAACATAAATGCTAGCGATTATAGCAATTAGCAAATTGAGTTAATTTTTTTTAAAAATTTTGCTGTTAATAGGGATGTGATGCATCAATTCTCCTAGACGGTACCTCCAGTGAGAAAACTGCACCTCCAAATTTAAGTGTGAGGGGTTATGATGTAATTGATGAAGCAAAGGATGAAGTGGAAAAAGCCTGTAAAGGACTTGTTTCGTGTGCTGATATCATAGCCATGGCTGCTAGAGATGCTGTAGCATTGGTAACAAATAATATCTTTTCTTTTTTTCTCCTAAAAGATACAAATAGGGACTTAAATGTGACGGCAAACGCGACGTTACAATCGTTAATTTTGCGGTTTCAATTCTTTTTATCGTAATTAATCGCGATAGCATTCGTTATGTCTGCAACCACGATAAACGCGACGCGACCGAAAATGCATCCGCGATTATAATTTAAATCCCTAAATACAAAATTTTCAAAGCTAAGCCCACACACTTGATGCAAGATGATTAACTTCTGTTTGCTTTCATGCAGAGTGGAGGAAGGCGATACAATGTTGAGACAGGCAGAAGAGATGGCAATATATCTTCGTCTAAAAAATGTAGATCTCCCCTCTCCAAGATTTACAGTTTCTCAATCCATTGATGCATTTGCAAAAAAAGGAGTTGGCCTTATCGATATGGTTTTACTTCTTGGTATATGTTCTTTCTTTTACTTTAACATACTTTAACAAATGTAAACATGAATCCGGAATTTAACTTAGTTGATTCATGCAATCACTCATAAAAAGTGGCATCCAACAGATTTAAGATTTGAATTTCAACATCTATAATCTCTTTCTTTATCTTCAAACTACGACTTCTTTTGTAAAAAAAAAAAAAAAAACTTAAACATGTTAAATACTTCAAAAGTTTTGAAGTTTGATTCTTAAGTAGTAACCTGCTTATAGATAAGGAGGGTTGCTGTCACAAATGTTGGGTTGGGGTGGGGTTGGGATTAAGCTACAATAAGAAATACATGTAAGCATAGTTATTAAACTCGAATCGGATTGGTGATCGAACCGGTCAATTCGGTAACTTAATCATTAATCTAAGATGATTTTTTTAATCAAATCGTTTTTATAATTGATTCAAGAAAATACGGATTGATCCACCAGGTTTATGAAAAAAACAATTACTTGATGGGTTTGTTATTGATCTAGATCAATTAAAAATATAAATTTTAAATGATTTTTCCTAATTTATTTTTTGCATACTAATTAATTATTCTTTTATTATTTTTACTAAAAAAATATTTTTCTTGAAATAAAAAATTTAAATGATCCAACGGTTGAATTAATTTACTCGAAATCCAAAATTTTGAACGGATTAATATCCGGTCCGGTTATGATAATTATGTATGTAAGTACTAATATCCTTCTATCTTGAAACTTCTTGGCATATAGGTGGTCACACAATTGGGGTTACACATTGTTCGCTCTTCCAAGACCGACTTTACAATTTCCAGAACAGCGGGAAGCCAGACCCGACGATGGATCCATTATTACTTAAGAATCTGACATCAATCTGTCCGCAAAATTCAGCAGTCAACAAACCTGTTAATCTTGACCAGAACGAGCAGATTCCTCGGAGTTCATTTATTGTCGACAACTCATTCTACAAGCAAATAATAGTGAAGAGAGGGATTCTTCAAATTGATCAAGAGCTGGCCTTGGACCCCTTGACTTCCGGCGAGGTGGCCCGTTTAGCCACCAGCAATGACTTCCCTGTTTTGTTCGGACAGGCAATGGTTAAGTTGGGAGCTGTTGGTGTCCTTACAGGCTCAGAAGGGGAGATTAGGGAATCATGTCGTGTCACCAATAGCAAAAATGATGACAGTAATGACATTGATGACAGTCACGACTTCTTTCATCTCTGATTGATTTTTCTTTCTCTTTTTCTTTTATATTTTTTGGATAAATTTTTTTTTTCTTTTCTTTCCTTGGCCCTTGTTCTGTTTCCTTGTGTTTTTCCATGCCCAGAGTTATGATCATCTGTAATGAAGCTAAACATTATTATATATAATACAAATAAAATTTTCATCTTTAATGAAGCTAAACATTATTACATACTAGATTAGTGGCCCGCAAATTCACGGGTCATTTTTTTATTTTAAATAAAACTATGTAATAGTAAAAAATAATTAATAAAAGGAGCAATTTCAAGTTAAATAATATATTATGTAATATTATATTAATTAAAATTAATAAAAAAATATTATTAGGAATTGAAAATTTTTAAAATTTTCAAAAATAATGAAAGGGTTATCAAAGAATGAATCATTTTATTTGAACAATATAATTATAATTAAGTATAATTAGCATTCATTTTTAATATCTAATTATTGTATTCAGAAAAATTATGAAAAATATTTAAATTTTAATAACAAACTCTCACGTTATGGAATACTAATTTATTTTAAATTTTTTTATAAAAATTAATTGAGTGTTATAGGAACCGAAGCTGCCTAATCTTTTTATTTTAAAAATAGTTTTAATTATCTTTTATTATTTTTAAATTGATTGATATTTTGTATTTGATAATTTTTTAAGTTAATTTTTTAATATTTTTTTTTACCATTTAACCATCATAATATTTTTATTTTGATTCAATACCTAAAGTAAAAAAAATCACATACATCAATCCATCTCATATTATGTTCATTATTTTAATTTTTACTGATCATTTATCAATACAATAATTTATAATTCAATAATATAAAATAAAAAAAACTAATGTTATTTTCAAAAAAAAATTAAAGAATCAATTATTATACGACACGTGATATTAAAAAAATTAATCTTATTTTCAAAAAAATTAAAGAATCAATTATTATACGACATGTGATACAAAATTGAAAGTTATTTAAATAGTATTAATTGAGCTTCAAATTTTGGACACAACACAGGAAAAGTACAACATGATATGAAAAATTAACATAAACACAAGATGAATATACGAACTTATCAAAATCGATATAAAATAAATTATTAATGTGCCAAAATTTTATATGAATATATAATAAATTAAATATGTTTGTAGCATAAAAAATAACATGACACAAGCATACGAAATTTTTTTCTTTCCTTATTTTTTCATTTTCTACCATTCTCTCTTTTTATTTCCAAAAAAAATATATATATGAAAGCTTGCCACACACGGGGCAAGCTTTTAAAAACTTTGAACGGGTAACTTTAATATGATGTTAATGATGATATGGTACAAATATTATATATATATATATATATTGTAAAAAAAAAAAAAACAGTTTGAGGAGTATGAGAATTTGAGAAAAAATTGTAAATATTATTCAAATATAGACCTGCTCAATATCTTAAGGAAGAGTTTGCTTGAAAATATAATTTTACACTATTTGATATACATGAGAATGCTTATTAAAATCCTGATAAAATTATATTAATACGGTTGATTCACTAAACACTTTATTAAGAATGTGATAATAATTTTTGAAATTACCCTTATCAAATAAAATATAATTTTTATTAATTTTAACATCTTTTAATGATATTTATTATTAACAAATATTTGTACTATATTTTTAAAAAATAATATTTTAATTTATAATTTAAGTTACTTTTAAGATAAAAAAATATTTGTTAATAATAAAATTTTGAAGTTAATCAAATATAATTAAAAAGTTAAAAAACTGAATGTAAATTAAATATTATTTAAATATTTTAATTATATTTATTATTAACAAATATTTGTAATAAATATTTAAAAATTATATTTTAATTGATAATTTAAAATCAAATAGGAAAAAAGATAATTTTTTCTTAATATATATTTTTAATTTTTCAACTAGATGAGAAAATTACTTTTTTTAAATTAGCCAAGTTCCATTAATTCCAACATTTGTTTGTTGAATGGATGTGCAATTCTATGGATTAGTCATGCTCCTAAATAGAAAATTTTAAAACCCTACTAAGCACAGGCTGAAGTAACTGACATACTGGGGTTGCAACTCAAATAAATTCATAAATTTCATGCCAACAACGCTAGCATCCATGACTTTTTAATCAAAGATAAAACTCCTTTCATAAAGCATCTCTACTTAAAACAGGAGATTGATACTAAAAGCAGCAGGAACATGAAGGAAAAAAAAAAGGCAGAGGATAGATTCAGAGCCATTCATTTTATGCCACTCAAAATATAGATCCCAGGACTAAAATGTCGTTTAAAACTACAAAAAAAAGAGTCGCAAAGAACAACCATTACCAAGTAAATGAAAGCACCACCACCAAAACTGAAGGGTAGATTGCTAGAATAGAAGGTCCTAGTTTACAGCCTTCTCCCTCTTCTACCACCCTTTCTACGGGTGCTGTCGGTGGGAATAGGAGTCACATCCTCTGGAAAATAGAATAAGAATATAAGACTTTGAGTCTTTGATCATAATATGTCAAAGATTCAGCATTTTAAAGTACTTTCAAATAGTTGTTAAAAAGAAATGCCTTACCAATACGGCCAATTTTCATCCCCGAGCGAGCAAGAGCCCTTAGAGCAGACTGAGCACCTGGACCTGGGGTCTTGGTTTTGTTCCCTCCAGTAGCACGTAATTTGATGTGAAGAGCAGTAATTCCAAGTTCCTGTTCAGTATCAAAAATTGCAATTTGTCAACATCAACATAAGTCAGAAAGTAATGTCTTGTACTAACAAGTTAATATATATTATATTCAATGACAATTTTCAGGTTTTTCTTAATAGATAAAGGAGTGGTATATGACCTTGCATCTCTGGGAAACGTCTTGTGCTGCAAGCATAGCCGCATAAGGTGAAGATTCATCCCTGTCAGCTTTCACCTTCATACCACCTGAATTTAGTCAAGAATTTCAAACTCAATCTTCAGAAAAAGCTTCAATAACATAGTGTCACTCTTACCTTTCCTCTTGTTTTCCACATTACAAAGAGACACATGTTCAAAAAAAAAAATCATAATACTTGAAATCATACCCACTAAATCTAGTTAGGATCTTGCACATGCACACTATCACCAAGATTTTTAAGCCAGTCCAAGCTCCACAAAAACAAGTTATCTTAAACAAAGGAAGGTTTTTTGAAGACCCAAAGATCATAAAAACAAACTAATTTCAGACCAAGTAGCCACACTGAGAATTAGTTGCAAGAGAGAACATTTATTTTAACCATAAAAACAGAGAAACAAGTACAAAGTAAGAAAGCAACCAGTGGAAAAATAAAAGACTTGGACAGCTGGCATGATAAAAAAATGAATTAGAAATTCCTTTTCCAGCAATAATCATGACCCATTACTATTTATTAGCCAATATGATCTCAGTAGCATCTTATCTCCAAATTTTTATTTTGCTAAGTTGTTATTTATAGGTACTTCAAACTAACACTCCCCTCTAACAATAAAAACTGGCAACTAAATTATATGCTTAGAACTGCAATTCTGGTATTCTGCTTACCTGTAATACGAACCATAGTTTCTCTTCCAGACAAATCAGTCACATGCTGCAATTGTCAAAATACCAAAGGAAAAAGAACTAATTAAAATGCCTGACTTAAAATATTATAGTGAAATAGCAAGTAATACATATTATCAAGTAAAAGAATTCCCTTCTTCAGAATGAAAGACTATAACTTACAATGAAAGTGTCATTAAATGATGCAAAAATGTGGGCAACACCGAAAACATGCTCTCCTTCTCGTACAGCAGGCCCAAGGTTCGAAGTCTCTTCCTTTGGCTCCCTAACCTTTCTCCTCGACTATACAATCACCAAAAAAAGAGTTTACACAAGCATAAATAGAGGTACATCCACAAAATCCATACAAAGACACAAACAAAGAAAAATACCATTGGTAACCACAGAAAACATTTAGGCATTATATTACTAAATACTAGTTAGGACTACGATTTCCATATAATATTAGATATAAATGCAAGATAGGAGAGTGAAGACAATTGCTAAATGTTCAGTAGTGAGCAGAAAAGCATTGACACGCAAATTCAGACGCAGATCACAGTTAAATCAGCAGAGCTTAAGAAGGATATATAACAAAGAAACAGAAACCTACCACATTGCTCTAAGCATCAATGGATCATATTTCATTTTAACTTTGTTCTGTTTTCTAAGCTATTGAGGCCAAATCAAGAGTTTTGTTCAATTAAAAAAAGGGGCACTGCACAAAATGAAATCTCGACAGGCTTCCTCACTTTTTCATTCCCCTTTCTTTCCCCAGTTATCAAACTGATCGGAATAAGCTAAAACAGACACAAAAACGCCATCTTTCTCCCACCTTTTCCCACGTTTTCTCAGCAACTAAACAGATTTTTCCATATAAAGTCAAATGCATCAAAAAAATTCAAAAGCTTCTTCAAATAGTTTCGAATATATTACGAGCACAAGCCCAAAAAAATCAAAGAAATTTCAAAAAAAAATAATAAAAACATGTAAAAATATTCGATTAAAGAATCTAAGAGAATTGCTTACCATGGTTCAAACTTAGCAGAAGATGAGAGGATTTGAGGCGCCGATAGAGTGAGGATAGTGGGCTTCCAAACGACGGAGAAGATAAACAAAGCTTAAAGCTTTGGTTTTTATACAAGCGGAAAGGGACTAGGGTTTTAGGGTGGGAAATTTCAAAATTTCTCAATTTGGTCCCTAGTTTCTTTTTATTTCTTTTAGACGGATTGGAACTTTTTATCTTTTCAAATTAAGACTTGAAAAATGAAATCTCATTTGGGTCGGATCAGGCCCAACCCGTTGACACTTTAAAATACCAAACTTGATCCGTCCAGTCTCATTCGAGTAATTTACATTCTGGATCACTGAATTTAGCATCAACTTTCATATAGATTACAAATGTTTAATTTAATCAAATTATATCAATGAACTTTTATTTTTAATAAAATAGGTCACTTATGCTAACTACGTTAAGTAATTCTAACGAAAAAGCAGACTCAGCGTATAAAATTCTTTACCTAAAATGTCAATCGGGCATTATCTTTATGAAATGTAAAAAATATATGCATGTTGAATCAATTTTTTCATTGGAATTATTCAACGAATTAGCTTAAGTGACTTAATTTATTAATAATAGAAGTTCAGTGATTTAATTTAATAAAATTAAAGGTTTGTGACTTACATGAAAATTGATAATAAATTCAATGACCTAAATCTCACTCATTTAGACTTAACAAATATTTGTTATTACATACATTTAAATGTGACTACTCGTTAATTTATTTATTTTGAATTTATAATTATATATTTTAAAAATTAAAAAATGCATATTAACTAAATTTTACATGTAAAATTTGTTTCACGTATAAATTATATCAAATTATTATATTATTTTTAATATTAATGTAAAATTAATTATGAAGATAAAAAAAATTAATGTCAATTTTAACCTTTTATTTATGTCAAATAAGTTAAATCACATTTTAAGATTAGTGAAAAATTAAAACTTTTAAGATAAAGTAATTTTACATATTTTTTTTATTTTTTATTTATGATCAAATTAATTCATTTAACAAAAGTGTTTTAATGAAATTAAACTTCTTACTTATAAATTAGATAAATCTTATTAATAATAAAAAAAATTTATAATGGCAATTTAGAAATATAATAAACAATGACTATTTTTATCAATTCAAAAGATTTTTCACATTCGTGTTTTTATATATATTACAGATTTAGTATTGTTATTGCGAGTCTTAGAATTCAAAAGATTTTTCACATTCGTATTTTTATATATATTACAGATTTAGTATTGTTATTGCGAGTCTTAGACTTCTTTTCTCTGCTTGACTAGATTCATGAAAATTCAGAAAGAAACTACTACGACTCCTTTTGGATACAAAGGGAGCGCCAGTGCAGTTCGATTGGAGCACTTTTTGGCCCTAATCAGGCTTCACATAATGTTTGGCTTACATGCCACCAGCACGGTGAGCATGTTTTGACTGTGCTGGTGCATGCTTTTCCACTGGAAGCTCAAATTGATGAAAATGCCCTTTGGCGGGAGGGCATTTTCCAACTTTAACCTTTTTTGTTTACTTTACGTAAATAATTTTTAATATATTTAAGATAATAAATAATTTTTATTATTATATAATAAATTAATAAATATATATTTTATTATTATATAATTAATATGATTAATTAAAATAAGTAATTACATAAAAAAATACAAAAATGTTATTTTTTAAAAATGCTATTTCTTTAATTTTTAAAATTTTAAATTATTTAATTTTATTAATTTATTTTTTAACATAAATATAATTTTAATATATATATTTTATTATTTAACATAAATATAATTTTAATATTTTGTAATTATTTATTATACATTTTAATATAATGTCCTTAATGATTATTTTCTCTTCTCACTATAATTCATCTCACTGCCACCACTGCTTTTGAATCAAAACACATATCCCACCACTGATTTCAATCTTACCGTTACAGACTTAGAGTAATTAATCTTACTGCCATCATTGTTTTTAATCTCACAGGAATCAATCTCACTGTCCTTCCAAATAGACCTTACAACTAAAATTGTAAAATGACGATATTTTTTTTTTTTTGGATAAAAAAAAAAGTTATAAAAGTGAATTTATCAAAATATGTTCCTCATAAGAATATGAACTATCAATGGAAGATTCCATTTAATTTCAACCTTAATCAAGTCCTAAAACCACATCAGAATCTAAAAGCTAGAGTTTATATAATTAGGAGTCTTCGAGTTTGGTTTATCATTATTTCAGGTTATGTTATACAGACTTGAAGGTGAGTGTCGAATACGGTAAATGTCAGATATGATTATATTCATTTTTTTTTTTAAAAATCATATATTTGAAGGATCATATGTCATACTCATAAAATATGTCAGACACAAGTGTCGAAAACGGATACATAAAAAAATAAAAAATCTGGATAAAATAAATTTCAGGATCGAGGTTAGTTGTTGACCGTTTTGAAGATTGGCTTTGTGTTATTTTGTGTAGTAGTGAGTAGAGGTGTCCATGGGTCGGGCCGGGTTTGGGCCGGACCTATATATGGTATCAACATCATATATGTTTATCCAAGCCCAGCCTGACTAGAAATATGGACCTCAATTTTGCCCAAGTCTGCCCATATTTGTAAATGGGTAGCCCAAACTCGTTTAGACCCGCTTATATTTTTTTCCAAATAAATAAAAAAATATATGATTTTTTATTTAATCTTTACTAATTTTATATTTTTTTCTTTTATTAAGTTCTTAAACATGAACAATTTAATATATTTTTTAATGTTTACACTATAATATTATATATATATTTAATCTTTATATGATATAAAATTACATAATATATATAAGTAAAAATAATATATTATTTAATTAAAAATGGACCGGGCCTTATTTTGTTGCCCAAACCCATTTTTTAAGCTTGATATTTTTATCCAAATCTTTTTAAATATTAAACGAACCTTCGAATTTGAACGAGTAACCCGACCGTTTCTCTTTTGTCAACACCGTAAAAAAAAAAAGTGTTCTCGTACCATGTACTGTTTTCTGATTGTGCTTTTGATCATCATTTATTTGCAATATATGCTTTTGGTTGTATGGTTGCAACTCAATTTTCTGATTGGTTAGGAAGCAAATATTGCCTAGTTTCAATTTGGAACAACAAATAGGTAATGTAGATTTAGTTTAGCGGTTTGAACTTTGAATGCAAATTGCAGACAAACGTTTCTTATTTGTTCGTTACGAAAGATAAGAACTCCCTTATCTCTCATAATTCCCTTTCTCAAATCAAAAATGAAAAAAAAATAAAATAAAATAGCTTAGGACTTGAGGAAAGAAAAGAGCTAAATTAACATTGCAACTAGACCTAATCAATGGTCGGACAATCCGTTTGGCCCGCATTGGGTCGGGTCTAGGTAGAGAATTTTTTCATTTTGAGTCGGTCTGATTCGGTCCGTATTATTGTTTATGTAATAAAAAATATTTTTTATTTAAATTTAATTATAAAAATTTTAATATAAAAATACTTTTTTTAAATTTTTTTAATATTATTTAAATAGTAAAACGGGCTTGCAGACCTGTCCGAACCGGTCCAAGATCATACTTGGATAAGGGAAGAAGAAAATTTTCGGGTCGCGGCCCAACTCAATCCATGAGCAAATCTAATTGCAACTATTGAAAAAATCTTCGAAATAAACAATCTATCTAAAAGATAAATGTGGTGGATTGTTATATTTTTAATTTCAATAATCAAGATTCGACAATCTTAATTATAAAAAAATAATAATAAATGATAGGTTTAATTAAGAAAGGAAAATGTTAACTAGTACCTAAATTATGTAATTAATAAATTGTTTTTTATTTAGTAAAAATAATGCATTAAATGTAAAAAAAAATTAAAATAATAATTAAATAATTCTTAACCAGCTTCTAAAAATCAGTTAACCGGACCCTTAAATGACCATGGACAATAATGTTTTTGATTTTCACCATGGATTTGTATACAAAGATCAAACTATACTTGAGGTTGGATCGAATCGATATCGAAAAAGTTAGACTTTTCAACAAGAAATTTGAAACTTATTATAGATTCTTGTAGTTATAACTCTAGCTGTTTGTACGGTATAGGACACTTTGTAAATAAAAGTCTTCTTAATTCGAATGCGAGCTAAACTTAAATATAATATCAATATCATCTATACTTGTTCAAATCCGTCTATGCAAACAATAATTGCTGTCCTAATTATTGATAGAAGAAGGGGAGAGTAACGTTTTCCCATCCTTTCCTCTACACTATCTCTAGTATTTATACCTGAAATAAAATTCCATCAACTTTTCTTGAGAAATAAGGTACTATGAAAGCTGCATTCATGCATGATTTATTAGCATTATCAACCAAACGTATGAAGAAAATATTTTATTTCCTATACATATGTTTTCTTTTATAATCATATCTCATGCTTTCTCTGAGCTTAATCTCTTTATCGTGTGTTAAACATATAATTACATTTTTAAATATGTACAACGATAACTTTTTTCTTTAAGTATATATTTAGTTAGAGACTATACCTATATATGATAGTATAATTATGCATGGTGAATTGTGCACTTTTTTCATGAACGATTTGTGATCTTATAATAAAAAAGCCGAGAAAGGTACGTATATATTTTTGTGACAGACTCAAGAAAAATACGAATTTGAAGTGCTTTTATTGTGCAATTCTTGATAGGTGCAGTAGGGATTCATCAATGTAAGAAAAAAGTAGGAAATCCTTTTGATATGTCTTCACATGCAATGAATAAATGATGTAAAAATGTACCTCTTTTCACATGCCTATTGAGATTGCTGGCTTAGGGCTTTTGTTAAACTGTTTTGTACGAATATAATTGGTGTTGGGTTTTCTATAATTATACGATATGAATATGATACAAAAAAAATAATTAAAACAAAAAAAAATATGATAAGATATAAAACGAATACTATACGAATAAATCAACGTGTCAAAATCTATATAACATAAATTATTAACATATCAAAATTTATTTAAATATATAATATTTTAAATATGATCATAACACATAAAAATATACAAACATAATACAATTACATGAATTATTATATTTATAATTTTTATTGTCAAGTCGGCAGAGAAAAATGGTTGCACATTAATTAGTGAAGAGAAAACGTTGAGGCCATAGCAGTACATTTGCAGTAGTACTGCAAGAAAAATTATAATGCAATTAATGTGGAATAATGTTATTGAAATAGAAAGCTGAAGAACAACTGGTAAGTGAAGAGGGGGTTAAATATCTAATCTTGCTAATAGTATTTTTTTTACTTGTGGAATTGCAGGAGAGTGTTCTCATAGCTTATATTCGTATCATACACATACTCATATCCGATATTCACATCCGAATCCAAATAACATAGATCAGAGCTCCTTACAAATTTTAATCTTAGGCTTTCCTTGTGGTTAGAAGGATTCTCAATTGCCCCTTCTATAAAATATTTTTAGGTCAAAATTCAATGTTTTAATTTCTGGTATGTACTTTTTAGTTTCAATCTAATTTCATTTGTGATCTAAGGACAAACCAAACAATTTCTTAATCTCACAAGTCACATCTAGATACTAAATCTTAATGTTGAAAAAAAACAAAGCTCCAGGTTGAAAAATGTAATATTAATGGACATTACATATTTACATCCCATCCTCTTTTTTTGGTAAGCTAAAAACTAACATTAGGGTTTTACATTTCTTCCACCTTTAATTTATTGGCACTTAAAGGTGCAAAAGAAAAACCCCAACCTACCATTTTACGGATTTATTAAATGTCATCAAAAATAATTTCTTACCCATCTATCTACGGGCTGGATAGCCCGTCCGACTTGATAAGTCCGACCCGTATTGGACCGGGCTTGGATAAGGTATTTTGTAATTCGGGCTGGCCCAACCCGAATTACTATTTATTAAATTAAAAATATTTTTATTTAAATTTAATTATAATATATATATAAATATTAATATAAAAATAATATTTTAATATTTTTTTAATAATAAAACGGACTTATACGGGCCGGCGCTAATAAACTTGAATAAAAAAAAAAAATTCAGATCGTAATCCGATCCAACCCATAAACAAATCTACGTACAACATCTAAGTAGCAAATATATAGTCAATCCATCAACATTATCATATATACCCAATTTGAGTATATTTTTTTTTATCTTTTGACTGTTGGGTTTCTCATAAATTTTATATATAAATATATATATATATATATATATGCGCGCGCGCAATGGTGGTGAATGTTGCTTTCTCGAACTTTCTCGAACTAATTCAATTGGAAAACAGAATATTGAAGTCTAATTATAGTTATAGAAGAGGTTGTGGGAAAAAGCATATATAATTTCCTTCATAAGATTCCCAAGATGACAATTTAGCAGTTTAATATTGAAAATTTTAATTTTTGAAAAAATAAAAACAACAATAATAATAATAATTTAAAATTATGGAAAGGTCAACTCTTAAAAAAAAAATATTTGTACTAAAGAGTGATGATATAATAAATCTTACGTCAATTAAATTAAAAGTATTTTGAATACTTAAATATAATAATAGTCACTCCATTTTATTAATTTTGTTATGTCTACATGTGATATATTCATTGTTCCTACACGGGATAGGTTCATTATATCTATACGTGAAGAGAGTATTAAAGTAGCGATAAATGGTCGAGAAATGGTAAATACAAAGTAATTGAAAATCTACTATTCATCCATCAAATATTCACAAGAAATAAGTGTCTCATATCATTTGTAAATAATTGGACAGTATACTGTTCAAAAAGTAACATTAATTATTATTTATTTTTTTTGGATAAGTAAGTGTTTTATTTATCCAGAAAGCAGTTAAACTGCTACATCCAACATCATGTGCAACATGTACTTAAAGCTATACATACTTAAACAATACTTGAACAAAACTTAAGACCACTAATCAATCAGGGAACAATAGCAACATACTTCAGCAATACTTAAAGCTATTCCATAATGGACAAAGATCCTAGGAAAAAAGAGACAGTCCCCAATCTGCATCCAATCTTCGGTTCACTTCATCAGGACTAATGTTCTTGAGCCCCAACAATCGCATTCTGATGATCTCTTTTATCTGCTCAATGATGGCTCCTTGTGTGGATTGAAGGCGATTAAAACACCTATTATTTCTCTCCCTCCAGATCGAGTAAAGAAAGGCACTCCATGATAAACGCAAAATAACAGAAATGAGAGTTTTTCCTCTGATTCTGTTTACTGCCCATTGCAGCTCTGCTTGCCAGCTCCTTATGCTTCTATGAAGTTGACATAAGCATAGTATATGCCCCCAGATTTCCTTTGAATAGTCACATTCAAAAAATATATGATTCCGGGTTTCTTGCTCAGTTTGACATAGCTCACATTTGCCATCCACCTCCATGCCCCATGACATCAATCTGTTCTTTGTAGGCAGTTTGTCCAATATAGCCATCCAAGCTACCAGTGCATGTTTAGGAATATGAGATGGAAACCAGATCAGTTTATCCCACTCCACCTTGTCCTGCCTAGGCCTGAGATCATTCCAGACTTTAGCCACCATAAATCTGTTCCCAGGGAACTTCCAAGTTAGAGCACCATTCTGGTTGGAGGTGAACCTCAAAGCCAAAGCCCTCAGCTGAAGCATTTTACGCCATGTCCAGCTGCTTCCTTTTTATTAATTATTATTATTATTATACTCTTGTTGCTCTAATTAAGGAAAAAATGTTAAAGGCTTAATTTTGGTGTTATCTATTTATTAATAAATAAAATTTTGCTAATGAATGTCTTAAGATCATTTTTTAAAATTATTATATATAATAATATTTTCATCTAATACATTAAAAATAATGAATAAAATTATCAATTATAATATTCAATATAATGTTATTACTATAAATAATACATTAACTAATCTTAAAAAATAATCAAAAGACATTCATTAACAAATTAAAACCCTTATCGAATATAGGAGATAACTGATAAGCGAGATCTCGTGTTAGTTCGTTACTGGAGTAAATTAACACCAACTACAAAACTCAGCCATTGGTTTCCTTCATTAAATATGGTCTAGCTAATTCAACCCCCCGTGTAATTATAAGCTGCAAATATATGCTATGATCTTCCATAACTCATACTGAAAAGTATTTCTTTGGTGTTTGCTTACATTACAATGGCACTTCGTTCATTGATCGCTGCACTCTTATTCCTGTTGGCTCTTGCTAGGATTCAGCTCTCAATATGCCAAGTTCTTAAGGGCAAAATCTCCTGCCTTGACTGCAATCGTGATTACGACTTCTCAGGTTCTGTCTGAATATATAAATTTCGCTCTAACAAAGTTCTAAGTAACTGGTTTTTAATCACTTTTTTCTCAACTTCTTACACTATGTTATTATGTTGTTCAACTTGTCAGTAATTGTAGATTATAGATGTCTATTGATGTCTAGTAGGTGATATAGCTAGTGAGAGCTAGGAATCCTGTTATCAGAGTTGTTTTGAGGACGTACTTTCGATGCTTTAGTCAATAGTGATTTGGCGCCGTCTAAAGACAAAACTCCGATACCCTCTGACATTCTTTTGTCTTAATAGGATTCCCAACTCTCATTAGCCATATCACCTGCCAGCTCAGCTCGGCACAATATACATCAACGTTAACGTAGAGCAAATTGTAACCTTAGATATATACCTGCTTTGAGTTGTTTAACTATATATTGTCTCTGGGTAACCAAAATTGCCAGTTCCTAGTTGTATTTATCATGTTTTTTGCAAATTCAGGCATCAAAGTTGTAGTGAAGTGTGCTCAAGTGAAAAAACTAGCCACAGTAACCACAGAAGAAAATGGTTCTTTCAAGGTTGAGCTTCCGACAGACACCTTAAAGTCGACTCAACCAACGCCTTTTAACTGTCTTGCCAAGCTCCTTGGTGGTCCGAACCAGCTCTATGCTTGGAAGAAAAAACTGGTATCAAAGGTTGTCGAGGCCCATGAACTAAACTCCTACACCATCTCAGCTCCACTTTCCTTCTCTACTTCATGCCCTTTGGCTTCCAAAGATGCTAAATGCGGCGGAGCTCCAAACGAGATCGGTTCATCTAAGACTGTTGATCTGCCTTTACCCCCAGAGTGGGGCCTTGCACCATCTAGCTATTATGTTCCTTTCTTCCCCATCATCGGTATCCCTTGAGCCTCTCTGTGGTTTACAGTTTGGAGAAAAGACTCATATATTAAGTTACCCGGATTTTTCATTTTTTTTTTAAACAAATATTTGTATCTAACATCTATGTTTGACACGTATTTGGACATGGATATGAGATATAATCTTATGAATAAACTTTTAAAAAATGAATATAACCGTACTAGATACTCCATCTGAATCCAAGTAACATAGTTTATATATTTCTTTGCAGCTATGTATAATTTGTGTGTGCAGACTGTTGTAAGATTTTAAATAATTTCTATAAATTATGTGTATTATAGAGTGGAGGGATGGATGTAATCTTTGTTTCTTGTTTAATACTAGCATATATAGCAGTTTACAGTACAAATTAATGGGGTTTCAATAATTCTTGAAGCATTGCATTTGACCTTTTTGATCCTTAAGTAATGGGACATGCCCAAGGATTTTGGGTTCTGTTTTGTAGATAAAGGGTCTAAAGCTCAAACATGTTATAAAGGAAAATACGCCACTCTCTCTGTCTCATCGTTGAGAGGGTAGCATGTGCCAATCCAGATCTTTTCTTTGATCAAATGGAGTGATTCTTTATTAATTAGATTATGCCTTTGGCTGATTTAATGGTTCCTCTTTTTATTTCTTGTTTGGACAACCACATTAAAATCAGCTACTGTAAAGATGTTGGATATCATAGTATATATTAAGTGTATACATACGAAATACGTATTTTAATACGTAAGTTGTCGTAGCTAGATACATGGTGTACATTAACGTATACAAATGATATCAAAGTGAATGAGAAATTAGTCTCATTATATACCCACTTGGTAAGGAATGAAAGTTGGTTGAAGGTATGTGTGGTAGTCAATCCCACACTAAGAATGACTTTAGCTTATAGTTTATATAAGCTAGAGTGTCATGATGGGTTGGGCCCCAAGGGGCACCCAAGTTTTTGTAGAGGGTGAGGATCTACACAACTTGGGCTGGACCACACACGTGTCGCCGGGCTTGGGCTGGGTTGGGTTTGGGTCAATAATTAATTTTTTACTGCTCAACGGATTAATTTTTTGTCCAAACCGAATTAGCTCAACACCAACCAGCTTTATTTTTGTCCGAATAATTCATCTTCTAGAATGTGTCTGTTCGATCTTTTCCTTCAATTTTATCTGTTCATTTCAGTTGCGTCCTTTGCTTGTTGATTCAACCGGTTCCTTGCTACAGACTTGTCTATTGACCTAACCGGTTCCTGTCCAACAGATGTGTCTGACTGGACAGACTTTTTTTCCACTATAAATAGGGGTGTGTTGTATCTGTTTTCACTTACTAATTCACCGAAAATATTCTTGTCTTCTGAGAGAGACTTCAACATTCTTCTGTTTGTCGTGTTGTATCCGAGTGTGCTCTCATTTGCAACATATATAGAGGAAACCTGGGAGACGATTTGCATCGATACTGTAAGCACCTTAGACAAGCAAAAAAGGTTTTAAAGTTAGAAGTTCAACCTTGACTCAATATTGATTTTTTCAAATCAATTACTGTAAGTGTCTTTATATTCAGTTTTGTATATATGTTCGTATATTTATATTATGTTTATATGTAATATATAACAAATATTTTCCAACATTCTTAAAGACGTTTTTTTCTAGTATCTGCTATATACTGTTTGTGTAATATTTCACGTACTGTTTGTTTAGTTGGAATCGACAGCAGGTTTTTATACATGACATATTTACTATTTTTAGTAACTTTTTTGGCTACTATTTGTCTTATATATATATATATTGTTTTGTTTTGCTTCTATAGAATATATATTTATATAAGATTTACAGTAGCGTTATATTCACTTCTGTTGGTGTATTTCGGGTATACTGTTTGTTTTTTAAATCGCTTCTGCTCGTTACTTATCTACACCTCCCGTTATATATATATATATATATATATATATATATATATATATATATATATTGTGATCTATATAGTACATATTTTTTGAATGTTTATGAGATATACGTTGGATTTATATGAAAGCATTACTGGGTTTGGTCATTACATGAACACTTTTCCATCTTTTACTTTCTGTTAATGAAATTGATGGTGTAGTTCGGTTGTTAACTGACATTTCTCTTAACAATTGATTCCTTTTAATTTTACGTCTCTTGGCTAATAATCGTATGGTTCATTGCTATTTTTTATATATGCAATCTGCATGGACATTATATTTTTTTATATATGTCCACGCTTTATGCTTTAATTATTGTTAAAACAGTTAGTAATATTTATTATTTTATAAATATATATTGCTACTGTTTTATTGTGAATATATATATATATTTGGTGAACATATATATTTTATGAATATATATACTTGTAATATATATATTTGGTAGCATATACATACATTTGTTATATATATATATATATATATATATTATAAACCCACATTTATATAAAATATAATACACAAACATATATATATATATATATATAAAGTTGATTATGTTATTTTAAATAACAGATGGTAGAACGGTCTACCGTAAATGCGAGTGCGCCTATAGCCCCAATGCCACCACATGTTACACATGATAGAAACCCGAAAAGTTCAGTGGTCTGGACTTCAAACGTTGGCAGCAGAAGATGCTGTTTATTTGACCATTCTGAACCTAACCCGGTTCTTACGGGAGGAGGCCCCGGTTCCCAAAAAGGGAGAGACCGATACTACGGTTGTAGACTTGGTGCATGCATGGAAGCATTCTGACTTCCTATGCAAGAACTATATCCTCAACGGATTGGACAACACGTTATACGTGTATAAGCCCAATCAAGACAGCAATAGAGCTGTGAGAGTCCTTAAAAAGAAAATACAGAACCGATGATGCCGGCACTAAGAAATTTGTAGTTGGCCGATTTTTGGATTTCAAAATGGTGGACTCGAAAAACCATGATTAGTCAAGTCCAAGAGTGTCAGTTGATCCTCCAAAAGATTACTGCCGAGGGAATGATTCTTAGTGAATCATTTGAGACGACGGCTTTGATAGAGAAATTGCCTCATTCGTGGAAAGATTTCAAGAACTATCTAAAGCACAAGAGAAAGGAGATAACTATAGGGACTTGATTATTCGGTTAAGAATCGAGGAGGATAACCGTGGTTCAGAAAAGAGGGTTAAAGCTCAGACCATGGAAGCCAAGGCAAATGTTGTAGAATATTTGCACAATACCAACAAGAGGAAATTTGTTGGTTCTAGTTCTTCCCTAGCTAATAGGGAACGGATTTCAAAAAGTTCACGGGAACTTGTTTCGCATGTAACAAGCCCGATCATCGAGCAAAGGATTGCCGTCAGAACAAGAAAAAAAGCTCAAGCCAACTTAGTTGATGACAATGAGATTGAGCTCGCTGTTGTAGTGTCACAAGTGAACATGGTAGAAAAAAACCCTAAGACATGGTAGGTTTATACCGGTGTCACTTGTCACGTTTGTTCTGATAGAAAGAGTTTCTCCGAGTATATAAAAGCAAATACTTATGAGAAACTCTTCGGTTTACAAGGTACGAGGCCATGAAAAGGTGGTGCTCAAGATGACATCTGTTAAAGAACTAACTTTGAACAATGTGGTTCATGTTCCTGAAATTCGTAAGAATTTGATTTCTGGCTCTCTGTTGAGTAAGAACGGGTTTAGACTCGTATTTGAATTTGATAAATTTGTACTCACCAAAAGTGGTATGTTTGTGAGTAGAGGATATTTATGTAATGGTTGTTGTGCCAAAGAACATAAATAATAATTAAATTATTTTTATGTTTATTTGGTGGTATCCTCTAACATATGGCATGATAGATTAGGTCATGTGTTTTACAAGACCTTGCAGAGAATCAGCAATTTGGATTTGCTTCCACAAATTGTTATTGATAAAAAATCACAAATGGAAAATTTGTGTGGGATCTAAATTGACTAAGGCTCCTTTTTATTCGGTAGAAAGAAGTAATAAACCTCTAGATTTAATTCACACTGATATATGTGACTTAAAGTTTGTGCAAACTAGAGGATGTAAAAAGTATTGTTATGTCTATTTGCTAAAAAGCAAAGACGAGGCCTTGGAAGTTTTTAAGTTTTTTAAAAATGAGGTCGATAATCAACTAAGCAAGAAAATAAGGAGTAATAGAATTGGTGAATATGATTCAATGAATTTTATTCAAAATATGGAATCAATATTCAAACCACTTCTCCTTATTTACCTCAATAATACGGTATTGCAAAATGCAAGAGCTGAACATTGAAAGAAATGATGAATACTTTGTTGATTAGTTCAGGGTTACCTCAGAACTTGTGGGGAAGACTATATTTATAGCTATTTATATTTTAAATAAAAATACCCCACAAGAAATAAGACAAGACATCGTATGAATTATGGAAGGGGCAAAGATCATCCTATAAATACACGAAAGTGTGGGGGTGTCTTGCGAAGGTATCGGTTTCTCCGGCTTAAACGGTCATAATAGGGCCTAAAACTATGTTTGGTGCCTCATTCGAAGGGATCATGACCCAAACCTTGAGGGCAAGAGAAGGACATGTGAGATAATGTCAACTTTATGCAACAAGGTTACTTGAGTATGATCTTGTCGTCAATGAGGGTATCGACATAGGAAGTGGGGAAGAGTGTCATGGTATGGTATCGGCATGCCTTGGTGCTACCATGACTATCCCGTTGTGAAGCGAAGGATGAGACTTTGTCCATGGGATCGGTGATCCCTGATGGTGCCAAGAGTGGCACAGACCATGGAAGCAAACCATTAGGTTGTAAATGAATGTAAAGACATAACATACTCAGTAAGCAAACTGAGTAGATTTACAAGTAATCCTGAAAAGGATTACTGGAAGGCCATAGTAAGGGTACTAAAAAATTTGAGATACACCTAAAGTTATAGACTGCACTATAGAAGATATCCAGATGCAAAATGGATATTCAATACTAAAGATTTCAAATCCACTAACGGATTTATCTTTATCATTGGAGAAGCTGCAGTGTTTTGGAAATCTTCTAAACAAACGTGAATAGCCAGATTTACCATGGTATCTGAAGTTATAACTTTAGATAAAGTTGGAGAATAAGCGGGATGGCTTCGAAAGTTTAGAAGATATTCTAAGTTGACCGTAACCTGTGCCTGCAATTTATATATTGCGATAGCCAATCTGCAATTGGTAGGGCACAAGTTGTTTGTATAACGGTAAATCTCGACACATTCGTCGAAGACATAATATCGTTAAACAATTTCTCTCAAATGGAATTATCTCTTTTGATTATGAAAAATCAAAGGATAATGAAGCGCGCTTACAAAAAATTTTAATAAGAGAGCAAGTATATCATCGAGGGGAATGGGTCTTAAGCCTATAAATTAAAGTTACATAGTGGAAACCCAACCTAGCTGACTGGAGATCCCAAGATCTAGGTTCAAAAGGGACAACTAAATTATGTAACTGAGTGTAAGCACTAAAAGAGTTAAACACTCTTATCCATTCCTATGATGATTTAGTGCTGCCTGCAAAAAAGGTAGGATAAGCTATGCTTTTAATGATTCTTATAGCTTGATAAAAAATCAAGTGGGGTATTGCAGGATACTCTTAATGAGCAATCACCTATTATGAGTAAGAAACGTGGCCACTTCTATGAGAATTGATCAGGCTAAATTCTCTAGAGTACTCATAAGAAACCAAGAAGTGTCCGAGGCCAAAATGGACACAACCGTGAGAACCGAAGATGTTCGAAGGGAAATTGTGTGATAACTATTGTCTTAGTTTACACAAAAAGCTGAATAGTTCAAGACATCATGTTCACTAGTTAGCCGAGTAAATCCGATAGTTATTCACTATGGAGGGTTCAAAGCCAAAAACTATCTATCTTGATGCAATTACTCTTCAAAGAAAGTCTCTCTCATACTCCGAGTTTGTTCGTCGTTTTATTAAGACAATTTTCATTCATGTGGGGAATTGTTGGATATCATAGTATATATTAAGTGTATACATACGAAATACATATTCTAATATGTAGGTTGTCGTAGCTAGATACACGGTGTACATTAACGTACACAAATGATATCAAAGTGAATGAGAAATTAGTCTCATTATATACCCACTTGGTAAGGAAGGAAAGTTGGTTGAAGGTATGTGTGGTAGTCAATCCCACATAGGACTAAGAATGACTTTAGCTTATAGTTTATGTAAGCTAGAGTGTCATGATGGGTTGGGCCCCAAGGGGCACCCAAGTTTTTGTGGAGGGTGAGGACCTACACAACTTAGGCTGGACCACACGCGCATCGCTGGGCTTGGGCTGGGTTGGGGTTGGGTCAGTTATTAATTTTTTACTGCCCAACGGATTAATTTTTTGTCCAAACCGAATTAGCTCAACACCAACCAGCTTTATTTTTGTTCGAATAATTCATCTTCTAGAATGTGTCTGTTCGGTCTTTTCCTTCAGTTTTATATGTTCATTTCAGTTGCGTCATTTGCCTGTTGGTTCAACTGGTTCCTTGCTACAGACTTGTCTATTGACCTAATCGGTTCCTGTCCAACAGATGTGTCTGATCGGACAGACTTTTTTTTCACTATAAATAGGGGTGTGTTGTATCTGTTTTCACTCACTAATTCACCGAAAATATTTTTGTCTTCTAAGAGAGAGAGACTTCAACATTCTTCTGTTCGTCATGTTGTATCCGAGTGTGCTCTCATTTGCAACATATATCGAGGAAACCTGGGAGACGATTTGCATCGATACTGTAAGCACCTTAGACATGCAAAAAAGGTCTTAAAGTTAGAGGTCCAACCTTGACTCGATATTGATTTTTTCAAATAAATTACTGTAAGTGTCTTTATATTCAGTTTTGTATATCTATTTGTATATTTATATTCTATTTATATATAGTATATAGCAAATATTTTCTAACAAAATATGTGAAATGGCCCCATGGCCCATGGCAAGTTGAATATCTCTTTTTGGAATTGCGAGATCAATCAGTTTTATTGTGTGTATAGGAGGGGAAAAGGAAGAAAGAAAATACTACTTTCTTTTCACTTTTTCTTTCATTTTGTAAAAAGGAAATACGAAAAAGGAAGGAAAATAAATCAATTTGCTTTTTTTTTTTTTCCCTTTCAAAATCAATCATTCCAAATATGAAAGAAAACATTTGTGTATACAACTTTCCCTGGTTATCTACATAGTGCACACAAATTTTTTCCAAATTCTATTTCAGCATTGATTAAAAAACCGAACCTGACTAGTCGGTCGAATCGAAAACCAATAACTTATCTGATCTGAATAATATATTTGAACCGGACATTAATCAAACCGAAACAAAATCGGTTCAACATATAAAAAACTAAATTGAACCGGTTAGTTATATATATGTTTTTTTTTTAAATTTTATTTATAATTAATGAGATTTGAACCTTTAACCTCTTAATTTTATATTAAAAATTATACTATTAAGTCAAATGCATATTTTTATTAAATTATTAACTATATTTAATATTTATCGAGAACCGAAGGTCTCACCGGTTCGGACCTCTGATCCGTTTTTTTAACCTTGGTTATTAAAACAAGTTGGAGGAGGACTGCATTGACTAATAGACAGGCCAAAATCAAATTCCCTGGTTACCCCGGCTCAAAGTAAAGCCAATTATCACAGGCACAGCAACTTTTGACAAGTTGACCATGTCAACCTCTATCTATGATTAGGATACATGATTAATCAGATGGGTGAAGTAGATTGATCAGCTGTATGGGTGTAGGTAAGATACCGTGTATCTGATATACAGGGAAAAAGAAACCCAGAGGCTGACTGATTCAACATCAGATTTCATTGGATGGAAACTTAGAGCAATATCATAGGACAAAAGAACATTATCTTCCATTCCATAACCGCGTGGAAGTTTCCACCAATCCTAAAACTAAACACAAATTTTCCAATTTCACTCGGAAAAAGCTCTTCCTTCTCTTTGACTTCCCTGCATGTATATGGCTATTTAAACTTCCTACTGCATTCACAGGGATACCTCATTCGAAGCAAAAAAACAAAGAACATAAAGTTCAGAAACACTACGTACCATAAATGGAGGTTGCTGCGACGGGTTTTCGCTTCTTTCCTACGGAAGAAGAGTTAGTTTCTTTCTACCTACGCAACCAGTTAGAAGGCAAGAGACGAGAGATGCACCTTGTTATCCCGGTCCTCAACGTTTACGATGTAGAGCCATGGGACCTTCCACGTACAATTTTCTTCACTGCTCATTTCAACATGAATGCTATACTATGTTACTCGGACTCGAGTGTGAATGTCGGACATGGGTATGTGTCCGACACGGATATGTTCAATTTTTCAAAGATTTCCATGTATTCAAAAGGTCTTTGGAGAATCATATCCTCATACCCATGTCCGGATATGCATCGGACACGAGTACTTCAAGAAAGATGAAGAGTCAGAGCAACATAGATGCTATATATGTTTAAAATCCTTTAAAAAGAATGCTACAGTAAGTAACCTGTTTTGATTTTCTTTTTCTTTTTTTGATATGTTTGCAGAACTTGCTGGGGAGTTTTGTAAAGGAGACATTGAGCAATGGTTCTACTTTACACAGCGACAAGAGAGGGAAGCTAGTGGAGGGAAACCTAACCGCACTACGGCTTCTGGATACTGGAAGGCAACTGGATCTCCCAGCTATGTCTACTCCTCAGATGACCGAGTGATAGGAATGAAGCGAACCATGGTCTTTTATAAGGGAAAAGCTTCTTCTGGGAGGAAAACCAAATGGAAGATGAATGAATATAGAGCCATAGAAGCAGTAGCCAACCCATCTGCTGGTGGTACTCCTAAGGTGAACATATGTATAGAGTTCTTTGGGCTTAAGCTAGATTTGAACTTCTTCCGTTTCTAATCATCAGTTGCTTGTTTACTATTCTTAATGTAGTTGAGACAAGAATTCAGTTTGTGTCGAGTCTACGTGGTATCAGGCAGCTTTCGAGCATTTGATAGGCGCCCACTAGAAGCTGTGTCACGACGAGGAACACAACTTCATGCCAACAGGGCTGAAACATGTTCTGAGAGAGCCACAATGATGGAGACAACAAGCTCCTCAGGCACTTCACCTTCTGGAGGAGACCACTCTGATCCCCCAGAGGCCAGTGAAGATGATATTTGGCAGATGATTAATGATCTGCCAGAACCTTCCCCAGGACGGGAACAAATGAACTGGACCTGAGTTAAGCAATATTGGTAGGCTATGTTACTCGGACTTGGGTATGAGTGTCGGATACGGGTATGTTCAAGTTTTTCCAAGATTTCCATATATTTGGAGGGTCCTTGGAGGATCATCGCCATACCCATGTCCAGATATGCGTCGGACACGGGTGCTTCAAGAAAAATAAAGAGTCGGAGCAACATAGTTGGTAGGTAACCAGCCCTTTATGTGGCATGATAGAATTGTACAACAGCATGAGCAAAACCTAACTTTCATAAGTAGCAGATTTTCTTCTTCCCAGTTGTAGGCCAAGGGAAAGTAGCAAATAAGCAAGATCTACAGAGATCATTTTATGCAAAATAGGATTAATTTTTCGACAAACTGAATAGAGAGATATCTGTCACGGCTATTTGGTTTTATTCAGTTTGAAGATATACTCACCATTATTCCTCTGCTGAACCTCCATTGCAAAACTCAACACTGGACCTAATAACCTGGAGTCAAGCAAACAAAATGATGAATATAGTATTTTGAAAATATGACAAATTTTGAAGAAAGACTAGCAGAGCAACAATCGTAAAGGACAAACAAGAAAAAATGTAGTCAGCGGTCAGCCTATCTGCTTATTGACTTGCAAAACATCTAAAACGAAGTTTTGTCGAGTCGTAATCATGCATGTCTGTATGCCACTAGAGAGTTGGACTGTTGGATTGGTCATAATCAAATTTACTATCTTGTAAGCTAAATTCAATGTACAAATAACAGAAAGAATCCCAGCAAACTTTTGTAAATGGAGTACCATCATCAACCATCGATTCATTTTTTTTACAAGAGGAAAGTAGGTTCAAAAGAATCAAAACTACACCAGATGCTATGCTGGCTATCAAACTACTGTACAATATGCAGCAAGATTGATAACAAAATGAAGCTTGAAGCCTGACTCGACCAAAAGTACCCTGCCCAACAAAACATGATACACACTCCATCTCATAAGCAGAAGCCGAATTCTACAACATAGTTATAGTATATCAATATATTTTGAAAAGGGTCTGCTAGCTGGTAGTCTTTAGTTTTTTTTTTATTAATACAACAGCACAAGGAAGTCATGAAATAAAAAGATAGACCATCCCAAATCAAGTTTTATGGTTGATTTGTTCTACCAATTAAGAATTTAAGATTTTATCAATCAGCTCAATCTACAATTCAAGTCTTATAAAGGATATTACAGAGTCAGAAAGGATTCTGGATCATCCTTGCTAGGTTAGGAGGGCTCAACCTTGAAAAATCTTCACAAGTTCCCCTGTCAGACTTTAACCCATGGAGTTGATGACAGCTCATCTCCAACACTGTTCCAAGAGGGCAATCCAGGAATTTCAAAATTAGCTTCACAAAAGTTTTAAGAAATTATTATTCTCAAAACTTCAATGGTTACTAATCCAACAAGCAATAATAGTCAATACTCTAGTCAATCCACATTGAACTCAATAGTGTTCCTTGCATATTTAATATATTGGAGACAACTGAAAATAAAATGTAAAAATCATTAACAAAAATGACTGGATTTATGAAGGAAAAAAAAAAGGAAAAGCAAAAAAGGAATTTCACTTTCATTCATAGCACAAAAAGACCATGATTCATAGAATTGAATTCACCATGTTTGAAAATGAATCCTGCCACACATTTTCTTCAAATTTTTTGACCTCTGCTCTTCATGGGCAATCCTTAACACCATATCTTCGTGCACTGCCCTAGATTTGCTTCCTATCTATCAATGGATTAAATTATTAAAATGTTTTTCTCTTACTTCTAGCTCATGATCAACCAACTGATACAATACAATGATAAAAAACCAAACTGCACCCCATGGTTTTTGTACCCGAAAATCTACAGGTATCTACTGAACCACATAACTTTCATGCCTAGGCTCTCTGACTTAAAACCCAGAAATAGACCCTTGAGCTTCATGCACTTTGACACTCATAGCATTAATTAAGAAACTGTTCCTCATTGGCAGATTCTAGCCAACAACATGTATAACTGAGCTAAATGTCACAATTTGCATAATTAGCATACTGTACAATTGCATTTGCATACATCTTTATATCATGTCTATGTCATCAGCTCCTTTTCTCCACTTACATAATGCTAAACCATCAGGCAAGCTTTTAAACCTGCCAAAAACATTCTAGATATAACATTGAAATCATATGGAAGGCTACCTCTACTTCCTGCACAAGCTCATTTTTGAATATTCATCACTACTGACATGGTCTGTCTAAAAAATGCCATATGATTTGGCTATAAGTTTCTCTATTTGCATGTTCTTTTCGTCATTATGAGGTTAACATCGCATCTAAAGCTATGTTACTCCGACTCTTCATTTTCTCTGAAGTACCCGTGTCCGACACATATTCGGATATGGGTATGAGGATACGATCCTCCAAATATATGAAAAAACTTAGAAAGAATTTAGCATACCCGTGTCGGACACATATCCATATGTGACACTCACCTCTGAGTCCGAGTAACATAGATCTAAAGTTTTTGAAGTCCATTACTAACACCTTCATGCTCATTGCTCCCTGCTTCTACTTTTCTCAGGGAAGAAATAGCTTTGGCTTTGTCCTAAATGCTACCAGCAAAAATGAGTTTCATTTCAAGAGAAAATGAGAGGTCAACTGTGTTCAAGTAGTTCTACTACGTAAAAGTGTGTTCCACTACTTCTCCTACTCTTTAAAAATATAGAAGAGAGCAGATAACACTCTTGTATGTCAGAGATAATAAGACAGTTAAATTGGAAAATATATGAAACATTGACAAATCTAAATTTTTCATTCTTTTCACTTCTTGTGCCTCAGGAGCTCAACTAATTTAGTTTTTGAACTCCCAACAACCTATGGCTCTTGTCTGCTCTTGTCTCTTACAAACCAGTTGTAACCACAATACATCTTCTGGCATCAGCTTATTGTTCAAAAGAGTAGCTCCATTAAGATACACCAAAGAACTTCCTTTTAGTCAATTAAAAAGAAATACCTCAAGTCCAAATCAGTACAAGGCACCACTTTGATTAGATTTGGTCTTTATGATATTAAATACAACTTATTCAAGGGTATTTTGATTAGCTGCAACTAGATCCGGCAATTCGTGTATCCATCTCGTGTTTGTGTATTTTATCGTGTCATAATCGTGTTTAAGTTATTTTATTTAAATTTTGATACGTTAATAATTCGTATTAAATAGATTTTGAGACATTCGTGTATTCTTGACGTGTTTGTGTTATTTTTTTGTATCGTGTTTTAATTATTTTTTTCGTGTCATGTAATCGTGTTGTGTCTAATATTGCCAGGTGTAGCTGCAAGAGACTATATTATTTGGACTTTTCATTTTCTCTAAAGTACCCGTGTCTGATACATATTCGGACATAGGTACGAGAATATTATCCTCCAAATATATGAAAAGCGTTAAAAAAATAAGTATACCCGTACCCAACATTCACCCCGAATCCGAATAACATAAGTGACAAATCCTTTAATTTCTTAAAGACAGGATACTACCGAACCATTCTAAATGGTTTAAAACATATTAAAAGATACCACAAAAATGACACGAAATTTAACCTAATACGGAACCTTTGTCATCACTGAATTGATCAAAGTCAGAATCACATTTCACCAAAGTCAACTCTGTTTGACTGATGAACAAATTTGTCATTGAAACATTTCCATGATGATATAAGACCACACCTATATTCTTTCATTTTGACCTTTTTAAAATATCAGAGATGATTTCCCTTACTAATAATCAAGTATTTAAACAATTATTCAGAATTTCAACCAAAAAGAACAACTATATTTGTCAAATATGCAACATTAAACCCACAAATTTCTCAGCTGCCCATCCGCGTGGAGCAAGCAACACGATTTTCAGACAAAGAACACCTTCCCGCAATTGCTAAAGGAACTAACTTCACAAACAAAAGAAATTCATGTTCTTAGGTTCATTGGTTCCAACTTCCAAGGTCCAACCTTTGTTTTTGTCTTAAAATCTGCTTGATTCTCAAAACAAATTCCATAAAATACACTCATCAAAGGAAGAAATCTATTAGCTTCTCCTATTCATTTCTGTCATTCTTCTTGACAAACAAATTTACATGAAAAAATACAGCCCATAGAAGTATGAAACCCAACATTGAAACTAAATGAGACTTGATATAAAGCGCTGTCTTTAAACATTTATAAATAAAAAAGAAAGTAAAAAAACCCAGATTTATTTAAGTCTAAATAAACCCCAAAAAAAAAAAAAGGAAATTCAGATTATATGGTATTGACAATTTGGTAGAAAAAATGAGTAAAGAGCTTACCTTGGATTGTGTTTGTCCATTTTCCTTGCAACATTTGCAAAGCGGAATCTAAAAGCAATGGAAAGATAAATAGAGAGAGAGAGAGAGAGAGAGATAATCTGCTTAATCGGACAGCAAAGAAACATTGTATAACTTAGCTGCCTGCTTTCTGTCCTTTGCCATGTTTCAACTTTCAAGTTGACAGTTGACGAATTTAGTCTTTGGACTTCACTTCTTTCTATTTCTATTTCTATCAAATTGTGGAATTTTTTCAATTTTGTGTGTGTTTTTTTTTTTTAATTTATATAAGTACATGTTATTTTTGTATATTTTATTAAACTTTTAAAATATAATTAAAATTATAAAGATATATAATTAGAATTTATAATATACTTAATTATCATTATACTTGAGAACTAAATGTATTTCATATTTTAATATGTATAAAAACATTATAAGTTATATATAAAAATAACATAATGATGATATATCAAATATAATTTATTTAGATTATATTAAAGATTTATTGTTTATATTAAGATTTATGAAAAATAATAAAATATAAATTTAACAATTATCATAGGTTAATTACTCGTAAACCATAACATCATTTAATTTTTATCATTTAATTAGTATAATATTTTTCTTTTAATTCAACACTTAAAATTAAAAAATTCTATGTAAATCACTCATTATTTTTATGATAAAATTAAGGTAGATATATGAATATATATTCATTCTAAAATAAAATAATAATTAAATTTAGAAATTTCAATCCAATCAGTTTTATACTATTTACTGACACCATTATCTAAGTAATATACAATATTTATTTATTATTCTTAAAAGCTTGAATCCAACAAATATTATATTACTTAATATCATTATTATAAAATAATGCTTCAATTGAAATTATGAAATATTGTATTTATTAATCTTTTTACAGTATAAATTTTCCTTATAAAAATTATTTTTTTATTATATTTTACTATTTACATCGTTTGTTTAAATTCTTTTTTTTTTTTTTTCTCTCTATGGTCTACAAATTCATGGTGTTATCATCCAAAAATAATTACAATTTATTCAAAGATAAAGAGATTGGTCAATTTTTTTCTTTATTTTAATAATTATTTTTTGTCTATTACTTTGTTGCTTTCAATTTTTAATTAATTTTGTATTGTATTAGAGATTTTATTTGCTTTACATCATTTTTTGGTTTGATTGATTAATATTAATATAAACAAATTTTGAAAACTATTTATCCCTAACATAATAATAATACTATTTGTCAATAGGGCTTTAGGTAATGAAATGAATATATAAAGCTAATGTGTATTAAGCTGCCATGAGGTTAAATTATAATTTAATAAATTTAAATCATACTTATTAATTAATTATCTTCTTTCCATAATTTTTTAATAAAATTGATAAACTAAAATCATATTGATTAAGATCTATTTAATTCGTGATGAAACTTTGTGTCGGATTGAATTATAAAATAAACCATAACTAATTGGTAAAACAAGTATTAAATATATTATCTTAATTTTTTTAAAAAAAATTATATTAGTTTAACTTAACATAATGGCAAATTTATTTAAATATTGATAAAAAAATTTATTTTTTAAATTATCGATAATTTAAAATTATATATTGAAATGCGTTTGTATTTAAAACGTTGGGAAGTCGTCATATAATATGACGATTTCTCAACTTAAAAATTTTGTTTTTTTTTAAAACAAATCACGAAAGTCGTCAGACGCCATATGATATGGCGACTTCAAAGCTTTATATTTAAAAAAAGTTGATTTTTTAAGTTGAGAAGTCGCCATATCATATGGCAACTTCCCAACATATTTTTTTATATATATTTTTTAAGTAATTAGGAAGTCATGGCGATTTTCAAACAACATTGTGAATTCACAATGTTATATATATATATTAAATAATAAAATAAAAATAAAAATTATATAATTTATAATTTAAAAAAATATAAATTTAATAAATTTTAAATAAAAAATTTAAAATTTTAAAAATTATATAAAAATTGTTTATACAATTTATATATTTTTTTGACTGTATGTAGACCTAATAATGTTGAACACGACACGATTACACAACATGAAAACCATAAGGAAAATAAAAACTAAAAACACGACACGACACGAATACACCAACGTCTCAATATCTATATAATATGAATTATTAACGTATCAAAGTTTATATAATCTTAAATATGATCATGACACGACAAAATACACTAACGCGACACGAATACACAAATTGTCAGATTTAACTGTATGTATATAATTTATATATTTTTTAATGCTATGTATACAATAACTGTATGTATAACGGTATTATTATTGATACGAAATCTCCCCCGATGTACAAGATTGATAAGAACATTTTCGACGGCTATAACTAGAGGTGTCCATGGGCCGGGTCGGGCCGAGTCGCAAAATTTTTGTATTTCCCTTATCCAAGCCCATTTCGGGTCAGGACCAGGCCGACCCGAAAGTCCATTTCACTATTCAAAAAATATTAAAAATACATTTAAATAAAAATATTTTTTATTTAATAAATAGTAATTCGAGCTAGGCCAGGTCGACCCGAATTACAAAAACACTTGTCCAAGCCCGACCCAATACGATCCGGGCGGGCTTCCCGGCCCGTGTATAGGTTTAGCTATGACTTTCGTTCTTGCATAATCTACAATGCTTTGGTTGGTTTTTCTCTCGGAGGTTCATTTCGTTACGAATACGAGTTGAAAGAATCCGATTGATATTACGATAAATCATCAATATTTTTAACAATTTTTGTAAATTGTTATTTTTTTAAATTTTTTATTTAAAATTTATAAATTTTTTAAAATTATAAAACTATATAATTTTTATTTTTTAATATTTAAAAAAAAAATATATATATATATATATAATAGTATGGAAGTCGCCATTTGAAATGGCGACTTCCATACCATTTGAACAAATTTTTTTTGATTTAGTATAAGGAAAGTCGTCATATGACGACTTTCCTTGTATTTTTTTAAAAAAATAGATGAAAGAAATGACGATTTTTTTTATGTTTTTTAATTTTTTTTAAAATAATAAAAAAAATTATTATATCATGACAACTTTTTTTGATTTTTTTTTTAAATCAGTCAAATTTCTACCTATTTTGATAAATAATTTTAAAATATAAGTAGTTTGAATTTTATTTTATTTTATTTTTAGTCATATTCGAATAAAATTGCCTAAAATAATCTTAATAAAATTTATTTTTTAATATACACGTGGCTTTTGTAATCTAACAAATTAGTAGTTGATTTTCAAGAGCATTGCACGAACCCCAAAAATCGGCCGTGGACTTTCCGGTAGGCAAAATTCCCTGTTTGGCTCGACTCCCAAACACAGTTCAAAACTAGCCCCCAAAAATCTCCCATCCCAAACACATCGCTCTTCGATGCCGGTCCTGCCATCCGATTTGCTTCGAAGCCAAACATAAAAAAAAAAAAAAATTTAAAAATCTCCATGGCAATTCTTTACGCGGTGGTGGCTCGAGGAACGGTGGTTTTGGCGGAGTTCAGCGCCGTGACCGGGAATACCGGGGCGGTGGCACGACGGATCCTCGAGAAACTTCCGGAAGCGGCCGATTCAAGACTCTGCTTCTCACAGGATCGTTATATCTTTCATATACTTAGATCCGATGGCCTCAGTTTCCTCTGTATGGCTAACGATACATTTGGAAGTACGTTTCATTCACTTCATTTTAGATTTCTTTCTTTATTATTTCTGAAATTCATCATTTTTCGAGCTTTGATATGAGTTTAAATCTTTAGGTCGATAATTTAAGTAGTCAAAGGGATGTTGTATTCTTTTAGGCTTTAGCCATTTGAAAGTCAGAGACTTGATATGTATGCTTCATTTTATTTTCTTTTCCAGTATTTATATCTTGCTTTATTGTAGAATTACCAAGCTAATTTTCATTTAATTTAGTATTGATTTTAGAATAATGCACAGGATTTAGGAAAATTCAAGGATTTATTTGGTAGCAGATTCATCAGCATGACAGTATTAGTTTTTGACATTTTGTTGCTTAATTAGTAGGTAAGGGATCATAATTGTCAGATGTATTTTCACAAATAAGTTAGAGGTTTTACAAAATACTTAGAAGTTAATTCTAGTAACCTTTAAAGTTTTAACTTTTGAAGATTTTAAGCTTTTAATTTTTTTTGTTGTTGAATTTTATCACTTCAAAAACGGACATTCATTTGTATACAGCTTTATCTCCTTGCTGGATTGGTTATGTTTCCTTTTTTATAAAATGTAAAAGAAAGAGATGATTATCTTCATTAGGCACCATTCACTGTTGTGTCTCAATGCAGGGAGAATTCCATTTTCATACTTGGAGGATATTCACATGAGGTTCATGAAAAACTATGGCAGAGTGGCTCATTACGCACCGGCATATGCAATGAATGACGAGTTCTCACGGGTGCTGCATCAACAAATGGAGTTTTTCTCTAGTAATCCTAGTGCAGATACACTCAATCGTGTTAGAGGTGAAGTGGGTGAGGCAAGTATCTTGCATTAGCTGGAACTTCATTTTTTATTCATCTGTTGGATTTTCTGTATCAATTTTTTTTACCTGTCATAATGTGCTAATGGGTGCTTTAGATTGTTGCAAAATGACTTGCTTTTCATTCATGTAAGTCAATTACCTTTGTATATTTGACTGTGTACTTCCTAGGCAATAGTTGTCATTGTGTAATGTCTTTTAAATTCAAATCTCTAGCCCTGATGGAGTGTGGAGGTTTTTCAACTTTACAAACAATGTACTAGTTTGATCACTAGTTTTATCCAGTTTTTAAGGAGAAAACACCAGGGATTGCTCAACATCTCTCCAAAAAATGTTTGCTCTTATTGACATCATTTTTGTTAGTTGAATGGCAGCATATCAAGTGAATAATGTGCCCTGACTTTTTTACTTTTATTTAATTTTTTCAGATACGCACAATTATGGTGGAAAACATTGAGAAAATACTAGAGAGAGGCGACAGGATTGAGCTTCTTGTTGACAAAACTGCGACAATGCAGGATGGTGCATTCCATTTCAAGAAACAGTCTAAACGCCTTCGTCGAGCTCTTTGGATGAAAAATGCCAAACTCTTGTGAGTACATCCAGTTTCTTTTTATCACTTATTTTGTTTTATGGAAATATAAACAAATAGCTCAGTTATGAATCCTCTATTATCTATAATCTTGGGGCAAGAACATGAATGATGGCTGCTTATCTCAAGGAAGGGAACCAATAGGAGGAAAATATTGCGTTGATTTTGATTATTTATGAACAACTTTTGTTGAGCAATGTCGGAGTTGTCACTGATTTTGTCCATTTTCTTAGACTGCTTATGGGAAAAACTTGTCGGATTGCACTGTTAGCTTGTGTTCTTATCATCCATGCATGTTTATAGAAATCATTGTAACATCTTAAATTAATTACATGAATCATTTTAATTTGATTTTAGAGTTGTAAGTGTTCACATCTTAGACACATGTTCAATTCCACATGGGGAAACTTACACGTCTACGTATACAGGGCCCTGTTGACATGCTTGATTGTTCTGTTACTGTACATAATAATCGCTGCTTGCTGCGGAGGCATTACTCTACCTTCATGCAGATCCTGAGTGGCAGTCTTATTGGTTAAGTTTCTGCTGAGGTATGCGTTTATTTTCGAGATTATTTGTGCGAGTTTGTCCCTTAGGAGGCTCCTTGGTTTCCCATTCGAGATTTTCGAGGTATATTTGGAAACATAGCGTCTATACTGCTTAAGGTTCCAGAAAGATCTGCATATTTCACAGCTGTTGCTGCACATCACCTAAATATATGTCTTGGAAGAATGAGTTGCCATTAGTTGTTTCGGATCATTTTTGTATTCTGTAAATGCATTGAATTTAGCATCTATTATATTTTGTTATCGGGGTTTCATTAAAACTGCTTGTTTGTGACTTCATAATGTTGCCTGTTTCACAAAACCATCTGTTGAATCAATTTGGTTCTGGTGTATTAATAGTTGCCTTTATTCTTTGCTCCTCTCTCTCTCACACTCTCTGTCTGTTCTATTGTTATAGCCTCTATGTTAGTTGGATTCGGAGGTAAGTGCCGAATATAGATATGTGTTCGATATGAGTATGTGCTCAATTTTTGTAAGTTTATATGGATTCGGAGATTCGAGATAGGGACTTATTCTTCAGAAAGAAAGTGAGACTGTTTACCTTCTAAATTGAATCTATGAATCTATGACAATGAGCTGGTGATCTTCACGGACTGAGATGGACAGATTCGATTTAAATTGAATCGGGATTAAGATGAGTTTTTAGTAATTCGAATTAATTTGAATTACTGTTTATATAATAAAAAATATTTTTATTTAAATTTAATAAAGAATCTGAGTTAACTCGGTTTAAAATAATTTTTAATATTTTTTAAATAGAAAAACGGTTTTAACTGGACTTAAAGTAAACAAATTTTTTTATCTGAATTACTTTTACATCATGTTTGGTTTGCTATAATGGAAGAGAGGGAATAAAATAGAAGGGGAATGGAATAGAGTATAAATAGGTATTACATAGTTTAGTTGGTTGAAAATGATGAATACTAGTACTTTATTTGGTTGGTTAAAATGATGTTAAAGAATAGGTACATAATAGATACAAAAAGATTATTTTGTCGTTAACATAAATAATAATATTTTTATTTAATAAAAAACAAATTTAATTTATTGATCTCTTAAAATTATATTAAATATATTAAATTATAAAATATTTTAATAATAATATTTCATAATATATGAAAATATCTTGATAATAATTTAATAATATATTTAATAATATTTAGTAATATATAAAATATTTTAATAATATATTAAAATATTTTAATAATAATATTTAATAATGTATTAAAATATTTTTATAATATTAATAATATTTAATAATATTTTTAATATTAAAAATGCTTTAATAATAATATTTATTAATATATTAAAAATGCTTTGATAATAATATTTATTAATATATATTAAAATATTTTAATAATAATATCTAATAAGATATAAAAAAATATTTTAATAATAATATTTAAAATATTTAAATAATAATATTTAATAATATATTAAAAATACATTAATAATAATATTTATTAAAATATTAAAATATTTTAATAATAATATCTAATAATATTTAAATAATAATATATCAAATAATATTTAAAATATTTTTAATACTAATAATATTTAATATATTTTTTAATAACATTTAATAAATATATTAAAATATTTTAATAATAATATGTAATATATTTTTAATAATATTTAATATATTTAATAATAATATTTAATAATATATTAAAGTATTTTAATAATAATATTTAATAAATATATTTTAAATTATTAATATTTTAATAATATATTTGAAAATGATAATATTTTAATAATATATTTTAAAATATAAATATTTAGTAATATATTTGAAAATAGTTATATTTTAATAGTATATTTGAAAATATAAATATTTTAATAATATTAAATATTATAATGATATTAAATATTTTGTAATTTATTTTAAAATAGTATTTTAATAATATTTTTCACTCTTAATATAATGACATATTTAAAATTTTCAATAATAATATTTTTAATAATAATATTTAATAATATATTAAAAATAGATTAATAATAATATTTATTAAAATATTTTAATAATAATATCTAATAATATATAAATAATATTTAAATAATAATATATCAAATAATATTTAAAATATTTTAATAATAATATTTTTAATATTAATAATAATTAATATATTTTTAATAACATTTAATAAATATATTAAAATATTTTAATAATATATTAAAATGTTTTAATAATATATTAAAATATTTTAATAATATATTAAAATATTTTAATAATAATATGTAATATATTTTTAATAATATGTAATATATTTTAATAACAATATTTAATAAATATATTTTAAATTATGAATATTTTAATAATATTTAATAATATATTTGAAAATGATAATATTTTAATAATATATTTTAAAATATAAATGTTTAGTAATATATTTGAAAATAGTATTATTTTAATAGTATATTTGGAAATATAAATATTTTAATAATATTAAATATTATAATGATATTAAATAGTTTGTAATTTATTTAAAAATAGTATTTTAATAATATTTCTCACTCTTAATATCGGGGGACATATTTAAAATTTTCAAAAATATACAAGAGCAAATCTGATATAAAAATGATAATCCTATTCCATGGAATAAGGAATAGAGAAGTAATAGACTATTCTTGAGTGTAGTCAAGAATGACTATTACAACATGATAAATAATAAGGATATAATAACCTATTATAAATAATAGTCAAAACAATAAACCAAACTATTGAATTATTATTCATTGAAGAATAATGGAAGAATAGCATTCCTATGATAACCTAAGAAAACTGTTTAACCCATCAAGCATATGTAAGTTGCATTTAATAATGGGGCCAAAAACAACAGAACTTTCATAGACGTTTCTCTCAAAATGCCATCTAAACCAAATTCCCATCAACAACCAAGTATCTGGTGGACTAAGTTACAGTTTTTGAAAATGGAATGTCAAATTAAAGCACATACTGTCATAAGCATTAAAGTATGTCCCGAGATTCTCTTTATGATTGCTAAAACCTGTTAGAAACAAAGCATTTTTTTTAGCCTTGATTTTCCTGGATTCCTCTCTGTCTGTATCTCCTAACTCCTTTTCCAATAAATAACAGTGTTGTCCGCATCCTTGGTAGAAACACATCTCCTCTTTATCTTTTCCTCTAACTAATGGGAACCCTTGTTAGGCCATTTTTATCAGCTTTTGCAACCAGGAAAGATCAACTACTCTTCCCTTCATCTACAGCTTCATTTTCTTCTGAAAAACCCCATTTAAGAACATCATGAAAGACTCATCATCGAATCAACAATAGCGAGTTTGGTAACTTCCTCGACCTAAAACCAGAGTCGAAACCCGAGTGCTTAGATTTTGATCTTTCTTGGTTTAACCCTTCCGATCGTCGGCCTTGCTTTGACGTGATCATTATTGGCACTGACCCTGGTGGTCTCCGGCTCGCCGAGCAAATGTCGCTGTTAGTAGTTTATAATGTTGGTAGCTAAGAATCTTATATTATCTAGAAAAATCAAGCTTATAAGCTTATAAAATAATTAATTTTATTATAATAATTTCAGAATAAAATTAAATTTTAAAAATTATAATTGTTCATGATTAGTTATTTTATAAACATATAACTCTTGTATTGTAAAGTTGTCTTGTAAAATGTGACTATTACAATGCAAACTTATTTGGTGAGAACCCATGCAAACCTTTACTTTATACAAATTCCTCGATTTTCTTACTTAAAAATGGCTTACTTTTTTTATTTGTCTTTTTCTTGATTTTTGGTTGCTTTGCTCTAATTAGACAATGATGAAAATTATAAAATAAGGTAAAACAACATAAAAAATATTTAATACTTGCATTAATAAAAAATTATTTAATAAAAATGAAAAAGAAACTTGATAATTGCTATAAAAAAAAATTATCATTAGAAATGACAGCGATTTGAGATACCCAAATTTGATTAATATTTTATTCAAACTCGATCAAAAATTAATATTTAATATCTAAATTCAATTACTAAATTTAACATATTAAATCATAAATAATAATTTTATTATTATTTTATCCAACTCAAATAACGAAATTTAAAATAAAAAATCAATTTAAAATCAATTTTTATACATATTATTAATGGAATTAAAAAATTAACTCAAAGAAAATAATTAAACTTAAAATCATATTTAGAACCATTACTGAATTAATTTCTTTTGCCAAAAATTAATGAATAATTTAGTAAGTATTATATTAATAATAAATAATGTATAACAAAATATTAAATATTATTATTTAAAAGTTGAGTTGAATAGTACGAGGGTATTTGATATTAAAATATCCATTATCATCTGTAACTGTTATTATTATTTTACTTCAAATCATTCTTTTTGTTTTTTTTTTCAAGCCAGGAGACTTGTCAATTAGGCGGATAGGGTTGATTTCGGGATGGGTCAGTCGGGTCATTTTGGGTTCGAATTATTTCGGATTCGGATCGGTCGGGTTTGACACTTGAGTTTTTTGGGTTCAGATCATTTGGGCTGGTCGGGCTTTTCTGGTTTGAGTCAAGATTGACAGGTCCATCTGATAATCTTGTTGCTAGATTCAATAACTTTCGAGCTATATGTGGTCGTAGAAAGCATTGGTCGTAGAAATCTTGTTGCTAAATTTAATTGGATAATTAAATTAATTTTTAACTTAAAAATGAGTTTGACCCCATTACATGAAAATAATTTTTTTTTTCTTGTAATGTTTTTATCTATACTCATTCTATCATGAAAAAATTAATTTAAAAGGGAGATCAAAACAACTTTTTATTTTTATTTTTATTTCTTTAATATTTTATTTTTTTAATAAATATATTTTGTTATTGGTGCAAGCATAATTTTTTTCAACTCTTTACCTTTTTTTGTAATTCCCATATAAAAAAAAAAAGTTGTTCTCAATGTTCTCATTGAGAAAGTTCTCATTGTAGTTGTCACCCTTGTAAAGACATATTTTTTACATGTAAAGTTATCGTGTAAAACAACACAACTCTTACAAAAGGGTATCTCATTGAAAGATACATATGTTCGTTATTTATATAAAAGATTTTTCTGTTCAGTCATTTTCACTATTCTGCTTGAAGTGTTGAGAGTTTTGTTGTATCTTGGAGGCATATAAAAACCTTAAGAAAAGTGTTTTACACGCCTCAAAGCCATTTTATTTTTCTTAATATTTCTTAACATTATTTTCTTTTCTTGTTTCATTCTTTATTTTTTTCCAACAATCTTAAGGCTTTTATATACAAATTTTACGAAATTTTTTGATCAAGGCTGTGAGTGAAATTTTTTACTCCATGACACAAGGAAAGAAAATAGTAATTACTGCGTACTGTCGGTTATTGCAAAGAGAGGAAAGGAACGGATGACTAAAGGCTTTTAGATCTCCCCTCCTATGTCTCACACTCAGATAAATCCAGATTGGCTAGATAGAGCAAGATCTTGTCCATGTTTAAAATCATGTCTTCGGTTAGTATACAGGTATGCCAATTTATTATTTCTTTTTGGTGCTTGAAATCTTATTTCATATTTATCTTATCATATTATTTGGTGTGAAATTTTATTAATTGAAAATTCCAAGAGTTCCATTAGAATGGTTGCAACATTGTGGCTAGTTTTAATTGTAAAATAAATGGGATTGAATTTTCTTTGTTATTCTTGTAAGTAAGATATCGATGACGATGATAGCATGAGGCATGCAAAGCCTCAAAAGTAGGAAGGCTATCCAATAATTCCTTCCTCATTCATCTTATCAATACATGATTGTTTAAGAACTATGCTTGGGATGGTGGCCATTTGGAGGTTGCTAAGTGGGAAGTTTGTATCACACCACTATCATGTGGGTGAAGATATTTGGTTTGTTATGAGCCATGATATAGTCTCCAACTATGCAGCCCATAAGCGGTAGACATCTCCAAAATTTAGATTAAATTTTTGGTTTTTGTGCATGGGATAAATTCTATAAAGGTTTGAGTTATTCTTGAATTATTTATTGGCCAAACTATTTTATAAGAATAATCCAAATAAATGGCTATCAAAATTGAAATAAATCATAATTTTTGAATGCTAACTCAGTGGCGGCTCCTAACAGGAGCCAGTGGGGCTTGGCCCCCAAAAAACTTGAATTATATATATATATATATATTAAACAATTTTAAATGATTTTTTAAAATTAATATTGTTAATTTTTTATATTTAATTTTATGCATTGTCATTTAAGAATTATTATTTGTCTATATATTATATTAATTAATCATAACTCATAAATTCTTAAAATCAAAAGGTTTTTCACAAAGATTAAATCACATTTGTGTAAATTTAACAAAAACTAAATTAATTTTTTTACTTCTTCAATAAGACTCTAAATCTCCAATTAAGTATCAAATATGTTTTATTTTTTAATTTTTAGCTGACTATAATTTTTTCTTTTCATATAATTTTTCACTTTTAATTTTATCTTAAATCTTTTTCTCTTGTTACCATACAACTTTTCATTAACACAGAAGTCATATTGGAACTATTTTATAAAAGATTGTAATAATATCCTAATTTTTAAACTCAAACTTTGAACTTTATTATTTTAATGGAACATTTTATTTTGCTTGTTTTGATAAAAAATATATTATTTAGCAATTGATATATATATATATATATTTAAAAGAAAATTGTCCATAATTTTAAATAAAATTATTTATTTGATATATTATGTTTCTTTATATATTTTTTATGAATTGATAAAATATATAATTTTGAAAGTGTGTTTATTTTTGTTAGTATATTGCTTGCATATATATTTATATTTAATATAATAAGATAAATTTTATAAAAAAAAATTAAAATTTAGTAATATATTAATTGACACCCTCAAAATCAAATGTCAAGATCCGTCACGGTGCTAACTTATTATGCCTTTGAACTGAATAAGAAAGTAATAATGTGAAATGCAAATAAGTTCAAAGACATATATTTGTATTAAATTCTATTTTGTAAAGCACAAGAATGCCGTGGAATTGGGCACTTTGCCATAAATAATAATAATAATAATAATAATAAAAACATTTAAATGAAACTCAGGTCATCAATTGTCATGATGTATGATAATGTCCGTGGCTAGAGCATGTATTTGCTATTAATGTGTGTAGATTAGATTAAAATGTTGGTTTTGAAAGCCGTAAGTCTTGGAATTGGTAGCTAAATGTGTTAGCTATTGAGAAGTTGCTAAGATTCTTTGCTTGAATGGTACTCTTAACAATATGATTATTTTTATTTGACAAATGTTTGGCTTGATTATGCTACGACGTAGAGTGCAAATGATTGAAATTGTGAATATAATTGAAGCAAGGCAATATATAGTTGTTTATGACTATAAAAAAAAAATGCATTTATATTTAATATATCCACCACCATGTATATTGCATTTGTGAGAAATCTTTAAGTGAGACACTATGAAATCATGATAGATTTCATAATATGCTCTTTCATTTTAAATATGAGATTTGTAAAAGGAAATATGGATAATCGTGGAATATGAAATTAATATTGGAAGGGTACTTTTTGTAATCCTCCATTGGTTAATACTTTCCATATTAATGGCTATCTTAAGTGGCCATGCTTGAGAGACATGAAAATGAGTAAACTCATTAAAAGTTGAATTATTCGGGAAATCATGACTCACAGATTTTGAGAATATGAAAATTAAAATAGTAAGATGAATGCTATTTGATCCATTTTGGTGGTGGAAATGGCTTTGATGTCCATGATGAAAAAAATTCATAGTAATTTCTCCACCATATGAATTGGCATGCAAATCTATAAAAAAAATAGACTATAGGAGCATGAATTTGCTAAAAGAAAAACAATTTCGAGGATGATTGTATTTGATATCATACTTATTGATGTATAGTTAAAATAAAAATTTTGAAACTTTTATAAAAGTAAAGGTCAGGATATAAAATATTTTCTAGTTATCTTTTCACTAAGGATGAATAGTTGGAGGCCCCCTACTAAATATATATATATATATATAGTGAAAAGATAAATAAAAAAGCAAATTGATTAATATATGATATTTTGATAATTGAAATTAGACATTCTTTAATAAAAGAATGAATATGTTACACATGGTGGGGGTGTTTATTTCTTATAAATTATTAAGAAATAAAAAAAATATATATAATACCACCATAGTGTAATAAAAATTTTGTATAATTTTATTATGTTTAAATTATACAAGCTAATAAGTTTAGTACAACTTATTAAAAGAAAACCATTAAGAGATTCTTAAATATTTTAAAAAGACTAAAATGATTTTGTCTATCAATTCAGTTTATTCAATTATACTAGAAGCATAATTGTATTAAAAATGGATAAAAGGTATGGAAATAGAATGGTTCAAAGTTATATTAATGAGTATAAGAGTTGTGGTCACAACCAAAACCAATTATTTCCTACAATTACAAGAATGAGGCAACAATGTCTAGAACATATAATAATATGTAAAATAGAAAGTTTGGATATGTTAGCCTTTGAATTGATTATATTAGAGATTTAATCTCTAATTTGAGGTAATTACCATAAAAGGAAATCGATTCCTATAAATTTGATCAGTAGTACTACGAAGGGAATGAGTTTAAACCTTATTATTAGACACCAATATGGGAACCCAACTTTTAATTAATAACCTCTAATTTTAAAGTTCAATGGGTAAAAAAACAAGTTATTGTTATGTGTCTGTGATGCACAAGTAAAACTCATTTAAAAATTAAAAAAAAAAAAAGAAATTGATTAGAAACTAGTGCGGTCCATTGCGTATAGAAGATGAGTTTTATACTCTTAATGAAGTTTATTATTATTCAAATGTCTAAAGCAATGGGGACATTATAGAAACTCTATCTATATAAACATAAGAAGTGGTGCCACTTCACAAGAAGAATTTGGGTCTCTCTTGTATATGTTTAGTACGAACAAGATATAATGGTGCTAAAATTAAACAACTTCTGACAGAAATATAAATAAATATTATGTGTGGTGTATTTTCAATTCTAATATTAGGAGTTGTGGTTCAATCTGCAGACACCAACAACTTCATTAGAATTCTAACATACATTCGCTAATTGATGGTTCAAATCGAGAGATACCTTCCTGTATGTTTGTTTGTGTGAAAAACTGCAAATTAAATTACCAACATTCTAAACTAGTGGGGGATTGTTACTAGTTTATAATGTTGGTAGGTAACGAATCTTATATTATCTAGAAAAGTCAAGCTTATAAAACAATTAATTTTATATAATAATTTTAGAATAATTAAATTTTGAAAATTATAATTGTTCATGATTAATTGTCTTATAAAGATACAACTCTTGTATTGTAAAGTTGTCTTGTAAAGACATATCTTTTATATGTAAAGTTGTCATGTAAAATAACATAACTCTTACAAAAGGGTATTTCATTGAAAGATACATATATTCGTTATCTATATAAAGGAATTTTCTGTTCAGTTATTTTCACCATTCTGCTTGGAGTGTTGAGGGCTTTGTTGTATCTTGAAATCATATAAAAGTCTTAAGAAAAGTGTTCTACACGCCTCAAAGTCTTTTTATTTTTCTTAATATTTCTTAATATTATTTTCTTTTCTTGTTTTATTCTTTATTTTTTCCAACAGTCCCGCTATGGAATCAAGGTATGCTGTGTTGATCCTTCGCCACTTTCTGCTTGGCCTAAAAATTATGGAGTTTGGGTTGATGAGTCTGAGAGCTTGGGACTCGTAGATTGTTTAGACAAAATATGGCCTATGAATTGTTTGTATATTGATGATCACATGGCCAAGTATTTAAACCGGCCTTCCGGTAGGGTCTCTAGGAAGAAACTTAAGACAAAGTTATTGGAGAATTGCGTCTCGAATTCAGTTAAATTCCATAAAGCTAAGGATTGGGAAGTGAAACATGAGGAGTTTGAGTCGGCTATTGAGTGTGATGATGGTAGCCAGCTTAAGGCACTCTTAATCAGAGTTATCGGTACCATACTGATACCGATTGTATAAGTCGGTACGTATCGTTTTCAAGATAAATCGAAACGATACTAGTGTCGTTCCGTTCCGATTTTGGTACCGGCCTGTACCGGTCGTACCGACCTGTACCGGTCAATACTAGTCCGTACCGGTTGGTACAAGATTTTGATTTTTTTAAATTTTTTTAATTTAAAAATTCACTTATTTGAATGTTTAAATCAATTTCAATATTTTTGTGATATGATATTTTTATTTTTTTTCATAATTATATTTAAAATATATATGTTCATTAAATTAGGTTTTTGGACATAATTAATAATAATTTACTATATATTTTTTAACATTTTAATATTTATTATGTTTAAAAATTTTATATATTAAATATTTAAAATCTATATTTGTATAAAAACATATATATGCATGTAATGGATTTATATTTGCATGTGTATATAATATATATTTTATTAAAAAACTTGAAAATAAACTATACATATAGATATATGAAAAAATATTTAAAAAATGCTGGTAAATCCGAAACGGTACGCCAAAACACACCGATACTGGTACGTACCAGTACCAGAACAAAAACGGTACGCCCACCGGTACGATACTGACTACCTTGCTCTTAATTGTTGATGCTAGTGGTTTTGATAGTAGTTTTATAGAGTATGATAAACCAAGGAACCATGGATATCAGTAGTGATGGATCTTGACATTTAATTTTGAGGGAACTAATTAAAATTGTATTTTTTATTTTTCTTTAAGGTATTCTACGAAAATTTTCTAATATAAAATATATGTAAGTAATATACCAATAAAAAATTAAAATGTCATAAAATATCTAAATTTTAGAGATTCATAAATTTATAAATCTATTATCAATTTAATTTTAATAAAATATCAATAATTGAAAGCATCAAAGATTTAAAACAAGTCAATTTATATAGCATTATAACAAAAATTAAAAAAGAACTATCTCAAATTTTTAATCAAACACAAAAGATTTAAGATTATTCATACGAAGACAAGAATAAATGTACATATATATTTTTAAAATCCTTAACAATAATTTTAGCTTTTTAAAGACAGTTGGGAAGTGGTTATTTGGTTATTCAAATGATTAAAAACAAATTGAAAACGATTACAAAAATATATAATAGAACTAAAATATATAAGAAGAGAAGTTATGTTGAGAAAACTAGAAAGTCAATTTGGTTTTTCTTAAATTTACATGATTGTGACTTTATATTTGTGACAAGTTTATTAATCTTAAGTGTTTATATATAATGACCAGTGAATTCAATAAATAGATAAACAATAATGTTATTTAACTCATTTTGTCAATGCATAAAATTAAGATAAAATTAAAAAATAATAATAATTTTAATTTGGCAGGATCAATTTTAATATATTTAATGTAAATACATATTTATATTAATAGATTGCAAAAAATTTGGGGGGGCCAGGGCACCCCCTGGCTCCCATTACCGTCCGCTATTGGATATATTTTGGCTGAGGTTGATAATTTATGTTGTTCCGACTCTTCATTTTTTTTGAAGTATTCGTGTCTGACACCCATATTCGACGAATATCCGGACATGGATATAAGGATATGATTTTTCAAGGACCCTCCAAATACATAGAAAACTTGAAAAAAATTGAACATACACGTGTCCAACATACATACACCCAAATCCGAGTAACATAGTTGATAATCATCCTTTTGACTTGGATAAGATGGTTCTCATGAATTGGAGAGATTCCCATTTGGGAAATGAACCTAATTTACGATCTAACAATTCAGAAATTCCTATTTTTTTATATGCAATGCCATTTGATTCAAGATTAATATTTCTGGAAGAGACTTCACTGGTTAGTCGGCCGGTGCTGTCTTATATGGAGATTAAGAGAAGAATGGTAGCAAGGCTAAGTCATCTAGGAATTAAAGTTAAGAGAGTGATTGAAGATGAAAAGTGTTTGATCCCAATGGGTGGTCCTCTCCCTAAAATCCCACAAAATATAATGGCTATAGGTGGGATTTCTGGGGTAGTCCATCCTTCAACAGGGTACATGGTGGCTAGGACAATGGCTTTAGCCCCACTTGTGGCTGAAGCTATTGCAGATTGCCTTGGTTCAACCAGAATGATTAGAGGCAAACCACTTTACCATAAAGTATGGCTATGTTGTTCCGATTCTTCATTTTTCTTGAAGTATCCGTGTCTCACACCCATGTCCGATGCATATCCGGATATGGATATGGGATATGATTCTCCAAGGGCCCTCAATATACATGAAAATCTTAGAAAAAATTGAACATACCCGTGTCAAACACTTATCCGCTTCCTACATTCACACCCGAGTCCGAGTAACATAAAAGTATGGAATGGATTGTGGCCAATTGAGAAGAGACATACAAGAGAATATTGTTTTTTTGGCATGGAAACTTTACTGAAGCTTGACTTAATGGGAACCAGTGGTTTCTTTCAAGCTTTCTTTGATTTGGATCCTTATTATTGGCATGGCTTCCTATCTTCAAGGCAGTCTCTCCCTGAACTTGCTGGTTTTAGCTTGTCTTTATTTGGACATGCCTCGAATTCTTCCGGGTTTGACATTGTCTCAAAATGCCCTGTCCCTCTGGTTAGAATGTTGGGAAATCTAGCTCTAGAAACCATTTAGTGATGGATGATTGAACAATGAAAGCAACTTTTTTTCTTTGGGATCTTGATGATTCATGTTTTCTTGCTTTTTTTCTTTTAATGAAGTCAAATTTGTAAGAACCAATGTATTAATCTCATCAGGAAATTCCTGAAGATGCAGCATCAGAATGTGATGACCCTATCAAATGAGATTATTTTGTACAAAAATATCAGCTACTGAGTTGAAGCTTCAATGGCCTTCAGCGTCTTTCTAACCTATGTTATTCGAATTCGGAAGTGAGTATCGGCTATGTGTTCGAGGGGTAGTTTTAATTTTTTTTTTTTTTATATATTTGAAGTATCATACCTTATACTTTATACCATATCCAAATATATGTCAAATATTTCTATTCAATACAAATATTTTAAGAAAAATGAAAAATCTGGGTGTTATAGGTTTTAACCCTCCATGGCAGACCATCTCCGTTATCATGGCCGTATTTGGGATTTTCCTTATTTCAAGCTACTTTGAAACTCAAACGACATATGATATTCATTGGTTGAGCCACTGCTTACTAGAGCTGCTCATGGCCGGGCCGGGTCACGACCCGATTTTTTTTATTTTCTCTGCCCAGGCCCGGCCCTGGGTCGGTCCGGCCCGCCCGTTTAGGTCCGAAACACTGTTTATTGGAATAAAAAAATAAATTTTTTTATTTTTTTATAATTAAAATTTAATAAAATAATATTATTATAATAAAAATTACTGTTCTGGGCCGGGCCGGCTCGGAACACAAAATATCCTGCCCAGACCCGACCCGATACGGGCCGGGCGGGCTGCCCGGCCCGTGAGCAGGTCTGCTTACAGCAATGCCCATATCGAATTTGATGGATTCCATTATTGGAATCTAGATAATTGAAGCAAATGTAATAAAAATAATTGTAATTAATGACTTAATTTTTTTTTTCTCAATTACTTTAAGATTTTCTACTTGAAATGTTGAAAAATTAAGCTTCAACTATATATATATATATATATATATATATATATATAAGAGTTAATGTTTTAGCACATCAAATATAACATGACATGAATTTATTCAAAGATTTAACATACTAATAAAAGAACATTCACTTGAATCGTATACAATTTATTAAAAATAATTATTTTAATTTTAGTTCATTGACTATAGTATACCACATGTTCTTTAATTATTTTTGAGTTATATATAAATATCTTTAATCTGAATAAATAAATAAATTAAATAATTTTAATGCTAATTACTATTATTTATTGTATTGTATATATAAAAATATTAAAAAATTATTAGATTCTATAAGTAGAATTAACAAGATAATAGATATTTTTAAAATATAATAAAAATAAATTAAAAAAGAACATATAATAATTTTTTAATTCGTATTTAAAATTAAAAAAAATTAACCTCAATATATTAAAAATGAATTATGTTTAAAAATTAAAATTGCTATACTTTTTAAAAAACTTTATTAGAAAATAAAAAGAAAGTAACAAAAGAAAATAAAATAAAGAAGTTCATAAAACAAATCTGGAAAGGAAACTACCTGACCACTTGCAGAGAGAGCAGTCTACTTTTCTTTTTCAATTACTCAATTTCCATTTTATTTTTAAAATTTGGAAATAGGGTTTTTGACTCCAAAATTCAATGAGACCAATTCGTCTTCCGGAACCTCCCAGCCCCACCATGGGGATGCCGAAGATCTTCGAAGGCGGCGCATACAGCGTAACCAGACGTGCAGTTTGTCACCGGAAACGGCTGCCCTGGATCCGAAAACCAGAGTATCGGGTTGGTCCGAGCTCTCGGATTATCCGAAAAGCATGTTCTTTATGTAAGTCCAATTCAACCACATCTAAAATAAAATCATTTTTTTTACTGAATATATCTTTTATGCTGTATTAAATTCTAGTTACTTTCTATTAATTACTGTAAATTTTTCAAATGATTGCTGGAAAAATATTTGCTTTTATGTTGATTATTAGTCTTAATCTCAAAATTATTGCTGTATGATTAATTGATTGTCATTGTACTGAGATACGCAGCGAGTTACGAGGCCTGGAGGAGGATAAATGAGTGGGCTTCATTGGCTCCCAATTAGTCTTCACAAAAAGTTTGATTATCTCATCCGGCTGATTCGAATTTACTGCAGAGGAGAGAAACTTGTGCCTTTACCTTTAGAAAATGGTGGTGGTAGTGTTGGCTTGGCATCTGTTTTAGAAGCTGATGTTAAGCAGATCGTAACCATGGCACGGCAGACTTATGAAAAGTATTCTTTTTCAACATTTAGCTATTGAAATTTCTTCTATTTATCTAGTTGGATTTAAATAGCGGTCCCAACGTGACATTGTGGCCGTTATTTTGCGGTTTTGGCTCCTTCCGTTGCTGATATTCACATTCGATATTTACCGCAATTAACCGCAGTAGCATTCATTACGTTCGCCACCGCGATAAAAGCGACGCGTCGGCAACCGCAATCTAAATCCCTAAACATATGCCTGCATTTCATTTCTTTGAATGATATTGCAATAGTTCTTGTTTTTAAATAGCATAGTCACACTTTAAAGCCGTTGGATCACATAAAGGTTTAGGATACCTTATTATGTTTTGGATGGATGAATGAATGTCGCGGGACCTGAATTCACACCCTAATGATAACGAATAGTGGTATTTTATCATTTTCTTGATAATTTAAATTCATGTTTAACTAATTAAAGAATAAAATTTGGCATCTTTTGTTGGATTATTTCGTTTGGGTACTTATCGAAATGATTTGATTAATTTTCAGGGATGGTCCTTTGTTGGTTGTTGCATCTGGCAGAGACACCATTTCTATTGCAAGTTCATTAAACCGTTTAGCCTCTGAGAATGTTTTTGTCATTCAGGTATGTAATGGATCTTAACTTTGTTTCAACTTACACATTCTGTATTTCATCCTTCCAATCATGCACCTCCTTTATTTTTATTATGGTTATGCCAAAATAGAAATAAAAAATTCTGCCTGCTTCGTTATGGTGATATAGTCAATAGGCTTTTTAGAATGAACTTAGAATGAGCTTACTAGAAATAATGAAGATTGAAAATTGCATTATTGAAAAGACTAGTGCTTAAGAAACTTCTATCCTATGTTTTATTGTTGAAAAAGCCACTTTAAGTTTTTATTTGTAAAGTTCTCTCTCTCATCTTGTATCTATTTAGTATTTACTACCTCTCTCTCTCTCTCTCTCTCTCTCTCTTGTGCTTGTGCCATCCTTAGTTGCTTTCGAGCCTAACATCAGTTAAATCTTTGGTTAGATATTGTGATTAAACTCTTTTTGGCATGTTTCCAGAGTATGATAACATTATTCAGTTGTATATCTAAATATCAGTTTTTGCAATTTCTTTAAATTGCAGATACAACACCCTAGGTTATGTTGGATATCAATATATTATTTGGTGTATAAATACGAAATACGTATTCTAATACGTAGGTTGTCGTAAATAAATACACGGTGCATAATTTATGTACACAATTGATATCATGTTTGAATGAGAAATTAATCTCTTTATACCCACTTGAAGAGGAAGAAAGTTGGTTGATGTTAGTGATTGGTGTGGAACCCCACATAGGATGAACAAAGGCATAAGCTTGTGGTATTTATAAGCCTTGTTTCCATGTAGGGTTGGGCCTCAAGGGGCACCCAAGTTTTGTGGTGGATGAAGACCTACACAACTTGAGCTGGACCACACGCGCGCCGCCGAGCCGGGCTAGGTCGGGTTGGGTTTGGGCAGTAATTAATTTTTTTTACTGCCCAACCGATATTTTTATTCAGTCCAAACCGAACCGGTTCAGTATTCTCCAACCAAGAGACTTGTCTGTTTAAGAAGTATCTTTTCGGATCGAACCTTTTTGTTTGTTAAAAGTTTTGTCTGTTCGGTTTAAACTAAGAACCTTTTTATTTTCAAAAGCTGCCTGTTTGGCCGAACAGGTTTTGTTCCAAATGATGTGTCCGTTCCGAAAAGTCATCTGTTTTTCTATATAAACCTGAGCAGTGCTTGTCTTTTAAAGGACCGAAAATTTCTCCTAATTTTTATATACTGCTCTTGTCTTTTCCTGTGTCTTCTGTGAGAGAGACCGACATTTTTCTGGTTCGCCGTGTTGCTAAAAGTGTGCTCTTGATTGCAACGTAATCGAGGAGACCTGGGAGACGAATTGCGACATACTGTTAGCACCTGAGAGACAGGCAATAATCGTCTTAAGGTCAAAGGTCCAACCTTGACTCGATTATCCTTTTTCTGTATTCGAATTAACCTTTAGTAGTAATGAAATTTTGCTAATTGCTTACAAGATTGCCAACAATCTTAAGACGATTATTTGTTTTATTTCATTACTGTTTCTTTAGTAATATTTTTTGGTTAATATTACTACTGTTGTTAGTTTTGCTTTTAACGCTACTGTATGTTAGAATATTTTTACTGTATGTTAGAATATTTTTATATGCTTACAGTATATTGTTTGTTGCATATATTGTTTTGATATATATATATATATATAACTGTTGATCTGTGGGGCTTAGAATTCTTTTTGGTGTTTACCGAATAAAAAAAAAAAAGAAAAGATTTTGACTCCTTGGGCTATATGTCGTATGTTGGTTGTTTCTATCTTGTTGATTCTTTCCTTTGAACACTTCCGTTGTCCTTTCAAAGGTCAAACGGTTAAATGCTCAAAAGGACACCATGCAACATGGTCGTTCATTGTTGTTTTTTACAAGCAAAATTAGGAAACGTTTCAAGAGGAATTGTTTCAGATAGTTTACTCACGAGAGAAAAAAAAAAAAAAAAACCAATGAACAGACCAATGGGAACTGCAATTCCTAAGCCAACGATTCAAGATACCAATAAAAGTTGGCTTATATTATATACATTGTGATTATATATGCTGCGAATGATGTTATGTTTTACTTTTATAATATATATATATACTGGGTTGTTTCTTACTTTTTGTTTTGTTATAATATTTTATATATTATATTTATATTACTAACAAAGCAGTAAGAATGTTGTGTATATATTATATTTGCTTTTTATAAGTTGTGGCCGATCAAAAAGACGGATATAGTTAAAAGGTTATATTTCTAAGCATTGTGATGATTCGGTCATGAGATAACAAATATCTAGAGCTGTCGCTTCATACAAGGGTAAAAGGTTTTGTTATTTCTTATTGACTGGTAACTTATACGTTTTATATATATATATATATATATTGTTTTATATATATAACTTTTGCAGCATTTTTGTTATTATTTATAAAATTGCTACAGCTTTGGAATATATATATATATATATATATATATATATATATATATAACCGAAACCCTTTAAAAGGGTATGACTTTGTTAAGGTTGTAATGCCATTGTGAGATTTTGTTAAACTGGTTTCGGTGATAAACAAAAGAGAGCCGCCGCTTCATAAAAGGTGTGAGGTTTTGTTTTTAAATTCGGTAAAATATTTTACTTTCTATTTATTTAGATTGCTTTATATTATTACTTTATTATATATGCGAAACTTATATATATTTGTTATATATATATATATTTGTTGATTGGTAGCATATATATTTATTGATTGGCAGCATATATATGTGATTGTAATATATATATATTTGAGATATATATAGTTGATCCTGTTATTTTTAAATAACAGATGACAAAACGGTCTACCGTAAATGTAAATGCGCCTGTAGCGCCAATGCCACTACATGTTACACATGGTGAGAGACCCAAGAAGTTCAGTGGTCTGGACATTAACGTTGACAGCAAAATAATGTTGTTCTATTTAACCACTCTGAACCTAGCCCGATTCTTACGGGAGGAGGCCCCGATTCCCAAAGAGGGAGAGACCGATTCTACGGTTGTAGCCTCGGTGGAAGTATGGAAGCATTCTGACTTCCTATGCAAGAACTATATCCTCAATGGATTGGACAACACGTTATACAACGTGTATAGTCCAATCAAAACAGCAAGAGAGAGCTGTAGGAATCCAATCCTTAGAGAAAAAAAAAAATACAGAACCGAAGATGTCGGCACAAAAAAAAAAAATTGTGGTTGGCTGGTTTCTGAATTTCAAAATGATGGACTCGAAAATCGTGATTAGTCAAGTCCAAGAATATCAGTTGATCCTCCATGCAATTGATGCTGAAGGAATGATTCTTAGTGAATCATTTGAAACAGCGACTTTGATAGAAAAACTACCACCTTTATGGAAAGATTTCAAGAACTATCTAAAGCACAAGAGAAAGGAGATGACTTTAGAGGATTTTATTATTTGGTTAAGAATCGAGGAGGATAACCGTGGTTCAGAAAAGATGGTTAAAGCTCATACCATGGAAGCCAAGGCAAATGTTGTAGAACATTTGCACAAGACCAACAAGAGAAAATTTGTTGGTTCTAGTTCTTCCGAAGCTAATAAGGGAACGAATTTCAAGAAGTTCATGGAAACTTGTTTCGTATGTGCAAAGCCCGGTCATCGAGCAAAGGACTACCGTCATAACAAGAAAAGAGCTCAAGCCAACTTAGTTGATGATAATGAGATTGAGCTCGCTGTTGCAGTATCACAAGTGAACATGGTAGAAAACCCTAAGACATGGTGGGTTTATACTGATGTCACTTGTCACATTTGTTCTGATAGAAAGAGTTTCTCCGAGTATAAAGAAACAAATATTTATGAGAAACTCTTTGGTACGAGGCCATGAATAAGGTGGTGCTCAAGATGACATCAGCTAAAGAACTAACTTTGAACAATGTGGTTCATGTTCCTGAAATTCGTAAGAATTTGGTTTCCGGCTCTTTGTTGAGCAAGAACGGGTTTAGACTCATATTTTGAGTCTAATACATTTGTACTCACTAAATGTGGCATATTCATGGGTAGAGGATATCTATATGATGCGTTTTTCAAGCTCATTGTAATGGCTGTTATGCCAAAGAAAAAGAATAATATTTAAATTATTTCTTCTGGTTATTTGGTGGTGTCCTCTAATTATGGCAGGGTAGATTAGGTCATGTGTGGGACAAGACCTTGCAGAGAACCAACAATTTGGATTTGGATTTGCTTCCGCAAATTGTTATTGATAAAAATCACAAATGGGAAATTTGTGTGGAATCCAAATTGGCTAAGGCTCCTTTCTATTCGGTAGAAAGAAGTAGTAAACCTCTAGATTCAATTCACACTGATATATGTGACTTAAAGTTTGTGCAAACTAGAGGTAGTAAAAAGATACTGTTATGTCTATTTGCTAAGAAGCAAAGACGAGGCCTTGGAAGTTTTTTAAACTCTTTAAAAATTAAGGCCGAAAATCAACTAAGCAAGAAAATAAGGAGTGATAGGGATGGTAAATATGATTCAATATTTTATGAATTTTATTTAAAATATGGAATCAACATTCAAACCAGTTCTCCTTATTCACCTCAACAATAAAATTTTGCGAAATGCAAGAACCGAACGTTGAAAGAAATGATGAATGCTTTGTTGATTAGTTCAGGGTTACCTCAGAACTTGTGGGGGGAAGCTATTTTAATAGCTCTTTACTTTTTAAATAAATATACCCCACAAGAAATAAGACAAGACACCGTATGAATTATGGAAGGGTTAAGGACCATCCTATAAATACACGAAAGTGTGGGGGTGTCTTGCGAGGGTATCAGTTTCTCCGGCTTAAAAGGTTATAATAGGACCTAAAACTATGTTTGGTGCCTCATTCGAAGGGATCATGACCCAGTCCTTGAGGGCAAGAGAAGGACATGTGAGAATATGTCAACTTTATGCAACAAGGGTACTTCGGTATGATCTTGGCATCAATGAGGGTATCGACATAGTAAGTGGGGAAGAGTTTCATGGTATGGTATCGGCATTCCTTGGTGCTACCATGACTACCTCGTTGTGAAGCGGAGGATGAGACTTTGTCCATGGGATCGGTGATACCTGATGGTGCCAAGAGTGGCACGGACCCTGAAAGTAAACCATTAGGTTGTAAATGAATGTAAAGACCTAACGAACTCAGTTAGCAAACTGAGTAGATTTACAAGTATTCCTGGAAAGGATACTGGAGGGCCATTGTGGGGGTACTTAGATATTTAAGATACACCTCAAGTTATGGACTGCACTATACAAGATATCCAGATGCAAAATGGATATTCAATACAAAAGATTTCAAATCCACTAACGGATTTATCTTTATTATTGGAGAAGCTGCAGTGTTTTGAAAATCTTCTAAACAAACATGAATAGCCAGATTTACCATGGTATCTGAAGTTATAGCTTTAGATAAAGCTGAAGAAGAAGCGGAATGGCTTTGAAAATTTAGAAGATATTCCAAGATGGCTGAAACCTGTGCCTGCAATTTGTATACATTGTGATAACCAATATGCAATTGGTAGGGCAAAAGTTGTTTGTATAACGGTAAATCTCGACACATTCGTCGAAGACATAATACCGTTAGACAGTTGCTCTCAAATGAAATTATCATTGTTGATTTTGAAAAATCAAAAGATAATGAAGCGCGCTTACCAAATGTTTTAACAAGAGAGCAAGTATATCATCGAGGGGAATGGGTCTTAAGCCTATAAATTAAAGTTACATAGTGGAAACCCAACCTAGCTGACTGGAGATCCCAAGATCTAGGTTCAAAAGGGACAACTAAATTATGTAACTGTGTGTAAGCACTAAAAGAGTTAAACACTCTTATCCATTCCTATGATGATTTAGTGCTGCCTGCAAGGTAGGATAAGCTATGCTTTTAATGATTCTTATAGCTTGATAAATAATCAAGTGGGGTATTGCAGGATACTCTTAATGAGCAATCACCTATTATGAGTAAGAAACGTGGCCACTTCTATGAGAATTGATCAGGCTAAATTCTCTAGAGTACTCATAAGAAACCAGGCAGTGTCCGAGGCCAAAATGGACACAATCGTGAGAACCGAAGATGTTCGAAGGGGAATTGTGTGATATCTATTGTCTTGGTTTACACAAAAGGCTGAATAGTTCAAGACATCATGTTCACTAGTTAGCCGAGTAAATCCGATAGTTATTCACTATGGAAGGTTCAAAGCCAAAAGCTACCTATCTTGATGCAATAACTCTTCAAGGTTTAACTCTCTCATATTCCGAGTCAGTTCGTCGTTTTAATCAGACAATTTCCATTCATGTGGGGGATTGTTGGATATCAATATATTATTTGGTGTATAAATACGAAATACGTATTCTAATACGTAGGTTGTCGTAAATAAATACACGGTGCATAATTTATGTACACAATTGATATCATGTTTGAATGAGAAATTAATCTCTTTATACCCACTTGAAGAGGAAGAAAGTTGGTTGATGTTAGTGATTGGTGTGGAACCCCACATAGGATGAACAAAGGCATAAGCTTGTGGTATTTATAAGCCTTGTTTCCATGTAGGGTTGGGCCTCAAGGGGCACCCAAGTTTTGTGGTGGATGAAGACCTACACAACTTGAGCTGGACCACACGCGCGCCGCCGAGCCGGGCTAGGTCGGGTTGGGTTTGGGCAGTAATTAATTTTTTTACTGCCCAACCGATATTTTTATTCAGTCCAAACCGAACCGGTTCAGTATTCTCCAACCAAGAGACTTGTCTGTTTAAGAAGTATCTTTTCGGATCGAACCTTTTTGTTTGTTAAAAGTTTTGTCTGTTCGGTTTAAACTAAGAACCTTTTTATTTTCAAAAGCTGCCTGTTTGGCCGAACAGGTTTTGTTTCAAATGATGTGTCCGTTCCGAAAAGTCATATGTTTTTCTATATAAACCTGAGCAGTGCTTGTCTTTTAAAGGACCGAAAATTTCTCCTAATTTTTATATACTGCTCTTGTCTTTTCCTGTGTCTTCTGTGAGAGAGACCGACATTTTTCTGGTTCGCCGTGTTGCTAAAAGTGTGCTCTTGATTGCAACGTAATCGAGGAGACCTGGGAGACGAATTGCGACATACTGTTAGCACCTGAGAGACAGGCAATAATCGTCTTAAGGTCAAAGGTCCAACCTTGACTCGATTATCCTTTTTCTGTATTCGAATTAACCTTTAGTAGTAATGAAATTTTGCTAATTGTTTACAAGATTGCCAACAGGTTACAATTGAATATGTTTGATTTGGTGATCACCTCTCGTCATGACTTCTATTCTTTAACCCCTCAAGCACAAGAGCAGGTTCCTCGGTTTCTTCACAGGTGGATTACTCCACGTGAACCTCCTGGTAGGCATGTGGTATGTACTGTGAGTCTATATTACTAAATTTTAGTTGGTTGATATTAGGAACCCTAGCTTTGGTTAAATTACTAGTTTATGTCTATTACTGAAGGTAGGCTTGTTTTCAACTTTTTACATCAGGTACTCACATTGGGAGCTCTACATCAAATTGATTCCGCCACACTCTGCAGTGCGCTGCTGCATGGCATGATGAGTTTGCACCTCTGCCAAAGCCCTTACTGGTGGTTAACATTGGCTGGCCCACAAGTAATTTTTTGTCTTGCTTTATGACTAATGTTTTATATTGCCCACAGGGATTCGCTCTTGATTACTGATGTCATGTCTGCCTGCCAATATGCTCGGAGCTTGTTATTCTATCTTATGGATATGGACAATGGGTTTGTGTGTATATATCGTATGCATATTATATTGACAACTCTTATTGTTATTTAGGGATTTTTAGCCTTTGTGGTTGCCACCCACTTAACAAATAATGAATCCTTTGCTGTCAAACTTGGTCTTTCATCCTCATTTTTTTGCTTATATATATATATATATATATTATGTAAACAATTCCATGCTGAATATTTTATAAGGTTGTAATACTTCATAAACTTTCCCTAGGATGTAGCATTTTTTAATCTTGATAAAGGAATGACTTGGAGCAGGGCCTCTTTTCTTTCTCTTAACCTCCAATAACTATCTGAAAACCCAGTTCACACAGTTCTTCCTGTTCCAATCTCAATACAATGGTATTTCAGCTTTCGAGTAAGTTTTTCATGTGACAATCTTTGGAAAAAACAAAAAAAAAACTACTTTTCAATCAACACTACTTATCTCCATTGCTTAATTAAACAGGTTTTTTGTGATAGAAAATGCAATAGTTGCCGGATATCTTCTCCGATCTCCTTACCATTCTCCATAATCTTCATAATTCGTCCTTATGCAACAATGCCAAAGCTTTCTTTTCATTTTTGATACAGTAAAATGAATTTAACAAAATCTTATAAATAACCATTAATTAGATTCATTTAATTAATCTTTAATATGTGCTCATAGATATATACCTACCTAACCTTGTTTATTGCTTCATAAGTTTATTAGATTCTTTTTATAAGTCAAATATGTACTTTTAATTCTTATATTATAAAATTTTCTATTTTATATCTTTTTAAACATTACCCAAAATTTTAATCAAAATAAAATAATTATCTATACTATATATAATGTGACTGATTGAGTTGATGTCACAAATTAAGTGATATTAATTCAGTTAAAAAAAAATCAACTTTAAATTATAATAATAAAATAAAATTAAAAGTATTTAGATTTTTTAATTTTAAAAAATAATTACACACTAAAAGCTACTCATATTTTTTAATATATCTTATTTTTTTTAAAACAAGAATTACTCACTTATATTTTTAATTTATTATATTTTTAAAATATAATATTTTTTCACTCACTTTTATGGGCATGATAAATTCTAATAGAATAAAATGACTTAATTTATTTTTAAAAATATTTTTTTAGCACAATTTTGAAAACTATTATTTTATAGTACAACAAGAAACAAACAAAACAGTTGAGTTTCACTTTCACACAAGTAGATCCAGTCTGAAAGCTGAAAAAACAAGTACTAACCTTACACCCAATCATCACTCGCCACATCATTAGCCAACTCGCCACGTGTCTGATTTCGGCGACCAGCCAGCCGTCGTCCACGTCATCTATCTCTCCCAACGCAAACGGTGGTCTTCCCACCCTTGGTTAAAAAGCGGCCTCCCATTTTCTCCATTTTTTCCCTGTTAAAAAGAGACTCTCTCTCTATGAAACGAAAGGAAAAATAAATAAATAAATATTTTCTTTTCTTTGTTTGCTTTATTTTTCTCTCTCTAAGTACTCGCCTTTGCCTTCTTTGCTTTTGGCTTTGCCTTTCTTCAAAAACCCTAACAGAGAAATAAATATCCATCTTTTACTTTGTTTTTATTTCTTATTTTGCAGATCTCAACTGGGTTTCCAAAGCCTCTCTCTCTTTCTCTACAAGTGAGTTTTTCTTTTTTAACTCTTATTGAGTCAAAGTTTTGGATTTTTTTTGGAATATTATGTTTAATTTCGGTTTTGGTTTTGGGATCTTTCTTGATCTTTTGTTGGGGATTGGTTCTTTGGGGTTTTTGGGATTTGCTTTATTTTTTTTTTTTTTGGAGTTTATTTTTTTAGTTACCCTTTTGCTTTCTTGGTTGGTTGCTAAGAAATGGTAGGAAAATAAAAGACGACGTGTTGATTTTCTTACGGGAAGTCAAGTTAGTTAATGGGGTTCATTTTACTGAATATTTTTTTTTCTTTATCCTTTAATTATATATGATAAGAGAGGGGTTTTGGGTTCATAAGATAATCTTTAGAAATTTCCTACCTTTTCTTGGAAATCAAACAACGTTTTTGGCAGATAAAGTTTTCACTTTTGGTTGATTTTTTTTTATTTTTAAATACAGTGAATAAAAATTTACAAAATAAAATTGATGAGAGTTTCGATCATGATCAATTGATTCAATCATTAAATCAATTAAAAATAATTTTAATATTAAATAAATATTTAATAAAAATATATATTAGTTTGATAATATAATCTTTAATATATAATTAAAAGATTAAAATTTAAATCTCATCATTCAAAAAATAAATAAATAAAAAAACTCAAAACTGATTTTTTATCGATTCATGGAATGATCAACTTCTATCAAATTGAATAAGCTTTCAATTTTCGATTAAATCGATCCAATCGATCAATCCAATTTAATATCTTCAATACTATATAATTTAGAGCTGCTCATGGGCCGGGCCGCGGCCCGGTTTTTTTTTTTATTTTCTCTGCCCAGGCTTGGCCCTGGGTCGGCCCGACCCGTCCGTTTAGGCCCGAAACACTGTTCATTGGAATAAAAAAATAATTTTATTTATTTATATTTATTTTATAATTAAAATTAAATAAAATAATATTATTATAATAAAAATTACTGTTCCGGGTCGAGCCGGCCCGGGACACAAAATATCCTGCCCAGGCCCGGCCCAATACGGGCCGGGCCTGCAGGGCCGGGCGGGGTGCCCGGCCCGTGAGCAGGTCTAATATTATTGTCAAGACATATTTAAGACATAGTTATATTCTCCACGTTTTTCTACTACATATATCAACTTTAGAAGGAAAATTAAATAAAAAACTTTTTTATCGATTTGATCAACTTCTTTATTATTTATTAAATTGAATAAGCTTTCGATTCTCGATTAAAGGTCAATTTGGATGGACGGTAAGATTGACTTTTGTGAGATTAAAAACATCGGTGAAGGTGAGATTAATTACTGTAACGATGAAATTAAAATCAGCGATGGATATATGTTTGGATGCAAAAGCAGCGGTGACGGTGATGTGAATTATAGTGAGAAGAGAAAATGACTAATAAGGATATTAGATGAAAATATGTATATATATATATATAATAAATTTTTTAGTTTATTTGATATTTATAAAATTAATAAATAATTAAACCTATATTTATGTCAAATAATAATTTTATTAATAAAAGTTACAAAAATATATCAAATAATATTTTCTTATTTATTTTTTATTATTCATATAATTATTTAATTTCATTTAATTCTTATTAATTTTATAATAATAAAATTTATATATTTATTATATCATTATATAAAAATAAAATATATATTTATTACATAATAATTAAATTTATTATATATTTATCATACAAAAAATAAAATAAAAAATATAAAAGTTAAAATTGTAAAAGGCCCTCCCATTGGAGGACTTTTCTTCCACTTGAGCATTCATGCTTTAGTGGAAAAAAAAAGGGACTGGTACTGTCCCTTTTACCCAAACATTAATTATGGTGCGGTTGGGGCAAAAAAATGCCCCAATTGCATTGAACTGGACTCCTTTTGAATCCAAATAAAGCCTAAATCGATCAAACCGACCAATCCAATTCAATATTTTCAACACTATATAATTGTCAACTGTCAAGGCATATTTAAGACATGGCTATATTCTCCACGTTTCCCTACTACATATATCAACTATAGAAGGAAAATCAGTTATTCCTTTCATCTCACTCTAATTAGTAATTACTAGGGATGACAACGGGTTAGATATTTGCCTTTTTTTGTAATATCCGAATTCGCAAAACTGCTTTAAAATTCGAATCCGTTTATTATCCGCATTAAATTCGAATCTTATTATTCGAATTAAAATAACATTATCCGTCGGATATCCAAACCCGTTAAATATCCAAAATCAATAAGTAAAAAAACTTAAATAAAAATATAAAATCAAATAATATTTAATTTTAAATTCAAATAAAAAGATAATGGATTCGGATATCCGAATTCGAATTTGCAAAAGTAAGCGGATTCAGATATCCGAATCCGTTATCCGCATAAGTAATGCGGATTCAGATAATGTATATTCGAGGTTTCATATCTACATCCTCTCCGAGTCCGCAATATCCGAATCCGCAAAAAAACAGATCGGATGATTACAAATATTCGAATCTGCACTATCCATTGCCATTCCTAGTAATTACTCCTCAATTGCTTTTTGTATTTTTAATTTGTTTATCTCTTTTTCACATTGAAAATTCTTCATTACATTAACTTCACATCTAATAAAAAAAATTGACATAAAAGAAAAAAATTATTTATTATGACATTTTTTATTTATATGTTAAAAATTCACAAAATATTGCAGTATCTGTTACAAGATTATTTTATACAAAACTAGTTCTTTTAACCTATGCGATGCATGAGATTTTTTTTATTATAATAATAGTAAATGTTAAAATTTTTGGAAAAATCGAATTAACTCTAATATATGCACCTGTATTTTCAAGAAATTATATCTTGTTTTTTTAATTTGACTATAATCTGGAACTACATTAAAAAAAAAAAAAGTGACTTAGAAAAAAGGAATCATATAAAATAGCATTATCAAGTTAAATTTTAGAATATCTATAGCGCATTCAAACAAGTGATATTCTTATATCTTTCATGGCAAAAGAGATTCCATCTCTTGCTTCTAGTTTTGAGAAATGAGTTTTTCCTTCTTTCTGTTTTCATTATGAAAAAATAAAAATAAAATATAATTTAAATTCAAATACACTAAAATTACTCAATAGAACAAAAAAAAAAACTCAAAATTATCATCTCTAAAATTTATGAGGAAGAGGGAGAGAAAGTATAACTTTGAAAATAAAATTTGTCTGTTTAAATATTAAAAAAAATAAAAATAAATAATGGACTTGTAAGTTTTAACTATATCTCTATCTTTTTTTTTTTTTTAAATCTGGGTGAAATATGAGGATTTTGTTTGTTATTCTCTGTTAGGATAATTCCTAGATAAGCATGATTTTTTTGTAGTTATTTAATTTAATTTAATTTTGATTTTAAATAGATAATTTTATCTATGTAATTATTTAAATATAAATTAATTGAAATAAATATTGATTTATTAATTAGAAGCATTACCAATTTAATAAAAAAATTAAAAAGACCGAATTCTTTTTAATCTATATATATAGATATATATATATATATAAATTAAGTTAAAGGCAAAAATTCGGTTTTTAAGAAGGTTGTATTATTTAATATATAATATTACTTATAGTTATAACTGATTAATTTATATTTATATGTAAATAAGTTTTATTGAATTCAAAACTTTTCGATTTTATTGTTGAGATAAAGAAATAACATTAATATTATTTTTAAATAACATATATAATAAGTGATATGAGCCACGAGTGTTTTTAGATTTTTAAAAAAAATAAAAATAAATAAATGCTAAAGGATTAAAAAAAATTAATTTGGAAAGATAAAAAGCATATTTAAGATTTTTGAATTAAAAAAATATCTCTATTAATTTGGATTATAATTTTTAACTTTTAACTTTCAAATTTCAAATTTTTTATTTTCTCTAAATTTTTAAATTGTATAATTTTATTTATTATCCTACGTGTCAAAACTATAAGGTATCCACATATGCGTCCATGTCAGTTGACCTTGCCATATTGATTGGAAATAAATAATAAATAAACTTTTATCATTTTGGGAATAAATTTTACACACACATGTATTTTGGGTACATATAATAAAAAATATAAATTAAAAATTTGTACTCAAAATATACAAGCACACACAAATATAAATTATTTTTTACACACTTGTGAATTAAAAACTATAAACACGTGTCAAAACAAATGCCATTTTATACACGCAAATAAAAAACACGTGTATAAATATACTAATGAAATTTAAATGCACACCAATTTTTTTTTTTCCTAAGGAATTATTCCTCGTGAGGTATAGATTTGAACTACAGCTTAAAAGTTACTTTTGTCCCTCAATACTATCCAAATATGATTGGAATTTTTAAAAACAAAAGTTAATATTTGTTATCCATTTTGACATACGGCAGCTCAAATTTATATTTTAAGCTTTGTTACCGTATTCTATTCAAATGGATTATTGAAATAAGTACTAAAAAAAAATTTGACATATCTTCATTATTATGATTGTGATCAAAATACTAAAAAAAAATAAGAATATTATTGTTTTTTAAGAAGAAAAATATACACATAGTTGAATAAAGAATTAGATCGTAAAAATAATATTCACATACCTTCGCTTCTGCATCAAAGTTTTAAAAAAATGTGAAAAAAAGTTAATAAATGTGTTTCAAAAGAAAAAATAAATTGAAAACAATTTTTTTTTTTTTTTTATAAAAGCAAAATCATAAAAGTAATAGTATACGTACCTTTTAAAAAAAAATTCAAATTAAATAAAAAAAATATGCACCTCATACTATTTATAGGCTTATGGGATTATAATTAGGGTGTCTAGATAATTTTCAAATTGATAAACATCTTTTGAATTCAAGAATAATATAATAAGTGATATTTGTGTTTTTAAATTTCAAACAAGTTAAAATTTAAAGAATTATAAGAAAAATTATGAAGGTAAAAAAAAAAATCTTTTTGAGAAATTTAAATATAAAAAGAAATATCTTTAGATAACTAATGAAATTTGAATCAAATAAGATTAATTTTTTAAGTTTTAAATTTTTATTACATTTTAATCTATTTGAATTTTTTAAGTATATATTTGACTTTTTGGATAGATTTCAATCTTGAATTTAAATATTTATTAAGTAGAGTAATTTAATAATCAATATATTTTAATTATTATCCTACGTGTCATCAAGAGAAGATGTCCACGTAGGCGTCCATGTCAACACATACTTGCCTAGTCAGCATGTATCTTATTATATTATATATACTAGTTTGTGACTCATGCGATGCATGAATTGATTTTATTTATTTATTTATATAAAATATATTATAATTTTATTTTTATATATATGATTTATTATATTATTTATACATATATAAGAAAAGAAAATTATGAATTTATTAAAATTTTAACTTTGGGTTTGAGAATCATGGGTATGATATATTTCTTGCATGAAAAAAATATTTTAAAATGTATTGAGTAATAACTGAAACAAAATTAAATTTTATATTAATAAAAATTATTTATCATTTCAAATTTTATTCAAAATGCTTTTTTAATAAATCATCTGAAGGACTTTATTCAATATTTTAATGAGGTTATCATTTAAAAATTTAATTGATTTAATAATAATCATTTATCTTCAAATGATTTATAATATTGAAAAGTTTATTTTATTCAAATATATAGCTAATAAAATAATTATTTTATTTGTTGATGATTATTTTTTATTATAAAATAAAGAGTAATTTATTAGTTATTACTTTAATTAGAGCATATACTTATTAGAGGAAAGAATTAAAAAAGAAGAAGATAAATACGTTTTTATATAAGCATTGAAAAAATAAGGAGATGTGTGCCAAAATATTAAAAAAATTATAAAGTAATATATTTATATATATACCTTTGAAAGAAAAAGTATAAAATGAAAAAAAGAAAACAAAAATTGGTGCAATACATTATATTTATAAACTCGAAATCGTATGTAAATAATTACACAATACCATCGTATATAAAACAGAAAGTAATACTTCATAATATATTATATAAATTTTTTTTATAAAAATTATAATTAAATTAATGGAAATAAAAAGGATATGGATGATTTTAAATCGTACCTAGGATAATTCGTTAAATGCATGATTTTTTTTTATCTAAATTGTTATTTTTATTTTATTTTAGAAGTTGTTTGTTATTGTTAATATGAGTGAACTTGAAATTTAAATTTAAATTTTATTTGATTTTATATTCTTATCTTGGCAAAAAATTGACTTATTGGATTGAAACATTTAACAAATTTGGACATTTAACGGATATTTGGAAATTATGAGTTTGTATAAGATAAATTATCATATATATATATATATATTATATATTCTTTTCCATATTACAATAACAAAAATTTTCCTATTACATTATTAAAGTTTGTTATACTTAAATTTAAACAGAAATATGGTATGTATTACATTAAAATGATTAATTTAATCTTAAAAATTAAATTAATTTTCCTATTATATTTTCTGTATAACAAATATTTAGTCTATATTGTCTAGCTCAAGCTTTCAAATTAAATTTTTACTAAGTGGAGCCTATTATCAACCTAAGAATTTTTGTTGATGCTTTAAAGTAATATATATTTGCAAAAAATGTTCCGTGAAAGTTAGTGACATCTTCTTGCACCGTAAGCATAAAGATAAAGAGACATGGATCGAAGATCTTCATTACCAGGAATTTGAATAAATATTTGCAGATTGTGATCAGATTAATTAAATATAAAAATAAAAATTTTGGATAAATAATTTTGGAATTTTTTAATTTTAAAATTGAATATAAACTTATATCTTATATAAATATATAAAAGTTAAAGCTTATGGTAAAAAAAGAAAATATCCTATTTGGGCGGACTATATTTTTGACATGTGTACAGCCTTAAATAAACGTTACATGCTTGCATTTATTTATTTTGATTTAAACTTTAAAATATTTTATAATAAATTAAATTTATTTCCTTTTACATTTATTTGGGATTATTGTAAATAAAAGTTTTATAATTAACAAAATTAATTATATTTATTCTTTTTTAAATATTCAATATTCTTATAATTAATGATTTGATATATATTTTTACTTTAATAAATAACGTTTTTTATTAAATTAATTACAAGTATCAATTTTTAAATAATAAATATTCTTGCCTTAAATAAATAAAAGTCAAAACTTCTTATAAGTGAGGAAAATTTCCAATATGGATTGTTTACATAAATTGGCTAGCAAAAATTTCAAAATCACATTATTACTATTCCACTAAATGAGATTTTGGATTTCAAATTGATATAAAAGCCAAAGTTTTTGGCCAATTTTTTTTTTTTTATGTGGATGGCCTAAAATTTTGACACGTGAACGATTTTGAAAAAACACCATTTGTCAACATTTAATTATTTTGATTTTATTTGATTTAAAATTTAAAATATTTTATAATAATTATATTTATTATATTTAATATTTTTAATTGACTTACCTTTTATATTTATATAGGATTACTATACATAAAAGTCTTCTAATTACAAAATTAATTATATTTATTTCTTTCTAAATATTCAATATTCTTACCTTCTATATTCTTTTTGGTACATATTCTTACCTTCTATATAAATAAGTTGCACTTCAGTTTACTAAAATCACTCTCATTTAAAGATATAATATAGTTAAGATTGTTTAAGTTTAATTTTAATTTTGAATTCAAACCAAACAATTTTGAAATCTATTTGTGTAATGCCTAGTTAATACAAAATTTCAACTTAAATTTTTAATGAAATCAAATAATATCTACATTATAATTGTCTTGTCTTTCATAAATCACTCAAATCTTGATTATTATACTCAACCCTTCTTATTTAATTCAAGTTCATTTTCCTCTTATTTTGATTTTAGAATTCAAATTCAATATATATTGCCGCCCGTCTTTTTTAAAATAAAAAAACTAAATTAAGATTTTGAGCTTATAAATAACACATACATTATCTAAATTTTCACACAATTAGTGGGACTCATGTTTGTGCTTTTAGGTGAATAAAAGAATGAGACATGCAGCAATTCTTTGAAAATAGCTTTTGAGACACTTCATTTTTTTTTTCTGGACAATCTTCTTCAATTTCTCAACTTAGTTTTTTTTTTTTAACTTTTGTTTTTTCTAAATTATAATTTAATTTTTTTATTTTTAAATAGTATTATATGTATTATCAAGATTATAATTGATTTGTTTACCTATATATAAAAACACTCAAAAATCAATTGCAACTTTTTTATCTCAGCAACTTATAAAATAATCTCTCATGAAAAAAATTTGTACATTAGATTGATTTTAAATGAAATAAATTTTAACTATTTAGAATTTAAAGATTTATTGTATTTTGGTTAAATATCACTACTGGATTGGATGAAATATGATACAAAAGTATCTTTATTTTTATTTTTATTATAGTTACATATTAAGGTCCAAAATTTATTGTTCCTAATTTTATTAAAATTTATTCTAATATTTTTTTTTTTGCCAAAATTATTATATAAAAAAATTTATTAATTATATAATTTTGTTTATATATAATTATATGCCCGTGCATTACAGAGGTTTAAAACTAGTAAATATATAAAAGCCAAAACTTTTGACAAAAATGAAAAATATCCTACATGGATATCCTAAATTTTTGACAAGTGGACAGCTTTTAATAATCGACAAGTCTTCTGCATTTAATTATTTTGATAAATTATATTTATTTATTTTTTTTACATTTTTAACTACTTACCTTTTATATGATATTGACAAATAATAGATTAATTTTCTTTCCATATTTCGCAGAATACATATTAATTCATGGCCAATTTTTCATATTATTTTATATAATTGTATATAAATCGTATATCTTATATAAATATATAAAAGTCAAAACTTTTGACAAAAATGAAAAATATCCTACATAAATACCTAACTTTTTGACAAGTAGGCAACTTTTAATAATCGACATATCTCTTGCAATTAATTATTTTGATTTGATTTAAATTTTAAATTATTTTATATTATAATAAATTATGTTTTTTTTTTTTACATTTTTAATTATATATCTTTTATATAAATATGAACAAATCTTATATAAATATATAAAAGCTAAAGTTTTAGGGAAAAACGAAAAATATCCTACATGAATATAATTTTTTGACAAGTGAATAACTTTTAATAATCGACGTATCTTTTGCAATTAAATATAATTATTAATTAATAAAAATATAATTTAATACTAAATATATATATATATATATATATATATATGACAAGATAAGAAAATTATGATGTCACTTGTTGTAATTTTGTCCTTTTTTTTTTTTCATTTTACTTCTCATTGCCCAAACTTACCAAGTGAATTACAAATAAAATCATTAATCAGAAACAGAGGAAATAGAGGAAAGAGGGAAGATGCAGCGGTGGAGCAAAAGCAGAATTGAGCTACCAGAAACGGTGGTGATGGAAATCCTGTCAAAGCTTCCAGTTAAATCCCTCATACGTTTCAGGTGCGTTTGTAAGCCTTGGTGTTCTTCTTTTCAAACCTCTCATTTCATTACCAAACATCAACATAACAACCTCAAAAAAAACCACCTTAATCTCCTCCTCAAACGTAGTCATGGTAACACCCATGATGACATCCATTATTTCTCTCAACTTTCAACTGAAAAAGGCCAAAACTTTTTAGTAAAACAGAACATTCATTTACCCTTTCATGAGAACTGTTGGTATGCTCCTGTAGTTTCTGGTCCTTGTAATGGATTGCTGTGTTTACATGATGGTTATGATGGTAAGGTTTTCGTTTGGAACCCATCAACCAGAGAGTTTAAAATCCTTCCTCAATCCTCAGTCCAACGCCCTCCTTCTGTAGATTCCACTCATTTTCGTTGCCTTGGGTTCGGGTTTGATTCTAAAACTGATGACTACAAAGTCGTAAGATTTGTTACTAATTATTTTGATGCGAATGATGAACGCTTGCTACCTGACTGGATCCAACAAGTTGAGTTGTATTCACTTAAAAGCGATTCCTGGAAGGAAATTTCAGTTCCTGAGGCTCATCCTCATGCTTTTCCTTTGTTTAATAATTACATAAATGGGTTTTACTATTGGCAGGCAATTGAGGTTTCTGATGACCTTATTCTTTCATTTGACATGGCTAATGAAAAGTTTTCAACTTTACCTTTGCCAAAATTTGGTGGGTCTTTAGCACAATATTATTTGCAACTTTTGGACTTTAATGGATTGCTTGGTGCTATTTTTTACCCATGGGAGGGAACTGAAAAGTCTTTTGATTTATGGATTATGAATGGATCATGGACTAAACAATTCAGTATTGAATCTGTTTCTGGAGTTGAGAGGCCATTAGGGTTTTGGAAAAATGGTGAATTGTTTCTTGAGGGCTCAAATAATGAACTAGTGCTGTTTGATCCCGACACCCGAGAGCTTAAGAACCTTGGTATCAATGCTTATCAGAATACCATGCAGCTTATTGCTTATGTTGAGAGCTTGGTTCCAATCAATGGAAGATCAGAGCAAGAGGAACATATAATACGTCTACCGGCTGGAGACGCATAAAATAGATATTGAAAACGAAGAGGGATATGGAAATGAAACAAAAGGGTAAACTTTTATTATGGTAGTTTACTTTCACTGTTTGTTTGTGGCTATTTTAGTGAATTTGCAAGATTTCTACCTAGAAATTTGCTTAGTTGTTTGTGACTTTCTTCTTCTTTATGTATTTTATATTTTATGTATTTCTATACAATATTAAGTCACCGTCATCCATGTGACTTTATCCTACCAAATTGTGTAGAATGAATTGTTTCAGAATATAAGAAAACTACAAGAGAGCCTCGCATGGCTTGTATTGTATGATAACTCAACATTGTCGTTTTCCTTCTTGAAAATATCAGTTTCTTCATCTCTTCATTCTCCAGGCCCCCAAGGGTCTTTTTTTTCTCTCTTTTTTTTTTTTTTTTTTTTTTTAAGTCTAATCTTGAATTATTTGACCAATACTCATTTGCCGGAGACATTAAAATCATTGAACTGATATTGAATGATGCCTAAATTCTGATAATTGAACTTGTAAGAATACCATCCAAAATTTCGGTTCAGTTGATTGTGTACTAGTCAATAGTTCATGTTGCCTCATATCAAGCACTCAATTGGGACTCGTCTCTTTTGTTTTGGCACTTGACGGATTAGCCTAAAAGTTCATTTCCAACTCATTAATATTTTTCTTTTTGCACAAGAAAAAGCATTGTGACTCGAATTTAGAATCTTTACTCAAACATCAACTTTGTTGGGCTCATTTTTGACTTAATCAAGCTAGATCTCTACATGTGCTGGCGGGTTCACAATGACCCAATAATTTCAAACTTAAGAAACACTTAGGTTTATACTTGTCTAACCCATAAGCTCCCAACACAACCCACTGTCAAATATAAATAGTAAAATAAAGGTTGATCCGAGATAAGAAAAAAATTAAAAACTTACTACCATATCACTTGTTTTATTCCTTCTGCCCCCTAAAATACCCTGATACTTTACAGATTTAAACATCGGAATCCATCCCGAAAACATAACTTCGATAACCTATGAGATTACTTTATCTTTACAGATCCTTATCAACTTTTCACCTGATAAATTCAGAAACTTACTTAACACAACCACCAAAAAGATCTCAACACCCCGTTCTTACCACTTTAGCTAAATCTAAGTTAGTTGTTAATACTTAATACTACCAAGAAAGAAATGAGATAGGTCTTGCAAATTGATGTTGGATTCAAAAAAGTGAGGGAAGGCTATGTCCATTTTTGCCCATGATTCAGTCAATCCCCATATCCCCCGATTAAGAAAATTTGTTGTTGGGCATGCAAGAGAGTCAAATACCATTGCTAACGAGTGTTCATAAGCACTTTTTAAGGTTAGTTAATATATTATTTACAATAAAAATATTGTATTAAATACAAAATTTGACAATTTTATTCATCATTTTCAATGTATTTAATAGAGATATTGCTATATATGATAACCTTAAACAGTGCATTTAATTTCTTTTCCTCCATTTTTCCTCCTTTGCAGCCAAAGGAAGATTGCATTTAATTTCTTTTTCTTAGATTTTGTTTTCAAATAATTAAAACATTTTAATTCATAGTGTTGAAAGCTAGATATAGATAGGTATAGCTGCTTGGTATAGCTGCTTTTCACATTGCCTTGAATCCAAGATTTTAAAGCCAAACAATACTAATTTAAGCAATATTCACCTTCTAATTGATTCTGCCTTTAAGTAGTTCGATTCTTACTTCATATTAGATTTATCCAAAAATTGAGTTATCCGTCTGATTCGATAAGTCTGATCTGAAGAGGACCAGATTTGGATAGGTTTTTTCATATCTTAACCGGTCCACCCAACTCGAATTACTATTTAACAAATAAAAATATTTTATTTAAACTTAATTATAAAAATATAAAAATATTTTTTGAACAATAATTCAAAATTTTCGATCTCATCAAGTCGGATGAGCCAAGCTTTAAACAAATAAATTTTTGCTAATCGGACCTAATGCAGCCCAATTCAGGTCATGAATATATTTATACAAGAAAAAACAATTAAATTCAAATTTAAAATTTTAACTAAAATCTCTAAGTTCAACGGACAATCCAACATATTTAATGACTAATATGAATAAATCTAAATGTGTAATTACAATTAATGCCTAACCTTTAACCATGCTTAAGATGGTGAATCATAAATATTTTCTAACCTATATATATTATGAATTTTGCTAACAAGTGTTATCAGGACTTTTTTAAGATTACTATACATAATAATATCTTCATCTAATTCATTAAAAATGATAAATAAAGTTATCAACTTTTACATTTAATACAATATTATTACTTTAAATAGTATATTAACTAATTTTAAAGAGTGTCCTAAAAACACTCCGGAACAAAGTACATATATTATTAAAACAATTAAATCATAATTCTAACCAACCCTATGGCGTTTCCAAAGGGTAGATTTGTACTCAAAAAAGGGATTTTTTTTTTTAAAATAAAAGAAAATTTTTGAGGTGACTACTACAATGAGAATTTTTATAATGAGAACTATGAGAACACTTAAATTCTAGTCTCTAGATTTGATATAAATAATCACAACCAAACACTATAGATTTTGCTATCACAAGAAAATTACAAAAAATAAAATAAAATAAAATAATATTTAAAACCTATTTACAAATAAGGTATCATGACAAAGAAAAATTAAAACTAATATTTTAAAATTAATTTAAATTCTATTAAAATCATTATAAAAAGTAGATCTATTATTAATAATGAGATTTAGTGCTCAAATATTAGTATAATATTTATAATAATAATACTAATTTTTTTTTAATAATAATACCATTTAAAATATTAAAAAATATGTGCATATTAATATTAAATATTTTAATATTGAAAAAGTATTATTTAAAATATAAAACTAGTTGAATATTAATGTTTTAAATATACTTTTTCAATAAAGTTAATTAAACTAATTATTTATAAATAATATATTAAGTTGAGTCCAAACTCAAATTTTTTGTCCAAAACTTGTCTTGTGATTAAGTCTAATTTGGAAATTTTTTTATTTTGTGCTTGAAAGAGTTTAGAAAAATATATAATATTTGTATAGTTTTACTATTAAAATAAAATGGGTTAAAATTGTTTTAAAAAAATTATCCACTAAAACCAACATGTTGGCAATGTTAGACACAACACGAAAAAAATAATTAAAATACGATACAAAATATAACATGACACGAAAAAATTACACGAACACGATACAAATATACGAATATATCTATATAACACAAATTATTAACGTGTAGAAATATATAAACATATAACAGCATAAACACAATTATGACATAAAAAATAACACGAATACTATACGAATATACAGATTACTAGACCTACATGTGATAAGTTTATTAAAATAATAAAAAAAAATCTTAATAAAATAATATTATAAATTGGGTCGAGCTTAACAAATTTATTTTCGAATTAGCCAAACTCGTAATCTATAAATAATATTATAAAAAAATCTTAATAAAATAGACTGGTCTTGAAACATCTATAATCTATAAATAATATAATAAAGAAACGTGTAATTAATCAAAATAAAAAAATTTAATAAAAAATATATATTAAATATATATATATTTTTTAAATTAATAATTAAATAATTTTTAATTAATATTTATAGACATCGATTAAATACATCTATATAAAAACTTTTCTAAGTGTTGGCCTGTAAGAAAATTACTGTTGTTTATTTTTTCTTTTTTGGATTATGGGCTGGTTAAAGCTATGATTTTTGGGGTTAGATTGATATTGGGTTTCTAACAATTTAATTGGAATTTTTAGATGAGGTCTTTTGGTGAAATTTTATGGTGTGGAAGTCCCGATGGATCGAATAGTCGTAGGATATAATGAAATTTTGTTTGAATGCATTTTGTATTAATAAATTTAAATCACTAAATATTTGTTAATAAGTGGTAAAATCATCTCTATTTATAAAGATTTAACCGAGAGTTGTAACCTTTTAATTATATTGATTAGTTCAATCAATTTATCTTTTTATTAAGTTTTCATATTTTGAAATTCAATAGGTGTAATTGGCAATCTTTTACAAATGAAAGAACAACTTATGAAAATGAATAAATGAAATGGAAATGAAACTGATTGTTATAGACAAATCTGTCTGTGAATTCTAATAGAATACCTTCCGAACCTAATATTCTAATATCTCTTTGTAAATTTTAGGAGAACACTTGTCAAATCTGATATTCAAACATTTTTGAATGAGTATTTTGAAATCGCTTATGTAAAATGTCATAAAAATTTATTTTTCATTTTAAAACTCATGAAATTTGAATCTTATCAATATTGGTATTCGAATATATATTATCATATATAAAGCTTCTCCAATTGATTTTTTTTCATCTTTAAATCGATTACTTAGGTTTAAAACCTTTCCAAAATTATTTTATGGCTTTTTATGTGCTGATTTTTCATTAATTAATTAATTAATTACTTAATCAATTAATCATTTATTTTAAAAATATTCAAATCCCGAAGAAAGAAAAGAGGAAAGAGACTTTTCTTCTATATGTAGCAGATTACACCCAAACTTCAACTTCCTACCTTTTTCCTAAGTTTTGATGATTGCAAATCACAATTTAAAAAAATAATAATAAAATCATCTGGTTAAATCCTTAATAATAAAATCATGTAGTTGAAAAATTAAAAGGTTAGAAGCAAATTAAATATTATTTAAATATTTTAATGATATTTATTATTAATAAACATTTGTACTAAATATTTAAAAATAATATTTTAATTGATAATTTGAGTTATTTTTATGATAAAAAAATATTTATTAATAATAAATTTTTAAAAGTACTCTCATGTAGTTGAGAATTTTAAAGATTATATGCAAATTAAATATTATTTAAATATTTTAATAATATTTATTATTAACAAATATTTGTACTAGATATTTAAAAATAATATTTTAATTAATAATTTGAGTTATTTTTATGATAAAAAAATTTGTTAATAATAAAATTTCAGAATTAGTTTCATGTAGTTGAAAAGTTAAAAGGCTATATGAAAATTAAATATTATTTAAATATTTCAATGATATTTATTATTAACAAACTTTTGTACTAAATATTTAAAAATAATATTTCAATTGGTAATTTGAGTTACTTTTATGATAATAAAAAAATGTTTGTTAATAATAAAATTTCGAAATTACTCTCAAGTAATTGAAAAATTAAAAGGCTGGATGCAAATAAAATATTATTTAAATATTTTAATAATATTTATTATTAATAAATATTTGTATTAAATATTTTAAAATAATATTTCAATTGATATTTTTAAATCAAATAGGAAAAGGATAATTTTATCTTAATATTTTTAAAATTTTTCAATTACATGAAAAAGTTACTTTCCCATCGCTTTTTCATGTGAATAACATTCCAATGTTTGTGGGAAGTAACTCTCGAAGAAAAGTTACATTCCCAAAAAAATGAACAATTTTTAGCATATCAAATATGAGAATCACATCTCATCAATTATTTTCCATAAAAATTGATCATTTTTTATCGTACCAAATATATTTGTCTTGGAAGAATGAGTTGCCATTAGTTGTTACGGATCATTTTTGTATTCTGTAAATGCATTGAATTTAGCATCTATTATATTTTGTTTTCGGGGTTTCATTAAAACTGCTTGTTTGTAACTTCATAATGTTGCCTGTTTCACAAAATCATCTGTTGAATCATTTTGGTTCTGGTGTATTAATAGTTGTCTTTATTCTTTGTTCCTCTCGCATTCTCTCTGTCTGTTCTATCGTTTTAGTCCTTGTCTCAAAGTGAAAAATGTAGATTATTTTTATTATTATAGCTTATGTTACCTAGATTAAAAGTAAGTGTCGGATACAGATATGTGTCCGACACGGGTATACTTAATTTTTTTTAAGGTATACTTAATTTTTTTTAACTTTTTTTTTATATATTTGGAGGATCATATTTTAATATTCATGTTCGTATATGGGTAACAGAAGTATCAGACACGAGTACTTAAAAAAAAAATGAAGAATCCGAATAACATTGATTATAACTTCTTATTCTAAGCTTATTTTGAGGTGTATGGGTGGGCACATAGCTGGAGTGGTTGAAATTAATAAACTCTTTTAATGTATTTATTATTGCAATTTGCGATAATGTTAGGTATCAGTCTTAATTGCAAAATCCCATTCATCCACTTACTAAACTAAAGTTTTTTTTTTTCTTCTGGATTTCATGATCATGATTCATTTTTATCCAAACTCTAAGCGGTTTGAAGCAAAAATTGTTGAAAACGTGAAAACTGAAAATAATCGAGGAAAGGAGATTCGAGATGGGGACTTATTCTTCAGAAAGAAAGCGAGACTGTTTACCCTCTAAACTGAATCTATGACAATGAGCTGGTGATCTTCCCGGACTGAGATTGATAGATTTGGTTTAAATTGAATTGGATTTAAAATGTATTTTTAATAATTCGAATTAATTTGAATTACTATTCACATAATAAAAAAATATTTTTATTTAAGTTTAATTAGGAATCCCGAGTTAACTCGGTCTAAAATAATTTTTAATATTTTTTAAATAGAAAAACGGTTTTAACTGGATAAACAAATTTTTTTATCTGAATTACTTTTAGTGATAAGCTAACTGAACTAAGTTTTTTACCGCCCAAAAAACGTTCCAGAGCCTTGAAAGTATAATAACAATCAGTGGCTGGGTCCTACTTTCCCTAATTCAACCATTAAAAATTTGCATTTCCTTCATGCTTGCTTATCTAAACATGTGCCTAGGAAAAAATAGGAGAATCTTGTCTAACTCAACCATAAAAAAATTGCATTTCCTTCGTGCTTGCTTATCTAAACATGTGCCTAGGAAAAAATAGGAAAATCTTTCCGTGTGATCACACTTATCCCCATGTGATTTCTTATCTCAGATTATGAAAACTCTTGAGAAAAAAAAGTTTTTGAAAAATGGCCGGCATATATATATATTGACCCTTGACAAAGATAATAGAATCATATATATAACTTCTAGTAGAAAGCAAAATTAATATTCATTCTAACAATGTCGTCAAAATATTTATCAATGGTTGGTGTGATGTTGGCATATTTTTCAGTATGCTTTGGATTAAGACTCTCGCAGCCATTAGCGACAATGCCGAGGAAGTCGACGCTGCCGAAGATCAGCTTTTACAAATTCAGTCTCCAATGGCCACCTTCTACATATAATTCTGGTAAGTTTATTTGCAAACCAACTACCCCTCTCGAATTAACCATTCATGGTTTATGGCCACAAGATATCAATGACGTAGAAGTGCCCGGTTACGATCAGAATAATCCTTGTACCAACGTCCGACCTACTCCTGTCAGTACTTTCAAAGTACGCACATGATCACTTTATCAATGTTTTAAAATTTACTTTTATTAATGTGAAATTATTAATTAATTCATCATTTATCTAACAAAATTTTTTGTTTTCGTTTAAAAGTTAGTGCTGAAACCAATTTTAAAAGACTTAGATTTACTATGGCCAAACTTAAAGGACCCTCAAAACACGAACCTAAACTTCGCGTTTTGGGAACATGAATGGGAAACGCATGGAACATGTTCTGATTATTCTACCCAACCTCTTGTATACTTCAACTCTGCCGTACAACTCAGGAAAGGCTTAGATCCAGGTGACTATATCTCGTATATACTTTACATGTTCCTGTTAGCTCAAAGTATTAAACAGAATGTATAAATTAACTTATTCCTTTGTGATTATATATATATATATATAGTTGGACATAGTAATTTAGTCACATATTTCATATATATATATATATATATATATATATATATAAGACATGTACAAAATACACATGAATTTTGAACATATAAAACTTTAATTAGCTGATCCCTTAAACCCTAAACGTTGTATAAATCTTATTCTGAGCATGCATTTGCCAGCTATTTTTGCAAAAAAAAAAAAATTATTCGCTTACTTTAAGGGAATTTTTAGTTAACTTTATAATTTTTAATTTTTTACTTATTCATATAATCTCATTCACATAGAATAGTTGACTTGATTCTAATGGAATTAAACCTTATTGTTTTTTTAGTATAAAAAATTTACAATTTGAAAAAAAATAACTTAAACATATTGAGATTTGAATTAAAGTTAGACTATACTGAATATCACAACTTTAAAAATGATCGCATGATCACCAACTGGATTAATAAATCCCGATTCAAATTAAATCTTTTATGAACCAAGTAGCTAGGAATTCATATTATTTCCACTTCCTAACATATTGTCTCTGATATGCTTTAATTATTGTTTTGATCCTTCCAGTTATGGGACTTACAGTTGGATCAAGTGATACACTACAAGCTTTTGCAGCTAAAGTTAAAAGTGTTGTAGGAGCCTATCCTGAGATTGCTTGCAACAGAAACAAAGTGAATAAGGCACTCCAACTGTGGGAGATTCGTTTATGCTATCAAAATCCAACTCTCCCCAAGACGGTCCAAAACTGTCCAAAAAAATTCTCAGGCGATTGTAAAAGCCTGACTGATGTTATAAATTTCCCTAGCTAGTGCTCCTCAGTCCTCCCCTCTCATAAAATCTTTGAATAATGTCCCAAAGTAATGGTTGTAACACTTTGGCTTACATTTCAACTTGCTAATTAATATATTTGTCTTGTGTTATTTTTATGAATTATAATCGTATTTAAAATATTATATATTTATATAAATTTCAATATATTAAAAAATCTTTGAATAATATCCCAAAGTAATGGTTGTAACACTTCGGCTTACACTTCAACTTGCTAATTAGTGTATTTGCCTTGTGTTTTTTTTTTTTTATAAATTATAATCGTATTTAAAATATTATATATTATTTAAATTTTAATATATTAAAAAATCTTTGAATAATGTCCCAAAGTAATGGTTGTAACACTTCGGCTTACACTTCAACTTGCTAATTAGTGTATTTGCCTTGTGTTATTTTTATGAATCATAATTGTATTTTAAATATTATATATTTATATAAATTTTGATATATTAATAATTTTTGTTATATAAATTTTGACACGTTCGTGTTTTTAATCGTGTTCTTATTGTTTTTCGTATCATGTAGTATTTTATGTCATGTTTTAGTTATTTTTACTGTGTCATATAATCATATTGTGTTCAAAATTATTAAATTTTTATTTATCTCCCAATATATTCTTGTCATATTGATTAATGTGATATTTAAAAAATATATAGTTAATACATTATTTTTTAAAATTTAATAAAAAAAATTATATTCAATACAATTTTTTTTATAAAAAATATTTTAACTATTTTTTACCTGTATCTAAAAACGATTTCATAGTCGGACAGCTACCCCGCTGGGATCCGCAACAACTAAATGGATTTACTTTAATGCAACCACAAATTTTTGTAAATTTGTCTTTTTCCCCTCACTAAACTATAAAAGATGTACGTACTTGAACTAGTTAATATATTGGTGTTCATATTTTGGTTTTAACCGAACTGATTTATTGAATGATTTAATTCGATTAATCGATCGATCATCGAATTAATTTTGATCGGTTATCGATAGAGATTTTATAAAAATTACTGTTTTTGATTAATTCAATTTAAAAAAATCAATTAACTGAATTAATCGAAAATATATTAAAATATATGAAATACTTAAAAGTTAAAATGGTATCATTAGGCTTATTTTTAAATATGAAAGGGTAAAACTAATTAAAAACCCTAACTCAGTCCTTTCATTTTTTGTAAAATCTAAAATCTAAAATGTAAGATAATGATTATGTTTTATGAAGCATTATATGTTTAATCTTTAGAGTTTGGATGATGTTTTAAGTTTAGTGTTGTTAGAGTATTAACTTAATATTTTGATATTTAAAATTTTGTTGGATGATTTTATTTAGTTTGTTTGAATTATAAAAAAAAAAATAAAAAAATAAGAGTTTCAAATATTAAAACTTAACTTGAATATAGGTTTTTATTCTGTAATCGAAATCTTAATCAAATTAAATTCAACCGGTTAGATTTTTGAAATGTATAAATTTCGTTCAGTTAATGAAATAAAATTATAATTTTTTGCTAATATTTTCCTATTGTCTATTTCATCCATACGTCCAAGTAAACAATTCTTTTTATGTTTTTTAATTTATTTTTTCTTTTAGATTTCTAATTAGATTATTTTTCATAGTTGATATTATATATTTGTAGTTAAATGTGTTTTTATACTGTCTTCATTTAAATTGAGTTTCAATTTTATTACCATTGATTATCCAAATTTAATTTCTCTCTTTTACGTTTGCAGATTCATTAAAATTTCGTTTGGTTGATATTTGTTATTATTGTTTTTAATTTATTTTTATTTTTTATTAAAAAATAAAAATTAAAGACATCAATCAAAGGTATATCTATTAACAAAAAATTATTTAAATACAGAGAATAAAAAAAAATTACAAAATAAATTTGATGAGAGTTTCGATCATGATCAATCGATTCAATCATTTAATCAATTAAAAATAATTTTAATTTAAATAAATATTTAATAAAAATATATATTAGCTTGATAATATAGTCTTTAATATATAATTAAGAGATTAAAGTTTAAATCTCATCATTCAAAAAAAAAAAAAAAAACCTCAAAACTGATTTTTTATCGATTCATCGAATGATCAACTTCTCAATTATCTATCAAATTGAATAAGCTTTCAATTCTCGATTAAATCGATCCAATCGATCAATCCAATTTAATATTTTCAATACTATATAATTGTCAAGACATATTTAAGACTTGGCTATATTCTCCACGTTTTCCTACTACATATATCAACTATAGAAGGAAAATTAAATAAAAAAACTTTTTATCGATTTGATCAACTTCTCTATTATTTATCAAATTGAATAAGTTTTCGATTCTCGATTAAGGGTCCATTTGGATAAACAGTGAAATTAGTTCTGGTGAGATTAAAAATAACGGTGGAGGTGAGATTAGTTACTGTAGCGGTAAGATTGGGTATTGTAGTGGTGAGATTAAAATTAGTGGTGGGATATGTGTTTGGATACAAAAGTAACGGTGGCGGTGAGGTGAATTATAGTGAGAAGAGAAAATGACTATTAAAGATATTAGATAAAAATGTGTATATATATAATAAATTTTTTAGTTTATTTGATATTTATAAAATTAATAAATAATTAAAATTATATTTATGTCAAATAATAATTTTATTAATAAAAATTACAAATAATATATCAAATAATATTTTCGTATTTATTTTTTATTATTCATGTAATTATTTATTTTTATTTAATTCCTATTAATTTTATAATAATAAAATTTATATATTTATTATATCATTATATAAAAATAAAATATATATTTATTATATAAAAAATAATCTAAAAGTTAAAATTGTAAAAGGCCCTCCCACTGGAGGACTTTTCTTCCACTGGAGTGTTCATGTTCTAGTGGAAAAAAAGGGACTCTGCTGGCCCCTTTTACCCAAACTTTAATTATGGTGCGGTTAGAGTAAAAAAAGTCCCAACTGCACTGAACCGGGGCTCCCTTTGAATCCAAAGGAAGCTTAAATCGATCAAACCGACCAATCCAATTCAATATTTTCAACACTATATAATTGTCATCTGTCAAGGCATATTTAAGACATGGCTATATTCTCCACGTTTCCCTACTACATATATCAACTATAGAAGGAAAATCAGTTCTTCTTTTCATCTCACTCTAATTAGTAATTACTAGGGATGGCAGCGGGTCGGATATCTACCTTTTTTTGTAATATCCGAATCCAAATTCGCAAAACTGCTTTAAAATCCAAATCCGTTTATTATTCGTATTAAATTCGAATATTATTATTCGAATCTGAATCCGAATTAAATAACATTATCCGTCGGATATCTGAATTCGCTAAATATCCAAAATCAATAAGTAAAAAAATTAAATAAATATGTAAAATCAATTAAAATTTAATTTTAAATTCAAATAAACGGATAATGAATTTTGATATGCGAATCTGAATCCACAAAACTAAGCGGATTCGGATATCTGTTATCCGCATAAGTAATGCAAATTCGGATAATGCATATCCGAGGTTTCATATTTGCATCCGCTCCTAATCCGCTATGGATAGTAATTATAATATCTCAATCCGAATTTTATCTGAATCCACAAAAAGCAGATCGGATAATTGCGAATATCCGAATCCGCACTATTCATTGCCATCCTTAGTAATTACTCCTCTTTTGCTTTTTGTATTTTTAATTTGTTTAACTCTTTTCACATTGAAAATTCTTCATTACATTAACTGTAACAACCGAGGTTACGTATAATCATGTAAAGTTAAATCCCGAAAATTTTAAGGACGAACTTGGAAATTGGTAAGAATTTATAAGTGAAGGAAATAAAAGAAGAAAGGATCAAATTGAATATATTAAAAAAGTTTAGGGGCTTCATGGTTATTTATAAAGAGTTGAGGGACTAATATGCAATTATACCAAAAACAAAAAAAATATCTCTTATCTTCATCTTTCTCTCCCGAATCTCTAACACTTTCATTCATTCTTCAAGTGGCAGCAGCTCCCAACATCTCTCTCTCAAAAAAAAAAAAAATTCTCTTCAAACAATTCCACCAAAATCTCAACAACAATTACATCCAAGGTTAGTTTCTTGATAAATTCTTTATTTTCTTTAGATATTCTACTTGAGCATGCTAAGATCTTTGCTCCATAAACATTTTAAGGTCTGAAATCCATCTATTAAGTATGAATTTTACTCATTTTTGGTAAGAATTAAAAGGATTTGAAAGCATGAACAAGAAAATGGGAAGAAAAAGCAAAACAGGGGAATTTGAGCATGCTTGCTGTTCGGATTTTCTGGGTTCGGCACAGCTGGATTTGTATTTTTTTGATATTTTTCCTAGAAACTAGACTTCAATACGAGAATTTTGGTCTTTGAATCACCCAAAACCGATAAGCAGTTAAAAAGATAAAATTCGGTGAAGTTGGCTGTTCAGTGTGACCCCTGTTTCAGCATAGTTTCGGGATTTATCAAATTTGATCAAGATTTTCTTCTAATTGTCTAAGTTAGTTATTTTCTCCATAAATTAGACTTATTGGTGCCAAACTCAAGTTATGATTATCTAATCTAACTTGATATTAAGGAATTTATTGCTTAAGAGAAATATAGTACCAAAGGATGGTTATGGATTATGAAAATCTCTAAGGCATGGAATACTAGAAAGGAATTTGATAAGGACATGAATATGAAGTTGAATATTTGGAGAAAATGATTATGGAAATGATATTAAAAATTTGGGATATGTTGTTTTGAGTATGAGGAATTAGTATTGACCTTGAGGGAAGATTATGAGATTTAAGTTGCATTCATAAGTGTGTAATGCTTTGAGTATGTATAGATACTAATTATCATTAATCTCTAGGCCACGTAGATCTGACGTCACCTGTGGATCCCGAAGTTTCAGATCGAGGTGTACAGTGAGATCATCTCAAGGATTGTGAGTAGACGACAACTATTGTTATTTGAAATTTCTTTAATTATAATTATATATATATATTTAGCATAATATTTATTTTACGTATTAAAGGTATATACGATATTTAATCATATGAATTGATTTGTTATTAAAGTATTTTTATTTCAAGAAATATTATATCGAGTAAGTTGGTTGATTTATGAAATATGATTTTACATAGAATTTGACGTACATGGTTTTGGCTCCACCTGACTTAATGTATGAGATTATTTCCTTGACCGGAATACGGGAGCTGCGTGCTACGCCTTTGTGGCGGGAGCCACCTCCAGAGTCCCCATTCCGTGATATTAGACCGGAATACGGGAGCTGCGTGCTACGCCTTTGTGGCGGGAGCTACCTCCAGAGTCCCCATTCCGTGATATTAGGCCGGAATACGGGAGCTGCGTGCTACGCCTTTGTGGCGGGAGCCACCTCCAGAGTCCCCATTCCGTGATATTAGACTGGGTATGGGAGCTGCGTGCTACGCCTTTGTGGTGGGAGCCACCTCCAGAGTCCCTATCCCGTTATATTTGCCTTTTGGGGGCACATTATAGTGACACATATGCCTTTGGGGCGTACTATGGTGGTATTGGCCTTTGGGGCCGGCTACTAGTATGCCTACATGAATATTGCCTGGTTATTTCATGGATGTATTCTTATGCATGACAGTAAGTTGGAGCCCAATTATATGAAACTTGATTTACTTTACAGATTTTATACATTGATTTGGTATTATAATACTGATATACATTTGAAAACTTTGCTACATCTTCGAATTATTCATTATGGTTTTACTATTATTTATTTTGAAAACGTCTATTATGTTTTAAAGGAGTTGGAGCCCAATTATACGAAACTTGATTTACTTTACATATTTTATACATTGATTTGGTATTATAATACTGATATACATTTGAAAACTTTGCTACATCTTCGAATTATTCATTATGGTTTTACTATTATTTATTTTGAAAACGTCTATTATGTTTTAAAGGAGTTGGAGCCCAATTATACGAAACTTGATTTACTTTACAGATTTTATACATTGATTTGGTATTATAATACTGATATACATTTGAAAACTTTGCTACATCTTCGAATTATTCATTGTGATTTTACTATTATTTATTTTGAAAATGTCTATTATGTTTTAAGGATTATAATCATAGTTTTCAAATGTTTTAAAAGTTGTTTACTCACTGAGATATTCATATATCTCACCATTTCATATTCTCATTTTCAGGTGATAGTTAGGTGTTGGGATTGCAACCTTCCTCTATTCTCTGCTTCAAATAGTATTTTAACGTGGTGTACATCATAGTAAAAAATTTATTGAAGTCTTGATCTTTTGATGTTTTTATCTAGTAAACCTTGCTGAGATAGGTTTACTTATGGATATATTGTATATATTTGAAGATATAAGATAATAGATCAATATGTTTTGACTTGAGCATAAATTGATCATGGATAATTTTTGAATATGCATGGATATATGTTATAAAAGTATTGAGAAATATTGCTGGTTGAGGATATGAATTGAGTTTTATTTTCAGGAGGGTTATAGTTGAGATAGAAAGGAAACTCTGCCGGATTTTAGGTAGATTATCCGGACAGGGTGTTACAATTTGGTATCAGAGCAAGGTTATAGGTCCTGTAGACTTAAAAACTGTTTGTTGAAGTATTAAAATATTGTCACTTGTGTAAGAAATCAGACACGATGCCACCACGTCGAAGAGGAAGGCCTAGAATCAATCCCCTAGCCCAAAATAGGGATAGGAATAGAAATATGAATATTGATGAGCAAATTGGAGAACAAGCTTCAGCTGCTGGTTCATCTTCTATTGCTGCACCCTCAGCAGCACCTCCAGCAGTTGATCTTAATTTAGCTGAGGCAGTTACGACCTTGGAAAGAGTAATTCCCGCTTTGACTGCCTCTGCTGAAAAGGGGATAGTTGATTACTGTAAAGATCTGAAGAATATGGGTTGCAAGATTTTAATGGGGTCTTTGGAATCAGATTTAGTCTGGTCATGACTACAAAAAAAAAAATTGAGACTACTTCCATTACTCTTCAGATTCCCGAGCCTATGAGGTTACCATGTGCGGTGCAATTTTTGGAGGATCATGCACACATATGGTGGAAAACTACTGTGCAAAGATATGCTGGACGTCCTGCCATAACGTGGGCAGATTTTCGAAGAGAGTTTGAAGAAAAATACTATTCTCGGGCCTTGCAGGAAAAGAAATGGACTGAGTTTATGAATTTAAAACAGGGTGGTATGTCAGTAGCAGAGTATGAGAAAAAGTTCAATGAACTATCAGAATTTGCTCTATCGATAGTAGCCAACGATGCTGATAGATGCAAGAAATTCCAAGATGGACTACATGTTAGTATTCGAGATAGGTTGACAACCCTACTTAGATAAGTTTGTTATTGTTTTCATCGATGACATCCTAGTTTATTCCAGGAATTAGGATGATCATGTAAGCCATTTGAGAACGGTGTTGCAGACTATACGTGAAAAGCAACTTTATGCTAAATTTTCCAAGTGTGAATTCTGGCTAGACAAAGTAGCATTCCTTGGTCACGTAGTATCTAAGGAAGGGATTTTTGTGGATCCAAAAAAGATAGAAGTTGTAGTTGCTTGGGAAAAACCCACTAATGTCACAGAAGATAGGAGCTTTCTCGGATTGGCAGGGTACTATCGAAGATTCGTGGAAGGGTTTTCCATGATTGCCTCTCCTTTGTCAAAACTAACAAGGAAGCATGCTAAGTTTGAGTGGACTGACGAATGTGAGCAAGCTTTTCAAGAGCTCAAGCGTAGATTGACCACAGCACCAGTTCTTACACTACCATCAGGGACTGGAAGCTTTGTGGTATACAGTGATGCCTCGAGGCGAGGTTTGGGTTGCGTTTTGATGCAACATGGGAAGGTGATAGCTTATGCTTCTCGACAACTGAAACAGCATGAGCAAAACTATCCCACTCATGATTTAGAGTTGGCGGCAGTGGTGTTTGCACTACGAATTTGGAGGCATTATTTATTTGGAGAAAAATGTACAATCTACACTGATCATAAGAGTCTGAAATATCTGATGGATCAGAAAGAATTAAATTTGAGACAAAGGAAATGGTTGGAATTGATAAAAGATTATGACTGTGTAATTGACTACCACCTAGGAAAGGCCAAGGTAGTGGCCGATGCTCTTAGTAGAAAGTCTTCTAGTTCTCTTGCTCATATCCGAGCAATTCAAAAACCCTTACAAAATGAGTTGAAGTCTTTACCTTTAGAATTGATGATTGATGAGAATAATCTCCTGATAACCCACTTGAAGGTTAAACCGATTCATATTGATTGGATACGTGAAGCACAAAATAATGACCCTATGCTGGTAAAGTTAAAGCAAGAAGTAAGGGATGGTGTGAGCACTAACTTTCAAATAAAGGATGAAGATGTACTGATAATGAAAAATAGGCTTTGTGTGCCTCAGGATGAAGAACTCCGGAAGGTGATTTTGGAGGAAGCTCATAATGCACCATACGCCTTCATCCCGGTAATGTGAAGATGTATCGAACCTTAAGAGAACATTATTGGTGGCAAGGTATGAAAATGGACATAGCTGAGTTTGTTTTTAGATGCTTGGTATGCCAACAAATTAAAGCCGAGCATCAAAAACCTTCTGGGAAATTGAACCCCTACCTATTACTCAATGGAAGTGGGAAGATATTGCTATGGATTTCATTTCGGGATTGCCAAGAACACAGTCTGGTTATGATAGCACTTGGGTGATTGTTGATCGTTTGACAAAATCAACTCACCTTTTGCCAGTCAAGAAGACTTTTTCCATGGAAAGACTGGCTAAACTTTATGTGAACGAAATTGTTAGGTTACATGGTGCCCCAGTATCGATTGTATTTGATCGAGACCCCCGATTCACATCTCGATTTTGGCCAAGTTTGCAGAATGCTATGGGCACTAAACTCAAGTTCAGTACTGCTTTTCATCCTCAGACGGATGGACAATCTGAACGGACAATTCAAATTCTGGAAGATATGCTCAGATATTGTATTATGGAATTCAAAGGAAACTGGGATGAACACTTGCCTCTAGCAGAGTTTGCATATAACAATAGTTATCTGTCCAGCATCGACATGGCTCCGTTTGAAGCTTTGTATGGAAAGAAGTGCAGAACTCCGGTGTGTTGGGATGATACAGATGAAAGGAAATTAGTAGGTCTAGAAATTGTTATGATGACTGCAGACAAAGTTAAGGTAATTCAGAAAAAGATAAAAATAGCTCAAGATCGACAAAAGAGCTATACAGATAATCGGAGAAAAGATTTAGAGTTTGAAGTTGGTGATATGGTGTTTTTGAAAGTGACTAATTGGAAGGGAGTAATCCGATTTGGAAGACGAGGAAAGTTGGGTCTTCGATATATAGGGCCGTATGAGATCATTGAACGGATTGGCCCAGTTGCTTATAGATTGTCCTTACCAGAAGAATTGTCACGAATTCATAATGTGTTCCATGTTTCTATGCTCCGAAAGTACATTTTCGATTCTTCACATATATTGAAGGACTTGCCTATGGAAATTGAGGAAAATTTAACTTATGAAGAGCAGCCGGTTGAGATTTTGGATAGAAGGGACCAAGTTCTAAGGACTAAGACTATTCCATTAGTGAAAGTTCTTTGGAGGAATCATTTATATGAAGAAGCTACATGAGAAAGGGAGGAAGATAGGTAGACTCAATATCCTCACTTATTCAATCAAGTTGGTAAGTAAATTTCGAGGACGAAATTTTTCTATGGGGGGTAAGTTGTAACAACCGAGGTTACGTATAATCATGTAAAGTTAAATCCCGAAAATTTTAAGGACGAACTTGGAAATTGGTAAGAATTTATAAGTGAAGGAAATAAAAGAAGAAAGGATCAAATTGAATATATTAAAAAAGTTTAGGGGCTTCATGGTTATTTATAAAGAGTTGAGGGACTAATATGCAATTATACCAAAAACAAAAAAAATATCTCTTATCTTCATCTTTCTCTCCCGAATCTCTAACACTTTCATTCATTCTTCAAGTGGCAGCAGCTCCCAACATCTCTCTCTCAAAAAAAAAAATTTCTCTTCAAACAATTCCACCAAAATCTCAACAACAATTACATCCAAGGTTAGTTTCTTAATAAATTCTTCATTTTCTTTAGATATTCTACTTGAGCATGCTAAGATCTTTGCTCCATAAACATTTTAAGGTCTGAAATCCATCTATTAAGTATGAATTTTACTCATTTTTGGTAAGAATTAAAAGGATTTGAAAGCATGAACAAGAAAATGGGAAGAAAAAGCAAAACAGGAGAATTTGAGCATGCTTGCTGTTCGGATTTTCTGGGTTTGGCACAGCTGGGTTTGTATTTTTTTGATATTTTTCCTAGAAACTAGACTTCAATACGAGAATTTGGGTCTTTGAATCACCCAAAACCGATAAGCGGTTAAAAAGATAAAATTCGGTGAAGTTGGCTGTTCAGTGTGACCCCTGTTTCAGCATAGTTTCGGGATTTATCAAATTTGATCAAGATTTTGTTCTAATTGTCTAAGTTAGTTATTTTCTCCATAAATTAGACTTATTGGTGCCAAACTCAAGTTATGATTATCTAATCTAACTTGATATTAAGGAATTTATTGCTTAAGAGAAATATAGTACCAAAGGATGGTTATGGATTATGAAAATCTCTAAGGCATGGAATACTAGAAAGGAATTTGATAAGGACATGAATATGTAGTTGAATATTTGGAGAAAATGATTACGGAAATGATATTAAAAATTTGGGATATGTTGTTTTGAGTATGAGGAATTAGTATTGACCTTGAGGGAAGATTATGAGATTTAAGTTGCATTCATAAGTGTGTAATGCTTTGAGTATGTTGTCATAACGGTTTTTTCCGACCGCTACGACGAATTTGATGAAAACACAAAAAATGGAGTCGCCACCAATCTTTTTTGCTAGGTGTGATTGGCCACCTATTAAAACCGATTTTAGCAAAATATTTTAAAATTAATTAAAACATTTTTAAAACCAATTTCGAAGTCCGCGCTTTGAACCAGAGAGAAAACAAAATCGGGTTCGGGAGTCGGTTACGTACGGGGAAGGATTAGCACCCCCGCAACGCCCGTTTAGAAAACGGTACCACTTGATCACGTGTTATCTTTAATCTCGATTTAATGGATTTAACATCGGTATTTAAAAATAATTCTCTTTTATTTTTTTTATTCTTAAAAAAAACATGTTTATTATTTTTTGGATTTTCTTGAACTGTTTTTTTTATTTTTTTAGAAATCGAAAGTGAACATAAATTTATTATCGAAAATACTCATTAAATATTCCCGACACTCTCGGTGGTATTTAACGAGATCTTCTCACCTCAAGACATCTTAGGAATCACAACCGTGATCCTTCGAATTCCGTCGTCGGCAATTTACATCCATTTTTATTCAAATGCGTATGATGCAAATATTTAAATATCGGATGCATACGGCTTAACATATAACTATAAAATTAAACATGCGAATCGTAATATTAAAAACACGAGCATGGCAAAATATCGAGCGCAATAAACATTCGCTCTTTATTCATTTTTTTCTGATTATTTCCATTTTTTTTAACGAAAACGAATTTTTGTATCGAGCATGTCGCCAAATATTCCCACCACTCGTGGTGATATTTAACGAAACTCTCTCACCTCAAGATATCTTAGGAATCACTACCGTGACGTCCTTCGAATTTCGTCGTCGGTAATTCGTATTTATTAAAAACTTTTTTTTTGAAAGGTAAATTAAAATGCTTTTAATAATTATTTCCGAAATAAAAGAAATTATCTATGTAAGAGTAATTCCCGAATCACTCCGATACTTTCGATAGTGTCTCGATTATTATTCTCACTCGAACCTTTTCGAAGAACGATCGATACTCCGACCATCCGAGAAAGAGATCCGTTTTTAGAGAATTTTATTTACCGAAAATAATTTTAAAAAACATGTATTAATTAAAAATTATTATTTTAATATTTTAAAATCGAAATCGAATAACAAAAATATATCGAATGCCGGACAAAATAAATAAATACAAATAGTAAATGAAAATAAATAAGAAAATCATACTTGACGAATGTCGAGAATCTGAAAAATCAAAATGCCGGACTTGATCTTCGTAAAATCACCTGAAAATGTTAATAAAAAAAATCAAAACTTCAAAAACGATCATCGTGAATTTTTCTTTATATTTTTTTATATTTTTTTATATTTTTTATTTTTTTTAAATTTTTTTTAAATTTTTCTCTTTTTTTAATTTTATATTTTTATACTATTATTGTTTTTTTAATTTTTTCTCTTTTTTTTTTCTTTTCTTTTTTTTTCTTTTTTTTTTTGGCCCCAAAACCAGGCCTGTTGGGCCAGGTTCGGCCCTGGCCTGCTGAGCCAGGCCTGGTTCTGGCCTGGCCTGCTGGGCCAGGCCTGGCCCAAATTTCTTTTTCTTTTTTTTTTTTTTTTTGCCTGAGGGGGGATCCGCGCGGACCCCGGGTCGGATCCGGGTCCAGGCGCGGATCCTCCCCGCGGCGCCGTTTTGGCGCCACAAAAAACGGCGCCGTTTCGACGCCTGTCTCTCTTTTTTTTTTTTTTGACCCGGGTCGGGTGCGCGGACCCCGGGTCGACCCGCGGGTCCACGCGCGGACCCTGGTCAAAACGGCGTCGTTTTGACGCCAAATTTTTTTTTTTAAAGAAAGCGGGTGACCCGCGCGGACCCCGGGTCGACCCGCGGGTCGACGCGCGGGTCATTCGACCCGCTCCATTTGGGGGCTATAAATAGCCCCCCTTTTTTGTTTTTTTCAGTTTTTTTTTCTTCTTCTCTCTCTTCTTTCTCTCTCTCTCTCTAAAACCCAGAAACCCCCCCAAAACCCAGATTTCGGCAGTCGGCACCGCGCCGGCCGCCGTCCATCGTCGCCGGCCGCCGTTCGCCGGCGGCCGGTGATCACCAAAATACTTTCTCCCGAACCGCCTCGACCTCCTCTTCTCAGATTCGGGCTCCGTTTTGCCCGAATCCCCGCCGAAGTCGTAGATCTAGGTTTCAAAACCCTTTGTTGGTTTTGCTGTTTTTTTTTGGTTGGTGTGTTTTTTTTTTTTGTGCAGGTTTTTTCTTTTTTGAGCGGGTTGGTTCGGAGCGGGGGGGGGGGGGGCGATCTATTTTTGTTTCGAAAAGGGGGGTATCCAGATCTGGGTTTCGGACCCCAGATCTGGATTTTTGGGTGACGATTTGCGGCTGGCTGAGGGGCCTCCTCCTCTGAGGGGCTTCGGCCCTCCCTGTTGGTTCGGATCTGGGGGCCTCCGGGAGGGGTCCGAATCGGTGGGGTCTCCTCCTCCTTCCTCCTCCTTTTTTTTTCTGATCTGAGATTTGTTTTATGGAGGGGTTGCGTGGGGGCTTGGGTTGAGTGTTGCAGGTGGTTGAGTGTTGCAGGGGGTTTGCCGTGTCTGGTGGCTGGCGTATGGCAGGGAGGCTGGTGGCGTGTGGGCAGGGAGGTGGCAGAGGGCTGTCAGGTTAGGGGAAAAAAGAGGGAGGCGGCTAGGGTTTCAAGGGTAGGGGATTAGGGTTAGGAAATGGGGAAATGGGCAGGCCCGAAAATTGGGCCTGAAAATTGGGCCTTGTGCTTGGGCCTGATTGTTTCTGTGTTTGGGTTTGGGCCCAAATTGGGCTGGGCTTGTAGATTGGGCCTGCTGAATAGCAGGCCCGGTTTGCACTTGGCCCGGGTCGGATTCGGATCTGACCCGGACGAAAATTGGTTATTACAGCTGCCCCTCTTTGCACATTGCTGAGAATCAGGAATAGGGCAAAGACAGTATAACCAATTTTGTCCCGTTATAGAGATCCATTTTTAGTGAGGCTCTATCATTTGGAAAATAAATTGCTCCTCTAATCAGAGGCTCTACGACTTTGAAATTTAAATTGCTCCTCTCATCAGAGGCTCCGTCACTTTAAAAATTAATTGCTCCTCTCATCAGAGGCTCCACGACTTTGGAAAAATAAATTGCTCCTCTCATCAGAGGCTCCACCACTTTGAAAATAAATTGCTTCTCTCATCAGAGGCTCCACAACTTTGAAAATAAATTGCTCCTCTAATCAGAGGCTCCACGACTTTGAAAATAAATTGCTCCTCTAATCAGAGGCTCCATCACTTGGAAAATAAATTGCTCCTCTAATCAGAGGCTCTACGACTTTGAAATTTAAATTGCTCCTCTCATCAGAGGCTCCGTCACTTTAAAAATAAATTGCTCCTCTCATCAGAGGCTCCACCACTTTGAAAATAAATTGCTCCTCTCATCAGAGGCTCCACAACTTTGAAAAAATAAATTGCTCCTCTCATCAGAGGCTCCACCACTTTGAAAATAAATTGCTCCTCTCATCAGAGGCTCCACAACTTTGAAAATAAATTGCTCCTCTAATCAGAGGCTCCACGACTTTGAAAATAAATTGCTCCTCTCATCAGAGGCTCCACAACTTTAAAAATTTAAAAATGAACTTTGAATTTTTTTGACAATGAGCTTGAACACAACTTAGATCATCACCTCACTTACTACCTTAGTCTTACAAAAGTGAAGACTAATTCTTGATATCAAATCTCTTTCTCGTTCAGTTTTGAAATTCCTTGTCAGATTCTTCAGATATCGCCACTCGACTAATCATACCGAGGCTCGACCTTTGAGTTTGACTTCGCAAGAATTGAAAATGGTACCCGAAGGTTTTGAAAAATGTCATTTTGAAAATAGCGCCCGGAGGTCTTATCCATGATTTTTTTTGAATAATGCCCGGAGGTCTGAAAAACGTCTTTTCTTTGAAAATGGTGCCCGGAGGTCTTATCCATGATTTTCGAGAATAGTGCCCGGAGGTCTTGAAACAAGTGCCCGGAGGTCTTTAACAATGTCTTTTCTTTGAAAATGGTGCCCAGAGGTCTTATCCATGACTTTTGAAAATAGTGCCCGGAGGTCTTGAGAACAGATGCCCGGAGGTCTTATAACAGGTGCCCGGAGGTCTTTAAAAATGTCTTTTCATTGAAAATGGTGCCCGGAGGTCTTATCCATGAATTTTTGAGACTAGTGCCCGGAGGTCTTAAAAATGTAACCCGGAGGTTTTAAAACAGATACCCGGAGGTCCTTTTTTTTTAATTTTCTATCATTTTGAAAAATAAATTGCTCCTCTAATCAGAGGCTCCACAACTTTGAAAATAAATTGCTCCTCTCATCAGAGGCTCCACAACTTTGAAAATAAATTGCTTTTCCTGTGCCCGGAGGACTTAAAAGAGGAAACCCGGAGGTTTTAAAAGAGGTACCCGGAGGTCTTGGTGATCATACCTGAAGATCATATCTTGGAAGAAAATCTCACTGAATGTTCGAATTCAAATGTCAAAATTTCAAATAATCAATGCCATGCATGAAATGTGAATGTCATGCGATGTCAATGCGTATGCCCCTGATGATGCATGTGCAAGTACCTTCGGATACTGTACACATTTTACGACACGATGTAGATGCAAAACTTAATAAATATGCGAATGTTCATGAATGATGCGAATGCTCCCAATTGTTTTTTTTTCTGATCTTGGTTTAGCTTTTCCAAATTGTTTTTCCTCTTCGAAGCAGAGTGTATCCTGCAACGCTCGTGCCTCGTAAGAGATCAACTTTTTTCTTCACTTTGGAACTATCCCTTTGCCCCGATAGTTTTTCAAAATTTTATCAACTGGAGTCCGAGCCAAATGTTCATTTCTTTTACCTCAATAGTTCCATACCTCTGGGCCAGAAGAACCTTCGTCTTATGCCAACATCGGAAATGGTTTCTTCCAAAAATATTTTCATTTATCTGCTTTTGCTTGCCTTCTTTTTTTGAAAAGTGTTTGCTTATTCACTGAAAACTTTTGAGCTGAAAATGTTATCCTCATGTTGTGATATCCAAATCTCTTGAAGATTGATGATCACTATTAGAAATTTTTCTGAGTGTTCATTCGGCTTTTTTCAAATTAAGTTGAAAGGCTTGGTGCAACAAGATTTTGATTGATCCAAGGAGACTTTGCAACAGGAAAAATGTGTATCCTTTCTAGACTCACAAATGGAACAGATTTTATAAAACATGATTTTTTTGGACTCAAACAAATTCAACCTTCTTTTAGTTTCCAAATCATGGCGTTTTGACATACGTCAAGGCTAGCTGGGGTGTTCAAACTAGAGAATTAATTCTGGAAAGGAAAACGGTCTCAGTTTTTTTAAAGTCAAACCTCCAAACGAGAGTTGACAGTTTTGGAATATTTTGGAATTCCCAGATGTTCCTTAAGTTCTTCAAAATGACTTCTTCTTTTGTTATGGCCTCGACGATACCATAAGCAACACCGAAATTCTCCCATTTTACTCTAGACTGCCCATGTCGGGTTTTCACCCTAGAGTCTCCTTCTTTCCATCTTTTCATTTTTTTCTTAAATGTTTCACCATGCATTCAAGAAATCAAGACTTATCCAAAAAAGATTTTTAACCAGAAAGGAGATCGAAGTCTCATGCATTTCTCTAAGAATAGACTCATCAATTTAAATGACCATGCTCGATCAAAATGGTCTTTTCCAGGTACGTAATGTAGGCCGAGGTTCGAGGTACTGAAAGAAAGATAGATAGGCCCAAACATGTGTTTAAGGTGATCAAATCAAGGATCATTCATGAGGAGGATTCTCTTCGAAACACTTGTCTTTTCTGAGCTTTTCTCTTTATTCGATGATTTTCATCCGTTCTTTTCTTCCTTTTCTGTTTTTGCTTTTATCTTTCTTTTTATCTCTCCCTTTTTTTTTGCATCTCTATTTTGACCAGGTGAGCCCGTAGTTGTCTGGAAGCTCAGATTTCTCTTTGATTCACGGTATTTTTTTTCGTCTTTGAACCAAGACTTCACTATCTGTGACCTTCGAAGAGATCCTTCCCCGCATTTGCCTCCTAGCGTGGAGGGTGATCCTTGATCGGGGTTGAAAGAACGAAAGTATTCATTAGGCTCAAAAGGGGTAGCAAAAGGATATTTTCTATTTTGTGAAAGGATGATGAAAGATGGCCATTTTTCATCTCGAACACAAGCACGTAAATCGAAGAGTCATTCCTTAGAGGAAAATAATGAAAATGTTTTTTCTTTCTTGAAACCATCTTGAATTTCATAAATGCATGATGTCACACTTATTTTTCATTTTTCTCTTTTTTCATTTTTTCTTTTTTTCATTTTTTTCTTTTTTTGATGCATGCTCCGAAATTACTCCATCTTTATCCACCACGCGTCTTCCGTATCTACAAATGATGCACCATTTGATTGGTCATGAGAATTCGTATCATAACGAGGAACACCTCGAGTCTTTTTTGCTCTCCGAAGGGACAAGAAAGAATATGGCTCGAAAACAACTTTTTTCTAGAAACACGAGAAAATCAGGTTTAATCATTGTTACCCGAGACGTTTATCATGAAGGGACGTCTGGGCAACACTTGTTTTGTGGTTACGGAAAAGAATGGGAATGGTTTTGGAATAACCTTGACACACATCAATTTACCATAATCCAGATTCTTGAAAAAGGTTTCACTTGTTTGACACACAAAAAGCTCGGATTTTTTTTTTTTTTTTTTCAAAAAGTTTGTTCCATTGCTCATAACCTAAACTAGGATCTGCATTTTCCTTGTTGCACTGACTATGGTTTCTGAAATTCAACCATATATTACTGCAAGCATTGGTTTTTTCAAACTCAAAAGATTCAAGCATGGGCAAGTCCGAAAGAGAGATGGAAGGATGTTGGGTCATTCCTAACAATGATCATCAATAATCTCAAGATATCTCCTCATTTCTTAACGTGAAGAAAGATTTTTTCTTTTAAGAATGCGCTCTTCAAAAATCAAGAATTTCTGTAATGTTTGTTTTTGCAAATTCAAGTTAAAGCACAACAAACACAAAGCTTTTGAAATTCAAAAATTATTTATTTCATGATGTCAACATAAGACAAGTGCTTTCATGATGAGGCATAGAACTACATGCATATTCCTTGATGCTTGTTGACATGCTTTTAGAGGTAACCATTCTCATCCTCCAAACCCGTGGCGAAGAAACCGATTTATGGCAATGCGGATTTCCAACGTTCGACTAGCTCTGGAGTCAAAATGCCGTTGTGGTCAAGACCTTCAATTTTTTCCTTCAGTCGTCTGCATTTTTCAGTTGAATGTCCGATTGCCCCCATGTGATACTCACACTTGCTGTTCGGGTCATAACTCCTTGCTGATGGGTTTGGAGCTGTTTTCAGAGGCACATGGGTGAGGTATCGGTTCCTCATTAGTAATTGCAACAGGTCGGAGATTGGGATCGAAAACTTCTCTCGGTTGCCCCTCGGTCGTTTCTGGGAAGCAGGCCTAGTTGCAAGGGCTGGCATAGGATGAGATGTTTGAATATCTGGAAAGTAAGGATAATGACCTGAAGAGACATTGGTAAAGTAACACGATTGATATGGAGAGACCCGGCGATACGGAGTGAATTCTCCCATAGCCTGGACATGCTCCTTTTTCCTTTCAAGTGTCTCGTTTCCCTCGGCATTGGATGTCTCATCTCTTTCGAGTTTTCCATTCTTAGTAGCATTCTCAATCATCTCTCCTGAGGCCACCATATTTGCAAAATTCTTTGTGGCATTTCCAACGAGTCTATCATAGTACGGAGCATGCAGTGTACTCACAAAAAGGACAGTAATTTCCTTTTGAGTCAGAGCCGGTCGTACTTGGGTGGCCATGTCCATCCACCTCTGAGCATATTCTTTGAAGCTCTCAGTGGCCTCTTTCTCCATATTTTGCAAGGTCAACCTATCTGGTGCCATGTCGATCATGTGCTTATACTGAGTCTTGAAAGCTTTTGCCAGATCTTTCCAAGAACGGATATGGTCCCGATCCAACTGATTATACCATCTTGCAGCTGGCCCTGTTAGACTGTCTTGGAAGCAGTGGATTAACAGCTTGTCATTGTTGGTGTAGCCAGCCATTCTCCGACAAAACATCATGATGTGGATTGATGGACATTTCGATCCGTCATACTTTTCAAATTGAGGGACCTTGAATTTTGGCGGAATCAACAAATCCGGGACCAAGCTGAGCTCATTTGGATTCGTATTCCCGAAAACGTCTATTCTTTCTATGGCTTTAAGTCTCCTTTCAAACAGATCAGACTTCTGTTGCACCTCTGTGTCTTCCACTTGCTTTGCCACACGTTTTTTCATCTTTTCTTGTTCTGGTGAACCATCTTGGTTTGGAATGACAACTGAGTCTGAGTGGTGAAATTTCGAGTTCACTTGAAATTGTCTTTGGCCTTGTTGATTCGCTAGGTAAATCGGATCTTCGTTGCCATTTACTCGAGGTCGAGGTTCTCCCCTTATGATCGATTCTTCAGCAACCCATTTTCCTCGGGTCAGCCTAGTCATCATTTCAATCATCTTGTCTATTTGCTCGTGTGACTCCTCTCGAGATTTTGCTATCTGTTCTCGTATTTCTTGCTGAGATCTGGCTAACTGTTCTTGTAATTCTCTCTGTGCTCTTTCTACTCTATCCAGTCTATTTTGTTCATCCTCCATGGTTCCGGCCTGTGTCATGGAGGTATGCAGTGATTCTTATACCTCTGATTCGGAAGAGGAATCCTTGCAAAGCTAAACCGACTTCCTTTTTTATTCTCCAAGTGTGTTTCATGATGCATGAGCTATGAATGCCGTGAATGTAACACGATGCCCATATGATGCATGTAAAGAATAAACAAGTTAATGCATGAGTATGTACAATGAGTGACCATGTATGTCACGAATGCAAGACCTTATTGTAATGAATGCAATCACGATGTCGATATGATGCATGTGCAGAATAAATAAAATGATGTACTGGTATATATAGAGAACGATCATGGATGTCACTAACGTATTCTACAATGAATGACCATGCATGTTATGAGTGCAATATGATGCTAATTTTGATTTGTCTAAAGAATAAACAAATTAATGCACGAATATATACAGAAAACTATTCATGATTCGGACTGAACTTGATTATTCAACAATTTTATTGCACAAACTTTACCCCCAAATTCAATCCGCAAAATTTTTTTTTTTTTTTTTTGAAAGATATTTTTTCCGTAAAAATCAAAATATTATTTTCAAAAAACCAATTTCTATTAAAAACTTTTGTGTTAGTGGGTCTTATTATGGCACTGATGTCCAAATATTTATTCAACACTACCGGTTTGCAATTCTCATTTAATCAACAATAAGTGTCTATGCGGTTTATCAAATGAGATTATTATCACCGTGAAATCAAAAGTACAACTATAAATGTACATGCTTTATTTACAATTGTATCAATGCATGAAATGTACGAGATGAACGAAAAGAAAAAATTTTGTATTTACAGACTCAAAAAGTTAACGAACATTTGCTCCGACAGTATCGACTTATTTAAGCATCACGATGCCTTCGGAGCGAAAAATGAAACTGAATTGCGGGTAGCACGATGTGCGTTCATCATTACCCGATTTACAGTTCTTGTTCGGAATGTAAACAAATAGCGAAAGATCACCATGTTCCTTCCAAATTTCGAGGATATCCGATCGGAAATTCGATATGGCTATACTCAAGTTCACTACATGAGGTTGAGTTAGGTTCTAAAAGGCTCCAAATTGCTCCTTACTGTCGCCCGTGAAGGCTAGTAAGGCATCCCCATTTAAAACGGGTTCAATTTGTTGGAGTATATTTTCCAGGCTTATGCGGAGGTTATTGCCTCACGAAAGCGTAGGTACTTTATTACTCCGAAAGTGTTTCGCTAGCCCATGCGGAGGTTATTGCCTCACGAGAGCGTAGGTACTTTACTTTCACCTAAAGGGATAAAGCTCGGGTATAGAGCTTATGTATGAAATGCACGAGCTTGTGTGAGAAGGAATAAGCAAACCTTCGACTATTTGTCTACGACTCTTTATTCTAAACATTCCGCGATTTAAAAAAAATAAACGACATAAAAAAAATATGAATCAGGATTTAGCGAATATCAAAGTGTAATTGCAAGCAAGATAAAAATAAAGAAAGAAAGAAAGTAAAGAGAATTAAAATTAAATAACGATTAAATCCATTAATTCGAGATTTTAAAACAACACATGATCAATTTGTGGCTCGACTCTCAAAGGGTCCCCAGCGGAGTCGCCAAGCTGTCATAACGGTTTTTTCCGACCGCTACGACGAATTTGATGAAAACACAAAAAATGGAGTCGCCACCAATCTTTTTTGCTAGGTGTGATTGGCCACCTATTAAAACCGATTTTAGCAAAATATTTTAAAATTAATTAAAACATTTTTAAAACCAATTTCGAAGTCCGCGCTTTGAACCAGAGAGAAAACAAAATCGGGTTCGGGAGTCGGTTACGTACGGGGAAGGATTAGCACCCCCGCAACGCCCGTTTAGAAAACGGTACCACTTGATCACGTGTTATCTTTAATCTCGATTTAATGGATTTAACATCGGTATTTAAAAATAATTCTCTTTTATTTTTTTTATTCTTAAAAAAAACATGTTTATTATTTTTTGGATTTTCTTGAACTGTTTTTTTTATTTTTTTAGAAATCGAAAGTGAACATAAATTTATTATCGAAAATACTCATTAAATATTCCCGACACTCTCGGTGGTATTTAACGAGATCTTCTCACCTCAAGACATCTTAGGAATCACAACCGTGATCCTTCGAATTCCGTCGTCGGCAATTTACATCCATTTTTATTCAAATGCGTATGATGCAAATATTTAAATATCGGATGCATACGGCTTAACATATAACTATAAAATTAAACATGCGAATCGTAATATTAAAAACACGAGCATGGCAAAATATCGAGCGCAATAAACATTCGCTCTTTATTCATTTTTTTCTGATTATTTCCATTTTTTTTTAACGAAAACGAATTTTTGTATCGAGCATGTCGCCAAATATTCCCACCACTCGTGGTGATATTTAACGAAACTCTCTCACCTCAAGATATCTTAGGAATCACTACCGTGACGTCCTTCGAATTCCGTCGTCGGTAATTCGTATTTATTAAAAACTTTTTTTTTGAAAGGTAAATTAAAATGCTTTTAATAATTATTTCCGAAATAAAAGAAATTATCTATGTAAGAGTAATTCCCGAATCACTCCGATACTTTCGATAGTGTCTCGATTATTATTCTCACTCGAACCTTTTCGAAGAACGATCGATACTCCGACCATCCGAGAAAGAGATCCGTTTTTAGAGAATTTTATTTACCGAAAATAATTTTAAAAAACATGTATTAATTAAAAATTATTATTTTAATATTTTAAAATCGAAATCGAATAACAAAAATATATCGAATGCCGGACAAAATAAATAAATACAAATAGTAAATGAAAATAAATAAGAAAATCATACTTGACGAATGTCGAGAATCTGAAAAATCAAAATGCCGGACTTGATCTTCGTAAAATCACCTGAAAATGTTAATAAAAAAAATCAAAACTTCAAAAACGATCATCGTGAATTTTTCTTTAATTTTTTATTATATTTTTTATATTTTTTTATATTTTTTATTTTTTTTAAAATTTTTTTTAAATTTTTCTCTTTTTTTAATTTTATATTTTTATACTATTATTGTTTTTTTATTATTGTTTTTTTAATTTTTTCTCTTTTTTTTTTCTTTTCTTTCTTTTCTTTTCTTTTTTTTTCTTTTTTTTTTTTGGCCCCAAAACCAGGCCTGTTGGGCCAGGTTCGGCCCTGGCCTGCTGAGCCAGGCCTGGTTCTGGCCTGGCCTGCTGGGCCAGGCCTGGCCCAAATTTCTTTTTTTTTTTTTTTTGCCTGAGGGGGGATCCGCGCGGACCCCGGGTCGGATCCGTGTCCAGGCGCGGATCCTCCCCGCGTTAAACGGCGCCGTTTTGGCGCCACAAAAAACGGCGCCGTTTCGACGCCTGTCTCTCTTTTTTTTTTTTTGTTGACCCGGGTCGGGTGCGCGGACCCCGGGTCGACCCGCGGGTCCACGCGCGGACCCTGGTCAAAACGGCGTCGTTTTGACGCCAAAATTTTTTTTTTAAAGAAAGCGGGTGACCCGCGCGGACCCCGGGTCGACCCGCGGGTCGACGCGCGGGTCATTCGACCCGTTCCATTTGGGGGCTATAAATAGCCCCCCTTTTTTGTTTTTTTCAGTTTTTTTTTTCTTCTTCTCTCTCTTCTTTCTCTCTCTCTCTCTAAAACCCAGAAACCCCCCCAAAACCCAGATTCTGGCAGTCGGCACCGCGCCGGCCGCCGTCCATCGTCGCCGGCCGCCGTTCGCCGGCGGTCGGTGATCACCAAAATACTTTCTCCCGAACCGCCTCGACCTCCTCTTCTCAGATTCGGGCTCCGTTTTGCCCGAATCCCCGCCGAAGTCCGTAGATCTAGGTTTCAAAACCCTTTGTTGGTTTTGCTGTTTTTTTTTGGTTGGTGTGTTTTTTTTTTTTGTGCAGGTTTTTTCTTTTTTGAGCGGGTTGGTTCGGAGCGGGGGGGGGCCGATCTGTTTTTGTTTCGAAAAGGGGGTATCCAGATCTGGGTTTCGGACCCCAGATCTGGATTTTTGGGTGACGATTTGCGGCTGGCTGAGGGGCCTCCTCCTCTGAGGGGCTTCGGCCCTCCCTGTTGGTTCGGATCTGGGGGCCTCCGGGAGGGGTCCGAATCGGTGGGGTCTCCTCCTCCTTCCTCCTCCTTTTTTTTCTGATCTGAGATTTGTTTTATGGAGGGGTTGCGTGGGGGCTTGGGTTGAGTGTTGCAGGTGGTTGAGTGTTGCAGGGGGTTTGCCGTGTCTGGTGGCTGGCGTATGGCAGGGAGGCTGGTGGCGTGTGGGCAGGGAGGTGGCAAAGGGCTGTCAGGTTAGGGGAAAAAAGAGGGAGGCGGCTAGGGTTTCAAGGGTAGGGGATTAGGGTTAGGAAATGGGGAAATGGGCAGGCCCGAAAATTGGGCCTGAAAATTGGGCCTTGTGCTTGGGCCTGATTGTTTCTGTGTTTGGGTTTGGGCCCAAATTGGGCTGGGCTTGTAGATTGGGCCTGCTGAATAGCAGGCCCGGTTTGCACTTGGCCCGGGTCGGATTCGGATCTGACCCGGACGAAAATTGGTTATTACATATGTATAGATACTAATTATCATTAATCTCTAGGCCACGTAGATCTGACGTCACCTGTGGATCCCGAAGTTTCAGATCGAGGTGTACAGTGAGATCATCTCAAGGATTGTGAGTAGACGACAACTATTGTTATTTGAAATTTCTTTAATTATAATTATATATATATTTTTAGCATAATATTTATTTTACGCATTAAAGGTATATACGATATTTAATCATATGAATTGATTTGTTATTAAAGTATTTTTATTTCAAGAAATATTATATCGAGTAAGTTGGTTGATTTATGAAATATGATTTTACATAGAATTTGACGTACATGGTTTTGGCTCCACCTGACTTAATGTATGAGATTATTTCCTTGACCGGAATACGGGAGCTGCGTGCTACGCCTTTGTGGCGGGAGCCACCTCTAGAGTCCCCATTCCGTGATATTAGACCGGAATACGGGAGCTGCGTGCTACGCCTTTGTGGCGGGAGCTACCTCCAGAGTCTCCATTCCGTGATATTAGACCGGAATACAGGAGCTGCGTGCTACGCCTTTGTGGCGGGAGCCACCTCCAGAGTCCCCATTCCGTGATATTAGACTGGGTATGGGAGCTGCGTGCTACGCCTTTGTGGTGGGAGCCACCTCCAGAGTCCCTATCCCGTTATATTTGCCTTTTGGGGGCACATCATAGTGACACATATGCCTTTGGGGCGTCCTATGGTGGTATTGGCCTTTGGGGCCGGCTACTAGTATGCCTATATGGATATTGCCTGGTTATTTCATGGATGTATTCTTATGCATGACAGTAAGTTGGAGCCCAATTATATGAAACTTGATTTACTTTATAGATTTTATACATTGATTTGGTATTATAATACTGATATACATTTGAAAACTTGACTACATCTTCGAATTATTCATTATGGTTTTACTATTATTTATTTTGAAAACGTCTATTATGTTTTAAAGGAGTTGGAGCCCAATTATACGAAACTTGATTTACTTTACAGATTTTATACATTGATTTGGTATTATAATACTGATATACATTTGAAAACTTTGCTACATCTTCGAATTATTCATTATGGTTTTACTATTATTTATTTTGAAAACGTCTATTATGTTTTAAAGGAGTTGGAGCCCAATTATACGAAACTTGATTTACTTTACAGATTTTATACATTGATTTGGTATTATAATACTGATATACATTTGAAAACTTTGCTACATCTTCGAATTATTCATTGTGGTTTTACTATTATTTATTTTGAAAATGTCTATTATGTTTTAAAGGATTATAATCATAGTTTTCAAATGTTTTAAAAGTTGTTTACTCACTGAGATATTCATATATCTCACCATTTCATATTCTTATTTTCAGGTGCTAGTTAGGTGTCGGGATTGCAACATTCCTCTATTCTCTGCTTCAAATAGTATTTTAACGTGGTGTGCATCATAGTAAAAAATTTATTGAAATCTTGATCTTTTGATGTTTTTATGTAGTAAACCTTGCTGAGATAGGTTTACTTATGGATATATTGTATATATTTGAAGATATAAGACAATAGATCAATATGTCTTGACTTGAGCATAAATTGATCATGGATAATTTTTGAATATGCATGGATATATGTTATAATAGTATTGAGAAATATTGCTGGTTGATGATATGAATTGAGTTTTATTTTCAGGAGGGTTATAGTTGAGATAGAAAGGAAACTCTGCCGGATTTTAGGTAGATTATCCGGACAGGGTGTTACATTAACTTCATATCTAATAAATGTTTTTTGACATAATAAAAAAAATTATTTATTATGACATTTATTTATTTATATGTTAGAAATTCACAAAATATTGTAGCATTTGTTACAAGATTATTTTACACAAAATTGGTTTTTTTAACCTGTGCGATGCATGGGACTTTTTTAATTATAATAATAGTAAATGTTAAAAAATTTACAAAAATCGAATTAACTCTAATATGTGCACCCGTTTTTTCAAGGAATTATATCTTTTTTTTTAATTTGGCTATAATATGAAACTACATAAAAAAAACGTGACTTAGAAAAAAGAAATCATATAAAAATAGCATTATCAAGTTAAATTTTAGAATACCTATAACGCATCCAAACATGTGATGTTCTTATATCTTCCATGGCAAAGGAGATCCCATCTCTTGCTTCTAGTTTTGAGATATGAGTTTTTCCTTATTTCTTTTTTCATTCTGAAAAAAAAAAAATATAATTCAAATTCAAATACACTAAAATTACTCAATAGAACAAAAAAAAAAAAACTCAAAATTATCATCTCTAAAATTCATAGGAGGAAGAGGGAGAGAAAGTATAATTTTGAAAATAGAATTTGTCTGTTTAAATATTAAAAATGATAAAAAAAAATAATGGACTTGTAAGTGTACCTCTACCTCTATTTTTTTTTTTTTAAATCAGGGTGCAATATGAGAATTTTGTTTGTTATTCTCTGATAGGATAATTTTTGGATAAGCATGATTTTTTTTATAATTATTTAATTTAATTTGATTTTAAATAGATAATTTTATCTATTTAATTGTTTAAATATTTAATTGAAATAAATATTAATTTATGAATTAGAAGCATTACCAATTTAATAAAAAAAGAAAAAGGACTGAATTCTTGTTAATATCTCTCTCTCTCTCTCTATATATATATAGATATATATATATTAAATTAAATTAAATTAAAGGCAAAAATTCGATTTTTAAAAAGGTTGTATTATTTAATATATAACTTATAGTTATAACTGATTAATTTATATTTATATGTAAATAAGTTTTATTGAATTCAAAACTTTTCGATTCACTACATCGAATTCGGCAATTAGTGACAAATTTTATAAAATGACGTATATATTTTCGTCACGCAAAATATACCAAAAGTGACGAACTTTATAATTTGTCACTCTTTTTTGTTGTGATATTTTATATGACAATATCTAAAAAGTCACATGATAGCTTCACTAAAAGCTTGGCGCCAAAGTTTACCGCCGAATTGAGATGGTGGAAATTTTTTTGGTGATGGTTTAATATTAGGTGACGTTTTTGTTTTTGCCATAAATTGAACACTTTATTTGTGACGAATTGCATAACGACTTGTTTTGTAAAGAGATTTTAATATGATGTCACTAATGTGAATATGTTCTATTATTGACAACTTTGGTCGTCATTACTATCAAGCAAATATGGTGACACTTAAAATAACGTCATGGAATCTACTGCATACGTGACGAAAAACAATCACGTTTTCTTGTTGATGGTATATTTATATGACAATTTTAAAAAATGTCGAAGGATTATGTCACTATATGTTTGGCATCAAAATTTTACCACTAAAAAATTGGTGGAAAATGTTTTTGTGACGTATTGACTAAGTTGTGACGAAATATCTATTTTTTTTTTTGAAGAATTTTTTATTTATTTGATGTCATTATTGTTAATATGTTTTTATTAGTGACAATTTTGGTTCGTTATTATTATAATGCATAGAAGGTGACGCGTGACAATATACTTTCGTCACCTATCAATTTAACTTTGTATGATGTTACGTGTAATGCCATCATATTTAAAATCAATTTATGACGTTATATATTCGCCGCGAATACAATCAAATAAATATATATAATTTTTAAAAAGTTTTAAATATATATAATTATTAAAAAATAAACAAAATAGGTTTGTTTATTAAAAATTAAAATTAGTATTTAATTTATTTAATTATATATTTTTGGAGAATTCAGACAAATAAGTTATAGATAATTTGAAGAAAAAAAAAACAAAATGAATGAGAAGAAAAAAAAAAACAAAATAAATGAGTCTGCAAACAAACCTCCAAAGAGGCAGCTTATGGAGGACATGTATCTATACTATTATAATGGGAGTGCCTGAGTTGGTGTCACTGAATCAAGTGACACCAATTCAGTCGTTGAAAATACCCAAAAAATATTAAAAGGTAAAAAAATAAAAAATTAAATAAGGGTATATATGTCACCCGTTTTCTAAAACAATTATCCACTTACAAAAATTATTCATTTTTTTTTACATGTAATTTTTTTAAAACATAATTTTTTTATATTTTTAATATAAAAATTATATTTTAAAAAAATATATTTTTACTCACATTATGAATGTGTGGAATTATAGTACAATATAAACAGATTGTTCCTTTCCCAAAACCCACATGAAATTTTAATTTCTTTAATTATATAATTGAAACAAATTATTTAAAATTTGAAGGAAAAAAATGAATATTGAAAATCCACATCTACAACTACAAACAAAACCGACATCGTTTAGACTAAAAGAAACCCACTACACGCTATTTTCTTTAGTTTTATTTCTCCCCATTGGCAGGTCGATTGTTCCTCTCCCATACCCCAATAGCCTATACTCTATTTTCTTAGTCAACTGTTCCATCTTTGGCTATCTTTGGCTTTGTTATGGCGTTTTCCCTCTCTATTTATCTCTAAAGGATCGATCGGGAATCCTAAACGACCGAGTAAAATCGCAAGGTAGTACCCCTCTCTTCTCTGTTTGGTCTCGTTCGTAATCTCGCTTCTCTGTTTGGCTCTCGCTCGCAGTCTCGCTTCATTGTTCGGTTTCGTATATTTGCGGCGAATTGAAAACGGTACATTTTGATCATCTTGTATCTTTCGATTTAATTTTACTTTTGTCCATGAATTTGCTCTAAAAAATCGAAACCCTAAAAATACTCACATTTAAACGACGTAACCCTTTGTCCATTTCAACAGATTCTCAATTTCTTTTGTTATAAATCCTTGCCCCTTCTCGAGTTGACTGAGAACTGAAAAGTGATGGGGTTTCAGACTTTCAGTAATTTTTTAAGGAAAGGGATTTGTCTTTTGAAAATAATGACGAGTCAACTGGGATTTCAACTTTTGCGATTTTAGATTTGGCTTGATTTCAAAAAGAAATTAGGGGCGAGGGGGTTGGTTTAGGGTGCGGCGAGAGAGAAATTGGTTTTGATTTATTTGCTTTATTTGGTTTAAAATTATTCAATGATCATATGTCATGTCACATATGCAAAAAAATAAGCAATATAAAAAAATTAAAGGCAAAAATTAAATTAAATTAAAGGCAAAAATTCGATGTTTAAGAAGGTTGTATTATTTAATATATAATATTACTTATAGTTATAACTGATTAATTTATTTTTATATGTAAATAGGTTTTATTGAATTCAAAAAATTACGATTTTATTGTTGAGATAAAGAAATAACATTAATATTATTTTTAAATAACTTATATAATAAGTGATATGAGTCATGAGTTTTTTTAATTAAAAAAAAAACTAAATGCTAAAAGATTAAAAAAAAAAATTTGGAAAGATAAAAATCATATTTAAGATTTTTGAATTAAAAATATATATATCTCTATTAATTTGGATTATAATTTTTAAGTTTCAAATTTTAAATTTGTATGTAACACCCTGTCCGAATAATCTACCTAAAATCCGACAGAGTTTCCTTTCTATCTCAACTATAAACCTTCCTGCAAATAATACTCAATTCATATCCTCAACCAGCAATATTTCTCAATACTATTATCACATATATCCATCATATTCAAAAATTATCCATGATCAATTTATTCTCAAGTCAAAACATACTGATCTTTTGTCTCATATCTTCAAATGTATACATATAATATATCCAAAAGTAAACCTATTCAGCAAGGTTTACTAGATAAAAACATCAAAAGATTAAGACTTCAATAAATTTTTAGTATGATGCCCACCACGTCAAAATACTATTTGAAGCAACAAAAAAAAAATAGAGGAAGGTTGCAATCCCGACACCTAAATTATCACCTGAAAATAAGAATATGAAAAGGTGAGATATATGAATATCTCAGTGAGTAAACAACTTTTAAAACATTTGAAAACTATGATTATAATCCTTTAAAACATAATAGACATTTTCAAAATAAATAATAGTAAAACCATAATGAATAATTCAAAGATGTAGCAAAGTTTTCAACTGAATAACAATATTATAATATTAAATCAGTGTATAAAATATGTAAAGTAAATCAAGTTTCGTATAACTGGGCTCCAACTTTTTATCATGCATAAGAATACATCCATGAAATAACCAGGCAATATCCATGTAGGCATACTAGTAGCCGGCCCCAAATGCCAATACCACCATAGGACGCCCCAAAGGCATATGTGTCGCTATGATGTGCCCCCCAAAGGCAAATATAACGGGATAGGGACTCTGGAGGTGGCTCCCACCACAAAGGCGTAGCACGCAGCTCCCATATCCCAGTCTAATATCACGGAATGGGGACTCTGGAGGTGGCTCCCGCCACAAAGGCGTAGCACGCAGCTCCCGTATTCCGGTCAAGGAAATAATCTCATACGTTAAGTCAGGTGGAGCCAAAACCATGTACGTCAAATTCTATGTAAAATCATATTTCATAAATCAACCAACTTACTCGATATAATATTTCTTGAAATAAAAATACTTTAATAACAAATCAATTCATATGATTAAGTATCGTATATACCTTTAATACGTAAAATAAATATTATGTTAAAAAATATATATATAATTATATTTAAATAAATTTCAAATAACTATAGTTGTCGTCTACTCACTATCCTTGAGATGATCTCACTGTACACCTCGACCTGAAACTTCGGGATCCACAGGTGACGTCGGATCTACGTGGCCTAGAGATTAACAATAATTAGTATCTATACATGCTCAAAGCATTACACAATTTTGAATGTAACTTAAGTCCTATAAATCTACCCCATATACTAATTTCTCATACTCAAAACAACATATTCTTAATTTTTTTAATCTCATTTTCATAATCATTTTCTCCATAATTCAACTCCATATTCATGTCCTTATCAAATTCCTTTCTAGTACTCCATGCCTTAGAGATTTTCATAATCCATAACCATCCTTTGGTACTATATTTCTCTTAAGCAATAAATTCCTTAATATCAAGTTAGATTAGAAAATCATAACTTGAGTTTGGTACCAATAAGTCTAATTTATGAATAAAATAACTAACTTAGACAATTAGAACAAAATCTTGGTCAAATTTGATAAATCCCGAAACTATGCTGTAACAGGGGTCACACTGAATAGCCAACTTCACCGAATTTTATCTTTTTAACCGCTTATCGGTTTTGGGTGATTCAAAAACCAAAATTCTCATATTGAAGTCTAGTTTCTAGGAAAAATATCAAAAAAATACAAACCCTAATGTGCCGAACCCAGAAAATCCGAACAGTAAGCATGCTCAACTTCCCCTGATTTGCTTTTTCTTCCCATTTTCTTGTTCATGCTTTCAAATCCTTTTAATTCTTAACAAGTTGAGTAAAATTCATACTTAATAGATGGATTTCAGACCTTAACATGTTTATGGAGCAAAGATCTTAGCATGCTCAAGTAGAATATCTAAAGAAAATGAAGAATTTATCAAGAAACTAACCTTGGATGTAATTGTTGTTGAGATTTTGGTTGAGTTGTTTGAAGAGAATTTTGAGAGAGAGGGATGTTGGGAGCTGCTGCCACTTGAAGAAGAGAAGGAAAATGTTTAGAGATTTCGGGAGAGAAAGATGAAGATAAGAGATATTTTTTGTTTTTTGTTTTTGGTATAATTGCATATTAGTCCCTCAACTCTTTATAAATAACCATGAAACCCCTAAACTTTTTTAATATATTCATTTTGATCCTTTCTTCTTTTATTTCCTTCACTTATAACTTCTTACCAATTTCCAAGTTTGTCCTTAAAATTTTCGAAATTTAACTTTACATGATTATACGTAACCTCGATTGTTACAACTTACCCCCCTTAGAAAAATTTCGTCCTCGAAATTTACTTACCAACTTAATTGAACAAGTGAGAATATTGAGTCCGCATATCTTCGTCCCTTTCCCATATAGCTTCTTCATATGAATGATTCCTCCAAAGAACTTTCACTAATGGAATAGTCTTAGTCCTTAGAACTTGGTCCTTTCTATCCAAAATCTCAACGGCTGCTCTTCATAAGTTAAGTTTTCCTCAATTTCCATAGGCAAATCCTTCAATATATGTGAAGAATCGAAAATATACTCTCGGAGCATGGAAACATGGAACACATTATGAATTCATGATAATTCTTCTGGTAAGGCCAATCTATAAGCAACTGGGCCAATCCGTTCAATGATCTCATACGGCCCTATATATCGAGGACCCAACTTTCCTCGTCTTCCAAATCGGATTACTCCCTTCTAAGGAGTCACTTTCAAAAATATCATATCACCAACTTCAAACTCTAAATCTTTTCTCCGATTATCTGCATAGCTCTTTTGTCAATCTTGAGCTATTTTTTTATCTTTTTTTTTTCGAATTACCTTAACTTTGTCTACTGTCATCATAACAATTCCTGGACCTAGTAATTTCCTTTCATCTGTATCATCCCAACACACCGGAGTTCTGCACTTCCTTCCATACAAAGCTTCAAACGGAGCTATGTCGATGCTGGACTGATAACTATTGTAACATGCAAACTCTGCTAAAGGCAAGTGTTCATCCCAGTTTCCTCATAATACAAGATTTGAGTATATCTTCCAGAATTTGAATTGTCCGTTCAAATTGTCCATCCGTCTGGGATGAAAAGCAGTACTGAACTTGAGTTTAGTACCCATAGCATTCTGCAAACTTGGCCAAAATTGAGATGTGAATCGGGGGTCTCGATCAGATACAATCGATACTGGGGCACCATGTAACCTAACAATTTCATTCACATAAAGTTTAGCCAATCTTTCCATGGAAAAAGTCTTCTTGACTGGCAAAAAGTGAGCTGATTTTGTCAGACGATCAACAATCACCCAAATGCTGTCATAACCAGACTGTGTTCTTGGCAATCCCGAAACGAAATCCATAGCAATATCTTCCCACTTCCATTGAGGAATAGGTAGGGGGTTCAATTTCCCAGAAGGTTTTTGATGCTCGGCTTTAATTTGTTGGCATACCAAGCATTTAGAAACAAACTCAGCTATGTCCCGTTTCATACCTTGCCACCAATAATGTTCTCTTAAGGTTCGATACATCTTCACACTACCTGGATGTAACGCGTATGGTGCATTATGAGCTTCCTCCAAAATCACTTTCCGGAGTTCTTCATCCTGAGGCACACAAAGCCTATTTTTCATTATCAATACATCCTCATCTTTTATTTGAAAGTCAGTCCTCACACCATCATTTACTTCTTGCTTTAACTTTACCAGCATAGGGTCATTATTCTATGCTTCACGTATCCAATCAATATGAATTGATTTAACCTTCAAGTGGGTTATTAGGAGATCATTCTCATCAATCGTCAATTCTAAAGGTAAAGACTTCAAATCATTTTGTAAGGATTTCTGAATTGCTCGGATATGAGCAAGAGAACTAGAAGACTTTCTACTAAGAGCATCGGCCACTACATTGGCCTTTCTTGCATGGTAGTCAATTACATAGTCATAATTTTTTATCAATTCCAACCATCTCCTTTGCCTCAAATTTAATTCTTTCTGATCCATCAGATATTTCAGACTCTTATGATCAGTGTAGATTGTACATTTTTCTTCAAATAAATAATGCCTCCAAATTTTCAGTGCAAACACCACTGCCGCCAACTCTAAATCATGAGTGGGATAGTTTTGCTCATGCTGTTTCAGTTGTCGAGAAGCATAAGCTATCACCTTCCCATGTTGCATCAAAACGCAACCCAAACCTCTCCTCGAGGCATCACTGTATACCACAAAGCTTCCAGTCCCTGATGGTAGTGTAAGAACTGGTGCTGTGGTCAATCTACGCTTGAGCTCTTGGAAAGCTTGCTCACATTCGTCAGTCCACTCAAACTTAGCATACTTCCTTGTTAATTTTGACAAAGGAGAGGCAATCATGGAAAATCCTTCCACGAATCTTCGATAGTACCCTGCCAATCCGAGAAAGCTCCTAATTTCTGTGACATTAGTGGGTCTTTCCCAAGCAACTACAGCTTCTATCTTTTGTGGATCCACAAAAATCCCTTCCTTAGATACTACATGACCATGGAATGCTACTTTGTCTAGCCAGAATTCACACTTGGAAAATTTAGCATAAAGTTGCTTTTCACGCATGGTCTGCAACACCGTTCTCAAATGGCTCACATGATCATCCTTATTCCTAGAATAAACTAGGATGTCATCGATGAAAACAATAACAAACTTATCTAAGTAGGGTCGTCAACCTATCTCGAATATAACATGTAGCCCATCTTGGAATTTCTTGCATCTATCAGCATCGTTGGCTACTATCGGTGGAGCAAATTCTGATAGTTCATTGAATTTTTGCTCCTACTCTGCTACTGACATACTACCCTATTTTAAATTCATAAACTCAGTCCATTGCTTTTCCCGCAAAGCCCAAGAATAGCATTTTTCTTCAAACTCTCTTCGAAAGTCTGCCCAGGTTATGGCAGGATGTCTAGCATACCTTTGCACTGTAGTTTTCCACCATGTGTGTGCATGATCCTCCAAAAATTTCACCGCACATGGTAATCTCATAGGCTCGGGAATCTAAAGAGTAATGGAAGTAGTCCCAATTTTTTTTTTGGTCATGACCAGGCTAAATCTGATTCCGAAGACCCTGTGAAAATCTTGCAACCCATATTTTTCAGATCTTTACAGTAATCAACTATCCCCTTTTTAGTAGGGGCAGTCAAAACGAGAATTACTCTTGCCAAGGCCGCAACTGCCTTAACTAAATTAAGATTAGCTGCTGGAGGTGCTGCTGAGGATGCAGCAACAGAAGATGAACCAACAGCTGAAGCTTGTTCTCCAATTTGCTCATCAATATTCACATTTCTATTCCTATCCCTATTTTGGACTAGGGGATTGATTCTAGGCCTTCCTCTTCGACGTGGTGGCATCGTGTCTAATTTCTTACACAAGTGACAATATTTTAATACTTCAACAAACAGTTTCTAAGTCTACAGGACCTATAACCTTGCTCTGATACCAAATTGTAACACCCTGTCCGAATAATCTACCTAAAATCCGGCAGAGTTTCCTTTCTATCTCAACTATAAACCTTCCTGCAAATAATACTCAATTCATATCCTCAACCAGCAATATTTCTCAATACTATTATCACATATATCCATCATATTCAAAAATTATCCATGATCAATTTATTCTCAAGTCAAAACATACTGATCTTTTGTCTCATATCTTCAAATGTATACATATAATATATCCAAAAGTAAACCTATCTCAGCAAGGTTTACTAGATAAAAACATCAAAAGATCAAGACTTCAATAAATTTTTAGTATGATGCCCACCACATCAAAATACTATTTGAAGCAAAAAAAATAAAAATAGAGGAAGGTTGCAATCCCGACACCTAAATTATCACCTGAAAATAAGAATATGAAAAGGTGAGATATATGAATATCTCAGTGAGTAAACAACTTTTAAAACATTTGAAAACTATGATTATAATCCTTTAAAACATAATAGACATTTTCAAAATAAATAATAGTAAAACCATAATGAATAATTCAAAGATGTAGCAAAGTTTTCAACTGAATAACAATATTATAATATTAAATCAGTGTATAAAATATGTAAAGTAAATCAAGTTTCGTATAATTGGGCTCCAACTTTCTATCATGCATAAGAATACATCCATGAAATAACCAGGCAATATCTATGTAGGCATACTAGGAGCCGGCCCCAAAGGCCAATACCACCATAGGACGCCCCAAAGGCATATGTGTCGCTATGATGTGCCCCCAAAAGGCAAATATAACGGGATAGGGACTCTGGAGGTGGCTCCCACCACAAAGGCGTAGCACGCAGCTCCCATACCCCAGTCTAATATCACGGAATGGGGACTCTGGAGGGGCTCCCGCCACAAAGGCGTAGCACGCAGCTCCCGTATTCCGGTCAAGGAAATAATCTCATACGTTAAGTCAGATGGAGCCAAAACCATGTACGTCAAATTCTATGTAAAATCATATTTCATAAATCAACCAACTTACTCGATATAATATTTCTTGAAATAAAAATACTTTAATAACAAATCAATTCATATGATTAAGTATCGTATATACCTTTAATACGTAAAATAAATATTATGTTAAAAAATATATATATAATTATATTAAAATAAATTTCAAATAACTATAGTTGTCGTCTACTCACTATCCTTGAGATGATCTCACTGTACACCTCGACCTGAAACTTCGGGATCCACAGGTGACGTCGGATCTACGTGGCCTAGAGATTAACAATAATTAGTATCTATACATGCTCAAAGCATTACACAATTTTGAATGTAACTTAAGTCCCATAAATCTACCCCATATACTAATTTCTCATACTCAAAACAACATATCCTTAATTTTTTTAATCTCATTTTCATAATCATTTTCTCCATAATTCAACTCCATATTCATGTCCTTATCAAATTCTTTTCTAGTACTCCATGCCTTAGAGATTTTCATAATCCATAACCATCCTTTGGTACGATATTTCTCTTAGCAATAAATTCCTTAATATCAAGTTAGATTAGAAAATCATAACTTGAGTTTGGTACCAATAAGTCTAATTTATGAATAAAATAACTAACTTAGACAATTAGAACAAAATCTTCGTCAAATTTGATAAATCCCGAAACTATGCTGAAACAGGGGTCACACTGAATAGCCAACTTCACCGAATTTTATCTTTTTAACCGCTTATCGGTTTTGGGTGATTCAAAAACCAAAATTCTCATATTGAAGTCTAGTTTCTAGGAAAAATATCAAAAAAATACAAACCCTAATGTGCCGAACCCAGAAAATCCGAACAGTAAGCATGCTCAACTTCCCCTGATTTGCTTTTTCTTCCCATTTTCTTGTTCATGCTTTCAAATCCTTTTAATTCTTAACAAGTTGAGTAAAATTCATACTTAATAGATGGATTTCAGACCTTAACATGTTTATGGAGCAAAGATCTTAGCATGCTCAAGTAGAATATCTAAAGAAAATGAAGAATTTATCAAGAAACTAACCTTGTATGTAATTGTTGTTGAGATTTTGGTTGAGTTGTTTGAAGAGAATTTTGAGAGAGAGGGATGTTGGGAGCTACTGCCACTTGAAGAAGAGAAGGAAAATGTTTAGAGATTTCGGGAGAGAAAGATGAAGATAAGATATATTTTTTTTGTTTTTGGTATAATTGCATATTAGTCCCTCAACTCTTTATAAATAACCATGAAACCCCTAAACTTTTTTAATATATTCATTTTGATCCTTTCTTCTTTTATTTCCTTCACTTATAACTTCTTACCAATTTCCAAATTTGTCCTTAAAATTTTCGGAATTTAACTTTACATGATTATACGTAACCTCGATTGTTACATTGTATTTTCTCTAAATTTTTAAATTATGTAATTTTATTTATTATCTTACGTGTCAAAAGTATAAGGTATCCACATATGCTTCCATGTCAGTTGACTTTATCATATTGATTGAAAACAAATAATAAATAAACTTTTATCATTTTGGGTATAAATTTTACACACACATGTATTTTGGTTACATATAATAAAAAATATAAATTAAAAATTTGTACTCAAAATATACAAGCACACACAAATATAAATTATTTTTTACACACTTGTGAATTAAAAACTATAAACACGTGTCAAAACAAATGCCATTTTATACACGCAAATAAAAAACACGTGTATAAATATACTAATGAAATTTAAATGCACACCCATTTTTTTTTCCTAAGGAATTATTCCTCGTGAGGTATAGATTTGAACTACAGCTTAAAAGTTACTTTTGTCCCTCAATACTATCCAAATATGATTGGAATTTTTAAAAACAAAAGTTAATATTTTTTATCCATTTTGACATACGGCAGCTCAAATTTATATTTTAAGCTTTGTTACCGTATTCTATTCAAATGGATTATTGAAATAAGTACTAAAAAAAAATTTGACATATCTTCATTATTATGATTGTGATCAAAATACTAAAAAAAATAAGAATATTATTGTTTTTTAAGAAGAAAAATATACACATAGTTGAATAAAGAATTAGATCGTAAAAATAATATTCACATACCTTCGCTTCTGCATCAAAGTTTTAAAAAAATGTGAAAAAAAGTTAATAAATGTGTTTCAAAAGAAAAAATAAATTGAAAACAATTTTTTTTTTTTTTTATAAAAGCAAAATCATAAAAGTAATAGTATACGTACCTTTTAAAAAAAAAATTCAAATTAAATAAAAAAAAAATATGCACCTCATACTATTTATAGGCTTATGGGATTATAATTAGGGTGTCTAGATAATTTTCAAATTGATAAACATCTTTTGAATTCAAGAATAATATAATAAGTCATATTTGTGTTTTTAAATTTAAAAATTAAAGAATTATAAGAAAAATTATGAAGGTAAAAAAAAATCTTTTTGAGAAATTTAAATATAAAAAGAAATATCTTTAGATAACTAATGAAATTTGAATCAAATAAGATTAATTTTTTAAGTTTTAAATTTTTATTACATTTTAATCTATTTGAATTTTTTAAGTATATATTTGACTTTTTGGATAGATTTCAATCTTGAATTTAAATATTTATTAAGTAGAGTTATTTAATAATCAATATTTTTTAATTATTATCCTACGTGTCATCAAGAGAAGATATCCACGTAGGCGTCCATGTCAACACATACTTGCCTAGTCAGCATGTATCTTATTATATTATATATACTAGTTTGTGACTCATGCGATGCATGAATTGATTTTATTTATTTATTTATATAAAATATATTATATTTTTATTTTTATATATATGATTTATTATATTATTTATACATATATAAGAAAAGAAAATTATGAATTTATTAAAATTTTAACTTTGGGTTTGAGAATCATGGGTATGATATATTTCTTGCATGAAAAAAATATTTTAAAATGTATTGAGTAATAACTGAAACAAAATTAAATTTTATATTAATAAAAATTATTTATCATTTCAAATTTTATTCAAAATGCTTTTTTAATAAATCATCTGAAGGACTTTATTCAATATTTTAATGAGGTTATCATTTAAAAATTTAATTGATTTAATAATAAACATTTATCTTCAAATGATTTATAATATTGAAAAGTTTATTTTATTCAAATATATAGCTAATAAAATAATTATTTTAAGTTTTTTGTTGATGATTATTTTTTATTATAAAATAAAGAGTAATTTATTAGTTATTACATTAATTAGAGCATATACTTATTAGAGGAAAGAATTAAAAAAGAAGAAGATAAATACGTTTTTATATAAGCATTGAAAAAATAAGGAGATGTGTGCCAAAATATTAACAAAATTATAAAGTAATATATTTATATATATACCTTTGAAAGAAAAAGTATAAAATGAAAAAAAAAGAAAACAAAAATTGGTGCAGTACATTATATTTATAAACTCGAAATCGTATGTAAATAATTACACAATACCATCGTATATAAGACAGAAAGTAATACTTCATAATATATTATATAAATTTTTTTTATAAAAATTATAATTAAATTAATGGAAATAAAAAGGATATGGATGATTTTAAATCGTACCTAGGATAATTCGTTAAATGCATGATTTTTTTTTATCTAAATTGTTATTTTTATTTTATTTTAGAAGTTGTTTGTTATTGTTAATATGAGTGAACTTGAACTTGAACTTGAACTTGAAATTTAAATTTTATTTGATTTTATATTCTTATCTTGGCAAAAAATTGACTTAATGGATTGAAACATTTAACAAATTTGGATATTTAACGGATATTTGGAAATTATGAGTTTGTATAAGATAAATTATCATATATATATATATATATTATATATTCTTTTCCATATTACAATAACAAAAATTTTCCTATTACATTATTAAAGTTTGTTATACTTAAATTTAAACAGAAATATGGTATGTATTACATTAAAATGATTAATTTAATCTTAAAAAATAAATTAATTTTCCTATTATATTTTCTGTATAACAAATATTTAGTCTATATTGTCTAGCTCAAGCTTACAAATTTAATTTTTACTAAGTGGTGCCTATTATCAACCTAAGAATTTTTGTTGATGCTTTAAAGTAATATATATTTGCAAAAAATGTTCCGTGAAAGTTAGTGACATCTTCTTGCACCGTAAGCATAAAGATAAAGAGACATGGATCGAAGATCTTCATTACCAGGAATTTGAATAAATATTTGCAGATTGTGATCAGATTAATTAAATATAAAAATAAAAATTTTGGAATTTTTTAATTTTAAAATTGAATATAATCTTATATCTTATATAAATATATAAAAGTTAAAACTTATGGTAAAAAAAGAAAATATCCTATTTGGGCGGATTATATTTTTGACATGTGTACAACCTTAAATAAACGTTACATGCTTGCATTTATTTATTTTGATTTAAACTTTAAAATATTTTATAATAAATTAAATTTATTTCCTTTTACATTTATTTGGGATTATTGTAAATAAAAGTTTTATAATTAACAAAATTAATTATATTTATTCTTTTTTAAATATTCAATATTCTTATAATTAATGATTTGATATATATTTTTACTTTAATAAATAACGTTTTTTATTAAATTAATTACAAGTATCAATTTTTAAATAATAAATATTCTTGCCTTAAATAAATAAAAGTCAAAACTTCTTATAAGTGAGGAAAATTTCCAATATGGATTGTTTACATAAATTGGCTAGCAAAAATTTCAAAATCACATTATTACTATTCCACTAAAAGTGAGATTTGGATTTCAAATTGATATAAAAGCCAAAGCTTTTGGCCAAAATTTTTTTTTTTATGTGGATGGCCTAAAATTTTGACACGTGAACGCTCTTGAAAAAACACCATTTGTCAACATTTAATTATTTTGATTTTATTTGATTTAAAATTTAAAATATTTTATAATAATTATATTTATTATATTTAATATTTTTAATTGACTTACCTTTTATACTTATATAGGATTACTATACATAAAAGTCTTCTAATTCACAAAATTAATTATATTTCTTTCTTTCTAAATATTCAATATTCTTACCTTCTATATTCTTTTTGGTACATATTCTTACCTTCTATATAAATAAGTTGCATTTCAGTTTACTAAAATCACTCTCATTTAAAGATATAATATAGTTAAGATTGTTTAAGTTTAATTTTGAATTCAAACCAAACAATTTTGAAATCTATTTGTGTAATGCCTAGTTAATACAAAATTTCAACTTAAATTTTTAATGAAATCAAATAATATCTACATTATAATTGTCTTGTCTTTCATAAATCACTCAAATCTTGATTATTATATTCAACCCTTCTTATTTAATTCAAGTTCATTTTCCTCTTATTTTGATTTTAGAATTCAAATTCAATATATATTGCCGCCCGTCTTTCTTAAAAAAAAAAAAAAAAAAAAAAAAACTAAATTAAGATTTTGAGCTTATAAATAACACATACATTATCTAAATTTTCACACAATTAGTGGGACTCATGTTTGTGCTTTTAGGTGAATAAAAGAATGAGACATGCAGCAATTCTTTGAAAATAGCTTTTGAGACACTTAATTTTTTTTTTTCTGGACAATCTTCTTCAATTTCTCAACTTAGTTTTTTTTTTTTTTTTTTTAACTTTTGTTTTATCTAAATTATAATTTAATTTTTTTTTATTTTTAAATAGTATTATATGTATTATCAAGATTATAATTGATTTGTTTACCTATATATAAAAACACTCAAAAATCAATTGCAACTTTTTTATCTCAGCAACTTATAAAATAATCTCTCATGAAAAAAATTTGTACATTAGATTGATTTTAAATGAAATAAATTTTAACTATTTAGAATTTAAAGATTTATTGTATTTTGGTTAAATAGCACTACTGGATTGGATGAAATATGATACAAAAGTATCTTTATTTTTATTTTTATTATAGTTACATATTAAGGTCCAAAATTTATTGTTCCTAATTTTATTAAAATTTATTCTAATATAATTTTTTTTGCCAAAATTATTATATAAAAAAATTTATTAATTATATAATTTTGTTTATATATAATTATATGCCCGTGCATTACAGGGGTTTAAAACTAGTAAATATATAAAAGCCAAAATTTTTGATAAAAATGAAAAATATCCTACATGGATATCCTAAATTTTTGACAAGTGGACAGCTTTTAATAATCGACAAGTCTTCTGCATTTAATTATTTTGATAAATTATATATATATATTTTTTTTACATTTTTAATTACTTACCTTTTATATGGATATTGACAAATAATAGATTAATTTTCTTTCCATATTTCGCAGAATACATATTAATTCATGGCCAATTTTTCATATTATTTTATATAATTGTATATAAATCGTATATCTTATATAAATATATAAAAGTCAAAACTTTTGACAAAAATGAAAAATATCCTACATAAATACCTAACTTTTTGACAAGTAGGCAACTTTTAATAATCGACATATCTCTTGAAATTAATTATTTTGATTTCATTTAAATTTTAAAGTATTTTATATTATAATAAATTATGTTTATTTTTTTACATTTTTAATTATATATCTTTTATATAAATATGAACAAATCTTATATAAATATATAAAAATCAAAGTTTTAGGGAAAAACGAAAAATATCCTACATGAATATAATTTTTTGACAAGTGAATAACTTTTAATAATCGACGTATCTTTTGCAATTAAATATAATTAATAATTAATAAAAATATAATTTAATATTAAATATATATATATATGACAAGATAAGAAAAATATGATGTCACTTGTTGTAATTTTGTCCTTTTTTTCATTTTACTTCTCATTGTCTTTCCCCAAACTTACCAAGTGAATTACAAATAAAATCATTAATCAGAAACAGAGGAAATAGAGGAAAGAGGGAAGATGCAGCGGTGGAGCAAAAGCAGAATTGAGCTTCCAGAAACGGTGATGATGGAAATCCTGTCAAAGCTTCCAGTTAAATCCCTCATACGTTTCAGGTGCGTTTGTAAGCCTTGGTGTTCTTCTTTTCAAACCTCTCATTTCATTACCAAACATCAACATAACAACCTCAAAAACAACCACCTTAATCTCCTCCTCATACGTAGTCATGGTAACACCCATGATAACATCCATTATATCTCTCAACTTTCAACTGAAAAAGGCCAAAACTTTTTAGTAAAACAGAACATTCATTTACCCTTTCTTGAGAACTGTTGGTATGCTCCTGTAGTTTCTGGTCCTTGTAATGGATTGTTGTGTTTACATGATGCTTATGATGGTAAGGTTTTCGTTTGGAACCCATCAACCAGAGAGTTTAAAATCCTTCCTCAATCCTCAGTCCAACGCCCTCCTTCTGTAGATTCCACTCGTTTTCGTTGCCTTGGGTTCGGGTTTGATTCTAAAACTGATGACTACAAAGTCGTAAGATTTGTTACTAATTATTTTGATGCGAATGATGAACGCTTGCTACCTGACTGGATCCAACAAGTTGAGTTGTATTCACTTAAAAGCGATTCCTGGAAGGAAATTTCAGTTCCTGAGGCTCATCCTCATGCTTTTCCTTTGTTTAATAATTACATAAATGGGTTTTACTATTGGCAGGCAATTGAGGTTTCTGATGACCTTATTCTTTCATTTGACATGGCTAATGAAAAGTTTTCAACTTTACCTTTGCCAAAATTTGGTGGGTCTTTATCACAATATTATTGGCAACTTTTGGACTTTAATGGATTGCTTGGTGCTATTTTTTACCCATGGGAGGGAACTGAAAAGTCTTTTGATTTATGGATTATGAATGGATCATGGACTAAACAATTCAGTATTGAATCTGTTTCTGGAGTTGAGAGGCCATTAGGGTTTTGGAAAAATGGTGAATTGTTTCTTGAGGGCTCAAATAATGAACTAGTGCTGTTTGATGCCGACACCCGAGAGCTTAAGAACCTTGGTATCAATGCTTATCAGAATACCATGCAGCTTATTGCTTATGTTGAGAGCTTGGTTCCAATCAATGGAAGATCAGAGCATGAGGAACATATAATACGTCTACCGGCTGGAGACGCATAAAATAGATATTGAAAACGAAGAGGGATATGGAAATGAAACAAAAGGGTAAACTTTTATTATGGTAGTTTACTTTCACTGTTTGTTTGTGGCTATTTTAGTGAATTTGCAAGATTTCTACCTAGAAATTTGCTTAGTTGTTTGTGACTTTCTTCTTCTTTATGTATTTTATATTTTATGTATTTCTATACAATATTAAGTCACCGACTTTATCCTACCAAATTGTGTAGAATGAATTGTTTCAGAATATAAGAAAACTACAAGAGAGCCTCGCATGGCTTGTATTGTATGATAACTCAACATTGTCGTTTTCCTTCTTGAAAATATCAGTTTCTTCATCTCTTCATTCTCCAGGCCCCCAAGGTTTTTTTTTTTTTTTTAAGTCTAATCTTGAATTATTTGACCAATACTCATTTGCCGGAGATATTAAAATCATTGAACTGATATTGAATGATGCCTAAATTATGATAATTGAACTTGTAAGAATACCATCCAAAATTTTGGTTAAGTTAGATTGTGTACTAGTCAATAGTTCATGTTGCCTCATATCAAGCACTCAATTGGGACTCGTCTCTTTTGTTTGGGCACTTGACGGATTAGCCTAAAAGTTAATTTCCAACTCATTAATATTTTTCTTTTTGCACAAGAAAAAGCATTGTGACTCGAATTTAGAATCTTTACTCAAACATCAACTTTGTTGGGCTCATTTTTGACTTAATCAAGCTGGATCTCTACATGTGCTGGCGGGTTCACAATGACCCAATAATTTCAAACTTAAGAAACACTTAGGTTTACACTTGTCTAACCCATAAGCTCCCAACACAACCCACTGTCAAATATAAATAGCTAAAATAAAGGTTGATCCGAGATAAGAAAAAAATTAAAAACTTACTACAATATCACTTGTTTTATTCCTTCTGCTCCCTGAAATACCTTGATACTTTACAGATTTAAACATTGGAATCCATCCCGAAAACATAACTCCGATACCCTATGACATTACTTTATCTTTACAGATCCTTATCAACTTTTCACCTGATAAATTCAGAAGCTTACTTAACAGAACCACCAAAAAGATCTCAACACCCCGTTCTTACCACTTTAGCTAAATCTAAGTTAGTTGTTAATACTTAATACTACCAAGAAAGAAATGAGATAGGTCTTGCAAATTGATGTTGGATTCAAAAAAGTGAGGGAAGGCTATGTCCATTTTTGCCCATGATTCAGTCAATCCCCATATCCCCCGATTATGAAATTTTGTTGTTGGGCATGCAAGAGAGTCAAATACCATTGCTAACGAGTGTTCATAAGCACTTTTTAAGGTTAATTAATATATTATTCACAATAAAAATATTGTATTAAATACAAAATGTGACAATTTTATTCATCATTTTCAATGTATTTAATAGAGATATTGCTATATATGATAACCTTAAACAGTGCATTTAATTTCTTTTCCTCCACTTTTCCTCCTTTGCAGCCAAAGGAAGATTGCATTTAATTTCTTTTTCTTAGATTTTGTTTTCAAATAATTAAAACATTTTAATTCATAGTGTTGAAAGCTAGATATAGATAGATATAGCTGCTTGGTATAGCTGCTTTTCACATTGCCTTGAATCCAAGATTTTAAAGCCAAACAATACTAATTTAAGCAATATTCACCTTCTAATTGATTCTGCCTTTAAGTAGTTCGATTCTTACTTCATATTAGATTTGTCCAAAAATTGAGTTATCCGTCTGATTCGATAAGTCTGATCTGAAGAGGACCAGATTTGGATAAGTTTTTTCATATCCTAACCGATCCACCCAACTCGAATTACTATTTAACAAATAAAAATATTTTATTTGTAACACCCTTTCCGGATAATCTACCTAAAATCCGGCAGAGTTTCCTTTCTATCTCAACGATAATCCTCCTGCAAATAACACTCAATTCATATCCTCAACCAGCAATATTCCTCAATACTATTATCACATATATTCATATATATTCAAAAAAAATTTCCATGATCAATTTATGCTCAAATCAAAACATATTGATCTATTGTCTCATATCTTCAAATATATACAATATATCCAAAAGTAAACCTATCTCAGCAAGGTTTACTAGATAAAAACATCAAAAGATCAAGACTTCAATAAATTTTTACTATGATGCCCACCACGTCACAATACTATTTGAAGCAGAGAATAGAGGAAGGTTGCAATCCCAACACCTAACTATCACCTGAAAATGAGAATATGAAATGGTGAGATATATGAATATCTCAGTGAGTAAACAACTTTTAAAACATTTGAAAACTATGATTATAATCCTTTAAAACATAATAGACATTTTCAAAATAAATAATAATAAAATCATAATGAGTAATTCAAAGACGTAGCAAAGTTTTCAAATGTATAACAATATTATAATATTAAATCAATGAATAAAATCTGTAAAGTAAATCAAGTTCCGTATAATTGGGCTCCAACTTTCTGTCCTGCATAAGAGTACATCCATGAAATAACCAAGCAATATCCATGTAGGCATACTAGTAGCCGGCCCCAAAGGCCAATACCACCATAGGACGCCCCAAAGGCATATGTGTCACTATGATGTGCCCCCAAAAGGCAAATATAATGGGATAGGGACTCTGGAGGTGGCTCCCACCACAAAGGCGTAGCACGCAGCTCCCATACCCCAGTATAATATCACGGAATAGGGACTCTGGAGGTGGCTCCCGCTACAAAGGCGTAGCACGCAGCTCCCGTATTCCGGTCTAATATCACGGAATGGGGACTCTGGAGGTGGCTCCCGCCACAAAGGCGTAGCACGCAGCTCCCGTATTCCGGTCAAGGAAATAATCTCATACATTAAGTCAGGTGGAGCCAAAACCATGTACGTAAAATTCTATGTAAAATCATATTTCATAAATCAACCAACTTACTCGATATAATATTTCTTGAAATAAAAATACTTTAATAACAAATCAATTCATATGATTAAATATCGTGTATACCTTTAATACGTAAAATAAATATTACGCTAAAAAAAATATATAAATATATATAATTATATTTAAATAAATTTCAAATAACTATAGTTGTCGTCTACTCACAATCCTTGAGATGATCTCACTGTACACCTCGACCTGAAACTTCGGGATCCATAGGTGACGTCGGATCTACGTGGCCTAGAGATTAACAATAATTAGTATCTATACATGCTCAAAGCATTACACAATTTTGAATGCAACTTAAGTCTCATAATCTTCCCTCAAGGTCAATACTAATTCCTCATACTCAAAACAACATATCCCAAATTTTTAATATCATTTCCATAATCATTTTCTCCAAATATTCAACTCCATATTCATGTCCTTATCAAATTCCTTTCTAGTATTCCATGCCTTAGAGATTTTTATAATCCATAACCATCAATAGTACTATAATAATCTTAAGCAATAAATTCCTTAATATCAAGTTAGATTAGAAAATCATAACTTGAGTTTGGCACCAATAAGTCTAATTTATAAAGAAAATAACTAACTTATACAATTAGAACAAAATTTTGATCAAATTTGATAAAACCCGAAACTATGCTGAAACAGGGATCAACACAGAACAGCCAACTTCACCGAATTTTATCTTTTTAACCGCTGATCGGTTTTGGGTGATTCAAAAACCAAAATTCTCATATTGAAGTCTAGTTTCTAGGAAAAATATCAAAAAAATATAAACCCAACTGTGCCGAACCCAGAAAATCCGAATAGCAAGCATGCTCAGATTCCCCTGTTTTGCTTTTTCTTTCCATTTTCTTGTTCATGCTTTCAAATCCTTTTAATTCTTACAAAAAATGAGTAAAATTCATACTTAATAGATGGATTTCAGACCTTAACATGTTTATGGAGCAAAGATCTTAGCATGCTCAAGTAGAATATCTAAAGAAAATGAAGAATTTATCAAGAAACTAACCTTGGATGTAATTGTTGTTGAGATTTTTTGTGTTGTTGTTTGAAGAGAATTTTTTTTTTTTGAGAGAGAGATGATGGAAGGCCGGCTGCACTTGAAGAATGAATGAAAAATGTGTAGAGTTTTCGGGAGAAAAGATGAAGACAAGAGATATTTTTCTTGTTTTTGGGATAATTGCATATTAGTCCCTCAACTTTTTATAAATAACCATTAAGCCCCTAAACTTTTTTAATATGTTCATTTTGATCCTTTCTTCTTTTATTTCCTTCACTTATAACTTCTTACCAATTTTCAAGTTTGTCCTTAAAAAAATTTCGGGATTTAACTTTAATGATTATACGTAACCTCGGTTGTTACATTATTTAAATTTAATTATAAAAATATAAAAATATTTTTTGAACAATAATTCAAAATTTTCGATCTCATCAAGTCGGGTGAGCCGGGCTTTAAACAAATAAATTTTTGCTAATCGGACCTAATGCAGCCCAATTCAGGTCATGAATATATTTATACAAGAAAAAGCAATTAAATTCAAATTTTAAATTTTAACTAAAATCTCTAAGTTCAACGGACAATCCAACATAGACTAATATGAATAAATCTAAATGTGTAATTACAATTAATGCCTGACCTTTAACCATGCTTAAGATGGTGAATCATAAATATTTTCTAACCTATATATATATTATGAATTTTGCTAACAAGTGTTATCAGGACTTTTTTAAGATTACTATACATAATAATATCTTCATCTAATTCATTGAAAATGATAAATAAAGTTATCAACTTTTACATTTAATACAATATTATTACTTTAAATAGTATATTAACTAATTTTAAAGAGTGTCCTAAAAACACTCCGGAACAAAGTACATATATTATTAAAACAATTAAATCATAATTCTAACCAACCCTATGGCGTTTCCAAAGGGTAGATTTGTACCCGAAAAAGGGATTTTTTTTTTTTAAATAAAAGAAAATTTTTGAGGTGACTACTACAATGAGAATTTTTATAATGAGAACTATGAGAACACTTAATTCTAGTCTCTAGATTTGATATAAATAATCACAACCAAACACTTGACTCATAGATTTTGCTATCACAAGAAAATTACAAAAAAAAAAATTTAATTAATATTTAAAACCTATTTACAAATAAGGTATCATCACAAAGAAAAATTAAGACTAATATTTTAAAAATTAATTTAAATTCTATTAAAATCATTTTAAAAAGTAGATCTATTATTAATAATGAGATTTAGTGCTCAAATATTAGTATAATATTTATAATAATAATACTAATTTTTTTAATAATAATACCATTTAAAATATTAAAAAATATGTGCATATTAATATTAAATATTTTTAATATTGCAAAAGTATTATTTAAAATATAAAACTAGTTGAATATTAATATTTTAAATATACTTTTTCAATAAAGTTAATTAAACTAATTATTTATAAATAATATATTAAGTTGAGTCCAAACTCAAAATTTTTGTCCAAAACTTGTCTTGTGATTAAGTCTAATTTGGAAATTTTTTTTATTTTGTGCTTGAAAGAGTTTAGAAAAATATATAATATTTGTATAGTTTTACTATTAAAATAAAATGGGTTAAAATTGTTTTAAAAAAATTATCCACTAAAACCAACATGTTGGCAATGTTAGACACAACACGAAAAAAATAATTAAAATACGATACAAAATATAACATGACACGAAAAAATTACACGAACACGATACAAATATACGAATATATCTATATAACACGAATTATTAACGTGTAGAAATATATAAACATATAACAGCATAAACACAATTATGACATAAAAAATAACACGAATACTATAAGAATATACAGATTACTAGACCTACATGTGATAAGTTTATTAAAATAATAAAAAAAATCTTAATAAAATAATATTATAAAGTGGGTTGAGCTTAACAAATTTATTTTCGAATTGGCCAAACTCGTAATCTATAAATAATATTATAAAAAAAATCTTAATAAAATAGACTTGTCTTGAAACATCTATAATCTATAAATAATATAATGAAGAAACGTGTAATTAATCAAAATAAATAAATTTAATAAAAATATATATATATATTAAATATAATTTTTTTTAAATTAATAATTAAATAATTTTTAATTAATATTTATAGACATCGATTAAATACATCTATATAAAAACTTTTCTAAGTGTTGGCCTGTAAGAAAATTACTGTTGTTTATTTTTTCTTTTTTGGATTATGGGCTGGTTAAAGCTATGATTTTTTGGGTTAGATTGATATTGGGTTTCTAACAATTTAATTGGAATTTTTAGATGAGGTCTTTTGGTGAAATTTTATGGTGTGGAAGTCCGATGGATTGAATAGTCGTTATTGAACAACTTATGAAAATGAATAAATGAAATGGAAATGAAACTGATCGTTATAGACAAATCTGTTTGTAAATTCTAATAGAATACCTTCCAAACCTAATATTCTAATATCTCTTTGTAAATTTTAGGAGAACACTTGTCAAATATGATATTCAAACCTTTTTGAATGAGTATTTTGAAATCGCTTATGTAAAATGTCATAAAAATTTATTTTTCATTCTAAAACTCATGAATTGAATCTTATCAATATTGGTATTCGAATATATATTATCATATATAAAGCTTCTCCAATTGATTTTTTTTAATCTTTAAATCGATTACTTAGGTTTAAAACCTTTCCAAAATTATTTTATGGCTTTTTATGTGCTGATTTTTCATTAATTAATTACTTAATCAATTAATCATTTATTTTAAAAATATTCAAATCCCGAAGAAAGAAAAGAGGAAAGAGACTTTTCTTCTATATGTAGCAGATTACACCCAAACTTCAACTTCCTACCTTTTTCCTAAGTTTTGATGATTGCAATCACAATTTAAAAAAATAATAATAAAATCATCTGGTTAAATCCTTAATAATAAAATCATGTAGTTGAAAAATTAAAAGGTTAGAAGCAAATTAAGTATTATTTAAATATTTTAATGATATTTATTATTAACAAACATTTGTACTAAATATTTAAAAATAATATTTTAATTGATAATTTGAGTTATTTTTATGATAAAAAAATATTTATTAATAATAAATTTTTAAAAGTACTCTCATGTAGTTGAAAATTTTAAAGATTATATGCAAATTAAATATTATTTAAATATTTTAATAATATTTATTATTAACAAATATTTGTACTATATATTTAAAAATAATATTTTAATTAATAATTTGAGTTATTTTTATGATAAAAAAATTTGTTAATAATAAAATTTCAGAATTAGTTTCATGTAGTTGAAAAGTTAAAAGGCTATATGAAAATTAAATATTATTTAAATATTTCAATGATATTTATTATTAACAAACTTTTGTACTAAATATTTAAAAATAATATTTCAATTGGCAATTTGAGTTACTTTTATGATAAAAAAATGTTTGTTAATAATAAATTTTCGAAATTACTCTCAAGTAATTGAAAAATTAAAAGGCTGGATGCAAATAAAATATTATTTAAATATTTTAATAATATTTATTATTAATAAATATTTGCATTAAATATTTTAAAATAATATTTCAATTGATATTTTTAAATCAAATAGGAAAAGGATAATTTTGTCTTAATATTTTTTAAAATTTTCGATTACATGAAAAAGTTACTTTCCCACCGCTTTTCATGTGAATAACATTGCAATGCTTGTGGGAAGTAACTCTCTAAGAAAAGTTACATTCCCAAAAAAATGAGCAATTTTTAGCATATCAAATATGAGAATCACATTCTCATCAATTATTTTCCATAAAAATTGATCATTTTTTATCGTACCAAATATATTTGTCTTGGAAGAATGAGTTGCCATTAGTTGTTACGGATCATTTTTGTATTCTGTAAATGCATTGAATTTAGCATCTATTATATTTAGTTTTCGGGGTTTCATTAAAACTGCTTGTTTGTAACTTCATAATGTTGCCTGTTTCACAAAATCATCTGTTGAATCATTTTGGTTCTGGTGTATTAATAGTTGTCTTTATTCTTTGTTCCTCTCGCATTCTCTCTGTCTGTTCTATCGTTTTAGTCCTTGTCTCAAAGTGAAAAATGTAGATTATTTTTATTATTATAGCTTATGTTACCTAGATTAGGAGTAAGTGTCGGATACAGATATGTATCCGACACGAGTATACTCAATTTTTTAAATTTTTTTTATATATTTGGAGGATCATATTTTAATATTCATATTCGTATATGTGTCAACAGAAGTATCAAACACAAATACTTTAAAAAAAAAATGAAGAATCCGAATAACATTGATTATAACTTCTTACTCTAAGCTTATTTTGAGGTGTATGGGTGGGCACATAGCTGGAGTGGTTGAAATTAGTAAACTCTTTAATGTATTTATTATTGCAATTTGCGATAATGTTAGGTATCAGTCTTAATTGCAAAATCCCATTCATCCACTTACTAAACTAAAGTTTTTTTTTTTCTTCTTCTGGATTTCATGATCATGATTCATTTTTATCCAAACTCTAAGCGGTTTGAAGCAAAAATTGTTGAAAACGTGAAAACTGAAAATAATCGAGGAAAGGAGATTCGAGATGGGGACTTATTCTTCAGAAAGAAAGTGAGACTGTTTTTGAAAAATAGAAAAATCTTTTCGTGTGATCACACTTATTCTCATGTGATTTCTTATCCCAGATTATGAAAACTCTTGAAAAAAAAAAAAGTTTTTGAAAAATGACCGACATATATATATATATATATCTTGGCCCTTGACAAAGATAATAGAATCATATATAATACTTCTAGTAGAAAGCAAAATTAATATTCATTCTAACAATGTCGTCAAAATATTTATCAATGGCTGGTGTGATGGTGGCATATTTCTCAGTATGTTTTGGATTAAGACTCTCGCAGCCATTAGCGACAATGCCGAGGAAGCCGACGCTGTCGAAGATCAGCTTTTACAAATTCAGTCTCCAATGGCCACCTTCTACATGTAATTCTGGTAAGTTCATTTGCAAACCAACTACCCCTCTCGAATTAACCATCCATGGTTTATAGCCACAAGATATCAATGACGTAGAAGTGTCCGATTACGATCAGAATAATCCTTGTACCAACGTCCCACCTACTCCTGCCAGAACTCTCCAAGTACGCACATGATCACCTTATCAATGTTTTAAAATTTATTATTAATTAATTCATCATTTATCTAACATTTTTTTTTCGTTTAAAAGTTTGTGCTGAAACCAATTTTAAAAGACTTATTAGAATCACTATGGCCAAACTTAAAGGACCCTCAAAACACGAACCAAAACTTCGCGTTTATGTTACCTAGAATGGGAAACGCATGGAACCTGTTCTGATTACTCTACCCAACCTCTTGTATACTTCAACTCTGCCGTACAACTCAGGAAAGGCTTAGATCCAGGTGACTATATCTCGTATATACTTTACCTGTTTCTGTTAGCTCAAAGTATTAAACAGAATGTATAAATTAACTTATTCCTTTGTGATTATATATATATAGTTGGACATAGTAATTTAGTCACATATTTCATATATATATATATATATATATATATATATAAGACATGTACAAAATACACATGAATTTTGAACATATAAAACTTTAATTAGCTGATCCCTTAAACCCTAAACGTTGTATAAATCTTATTCTGAGCATGCATTTGCCAGCTATTTTTGCAAAAAAAAAAATTTATTCGCTTACTTTAAGGGAATTTTTAGTTAACTTTATAATTTTTAATTTTTTACTTATTCATATAATCTCATTCACATAGAATAGTTGACTTGATTCTAATGGAATTAAACCTTATTGTTTTTTTAGTATAAAAAATTTACAATTTGAAAAAAAATAACTTAAACATATTGAGATTTGAATTAAAGTTAGACTATACTGAATATCACAACTTTAAAAATGATCGCATGATCACCAACTGGATTAATAAATCCCGATTCAAATTAAATCTTTTATGAACCAAGTAGCTAGGAATTCATATTATTTCCACTTCCTAACATATTGTCTCTGATATGCTTTAATTATTGTTTTGATCCTTCCAGTTATGGGACTTACAGTTGGATCAAGTGATACACTACAAGCTTTTGCAGCTAAAGTTAAAAGTGTTGTAGGAGCCTATCCTGAGATTGCTTGCAACAGAAACAAAGTGAATAAGGCACTCCAAGTGTGGGAGATTCGTTTATGCTATCAAAATCCAACTCTCCCCAAGACGGTCCAAAACTGTCCAAAAAAATTCTCAGGCGATTGTAAAAGCCTGACTGATGTTATAAATTTCCCTAGCTAGTGCTCCTCAGTCCTCCCCTCTCATAAAATCTTTGAATAATGTCCCAAAGTAATGGTTGTAACACTTTGGCTTACATTTCAACTTGCTAATTAATATATTTGTCTTGTGTTATTTTTATGAATTATAATCGTATTTAAAATATTATATATTTATATAAATTTTAATATATTAAAAAATCTTTGAATAATGTCCCAAAGTAATGGTTGTAACACTTCGGCTTACACTTCAACTTGCTAATTAGTGTATTTGCCTTGTGTTACTTTTATAAATTATAATCGTATTTAAAATATTATATATTTATATAAATTTTAATATATTAAAAAATCTTTGAATAATGTCCCAAAGTAATGGTTGTAACACTTCGGCTTACACTTCAACTTGCTAATTAGTGTATTTGCCTTGTGTTATTTTTATGAATCATAATTGTATTTAAAATATTATATATTTATATAAATTTTGATATATTAATAATTTTTGTTATATAAATTTTGACACGTTCGTGTTTTTAATCGTGTTCTTATTGTTTTTCGTATCATGTAGTATTTTATGTCATGTTTTAGTTATTTTTACTGTGTCATATAATCATATTGTGTTCAAAATTATTAAATTTTTATTTATCTCCCAATATATTCTTGTCATATTGATTAATGTGATATTTAAAAAATATATAGTTAATACATTAGTTTTTAAAATTTAATAAAAAAAATTATATTCAATACAATTTTTTTTATAAAAAATATTTTAACTATTTTTTACCTGTATCTAAAAACGATTTCATAGTCGGACAGCTACCCCGCTGGGATCCGCAACAACTAAATGGATTTACTTTAATGCAACCACAAATTTTTGTAAATTTGTCTTTTTCCCCTCACTAAACTATAAAAGATGTACGTACTTGAACTAGTTAATATATTGGTGTTCATATTTTGGTTTTAACCGAACTGATTTATTGAATGATTTAATTCGATTAATCGATCGATCATCGAATTAATTTTGATCGGTTATCGATAGAGATTTTATAAAAATTACTGTTTTTGATTAATTCAATTTTAAAAAATCAATTAACTGAATTAATCGAAAATATATTAAAATATATGAAATACTTAAAAGTTAAAATGGTATCATTAGGCTTATTTTTAAATATGAAAGGGTAAAACTAATTAAAAACCCTAACTCAGTCCTTTCATTTTTTGTAAAATCTAAAATCTAAAATGTAAAATGTAAGATAATGATTATGTTTTATGAAGCATTATATGTTTAATCTTTAGAGTTTGGATGATGTTTTAAGTTTAGTGTTGTTAGAGTATTAACTTAATATTTTGATATTTAAAATTTTGTTGGATGATTTTATTTAGTTTGTTTGAATTATAAAAAAAATAAATAAATAAGAGTTTCAAATATTAAAACTTAACTTGAATATAGGTTTTTATTCTGTAATCGAAATCTTAATCAAATTAAATTCAACCGGTTAGATTTTTGAAATGTATAAATTTTGTTCAGTTAATGAAATAAAATTATATTTTTTTGCTAATATTTTCCTATTGTCTATTTCATCCATACGTCCAAGTAAACAATTCTTTTTAATTAAGTCATTAAAAAAAGTTTGACATATCTTTATTATTATGATTGTGATCAAAATACTAAAAAAAAAAAGGATATTATTGTTTTTTAAGGAAAAAAAAATGTACACATAGTTGAATAAAGAATTAGATCTTTAAAAAATTATTCACATACCTTCGCCTCTGCATCAAATTTTTTTAAATAAATGTGAAAAAAAGTTAATAAATGTGTTTCAAAAGAAAAAATAAATTGAAATTTAGTCAAAAGAAAAAAGTTAATAAATGTGTCATCAAGAGAAGATGTCTACGTAGGCATCCATGTCAACACACACTTAGTCAACATGTACCTTATTATATTATATATACTAGTTTGTGAACCATGCTATGCATGAATTGATTTTATTTATTTAATTATATAAAAGATATTATAATTTTATTTATATATATATATATGATTTATTATATTATTTATACATATAAAAGAACATAAAATTATGAATTTATTAAAATTTTAACTTTGGGTTTGAGAATCATGGGTATATGATGATTTATTTCTTGCATGAAAAAATATTTTATGTATTGAGTAAAAACTGAAATTAAATTAAATTTTATATTAATAAAAATTATTTATCATTTCAAATTTTATTCAATGTGCTTTTTTAGTAAATCATCTGAAGGACTTTATTCAATATTCTATTGAGGTTACCATTAAAAATTTAATTGATTTAATAATAAACATTTATCTTCAAATGATTTATTATATTGAAAAGTTTATTGTATTCAAATATATAGCTAATAAAATAATTATTTTAAGTTTTTATTTGATGATTATTTTTTATTATAAAATAAAGAGTAATTTATTAGTTATTACATTAATTAGAGCATATACTTATTAGAGGAAAGAATTAAAAAAGAAGAAGATAAATACGTTTTCATATAAGCATTGAAAAAATTAGGAGATGTGTGCCAAAATATTAACAAAATTATAAAGTAATATATTTTTATATATACCTTTGAAAGAAAAATTATAAAATGAAAAAAAAAATGGTGCAATACATTATATTTATAAACTCAAAATCGTATGTAAGATAATTACACAATACCATCGTATATAAAACGGAAAGTAATACTTCATAATATATTATATAAATCTTTTTTTTTATAAAAAATTATAATTAAATTAATGGAAATAAGAAGAATATGGATGATTTTAAATCGTACATAGGATAATTCGTTAAATGCATGATTTTTTTTTTATTATTTATTTTATAAGTTGTTTGTTATTGTTAATTATGAGTGAACTTGAAATTTAAAATTATTTTTTATTTGATTTTATATGTTTATCTTGACAAAAAATGACTTAATGGATTCAGACATTTAACGAATTTAGATATTTAATGGATATTTGAAAATTATGAGTTTGTATACGATAAATTTTCGTATATTTTGTGTAGTTGATATATATATATATATTCTTTTCCATATTACAATAACAAAAATTTTCCTACATTATTAAAGTTTGTTATACTTAAATTTAAACAGAAATATGGTATGTATTACATTAAAATGATTAATTGAATCTTAAGAATTGAATTAATTTTCCTATCATATTTTTTTGTATAACAAATATTTAAGCCCCGTTTACCATTGCTTCTGGCTTTGGAAACGAGGCTTTTCATTGCAACGGTAAACAAGGTGTGGTGGAAAAGTGTTTTTTCACCATAGAAAATCAACCAAACACAAAAGCCTTTGAAAGGGTGCTTTTGTGGGTTTTTGAATTTACAACCTATAATTTTAAAATAAATTTACTAAAACACCCACTCATTTATTTGTTATTCACAATAATATTATCATTTATAACTCTATTTTTTTAATGCAAAAATTGAATATATATTTTTATAATATTTATTTGAGGTATAACAGTTATTTATTTTTTAATTATATTTTAAATATTTGATATTAAATATATTTAATAAGAATATATTATGTTTGTATGTGATTTTATTAATATCTAAAAAGCATTTTTTTGTATATTTTTAAATTTAATTTCACAATAATTTATATTAATTATTTAAAAAATATTTTTTTGATATATCTTAATATTAATTTACTAAAATAGTACTTAAATTAACTTATTATTTATTTTTTAATATCATATCTATTTTAAATATTTTAACTTTTTACAATAATTTTTCAAGCAATATTAAATTTTTATTATTAATTTTTCACAGCAATATTGTCTTGCTCAAGCTTACAAATTAAATTTTTACTAAGTGGAGCCCATTATCAACCTAAGAATTTTTGTTAAGGGAAAATATGAAAAACATGCAGTGCACAATAGAATTATTGTGTAATGGTATAATGAATAAAAGTTATTTGAAAAAGATAAATAAATAATTAAAAATTATTATAAAGGATATTATAAAGACAAAATTACCCTTAATGAAAAAATTTATTTTTCCTTTTTCTTTCATTAAGAAAATATTTTTTTTTTAAATTTTAATTTAAAAAATAAAATATTTAAATATATATATTTTAAAAATTTTAAAAAAATTTAAAAAAATAAAAAAAAATAATTTTAGGCATATTATTTTTATTTTTGAAATTTTTTTAATTAAAAAATTAAAAATTTATTTTTTAAAATTAAAAGGTTTTTATTTTCAGAATATTTATTTTTTAATTAAAAAGTAAATTAAAAAATAAAATAAAAAGAAAGGAGAAAGGAGAAAGTTTTTTTATAAATGATAATTTTATCTTTACAATATCTTTTTTAATAATTTCTAATTATTTATTTCTCTTTTTCAAATAATTTTTATTTATTATACCATTTCACAATAATTCTATTTTGCACTGTATGTTTTTCATATTTTCCCTTTTGTTAATGCTTTTTTAACACAATTTTTTTATAATTATTTTAGGACTATAATATCCTTAAACCATCAGATTGTTTCGTGAAGTGACAACTTGCCGATAACCCATCATTCCCAGATTCCATCTCTCACTCTCAGGTAATTCTCTGCCTTTCCCTCTCTTTTCTTGTTTGTTCAAGAGATTTCAAAGAATTCTAAGAGTGAGAATGAAAAGGAAAGGCATGGCATAAGATATGATTTACTTCTTGAATGCGGATCAGTCTTGAATCAAGAACGAGACTGTTGATCTGTTTTAGATCTGGGTTTTGTGACAAAACACTTCTTGCCACAGAATCCCAACTTTGTCATCCCCGGGGCCAGAGTCTTCGTTGTCGTTGAAAACGACGCCTTTTCTAGATCTGATCCTTTTTGTAGATCAGTATCAAGGCTGTCTGTCCATTTCTATTCTTCGGTTTTCCAAGATTTGATCTCTGAGGGTTACCTCTCTATAACTATTTGTCTAGATCAAGATCAGTATATAACTATTTGTCTAGATTTTTTACAACAAGAAGATTTTGTTGTTTATGATTTGTGGTTGATGTTGCAGGGGTTGAGTACCCAATTTTGTTTCTTGATCTTTTTCTTTTGTAATGTTTTCCCTTGTTAAAAAAAAAAAAAAAACTATTTGTTTAGATTTTAATATGTATCTTGCACTACTTTTAATTCAATTTTGAAAATATTTTAATATTTATATTTAGTAAAATTTTATTTTATTTTATTGAATTCTATGAGCTATATTTTACTTTTTGGTGTTAGGTATTTCTTGCGTTTCTTTATTTGGAAATTAATACTTTATTGTATTCAATCTCAAGATAAGAAAAACATGGTGTCATTTGTTGTAATTTTGTCCCTTTTTTTTTCATTTTACTTCTCATTGTCTTTCCCCAAACTTACCAAGTGAATTACAAATAAAACCATTAATCAGAAACAGAGAAGATAAAAAGGGAAGATGCAGCGGTGGAGCAAAAGCAGAATTGAGCTGCCAGAAACGGTGGTGATGGAAATCCTGTCAAAGCTTCCAGTTAAATCCCTCACACGTTTCAGGTGCGTTTGTAAGCTTTGGTGTTCTTCTTTTCAAACCTCTCATTTCATTACCAAACATCAGCATAACAACCTCAAAAACAACCACCTTAATCTCCTCCTCAAACGTTGTCATGGTAACACCCATGATGACATCTATTATTTCTCTCAACTTTCAACTGAAAAAGGCCAAAACTTTTTAGTAAAACAGAACATTCATTTACCCTTTTATGAGAACTGTTGGTATGCTCCTGTAGTTTCTGGTCCTTGTAATGGATTGCTGTGTTTACATGATGATTTAGATTATGATGGTAAGGTTGTCGTTTGGAACCCATCAACCAGAGAGTTTAAAATCCTTCCTCAATCCTCAGTCCAACGCCCTCCTTCGGTAGATTCCACTCATTTTGGTTGCCTTTCGGGTTTGATTCTAAAACTGATGACTACAAAGTCGTAAGATTTGTTACTAATTATTTTGATGCGAATGATGAACGCTTGCTAGCTGACTGGATCCAACAAGTTGAGTTGTATTCACTTAAAAGCGATTCCTGGAAGGAAATTTCAGTTCCTCAGGCTCATCCTAGTGGTTCTCCTTTGTTTAATAATTACATAAATGGGTTTTATTATTGGCAGGCAACTGGGGATTTTGATTACCCTATTCTTTCATTTGACATGGCTAATGAAAAGTTTTCAACTTTACCTTTGCCAAATTTTGGTGGGCCTTTAGCACAATATGATTTGGAACTTTTGGACTTTAATGGATCACTTGGTGCTATTGTTTACCCAAGGGAGGGAACTGAAAAGTCTTTTGATTTATGGGTTATGAATGGATCATGGACTAAACAATTCAGTATTGAATCTGTTTCTGGAGTTGAGAGCTTAAGAACCTTGGTATCGATGCTTATCAGAATACAATGCAGCTTATTGCTTATGTTGAGAGCTTGGTTCCAATCAATGGAAGATCAGAGCATGAGGTACGTATAATACGTCAGCCGGCTGGAGACGCATCAAATAGATATTGAAAACGAAGAGGGATAAGGAAATAGAACAAAAAGTTCAAGAAGTAAATCATTTTTTAGTTGAAAAGAAACTGGTTTTCTTGTAGTTATTGGATGCAGTAGGGACAAAGCTGCTTTAGCCCCAAAAATTAGCCTAATATTGAAGCAGTGGCGATCTTAATCTGAGTTGACATAGTAAAAGAGGAATGTTTACACGCTATTTAGTTACTTGCTTCATCCTTGTACTGTACTGTCGGAATGTTTTCATGTGAGTGATGTTGAAGGGCTTGGAGCGATGTCTGTTATTTTTGATTACTTAATGAATTTGTTTTCATTCCTTAAACAGAGGTTCATACATTAATAATGTTTTGATTGTTGAAGAACCCCTTCCAGCTTCAAGCTTCCAACTGTGGGAGATTCGTTTATGCTTGCAATTAGTGTATTTGCATTGTGTTATTTTTATGAATCATAATTATATTTAAAATATTATATATTTATATAAATTTTGATATATTAATAATTTTTGTCATATAAATTTTGACACGTTCGTGTTTTCTATCGTGTTCTTATTGTTTTTTGTATCATGTAGTATTTTATGTCATGTTTTAATTATTTTTACTGTGTCATATAATCATATCATGTTCAAAATTATTAAATTTTTATTTATCTCCCAATATATTCTTGTCATATTCATTAATGTGATATTTAAACAATATATAATTAATACATTATTTTTTAAAATTTAATAAAAAAATTATATTAAATATAAATTTTTAAAAAATATATATTTTAACTATTTTAAACCTGTATCTAAAAACGATTTCATAGTTGGACAGCAACCCGCTGGGATCTGCAACACAACTAAATCGATTTACTTTAATGCAACCACAAATTTTTGTAAATTTGTCTTTTTCCCCCACTAAACCATAAAAGATTTACTTACTTGAACTAGTTAATATATTGGTGTTCATATTTTGGTTTTAACCGAATTGATTTATTGAATGATTTAATTCGACTAATAGATCGATCATCGAATTAATTTTGATCGGTTATCAAAAGAGATTTTATAAAAATTGCGATTTTCGATTAATTCAATTTGAAAAAATCGATTAACCTAATTAATCGAAAATATACTAAAATATATGAAATACTTAAAAGTTAAAATGGTACCATTAGGTTTATTTTTAAATATTCAAATTTAAAAATATGAAAGGGTAGAACTAATTAAAAACCCTAACTCAGTCCTTTCATTTTTTGTAAAATCTAAAATATGAGATAATGATTATGTTTTATAAAGCATTATATGTTTAATCTTTACAGTTTGGATGATGTTTTAAGTTTAATGTTGTTAAAGTTTTTAACTTATTATTTTGATATTTGAAATTTTGTTGGATGATTTTATTTAGTTTGTTTGAATTATAAAAAAACTAAGAGTTTCAAATATTATAACTTAACTTGAATATAGGTTTTTATTCTGTAATCGAAATCTTAATCGAATTAAACTCAACCGGTTAGATTTTTGAAATGTATAAATTTAGTTCAGTTAATGAAATAAAATTATAATTTTTTGCTAATATTTTCCTATTGTCTATTTCATCCATACGTCCAAGTAAACAATTCTTTTTATGTTTTTTAATTTATTTTTTCTTTTAGATTTCTAATTAGATTATTTTTCATAGTTGATATTATATATTTGTAGTTAAATGTGTTTTTATACTGTCTTCATTTAAATTGAGTTTCAATTTTATTACCATTGATTATCCAAATTTAATTTCTCTCTTTTACGTTTGCAGATTTATTAAAATTTCGTTTGGTTGATATTTGTTATTATTATTTTTAATTTTATTTTTTATTAAAAAATAAAAATTAAAGACATCAATCAAAGATATATCTATTAACAAAAAATTATTTAAATACAGAGAATAAAAAAAATTACAAAATAAATTTGATGAGAGTTTCGATCATGATCAATTGATTCAATCATTTAATCAATTAAAAATAATTTTAATTTAAATAAATATTTAATAAAAATATATATTAGCTTGATAATATAGTCTTTAATATATAATTAAGAGATTAAAGTTTAAATCTCATCATTCAAAAAAAAAAAAAATTAAATAAAAAAACTCAAAACTGATTTTTTATCGATTCATCGAATGATCAACTTCTCAATTATCTATCAAATTGAATAAGCTTTCAATTCTCGATTAAATCGATCCAATCGATCAATCCAATTTAATATTTTCAATACTATATATTTGTCAAGACATATTTAAGACTTGGCTATATTCTCCACGTTTTGCTACTACATATATCAACTATAGAAGGAAAATTAAATAAAAAAACTTTTTATCGATTTGATCAACTTCTCTATTATTTATCAAATTGAATAAGTTTTCGATTCTCGATTAAGGGTCCATTTGGATAGGCAGTGAAATTAGTTCTGGTGAGATTAAAAATAACGGTGGAGGTGAGATTAGTTACTGTAACGGTAAGATTGGGTATTGTAGTGGTGAGATTAAAATTAGTGGTGGGATATGTGTTTGGATACAAAAGTAACGGTGGCGGTGAGGTGAATTATAGTGAGAAGAGAAAATGACTATTAAGGATATTAGATAAAAATGTGTATATATATAATAATTTTTTTAGTTTATTTGATATTTATAAAATTAATAAATAATTAAAATTATATTTATGTCAAATAATAATTTTATTAATAAAAATTACAAAAATATATCAAATAATATTTTCTTATTTGTTTTTTATTATTCATGTAATTATTTATTTTTATTTAATTCCTATTAATTTTATAATAATAAAATTTATATATTTATTATATCATTATATAAAAATAAAAAATAATCGTAAAAGTTAAAATTGTAAAAGGCCCTCCCACTGGAGGGATTTTCTTCCACTGGAGTATTCATGCTCTAGTGAGAAAAAAAAGGGACTGTGTTGGCCCCTTTTATCCAAACATTAATTATGGTGTTGGCCCCTTTTATCCAAACATTAATTATGGTGTGGTTGGGGCAAAAAAAGCCCCAACTGCACCAAACCAGGGCTCCCTTTGAATCCAAAGGAAGCCTAAATCAATCAAACCGATCAATCCAATTCAATATTTTCAACACTATATAATTGTCAACTATCAAGGCATATTTAAGACATGGCTATATTCTCCACGTTTTCCTACTACATATATCAACTATAGAAGGAAATTCAGTTCTTCCTTTCATCTCACTCTAATTAGTAATTATTAGGGATAACAGCGGGTCGGATATCTGTTTTTTTTTTTTTGTTATATTTGAATCCGAATTAGCAAAACTGCTTTAAAATCCAAATCCGTTTATTATCCGTATTAAATTTTAATATTATTATCCGAATCTGAATCCAAATTAAATAACATTATCCGTCGGATATCCGAATCCGCTAAATACCCAAATTCAGTAAGTAAAAAAGTTAAATAAATATATAAAATCAAATAAAAATTAATTTTAAATTCAAATAAACGAATAATGGATTCGGGTATCAGAATCCGAATCAGCAAAAGTAATGCGGATTCAGATAATGCATATCTGAGGTTTCATAGCTGCATACACTCCGAATCCGCTGTGGATAGTAATTATAATATCCGAATCCAAATTTTATCCGAATTCACAAAAAATAGATCGGATAATTGCAAATATCCGAATCCACACTATCCATTGCCATCCTTAGTAATTACTCCTCTTTTGCTTTTTGTATTTTTAATTTGTTTATCTCTTTTCAAATTGAAAATTCTTCATTACATTAACTTCACATCTAATAATTTTTTTTGACATAACAGAAAAAAATTATTTATTATGACATTTATTTATTTATATGTTAGAAATTCACAAAATATTGTAGCATCTGTTACAAGATTATTTTACACAAAATTAGTTTTTTTAACCTGTGCGATGCATGGGATTTTTTTATTATAATAATAGTAAATGTTAAAAAAACTTAGAAAAATCGAATTAACTCTAATATGTGCACCTGTATTTTCAAGAAATTATATCTTGTTTTTTTAATTTGGTTATAATCTGAAACTACATAAAAAATGACTTAGAAAAAAGAAATCATATAAAAATAGCATTATCAATTTAAATTTTAGAATACCTATACCGCATCGAAACACGTGATGTTCTTATATCTTCTATGGCAAAAGAGATCCCGTCTCTTGCTTCTAGTTTTGAGATATGAGTTTTTCCTTCTTTATGTTTTCATTCTGAAAAAATAAAAACAAAATATAATTCAAATTCAAATTCAAATACACTAAAATTACTCAATAAAACAAAAAAAGAACTCAAAATTATCATCTCTAAAATTCATAAGAGGAAGAGGGAGAGAAAGTATAGCTTTGAAAATAGAATTTGTCTGTTTAAATATTAAAAATAATAAAAAAATAATGGACTTGTAAGTTGTACCTCTATCTCTATCTTTTTTAAAAAATCTGGGGGAAATATGAGGATTTTGTTTGTTATTCTCTATTAGGATAATTCTTGGATAAGCATGATTTTTTTATAATTATTTAATTTAATTTTGATTTTAAATAGATAATTTTATCTATTTAATTATTTAAATATAAATTAATTGAAATAAATATTGATTTATTTTTTTAGAAGCATTACCAATTTAATAAAAAAAAAATAAAAAAGGACTGAATTCTTTTTAATCTCTATATATATAAAAATTAAATTAAAGGCAAAAATTCGGTTTTTAAGAAGGTTGTATTATTTAATATATAACTTATAGTTATAACTGATTAATTTATATTTATATGTAAATAAGTTTTATTAAATTCAAAACTTTTCGATTCACTACAACAATTTGGTAATTAGTGACGAATTTTTTAAGTGACGTATATATTTTTGTCACACAAAATATACCAAAAGTGACAAACTCTATAATTCGTCACTCTTTTTTGTTGTTGTGATATTTTACATGACGATATCTAAAAACGTCACATGATAGCGTCACTAAAACCTTGGCGCCAAAGTTCACCGTCGAATTGAGTTGGTGGAAAATTTTTTGGTGACGGTTTAATATTAGGTGACGTTTTTGTTTTTGCCATAAATTGAACACATTATTTGTGACGAATTGCATAACGACTTGTTTTGTAAAGAAATTTTAATATGATGTCATTATTGTGAATATGTTCTATTATTGACAACTTTGATTCGTCATTACTATCAAGCAAATATGGTGACACTTAAAATAACGTCATGGAATCAACTGCATACGTGACGAAAAACAACTAATCGTCACGTTTTCTTGTTGATGTTATATTTATATGACAATTTTAAAAAACTTCGAAGGATTATGTCACTATATGTCATCAAAATTTACCACTAAAACAATTGGTAAAAAATGTTTTTGTGACGTATTGACTAAGTTGTGACGAAATATATATATATATATATATATTTTTGAAGAATTTTTTTATTTGATGTCATTATTGTTAATATGTTTTCTTAGTGACAATTTTGGTTCCTTATTATTATAATGCATAGAAGGTGACGTGTGACACTATACTTTCGTCACTTACCAATTTAACTTTGTATGACGTTAGTAATGCCATCATATTTAAAATGAATTTATGACGTTATATGTTCTCCACGAATACAATCAAATAAATATATATATATATATGTATACATATAATTTTTAAAAGTTTATAATATATATAATTATTAAAAACTAAACAAAATAGGTTTGTTTATTGAAAATTAAAATTAAAATTTAATTTATTTAATTATATAGTTTTGGAGAATTCAGACAAATAAGTTATATATAATTTGAAGAATAAAAAAAAAACAAAATAAATGAGTTTGCAAACAAACCTCCAAAAAGGCAGCTTATGGAGGACATGTATCTATACTATTATAATAGAAGTGACTGAGTTGATGTCACTGAATCAAGTGATACCAATTCAGTAACTGAAAATACCAAAAAAAATATTAAAAGTTAAAAAACAAAAAATTAAATAAAGATATATATGTCACCCATTTTATAAAAAATTATCCACTAACAAAAATTATTCACTTACAAAAATTACCTATATTTTTTTGTACATTTTTTTTTTAAACACAATTTTTTATATTTAAAAAAATATATTTTCACTCACATTTTGAGTGTGTGAAATTCTAGTACAATATAAAAAGACTGTCCCTTTCCCAAAACCCACATGAAATTTTAATTTCTTTAATTATATAATTGAAACAAATTATTTAAAATTTGAAGAAAAAAATGAATATTGAAAACCCACGTCTACAACTACAAACAAAACCGACATCGTTTAGACTAAAAAAAACCCACTACACGCTATTTTCTTTAGTTTTATTTCTCCCCTTTGGCAGTCGATTGTTCCTCTCCCAAACCCGAATGGCCTATATACTCTATTTTCTTAATCAACCGTTCCATCTTTGGCTTCCTTCTATCTTTGGCTTTGTTATGGCGTTTTCCCTCTCTATTTCTCTCTAAAGGATCGATCGGGAATCCTAAACGACCGAGTAAAATCGCAAGATAGTACCCCCTCTCTTCTCTGTTTGGTCTCGTTCGTAATCTCGCTTCTCTGTTTGGCTCTCGCTCGCAGTCTCGCTTCATTGTCCGGTTTCGTATATTTGCGGCGAATTGAAAACGGTAAATTTTGATCATCTTGTATCTTTCGATTTAATTTTACTTTTGCCCATGAATTTGCTCTAAAAAATCGAAACCCTAAAAATACTCACATTTAAACGACGTAACCCTTTGTCCATTTCAACAGATTCTCAATTTCTTTTGTTATAAATCCTTGCCCCTTTTCGAGTTGACTGAGAACTGAAAAGTGATGGGGTTTCAGACTTTCAGTAATTCTTTGAAGAAAGGGATTTGTCTTTTGAAAATAATGACGAGTCAACTGGGATTTCAACTTTTGCGATTTTAGATTTGGCTTGATTTCAAAAAGAAATTGGGGGCGAGGGGGTTGGTTTAGGGTGCGGTGAGAGAGAAATTGGTTTTGATTTATTTGCTTTATTTGGTTTAAAATTATTCAATGATCATCTGTCATGTCACATATGCAAAAAAATAAGCAATATAAAACAATTAAAGGCAAAAATTAAATTTAATTAAAGGCAAAAATTCGATTTTTAATAAGGTTGTATTATTTAATATATAATATTACTTATAGTTATAACTGATTAATTTATATTTATATGTAAATAAATTTTATTGAATTCAAAAAATTTCGATTTTATTGTTGAGATAAAGAAATAACATTAATATTATTTTTAAATAACATATATAATAAGTGATATGAGTCATGAATTTTTTTTATTAAAAAAAAACTAAATGCTAAAAGATTAAAAAGAAAAAAAAATTGGAAAGATAAAAAAACATATTTAAGATTTTTGAATTAAAAAAAATATACCTCTATTAATTTGGATTATAATTTTTAAGTTTCAAATTTTAAATTTGTATTTTCTCTAAATTTTTAAATTATGTAATTTTATTTATTATCTAACGTGTCAAAAATATAAGGTATCCACATATGCGTCCATGTCAATTGACTTTGTCATATTGATTGAAAATAAATAATAAATAATAAATAAACTTTTATCATTTTGGGTATAAATTTTGCACACACATGTATTTTGGGTACATATAATAAAAAATATAAATTAAAAATTTGTACTCAAAATATACAAGCACACACAAATATAAATTATTTTTTACACACTTGTGAATTAAAAACTATAAACACGTGTCAAAGTTAATACTATCCAAATATACTATAGCTTAAAAGTTACTTTTGTCCCTCAATACTATCCAAATATGATTGGAATTTTTAAAAACAAAAGTTAATATTTTTTATCCATTTTGACATACGGCAGCTCAAATTTATATTTTAAGCTTTGTTACCGTATTCTATTCAAATGGATTATTGAAATAAGTACTTAGTTTCTAAAAAAACAAAGGAAGAAGTAGATAACATGACAAAAATGAAAAAAAAAAAAAAAAAAGAAATAAATGGATTTAATATTATGTAAACTTTTAACATCATATAACTATTGGATTATATGGAAAGTCTATTCCCTAACCAATCTTTTTCCTCAAAGCAATTGAATAAAAATTTAATTAAATCATTAAAAAAAGTTTGACATATCTTCATTATTATGATTGTGATCAAAATACTAAAAAAAATAAGAATATTATTGTTTTTTAAGAAGAAAAATATACACATAGTTGAATAAAGAATTAGATCGTAAAAATAATATTCACATACCTTTGCTTCTGCATCAAAGTTTTAAAAAAATGTGAAAAAAAGTTAATAAATGTGTTTTAAAAGAAAAAATAAATTGAAAACAATTTTTTTTTTTATAAAAGCAAAATCATAAAAGTAATAGTATACGTACCTTTAAAAAAAAATCAAATTAAATATAAAAAAAAACCTCATACTATTTATAGGTTTATGGGATTATAATTAGGGTGTCTAGATAATTTTCAAATTGATAAACATCTTTTGAATTTAAGAATAATATAATAAGTGATATTTGTGTTTTTAAATTTCAAAAAAGTTAAAAATTAAAGAATTATAAGAAAAATTATGAAGGTAAAAAAAATCTTTTTGAGAAATTTAAATTTAAAAAGAAATATCTTTAGATAACTAATGAAATTTGAATCAAATAAGATTAATTTTTTAAGTTTTAAATTTTTATTACATTTTAATCTATTTGAATTTTTTAAGTATATATTTGACTTTTTGGATAGATTTCAATTTTGAATTTAAATATTTATTAAGTAGAATTATTTAATAATCAATATATTTTAATATTATCTTATGTGTCATCAAGAGAAGATGTCCACGTAGGCGTCCATGTCAATACATACTTACCTAGTCAGCATGTATCTTATTATATTATATATACTAGTTTGTAACCCATGCGATGCATGAATTGATTTTATTTATTTATTTATATAAAATATATTATAATTTTATTTTTATATATATGATTTATTATATTATTTATACATATATAAGAAAAGAAAATTATGAATTTATTAAAATTTTAACTTTGGGTTTGAGAATCATGGGTATGATATATTTCTTGCATGAAAAAAATATTTTAAAATGTATTGAGTAATAACTGAAACAAAATTAAATTTTATACTAATAAAAATTATTTATCATTTCAAATTTTATTCAAAATGCTTTTTTAATAAATCATCTGAAGAACTTTATTCAATATTTTAATGAGGTTATCATTCAAAAATTTAATTGATTTAATAATAAACATTTATCTTCAAATGATTTATAATATTGAAAAGTTTATTTTATTCAAATATATAGCTAATAAAATAATTATTTTAAGTTTTTTGTTGATGGTTATTTTTTATTATAAAATAAAGAGTAATTTATTAGTTATTACATTAATTAGATATTTACTTATTAGAGGAAATAATTAAAAAAGAAGAAGATAAATACGTTTTTATATAAGCATTGAAAAAATTAGGAGATGTGTGCCAAAATATTAACAAAATTATAAAGTAATATATTTATATATATACCTTTGAAAGAAAAATTATAAAATGAAAAAAATAAAACAAAAATTGGTGCAATACATTATATTTATAAACTCGAAATCGTATATAAATAATTACACAATACTATCGTATATAAAACAGAAAGTAATACTTCATAATATATTATATAATTTTTTTTTATAAAAATTATAATTAAATTAATGGAAATAAAAAGGATATGGATGATTTTAAATCGTACCTAGGATAATTCGTTAAATGCATGATTTTTTTTTATCTAAATTGTTATTTTTATTTTATTTTAGAAGTTGTTTGTTATTGTTAATATTGTCATAACGTGCCAAATACGAATTCAGCATGCTAGACACAAATCAATGGAGTCGTCACTAATCATCTAATCTAGGTGTGATTAGTCACCTATACGAATCTATTCTATTTAAAGTAATCCTAAGCTTGACAAAGGCACCTTAAAAAAATAGGTTCTAGTTTGCTTATCAGAACTAGGTTCGGGAGTACGGTTACGTGTGAGGAAGGATTAGCATCCTCACAACGCCTATCCAAGAGATAGTATCTAATTAGTCTTGTGATACTTAAAAAGTCTTAATTAAATGGTCTTGTCTTCATATTTCATTTTAATCGTTAAAGTTAGAAATCTCGGAGATTATTTTTTAGGTTTTCCTTCCATTCATTCTCGAGAAATTACTAAAAAATATTTCCTCACCTCGAGAGTATTCAAAAGAAACTATTCGTTCCATTGAAGAGGTTCCGTCGTCGGAAAAGTTAGATTATTTAATCAAATTATTTCTTAAATTAATCTTCCAAAATTAATCCACATTTTATTAATGTTTAATTGAAAAATAAATTCTGATTTTTAAAATCGAAAATCATCTCTTAAAATATTCTTCCATTCGTTCTGGAGAATTTTTAAGAGAATTTTTCTCACCTAGAAATTTCTTAAAAGTCATTCATTCGCAACTTTCTTGAATTTTATCATCGAAAAAAATCTGAATTTATCCTTCAATTTAAATTAAGCATTTATTATGGAAAATCAATTTGAGAATAAGATATTGAAAATTAATTATTCTAAAAAAATAAATTTTTGATTTTTGTTGGTATTGAAATTAATCTCTTAAAAAATCCTTCTATTTATCCTGCAGAATTTTTAAAAGAAATTTTTCACCTAGAAATTTTTCAGAAATTAACCATTCATAATTTTTTTGAATTTCAACATTGGAAAAATCTCAATTTATTAATTTAAAAATAATTAATCTTCAATTAATAATTAATCTAATCTTAAAAATAAATTAATAGTTAACAATATTAAAAAGATATAATTATTAATATAAAATAAGATATAAAATATAAAATATAAAAATAATAGTTTTTTTTGTTGAAGAAAACAAATATTTAATAATAATAATAATAATAAACAAAATATTTAATAATATACAAAATAAAAACCTGCAAAAAAAAAAAAACTTAAAAAACCATTAGTAAATAATAAATAAATGATAAAAAAAATAAACAAAAACAAAAACACAAGGAACAAGGAACAAGGAACAAACAAAAGAAAAGAAAAATAAAATAAAATGGGAGACACCCTTCACATTCACATCCATTACCTTCTGGAAATCTGATAAATCATAGTTGCGGATATCATCATATGGTGGACCTGATAATCCAGCATTGTTGACCATGATATCGAGTGAACCAAACTTGTTGACTGCAAAGTCAACCACAGAGCAAACTTCTTCTTCTATTGTCACGTTACAATGGAAAAGGCAAACATTTGGGCCATCACCAAGGGACTAACAGACTTGCTGACCGCGATTGTCTTGCACATCAACTATACAGACTTTGGCACCATGCTTGTGAAATAGACGCACAATGCTCTCACCAATTCCAGTTGCTCCACCAGTGACCAATGCCACTTTCCCTACTAATCTTGTTTTTTTTTTTTATAAAAAAAAAAAAACTATTTCTCTCTGATTTCTGATGTGTTATTGTGTTTTTTGATTGTGATGCTTAGGTTCTTTTTATAGAGAAGAAAATCAAAATCTACTAAAATTAGGAGTTTTCATCTGATCAAGAAGTGTTTTTGTTCCAAATCAAAATTCTTAGAGTCCTATTTCAATCCAAAGAAGAGATTCATCCCAACCCAAACTTGTTTTTTTCATTAATTTCGAATTTTTTTATTTTTCTTTTTATTTTCGAAATTATCCAAAAATTTTCTGATTTTCTCTTCTTTTTTTCGAAATTATCTCCTTTTTTATTTTATTTTTTGATTTTGTTTGTTTGTTTTATTTAATTAAAAAATGAAATTTAACCCGGATAAAATTCGGTGTCTACAGTTGCCCCTCTTTGTGCATTCCCTGAGAAACAGGGGATGTGCAAAGACGTAGACACCCTACTAAGTCCTATGTACTTAAAGAAAATCCTATTGTAGAAAAGCTCCTCTAAGCGAGGCGTAAACTTTAAATAAACTCACCGTAAAAACATACTCATCGACCGAGGCATCAACTTTAAATGAAAACAAATACTCCTCCACCGAGGCTTCAACTTTAAATGAAAACAAAACTCCTCCACTGAGGCTTCAACTTTAAAAGAAAAACTCCTCCACTGAGGCTTCAACTTTAAAATAAAACTCCTCCACCGAGGCTTCAACTTTAAAAGAAAATAAATACTCCTCCACCAAGGCTTCAACTTTAAAAGAAAAACTCCTCCATCGAGGCTTCAACTTTAAAATAAAAATCCTTGATAACTCGTATAATTATATAGTTTTTAGTTATGTTTTATTATTGTTTTGTGTCAAATACGAGTTATTATTGCTTAGTCTAATTGTGTTTATGATTTTTTATATTTTTATGTAATTTGGTGTTTTTCACGAGTTTTTTTGAGTGATTTCAGATTACTAGGTTAAATCAAGAATTAAGGGCAAATCCAGTTCAGTTCGAGTTCCGACACCTTTTGTCATATCAGCTATATCTGGCGTTTCACTGAAGCAATAAGGCTGAAATTTTAACAGTGCAAAGTTAAGAGGCATATCTATCTTTTTTATGCTTTACACTTCTTGAAACGGAGTCGTTTTCCCTAGCGAAATCAACCATCAAGTTGGCTGATGTGCAATGATGTCTGTGCTGACAAGTTTTGGTATTTTGACCATATCTCCTGATCCACATCAGCAAATGAGCTAATTCCAACGGCTATGAATCACCGACTGATAGGGGAACATTTTTATAGAAGATCATTTGATCAGATCAAGCCTCCAACATTGACAAAATCAACCATCAAGGTGGCTGATCAGAATTGTCATACAATATGACGAAAATTATTAGAAAAATGCACCCACCTATTATACCTACCTTTGAAATTTATAAAGCTTGTCTCTTGTCATTTAGCTCTCCAAAATGTGTATAAATAGAGGGCCTTGGATGATCATATTATACATTGGGAGGATATTAGCCATTGCAATGTAATTCTCTAAGTTTTCTTCTTATTTCCTTTCTCTAGTTTTCTTTTTCTTTATTTACTTATGCTTTTTACATTTCTTTTCATTTTATTCATATCTAGTATGTGTTGCTAATCATATTGTTGAGGTGATGAGGTGAAGCTTTTGGTGCTACGGTTAGTCTCTTAAACATGAGCTAAAATGAATCATCATTTAGTATAGATAATATTTTCTTTTGGTTTAAAATCATACTTGCAAAGTAGTGATCTTGATTCATTATTGACAATGAAAATGGCACAGTAAATGCTTGGTTTCATAACCTTGATTTGTTGTAGACATATACCTTGGCATAAGGAATGCTTGGACTCTTTTTGTGAGTTTTGAGGACACCAAATGAACATAATATCATATGCTATGGACGTTGGACAATTTGGACTGAATTGCTAAACCTTCCGATTGGAATCTCCCTTATGTGTGAATTTCAATTGTGTAATAAAACAAGATTAATCTTAGCATAACACCAAGAGTGGATTCTCTAACCTCAACATCTTTTCTTATTGTTTTTATATCTTGTTTAATTTCTTTTATGTTATTTTGTTTATTTTGTTCTCTAATATCTTGTTTATCTTGTTTTGTTGTTGATTCCCTAATATCTTGTTTACTTTCTTTTTCTTATATATTTATAAACTTATACTTACTAATACGCTTCCCTGTGGTTCGACCTCGGACACCCGAGAATTTATTACTTGAACATAACCTGCACTTGGGTTTATAACTCTTAACTGAGTCTCCATCAAGTTTTTGGCGCCGTTGTCGGGGAAGCAATACTAAGTATATAAGTTTATAAGTATATTTATTTTTATTGGCTGGTTATACCGCCTAATTTATTTTTATTGGCTGGTTATACCGCCTAATTTTCTATATATTTATATTTATATTGTATATTAACTTTGTTTTATTTTTATTGGCTGGTTATACCGCCTAATCTGTATATTAACTTTGTTTTATGCTTGTTTGACGACGTGATTTTAGATCTCGTCGTTTAGTTAGATTTTATTGTGAAACTTTTTCAGGTAATCTTTCTAATACAACTCCTACCATGGCTGACAATGAAAGTGTTCATGCTGAAGATGAGAACAGACAAGTACGCACCATGCGTGACTACTTGCAACCAACTCGAAGCTCATTACCCTCTTGTTTTATTTTTCCTCTCAATGCAAACAACTTTCGTTTTAAACCAGGTATGATAGCTTTGCTTCCAAATTTCCATGGGTTAGAATTGGAAAGTGCTTACTCGTTTCTAAAAGATTTCGAAGATGTATGTGTCACCTTTAATGACCAACAATGTACAAATGAAATTGTCAAGCTAAAATTATTTCCTTTTTCTTTAAAAGATAAAGCAAAAATTTGGCTTCATAATTTAAAACCAAAGTCAATTGGCACATGGCAAGAATTACAAACTGAGTTTCTAAAGAAATTTTTCCCAGCACATAAAACTACTGCTTTGAAAAGATAGATTCAAAATTTCAATCAAAATCAAAATGAAGCATTTTTTCAGTGCTGGGAGCGTTTTAAAGATTTGTTAAGTTCTTGTCCACATCATGGTTTTGAAAAATGACGTCTTATTAGTTTCTTTTATGAAAGTTTAACTCCCGAAACTAAACAATTTGTTGAAACAATGTGTAACGGTGAGTTTCTAGAAAAAGAACTTGAAGAAGCCTTTGACTACCTAGACCATTTGGCAGATAACTCTCAAGCCTGGCACACAGATAATTCCTCTGAAAGTTCCAATAGATCTAATCTTGTTTCTAACAGAGGTAAATATCATTTTAGTCAAGAAGATGAGATAAAAGCTAAAGTAGCTAATTTGGCTAGAAAGATTGAAGCCATGGAACTTAGAGAAGTAAAAGAAGTCAAAAAGGTTAAAAATGAAGAAAGTTGTGGAATTTGTGAAATCATGGGACACCCCACTTCTGAATGTCCAAACATTCTCATTCTTAAAGAAGCGTTGCATGATCAAGTAAATTCCATAAACACATTTAAAAAGCCTTTTCCTTCTCCTTACTCTGAAACGTATAACCCTGAATGGAGAAATCATCCCAACTTCAGTTGGTGGAATAATAATCATGTTCAGGTACCATAATCTCAAAAGTCGGGGAACACTTTTTCCTATCAACCTTCACGTGTACAAACCTTGGAAGAGACATTGCAAGCATTCATGCAAACACAAGCAAATGTGAATAACCAAACTTCACAGGACATCAATGAGATCAAAAACACCTTGTCCACATTGACAGCTTCATTACGCACTCAAGAAAAAGGTAAGTTTCCTGCTCAACCTCAGCCTAACCCTTCTACTCAATGTCTTGTTTCTTGCTCCAATGAAACTCAACAGGAAAATGCCAGTTCTATCACAACTCTTCGAAGTGGAAAGGCAATTGACAAAAATATTCCATCAAAAGACCAAGATCCTCCTTCCCCTCCGAAAAGTAATGGTAAGGATGATGGTAAGTCTGAACTTCTTGAAAATTTGGACAAAGAAAAAGGTATGCATCCTGCTCCTTTTCCTCAAAGGTTGCAAACAATAAAGAATTTGAATCAAAATGCAGAAATTTATGAACTTTTCAAACAAGTTAAGATTAACATTCCTTTATTGGATGCAATCAAACAAGTTCCATCTTATGCTAAATTTTTGAAGGACATGTGCACAGTTAAAAGGAAACATAATGTACAAAAGAAAGCATTTCTGCTGGAAAGTGTGAGCTCAATCATTCAGCACCTTACTCCACCAAAATTCAAAGATCTTGGATGTCCAACAATCTCATGCATCATTGGAAACACTAGAATAGAACGTGCATTGCTTGATCTTGGTGCTAGTGTTAATCTTTTGCCTTTTTCTGTTTATCAACAGTTAGGTTTAGGTGAACTCAAGGAAACACCTGTTACACTTCAACTAGCTGATCGTTCTGTAAAAATTCCTCGAGGGATAGTTGAAGATGTTTTGGTTCAAATTGATAATTTTTACTTCCCTGTTGATTTTATTGTTTTGGACACACATCCTGTTTCAAATCCAAATGTTCAAATTCCTATTATATTAGGTCGTCCATTTCTTGCAACTTCTAATGCTCTGATAAATTGCAGGAATGGTATGTTGAACATTTCTTTTGGAAATATGACTTTAGAATTAAATGTGTTCAACACTTGCAAGCAACCTGGTGATGATTCAGAAGTACATGAAGTGGATTTCATTGAAGAACTTGTTCATGAACATCTCACCACTACCACATTCCATGATCCTTTAGAAGCTTATTTAATTAAATGTGAGTTTGATAATGCTTCAGAAATTTCACACACTGATTCTTTGTTAAATTCTTTTCAGGTTAAGCATTGTTTGAAACAAAAGTTTGAGGAACTTCCATCACTCACAAATGTCACTGTACTATCAACTATTGAACCACCCAAGCTGGATTTAAAACCATTGCCATCCGAGCTAAAATATTCCTTTTTGGAAAGGAGAAATTGGGTAATATCCAACTTTCTCTTGAGACGCATCCTAGTGGAGACGTACAAAGAGAAATTCTTGATTTATGGCCGCAATTCCAAAGGGAATGGCAACATCTTGGGAATCTGATGTTAAAAGACCCTGTTTGCCAGCTTGTAAGAAAACTGGATGGGAAGCATATCCTCGACTCATAGAAGGCGTTTAAGCCGTTTCTGGACGTAAAACCAGAGGAAGATGTGAGCCACAATCACAACTACAATAAATGACTTCTCAGCCTTTGGTTTGATTTGCAATAACTTCATTTCGGTTTAATTTACGTGTTGTTCGATTTGTGTAATTATTCTCGTTTTTTTTTTTTTTTTTGCATTGGTCTTTTACGGTTGATTTTTCTTCTCTTTTTGATTTTCTTCCTGAAATCACGCAAAAATCTTTTGTTAGGTTAACATTTTCTTCTGACAGGTCAGATACACTTTCGGCGACATTATTACTCTTGTCTGATTCACTACTCAGTCCTCTATATATTACACCATGTACTCATTCTCTTTTAGGCACTCGAAAAAGAAAAAAAAATGGAAAGTACTTCGTCCCAACGCATTAAAAAAATTTGTGTCTTTAGAGGTGCTTATCCAGGGAAAAATAAAATATTCGCTGATGAAGCCATAAGAGTTGGAGTAATACTTGCCCAACAAAAGATCCAGTTGATTTATGGAGGCGGTAGTACGGGTTTAATGGGAGCAGTCGCTACAGCAGCACACGCCGGAGGAAATCCAGTTCTAGGAATCGTGCCAAAACTATTCACAGATTTTTGTGGACCTACCGTGGGTAAGGAAATACAAGTCTGGAGTATCCCTGAACGGATGACAATCATGTACCATTCTGCCGATGCATTCATTGCTTTACCAGGAGGTCTAGGTACATTGGAAGAAATAGCTTGCGTGGCTTCTTGGTCATCTTTGGTCACAAAAAAGAAACCCATTGGTTTGCTTAATATTAATGGTTATTTTAGTAATTTGCTTTCATATTTAGATAATGCTGTGGATAATGGATTCATGTTTTCAGAGGCAAGGAGAACCATAATTTCTGCTACAACCATTGAAGATTTACTCAAAAAGCTCCAAGCATATGAGTATTTATCTGCTACGGTTGTTTCGCAAACGCTCGGAAAAAGAAAAAGAGATATGGACGAGCAAGGAGTGGATTGCACTTTGTCTTTGTGACATTATCTAACATTTTGTTTGTTGTGTCTCAGTTATAATAAGTGGTTAGCAACCTCTGCAGGTAATATCTCCTAAATTCTACCTTTAAAATTTGACATTGGGGACAATGTCATATTTTAGTAGGGGGTAAGGGACATATTTTGCTAATTTAAAAAAAAAAAAAAAGAGTTTGTTGTGTTTTAAGCAATTTAGAAGTATTCATTCTGAACAAGGTCTGAGTAAGGGAGACTTGAGACATACCTTGTCAGTTTGATTTTAATCTTTTTATGTTTACTTGTTAATTTTTGTTTAGTATTTTAGGATTATTTAGGTTGCATGAGTTTGTTTTGTTTTGAGTCTTAGTTGTTCCTATTCTTATGTTATTAGTTCTTTTCTCTTACACATGATTCTTTCATTTGGGTTAATAGACTTACATTGAGGACAATGTAAGAATTAAGTGTGGGGGGAATGATTTAGGATTTCTTTTATTTTTGTCTACTATTTTTTTTATGAGTCTTTATTATTATTATTATTTTTTAGTGTGTTTTAGTTCCTTTTTAATACAATGATGAGATATGAATTGCATAGGTCTAAACTGGTTATCAGTGAGAAGATTTTCATGAGAATTAAGCTTGATACTAATTTTTATGAGCCAATGTTAATATGATATGTTGATTGAGAAAAAAGCATGTTTAGACTTAATCTGACTTGTATAATCATCCTTGTGAGTTTTTGAGCCTATAATGATTGATGCATTATACAAATCAATCTAATTTCTTTCTTGAGTGCTCTTATGATTACATGATTCTCTAGAACTTGCTTTAGACCTTGTTGAGACTATATTGATGCATGTGACAACATGAATATGATAGAGGCATTAGGATTTTTAGCCAGGGCCAAACAGCCATCCCTTATTGATGTTCCAAGAGAACACACCCCTAGTGAGCCAATTTGAGCCTACATTGAATAAGCTATTTATTTGGTAACCACAACTTACACCTAGCCTAAATATAACCCTTGTTCTAAAGATGGATTATATATTTTGAGACATATTGCAAAAAAAAAAAAAAAAAAAACAAGGGATATTTTTAGTTGAAAATTTGGGTTGGAAACAAAAGATAAGTGTGGGGGAAGAAAAGAAAAGAAAAAGTCAAGAGAAAAAGAAAGGGATCATTGTCAAATACATTCCCATATTAAAAAAAAAAAAATATTCTCTTGAACTTCTAGTTAAAGTAAAGAAAAAGATGTTACAAAGTTGGTTAGAATGATGCAAAGGCTCAACATGAATATTTAGCCTATGTTATTATGTGCTTTATAAGAGTTTTGAGAAGTTTTATTTGTATGATCTTATTATGTCTCTAAACTCTATGAACTCTTTGGAACCTTTGTGATATCTTTATCCTTTTGTTCTTTAACCACATTATAACCCTTTGGCCCCATTACAACCTTGAATAAAGACCTCTTGATTTATGAAGTTGTATGATCTAAATAGTGGAGAATAGGTGGACAAGCAAGCATATGGTAGAAGTGTTTTCATGAGATTGATTGAGTGTAAACACTTTACCACTACTTTAAAGAGTGAAAATCATGAGAGTATCCCATGTGAGAGGTTGAGATTAAGTTGAATATGCACTATTTTGATTGAAATATGTTATGTTAATATTGGCTTAACTCATTTATTTACATTCAAGCATGATTTTTTGTGAAATTCTTTAAGCTATTGATTAGTTTTTAAGACTTGTCCAATGATTATCTCTAATTTATATTGGAAGGATTAGTTATAATTATTATTTTTAGTTTTTCTTATGTTTTCAATGTTTGTGGGTATCGTCCTAGTAAACCCTCACGAGACTAAACTCGTCCACTAGGGACACCTAGGGGTTTAAAGGCTTGTGTCACATGCTAAGTGCCACCGTGATTTCCTACGAAAATGGATTAGATTAGATTTTCTTATTTTATTTTTATTGAGTCGTTGCTAGGGACTAGCAACAATCTAAGTGTGGGGGTGTGATAACTCGTATAATTATATAGTTTTTAGTTATGTTTTATTATTGTTTTGTGTCAAATACGAGTTATTATTGCTTAGTCTAATTGTGTTTATGATTTTTTATATTTTTATGTAATTTGGTGTTTTTCACGAGTTTCTTTGAGTGATTTCAGATTACTAGGTTAAATCAAGAATTAAGGGCAAATCCAGTTCAGTTCGAGTTCCGACACCTTTTGCAATATCAGCTATATCTGGAGTTTCACTGAAGCAATAAGGCTGAAATTTTAACAGTGCAAAGTTAAGAGGCATATCTATCTTTTTTATGCTTTACACTTCTTGAAACGGAGTCGTTTTCCCTAGCGAAATCAACCATCAAGTTGGCTGATGTGCAATGACATCTCTGCTGACAAGTTTTGGTATTTTGACCATATCGCCTGATCCACATCAGAAAATGAGCTAATTCCAACGGCTATGGATCACCGACTGATAGGGGAACATTTTTCTAGAAGATCATTTGATCAGATCAAGCCTCCAACATTGACAAAATCAACCATCAAGCTGGCTGATCAGAATTGTCATACAATATGATGAAAATTGTTAGAAAAATGCACCCACCTATTATACCTACCTTTGAAATTTATAAAGCTTGTCTCTTGTCATTTAGCTCTCCAAAATGTGTATAAATAGAGGGCCTTGGATGATCATATTATACATTGGGAGGATATTAGCCATTGCAATGTAATTCTCTAAGTTTTCTTCTTATTTCCTTTCTCTATTTTTCTTTTTCTTTATTTACTTATGCTTTTTACATTTCTTTTCATTTTATTCATATCTAGTATGTGTTGCTAATCATATTGTTGAGGTGATGAGGTGAAGCTTTTGGTAAATGCTAAGGTTAGTCTCTTAAACATGAGCTAAAATGAATCATCATTTAGTATAGATAATATTTTCTTTTGGTTTAAAATCATACTTGCAAAGTAGTGATCTTGATTCATTATTGACAATGAAAATGGCACAGTAAATGCTTGGTTTCATAACCTTGATTTGTTGTAGACATATACCTTGGCATAAGGAATGCTTGGACTCTTTTTGTGAGTTTTGAGGACACCAAATGAACATAATATCATATGCTATGGACTTTGGACTGAATTGCTAAACCTTCCGATTGGAATCTCCCTTATGTGTGAATTTCAATTGTGTAATAAAACAAGATTAATCTTAGCATAACACCAAGAGTGGATTCTCTAACCTCAACATCTTTTCTTATTGTTTTTATATCTTGTTTAATTTCTTTTATGTTATTTTGTTTATTTTGTTCTCTAATATCTTGTTTATCTTGTTTTGTTGTTGATTCCCTAATATCTTGTTTACTTTATTTTTCTTATATATTTATAAACTTATACTTACTAATACGCTTCCCTGTGGTTCGACCTCGGACACCCGAGAATTTATTACTTGAACATAACCTGCACTTGGGTTTATAACTCTTAACTGAGTCTCCATCAATCCTCCACCGAGGCTTCAACTTTAAAAGAAAATAAATACTCCTCCACCGAGGCTTCAACTTTAAAAGAAAACAGAGAAATTTGCAAATTCTCAAATGTAAATGTAAACTTCAAAAATCTTACCTTGAATCCCAAAAGAAATTGCTAACCTCGCAAATTAGCATTCCAAACTCATGTCCAAATCATACTGAATACCTGAAATAAACTTTCTTGTGTGCAAATACATAAATGCAATGCAGTACATGAATGCTGATGCATATCGTGCAATGGATGTCATGAGTGCTCTATAATAAACAATATCAAGTCCTTGAATCTCTTAATCAAAATAAAAGGTTCTCAAGCTCATCATTCATCTCTATTTGCACTTGGCTTTAAACTGGTAGAACGAATCTTATTGTCTCTAATTAGCTTCAACCTAAAGATTTCTCTTCTCAAGCCAAATCTCTCAAAAACACACCAACTTTGAAATCTTTCACTTTAAAGACAAACGTTAAAATTTACAAAATAAAGGATTCACAACTTAAAATAACTGGAAAATAAAGGATTCACATCAAAGTACGAGATTTCTCACCTGAATAAAGGATTCTCACTCAAACTACAGGATTTGCAATAAAGATTCCCACTAAGCTAAAGGATTCATACCCAAAATAAGGAAATAAAGAGTTCCGCACCCAAAATAAGGATTTTCACTAAACTAAGGGATTTGCACCCAAAAAGAAGGAAATAAGGAATTCACATCGAACTAAGGATTCCCACTTAAATTAAGGATTCACACTAAACTAAGGATTCTCACTTAGCTAAGGATTCACACCAAACTAAGGGTTCCTACCAAACTAAAGATTCTCACTTAGCTAAGGATTCACACTAAATCATTCTCGTCTTAAAAAAATAAATCTAATCTTAAAAAAACTTACCTTTGAAAAACAATTCACCTTGAAGGAAAAATCTCATCTTAAAAACTCTCATTATTACCAAAGTCTAAACTCCTCTCTTCAACCAAGGTGCAAAATCTAAAAAACCAAAATTTTCATCTCAACTGCGGTCCAAGAATTTTCCTTTAAAAAAGTTTGATTTCAAAATTCAAAAGTTTAACTCAAAATCTTTCTTACATGTTAAATGCATTCCATGAATGTTAGTATGTCATGTAATGCAATTCATGAAATGAATGTCATGAATGTAATGCAATGCATGAAAATCATCATATCTCTCCAATCGTGGTAACAAAATGGTTCTCGGTGGTTTGGAAAAGATGCCCAGAGGCTTTGAAAAATTAACCGGTGGTTTTGAAAAGATACCCGGAAGCTTTGAAAAGATTACCCGGAGGTTTTGAAAAATTACCAGGAAGCTTTGAAAAATTACCTGGAGGTTTTGAAAAGTTACCCGGAGGTTTTGAAAAGATACCCGGAGGCTTTGAAAATTTACCCGGAGGCTTTGAAAAGATACCCGGAGGCTTTGAAAAATTACCCGGAGGCTTTGAAAAATTTACCCGGAGGTTTTGAAAAGATACCCGGAGGCTTTGAAAAATTACCCGGAGGCTTTGAAAAATTACCCGGAGGTTTTGAAAAATTTATCCGGAGGTTTTGAAAAGATACCCGGAGGCTTTGAAAAATTACCCGAAGGTTTTGAAAAGATACCTGGAGGCTTTGAAAAATTACCCGGAGGCTTTGAAAAATTTACCCGAAGGTTTTGAAAAGATACCCGAAGGCTTTGAAAAATTACCCTGAGGTTTTGAAAAATTACTCCTTTTTATGCTTTCCTCAACTGAATGCTCAAAACTCTTACCTTGAAAATCTTCCTTAATCGAGATTCAATATTTCACCTTGAAAAGAACCATCCTTAAAAAGAGTTCAATTTCAAATTTCAAAAGCTAAAATCTTTCTTATATGTTAAATCCATGCGATGAATGACATGAATGCCATGAAATGCAATTATATAAAATGAATGTCATGTGATGGAATTAATATCATGAATCTTTAACTATGACAAAAGGATACTCAAGCTCATCGTGTCATCATCTTTTAATCTTTCAAAAGCTGACTTAGAACCAGGCTGACCTCCACTAATTCCATCAGTTGATCACAACACCCCTTCTTTTAGTTCCAAGGCTTTAAACAGATACATTTCCAAACTTTCATTGTTCTCATTTCATTCTCCTTTCTTCCCAGAATCTCATTTTTAAGCATATTCAAATTCCAAGTGAAAAATCTTCAATGTCGATGCTACAAAAGAGCCTACTCTGCCATTTACCAACTCAATAAATTCCATTTTTCAAAACAATTTTCTCATCATGGTAAGCCTTCTCATTCTTTGCCCCAGAAATATCACTCTTATCAAACTGGTTCAAAACTCAAATATGCATCCCCTTAACCTGAATGTTCTCATGTTACATTTTTTTTTTGAAAATTCTTTGAAAAGAAATAATTTGGCCAAAAAAAACTTTTCTCATTTTCAAATCATTCCCCAATGGTAAATCAAAATTGCCCCCAGAAACATCACTATATTCAAAAATTCCCATTTACTAAACAAAAATACAACTTTAGATCTTTAAAAAAAACTGGTAATTATTGCAAGAATGGACAAGGCGAATCATAATTTGGCTCATCGACTATTTCAATTTGTGAAGGTTTTTGGTTATCAAAGGACAATTTCTTCACATAAGGGAAAATCAATGTTTCTTCATCTAAACTCATAATGAATTTCCTTCAACAATCAAGTTTTGACAAAAAGTTTTATTTTGAAAACCCAATCCATTTTGGCACTCTTTTTAAGTTTCTTGATAAATAACAATTCAACAAATATCAAGACTATCTATGATGGGTTCAAAATCTGGACAAGAAAGGAAAAAGGATTTTCAATTTCGGGCCAAGTCATCCGAATGATGTTGACCTTCTTAAGTTTCTCAAAAGTGTTCGGTGTTTCCTGGTGGGTTCAAAATATCATTTCTTTTGTAGGCCTTGGCACAGTTATGCAGAGTTGCTTTCAAATTTTTGCTCTAGACTGCCCGTTTTTTTGGGTTTTCACCCTAGAGCTTCATTCATTCATTCTTTTTTTTTTTTTGCTCTACCTTGCATTTGAGAATTCAAATTTCTTCAATGACAATTCAAAAGGATGAGATAAAATCTGAGGAAAAACTCTTCAACTTAAACATTCATACTTGATCAAAATGGACTTTTCAAGCTTGTAATGTAGGCCAAAGTTTGGGGTTATGAGAAAAAGGATAACCAGGCCCAAAAATGTGTTTAAAGGTAATTAAACCAATGATGATTTCTTCATCTCAAAATATCTCATATCTTTCTTTTCATTTTGAAGGTAGTCAAACCACGGATCATTTCTCTTCATGGGGATTTCATCTTGCGAACTTTTCTTTTCATTTTTTTTCTTTCTTTTTCCTTTTTTCTTTCTTTCTTTTTTTTTTTCTTTTTTTTTTCTTTTTTTTCTTCATCTTTCTTTTCACAGACTTTCCTATCATAAAGTGAGTTTGAAAATTTGAAACTCAATCCATTTCAATATTTGCCCCCCTGACATAAAGCATTCTTTTCGTGGTGTAGAAATATGATCCAAACGTATGACCCTCTATAGAAAGATAATTCTTCATACCTGCCCCCCGATGTGGAGGGTGATCCTTGGTCAAGGTTCATTCAAAAAAACAAGAATTTATGGGCTCAAAGGGGGTAGCAAAAGATAATTTCTCATTTTGTGAAAGGAATACGAAAGATGGCCATTTCTCATTTCCAGCATGAATATTTCCATTGAAGAGCAAACCCCAAGTAATAAGAATTGCCATTAAAATCATTTGAATATCTCATATGCATGATATCACAGTTTTTTTTTTGTTGCAACTCATGCATCCTCTCAATGTGCCTATCCAAATGATGGCCCAACCCAACAATTCTCTTTATTTCGGCTTTCTCAAAGTGTCCATGCAATTTCATTCGATCATAGAGGAAAACAAAGTTTGCACAAGTCAGTAATGGTGTGCAAAGAAAAACATTAGGTCATTCGGTTCTTTGGTAATCCTACCCCAAGATATGGCAAAGGATAACTGGGTGAAAATGGGTGTTACTCAAGTCAAAGCATTCAAGGATGCTGGAAAAATATGGCTTTAAAAGTAATTTCCCCCCAATATGTGAGTAAAGGACACTATTCAGGAAAAGAAAAGTTCGGGCATGATTGAGAAACTTAGGAGTGATGTGTTTAAAGCTCTAGATAGCCTTGACATTTATTAAATTACCAAAATCTAGATTCTTTCAAGAGAGTGCCTCATGAATTGCTTCTCAAAAAAATGTTTTGCAAATCAAATGATCATTTCATTGCTCATTGTTTAGACGAAGATCATTAACCTTTTGGGATTCATTTCCTGGTCAAAAGAAAGGTGGGGTTCACGACACTTCAAATTTAGGCCATCAAAGAAATCAAGCTTTTACAACTAACTGGTCATGGGAATAGGTTGCAAAGTTCATTTTTTTAACAATAATCACCATTTTATTTAAGCCCCAAAACATTTTCCAAAATAAGTCATGAAAACATAAACAATTTCCAACAAAACTATCAAACACCTAATCAATGCTAAAAATGTCATGCCTAAGAAAAAATGAAAACATCACAAATTTGAAATTATTCAGACGAAGTATTTGAGGTGACATTCCCCATATTCAAACTCCAGATTTCTATTGTTCCAAAACATCCAAAGTCAAGGTACCATCATTAATGAGATCTTCAACCTTTTCTTTCAACTGCCTGCATTTTTTCGTTGAATGCCCAATTGCTCCTATATGATAATCGCACTTGTTGTCAGGATCATAATTCCTTGCTGATGGATTTGGAATTGTCTTTAAAGGCACAGGAGTAAGGTACTGGTTTTTTATCAGCAAAGGCAAAAGATCAAAAATTGGGATCGAAATTTTCTCCTGTCTGTTTCTTGGTCTTCTTTGGGGAACAGGTCTAGCTGCAGGTGTAGATGGACCAATCATGAAAGTAGGTGGTTATGAGTAAAAGTTTGGCCGAAAAGTTGGTTGTGGTGCAACATTATTTACAATGGGATAATAATTTTGGTACATGGGATATGGGTGGTATGGGGGTAGATCTCTCTTTTGTTGTCCTCCATAAGTCACAGCTTTAACATCTTCTTCTTTCTTTTTATATGCCTTATTCTTTGCATCGGATGTCTCTCTATCTTCAAGCTTCCCACTCTTTATAGCATTCTCAATTATCTCCCCGGAGATTACCATGTCTGCAAAATTCTTGGTGGCATTCCCAATCATCCTTTCATAGTATGGTGCTTTAAGGGTACTAACAAACAAGACTGTTGTTTCTTTTTCAGTGAGAGGTGGTTGAACTTCGGCAGCAATATTCCTCTATCTTTGAGCATACTCTTTGAAGCTTTCAGTAGTTTTTTTCTCCATATTCTGTAAGGTTAACGGTCTGGAGCCACGTCAATGTGCTTGTACTGATTAATAGACGTCTTTGCTAATTCCTTCCAAGTACGGAAACGGTTCTTATCTAGCTGAACATACCACCTGGTAGCAGAACCTATAAGACTGTTCTGGAAGACATGGATGAGCAACTTTTCATCTTTTGCATAAGCAGCCATCTTCCGGCAAAACATGGTGATATGAGATATGGGGCACTTGGACCCATCAAACTTCTCGAAATCAGGAGTCTTGAACTTGGGCGGGATAACCACATCTGGAACCAAACAAAGCCCTTCAGCATCCATAGAACCATAGAAATACAAACCCTCAACAGCCCTGAGTCTTTCTTCAATCAATTTCATCTTACGAGAGTCTATCTCTTCAACTTCCTTCAGCCTTTCTTGATCATCTAAATCTATCTTTGCCCCTGGGGCAGGAATGTTATATCCCGGATAGTTAAATCCTCCTACGAATGGTGCTTGTAGCGACTGCACTTGTTGAGGTATTTGAACTTGAGATTGGAGACCTGGTGGATACGAAGATTCACCCACATTCTGATTCTTTCCCTCAGAGACGGATTCATCTGTCTTATCTTTCCCTTTCAAACTCTTCATCATTTTCAACGAGTTTAATTGCTCTCTAATCTCACCCTGGGTTTTTTCTATTTTGTTCATCCTAGCAACCTGTTGCTCTGCCATTGCTTTAACTCGTGAACAAATTCTAGAAGCCTGTTCCTCTGTCATTGCTTTAACCGATGAATGAATGTTGTAGGAATGCCCCAAGATCTTTGATTGCTTGAGCTATCCTTGAACCCTTCATTACCACAATTTAAAATTTAAGACTCAAATGCTTTCATGAAATGTACATGTATGATGCAAATAAATAAAAGAATGACTTTAATGACAACATCAAAAATATTCACAAAGTTTAACAGCAACATTATGAAAAATATGTACATGATGAGTGCATGAGCTTTACGAAAATATACATGGTGAATGCGTAAGCATTATGAAAAATGTACATGGTGAATGCATAAGCATTATGAAAAATGTACATGGTGAATGCATAAGCATTATGAAAAATGTACATGGTGAATGTATGAACATCATGAAAAATGTACATGGTGAATGTATGAACATTGTTAAAAATGTACATGGTAAATGCATGAACATGGTTAAAAATGTACATGACAAATGCATGAGCATGGTAAACAAATGTACATGATAAATATTTAATTGATGCAAATGCATGCAAATAATTGAAAGAATTAATTCAAGTAATGGCCACGAAGGTTTCACAAAATTCAATAGTTAGATACATATTAGAGAAATACAAATAATATTCACAAAGTTAAAAATTTGTCAGAAAGAAAAAACATTCCTTCATGTGTCCTATTTCGGGTTATTCTCTATGAAACAGGTGGACATGTCTCTATCTTAAGGTTGGCTTCTTAAGTGTTATCTATATGCTGGGCTTAGGATATTTGACCAAGCTAAAAGGTCCCCAAATTGCTCCTTAACATCATCCATGTAAAATGAGTAAGGCACCCCATTCCTCACCCATTATAGGCTCCAATCGGAAGGGTTCAATTCGGGTGAGAGTATTTTTTAAAGTTATGGCGGAGGTTATCACCTCTCAAAAACTTTGGTACTTTACACTCTGAAGGTGTTTCGCTAGCCGTTGCGGAGGTTTTCACCTCTCGAGGCGTAGGTACTTTACCCCCTCCTAAAAGGGATGAGTCTGGGTATAGGACTTTATGACATGCAATGTGTCGTGTGTGCGAAGGGACATTCAAACCTTTCTTTACCCACAAATGTACAAGAAACAAAAGTTGTTAGTACAAATAACAAAATCAAAATAAAAAATAAATAAACAAATAAACAAATAAATAAATACATAAATACATAAAAATTAAACACTTAAAGACCAATATTTAAAACCTAAGGTATCACAAGACTAATTTATGGCTCGACTCTCTAATGTCCCCAGCGGAGTCGCCAAACTATCATAACGTGCCAAATACGAATTCAGCATGCTAGACACAAACCAATGGAGTCTCCACTAATCATCTAATCTAGGTGTGATTAGTCACCTATACGAATCTATTCTATTTAAAGTAATCCTAAGCTTGACTAAGACACATAAATAAACGTCGCATGCCTGCATTTATTTATTTTGATTTAAATTTTAAAATATTTTATAATAAATTAAATTTATTTCCTTTTACATTTATTTGGGATTATTGTAAATAAAAGTTTTTTAATTAACAAAATTAATTATATTTATTCTTTTCTAAATATTCAATATTCTTATAATTAATGATTTGATATATATTTTTACTTTAATAAATAACGTTTTTTATTAAATTAATTACAAGTATCAATTTTAAAATAATAAATATTCTTGCCTTAAATAAATAAAAGTCAAAGCTTCTTATAAGTGAGGAAAATTTCCAATATGGATTGTTTACATAAATTGGCTAGCAAAAATTTCAAAATCACATTATTACTATTCTACTAAAAGTGAGATTTTGGATTTCAAAGTGATATAAAAGCCAAAGCTTTTGGCCAAAAAAAAAAAAATCTTATGTGGATGGTCTAAAATTTTGACACGTGAACGATCTTTAAAAAACACCATTTGTCAACATTTAATTATTTTGATTTTATTTGATTTAAAATTTAAAATATTTTATAATAATTATATTTATTATTTTTAATTGACTTACCTCTTATATTTATATAGGATTACTATACATAAAAGTCTTCTAATTCACAAAATTAATTATATTTATTTCTTTCTAAATATTCAATATTCTTACCTTCTATATTCTTTTTGGTACATATTCTTACCTTCTATATAAATAAGTTGCACTTCAGTTTACTAAAATTACTCTCATTTAAAGATATAATATAGTTAAGATTGTTTAAGTTTAATTTTGAGTTCAAACCAAACAATTTTGAAATCTATTTATGTAATGCCCAGTTAATACAAAATTTCAACTTAAATTTTTAATGAAATCAAATATTATCTACATTATAATTGTCTTTCATAAATCACTCAAATCTTGATTATTACTCAACCCTTCTTATTTAATTCAAGTTCATTTTCCTCTTATTTTGATTTTAGAATTCAAATTCAATATATATTGCCGCCCGTCTTTTTTAAAATAAAAAAACTAAATTAAGATTTTGAGCTTATAAATAACACATACATTATCTAATTTTTCACACAATTAGTGGGACTCATGTTTGTTCTTTTAGGTGAATAAAAGAATGAGACATGCAGCAATTCTTTGAAAATAGCTTTTGAGATACATTTTTTTTTTCTGGACAATCTTCTTCAATTTCTCAACTTAGTTCATTATAGTTTCTGCACATAAAAGCCAACAATTATTTTTCTCAGCAATATCCACGACATATCATCCTTTGATATTTTTACTGAGTATGAGATTGAGCAACAATTGCCCACGTTTAATATTGTCCAACAATGATGATATTGCCTTTATTTATAAAGATTTAATCCTTTTAAATTTTAATTTGATTTTTGTACATGTTTTTTCAAATTTTCTTTATGTACTAATTATATTTTAAATGAAATAAATTTTAACTATTTAGAAATTAAAGATTTATTGTATTTTGGTTAAATATCACTACTGGATTGGATGAAATATGATACAAAAGTATCTTTAATTTTTATTTATTATTATAGTTACATATTAAGGTCCAAAATTTATTGTTCCTAATTTTATTGAAATTTATTCTAATATAAATTTATTTGCCAAAATTATTATATAAAAAAATTTATTAATAATATAATTTTGTTTATATTTAATTATATGCCCATGCATTACAGGGTTTAAAACTAGTAAATATATAAAAGCCAAAACTTTTGACAAAAATGAAAAATATCCTACATGGATATCCTAATTTTTTGACAAGTGGACAGCTTTTAATAATCAACAAGTTTTCTGCATTTAATTATTTTGATAAATTATATTTATTTCTTTTTACAATTTTTTATTACTTACCTTTTATATAGATATAGACAAATAATAAATTAATTTTCTTTTCATATTTCGCAGAATATATATTAATTCATGGTCAACCTTTTATATTATTTTATATAATTGTATATAAATCGTATATCTTATATAAATATATAAAAATCAAAACTTTTGAAAAAAATGAAAAATATCCTACATAAATACCTAACTTTTTGATAAGTAGACAGCTTTTAATAATCGACATGTCTCCTGCAATTAATTATTTTGATTTGATTTAAATTTTAAAATATTTTATATTATAATAAATTATGTTTATTTTTTTTTTTTACATTTTTAATTATATATCTTTTATATAAATATGAACAAATTATATAAAAATATATAAAAATCAAAATTTTAGGGAAAAACGAAAAATATCCTACATGAATATAACTTTTTGACAAGTGAATAGCTTTTAATAATCGATGTATCTTTTACAATTAAATATTTTCATTTGATTTAAATTTTAAAATATTTTATATCATAATAAATTATATTTATTTTCGTTCACATTTTTAGCTACTTACCTATTATATAGATATGAAGAAATAATAGATTAATTTTGTCCTTTTTTTTATTTTTATTTTTACTTGTCATTGTCTTTTTTTTTTTTTTTTTTTTTTTTTGATAATTGAGTAAGGGGAGGGGTTGCTTGGGTTTGAACCCAAGACTTCATGCCCCCAAGACTCTTAACCACTCAGCCAAGAGCTTGTTGGCTGTCATTGTCTTTCCCCAAACTTACCAAGTGAATTACAAATAAAATCATTAATCATAAAAAGAGGAAATAGAGAAGATAAAGAGGGAAGATGCAGCGGTGGAGCAAAAGCAGAATTGAGCTACCAGAAACGGTGGTGATGGAAATCCTGTCAAAGCTTCCAGTTAAATCCCTCATACGTTTCAGGTGCGTTTGTAAGCCTTGGTGTTCTTCTTTTCAAACCTCTCATTTCATTACCAAACATCAACATAACAACCTCAAAAACAACCACCTTAATCTCCTCCTCAAACGTAGTCATGGTAACACCAATGATGACATCCATTATTTCTCTCAACTTTCAACTGAAAAAGGCCAAAACTTTTTAGTAAAACAGAACATTCATTTACCCTTTCATGAGAACTGTTGGTATGTTCCTGTAGTTTCTGGTCCTTGTAATGGATTGCTGTGTTTACATGATGGTTATGATGGTAAGGTTTTCGTTTGGAACCCATCAACCAGAGAGTTTAAAATCCTTCCTCAATCCTCAGTCCAACGCCCTCCTTCGGTAGATTCCACTCATTTTGGTTGCCTTGGGTTCGGGTTTGATTCTAAAACTGATGACTACAAAGTCGTAAGGTTTGTTACTAATTATTATGATGAGAATGATGAACGCTTGCTAGGTGATTGGATCCACCAAGTTGAGTTGTATTCACTTAAAAGTGATTCCTGGAAGGAAATTTCAGTTCCTGAGGCTCATCCTAGTGGTTCTCCTTTATTTAATAATTACATAAATGGGTTTTATTATTGGCAGGCAACTGGGGATTTTGATTACCCTATTCTTTCATTTGACATGGCTAATGAAAAGTTTTCAACTTTACCTTTGCCAAATTTTCGTGGGCCTTTAGCACAATATGATTTGGAACTTTTGGACTTTAATGGATCACTTGGTGCTATTGTTTACCCAAGGGAGGGAACTGAAAAGTCTTTTGATATATGGGTTATGAATGGATCATGGACTAAACAATTCAGTATTGAATCTGTTTCTGAAGTTGAGAGGCCATTGGAGTTTTGGAAAAATGGTGAATTGTTTCTTGAGGGCTCAAATAATGAACTAGTGCTTTTTGATCCCGCCACCCGAGAGCTTAAGAACCTTGGTATCGATGCTTATCAGAATACCATGCAGCTTATTGCTTATGTTGAGAGCTTGGTTCCAATCAATGGAAGATCAGAGCATGAGGAACATATAATACGTCTGCCAGCTGGAGATGCATAAAATAGATATTGAAAACGAAGAGGGATATGGAAATAAAACAAATGGGTAAGCTTTCATGGTATTTTTTTTCTGTTGGTAAATCCTTATGCAGTTTATGTTGACTACATTCTCTTGTGAGCTTGTCCATTAATGCTATTATTGTATGGATTTTATGTCCAAGATTTTGGCCTCTGCGGGCTGTAACCTTGTTTGTAAATTTGGAGAAATATGGTCTTACTTTAAGATATTTTTACTTTTATTATGGTAGTTTACTTTCACTGTTTGTTTGTGGCTGTTTTAGTGAATTTGCAAGATTTCTGCCTAGAGAATTGCTTAGTTGTTTGTGACTTTCTTCTTCTTTTTTCAGACAACCGATGAGGTTTTGATGTGTAAATTGGTACAACTATTGTTTACTCTGATTGCAAAGTTTGGTATATGTACCCTGTGTTGCTTAGGAACAAAAGAAAGAAAAAGAGAGGAAGTTTTAGTCTTGTAGTTATTGGATGCCGTTGGGACAAAGCTGCTTGAGCCTAAAATTGAAGCAGTGGCGATTTTAATCTGAGTTAACATAGTAAAAGAGAGGAATATTTACATGTATTCATGTGAGTGATGTTGAAGGGCTTGGAGCAATGTCTGTTATTTTTTGATAACTTAATGAATTTGTTTTCATTCCTTAAACATAGGTTCATACATTAATAATGTTTTGATTGTTGAAGAAACCCTTCCAGCTTCAAGTTTCTTGTGCTCAGTGATAGCATGTAGCCTAAAAATGTCGTGACAGAAGTACTTGATGTTGTCTATAATCCCATTTTCTAAATCGTCGAATAATTAAAATACCATCTGTAAGTCTATAGATTTAAGAAGCACAGATAAATGAAAATGTGTAGTTTGGAACTGAAGTTCTTGCTTTTGTTCCTTGGTGTTTAATCAGTTTGGTTATGCTTTAGGATAGTTGTTATATTCTGATACAGAAACTGACTCATAGCGGCTAGCACCAACCATTATTTGGTTTATTTACTGCCCAGCAATCCATGTGGCTTTTCATTTGGAGTATTCTGCTAAGGTTGAATTGGAATTTAAGAGGATTGAGACATGAATATGCTAAGAGTTCCTATGTTTCTGGTTGGATAGGGTTCGGGTTATTGACTTTTCTGATTAAATCGGGTTGGATCGGGTTTGGATTCGGATGGATTGATCGAGTTTTTGGGATTCGGATCAGAATTGACAGGTATACTCATGAGTCATTTCTCCATGTTTCTTTGAATTTTAATCTTGACCAATAGGCACTTGGCAGCCTAGTTTTAACCTTTCTGTTCTGTTCTATTCTCGATTTATTTGTATTTTTGGTCAAATTCTGATAACCAAAGTCTGATGACCAACCAGAACTCAATTATGTAGATGTGAAGACTTGATGTGGCTGTATTTAGGCAGAATAAGCTGACTTTTGAGAGAGGATTAATACTAATCATTTTATATATATTATTCTCAATTATTTCCAGCATGTTACTTTATATTTTATGTATTTCTATACAATATTAAGTCACCATCATCCATGTGACTTCATCCATGTGATATAAATATATAAAAATCAAAGTTTTAGGGAAAAACGAAAAATATCCTACATGAATATAACTTTTTGACAAGTGAATAGCTTTTAATAATCGATGTATCTTTTACAATTAAATATTTTCATTTGATTTATGATTTAAATTTTAAAATATTTTATATCATAATAAATTATATTTATTTTCGTTCACATTTTTAGCTACTTACCTATTATATAGATATGAAGAAATAATAGATTAATTTTGTCCTTTTTTTATTTTTTATTTTACTTGTCATGTCTTTCCCCAAACTTACCAAGTGAATTACAAATAAAATCATTAATCATAAACAGAGGAAATAGAGAAGATAAAGAGGGAAGATGCAGCGGTGGAGCAAAAGCAGAATTGAGCTACCAGAAACGGTGGCGATGGAAATCCTGTCAAAGCTTCTTAGGTATAAGTGATATAAAAGCCAAAGCTTTTGGCCAAAATAAAAATAAAAATCTTATGTGGATGGTCTAAAATTTTGACACGTGAACGATTTTTAAAAAACACCATTTGTCAACATTTAATTATTTTGATTTTATTTGATTTAAAATTTAAAATATTTTATAATAATTATATTTATTATTTTTAATTGACTTACCTCTTATATTTATATAGGATTACTATACATAAAAGTCTTCTAATTCACAAAATTAATTATATTTATTTCTTTCTAAATATTCAATATTCTTACCTTCTATATTCTTTTTGGTACATATTCTTACCTTCTATATGAATTAGAAGCATTACCAATTTAATAAAAAAATAAAAAGGACTGAATTCTTGTTAATATCTCTCTCTCTCTCTCTCTCTCTCTCTCTATATATATATATATATATATATATTAAATTAAATTAAAGGCAAAAATTTGATTTTTAAGAAGGTTGTATTTTTTAATATATAACTTATAGTTATAACTGATTAATTTATATTTATATGTAAATAAGTTTTATTGAATTCAAAACTTTTCGATTCACTACATCGAATTTTGCAATTAGTGACGAATTTTATAAGTGACGTGTATATTTTCGTCACGCAAAATATACCAAAAGTGACGAACTTTATAATTCGTCACTCTTTTTTTGTGATATTTTATATGACGATATCTAAAAAGTCACACGATAGCGTCACTAAAAGCTTGGCACAAAAGTTTACCGATTAATTGAGATGGTGGAAATTTTTTGGTGACGGTTTAATATTAGGTGACGTTTTTGTTTTTGCCATAAATTGAACACTTTATTTATGACGAATTGCATAACGACTTGTTTTGTAAAGAGATTTTAATATGATGTCACTAATGTGAAAATGTTCTATTATTGACAACTTTGGTCGTCATTACTATCAAGCAAATATGGTGACACTTAAAATAACGTCATGGAATCTACTGCATACGTGACAAAAAACAAATAATCGTCACGTTTTCTTGTTGATGGTAAATTTATGACAATTTTAAAAAACGTAGAAGTATTATGTCACTATATGTTTGGCATCAAAATTTACCACTAAAAAAATTGACTAAGTTGTGACGAAATATCTTTTTTTTTTTTTTGAAGAATTTTTTATTTATTTGATGTCATTATTGTTAATATGTTTTATTAGTGACAATTTTGGTTCGTTATTATTATAGTGCATAGAAGGTGACGTGTGACAGTATACTTTCGTCACCTATCAATTTAACTTTGTATGATGTTACGAGTAATGCCATCATATTTAAAATCAATTTATGACGTTATATATTCGCCGCGAATACAATCAAATAAATATATATAATTTTAAAAGTTTATAATATATATAATTATTAAAAACTAAAGAAAATAGGTTTGTTCATTAAAAATTAAAATTTGAAGAAGAAAAAAAATAAGTTTTATAATGGGAGTGCCTGAGTTGGTTAAATAACTCTACTTAATTAATTTATTTAATTATATAGTTTTGGAGAATTCAGACAAATAAGTTATAGATAATTTGAAGAAGAAAAAAAAAAAACAAAATGAATGAGAAGAAAAAAAAACAAAATAAATGAGTCTGCAAACAAACCTCCAAAGAGGCAGCTTATGGAGGACATGTATCTATACTATTATAATGGGAGTGCCTGAGTTGGTGTCACTGAATCAAGTGACACCAATTCAGTCGCTGAAAATACCCAAAAAATATTAAAAGGTAAAAAATAAAAAATTAAATAAGGGTATATATGTCACCCATTTTCTAAAAAATTATCCACTTACAAAAAGTACTCACTAACAAAAATTATTCATTTTTTTATATTTAATTTTTTTAAAACATAATTTTTTATATTTTTAATATAAAAATTATATTTTAAAAAATATATATTTTCACTCACATTATGAATGTGTGGAATTATAGTACAATATAAACAGACTGTTCCTTTCCCAAAACCCACATGAAATTTTAATTTCTTTAATTATATAATTGAAACAAATTATTTAAAATTTGAAGGAAAAAAATGAATATTGAAAATCCACATCTACAACTACAAACAAAACCGACATCGTTTAGACTAAAAAAACCCACTAGACGCTATTTTCTTTAGTTTTATTTCTCCCCATTGGCAGTCGATTGTTCCTCTCCCATACCCCAATAGCCTATAATCTATTTTCTTAGTCAACTGTTCCATCTTTGGCTTCTCTTCTATCTTTGGCTTTGTTATGGCGTTTTCCCTCTCTATTTCTCTCTAAAGGATCGATCAGGAATCCTAAACGACCGAGTAAAATCGCAAGGTAGTACCCTTCTCTTCTCTGTTTGGTCTCGCTCGTAATCTTGCTTCTCTGTTTGGCTCTCGCTCGCAGTCTCGCTTCATTGTTCGGTTTCGTATATTTGCGGCGAATTGAAAACGGTACATTTTGATCATCTTGTATCTTTCGATTTAATTTTACTTTTGTCCATGAATTTGCTCTAAAAAATTGAAACCCTAAAAATACTCACATTTAAACGATGTAACCCTTTGTCCATTTCAACAGATTCTCAATTTCTTTTGTTATAAATCCTTGCCCCTTCTCGAGTTGACTGAGAACTAAAAAGTGATGGGGTTTCAGACTTTCAGTAATTCTTTGAAGAAAGGGATTTGTCTTTTGAAAATAATGACGAGTCAACTGGGATTTCAACTTTTGCGATTTTAGATTTGGCTTGATTTCAAAAAGAAATTGGGGGCGAGGGGGTTGGTTTATGGTGCGGCGAGAGAGAAATTGGTTTTGATTTATTTGCTTTATTTGGTTTAAAATTATTCAATGATCATCTGTCATGTCACATATGCAAAAAAATAAGCAATATAAAAAAATTAAAGGCAAAAATTAAATTAAAGGCAAAAATTCGATTTTTAATAAGGCTGTATTATTTAATATATAATATTACTTATAGTTATAACTGATTAATTTATATTTATATGTAAATAAATTTTATTGAATTCAAAAAATTTCGATTTTATTGTTGAGATAAAGAAATAACATTAATATTATTTTTAAATAACATATATAATAAGTGATATGAGTCATGAGTTTTTTTAATTAAAAAAAAAACTAAATGCTAAAAGATTAAAAAGAAAAAAAATTGGAAAGATAAAAAACATATTTAAGATTTTTGAATTAAAAAAATATATCTCTATTAATTTGGATTATAATTTTTAAGTTTCAAATTTTAAATTTGTATTTTCTCTAAAATTTTAAATTATGTAATTTTATTTTTTTCTCTAACGTGTCAAAAGTATAAAGTATCCACATATGCGTCCATGTCAGTTGACTTTGTCATATTGATTGAAAATAAATAATGAATAAACTTTTATCATTTTGGGTATAAATTTTACACACATATGTATTTTGGGTACATATAATAAAAAATATAAATTAAAAATTTGTACTCAAAATATACAAGCACACACAAATAAAATTATTTTTTACACACTTGTGAATTAAAAACTATAAACACGTATCAAAACAAATGCCATTTTATACACGCAAATAAAAAACACGTGTATAAATATACTAATGAAATTTAAATGCACACCAAATTTTTTTTCCTAAGGAATTATTCCTCCTGAGGTATAGATTTGAACTATAGCTTAAAAGTTACTTTTGTCCCTCAATACTATCCAATAAATCTATGAATTTAAAAAATAAAAATTATATTGGATTATATGGAAAGTCTATTCCCTAACCAATCTTTTTCCTCAAAGCAATTGAATAAAAATTTAATTAAATCATTAAAAAAAGTTTGACATATCTTCATTATTATGATTGCGATCAAAATACTAAAAAAAAAATAAGAATATTATTGTTTTTTAAGAAGAAAAATATACACATAGTTGAATAAAGAATTAGATCGTAAAAATAATATTCACATACCTTTGCTTCTGCATCAAAGTTTTAAAAAAATGTGAAAAAAAGTTAATAAATGTGTTTTAAAAGAAAAAATAAATTGAAAACAATTTTTTTTTTATAAAAGCAAAATCATAAAAGTAATAGTATACGTACCTTTTAAAAAAATCAAATTAAATATAAAAAAAACCTCATACTATTTATAGGTTTATTTTATTATAATTAGGGTGTCTAGATAATTTTCAAATTGATAAACATCTTTTGAATTTAAGAATAATATAATAAGTGATATTTGTGTTTTTAAATTTCAAAAAAGTTAAAAATTAAAGAATTATAAGAAAAATTATGAAGGTTGATGGAGACTCAATTAAGAGTTGTAAACCCAAGTGCAGGTTATGTTCAAGTAATAAATTCTCGGGTGTCCGAGGTCGAACCACAGGGAAGCGTATTAGTAAGTATAAGTTTATAAATATATAAGAAAAAGAAAGTAAACAAGATATTAGGGAATCATCAACAAAACAAAATAAACAAGATATTAGAGAACAAAATAAATAAAATATCATAAAAGAAATTAAACAAAATATAAAAAAACAATAAGAAAAGATGTTGAGGTTAGAGAATCCACTCTTGGTGTTATGCTAAGATTAATCTTGTTTTATTACACAATTGAAATCCACACATAAGGGAGGTTCCAATCGGAAGGTTTAGCAATTCAGTCCAATGTCCATAGCATATGATATTATGTTCATTTGGTGTCCTCAAAACTCACAAAAAGAGTCCAAGCATTCCTTATGCCAAGGTATATGTCTACAACAAATCAAGGTTATGAAACCAAGCATTTATTGTGCCATTTTCATTGTCAATAATGAATCAAGATCCCTACTTTGCAAGTATGATTTTAAACCAAAAGAAAATATTATCTATACTAGTGTTTATAAATGATGATTCATTTTAGCTCATGTTTAAGAGACTAACCTTAGCATTTACCAAAAGCTTCACCTCATCACCTCAACAATATGATTAGCAACACATGCTAGATATGAATAAAATGAAAAGAAATGTAAGAAACATAAGTAAAGAAAAAGAAAATTAGAGAAAGGAAAGAAGAAGAAAACTTAGAGAATTTTATTACAATAGCTAATATCCTACCAATGTATCAATGTATTCTTACACTCATCCAAGGCCCTCTATTTATACACATTTTGGAGAGCTAAATGACAAGAGACAAACTTTATAAATTTCAAAGGTAGGTATAATAGGTGGGTGCATTTTTCTAACAATTTTCGTCATGTTGTATGACAATTCTGATCAGCCAGCTTGATGGTCGATTTTGTCAATGTTGGAGGCTCTATCTGATCAAATGGTCTTCTAGAAAAATATACCCCTATCCGTTACGGATCCATAGCCGTTGGAATCAGATCATTTGCTCACGTGGATCGGACGATATGGTCAAAATACCAAAACGGTGCAGAACAGACGTCATTGCACATCAGCCAACTTGATGGTCGATTTCACTAGGGAAAACGACTCCGTTTCAAGAAGTGTAAAACATGAAAAAGATAGATATGCCTCTTAACTTTGCACGGTTAAAATTTCAGCCTTATTGCTTCAGTGAAACTCCAGATATAGCTGATATGGCAAAAGGTGTCGGAACTGGAACTGAATTGGATTTGCCCTTAATTATTTATTTAACCTAGTAATCTGAAATCACTCAAAGAAACTCATGAAAAACACCAAATTACATAAAAATATAAAAGATCATAAACACAAGTAGACTAAGCAATAATAACTCGTATTTGACACAAAACAATAATAAAACATAACTAAAAACTATATAATTATACGAGTTATCACACCCCCACACTTAGATTGTTGCTAGTCCCTAGCAACGACTCAATAAAAATAAAATAAGAAAATCTAATCTAATCCATTTTCGTAGGAAATCACGGTGGCACTTAGCATGTGACACAAGCCTTTAAACCCCTAGGTGTCCCTAGTGGACGAGTTTAGTCTCGTGAGGGTTTGCTAGAACGATACCCACAAACATTGAAGACATAAGAAAAACTAAAAATAATAATTATAACTAATCCTTCCAATAAAATTAGAGATAATCATTGGACAAGTCTTAAAAACTAATCAGTAGCTTAAAGAAATTCACAAAAAATCTTGCTTGAATGTAAATAGTTTGAGTTAAGCCAATATTAACATAACATATTTCAATCAAAATAGTGTATATTCAAACTTAATCTCAACTTCTCACATGGGATACTCTCTTGATTTTCACTCTTTAAAGTAGTGGTAAAGTGTTTACACTCAATCAATCTCATGAAAACACTTCTACCATATGCTTGCTTGTCCACCTATTCTCCACTATTTAGATCATACAACTTCATAAATCAAGAGGTCTTTATTCAAGGTTGTAATGGGGCCAAAGGGTTATAATGTGGTTAAAGAACAAAAGGATAAAGATATCACAAAAGTTCCAAAGAGTTCATAAAGTTTAGAGACATAATAGGATCATACAAATAAAACTTCTCAAAACTCTTATAAAGCACATAATAACATAGGCTAAATATTCATGTTGAGCCTTTGCATCATTCTAACCAACTTTGTAACATCTTTTTCTAGAAGTTCAAGAGAAGATTTTTTTTTTTTTTAAATATGGGAATGTATTTGACAATGTTCCCTTTCTTTTTCTCTTGACTTTTTCTTTTCTTTTCTTCCCCCACACTTATCTTTTGTTTCTAACCCAAATTTTCAACTAAAAATATCCCTTGTTTTTTTGCAATATGTCTCAAAATATATAATCCATCTTCAGAACAAGGGTAAGGATATAAGTATATTTAGGCTAGGTGTAAGTTGTGGTTACCAATAAAACAGCATATTTAATGTAGGCTCAAATTGGCTCACTAGTGGGAATGTTCTCTTAGAACATTAATAATGGATGGCTGTTTGGCTCTGGTTATAATCCTAATGCCTCTATCATATTCATGTTGTCACATGTATCAATATAGTCTCAAACAGTTTAAAGCAAGTTCTGGAGAATCATGTAATCATAAGAGCACTCAAGAAAGAAATTAGATTGATTTGTATAATGCATCAATCATTATAGGCTCAAAAACTCACAAGGATGATTATACAAGTCAGATTAAGTCTAAACATGCTTCTTTCTCAATCAACATATCATATTAACATTGGATCATAAAAAGGTTGATATCAAGCTCAATTCTCATGAAAATCTTCTCACTAATAAATTTGTTTTAGACTTATGCAATTCATATCTCATTATAGTATTGAAAGTAACTAAAACACACTAAAAACACACTAAGCCTAAACATGCTTTTTTTTTTTTTTTGAAGAAGATTAAATCAAACTGACAAGGTATGTCTCAAGTCTCCCTTACTCAGACCTTGTTCAGAATGAATACTTCTAAATTGCTTAAAACACAACAATTTTTTTTTATTAGCAAAATATGTCCCTTACCCCCTACTAAAATATGACATTGTCCCCAATGTCAAATTTTAAAAGTAGAATTTAGGAGATATTACCTGCAGAGGTTGCTAACCACTTATTATAACTGAGACACAACAAACAAAATGTTAGATAATGTCACAAAGACAAAGTGCAATCCACTCATTGCTTGTCCACATCTCTTTTTCTTTTTCCGAGCGTTTGCGAAACAACCGTAGCAGGTAAATACTCATAAGCTTGGAGCTTTTTGAGTAAATCTTCAATGGTTGTAGCAGAAATTATGGTTCTCCTTGCCTCTGAAAACATGAATCCATTATCCACAGCATTATCTAAATATGAAAGCAAATTACTAAAATAACCATTAATATTAAGCAAACCAATGGGTTTCTTATTTGTGACCAAAGATGACCAAGAAGCCACGCAAGCTATTTCTTCCAATGTACCCAGACCTCCTGGTAAAGCAATGAATGCATCGGCAGAATGGTACATGATTGTTATCCGTTCAGGGATACTCCAAACTTGTATTTCCTTACCCACGGTAGGTCCACAAAAATCTGTGAATAGTTTTGGCACGATTCCTAGAACTGGACTTCCTCCGGCGTGTGCTGCTGTAGCGACTGCTCCCATTAAACCCGTACTACCGCCTCCATAAATCAACTGGATCTTTTGTTGGGCAAGTATTACTCCAACTCTTATGGCTTCATCAGCGAATATGTTATTTTTCCCTGGATAAGCACCTCCAAAGACACAAATTTTTTTAATGCGCTGGGACGAAGTGCTTTCCATTTTTTTTTCTTTTTCGAGTGCCTGAAAGAGAATGAGTACATGGTGTAATATATAGAGGACTGAGTAGTGAATCAGACAAGAGTAATAATGTCGCCGAAAGTGTATTTGACCTGTCAGAAGAAAATGTTAACCTAACAAAAGAGTTTTGCGTGATTTCAGGAAGAAAATCAAAAAGAGAAGAAAAATCAACAGTAAAAGACCAATGCAAAAAAAAAAAAACGAAAATAATTACACAAATCGAACAACACGTAAATTAAACCGAAATGAAGTTATTGCAAATCAAACCAAAAGCTGAGAAGTCATTTATTGTAGTTGTGATTGTGGCTCACATCTTCCTCTGGTTTTACGTCCAGAAACGGCTTAAACACCTTCTATGAGTCGAGGATATGCTTCCCATCCAGTTTTCTTACAAGCTGGCAAACAGGGCCTTTTAACATCAGATTCCCAAGATGTTGCCATTCCCTTTGGAATTGCGGCCATAAATCAAGAATTTCTCTTTGTACGTCTCCACTAGGATGCGTCTCAAGAGAAAGTTGGATATTACCCAAATTCTCCTTACTCAGTCCATCCTTAATGAATTCAATTTTATCATCTCGATTAGAGGACGGAATCCCAATAGAACGACATTTACCGTTACACGTCCATCGTGCACATTTGTGGCAATTTGAACTCATGCGCTTTGCTCGTCGCTTCTTTGCAAAAGTGCTTCTACCTGTACCTGGTAAATGCAAAACAGGAAGATATTCATCTTCACGTACCTTGGCTTCAATTATCCAACGTATGTCTTCAGGAATCCCTTTGTGCATAAGCATTCTTAATCTTTCAAATCGAACTTGGTAAAGCTTCAGTAAAATATTTCGAGGAAAAGGAGGAAATCGTTTCTCATTGAGAAACTTCCTTTTATCTTGGGGGCTCCATTGAGAAGGAATTTTTCCCAAAAAGGAATATTTTAGCTCGGATGGCAATGGTTTTAAATCCAGCTTGGGTGGTTCAATAGTTGATGGTATAGTGACATTTGTGAGTGATGGAAGTTCCTCAAACTTTTGTTTCCAACAATGCTTAACCTGAAAAGAATTTAACAAAGAATCAGTGTGTGAAATTTCTGAAGCATTATCAAACTCACATTCAATTAAATAAGCTTCTAAAGGATCATGAAATGTGGTAGTGGTGAGATGTTCATGAACAAGTTCTTCAATGAAATCCACTTCATGTACTTCTGAATCATCACCAGGTTGCTTGCAAGTGTTGAACAAATTTAATTCTAAAGTCATATTTCCAAAAGAAATGTTCAAAATACCATTCCTGCAATTTATCAGAGCATTAGAAGTTGCAAGAAATGGACGGCCTAATATAACAGGAATTTGAACATTTGGATTTGAAACAGGATGTGTGTCCAAAACAATAAAATCAACAGGAAAGTAAAAATTATCAATTTGAACCAAAACATCTTCAACTATCCCTCGAGGAATTTTTACAGAACGATCAGCTAGTTGAAGTGTAACAGGTGTTTCCTTGAGTTCACCTAAACCTAACTGTTGATAAACAGAAAAAGGCAAAAGATTAACACTAGCACCAAGATCAAGCAATGCACGTTCTATTCTAGTGTTTCCAATGATGCATGAGATTGTTGGACATCCAGGATCTTTGAATTTTGGTGGAGTAAGGTGCTGAATGATTGAGCTCACACTTTCCGTCAGAAATGCTTTCTTTTGTACATTATGTTTCCTTTTAACTGTGCACATGTCCTTCAAAAATTTAGCATAAGATGGAACTTGTTTGATTGCATCCAATAAATGAATGTTAATCTTAACTTGTTTGAAAAGTTCATAAATTTCTGCATTTTGATTCAAATTCTTTATTGTTTGCAACCTTTGAGGAAAAGGAGCAGGATGCATACCTTTTTCTTTGTCCAAATTTTCAAGAAGTTCAGACTTACCATCATCCTTACCATTACTTTTTGGAGGGGAAGAAGGATCTTGGTCTTTTGATGGAATGTTTTTGTCAATTGCCTTTCCACTTCGAAGAGTTGTGATAGAACTGACATTTTCCTGTTGAGTTTCATTGGAGCAAGAAACAAGACATTGAGTAGAAGGGTTAGGCTGAGGTTGAGCAGGAAACTTACCTTTTTCTTGAGTGCGTAATGAAGCTGTCAATGTGGACAAGGTGTTTTTGATCTCATTGATGTCCTGTGAAGTTTGGTTATTCACATTTGCTTGTGTTTGCATGAATGCTTGCAATGTATCTTTCAAGGTTTGTACACGTGAAGGTTGATAGGAAAAAGTGTTGCCCGGCTTTTGAGATTGTGGTACCTGAACATGATTATTATTCTGCCAACTGAAGTTGGGATGATTTCTCCATTCAGGGTTATACGTTTCAGAGTAAGGAGAAGGAAAAGGCTTTTTAAATGTGTTTATGGAATTTACTTGATCATGCAACGCTTCTTTAAGAATGGGAATGTTTGGACATTCAGAAGTGGGGTGTTCCATGATTTCACAAATTCCACAACTTTCTTCATTTTTAACCGTTTTGACTTCTTTTACTTCTCTAAGTTCCATGGCTTCAATCTTTCTAGCCAAATTAGCTACTTTAGCTTTTATCTCATCTTCTTGACTAAAATGATATTTACCTCTGTTAGAAACAAGATTAGATCTATTGGAACTTTCAGAGGAATTATCTGTGTGCCAGGCTTGAGAGTTTTCTGCCAAATGGTCTAGGTAGTCAAAGGCTTCTTCAGGTTCTTTTTCTAGAAACTCACCGTTACACATTGTTTCAACAAATTGTTTAGTTTCGAGAGTTAAACTTTCATAAAAGAAACTAATAAGACGCCATTTTTCAAAACCATGATGTGGACAAGAACTTAACGAATCTTTAAAACGCTCCCAGCACTGAAAAAATGCTTCATTTTGATTTTGATTGAAATTTTGAATCTGTCTTTTCAAAGCAGTAGTTTTATGTGCTGGGAAAAATTTCTTTAGAAACTCAGTTTGTAATTCTTGCCATGTGCCAATTGACCTTGGTTTTAAATTATGAAGCCAAATTTTTGCTTTATCTTTTAAAGAAAAGGGAAATAATTTTAGCTTGACAATTTCATTTGTGCATTGTTGGTCATTAAAGGTGACACATACATCTTCGAAGTCTTTTAGAAACGAGTAAGCACTTTCCGATTCTAACCCATGGAAATTTGGAAGCAAAGCTATCATACCTGGTTTAAAACGAAAGTTGTTTGCATTGAGAGGAAAAATAAAACAAGAGGGTGATGAGCTTCGAGTTGGTTGCAAGTAGTCACGCATGGTCCGTACTTGTCTGTTCTCACCTTCAGCATGAACACTTTCATTGTCAGCCATGGTAGGAGTTGTATTAGAAAGATTACCTGAAAAAGTTTCACAATAAAATCTAACTAAACGACGAGATCTAAAATCACGTCGCCAAACAAGCATAAAACAAAGTTAATATACAAATTAGGCGGTATAACCAGCCAATAAAAATAAAACAAAGTTAATATACAGATTAGGCGGTATAACCTGCCAAACAAGCATAAAACAAAGTTAATATACAAATTAGGCGGTATAACCAGCCAATAAAAATAAATATACTTATAAACTTATATACTTAGTATTGCTTCCCCGGCAACGGCGCCAAAAACTTGATGGAGACTCAATTAAGAGTTGTAAACCCAAGTGCAAGTTATGTTCAAGTAATAAATTCTCGGGTGTCCGAGGTCGAACCATAGGGAAGCGTATTAGTAAGTATAAGTTTATAAATATATAAGAAAAAGAAAGTAAACAAGATATTAGGGAATCATCAACAAAACAAAATAAACAAGATATTAGAGAACAAAATAAATAAAATATCATAAAAGAAATTAAACAAAATATAAAAAAAAATAATAAGAAAAGATGTTGAGGTTAGAGAATCCACTCTTGGTGTTATGCTAAGATTAATCTTGTTTTATTACACAATTGAAATCCACACATAAAGGAGGTTCTAATCGGAAGGTTTAGCAATTCAGTCCAATGTCCATAGCATATGATATTATGTTCATTTGGTGTCCTCAAAACTCACAAAAAGAGTCCAAGCATTCCTTATGCCAAGGTATATGTCTACAACAAATCAAGGTTATGAAACCAAGCATTTATTGTGCCATTTTCATTGTCAATAATGAATCAAGATCCCTACTTTGCAAGTATGATTTTAATCCAAAAGAAAATATTATCTATACTAGTGTTTATAAATGATGATTCATTTTAGCTCATGTTTAAGAGACTAACCTTAGCATTTACCAAAAGCTTCACCTCATCACCTCAACAATATGATTAGCAACACATGCTAGATATGAATAAAATGAAAAGAAATGTAAGAAACATAAGTAAAGAAAAAGAAAACTAGAGAAAGGAAAGAAGAAGAAAACTTAGAGAATTTTATTACAATGGCTAATATCCTACCAATGTATCAATGTATTCTTACACTCATCCAAGGCCCTCTATTTATACACATTTTGGAGAGCTAAATGACAAGAGACAAGCTTTATAAATTTCAAAGGTAGGTATAATAGGTGGGTGCATTTTTCTAACAATTTTCGTCATATTGTATGACAATTCTGATCAGCCAGCTTGATGGTCGATTTTGTAAATGTTGGAGGCTCGATCTGATCAAATGGTCTTCTAGAAAGATATACCCCTATCCGTTACGGATCCATAGCCGTTAGAATCAGATCATTTTCTCAGGTGGATCGGACGATATGGTCAAAATACCAAAACGGTGCAGAACAGACGTCATTGCACATCAGCCAACTTGATGGTCGATTTCACTAGGGAAAACGACTCCGTTTCAAGAAGTGTAAAACATGAAAAAGATAGATATGCCTCTTAACTTTGCACGGTTAAAATTTCAGCCTTATTGCTTCAGTGAAACTCCAGATATAGCTGATATGGCAAAAGGTGTCGGAACTGGAACTGAATTGGATTTGCCCTTAATTCTTTATTTAACCTAGTAATCTGAAATCACTCAAAGAAACTCATGAAAAACACCAAATTACATAAAAATATAAAAGATCATAAACACAAGTAGACTAAGCAATAATAACTCGTATTTGACACAAAACAATAATAAAACATAACTAAAAACTATATAATTATACAAGTTATCAAAGGTAAAAAAAATCTTTTTGAGAAATTTAAATTTAAAAAGAAATATCTTTAGATAACTAATGAAATTTGAATCAAATAAGATTAATTTTTTAAGTTTTAAATTTTTATTACATTTTAATCTATTTGAATTTTTTAAGTATATATTTGACTTTTTGGATAGATTTCAATTTTGAATTTAAATATTTATTAAGTAGAGTTATTTAATAATCAATATATTTTAATATTATCTTATGTGTCATCAAGAGAAGATGATATATTTCTTGCATGAAAAAAATATTTTAAAATGTATTGAGTAATAATTGAAACAAAATTAAATTTTATATTAATAAAAATTATTTATCATTTCAAATTTTATTCAAAATGCTTTTTTAATAAATCATCTTAAGGACTTTATTCAATATTTTAATGAGGTTATCATTCAAAAATTTAATTGATTTAATAATAAACATTTATCTTCAAATGATTTATAATATTGAAAAGTTTATTTTATTCAAATATATAGCTAATAAAATATTATTTTAAGTTTTTAGTTGATGATTATTTTTTATTATAAAATAAAGAGTAATTTATTAGTTATTACATTAATTAGAGCATATACTTATTAGAGGAAAGAATTAAAAAAGAAGAAGATAAATACGTTTTTATATAAGCATTGAAAAAATTAGGAGATGTGTGCCAAAATATTAACAAAATTATAAAGTAATATATTTATATATATACATTTGAAAGAAAAATTGTAAAATGAAAAAAAGAAAACAAAAATTGGTGCAATACATTATATTGAAAATTCTTCATTACATTAACTTCATATCTAATAATTTTTTTTTGACATAATAAAAAAAATTATTTATTATGACATTTATTTATTTATATGTTAGAAATTCACAAAATATTGTAGCATCTATTACAAGATTATTTTACACAAAATTAGTTTTTTTAACCTGTGCGATGCATGGGACTTTTTTAATTATAATAATAGTAAATGTTAAAAAATTTAGAAAAATCGAATTAACTCTAATATGTGCACCCGTTTTTTCAAGAAATTATATCTTTTTTAATTTGGCTATAATATGAAACTACATAAAAAAAAAACGTGACTTAGAAAAAAGAAATCATATAAAAATAGCATTATCAAGTTAAATTTTAGAATACCTATAACGCATCCAAACATGTGATGTTCTTATATCTTCCATGGCAAAGGAGATCCCATCTCTTGCTTCTAGTTTTGAGATATGAGTTTTTCCTTATTTCTTTTTTCATTCTGAAAAAAAAAATATAATTCAAATACACTAAAATTACTCAATAGAACAAAAAAAAAACTCAAAATTATCATCTCTAACATTCATAGGAGGAAGAGGGAGAGAAAGTATAATTTTGAAAATAGAAGTTGTCTGTTTAAATATTAAAAAAAAAAATGGACTTGTAAGTGTACCTCTACCTCTATTTTTTTTTTTTTTTAAATCAGGGTGCAATATGAGAATTTTGTTTGTTATTCTCTGATAGGATAATTTTTGGATAAGCATGATTTTTTTATAATTATTTAATTTAATTTTGATTTTAAATAGATAATTTTATCTATTTAATTGTTTAAATATTTAATTGAAATAAATATTAATTTATGAATTAGAAGCATTACCAATTTAATAAAAAGTTAAAAAGGACTGAATTCTTGTTAATCTCTCTCTCTCTCTATATATATATAGATATATATATATATATTAAATTAAATTAAAGCCAAAAATTCGATTTTTTAGAAGGTTGTATTATTTAATATATAACTTATAGTTATAACTGATTAATTTATATTTATATGTAAATAAGTTTTATTGAATTCAAAACTTTTCGATTCACTACATCGAATTCGGCAATTAGTGACAAATTTTATAAGTGACGTATATATTTTCGTCACGCAAAATATACCAAAAGTGACGAACTTTATAATTTGTCACTTTTTTTGTTGTGATATTTTATATGACGATATCTAAAAAGTCACATGATAGCTTCACTAAAAGCTTGGCGCCAAAGTTTATCGCCGAATTGAGATGGTGGAATTTTTTTTGGTGATGGTTTAATATTAGGTGACGTTTTTGTTTTTGCCATAAATTGAACACTTTATTTGTGACGAATTGCATAACGACTTGTTTTGTAAAGAGATTTTAATATGATGTCACTAATGTGAATATGTTCTATTATTGACAACTTTGGTCGTCATTACTATCAAGCAAATATGGTGACACTTAAAATAACGTCATGGAATCTACTGCATACGTGACGAAAAACAAATAATCGTCACTTTTTCTTGTTGATGGTATATTTATATGATAATTTTAAAAAACGTCGAAGGATTATGTCTCTATATGTTTGGCATCAAAATTTACCACTAAAAAAATTGGTGAAAAATGTTTTTGTGACGTATTCACTAAAGTTGTGACGAAATATCTATATTTTTTTTGAAGAATTTTTTATTTATTTGATGTCATTATTGTTAATATGTTTTTATTAGTGACAATTTTGGTTCGTTATTATTATAATGCATAGAAGGTGACGCGTGACAATATACTTTCGTCACCTATCAATTTAACTTTGTATGATGTTACGAGTAATGCCATCATATTTAAAATCAATTTATGACGTTATATATTCGCCGCGAATACAATCAAATAAATATATATATAATTTTTAAAAGTTTATAATATATATAATTATTAAAAACTAAACAAAATAGGTTTGTTTATTAAAAATTAAAATTAGTATTTAATTTATTTAATTATATAGTTTTGGAGAATTCAGACAAATAAGTTATAGATCATTTGAAGAAAAAAAAAACAAAATGAATGAGAAGAAAAAAAAAACAAAATAAATGAGTCTGCAAAGAAACCTCCAAAGAGGCAGCTTATGGAGGACATGTATCTATACTATTATAATGGGAGTGCCTGAGTTGGTGTCACTGAATCAAGTGACACCAATTCAGTCGTTGAAAATACCCAAAAAATATTAAAAGGTAAAAAATAAAAAATTAAATAAGGGTATATATGTCACCCATTTTCTAAAAAAATTATCCACTTACAAAAATTATTCACTTACAAAAATTATTCATTTTTTTTTTACATTTAATTTTTTTAAAACATAATTTTTTATATTTTTAATATAAAAATTATATTTTAAAAAAATATATTTTTACTCACATTATGAATGTGTGGAATTATAGTACAATATAAACAGATTGTTCCTTTCCCAAAACCCACATGAAATTTTAATTTCTTTAATTATATAATTGAAACAAATTATTTAAAATTTGAAGGAAAAAAATGAATATTGAAAATCCACATCTACAACTACAAACAAAACCGACATCGTTTAGACTAAAAAAAACCCATTACACGCTATTTTCTTTAGTTTTATTTCTCCCCATTGGCAGTCGATTGTTCCTCTCCCATACCCCAATAGCCTATACTCTATTTTCTTAGTCAACTGTTCCATCTTTGGCCATCTTTGGCTTTGTTATGGCGTTTTCCCTCTCTATTTATCTCTAAAGGATCGATCGGGAATCCTAAACGACCGAGTAAAATCGCAAGGTAGTACACCTCTCTTCTCTGTTTGGTCTCGCTGGTAATCTCGCTTCTCTGTTTGGCTCTCGCTCGCAGTCTCGCTTCATTGTTCGGTTTCGTATATTTGCAACGAATTGAAAACGGTACATTTTGATCATCTTGTATCTTTCGATTTAATTTTACTTTTGTCCATGAATTTTCTCTAAAAAATCGAAACCCTAAAAATACTCACATTTAAACGACGTAACCCTTTGTCCATTTCAACAGATTCTCAATTTCTTTTGTTATAAATCCTTGCCCCTTCTCGAGTTGACTGAGAACTGAAAAGTGATGGGGTTTCAGACTTTCAGTAATTTTTTGAGGAAAGGGATTTGTCTTTTGAAAATAATGACGAGTCAACTGGGATTTCAACTTTTGCGATTTTAGATTTGGCTTGCTTTCAAAAAGAAATTGGGGGCGAGGGGGTTGGTTTATGGTGCGGCGAGAGAGAAATTGGTTTTGATTTATTTGCTTTATTTGGTTTAAAATTATTCAATGATCATCTGTCATGTCACATATGCAAAAAAATAAGCAATATAAAAAAATTAAAGGCAAAAATTAAATTAAAGGAAAAAATTCGATGTTTAAGAAGGTTGTATTATTTAATATATAATATTACTTATAGTTCTAACTGATTAATTTATATTTATATGTAAATAGGTTTTATTGAATTCAAAAAATTACGATTTTATTGTTGAGATAAAGAAATAACATTAATATTATTTTTAAATAACTTATATAATAAGTGATATGAGTCATGAGTTTTTTTAATTAAAAAAAAAACTAAATGCTAAAAGATTAAAAAAAAAATTGGAAAGATAAAAAACATATTTAAGATTTTTGAATTAAAAATATATATATCTCTATTAATTTGGATTATAATTTTTAAGTTTCAAATTTTAAATTTGTATTTTCTCTAAAATTTTAAATTATGTAATTTTATTTATTATCTTACGTGTCAAAAGTATAAGGTATCCACATATGCGTCCATGTCAGTTGACTTTATCATATTGATTGAAAATAAATAATAAATAAACTTTTATCATTTTGGGTATAAATTTTACACACACATGTATTTTGGGTACATATAATAAAAAATATAAATTAAAAATTTGTGTAACAACCGAGGTTACGTATAATCATGTAAAGTTAAATCCCGAAAATTTTAAGGACAAACTTGGAAATTGGTAAGAAGTTATAAGTAAAGAAAATAAAAGAAGAAAGGATCAAATTGAACATATTAAAAAGTTTAGGGGCTTCATGGTTATTTATAAAGAGTTGAGGGACTAATATGCAGTTATACCAAAAACAAAACAAAAAATATCTCTTATATTCAATTGATCTCCCGAAAACACTAGAAATTTTCCTTCTCTTCTTCAAGTGGCAGCCGGCCTTCCACCCTCTCTCTCTTTCAAAATTGTCTTCAAACAACTCCACCAAAAATCTCAACAATAATTCATCCAAGGTTAGTTTCTTGATAAATTCTTCATTTTCTTTAGATATTCTACTTGAGCATGCTAAGATCTTAGCTCCATAAACATGTTAAGGTCTGAAATTCATCTATTAAATATGAATTTTACTCATTTTTGGTAATAATTAAAAGGATTTGAAAGCATGAACAAGAAAATGGGAAGAAAAAGCAAAATAGGGGAATTTGAGCATGCTTGCTGTTCGGATTTTCTGGGTTCGGAACAGTTGGGTTTATATTTTTTTTTCATATTTTTCCTAGAAGCTAGACTTCAATACGAGAATTTTGGTTTTTGAATCACCCAAAACCGATAAGCGGTTAAAAAGATAAAATTCGATGAAGTTTGCTGTTCAGTGTGACCCCTATTTCAGCATAGTTTCGGGATTTATCAAATTTGACCAAGATTTTGTTCTAATTGTCTAAGTTAGTTATTTTCTTCATAAATTAGACTTATTGGTACCAAACTCAAGTTATGATTTTCTAATCTAGCTTGATAGTATGGAATTTATTGCTTAAGATAAATATAGTACTAAATGATGGTTATGGATTATGAAAATGTAACAACCGAGGTTACGTATAATCATGTAAAGTTAAATTCCGAAAATTTTAAGGACAAACTTGGAAATTGGTAAGAAGTTATAAGTGAAGGAAATAAAAGAAGAAAGGATCAAAATGTACATATTAAAAAAGTTTAGGGGTTTAATGGTTATTTATAAAAAGTTGAGGGACTAATATGCAATTATCCCAAAAATAAAAAAAATATCCCTTATGTTCATATTTTCTCCCGAAAAAGCTAGACATCTTCATTTGCTAAATGAGCAGCCGGCAGCCTCCCCTCTCAAATTTCTTCATCTCCTCCATTTCTCTTCAAGAACTCCACCAAAATCTCAACAACAATTACATCCAAGGTTAGTTTCTTGATAAGTTCTTCATTTTCTTTAGATATTCTACTTGAGCATGCTAAGATCTTTGCTCCATAAACATGTTAAGGTCTGAAATCCATCTATTAAGTATGAATTTTACTCATTCTTGGTAAGAATTAAAAGGATTTGAAAGCATGAACAAGAAAATGGGAAGAAAAAGCAAAACAGGGGAATCTGAGCATGCTTGCTGTTCGGATTTTCTGGGTTCGGCACAGTTGGGTTTATATTTTTTTGATATTTTTCCTAGAAACTAGACTTCAATACGAGAATTTTGGTCTTTGAATCACCCAAAACCGATAAGCGGTTAAAAAGATAAAATTCGGTGAAGTTGGTTGTTCAGTGTGACCCCTGTTTCAGCATAGTTTCGGGATTTATCAAATTTGACCAAGATTTTGTTCTAATTGTCTAAGTTAGTTATTTTCTTCATAAATTAGACTTATTGGTACTAAAATCAAGTTATGATTTTATAATCTAGCTTGATAGTATGGAATTTATTGCTTAAGATAAATATAGTACTAAATGATGGTTATGGATTATGCAAATCTCTAAGGCATGGAGTACTATAAAAGAATTTGATAAGGACATGAATATGGAGTTGAATTTTGGAGAAAATGATTATGGAAATGGTATTAAAAAATTAAGGATATGTTGTTTTGAGTATGAGAAATTAGTATTAACCTTGAGGGAAGATTATGAGATTTAAGTTGCATTCATAAGTGTGTAATGCTTTGAGTATGTATAGATACTAATTATCGTTAATCTCTAGGCCACGTAGAGCTGACGTCACCTGTGGATCCCGAAGTTTCAGATCGAGGTGTACAGTAAGATCATCTCAAGGATAGTGAGTAGACGACAACTATAGTTATTTGAAATTTATTTAAATATAATTATATATTTTTTTTTAGCGTAATATTTATTTTACGTATTAAAGGTATATACAATATTTAATCATATGAATTGATTTGTTATTAAAGTATTTTTATTTCAAGAAATATTATATCGAGTAAGTTGGTTGATTTATGAAATATGATTTTACATAGAATTTGACGTACATGGTTTTGGCTCCACCTGACTTAACGTATGAGATTATTTCCTTGACCGGAATACGGGAGCTGCGTGCTACGCCTTTGTGGCGGGAGCCACCTCCAGAGTCCCCATTCCGTGAAATTAAACTGGGGTATGGGAGCTGCGTGCCACGCCTTTGTGGTGGAAGCCACCTCCAGAGTCCCTATCCCGTTATATTTGCCTTTTGGGGGCACATCATAGCGACACATATGCCTTTGGGGCGTCCTATGGTGGTATTGGCCTTTGGGGCCGGCTACTAGTATGCCTACATGGATATTGCCTGGTTATTTCATGGATGTACTCTTGTGCATGACAGAAAGTTGGAGCCCAATTATACGAAACTTGAATTACTTTACAGATTTTATTCATTGATTTAATATTATAATATTGTTATACATTTGAAAACTTTGTTACGTCTTTGAATTACTCATTATGGTTTTCACACGCTTTAAATGTTGTCTACTCACTGAGATATTCATATATCTCACCTTTTCATATTCTCATTTCCAGGTGTACAGTTAGATGTCGGGATTGCAACATTCCTTTATTCTTTGCTTCAAATAGTATTTTGACGTGGTGGGCATCATACTAGAAATTTATTGAAGTCTTGATCTTTTGATGTTTTTATCTAGTAAACCTTGCTGAGATAGGTTTACTTTTGGATATATTATAGTATATATTTGAAGATATGAGACAATAGATCAATATGTTTTGACTTGAGAATAAATTGATCATGGATAATTTTTGAATATCATGGATATATATGATAATAGTATTGAGAAATATTGCTGGTTGAGGATATGAATTGAGTGTTATTTGCAGGAGGGTTTATAGTTGAGATAGAAAGGAAACTCTGCCGCATTTTAGGTAGATTATCCGGAGAGGGTGTTACAATTTGGTATCAGAGCAAGGTTTTAGGTCCTGTAGACTTAGAAATTGTTTGTTGAAGTATTAAAATGTTGTCACTTGTGTAAGAAATCAGACATGATGCCACCACGTCGAAGAGAAAGGCCTAGAATCAATCCCCTACCCCAAAATAGGGATAGGAATAGAAATGTGACTATTGATGAGCAAATTAGAGAACAAGCTTTAGTTGCTGGTTCATCTTCTATTGCTGCACCGTCAGCAGCACCTCCAGCAGCTGATCTCAATTTAGCTGAGGCAGTTGCGGCCTTGGCAAGAGTAATTCCCGTTTTGACTGCCCCTACTAAAAAGGGGATAGTTGATTGCTGTAAAGATCTGAAGAATATGGGTTGCAAGATTTTCACGGGATCTTTGGAATCAGATTTAGCCTGGTCATGGCTACAAAAAAAAAATTGAGACTACTTCCATTACTCTTCAGATTCCCGAGCCTATAAGGTTACCATGTGCAGTGCAATTTTTGGAGGATCATGCACACACATGGTGGAAAATTATAGTGCAACGTAATGCTGGACAACCTGCCATAACCTGGGCAGACTTTCGAAGAGAGTTTGAAGAAAAATACTATTCTTGGGCCTTGCGGGAAAAGAAATGTACTGAGTTTATGAATTTAAAACAGGGTGGTATGCCAGTAGTAGAGTATGAGCAAAAGTTCAATGAACTATCAGAATTTGCTCCATCGATAGTAGCCAACGATGCTGATAGATGCAAGAAATTCCAAGATGGGCTACATGTTAGTATTCGAGATAGGTTGACGACCCTACTTAGATAAGTTTGTTATTGTTTTCATCGATGACATCCTAGTTTATTCCAGGAATAAGGATGATCATGTAAGCCATTTGAGAACGGAGTTGCAGACTATGCGTGAAAAGCAACTTTATGCTAAGTTTTCCAAGTGTGAATTCTGGCTAGACAAAGTAGCATTCCTTGGTCACGTAGTATCTAAGGAAGGGATTTTTGTGGATCCACAAAAGATAGAAGCTGTAGTTGCTTGGGAAAGACCCATTAATGTCACAGAAGTTAGGAGCTTTCTCGGATTGGCAGGGTACTATCGAAGATTCGTGGAAGGATTTTCCATGATTGCCTCTCCTTTGTCAAAACTAACAAGGAAGCATGCTAAGTTTGAGTGGACTGACGAATGCGAGCAAGCTTTTCAAGAGCTCAAGCGTAGATTGACCACAGCACCAGTTCTTACACTACCATCAGGGACTGGAAGCTTTGTGGTATACAGTGATGCCTCGAGGCGAGGTTTGGGTTGCGTTTTGATGTAACATGGGAAGGTGATAGCTTATGCTTCTCGACAAATGAAACAGCATGAGCAAAACTATCCCACTCATGATTTGGAGTTGGCGGCAGTGGTGTTTGCACTAAAAATTTGGAGGCATTATTTATTTGGAGAAAAATGTACAATCTACACTAATCATAAGAGTCTGAAATATCTGATGGATCATAAAGAATTAAACTTGAGGCAAAGGAGATGGTTGGAATTGATAAAAGATTATGACTTTGTAATTGACTATCACATAGGAAAGGCCAATGTAGTGGCCGATGCTCTTAGTATAAAGTCTTCTAGTTCTCTTGCTCATATCCGAGCAATTCAGAAATCCTTACAAAATGATTTGAAGTCTTTACCTTTAGAATTGATGATTGATGAGAATGATCTCCTAATAGCCCACTTGAAGGTTAAACCGATTCATATTGATTGGATACGTGAAGCACAGAATAATGACCCTATGCTGGTAAAGTTAAAGCAAGAAATAAATGATGGTGTGAGGACTGACTTTCAAATAAAAGATGAGTATGTACTGATAATGAAAAATAGGCTTTGTGTGCCTCGGGATGAAGAACTCCGGAAGGTGATTTTGGAGGAAGCTCATAATGCACCATACACGTTACATCCTGGTAGTGTGAAGATGTATCGAACCTTAAGAGAACATTATTGGTGGCAAGGTATGAAACGGGACATAGCTGAGTTTGTTTCTAGATGCTTGGTATGCCAACAAATTAAAGCCGAGCATCAAAAACCTTCTTGGAAATTGAACCCCCTACCTATTCCTCAATGGAAGTGAGAAGATATTGCTATGGATTTCGTTTCGGGATTGCCAAGAACACAGTCTGGTTATGACAGCATTTGGGTGATTGTTGATCGTTTGACCAAATAAGCTCACTTTTTGCCAGTCAAGAATACTTTTTCCATGGAAAGACTGGCTAAACTTTATGTGAACGAAATTGTTAGGTTACATGGTGCCCCAGTATCGATTGTATCTGATCGAGACCCCCGATTCACATCTCGCTTCTGGCCAAGTTTACAGAATGCTATGGGTACTAAACTCAAGTTCAGTACTGCTTTTCATCCCCAGACGGATGGACAATCTGAACGGACAATTCAAATTCTGGAAGATATGCTCAGATCTTGTATTATGGAATTCAAAGGAAATTGGGATGAACACTTACCTCTAGCAGAGTTTGCATATAACAATAGTTATCAGTCCAGCATCGACATGGCTCCATTTGAAGCTTTGTATGGAAAGAAGTGCAGAACTCCGGTGTGTTGGGATGATACAGATGAAAGGAAATTACTAGGTCCAAAAATTGTTATGATGACTGCAGACAAAGTTAAGGTAATTCAGGAAAAGATAAAAATAGCTCAAGATCGACAAAAGAGCTATGCAGATAATCGGAGAAAAGATTTAGAGTTTGAAGTTGGTGATATGATATTTTTGAAAGTGACTCCTTGGAAGGGAGTAATCCGGTTTGAAAGACGAGGAAAGTTGGGTCCTCGATATATAGGGCCGTATGAGATCATTGAACGGATTGGCCCAGTTGCTTATAGATTGGCCTTACCAGAAGAATTGTCACGAATTCATAATGTGTTCCATGTTTCTATGCTCCGAAAGTACATTTTCGATTCTTCACATATATTAAAGGACTTGCCTATGGAAATTGAGGAAAATTTAACTTATGAAGAGCAGCCGGATGAGATTTTGGATAGAAATGACCAAGTTCTAAGGACTAAGATTATTCCATTAGTGAAAGTTCTTTGGAGGAATCATTTGTACGAAGAAGCTACATGGGAAAGGGAGGAAGATATGTAGACTCAATATCCTCACTTATTCAATCAAGTTGGTAAATAAATTTCGAGGACGAAATTTTTCTAAGGGGGGTAAGTTGTAACAACCGAGGTTACGTATAATCATGTAAAGTTAAATTCCGAAAATTTTAAGGACAAACTTGGAAATTGGTAAGAAGTTATAAGTGAAGGAAATAAAAGAAGAAAGGATCAAAATGAACATATTAAAAAAGTTTAGGGGCTTAATGGTTATTTATAAAAAGTTGAGGGACTAATATGCAATTATCCCAAAAATAAAAAAAAATATCCCTTATGTTCATATTTTCTCCCGAAAAATCTAGACATCTTCATTTGCTAAATGAGCATCCGGCAGCCTCCCCTCTCAAATTTCTTCATCTCCTCCATTTCTCTTCAAGAACTCCACCAAAATCTCAACAACAATTACATCCAAGGTTAGTTTCTTGATAAGTTCTTCATTTTCTTTAGATATTCTACTTGAGCATGCTAAGATCTTTGCTCCATAAACATGTTAAGGTCTGAAATCCATCTATTAAGTATGAATTTTACTCATTCTTGGTAAGAATTAAAAGGATTTGAAAGCATGAACAAGAAAATGGGAAGAAAAAGCAAAACAGGGGAATCTGAGCATGCTTTCTGTTCGGATTTTCTGGGTTCGGCACAGTTGGGTTTATATTTTTTTGATATTTTCTCTAGAAACTAGACTTCAATACGAGAATTTTGGTCTTTGAATCACCCAAAACCGATAAGCGGTTAAAAAGATAAAATTCGGTGAAGTTGGCTGTTCAGTGTGACCCCTGTTTCAGCATAGTTTCGGGATTTATCAAATTTGACCAAGATTTTGTTCTAATTGTCTAAGTTAGTTATTTTCTTCATAAATTAGACTTATTGGTACTAAAATCAAGTTATGATTTTATAATCTAGCTTGATAGTATGGAATTTATTGCTTAAGATAAATATAGTACTAAATGATGGTTATGGATTATGCAAATCTCTAAGGCATGGAGTACTATAAAGGAATTTGATAAGGACATGAATATGGAGTTGAATTTTGGAGAAAATGATTATGGAAATGGTATTAAAAAATTAAGGATATGTTGTTTTGAGTATGAGAAATTAGTATTAACCTTGAGGGAAGATTATGAGATTTAAGTTGCATTCATAAGTGTGTAATGCTTTGAGTATGTATAGATACTAATTATCGTTAATCTCTAGGCCACGTAGAGCTGACGTCACCTGTGGATCCCGAAGTTTCAGATCGAGGTGTACAGTAAGATCATCTCAAGGATAGTGAGTAGACGACAACTATAGTTATTTGAAATTTATTTAAATATAATTATATATTTTTTTTAGCGTAATATTTATTTTACGTATTAAAGGTATATACAATATTTAATCATATGAATTGATTTGTTATTAAAGTATTTTTATTTCAAGAAATATTATATCGAGTAAGTTGGTTGATTTATGAAATATGATTTTACATAGAATTTGACGTACATGGTTTTGGCTCCACCTGACTTAACGTATGAGATTATTTCCTTGACCGGAATACGGGAGCTGCGTGCTACGCCTTTGTGGCGGGAGCCACCTCCAGAGTCCCCATTCTGTGAAATTAGACTGGGGTATGGGAGCTGCGTGCTACGCCTTTGTGGTGGGAGCCACCTCCAGAGTCCCTATCCCGTTATATTTGCCTTTTGGGGGCACATCATAGCGACACATATGCCTTTGGGGCGTCCTATGGTGGTATTGACCTTTGGGGCCGGCTACTAGTATGCCTACATGGATATTGCCTGGTTATTTCATGGATGTACTCTTGTGCATGACAGAAAGTTGGAGCCCAATTATACGAAACTTGAATTACTTTACAGATTTTATTCATTGATTTAATATTATAATATTGTTATACATTTGAAAACTTTGTTACGTCTTTGAATTACTCATTATGGTTTTCACACGCTTTAAATGTTGTCTACTCACTGAGATATTCATATATCTCATCTTTTCAAATTCTCATTTCCAGGTGTACAGTTAGATGTCGGGATTGCAACCTTCCTCTATTCTTTGCTTCAAATAGTATTTTGACGTGGTGGGCATCATACTAGAAATTTATTGAAGTCTTGATCTTTTGATGTTTTTATCTAGTAAACCTTGCTGAGATAGGTTTACTTTTGGATATATTATAGTATATATTTGAAGATATGAGACAATAGATTAATATGTTTTGACTTGAGAATAAATTGATCATGGATAATTTTTGAATATCATGGATATATGTGATAATAGTATTGAGAAATATTGCTGGTTGAGGATATGAATTGAGTGTTATTTGCAGGAGGGTTTATAGTTGAGATAGAAAAGAAACTCTGCCGGATTTTAGGTAGATTATCCGGACAGGGTGTTACAGAAAATCTCTAAGGCATGGAGTAATAGAAAGGAATTTGATAAGGACATGAATATGGAGTTGAATTTTGGAGAAAATGATTATGGAAATGATATTAAAAATTTGGGATATGTTGTTTTGAGTATGAGAAACTAGTATTGACCTTGAGGGAAGATTATGAGATTTAAGTTGCATTTATAATTGTGTAATGCTTTTAGCATGTATAGATACTAATTATCGTTAATCTCTAGGCCACGTAGATCCGACGTCACCTGTGGATCCCGAGATTTCAGGTCGAGGTGTACAGTGAGATCATCTCAAGGATTGTGAGTAGACGACAACTATAGTTATTTGAAATTTCTTTAATTATAATTATATATATTTTTAGCATAATATTTATTTTACGTATTAAAGGTATATACGATATTTAATCATATGAATTGATTTGTTATTAAAGTATTTTTATTTCAAGAAATATTATATCGAGTAAGTTGGTTGATTTATGAAATATGATTTTACATAGAATTTGACGTACATGGTTTTGGATCCACCTGACTTAATGTATGAGATTATTTCCTTGACCGGAATACGGGAGCTGCGTGCTACGCCTTTGTGGTGGGAGCCACCTCCAGAGTCCCAATTCCGTGATATTAGACCGAAATACGGGAGCTGTGTGCTACGCCTTTGTGGCGGGAGCCACCTCCAGAGTCCCCATTCCGTGATATTAGACTGGGTATGGGAGCTGCGTGCTACGCCTTTGTGGTGGGAGCCACCTCCAGAGTCCCTATCCCGTTATATTTGCCTTTTGGGGGCACATCATAGTGACACATATGCCTTTGGGGCGTCCTATGGTGGTATTGGCCTTTGGGGCCGGCTACTAGTATGCCTACATGGATATTGCCTCGTTATTTCATGGATGTATTCTTATGCATGACAGTAAGTTGGAGCCCAATTTTACGAAACTTGATTTACTTTACAGATTTTATACATTGATTTGGTATTATAATACTGATATACATTTGAAAACTTTGCTACATCTTCGAATTATTCATTATGGTTTTACTATTATTTATTTTGAAAACGTCTATTATGTTTTAAAGGAGTTGGAGCCCAATTATACGAAACTTGATTTACTTTACAGATTTTATACATTGATTTGGTATTATAATACTGATATATATTTGAAAACTTTGCTACATCTTCGAATTATTTATTATTGTTTTACTATTATTTATTTTGAAAACGTCTATTATGTTTTAAAGGATTATAATCATAGTTTTCAAATGTTTTAAAAGTTGTCTACTCACTGAGATATTCATATATCTCACATTTTCATATTCTCATTTCCAGGTGACAGTTAGGTGTTGGAATTGCAACCTTTCTCTATTCTCTGCTTCAAATAGTATTTTGACGTGATGGGCATCATATTAAAAATTTATTGAAGTCTTGATCTTTTGATGTTTTTATCTAGTAAACCTTGTTAAGATAGGTTTACTTCTGGATATATTGTATATATTTGAAGATATGAGACAATAGATCAGTTTGTTTTGACTTGAGCATAAATTGATCATGGATAATTTTTTTGAATATGATGGATATATGTGATAATAGTATTGAGAAATATTGCTGGTTGAGGATATGAATTGAATGTTATTTGCAGGAGGGTTATAGTTGAGATAGAAAGGAAACTCTGCCGGATTTTAGGTAGATTATCCGGACAGGGTGTTACAATTTGTACTCAAAATATACAAGCACACACAAATAGAAATTATTTTTTACACACTTGTGAATTAAAAACTATAAACACGTGTCAAAACAAATTCCATTTTATACACGCAAATAAAAAACACGTGTATAAATATACTAATGAAATTTAAATGCACACCAATTTTTTTTTTCCTAAGGAATTATTCCTCCTGAGGTATAGATTTGAACTACAGCTTAAAAGTTACTTTTGTCCCTCAATACTATCCAAATATGATTGGAATTTTTAAAAACAAAAGTTAATATTTGTTATCCATTTTGACATACGGCAGCTCAAATTTATATTTTAAGCTTTGTTACCGTATTCTATTCAAATGGATTATTGAAATAAGTACTAAAAAAAAATTTGACATATCTTCATTATTATGATTGTGATCAAAATACTAAAAAAAATAAAAATATTATTGTTTTTTAAGAAGAAAAATATACACATAGTTGAATAAAGAATTAGATCGTAAAAATAATAGTCACATACCTTCGCTTCTGCATCAAAGTTTTAAAAAAATGTTAAAAAAAGTTAATAAATGTGTTTCAAAAGAAAAAATAAATTGAAAACAATTTTTTTTTTTTTTTTTATAAAAGCAAAATCATAAAAGTAATAGTATACGTACCTTTTAAAAAAAAAATTCAAATTAAATAAAAAAAATATGCACCTCATACTATTTATAGGCTTATGGGATTATAATTAGGGTGTCTAGATAATTTTCAAATTGATAAACATCTTTTGAATTTAAGAATAATATAATAAGTGATATTTGTGTTTTTAAATTTCAAAAAAGTTAAAAATTAAAGAATTATAAGAAAAATTATGAAGGTAAAAAAAAATGTTTTTGAGAAATTTAAATATAAAAAGAAATATCTTTAGATAACTAATGAAATTTGAATCAAATAAGATTAATTTTTTAAGTTTTAAATTTTTATTACATTTTAATCTATTTGAATTTTTTAAGTATATATTTGACTTTTTGGATAGATTTCAATCTTGAATTTAAATATTTATTAAGTAGAGTTATTTAATAATCAATATATTTTAATTATTATCCTACGTGTCATCAAGAGAAGATGTCCACGTAGGCGTCCATGTCAACACATACTTGCCTAGTCAGCATGTATCTTATTATATTATATGTACTAGTTTGTGACTCATGCGATGCATGAATTGATTTTATTTATTTATTTATATAAAATATATTATAATTTTATTTTTATATATATGATTTATTATATTATTTATACATATATAAGAAAAGAAAATTATGAATTTATTAAAATTTTAACTTTGGGTTTGAGAATCATGGGTATGATATATTTCTTGCATGAAAAAAATATTTTAAAATGTATTGAGTAATAACTGAAACAAAATTAAATTTTATATTAATAAAAATTATTTATCATTTCAAATTTTATTCAAAATGCTTTTTTAATAAATCATCTGAAGGACATTATACAATATTTTAATGAGGTTATCATTTAAAAATTTAATTGATTTAATAATAAACATTTATCTTCAAATGATTTATAATATTGAAAAGTTTATTTTATTCAAATATATAGCTAATAAAATAATTATTTTAAGTTTTTTGTTGATGATTATTTTTTATTATAAAATAAAGAGTAATTTATTAGTTATTACATTAATTAGAGCATATACTTATTAGAGGAAAGAATTAAAAAAGAAGAAGATAAATACGTTTTTATATAAGCATTGAAAAAATAAGGAGATGTGTGCCAAAATATTAACAAAATTATAAAGTAATATATTTATATATATACCTTTGAAAGAAAAAGTATAAAATGAAAAAAAGAAAACAAAAATTGGTGCAATACATTATATTTATAAACTCGAAATTCGTATATAAATAATTACACAATACCATCGTATATAAAACAGAAAGTAATACTTCATAATATATTATATAAATGTTTTTTATAAAAATTATAATTAAATTAATGGAAATAAAAAGGATATGGATGATTTTAAATCGTACCTAGGATAATTCGTTAAATGCATGATTTTTTTTTTTATCTAAATTGTTATTTTTATTTTATTTTAGAAGTTGTTTGTTATTGTTAATATGAGTGAACTTGAACTTGAACTTGAACTTGAAATTTAAATTTAAATTTTATTTGATTTTATATTCTTATCTTGGCAAAAAATTGACTTAATGGATTGAAACATTTAACAAATTTGGATATTTAACGGATATTTGGAAATTATGAGTTTGTATAAGATAAATTATCATATATATATATATTATATATTCTTTTCCATATTACAATAACAAAAATTTTCCTATTACATTATTAAAGTTTGTTATACTTAAATTTAAACAGAAATATGGTATGTATTACATTAAAATGATTAATTTAATCTTAAAAATTAAATTAATTTTCCTATTATATTTTCTGTATAAAAAATATTTAGTCTATATTGTCTAGCTCAAGCTTACAAATTTAATTTTTACTAAGTGGAGCCTATTATCAACCTAAGAATTTTTGTTGATGCTTTAAAGTAATATATATTTGCAAAAAATGTTCCGTGAAAGTTAGTGACATCTTCTTGCACCGTAAGCATAAAGATAAAGAGACATGGATCGAAGATCTTCATTACCAGGAATTTGAATAAATATTTGCAGATTGTGATCAGATTAATTAAATATAAAAATAAAAATTTTGGATAAATAATTTTGGAATTTTTTAATTTTAAAATTGAATATAATCTTATATCTTATATAAATATATAAAAGTTAAAGCTTATGGTACAAAAAGAAAATATCCTATTTGGGCGGACTATATTTTTGACATGTGTACAGCCTTAAATAAACGTTACATGCTTGCATTTATTTATTTTGATTTAAACTTTAAAATATTTTATAATAAATTAAATTTATTTCCTTTTACATTTATTTGGGATTATTGTAAATAAAAGTTTTATAATTAACAAAATTAATTATATTTATTCTTTTTTAAATATTCAATATTCTTATAATTAATGATTTGATATATATTTTTACTTTAATAAATAACGTTTTTTATTAAATTAATTACAAGTATCAATTTTTAAATAATAAATATTCTTGCCTTAAATAAATAAAAGTCAAAACTTCTTATAAGTGAGGAAAATTTCCAATATGGATTGTTTACATAAATTGGCTAGCAAAAATTTCAAAATCACATTATTACTATTCCACTAAAAGTGAAATTTTGGATTTCAAATTGATATAAAAGCCAAAGCTTTTGGCCAAATTTTTTATTTTATGTGGATGGCCTAAAATTTTGACACGTGAACGATCTTGAAAAAACACCATTTGTCAACATTTAATTATTTTGATTTTATTTGATTTAAATTTTCAAATATTTTATAATAATTATATTTATTATATTTAATATTTTTAATTGACTTACCTTTTATACTTATATAGGATTACTATACATAAAAGTCTTCTAATGCACAAAATTAATTATATTTCTTTCTTTCTAAATATTCAATATTCTTACCTTCTATATAAATACGTTGCACTTCAGTTTATTAAAATCACTCTCATTTAAAGATATAATATAGTTTTTTTTTTTTTTAAGAGCATGATTTATTGTAAAAAAAGATGTCCTTTTTACAAATCAGAAAACATTATGCTGCAAACAAAACTAGGGACTATAAAACAACAAATCTGACACCCTATTAACACCAGATTTGGCTAGCTTATCAGCCTCACCATTAGCCTCCCTCAAAATATGAACAATTTCCCAGTTTTGAACCGCAATTCGAACAAACTCTAGAGATCTTATAATTCTCGAAATCCGCCATGGGGCTCTACTCGGATTCCTAACCCAAGCAACAACTATCTGGCAATCACATTCAATTATAAGTTTATGCGATAGCACCCAAGACGAAGCACCAAAAATGAGGAAGGCTTCTTTGACGGCCCTTAATTCAGCCTCAAATGCCTTAGCAGAACCGATAGATTTAGAAAAAACTGCTTTCACCATACCTTGATTGTCAAAAATATCCTACATGGATATCCTAAATTTTTGACAAGTGGACAGCTTTTAATAATCGACAAGTCTTCTGCATTTAATTATTTTGATAAATTATATTTATTTATTTATTTTTTTACATTTTTAACTACTTACCTTTTATATGGATATTGACAAATAATAGATTAATTTTCTTTCCATATTTCGCAGAATACATATTAATTCATGGCCAATTTTTCATATTATTTTATATAATTGTATATAAATCGTATATCTTATATAAATATATAAAAGTCAAAACTTTTGACAAAAATGAAAAATATCCTACATAAATACCTAACTTTTTGACAAGTAGGCAACTTTTAATAATCGACATATCTCTTGCAATTAATTATTTTGATTTCATTTAAATTTTAAAGTATTTTATATTATAATAAATTATGTTTATTTTTTTTACATTTTTAATTATATATCTTTTATATAAATATGAACAAATCTTATATAAATATATAAAAACTAAAGTTTTAGGGAAAAACGAAAAATATCCTACATGAATATAATTTTTTGACAAGTGAATAACTTTTAATAATCGACGTATCTTTTACAATTAAATATAATTAATAATTAATAAAAATATAATTTAATATTAAATATATATATATATATATATATATGACAAGATAAGAAAAATATGATGTCACTTGTTGTAATTTTGTCCTTTTTTTTTTCATTTTACTTCTCATTGCCCAAACTTACCAAGTGAATTACAAATAAAATCATTAATCAGAAACAGAGGAAATAGAGGAAAGAGGGAAGATGCAGCGGTGGAGCAAAAGCAGAATTGAGCTACCAGAAACGGTGGTGATGGAAATCCTATCAAAGCTTCCAGTTAAATCCCTCATACGTTTCAGGTGCGTTTGTAAGCCTTGGTGTTCTTCTTTTCAAACCTCTCATTTCATTACCAAACATCAACATAACAACCTCAAAAACAACCACCTTAATCTCCTCCTCAAACGTAGTCATGGTAACACCAATGATGACATCCATTATTTCTCTCAACTTTCAACTGAAAAAGGCCAAAACTTTTTAGTAAAACAGAACATTCATTTACCCTTTCATGAGAACTGTTGGTATGTTCCTGTAGTTTCTGGTCCTTGTAATGGATTGCTGTGTTTACATGATGCTTATGATGGTAAGGTTTTCGTTTGGAACCCATCAACCAGAGAGTTTAAAATCCTTCCTCAATCCTCAGTCCAACGCCCTCCTTCGGTAGATTCCACTCGTTTTGGTTGCCTTGGGTTCGGGTTTGATTCTAAAACTGATGACTACAAAGTCGTAAGATTTGTTACTAATTATTTTCATGCGAATGATGAACGCTTGCTACCTGACTGGATCCAACAAGTTGAGTTGTATTCACTTAAAAGCGATTCCTGGAAGGAAATTTCAGTTCCTGAGGCTCATCCTCATGCTTTTCCTTTGTTTAATAATTACATAAATGGGTTTTACTATTGGCAGGCAATTGGGGTTTCTGATGACCTTATTCTTTCATTTGACATGGCTAATGAAAAGTTTTCAACTTTACCTTTGCCAAAATTTGGTGGGTCTTTATCACAATATTATTTGCAACTTTTGGACTTTAATGGATTGCTTGGTGCTATTTTTTACCCATGGGAGGGAACTGAAAAGTCTTTTGATTTATGGATTATGAATGGATCATGGACTAAACAATTCAGTATTGAATCTGTTTCTGGAGTTGAGAGGCCATTAGGGTTTTGGCAAAATGGTGAATTGTTTCTTGAGGGCTCAAATAATGAACTAGTGCTGTTTGATCCCGACACCCGAGAGCTTAAGAACCTTGGTATCAATGCTTATCAGAATACCATGCAGCTTATTGCTTATGTTGAGAGCTTGGTTCCAATCAATGGAAGATCAGAGCATGAGGAACATATAATACGTCTACCGGCTGGAGACGCATAAAATAGATATTGAAAACGAAGAGGGATATGGAAATGAAACAAAAGGGTAAACTTTTATTATGGTAGTTTACTTTCACTGTTTGTTTGTGGCTATTTTAGTGAATTTGCAAGATTTCTACCTAGAAATTTGCTTAGTTGTTTGTGACTTTCTTCTTCTTTATGTATTTTATATTTTATGTATTTCTATACAATATTAAGTCACCGTCATCCATGTGACTTTATCCTACCAAATTGTGTAGAATGAATTGTTTCAGAATATAACTCAACATTGTCGTTTTCCTTCTTGAAAATATCAGTTTCTTTATCTCTTCATTCTCCAGGCCCCCAAGGTTTTTTTTTTTTTTTTTTTTTAAGTCTAATCTTGAATTATTTGACCAATACTCATTTGCCGGAGATATTAAAATCATTGAACTGATATTGAATGATGCCTAAATTATGATAATTGAACTTGTAAGAATACCATCCAAAATTTTGGTTCAGTTGATTGTGTACTAGTCAATAGTTCATGTTGCCTCATATCAAGCACTCAATTGGGACTCGTCTCTTTTGTTTTGGCACTTCACAGGTTAGCCTAAAAGTTCATTTCCAACTCATTAATATTTTTCTTTTTGCACAAGAAAAAGCATTGTGACTCGAATTTAAAATCTTTACTCAAACATCAACTTTGACTTAATCAAGCTGGATCTCTACATGTGCTGGCGGGTTCACAATGACCCAATAATTTCAAACTTAAGAAACACTTAGGTTTACACTTGTCTAACCCATAAGCTCCCAACACAACCCACTGTCAAATATAAATAGCTAAAATAAAGGTTGATCCAAGATAAGAAAAAAATTAAAAACTTACTACCATATCACTTGTTTTATTCCTTCTGCCCCCTGAAATACCCTGATACTTTACAGATTTAAACATTGGAATCCATCCCGAAAACATAACTCCGATACCCTATGGCATTACTTTATCTTTACAGATCCTTATCAACTTTTCACCTGATAAATTCAGAAGGTTACTTAACAGAACCACCAAAAAGATCTCAACACCCCGTTCTTACCACTTTAGCTAAATCTAAGTTAGTTGTTAATACTTAATACTACCAAGAAAGAAATGAGATAGGTCTTGCAAATTGATGTTGGATTCAAAAAAGTGAGGGAAGGCTATGTCCATTTTTGCCCATGATTCAGTCAATCCCCATATCCCTCGATTAAGAAATTTTGTTGTTGGGCATGCAAGAGAGTCAAATACCATTGCTAACGAGTGTTCATAAGCATTTTTTAAGGTTAGTTAATATATTATTTACAATAAAAATATTGTATTAAATACAAAATGTGACAATTTTATTCATCATTTTCAATGTATTTAATAGAGATATTGCTATATATGATAACCTTAAACAGTGCATTTAATTTCTTTTCCTCCACTTTTCCTCCTTTGCAGCCAAAGGAAGATTGCATTTAATTTCTTTTTCTTAGATTTTGTTTTCAAATAATTAAAACATTTTAATTCATAGTGTTGAAAGCTAGATATAGATAGGTATAGCTGCTTGGTATAGCTGCTTTTCACATTGCCTTGAATCCAAGATTTTAAAGCCAAACAATACTAATTTAAGCAATATTCACCTTCTAATTGATTCTGCCTTTAAGTAGTTCGATTCTTACTTCATATTAGATTTGTCCAAAAATTGAGTTATCCGTCTGATTCGATAAGTCTGATCTGAAGAGGACCAGATTTGGATAAGTTTTTTCATATCCTAACCGATCCACCCAACTCGAATTACTATTTAACAAATAAAAATATTTTATTTAAATTTAATTATAAAAATATAAAAATATTTTTTGAACAATAATTCAAAATTTTCGATCTCATCAAGTCAGGTGAGCCGGGCTTTAAACAAATAAATTTTTGCTAATCGGACCTAATGCAGCCCAATTCAGGTCATGAATATATTTATACAAGAAAAAGCAATTAAATTCAAATTTAAAATTTTAACTAAAATCTCTAAGTTCAACGGACAATCCAACATAGACTAATATGAATAAATCTAAATGTGTAATTACAATTAATGCCTAACCTTTAACCATGCTTAAGATGGTGAATCATAAATATTTTCTAACCTATATATATTATGAATTTTGCTAACAAGTGTTATCAGGACTTTTTTAAGATTACTATACATAATAATATCTTCATCTAATTCATTGAAAATGATAAATAAAGTTATCAACTTTTACATTTAATACAATATTATTACTTTAAATAGTATATTAACTAATTTTAAAGAGTGTCCTAAAAACACTCCGGAACAAAGTACATATATTATTAAAACATTTAAATCATAATTCTAACCAACCCTATGGCGTTTCCAAAGGGTAGATTTGTACCCGAAAAAAGGGATTTTTTTTTTTTTAAATAAAAGAAATTTTTTGAGGTGACTACTACAATGAGAATTTTTATAATGAGAACTATGAGAGCACTTAAATTCTAGTCTCTAGATTTGATATAAATAGTCACAACCAAACACTTGACTCATAGATTTTGCTATCACAAGAAAATTACAAAAAAAATATATATATATTTAAAACCTATTTACAAATAAGGTATCATGACAAAGAAAAATTAAGACTAATATTTTAAAAATTAATTTAAATTCTATTAAAATCATTTTAAAAAGTAGATCTATTATTAATAATGAGATTTAGTGCTCAAATATTAGTATAATATTTATAATAATAATACTAATTTTTTTAATAATAATACCATTTAAAATATTAAAAAATATGTGCATATTAATATTAAATATTTTTAATATTGCAAAAGTATTATTTAAAATATAAAACTAGTTGAATATTAATATTTTAAATATACTTTTTCAATAAAGTTAATTAAACTAATTATTTATAAATAATATATTAAGTTGAGTCCAAACCCAAAATTTTTGTCCAACACTTGTCTTGTGATTAAGTCTAATTTGGAAATTGTTTTTATTTTGTGCTTGAAAGAGTTTAGAAAAATATATAATATTTGTATAGTTTTACTATTAAAATAAAATGGGTTAAAATTGTTTTAAAAAAATTATCCACTAAAACCAACATGTTGGCAATGTTAGACACAACACGAAAAAAATAATTAAAATACGATACAAAATATAACATGACACGAAAAAATTACACGAACACGATACAAATATACGAATATATCTATATAACATGAATTATTAACGTGTAGAAATATATAAACATATAACAGCATAAACACAATTATGACATAAAAAATAACACGAATACTATACGAATATACAAATTACTAGACCTACATGTGATAAGTTTATTAAAATAATAAAAAAAAATCTTAATAAAATAATATTATAAAGTGGGTTGAGCGTAACAAATTTATTTTCGAATTGGCCAAACTCGTAATCTATAAATAATATTATAAAAAAAATCTTAATAAAATAGACTTGTCTTGAAACATCTATAATCTATAAATAATATAATAAAGAAACGTGTAATTAATCAAAATAAATAAATTTAATAAAAATATATATATTAAATATAATTTTTTTTAATTAATAATTAAATAATTTTTAATTAATATTTATAGACATCGATTAAATACATCTATATAAAAACTTTTCTAAGTGTTGGCCTGTAAGAAAATTACTGTTGTTTATTTTTTCTTTTTTGGATTATGGGCTGGTTAAAGCTATGATTTTTTGGGTTAGATTGATATTGGGTTTCTAACAATTTAATTGGAATTTTTAGATGAGGTCTTTTGGTGAAATTTTATGGTGTGGAAGTCCGATGGATTGAATAGTCGTAGGATATAATGAAATTTTGTTTGAATGCATTTTGTATTAATAAATTTAAATCACTAAATATTTGTTAATAAGTGGTAAAATCATCTCTATTTATAAAGATTTAACCGAGAGTTGTAACCTTTTAATTATATTGATTAGTTCAATCAATTTATCTTTTTATTAAGTTTTCATATTTTGAAATTCAATAGGTGTAATTGGCAATCTTTTACAAATGAAAGAACAACTTATGAAAATGAATAAATGAAATGGAAATGAAACTGATCGTTATAGACAAATCTGTCTGTAAATTCTAATAGAATACCTTTCAAACCTAATATTCTAATATCTCTTTGTAAATTTTAGGAGAACACTTGTCAAATATGATATTCAAACTTTTTTGAATGAGTATTTTGAAATCGCTTATGTAAAATGTCATAAAAATTTATTTTTCATTCTAAAACTCATGAATTGAATCTTATCAATATTGGTATTCGAATATATATTATCATATATAAAGCTTCTCCAATTGATTTTTTTTCATCTTTAAATCGATTACTTAGGTTTAAAACCTTTCCAAAATTATTTTATGGCTTTTTATGTGCTGATTTTTCATTAATTAATTACTTAATCAATTAATCATTTATTTTAAAAATATTCAAATCCCGAAGAAAGAAAAGAGGAAAGAGACTTTTCTTCTATATGTAGCAGATTACACTCAAACTTCAACTTCCTACCTTTTTCCTAAGTTTTGATGATTGCAAATCACAATTTAAAATAATAATAATAAAATCATCTGGTTAAATCCTTAATAATAAAATCATGTAGTTGAAAAATTAAAAGGCTAGAAGCAAATTAAATATTATTTAAATATTTTAATGATATTTATTATTAACAAACATTTGTACTAAATATTTAAAAATAATATTTTAATTGATAATTTGAGTTATTTTTATGATAAAAAAATATTTATTAATAATAAATTTTTAAAAGTACTCTCATGTAGTTGAAAAATTTAAAGATTATATGCAAATTAAATATTATTTAAATATTTTAATAATATTTATTATTAACAAATATTTGTACTATATATTTAAAAATAATATTTTAATTAATAATTTGAGTTATTTTCAAGATATACTTTACTTGTTTTGTTTAAATTTAAAAAAATTAACAAGTAAAGTATATATATATATATATATATATAATCACAAAAAAATTTGTACCCGTTTTTTCAAGAAATTATATCTTTTTTTTTTTTTAATTTGGCTATAATATGAAACTACATAAAAAAAAAAAAACGTGACTTAGAAAAAATAAATCATATAAAAATAGCATTATCAAGTTAAATTTTAGAATACCTATAACGCATCCAAACATGTGATGTTCTTATATCTTCCATGGAAAAGGAGATCCCATCTCTTGCTTCTAGTTTTAATATATGAGTTTTTCCTTATTTCTTTTTTCATTCTGAAAAAAAAAATATAATTCAAATTCAAATACACTAAAATTACTCAATAGAACAAAAAAAAAAAAAAACTCAAAATTATCATCTCTAAAATTCATAGGAGGAAGAGGGAGAGAAAGTATAATTTTGAAAATAGAATTTGTCTGTTTAAATATTAAAAATAATAAAAAAATAATGGACTTGTAAGTGTACCTCTACCTCTATTTTTATTTTTTTTTTAAATCAGGGTGCAATATGAGAATTTTGTTTGTTATTCTCTGATAGGATAATTTTTAGATAAGCATGATTTTTTTTTATAATTATTTAATTTAATTTTGATTTTAAATAGATAATTTTATCTATTTAATTGTTTAAATATTTAATTGAAATAAATATTAATTTATGAATTAGAAGCATTACTAATTTAATAAAAAAATAAAAAGGACTGAATCTTGTTAATATATATCTCTCTCTCTCTCTCTATATATATATATATAGATATATATATATATATTAAATTAAATTAAAGGCAAAAATTCAATTTTTAAGAAGGTTGTATTATTTAATATATAACTTATAGTTATAACTGATTAATTTATATTTATATGTAAATAAGTTTTATTGAATTCAAAACTTTTCGATTCACTACATCGAATTCGGCAATTAGTGACAAATTTTATAAGTGACGTATATATTTTCGTCACGCAAAATATACCAAAAGTGACGAACTTTATAATTTGTCACTTTTTTGTTGTTGTGATATTTTATATGACGATATCTAAAAAGTCACATGATAGCTTCACTAAAAGCTTGGCGCCAAAGTTTACCGCCGAATTGAGATGGTGGAAATTTTTTTGGTGATGGTTTTATATTAGGTGACGTTTTTGTTTTTGCCATAAATTGAACACTTTATTTGTGACGAATTGCATAACGACTTGTTTTGTAAAGAGATTTTAATATGATGTCACTAATGTGAATATGTTCTATTATTGACAACTTTGGTCGTCATTACTATCAAGCAAATATGGTGACACTTATTATAACGTCATGGAATCTACTCCATACGTGATGAAAAACAAATAATCGTCACGTTTTCTTGTTGATGGTATATTTATATGACAATTGTAGACACCTAATTTTGTCCGGGCCACTAAACAGGTATGTTTTCTTCCTATATTGATGTTTCCGAGTATAAAAAGACTGTTTTCATCCTGCAGGTGGTACTCCGAGACTTAGTTTAAGAGGGCGAGCACAAAAAGTCAAACTTGAAAAAAAGTCAACCTCAAAAAAGTCAAGCCCGAAAAAGTCAACCCCAGAAAGTCAACTACTGAAAAAGTCAACCCACTTTCAAAATCAAGATTTTAAGTTCAATTGAAAAATGGCGAAGGAATTTTGATAATCCGAGTTCTACATTGAAAGATATGGAGTTCGGAAGTTGGGATTTGGAGATTCAGTAGAAAGAAAACCCTAATCCGAGAAATTTGGGGAAAAATGCTTAAACGATCAAACTGGTCGAAATTGAAGGTTCCAAATGGAAGATAAGCACTGACTACGGGTAATGGAGAAGTCACTTGCAAGAAAAACCGAAAGAAAAGTCAATCCGGGAGAAAACGGAGAATTAGGGTTTTAGTGGATTTCGGTGAAATCGGGAAGAATCACAGAAATGGCCCGACTTGGTAAGACCAAAGCCCCCAATGGATGAAGAATGGTTAAAAAGGATGGCCCAAGGCTCAGATTGAAGAAAATCTGAAAATCGGATTTGTTTTGAGCAAAACCGGGTTTCGGAGGTAAAAGGGCAAAATTGGAAATATTTGGGAAAAATAGCAAATCGACTCCGAAAATTATGGAAAATTTGTCAATCTCATTCTTAAATCATTTGAAGGAGATTGGCGAAAGAAAATCTTGATTCCGAGTTCGTTTGCAAAATGGCCAAATCCCGGGCTTCTTATGCAGTAATTCAAAAAGGAAAATCCCGGAAAAATAGAAAATGGACTCCAAAAATTCTGAAATTTGGAAAATATCATTTTTAATTTATTTAGAAGAGATTGGCGAAAGAAAATCTTGATTCCGAGTTCGTTTGCAAAATGGCCAAATCCCGGGCCTCCTATGCTGTAATTCAAGCCGATAAATCCCGAAAAAATACCAAATGAGCTCCAAAAATTATGAAAACTTCCAGATCACACTTTTTAATTATTTTGAAGAGATTGGTGAAGAAAAATCTTGATTTGGAGCTCGTTTAAAAAATGGTAAAATGTAGGGGCATAAAAGGGCATTTTTGGGAAGAAAAAATCCAAATAAATAGCAAACGGACTCAGATAATTTTGAAAAATTCCAGAACTCAATATTTTATTATTTTGAAAGTATTAAAAAAAGAAAAATTGAATTTGGAGTCCGTTTGATATTTACTTGCATCCGGGGGGCAAAATGGTCATTTCACCCAAGCAACCGAAAAGGGCTTTTTTGGCCCTTCAAAAAATCAGAGTTGGGCTGGAAAAGAGAAGTGCTGGCATGCCCAAGCCCAAAGAAAGGAGGAAGCTTCTAATTTTTTTAATCAAGTGGTTAAAAATCAAGAGTTAGTTAACCACTCTCTTTGATCAAGCCATGGTGATTAAACCACATAGGTTAAGAAAGATGTCAACATTATTTTTGCATAGCTGTAATTTGAGAGGGCTGAGATGCTAATTTAAAGGTGGTAATTTCATGATTTTTCATCTTGAATTATTGGTCATTTGATGGAAATTAGGTTACACAAAAATGACAACATCTTGGAGGCTATATAACCATGCATTTAGGCCAACCCTAGAGGAGGGAGGCAGATTTTGTTTTTTCTTTTCCATTTTGGCTGATTTCTATTAGTTTTTCTTAGTTTTTATCTTCTTGGTTGAGAGCAAAAAAAGAAAAGTTTAGAAAAAAAGGAAAGTTTGAAGAGAAAAGCTTGAAATATAAGCTTCTTGAGGTTGCTCTTGAGCACCAACTCTTGCACTTTCATTTTCTATTCTTATTTTTTTCTATTTTAATCTCTACTTGGTGAGTTTTCATTTTAAAATAATGTTTCTTGTTCTTCCTTCATTTCCTTTCTTAAGTATTTTTTTTTTACATTTTGTTTTTACAATAAACTCACCATGGCCAAATGGCCTACATTATTTATTTTAAGTTGTTGTTTTTGATTCATTTTACCATATTGTTTATGCTATTTTCTTTGTTTTTGATGTTTTAAATGTTATGTTATTTCATGTTCTTAAGTTATATTTAATTTGGTTGCCTTGTTTATTGCCATTTATGTCTTAGATATCATGTTTTTATATTTTTAATTTTCTGTTTTTATGTTGTTTAAATTTGAGCATGTTTTAGAGTTAGCATATTAAGTGTTTGTGAAAATGCTTATGTGATTCTTTGCATGATTATTGTTTTATATCTTAGTGAGCATGTTTTAGATTTAGTATATTAGGTGTTTGTGAAAATGCTTGTGTGATTTTTGTGTTATGACTTAGTTTTTCATGCTAGCATGCCAAGTGTTTGTGAAAATGCCATGCTTGTTGGAGCTTGGGGCCATTTGGCTACTCCATGTGTTTTGCATTGTGTGTTGCATTTTTGTCATGCTAGTTGTTAGGTTTTTGCATTTGCATGATATTTGGTTGGATTTTTGAATTAAACATGCCTTGTGTTTGTGAAAATGCCATGCATATCTTAGGTCTAGGTTACATTAAATGTCATGCAAGTTCATGTTAGGTCTAGGCCATATTATTTATGTCATGCATTTTCCTTACATTTAGGTTTAGATCCATGCATTTCATGCATTATGTTTGCTGCATTGTTTCATACATTTCATGTTCATGCCACTTGAATAATGACTTGAGCCAATTAATGGTTCAAGATCATGCTCTCTTGAGCATACTTGTGGAAAATTAAGTTTGTCAAATTGATTACTCTACCTTTGTGATTTTTTTATTTAGCCAATTTTTATCTAACTTTCAAAGAGTCCTAGCTACTGCTTTCAAGTCATTTTATGAGTTTCAAATATTTTTACTTTGGTTTTTAAATGATTTTATCAAAAGCAAAAATGTGTTGGCAAAGCAGTTTTTTTTTCTCCTCCAAAAACTCGTACATCTATGATTTTTCTGGGAATTCATCTTTGATCAGAAAATTAAGCCGATTTGTTTTCGGGTATTTTTACATGTCCTGAGTCTCCGGTATTTGTTTTAGAATTTTTGGAATTTTTAAAAATAGGATAAAAAATCGTGGATTAAAACTGGACAGTGGAGTCAGAATTGAATTTAAAGAAAAACAAAGCAGTTTTTTCTCCTCCAAAAACTCGTACATCTCTGGTTTTTCTGGGAATTCATCTTTGATCAATAAATTAAGCCGATTTTTTCTCGTATAGTTTTATATGTCCTGAGTCTCCAGTATTTTTTTTTACAATTTTTGGAATTTTTAAAAATAGGGTAAAAAATTGTGTATTAAAACTGGACAGTGGAGTCAGAATCGAATTTAAAGAAAAACCAATTTTCTGTTTTGGTTAATTTACTTAGAATGGGCTGATTAGGAGGGTTAGCTACTGACTTAGGATGATTTATAAGCCCTTTTAAACTCTAAAAATGGTTTTTCCAAGTCCCGGGTTAAGGGTAGTCAAGTCCGGATTTTTTAAACTTAGGAAATTAGAGCCATTTAAAAAAATTTAGCCCAGTTTTTATTGTTAATTCAAGCTTTTCAAAATTGTTTTAAAATAATCACAAAGTATTTTGGTTTTAGAATATTTAATTTGACATATTTTCCTAAGGTAGCCGGATATCTTTTTAGATATACGGATTTCCTTAATTAAAGGAAAAAATACATTTCATGCATTGCATTTTTATTTTCATGCATATTATATGATAGCATTATTTTATTCCAAGTCATTTAAATTATATGCCATATCATTCATGTTTGCCATGTCATTTAGGTTGCATTATATTATTTAGATTTTGCTATGTCATTTTATTTATGTCATGCATATACATATTCATTTATTTTAAATGTTTTCAAAAAGATAATGGTTTTCAATAAAAATAAAGATATTCCCGAGTTAAAATAATTCATGAGTTCTCTACCGGGTTTGCTGGAGGGAATTTCATCAATTATCATTAATAAAGGAATATCTTTCTTTCAAAAAAGAGAATGATTTGGAAAGTTTTTTCAAAACTAATAAAAATTTCTATATTTTGCCACGTTTGTTGGGGAATATAGGAAAACTTTGAATTCATAAATTTCGAATCATTTTCAAATAAAAATTGAATTATTTTTCTTTAAATTGGGAATTAATTTGAAATACTAAATTTAAAACCAACTTTTTACCGAGACTTGAGATAACACACGATTAATAAGGTACCGATTTATACGGGCGTTGTGGGGGTGCTAATCCTTCCCCACACGTAACCTACTCCCGAACCCGCTTCTTTGATTTCATGTTCTTAAGTTATATTTAATTTGGTTGCCTTGTTTATTGCCATTTATGTCTTAGATATCATGTTTTTATATTTTTAATTTTCTGTTTTTATGTTGTTTAAATTTGAGCATGTTTTAGAGTTAGCATATTAAGTATTTGTGAAAATGCTTGTGTGATTCTTTGCATGATTATTGTTTTATATCTTAGTGAGCATGTTTTAGATTTAGTATATTAGGTGTTTGTGAAAATGCTTGTGTGATTTTTGTGTTATGACTTAGTTTTTCATGCTAGCATGCCAAGTGTTTGTGAAAATGCCATGCTTGTTGGAGCTTGGGGCCATTTGGCTACTCTATGTGTTTTGCATTGTGTGTTGCATTTTTGTCATGCTAGTTGTTAGGTTTTTGCATTTGCATGATATTTGGTTGGATTTTTGAATTAAACATGCCTTGTGTTTGTGAAAATGCCATGCATATCTTAGGTCTAGGTTACATTAAATGTCATGCAAGTTCATGTTAGGTCTAGGCCATATTATTTATGTCATGCATTTTCCTTACATTTAGGTTTAGATCCATGCATTTCATGCATTATGTTTGCTGCATTGTTTCATGCATTTCATGTTCATGCCACTTGAATAATGACTTGAGCCAATTAATGGTTCAAGATCGTGCTCTCTTGAGCATACTTGTGGAAAATTAAGTTTGTCAAATTGATTACTCTACCTTTGTGATTTTTTTATTTAGCCAATTTTTATCTAACTTTCAAAGAGTCCTAGCTACTGCTTTCAAGTCATTTTATGAGTTTCAAATATTTTTACTTTGGTTTTTAAATGATTTTATAAAAAGCAAAAATGTGTTGGCAAAGCAGTTTTTTTTTCTCCTCCAAAAACTCGTACATCTATGATTTTTCTGGGAATTCATCTTTGATCAGAAAATTAAGCCGATTTGTTTTCGTGTAGTTTTACATGTCCTGAGTCTCCGGTATTTGTTTTATAATTTTTGGAATTTTTAAAAATAGGATAAAAAATCGTGGATTAAAACTGGACAGTGGAGTCAGAATTGAATTTAAAGAAAAACAAAGCAGTTTTTTCTCCTCCAAAAACTCGTACATCTCTGGTTTTTCTGGGAATTCATCTTTGATCAATAAATTAAGCCGATTTTTTCTCGTATAGTTTTATATGTCCTGAGTCTCCAGTATTTTTTTTACAATTTTTGGAATTTTTAAAAATAGGGTAAAAAATTGTGTATTAAAACTGGACAGTGGAGTCAGAATCGAATTTAAAGAAAAACCAATTTTCTGTTTTGGTTAATTTACTTAGAGTGGGCTGATTAGGAGGGTTAGCTACTGACTTAGGATGATTTATAAGCCCTTTTAAACTCTAAAAATGGTTTTTCCAAGTCCCGGGTTAAGGGTAGTCAAGTCCGGATTTTTTAAACTTAGGAAATTAGAGCCATTTAAAAAAATTTAGCCCAGTTTTTATTGTTAATTCAAGCTTTTCAAAATTGTTTTAAAATAATCACAAAGTATTTTGGTTTTAGAATATTTAATTTGACATATTTTCCTAAGGTAGCCGGATATCTTTTTAGATATACGGATTTCCTTAATTAAAGGAAAAAATACATTTCATGCATTGCATTTTTATTTTCATGCATATTATATGATAGCATTATTTTATTCCAAGTCATTTAAATTATATGCCATATCATTCATGTTTGCCATGTCATTTAGGTTGCATTATATTATTTAGATTTTGCTATGTCATTTTATTTATGTCATGCATATACATATTCATTTATTTTAAATGTTTTCAAAAAGATAATGGTTTTCAATAAAAATAAAGATATTCCCGAGTTAAAATAATTCATGAGTTCTCTACCGGGTTTGCTGGAGGGAATTTCATCAATTATCATTAATAAAGGAATATCTTTCTTTCAAAAAAGAGAATGATTTGGAAAGTTTTTTCAAAACTAATAAAAATTTCTATATTTTGCCACGTTTGTTGGGGAATATAGGAAAACTTTGAATTCATAAATTTCGAATCATTTTCAAATAAAAATTGAATTATTTTTCTTTAAATTGGGAATTAATTTGAAATACTAAATTTAAAACCAACTTTTTACCGAGACTTGAGATAACACACGATTAATAAGGTACCGATTTATACGGGCGTTGTGGGGGTGCTAATCCTTCCCCACACGTAACCTACTCCCGAACCTGCTTCTTTGATTTCATGTTCTTAAGTTATATTTAATTTGGTTGCCTTGTTTATTGCCATTTATGTCTTAGATATCATGTTTTTATATTTTTAATTTTCTGTTTTTATGTTGTTTAAATTTGAGCATGTTTTAGAGTTAGCATATTAAGTGTTTGTGAAAATGCTTGTGTGATTCTTTGCATGATTATTGTTTTATATCTTAGTGAGCATGTTTTAGATTTAGTATATTAGGTGTTTGTGAAAATGCTTGTGTGATTTTTGTGTTATGACTTAGTTTTTCATGCTAGCATGCCAAGTGTTTGTGAAAATGCCATGCTTGTTGGAGCTTGGGGCCATTTGGCTACTCCATGTGTTTTGCATTGTGTGTTGCATTTTTGTCATGCTAGTTGTTAGGTTTTTGCATTTGCATGATATTTGGTTGGATTTTTTAATTAAACATGCCTTGTGTTTGTGAAAATGCCATGCATATCTTAGGTCTAGGTTACATTAAATGTCATGCAAGTTCATGTTAGGTCTAGGCCATATTATTTATGTCATGCATTTTCCTTACATTTAGGTTTAGATCCATGCATTTCATGCATTATGTTTGCTGCATTGTTTCATGCATTTCATGTTCATGCCACTTGAATAATGACTTGAGCCAATTAATGGTTCAAGATCATGCTCTCTTGAGCATACTTGTGGAAAATTAAGTTTGTCAAATTGATTACTCTACCTTTGTGATTTTTTTATTTAGCCAATTTTTATCTAACTTTCAAAGAGTCCTAGCTACTGCTTTCAAGTCATTTTATGAGTTTCAAATATTTTTACTTTGGTTTTTAAATGATTTTATCAAAAGCAAAAATGTGTTGGCAAAGCAGTTTTTTTTTTCTCCTCCAAAAACTCGTACATCTATGATTTTTCTGGGAATTCATCTTTGATCAGAAAATTAAGCCGATTTGTTTTCGTGTAGTTTTACATGTCCTGAGTCTCCGGTATTTGTTTTAGAATTTTTGGAATTTTTAAAAATAGGATAAAAAATCGTGGATTAAAACTGGACAGTGGAGTCAGAATTGAATTTAAAGAAAAACAAAGCAGTTTTTTCTCCTCCAAAAACTCGTACATCTCTGGTTTTTCTGGGAATTCATCTTTGATCAATAAATTAAGCCGATTTTTTCTCGTATAGTTTTATATGTCCTGAGTCTCCAGTATTTTTTTTACAATTTTTGGAATTTTTAAAAATAGGGTAAAAAATTGTGTATTAAAACTGGATAGTGGAGTCAGAATCGAATTTAAAGAAAAACCAATTTTCTGTTTTGGTTAATTTACTTAGAGTGGGCTGATTAGGAGGGTTAGCTACTGACTTAGGATGATTTATAAGCCCTTTTAAACTCTAAAAATGGTTTTTCCAAGTCCCGGGTTAAGGGTAGTCAAGTCCGGATTTTTTAAACTTAGGAAATTAGAGCCATTTAAAAAAATTTAGCCCAGTTTTTATTGTTAATTCAAGCTTTTCAAAATTGTTTTAAAATAATCACAAAGTATTTTGGTTTTAGAATATTTAATTTGACATATTTTCCTAAGGTAGCCGGATATCTTTTTAGATATACGGATTTCCTTAATTAAAGGAAAAAATACATTTCATGCATTGCATTTTTATTTTCATGCATATTATATGATAGCATTATTTTATTCCAAGTCATTTAAATTATATGCCATATCATTCATGTTTGCCATGTCATTTAGGTTGCATTATATTATTTAGATTTTGCTATGTCATTTTATTTATGTCATGCATATACATATTCATTTATTTTAAATGTTTTCAAAAAGATAATGGTTTTCAATAAAAATAAAGATATTCCCGAGTTAAAATAATTCATGAGTTCTCTACCGGGTTTGCTGGAGGGAATTTCATCAATTATCATTAATAAAGGAATATCTTTCTTTCAAAAAAGAGAATGATTTGGAAAGTTTTTTCAAAACTAATAAAAATTTCTATATTTTGCCACGTTTGTTGGGGAATATAGGAAAACTTTGAATTCATAAATTTCGAATCATTTTCAAATAAAAATTGAATTATTTTTGTTTAAATTGGGAATTAATTTGAAATACTAAATTTAAAACCAACTTTTTACCGAGACTTGAGATAACACACGATTAATAAGGTACCGATTTATACGGGCGTTGTGGGGGTGCTAATCCTTCCCCACACGTAACCTACTCCCGAACCTGCTTCTTTGATTTCATGTTCTTAAGTTATATTTAATTTGGTTGCCTTGTTTATTGCCATTTATGTCTTAGATATCATGTTTTTATATTTTTAATTTTCTGTTTTTATGTTGTTTAAATTTGAGCATGTTTTAGAGTTAGCATATTAAGTGTTTGTGAAAATGCTTGTGTGATTCTTTGCATGATTATTGTTTTATATCTTAGTGAGCATGTTTTAGATTTAGTATATTAGGTGTTTGTGAAAATGCTTGTGTGATTTTTGTGTTATGACTTAGTTTTTCATGCTAGCATGCCAAGTGTTTGTGAAAATGCCATGCTTGTTGGAGCTTGGGGCCATTTGGCTACTCCATGTGTTTTGCATTGTGTGTTGCATTTTTGTCATGCTAGTTGTTAGGTTTTTGCATTTGCATGATATTTGGTTGGATTTTTTAATTAAACATGCCTTGTGTTTGTGAAAATGCCATGCATATCTTAGGTCTAGGTTACATTAAATGTCATGCAAGTTCATGTTAGGTCTAGGCCATATTATTTATGTCATGCATTTTCCTTACATTTAGGTTTAGATCCATGCATTTCATGCATTATGTTTGCTGCATTGTTTCATGCATTTCATGTTCATGCCACTTGAATAATGACTTGAGCCAATTAATGGTTCAAGATCATGCTCTCTTGAGCATACTTGTGGAAAATTAAGTTTGTCAAATTGATTACTCTACCTTTGTGATTTTTTTATTTAGCCAATTTTTATCTAACTTTCAAAGAGTCCTAGCTACTGCTTTCAAGTCATTTTATGAGTTTCAAATATTTTTACTTTGGTTTTTAAATGATTTTATCAAAAGCAAAAATGTGTTGGCAAAGCAGTTTTTTTTTTCTCCTCCAAAAACTCGTACATCTATGATTTTTCTGGGAATTCATCTTTGATCAGAAAATTAAGCCGATTTGTTTTCGTGTAGTTTTACATGTCCTGAGTCTCCGGTATTTGTTTTAGAATTTTTGGAATTTTTAAAAATAGGATAAAAAATCGTGGATTAAAACTGGACAGTGGAGTCAGAATTGAATTTAAAGAAAAACAAAGCAGTTTTTTCTCCTCCAAAAACTCGTACATCTCTGGTTTTTCTGGGAATTCATCTTTGATCAATAAATTAAGCCGATTTTTTCTCGTATAGTTTTATATGTCCTGAGTCTCCAGTATTTTTTTTACAATTTTTGGAATTTTTAAAAATAGGGTAAAAAATTGTGTATTAAAACTGGACAGTGGAGTCAGAATCGAATTTAAAGAAAAACCAATTTTCTGTTTTGGTTAATTTACTTAGAGTGGGCTGATTAGGAGGGTTAGCTACTGACTTAGGATGATTTATAAGCCCTTTTAAACTCTAAAAATGGTTTTTCCAAGTCCCGGGTTAAGGGTAGTCAAGTCCGGATTTTTTAAACTTAGGAAATTAGAGCCATTTAAAAAAATTTAGCCCAGTTTTTATTGTTAATTCAAGCTTTTCAAAATTGTTTTAAAATAATCACAAAGTATTTTGGTTTTAGAATATTTAATTTGACATATTTTCCTAAGGTAGCCGGATATCTTTTTAGATATACGGATTTCCTTAATTAAAGGAAAAAATACATTTCATGCATTGCATTTTTATTTTCATGCATATTATATGATAGCATTATTTTATTCCAAGTCATTTAAATTATATGCCATATCATTCATGTTTGCCATGTCATTTAGGTTGCATTATATTATTTAGATTTTGCTATGTCATTTTATTTATGTCATGCATATACATATTCATTTATTTTAAATGTTTTCAAAAAGATAATGGTTTTCAATAAAAATAAAGATATTCCCGAGTTAAAATAATTCATGAGTTCTCTACCGGGTTTGCTGGAGGGAATTTCATCAATTATCATTAATAAAGGAATATCTTTCTTTCAAAAAAGAGAATGATTTGGAAAGTTTTTTCAAAACTAATAAAAATTTCTATATTTTGCCACGTTTGTTGGGGAATATAGGAAAACTTTGAATTCATAAATTTCGAATCATTTTCAAATAAAAATTGAATTATTTTTGTTTAAATTGGGAATTAATTTGAAATACTAAATTTAAAACCAACTTTTTACCGAGACTTGAGATAACACACGATTAATAAGGTACCGATTTATACGGGCGTTGTGGGGGTGCTAATCCTTCCCCACACGTAACCTACTCCCGAACCTGCTTCTTTGATTTCATGTTCTTAAGTTATATTTAATTTGGTTGCCTTGTTTATTGCCATTTATGTCTTAGATATCATGTTTTTATATTTTTAATTTTCTGTTTTTATGTTGTTTAAATTTGAGCATGTTTTAGAGTTAGCATATTAAGTGTTTGTGAAAATGCTTGTGTGATTCTTTGCATGATTATTGTTTTATATCTTAGTGAGCATGTTTTAGATTTAGTATATTAGGTGTTTGTGAAAATGCTTGTGTGATTTTTGTGTTATGACTTAGTTTTTCATGCTAGCATGCCAAGTGTTTGTGAAAATGCCATGCTTGTTGGAGCTTGGGGCCATTTGGCTACTCCATGTGTTTTGCATTGTGTGTTGCATTTTTGTCATGCTAGTTGTTAGGTTTTTGCATTTGCATGATATTTGGTTGGATTTTTGAATTAAACATGCCTTGTGTTTGTGAAAATGCCATGCATATCTTAGGTCTAGGTTACATTAAATGTCATGCAAGTTCATGTTAGGTCTAGGCCATATTATTTATGTCATGCATTTTCCTTACATTTAGGTTTAGATCCATGCATTTCATGCATTATGTTTGCTGCATTGTTTCATGCATTTCATGTTCATGCCACTTGAATAATGACTTGAGCCAATTAATGGTTCAAGATCATGCTCTCTTGAGCATACTTGTGGAAAATTAAGTTTGTCAAATTGATTACTCTACCTTTGTGATTTTTTTATTTAGCCAATTTTTATCTAACTTTCAAAGAGTCCTAGCTACTGCTTTCAAGTCATTTTATGAGTTTCAAATATTTTTACTTTGGTTTTTAAATGATTTTATCAAAAGCAAAAATGTGTTGGCAAAGCAGTTTTTTTTTTCTCCTCCAAAAACTCGTACATCTATGATTTTTCTGGGAATTCATCTTTGATCAGAAAATTAAGCCGATTTGTTTTCGTGTAGTTTTACATGTCCTGAGTCTCCGGTATTTGTTTTAGAATTTTTGGAATTTTTAAAAATAGGATAAAAAATCGTGGATTAAAACTGGACAGTGGAGTCAGAATTGAATTTAAAGAAAAACAAAGCAGTTTTTTCTCCTCCAAAAACTCGTACATCTCTGGTTTTTCTGGGAATTCATCTTTGATCAATAAATTAAGCCGATTTTTTCTCGTATAGTTTTATATGTCCTGAGTCTCCAGTATTTTTTTTACAATTTTTGGAATTTTTAAAAATAGGGTAAAAAATTGTGTATTAAAACTGGACAGTGGAGTCAGAATCGAATTTAAAGAAAAACCAATTTTCTGTTTTGGTTAATTTACTTAGAGTGGGCTGATTAGGAGGGTTAGATACTGACTTAGGATGATTTATAAGCCCTTTTAAACTCTAAAAATGGTTTTTCCAAGTCCCGGGTTAAGGGTAGTCAAGTCCGGATTTTTTAAACTTAGGAAATTAGAGCCATTTAAAAAAATTTAGCCCAGTTTTTATTGTTAATTCAAGCTTTTCAAAATTGTTTTAAAATAATCACAAAGTATTTTGGTTTTAGAATATTTAATTTGACATATTTTCCTAAGGTAGCCGGATATCTTTTTAGATATACGGATTTCCTTAATTAAAGGAAAAAATACATTTCATGCATTGCATTTTTATTTTCATGCATATTATATGATAGCATTATTTTATTCCAAGTCATTTAAATTATATGCCATATCATTCATGTTTGCCATGTCATTTAGGTTGCATTATATTATTTAGATTTTGCTATGTCATTTTATTTATGTCATGCATATACATATTCATTTATTTTAAATGTTTTCAAAAAGATAATGGTTTTCAATAAAAATAAAGATATTCCCGAGTTAAAATAATTCATGAGTTCTCTACCGGGTTTGCTGGAGCGAATTTCATCAATTATCATTAATAAAGGAATATCTTTCTTTCAAAAAAGAGAATGATTCGGAAAGTTTTTTCAAAACTAATAAAAATTTCTATATTTTGCCACGTTTGTTGGGGAATATAGGAAAACTTTGAATTCATAAATTTCGAATCATTTTCAAATAAAAATTGAATTATTTTTCTTTAAATTGGGAATTAATTTGAAATACTAAATTTAAAACCAACTTTTTACCGAGACTTGAGATAACACACGATTAATAAGGTACCGATTTATACGGGCGTTGTGGGGGTGCTAATCCTTCCCCACACGTAACCTACTCCCGAACCTGCTTCTTTAATTTCTCTGGTTTAAAACGCAGACTTGAAATTGGTTTTTAAAATGTTTTAATTAATTTTAAAATATTTTATAAAACCGGTTTTAATAGGTGGCCGATCACACCTAGCTAAAAAAGATTGGTGGCGACTGCATGTCTTTTTTAAGGTCATTTTCAAAACCTTCATTTTTAGAGGAATTAAGTTGACTTTTCCTCGGGTTTTTTTAATGTCACGCTTAATGAATAATAATGTCTTGCGATGAGACGTCGTTATTTTTTTTAGGTTGCGACAGCTTGGCGACTCCACTGGGGACTATTAGAGAGTCAGGCCTAGAATTAGTCGTGTGTTATCAAAGTCTCGGTTTTGTTGGTTTAATTGGTATTTAATTTTAATTCCCGTATTTTTTTTTAATAAGGAGAATTTTCAAAATAATAAAATGTTTTTAAATATGTTCATTCTCATGTGCATGCATTTTATTATTGTTCTCTAGTTATTTAAGGTTATATATTATAATTGCTTGTTGGTTAATGCGTTACACTATTCTTGAATGTTTTAATTGCTAGGGCATTTAGAATAAGGTATGTAGAATAGGTAGTGAAAGGTTTGTTATTCCTCCACACACATTTAGAATAAGGTTTGTAGAATAGGTAGTGAAAGGTTTGTTATTCCTCCACACACACTCACTTGCATTTGCATAACATGAACTCTCTACCCGGGTTCCGTCCTTTTAAGTGGGAGTAAAGTAACTAAGCCTTCGTGATTGATCCTCCGTATGGGCTAGTGAAACACTTTCGGAGTATAAAGTACCTATTGCCTTCGTGATGATCCTCCGCATGGGCATAGGAAAATATACTCTAACGAATTGAACCCGCTTTTATCGGGGTGCCTTACTAGCCTTCACCGGTGATAACTCGTATAATTATATAGTTTTTAGTTATGTTTTATTATTATTTTGTGTCAAATACGAGTTATTATTGCTTAGTCTAATTGTGTTTATGATATTTTATATTTTTATGTAATTTGGTGTTTTTCACGAGTTTCTTTGAGTGATTTCAGATTACTAGGTTAAATCAACAATTAAGGGCAAATCCAGTTCAGTTCCAGTTCCGACACCTTTTTCCATATCAGCTATATCTGGAGTTTCACTAAAGAAATAAGGCTGAAATTTTAACCGTGCAAAGTTAAGAGGCATATCTATCTTTTTTATGTTTTACACTTCTTGAAACGGAGTCGTTTTCCCTAGCGAAATCGACCATCAAGTTGGCTGATGTGCAATGACGTCTGTGCTGACCTGTTTTGGTATTTGGACCATATCTTCCGATCCACATGAGCAAATGATCTGATTCCAACGGCTATGGATCCGTAACTGATAGGGGTATATGTTTCTAGAAGACCATTTTATCAGATCGAGCCTCCAACATTGAAAAAATCGACCATCAAGCTGGCTGATCAGAATTGTCATACAATATGACGAAAATTGTTAGAAAAATGCACCCACCTATTATACCTACCTTTGAAATTTGTAAAGCTTGTCTCTTGTCATTTAGCCCTCCAAAATGTGTATAAATAGAGGGCCTTGGATGAGTATTGGGATGGATTGATACATTGGTAGGATATTAGCCATTGTAATAAAATTCTCTAAGTTTTCTTCTTCTTTCTTTTCTCTAGTTTTCTTTTTCTTTATTTACTTATGCTTCTTACATTTCTTTTCATTTTATTCATATCTAGCATGTGTTGCTAATCATATTGTTGAGGTGATGAGGTGAAGCTTTTGGTAAATGCTAAGGTTAGTCTTTTAAACATGAGCTAAAATGAATCATCATTTATAAACACTAGTATAGATAATATTTTCTTTTGGTTTAAAATCATACTTGCAAAGTAGGGATCTTGATTCATTATTGACAATGAAAATGGCACATTAAATGCTTGGTTTCATAACCTTGATTTGTTGTAGACATATACCTTGGCATAAGGAATGCTTGGACTCTTTTTATGAGTTTTGAGGACACCAAATGAACATAATATCATATGCTATGGACGTTGGACAATTTGGACTGAATTGCTAAACCTTCCGATTGTAACCTCCCTTATGCGTGGATTTCAATTGTGTAATAAAACAAGATTAATCTTAGCATAACACCAAGAGTGGATTCTCTAACCTCAACATCTTTTCTTATTGTTTTTATATCTTGTTTAATTTCTTTTATGTTATTTTGTTTATTTTGTTCTCTAATATCTTGTTTATCTTGTTTTGTTGTTGATTCCCTAATATCTTTTTTTCTTTCTTTTTCTTATATATTTATAAACTTATACTTACTAATACGCTTCCCTGTGGTTCGACCTCGGACACCCGAGAATTTATTACTTGAACATAACCTGCACTTGGGTTTACAACTCTTAATTGAGTTTCCATCAAGTTTTTGGCGCCGTTGCCGGGGAAGCAATACTAAGTATATAAGTTTATAAGTATATTTATTTTTATTGGCTGGTTATACCGCCTAATTTGTATATTAACTTTGTTTTATTTTTATTGGCTGGTTATACCGCCTAATTTTCTATATATTTATATTTATATTGTATATTAACTTTGTTTTATTTTTATTGGCTGGTTATACCGCCTAATCTGTATATTAACTTTGTTTTATGCTTGTTTGGCGACGTGATTTTAGATCTCGTCATTTAGTTAGATTTTATTGTGAAACTTTTTCAGGTAATCTTTCTAATACAACTTCTACCATGGCTGACAATGAAAGTGTTCATGCTGAAGATGAGAACAGACAAGTACGCACCATGCGTGACTACTTGCAACCAACTCGAACCTTATCACCCTCTTGTTTTATTTTTCCTCTCAATGCAAACAACTATCGTTTTAAACCAGGTATGATAGCTTTGCTTCCAAATTTCCATGGGTTAGAATCGAAAAGTGCTTACTCGTTTCTAAAAGACTTCGAAGATGTATGTGTCACCTTTAATGACCAACAATGTACAAATCAAATTGTCAAGCTAAAATTATTTCCTTTTTCTTTAAAAGATAAAGCAAAAATTTGGCTTCATAATTTAAAACCAAGGTCAATTGGCACATGGCAAGAATTACAAACTGAGTTTCTAAAGAATTTTTTCCCAGCACATAAAACTACTGCTTTGAAAAGACAGATTCAAAATTTCAATCAAAATCAAAATGAAGCATTTTTTCAGTGCTGGGAGCGTTTTAAAGATTTGTTAAGTTCTTGTCCACATCATGGTTTTGAAAAATGGCGTCTTATTAGTTTCTTTTATGAAAGTTTAACTCCCGAAACTAAACAATTTGTTGAAACAATGTGTAACGGTGAGTTTCTAGAAAAAGAACCTGAAGAAGCCTTTGACTACCTAGACCATTTGGCAGATAACTCTCAAGCCTGGCACACAAATAATTCCTCTGAAAGTTCCAATAGATCTAATCTTGTTTCTAACAGAGGTAAATATCATTTTAGTTAAGAAGATGAGATAAAAGCTAAAGTAGCTAATTTGGCTAGAAAGATTGAAGCCATGGAACTTAGAGAAGTAAAAGAAGTCAAAACGGTTAAAAATGAAAAAAGTTGTGGAATTTGTGAAATCATGGGACACCCCACTTCTGAATGTCCAAACATTCCCATTCTTAAAGAAGCGTTGCATGATCAAGTAAATTCCATAAACACATTTAAAAAGCCTTTTCCTTCTCCTTACTCTGAAACGTATAACCCTGAATGGAGAAATCATCCCAACTTCAGTTGGCGGAATAATAATCATGTTCAGGTACCACAATCTCAAAAGCCGGGCAACACTTTTTCCTATCAACCTTCACGTGTACAAACCTTGGAAGAGACATTGCAAGCATTCATGCAAACACAAGCAAATGTGAATAACCAAACTTCACAGGATATCAATGAGATCAAAAACACCTTGTCCACATTGACAGCTTCATTACGCACTCAAGAAAAAGGTAAGTTTCCTGCTCAACCTCAGCCTAACCCTTCTACTCAATGTCTTGTTTCTTGCTCCAATGAAACTCAACAGGAAAATGCCAGTTCTATCACAACTCTTCGAAGTGGAAAGGCAATTGACAAAAACATTCCATCAAAAGACCAAGATCCTCCTTCCCCTCCGAAAAGTAATGGTAAAGATGATGGTAAGTCTGAACTTCTTGAAAATTTGGACAAAGAAAAAGGTATGCATCCTGCTCATTTTCCTCAAAGGTTGCAAACAATAAAGAATTTGAATCAAAATGCAGAAATTTATGAACTTTTCAAACAAGTTAAGATTAACATTCCTTTATTGGATGCAATCAAACAAGTTCCATCTTATGCTAAATTTTTGAAGGACATGTGCACAGTTAAAAGGAAACATAATGTACAAAAGAAAGCATTTCTGACGGAAAGTGTGAGCTCAATCATTCAGCACCTTACTCCACCAAAATTCAAAGATCCTGGATGTCCAACAATCTCATGCATCATTGGAAACACTAGAATAGAACGTGCATTGCTTGATCTTGGTGCTAGTGTTAATCTTTTGCCTTTTTCTGTTTATCAACAGTTAGGTTTAGGTGAACTCAAGGAAACACCTGTTACACTTCAACTAGCTGATCGTTCTGTAAAAAATCCTCGAGGGATAGTTGAAGATGTTTTGGTTCAAATTGATAATTTTTACTTCCCTGTTGATTTTATTGTTTTGGACACACATCCTGTTTCAAATCCAAATGTTCAAATTCCTGTTATATTAGGCCGTCCATTTCTTGCAACTTCTAATGCTCTGATAAATTGCAGGAATGGTATTTTGAACATTTCTTTTGGAAATATGACTTTAGAATTAAATGTGTTCAACATTTGTAAGCAACCTGGTGATGATTCAGAAGCACATGAAGTGGATTTCATTGAAGAACTTGTTCATGAACATCTCACCACTACCACATTCCATGATCCTTTAGAAGCTTATTTAATTGAATGTGAGTTTGATAATGCTTCAGAAATTTCACACACTGATTCTTTGTCAAATTCTTTTCAGGATAAGCATTGTTGGAAACAAAAGTTTGAGGAACTTCCATCACTCACAAATGTCACTGTACCATCAACTATTGAACCACCCAAGCTGGATTTAAAACCATTGCCATCCTAGCTAAAATATTTCTTTTTGGGTGAGAATGAAACTTTTCCAGTCATAATTTCTTCACATCTTGATGAACTACAAGAAGGAAAAATTCCTTCTCAATGGAGCCCCCAAGATAAAAGGAAGTTTCTGAATGAGGTAAAGAAGTTCTATTGGGATGACCCTTACTTGTTCAAATATTGTCCTGATCAGATTTTTCGAAGATGCATTCCCGACAATGAGGTAAGTAGTGTAATTAAGTTTTGTCATTCCGAGGCATGTGGTGGTCATTTTTCATCAAAAAAACCCCGGTTAAATGGCGGATAACGGTACTCCGTGATTATTTAAGTCGGTCCCATCAGCTACCCACAAAACTGATATTGTATATAAATTTCTTTTTCAATTTCTTTTTCATTTTTTTTTCAAGATGGATGATATTCTCACAAGATTGCAGAAACGATTTCCTCCTTTTCCTCGAAATATTTTACTGAAGCTTTACCAAGTTCGATTTGAAAGATTAAGAATGCTTATGCACAAAGGGATTCCTGAAGACATACGTTGGATAATTGAAGCCAAGGTACGTGAAGATGAATATCTTCCTGTTTTGCATTTACCAGGTACAGGTAGAAGCACTTTTGCAAAGAAACGACGAGCAAAGCGCATGAGTTCAAATTGCCACAAATGTGCACGATGGACGTGTAACGGTAAATGTCGTTCTATTGGGATTCCGTCCTCTAATCGAGATGATAAAATTGAATTCATTAAGGATGGACTGAGTAAGGAGAATTTGGGTAATATCCAATTTTCTCTTGAGACGCATCCTAGTGGAGACGTACAAAGAGAAATTCTTGATTTATGGCCGCAATTCCAAAGGGAATGGCAACATCTTGGGAATCTGATGTTAAAAGACTCTGTTTGCCAGCTTGTAAGAAAACTGGATGGGAAGCATATCCTCGACTCATAGAAGGCGTTTAAGCCGTTTCTGGACGTAAAACCAGAGGAAGATGTGAGCCACAATCACAACTACAATAAATGACTTCTCAGCTTTTGGTTTGATTTGCAATAACTTCAGTTCGGTTTAATTTACGTGTTGTTCGATTTGTGTAATTATTCTCGTTTTTTTTTTTTTTAGCATTGGTCTTTTACGGTTGATTTTTCTTCTCTTTTTGATTTTCTTCCTGAAATCACGCAAAAATCTTTTGTTAGGTTAATATTTTCCTCTGACAGGTCAAATACACTTTCGGCGACATTATCTAACATTTTGTTTGTTGTGTCTCAGTTATAATAAGTGGTTAGCAACCTCTGCAGGTAATATGTCCCTTACCCCCTACTAAAAAAAAAAAAAAATTTGTTGTGTTTTAAGATATTTAGAAGTATTCATTCTGAACAAGGTCTGAGTAAGGGAGACTTGAGACATACCTTGTCAGTTTGATTTAATCTTTTAAAAAAAAAATGTGTTTTAAGCCATTTAGAAGTATTCATTCTGAACAAGGTCTGAGTAAGGGAGACTTGAGACATACCTTGTCAGTTTGATTTTAATCTTTTTATGTTTACTTGTTAATTTTTGTTTAGTATTTTAGGATTATTTAGGTTGCATGAGTTTGTTTTGTTTTGAGTCTTAGTTGTTCCTATTCTTATGTTATTAGTTCTTTTCTCTTACACATGATTCTTTCATTTGGGTTAATAGACTTACATTGAGGACAATGTAAGAATTAAGTGTGGGGGGAATGATTTAGGATTTCTTTTATTTTTGTCTACTATTTTTTTTTATGAGTCTTTATTATTATTTTTAGTGTGTTTTAGTTCCTTTTCAATACTATGATGAGATATGAATTGCATAAGTCTAAAACAGATTTATTAGTGAGAAGATTTTCATGAGAATTGAACTTGATATCAATCTTTTTATGAGCCAATGTTAATATGATATGTTGATTGAGAAAGAAGCATGTTTAGACTTAATCTGACTTGTATAATCATCCTTGTGAGTTTTTGAGCCTATAATGATTGACGCATTATACAAATCAATCTAATTTCTTTCTTGAGTGCTCTTATGATTACATGATTCTCTAGAACTTGCTTTAGACCTTGTTGAGACTATATTGATGCATGTGACAACATGAATATGATAGAGGCATTAGGATTTTTAGTCAGGGCCAAACAGCCATCCCTTATTAATGTTCTAAGAGAACATCCCCACTAGTGAGCCAATTTGAGCCTACATTAAATATGTTGTTTTATTGGTAACCACAACTTACACCTAGCCTAAATATACTTATATCCTTACCCTTGTTCTAAAGATGGATTTTATATTTTGAGACATATTGCAAAAAAACAAGGGATATTTTTAGTTGAAAATTTGGGTTAGAAACAAAAGATAAGTGTGGGGGAAGAAAAGAAAAGAAAAAGTCAAGAGAAAAAGAAAGAGATCATTGTCAAATACATTCCCATATTAAAAAAAAAAAAAAAAAAATCTTCTCTTGAACTTCTAGAAAAAGATGTTACAAAGTTGGTTAGAATGATGCAAAGGCTCAACATGAATATTTAGCCTATGTTATTATGTGCTTTATAAGAGTTTTGAGAAGTTTTATTTGTATGATCCTATTATGTCTCTAAACTCTATGAACTCTTTGGAACCTTTGTGATATCTTTATCCTTTTGTTCTTTAACCACATTATAACCCTTTGGCCCCATTACAACCTTGAATAAAGACCTCTTGATTTATGAAGTTGTATGATCTAAATAGTGGAGAATAGGTGGACAAGCAAGCATATGGTAGAAGTATTTTCATGAGATTGATTGAGTGTAAACACTTTACCACTACTTTAAAGAGTGAAAATCAAGAGAGTATCCCATGTGAGAAGTTGAGATTAAGTTTGAATATGCACTATTTTGATTGAAATATGTTATGTTAATATTGGCTTAACTCAAACTATTTACATTCAAGCAAGATTTTTTGTGAATTTCTTTAAGCTATTGATTAGTTTTTAAGACTTGTCCAATGATTATCTCTAATTTATATTGGAAGGATTAGTTATAATTATTATTTTTAGTTTTTCTTATGTCTTCAATGTTTGTGGGTATCGTCCTAGTAAACCATCACGAGACTAAACTCGTCCACTAGGGACACCTAGGGGTTTAAAGGCTTGTGTCACATGTTAAGTGCCACCGTGATTTCCTACGAAAAATGGATTAGATTAGATTTTCTTATTTTATTTTTATTGAGTCGTTGCTAGGGACTAGCAACAATCTAAGTGTGGGGGTGTGATAACTCGTATAATTATATAGTTTTTAGTTATGTTTTATTATTGTTTTGTGTCAAATACGAGTTATTATTGCTTAGTCTAATTGTGTTTATGATATTTTATATTTTTATGTAATTTGGTGTTTTTCACGAGTTTCTTTGAGTGATTTCAGATTACTAGGTTAAATCAACAATTAAGGGCAAATCCAGTTCAGTTCCAGTTCCGATACCTTTTGCCATATCAGCTATATCTGGAGTTTCACTAAAGCAATAAGGCTGAAATTTTAACCTTGCAAAGTTAAGAGGCATATCTATCTTTTTCATGTTTTACACTTCTTGAAACGGAGTCGTTTTCCCTAGCGAAATCGACCATCAAGTTGGCTGATGTGCAATGACGTCTGTGCTGACCTGTTTTGGTATTTGGACCATATCTTCCGATCCACATGAGCAAATGATCTGATGCCAACGGCTATGGATCCGTAACTGATAGGGGTATATGTTTCTAGAAGACCATTTTATCAGATCGAGCCTCCAACATTGAAAAAATCGACCATCAAGCTGGCTGATCAGAATTGTCATACAATATGACGAAAATTGTTAGAAAAATGCACCCACCTATTATACCTACCTTTGAAATTTGTAAAGCTTGTCTCTTGTCATTTAGCCCTCCAAAATGTGTATAAATAGAGGGCCTTGGATGAGTATTGGGATGGATTGATACATTGGTAGGATATTAGCCATTGTAATAAAATTCTCTAAGTTTTCTTCTTCTTTCTTTTCTCTAGTTTTCTTTTTCTTTATTTACTTATGCTTCTTACATTTCTTTTCATTTTATTCATATCTAGCATGTGTTGCTAATCATATTGTTGAGGTGATGAGGTGAAGCTTTTGGTAAATGTTAAGGTTAGTCTCTTAAACATGAGCTAAAATGAATCATCATTTATAAACACTAGTATAGATAATATTTTCTTTTGGTTTAAAATCATACTTGCAAAGTAGGGATCTTGATTCATTATTCACAATGAAAATGGCACAGTAAATGCTTGGTTTCATAACCTTGATTTGTTGTAGACATATACCTTGGCATAAGGAATGCTTGGACTCTTTTTATGAGTTTTGAGGACACCAAATGAACATAATATCATATGCTATGGACGTTGGACAATTTGGACTGAATTGCTAAACCTTCCGATTGTAACCTCCCTTATGTGTGGATTTCAATTGTGTAATAAAACAAGATTAATCTTAGCATAACACCAAGAGTGGATTCTCTAACCTCAACATCTTTTCTTATTGTTTTTATATCTTGTTTAATTTCTTTTATGTTATTTTGTTTATTTTGTTCTCTAATATCTTGTTTATCTTGTTTTGTTGTTGATTCCCTAATATCTTTTTTTCTTTCTTTTTCTTATATATTTATAAACTTATACTTACTAATACGCTTCCCTGTGGTTCGACCTCGGACACCCGAGAATTTATTACTTGAACATAACCTGCACTTGGGTTTACAACTCTTAATTGAGTTTCCATTAACCGGCGACAGTGAGGAACAATTCGGGGCCTTAGAACCGATTCACCCTCATATAGTGAACCTAGGCGAAGCCATGCCGGATTTCCGTTAGATGTACCGAAAATAGGAACACATGGAGGGACATTTCTAAACCTTTTGTTACCTATTAAGTGTGGTAGATCGGGCAACGATGTACGTACATCGCCCGTAATAAATGTGATACTCCGCCTCGAAGGCATCGTGATGCCTAAATAAGCAGATATTGCTCGGTCAAATGTTCATTAGCTATTTCTTTTTATAAAAAAAAAAATCATTTTTCAAGCATTTTTGCATGTTGCACATTTCATGCATGTGTGAATGGAGCATGCACATTTTTGGTTGTATTATTGATCTCATTCTTTGCAATAAACAGTTGGTAATTTCACTTGATGATTTCATAAAACCAGTAGTGTCACATGAACATTTGCATATGGTACCATAGTGGGATCCACCCTGAAATTATTTTGAAAATAATGTGATTGGTTTTTCATAAATAAAAAAAACACAAAAAAAACATGTTAAAAAAAATCATAAATTTGGAGGCAAATCTTGCATAATGAGATTTTTGAATAATCAAGATTTAGGTCCCACCAATTTCGTGTAACCATTGATTTCTTTGTATATACCTTTGTGTTAATTCATTTATTTTTGCATGTATCATTTTGACATCATGTTGTAGTCATAGCATGCATGGTCATTCATTGTAAGATACGTTTATGACATGCACAGTCATTATCTGTATATACCTGGCATTAGATTGCATCCATAGCATACATAGTCATCATAATTTCTCTGTATATGTTCATGCATTAATCATCAGTTTATTCATGCACATAAGAATAGAGCATGTACATTCATAATTGTATTCTTAATCTCATGACATTTTCATTTGCATGAAAGGGGTTCGAGATATGAGGAATGAATCGGAGGAACGATTGGTTGCTTTGGAACGCAATCAAGAGGAATATGGACATGAAATCCGAGAGGTGAAGGAACAACTTGCCAAATTGCTGAAAATGGTTGAGGATATGGGTAACAGTAAAAAGGAACTTTCTCAGGGCTTCGCATCATCTTCGGATCAACCAAAACCATTAGGTCCAGAACATACAATCCTTGCTGGATCCTGCACTTGTCAATGCCACAAAGGTTGCAATCCTGATGAAATTATGGACAAAATCATGAAAATAATTAAACCTGAAAGCCTGATACCAAAGACAGAAACCTCGAATCCAGTACCATACCTGCAAACTGTTCTAGGTCCAAACCAGTATCCCCACCCTACTATGGTCCAATCGTCCATTGGGATGACCACTACGGGATTCCAGAATCCCACAACATCACCAACAACTGCCAGTTCATACTATTTCCCTCATCAATCACCTTATCCAGTACTTGGGATAGGAACCTCGAGCTATGTACAACCTCCAAAGGCCTCGTGTCCAAATCCATACCCTTACCATGCTCTTCCACCACATCTCCATGTAAACACTCCGGTTCGGACCTTAGTGCCACCACCAAGTGCCCCAAATCCTAGGCCATGTGTGACTAAGAAACGACCCCAGGATAAGACCCAAATGCCTTTTGATCCCATTCCAATCAGCTACCAAGAGCTCCTCCCTATACTGATCCAAAATCACATGGTTGCCTGTGTCCCATTGAAACCCCTGTTACCACCATATCCAATGTGGTATAATCCAAATGCAAGATGTGATTATCATTGTGGAATTGTTGGCCATAACGTTGAAGACTGTATGGCATTCAAAAAGAAAGTGCAAACTCTTATAAATGCCAAGTGGTTGGATCCCACGACACTGATTGATAGAGGACTGGGAAAGCGTCATTAGGATTGGGAGATTTACATCATTGAGGTGGAAAGACTTCGGTCTTATATGATGTAATAGGATTTCACTTTTTCAGTAGCCGGCTCTTATAGCCTTAGGATGTTAGGAAGAATAAAGTGCTTGTAAGGACAGTCTTAACCACTGTTCAAATTTTGTAAAACATGGTTTATACCATTGTGAATGTTGATGTGGGAATGAATTGATTATGTTTCAAATTTATGAGAGGTTGATGATTAAGTTACTCCGATTCTTATTTCCTCCTTGATATCTCCCCCTTTGCATTTTGCATCCCATCAATTATTTGTCAGGTTGCATTCATGCATTCATAATCAGCATGATTTTTCTGTATATATCTATGCATTAATTTGCTTATTACATACATCATGATTAGCATTAGGTCACATTCATGACACACATGGTTAGTATGATTTTCTTTGTATATACTCTGTATCAATCATTCATTGTTTGCATGTATCATAATTGACACCATGTTGCATTCATAGAACATATGAACATTCATTGGGAAATATGCTAAAATGCACATGATCAGTCATTGCATATATCCATGTGTTGATTTGTTTATTCTTTGTTTGCAACATGTTGGCATTGTGATTGCATTTATTACATATATGGTCAACATGTTTCCATTATACATGTCCATACATCATATTGTTTAGGCTTCACATGCATCAAATTGCATTCATGGCTCATTCATCATGACATACATTTGGGGGAAATAGAATAGAAGTTGGCTTGGCTTTAGGAGTCTTTGAAATAATTTCCATTTCAAATCAGAAGAAGTACTGAGTACACTTTTAATACAGGCTGGTGCTATGGAGGATGAACATGTTGCCCTACTGGAAAAAATGGAAAGGGAACGAGAACAGCTAGCAAAGTCTCAAGCAGAATCTAAGGGTCAGATGACTAAATTGATGGAGCTGATGTGTGCCGTAATCAAAGGAAAAGGATACACCGAAAACGTTATCGCCAGAGAAGGGTTAGAGGCACAAAAGGGCCAGGATGAGGTCATAATAAGTGATGCCCAGAACACTGTTAACCTCGTCAATGTCCTAAACTCAGATGATCTAGCTGAACAGGCAAAGTTGAAAAGGGTTGCAGTAAATAAGGTTGAGTTGGCAGATTCCCAAGGGAAATATCAGTTGTTAGATGAAAGGCTCCGGGCAATAGAAAGAACAGATGTATTCGGGAGTGTGGAGGCGAAAGAACGATGCTTGGTCCTCAATTTAGTCATTCCTCCTAAGTTCAAGATCCCTGACTTTGTGAAATATGACGGGACGACCGATCCATCAGCCCACATCACTATGTTCTGCCGGAAGATGACAAGTCATATAGGTAATGATAAGCTTTTGATTCACTGTTTTCAGGATAGCCTCAGCGGGTCCGCAATTAGGTGGTATAGTTAGTTGAGCAAGGACCAGATACGTTCTTGGAATGATTTGGCTAGGGCTTTTCTAAACCAGTACAAGCATATGACCGACATGGCGCCTGACCGTCTCACATTGCAAAATATGAAGAAAAGAGCTACTGAGAGCTTCAAAGAATATGCGCAACGGTGGATGAGCCTGGTCGTTCAAGTACAACCGCCTTTGACTCAGAAGGAAACCACTGTCCTTTTTGTGAATACACTACAGGCCCCATACTACGATAGACTTGTCGGCAACACCACGAAGAATTTTTCGGACATGGTAATTTCAGGGGAGATGATTGAGAATGCTATCAAGGATGGGAAAATTGAAGGAGAAAGAACATCCAATACCAAGAACAAGGGGGCATCTGAAAAGAAAAAGGAAGATACCCAAGTCGTGGAAGACTTTGCCCCATCTCTCCAATTATCCTCGTATCAGCCGTTTTACTCTACCCTGAACAATGTCTCTCAAGGTTTTTATCCCTACCAACCAATGACTGCAACTACACCAGAATTTGCATCTGTCTATCAATCGAACATCCTTGGGAATAATTGAAGGGGGCATAAAAAGCGAAAAATAAATCAGGTTGACCCGATTCCTGTGACATACAGTGAGCTACTACCTCAACTCATCCAGAATCACCTTGTGACACCCATGCAAATAGCGCCTCTGAAGCCCTCTTATCCGAGCTGGTATGATGCTAATGAATGTTGTGGGTACCATTCTGGCAATCAAGGTCACTCAACAGAGAACTGCCCCGCTTTGAAGTACAAGGTCAGAGATCTCATCAAGGCTGGTTCGATAAGTTTTGAAGATGGGGAAGCCAAGTGTCATAAGAAACATTGTGCATGATCATATTAGGTTTTTGACACATGTAGTTCTATACACTGTAATGATGAAAGCACTTGTCTCATGTTAACATCTACATGAATTAAATGAATTTTGAATTTTAAATGCTTTGTGTTTGTTGTGTTTCAACAATAACTTGAATTTGCAAAAACAAGCATTAAGGAATTTTTAGTGATGGATAGTCTCAAGAAGATTGATGATCAGTGTTACAAATGACCCAATACCTTCTCCATTCTCTTTAGGTTTTCCTAAGCCTAAATCTCTTAAACCAAGAGCACTTGAAAGACCTAATGCTTCAAGGGATATGAATGATTTGACTTCATAGAAGTATTGTCATTGCAAAATAAGCAAGGATGTAAATCCTAGTCTAAGCTATGAACAAAGGAATGAACTTTTTGAAATTTTTCGAATTCCTTGAAATTCAAACAAATGAGACATTCTTTCAAGAGTCTAGATTTTGATAATTCGGTGTGTGTCAAGATTGTGCTAAAACCATTCATGACCTTTCCCAATAACCACAAAACACTAATTGCCCAAACATCATGATTGACATCCTGGGGCACAATGATTAAACTAGATTATCCCTTGTCCCAGAGAAAACCCGTTTTTGGGTCATATTTTCCTTGTCTCTTCAAAGAACTTAGATTGGAAACTCAGCCTTTTCAAAATAGACCTAGACTTGCTATGTTCCTCGTTGATACAAATTCTCATGGTTAATCAAATTGGGGCATCATATGTGGAAATGATGGATACATGGTGAATAAGGATGGATTAAACGCATGAATCGTTGGGGCATGCGATGAAAAATGAAAAATGAAAAAATTTGTGATATCATGCATATGAGAATTCGGATGATTCCAAAGTGCAAAATGAAATTCTGAATATCTATTTCCCCTGGGGATTGCTTTTCAAAGTGAATATTCGTGCTTGACATGAGGAATGGCCATCTTTCATATCCCTTCATACAAAAAAAAAAAAATCATCCATAGTCACCCCTTTTGAGCCAAAAGAATTCTTTCTTGTTTGAACCTTGATCAAGGATCACCCTCTACACTAGGGGGCAAATGCAAGGAAAGATTTTTTTAAAGATCATTGAGAAATGTGTCCTAGCTCAAAGACAGAGGCAAATCAAATGGAGCCCCGAATAAAGACGGGCTCACTCCGTTGAAAAAAAAGGGGGGCAAAATGAAAAAAAGAAAAAAAGGAAAAATGTGTGAAAGATATGGCAAATTGAAAGCCAAAAGCAAAGAAGAAAAAAGGAAAGTCAAAAGGAAAGAAATGTCCAAGAAGGAACAAATGCTTCAAAGAGAATCCTCCTCAAAAAAATAGATCCTTGATCTGGTTACCCTCAAACACATATTTTGGGCCTATTTATCCTTTCTTTTTGAACCCTGAGCCATGGCCTACATTACGTGCTTTAAAAGTCCATTTTGATCAAGCATGAATATTTAATTTGAAAGGTTTTTCCTCAGATTTTATCCTATTTCATCGAATTATCATTTCACTAAGGAAGAATTTAGAATTCTCAAGTGTATAAAAAAATAAGAAAAAAGAAAAAAATGGAAAGAAAGGGACTCTAGGGCGAAAACCCAAAAATGGGCGGTCTAGAGTAAATTTGGAAATTTTCGATGCCATCTATGATAGTGCCGATACCCCAAAAGAAAAGATCTTATTAAAGGAGTGGTCATCGAGGAACATCTAGGAATTCTTGAACCCCAAATTGCCAACTCTCATTCAAAGGATTGTCTTCAAAAACTGAAACTTTTTTTCTCCAAGATTAAACTTTCCAGTTTAAACATCCCGGCCAATCTTGACGCTTGTCAAAAAGCCTTGATATGGAAACTAAAAGAATGTTGAATTTGCTTGGTTCTCAATGAATTCATGATTAATAAAACCTGTTCCATTTGTGAGCCTAGAAAGGACATACATTTTTGTTGTGAAGTTTTCCTGAAAAAACCAAAATCTTGTTGTATCAAGCCTTGTCAATTCAAATTGAAAAACCCAAATTAATACTTAGGGAATTTTCTAACAGTGATCATCAGTCATCAAAAGATTTGTACATCATACACTGTGGAGTTAAAAATTTTGGCTTAGAAGTTTTCCTTAAATAAGCAAAATTGTTTTTCAAAAGGGAAAATAAAAATATTTTTGAAATACCCATTTTTGATGTTGACATGAGACAAGGGTTTTTCTAACCCAAAGGTATAGAACTGCCAGGATAGGTCTTGACTTCCATATATGAGAAGAAGAAATCGAACTCAGTTCAGATCTCTATTGATGAAAGTTTGAAAACTTTTGGGGCAAAGAGAATAGCCAAAATGAATTGAAGATATACTCTGATTTGAAGAGGAAAAATGAATTTGAAAGGCTAAGCCAAAGTCTAGAAAAACAACCGGGGGCATTTACATCACTCATGAGCACTCATCTCTTTATCGAGCTTTTGCATCTGCACAGTGTCGGCAAGCATTTGCATCATTTATGGGTATTTGCATTGGCATTATTCCATAAGCATCTGCATTTTACCTTTACATTAACATTCTTCATGGAATTCGCATTTGTGTCATCTCAAGCAATTGCATCATTTATAGAATCATTGCATTTTCATTATTGTGTGGTAATTGTAGTTACACCATTCATAAACCAGTTACATGAACACAATTAGTAGGGGCATCTGCATCATGAAACATGGGCATAAATCCAGGCCATTTGCATTTGCACTAAGAAATATTTTACATTTGCACCATGAAGCATGAGCACCTTGTTAAAAGACATGTGCATCTGCATCATTTCTCAAAGCTTCTGGTGGGGATATCCAGAATTTTACAATTTTAAAAGTGAACAAGTCTTCGGTGGTGATAGTTGAAGCCTCTGGTGGAGATATCCAGGGTTTTATAATTTTGAAAAATGAGAAATCTTCTTCTGAAGGAGTAACTCAAAAATTTTACAATGAGCAAGTCTTTGGTGGTGATAGCCAAAGCTTCTGGTGGGGATATCCAGAATTTTACAGTTTTTAAAAGTGAACAAGTCTTCGGTGGTGATAGCTGAAGCCTCTGGTGGAGATATCCAGGGTTTTATAATTTTGAAACATGAGAAATATTCTTCTGAAGGAGTTACTCAAAAATTTTACAATGAGCAAGTCTTTGGTGGTGATAGCCAAAGCTTCTGGTGGGGATATCCAGAATTTTACAGTTTTTAAAAGTGAACAAGTCTTCGTTGGTGATAGTTGAAGCCTCTGGTGGAGATATCCAGGGTTTTATAATTTTGAAACATGAGAAATCTTCTTCTGAAGGAGTTACTCAAAAATTTTACAATGTGCAAGTCTTTGGTGGTGATAGCCAAAGCTTCTGGTGGGGATATCCAGAATTTTACAGTTTTTAAAAGTGAACAAGTCTTCAGTGGTGATAGCTGAAGCCTCTGGTGGAGATATCCAGGGTTTTATAATTTTGAAACATGAGGAATCTTCTACTGAAGGAGTTACTCAAAAATTTTACAATGAGCAAGTCTTTGGTGGTGATAGCCAAAGCTTCTGGTGGGGATATCCAGAATTTTACAGTTTTAAAAGAACAAGTCTTCGGTGGTGATAGATGAAGCCTCTGGTGGAGATATCCAGGATTTTATAATTTTGAAACATGAGGAATCTTCTTCTGAAGGAGTTACCCAGATTTTTACAATGAGCAAGTCTTTGGTGGTGATAGCTAGAGCTTCTGGTGGGGATATCCAGAATTTTACAATTTTAAAAGAACAAGTCTTCGGTGGTGATAGCTGAAGCCTCTGGTGGAGATATCCAGGGTTTTATAATTTTGAAACATGAGGAATCTTCTTCTGAAGGAGTTACCCAGATTTTTACAATGAGCAAGTCTTTGGTGGTGATAGCCAGAGCTTCTGGTGGGGATATCCAGAATTTTATAGTTTTAAAAGAACAAGTCTTCGGTGGTGATAGCTGAAGCCTCTGGTGGAGATATCCAGGGTTTTATAATTTTGAAACATGAGAAATCTTCTTCTGAAGGAGTTACTCAAAATTTTACAATGAGCAAGTCTTTGGTGGTGATAGCCAGAGCTTCTGGTGGGGATATCCAGAATTTTACAGTTTTAAAAGTGAAGAAGTCTTCGGTGGTGATAGCTGAAGCCTCTGGTGGAGATATCCAGGGTTTTATAATTTTTAAACATGAGAAATCTTCTTCTGGAGGTGATACCCAGAATTTTTACATTTAAAAAAAATGAAAATAAAAATGAGCAAGACTTTGGTGGTGATAGCCGAAGCTTTTGGAGGAGATATCCAGAATTTTAAACACAGCTGAGAACAAGAAAGGTTAAGGCCCCGAGAACATCGTCAAGGTCGTTTCCTTTCTTGCAAATCGAATTCGTTTCCTTAAGACGAATCGAGCCTTGATTAGGTAGGGAATTCAATTTAAAGACAAATCTTCAATTTACTATTTTTTTTGTAAAAAATAAAAAAAATAAAAAAAATAAAAAATTGAAAAAAAAGAAAAAAAAATAATAAAAATAGAAAATGCAAAAATGAATGAAGAAATGAAAAAGAAAACCCCTTTCCTTTCCATGTGATTTCACTGATCGTACAAAATTAGTGTTGGTTTATCTTTGCCTGATTCCTGATTCTCAGCAAAAGCCAAAGAGGGGCAGCTGTAGACACCTAATTTTGTCCGGGCCACTAAACAGGTATGTTTTCTTCCTATATTGATGTTTCCGAGTATAAAAAGACTGTTTTCATCCTGCAGGTGGTACTCCGAGACTTAGTTTAAGAGGGCGAGCACAAAAAGTCAAACTTGAAAAAAAGTCAAGCCCGAAAAAGTCAACCCACTTTCAAAATCAAGATTTTAAGTTCAATTGAAAAATGGCGAAGGAATTTTGATAATCCGAGTTCTACATTGAAAGATATGGAGTTCGGAAGTTGGGATTTGGAGATTCAGTAGAAAGAAAACCCTAATCCGAGAAATTTGGGGAAAAGTGTTTAAACGATCAAACTGGTCGAAATTGAAGGTTCCAAATGGAAGATAAGCACTGACTACGGGTAATGGAGAAGTCACTTGCAAGAAAAACAGAAAGAAAAGTCAATCCAGGAGAAAACGGAGAATTAGGGTTTTAGTGGATTTCGGTGAAATCGGGAAGAATCACAGAAATGGCCCGACTTGGTAAGACCAAAGCCCCCAATGGATGAAGAATGGTTAAAAAGGATGGCCCAAGGCTCAGATTGAAGAAAATCTGAAAATCGAATTTGTTTTGAGCAAAACCGGGTTTCGGAGGTAAAAGGGCAAAATTAGAAAAATTTGGGAAAAATAGCAAATGGACTCCGAAAATTATAGAAAATTTGTCAATCTCATTCTTAAATCATTTGAAGGAGATTGGCGAAAGAAAATCTTGATTCCGAGTTCGTTTGCAAAATGGCCAAATCCCGGGCTTCTTATGCAGTAATTCAAAAAGGAAAAAATCCCGGAAAAATAGCAAATGGACTCCAAAAATTCTGAAATTTGGCAAATCTCATTTTTAAATTATTTAGAAGAGATTGGCGAAAGAAAATCTTGATTCCGAGTTCGTTTGCAAAATGGCCAAATCCCGAGCCTCCTATGCTGTAATTCAAGCCGATAAATCCCGACAAAATACCAAATGAGCTCCAAAAATTATGAAAACTTCCAGATCACACTTTTTAATTATTTTGAAGAGATTGGTGAAGAAAAATCTTGATTTGGAGCTCGTTTAAAAAATGGTAAAATGTAGGGGCATAAAAGGGCATTTTTGGGAAGAAAAAATCCAAATAAATAGCAAACGGACTCGGATAATTTTGAAAACTTCCAGAACTCAATATTTTATTATTTTGGAATTATTAAAAAAAGAAAAATTGAATTTGGAGTCCGTTTGATATTTACTTGCATCCGGGGGGCAAAATGGTCATTTCACCCAAGCAACCGAAAAGGGCTTTTTTGGCCCTTCAAAAAATCAGAGTTGGGCTGGAAAAGAGAAGTGCTGGAATTCTCAATCCCAAAGAAAGGAGGAAGCTTCTAATTTTTTTAATCAAGTGGTTAAAAATCAAGAGTTAGTTAACCATTCTCTTTGATCAAGCCATGGTGATTAAACCACATAGGTTAAGAAAGATGTCAACATTATTTTTGCATAGCTGTAATTTGAGAGGGCTGAGATGCTAATCTAAAGGTGGTAATTTCATGACTTTTCATCTTGAATTATTGGCCATTTGATGGAAATTAGGTTACACAAAAATGACAACATCTTGGAGGCTATATAACCATGCATTTAGGCCAACCCTAGAGGAGGGAGGCAGATTTTGTTTTTTCTTTTCCATTTTGGCTGATTTCTATTAGTTTTTCTTAGTTTTTATCTTCTTGGTTGAGAGAAAAAAAAAGAAAAGTTTAGAAAAAAAAGGAAAGTTTGAAGAGAAAAGCTTGAAATATTAGCTTCTTGAGGTTGCTCTTGAGCACCAACTCTTGCACTTTCATTTTCTATTCTTATTTTTTGCTATTTCAATCTCTACTTGGTGAGTTTTTATTTTAAAATAATGTTTCTTGTTCTTCCTTCATTTCCTTTCTTAAGTATTTTTTTTTTTTACATTTTGTTTTTACAATAAACTCACCATGGCCAAATGGCCTACATTATTTATTTTAAGTTGTTGTTTTTGATTCATTTTACCATATTGTTTATGCTATTTTCTTTGTTTTTGATGTTTTAAATGTTATGTTATTTCATGTTCTTAAGTTATATTTAATTTGGTTGCCTTGTTTATTGCCATTTATGTCTTAGATATCATGTTTTTATATTTTTAATTTTCTGTTTTTATGTTGTTTAAATTTGAGCATGTTTTAGAGTTAGCATATTAAGTGTTTGTGAAAATGCTTGTGTGATTCTTTGCATGATTCTTGTTTTATATCTTAGTGAGCATGTTTTAGATTTAGTATATTAGGTGTTTGTGAAAATGCTTGTGTGATTTTTGTGTTATGACTTAGTTTTTCATGCTAGCATGCCAAGTGTTTGTGAAAATGCCATGCTTGTTGGAGCTTGGGGCCATTTGGCTACTCCATGTGTTTTGCATTGTGTGTTGCATTTTTGTCATGCTAGTTGTTAGGTTTTTGCATTTGCATGATATTTGGTTGGATTTTTTAATTAAACATGCCTTGTGTTTGTGAAAATGCCATGCATATCTTAGGTCTAGGTTACATTAAATGCCATGCAAGTTCATGTTAGGTCTAGGCCATATTATTTATGTCATGCATTTTCCTTACATTTAGGTTTAGATCCATGCATTTCATGCATTATGTTTGCTGCATTGTTTCATGCATTTCATGTTCATGCCACTTGAATAATGACTTGAGCCAATTAATGGTTCAAGATCATGCTCTCTTGAGCACACTTGTGGAAAATTAAGTTTGTCAAATTGATTACTCTACCTTTGTGATTTTTTTATTTAGCCAATTTTTATCTAACTTTCAAAGAGTCCTAGCTACTGCTTTCAAGTCATTTTATGAGTTTCAAATATTTTTACTTTGGTTTTTAAATGATTTTATCAAAAGCAAAAATGTGTTGGCAAAGCAGTTTTTTTTTTCTCCTCCAAAAACTTGTACATCTATGATTTTTCTGGGAATTCATCTTTGATCAGAAAATTAAGCCGATTTTTTTTCGTGTAGTTTTACATGTCCTGAGTCTCCGGTATTTGTTTTAGAATTTTTGGAATTTTTAAAAATAGGATAAAATATCGTGGATTAAAACTGGACAGTGGAGTCAGAATTGAATTTAAAGAAAAACAAAGCAGTTTTTTCTCCTCCAAAAACTCGTACATCTCTGGTTTTTCTGGGAATTCATCTTTGATCAAAAAATTAAGCCGATTTTTTCTCGTATAGTTTTATATGTCCTGAGTCTCCAGTATTGTTTTTAGAATTTTTGGAATTTTTAAAAATAGGGTAAAAAATCGTGTATTAAAACTGGACAGTGGAGTCAGACTTGAATTTAAAGCAAAACCAATTTTCTGTTTTGGTTAATTTACTTAGAGTGGGCTGATTAGGAGGGTTAACTATGACTTAGGATGATTTCTAAGCCCTTTTAAACTCTAAAAATGGTTTTTCAAGTCCCGGGTTAAGGGTAGTCAAGTCCGGATTTTTTAAACTTAGGAAATTAGAGCCATTTAAAAAACTTTAGCCCAGTTTTTATTGTTAATTCAAGCTTTTCAAAATTGTTTTCAAACAATCACAAAGTATTTTGGTTTTAGAATATTTAATTTGACATATTTTGCTAAGGTAGCCGAATATCTTTTTAGATATACGGATTTCCTTAATTAAAGGAAAAAATACATTTCATGCATTGCATTTTTATTTTCATGCATATTATATGATAGCATTATTTTATTCCAAGTCATTTAAATTATATGCCATATCATTCATGTTTGCCATGTCATTTAGGTTACATTATATTATTTAGATTTTGCTATGTCATTTTATTTATGTCATGCATATACATATTCATTTATTTTAAATGTTTTCAAAAAGATAATGGTTTTCAATAAAAATAAAGATATTCCCGAGTTAAAATAATTCATGAGTTCTCTACCGGGTTTGCTGGAGGGAATTTCATCAATTATCATTAATAAAGGAATATCTTTCTTTCAAAAAAGAGAATGATTCGGAAAGTTTTTTCAAAACTAATAAAAATTTCTATATTTTGCCACGTTTGTTGGGGAATATAGGAAAATTTTGAATTCATAAATTTCGAATCATTTTCAAATAAAAATTGAATTATTTTTCTTTAAATTGGGAATTAATTTGAAATACTAAATTTAAAACCAACTTTTACCGAGACTTGAGATAACACACGATTAATAAGGTACCGATTTATACGGGCGTTGTGGGGGTGCTAATCCTTCCCCACACGTAACCTACTCCCGAACCTGCTTCTTTGATTTCTCTGGTTTAAAACGCAGACTTGAAATTGGTTTTTAAAATGTTTTAATTAATTTTAAAATATTTTATAAAACCAGTTTTAATAGGTGGTCGATCACACCTAGCTAAAAAAGATTGGTGGCGACTGCATGTCTTTTTTAAGGTCATTTTCAAAACCTTCATTTTTAGAGGAATTAAGTCGACTTTTCCTCGGGTTTTTTTAATGTCACGCTTAATGAATAATAATGTCTTGCGATGAGACGTCGTTATTTTTTTTAGGTTGCGACAACAATTTTAAAAAATGTCGAAGGATTATGTCACTATATGTTTGGCATCAAAATTTACCATTAAAAATTTTGGTGGAAAATGTTTTTGTGACGTATTGACTAAGTTGTGACGAAATATCTATTTTTTTTTTTGAAGAATTTTTTATTTATTTGATGTCATTATTGTTAATATGTTTTTATTAGTGACAATTTTGGTTCGTTATTATTATAATGCATAGAAGGTGACGCGTGACAATATACTTTCGTCACCTATCAATTTAACTTTGTATGATGTTACGAGTAATGCCATCATATTTAAAATCAATTTATGACGTTATATATTCGCCGCGAATACAATCAAATAAATATATATATATAATTTTTAAAAGTTTATAATATATATAATTATTAAAAACTAAACAAAATAGGTTTGTTTATTAAAAATTAAAATTAGTATTTAATTTATTTAATTATATATTTTTGGAGAATTCAGACAAATAAGTTATAGATAATTTGAAGAAAAAAAAACAAAATGAATGAGAAGAAAAAAAAAATGAGTCTGCAAACAAACCTCCAAAGAGGCAGCTTATGGAGGACATGTATCTATACTATTATAATGGGAGTGCCTGAGTTGGTGTCACTGAATTAAGTGACACCAATTCAGTCGTTGAAAATACCCAAAAAATATTAAAAGGTAAAAAATAAAAAATTAAATAAGGGTATATATGTCACCCATTTTCTAAAAAAATTATCCACTTACAAAAATTATTCATTTTTTTACATTTAATTTTTTAAAAACATAATTTTTTATATTTTTAATATAAAAATTATATTTTAAAAAATATATATTTTTACTCACATTATGAATGTGTGGAATTATAGTACAATATAAACAGATTGTTCCTTTCCCAAAACCCACATGAAATTTTAATTTCTTTAATTATATAATTGAAACAAATTATTTAAAATTTGAAGGAAAAAAATGAATATTGAAAATCCACGTCTACAACTACAAACAAACCGACATCGTTTAGACTAAAAAAAACCCACTACATGCTATTTTCTTTAGTTTTATTTCTCCCCATTGGCAGTCGATTGTTCCTCTCCCATACCCCAATAGCCTATACTCTATTTTCTTAGTCAACTGTTCCATCTTTGGCTATCTTTGGCTTTGTTATGGCGTTTTCCCTCTCTATTTATCTCTAAAGGATCAATCGGAATCCTAAACGACCGAGTAAAATCGCAAGGTAGTACCCCTCTCTTCTCTGTTTGGTCTCGCTCGTAATCTCGCTTCTCTGTTTGGCTCTTGCTCGCAGTCTCGCTTCATTGTTCGGTTTCGTATATTTATGGCAAATTGAAAACGGTACATTTTGATCATCTTGTATCTTTCGATTTAATTTTACTTTTGTCCATGAATTTGCTCTAAAAAATCGAAACCCTAAAAATACTCACATTTAAACGACGTAACCCTTTGTCCATTTCAACAGATTCTCAATTTCTTTTGTTATAAATCCTTGCCCCTTCTCGAGTTGACTGAGAACTGAAAAGTGATGGGGTTTCAGACTTTTAGTAATTTTTTGAGGAAAGGGATTTGTCTTTTGAAAATAATGACGAGTCAACTGGGATTTCAACTTTTGCGATTTTAGATTTGGCTTGATTTCAAAAAGAAATTGGGGGCGAGGGGTTGGTTTAGGGTGCGGCGAGAGAGAAATTGGTTTTGATTTATTTGCTTTATTTGGTTTAAAATTATTCAATGATCATCTGTCATGTCACATATGCAAAAAAATAAGCAATATAAAAAAATTAAAGGCAAAAATTAAATTAAATTAAAGGCAAAAATTCGATTTTTAAGAAGGTTGTATTATTTAATATATAATATTACTTATAGTTATAACTGATTAATTTATATTTATATGTAAATAGGTTTTATTGAATTCAAAAAAATTACAATTTTATTGTTGAGATAAAGAAATAACATTAATATTATTTTTAAATAACTTATATAATAAGTGATATGAGTTAAAAATATATATATCTCTATTAATTTGGATTATAATTTTTAAGTTTCAAATTTTAAATTTGTATTTTCTCTAAATTTTTAAATTATGTAATTTTATTTATTATCTTACGTGTCAAAAGTATAAGGTATCCACATATGCGTCCATGTCAGTTGACTTTATCATATTGATTGAAAATAAATAATAAATAAACTTTTATCATTTTGGGTATAAATTTTACACACACATGTATTTTGGGTACATATAATAAAAATATAAATTAAAAATTTGTACTCAAAATATACAAGCACACACAAATATAAATTATTTTTTACACACTTGTGAATTAAAAACTATAAACACGTGTCAAAACAAATTCCATTTTATACACGCAAATAAAAAACACGTGTATAAATATACTAATGAAATTTAAATGCACACCATTTTTTTTTTCCTAAGGAATTATTCCTCGTGAGGTATAGATTTGAACTACAGCTTAAAAGTTACTTTTGTCCCTCAATACTATCCAAATATGATTGGAATTTTTAAAAACAAAAGTTAATATTTGTTATCCATTTTGACATACGGCAGCTCAACTTTATATTTTAAGCTTTGTTACCGTATTCTATTCAAATGGATTATTGAAATAAGTACTTAGTTTCTAAAAAACAAAGGAAGAAGTAGATAACATGACAAAAATGAAAAAAAGAGAGGAAATAAATGGATTTAATATTATGTAAAATTTTAACATCATATAACTATTGGATTATATGGAAAGTCTATTCCCTAACCAATCTTTTTCCTCAAAGCAATTGAATAAAAATTTAATTAAATCATTAAAAAAAATTTTGACATATCTTCATTATTATGATTGTGATCAAAATACTAAAAAAAAATAAGAATATTTTTTTTTTAAGAAGAAAAATATACACATAGTTGAATAAAGAGTTAGATCGTAAAAATAATATTCACATACCTTTGCTTCTGCATCAAAGTTTTTAAAAAAATGTGAAAAAAAAGTTAATAAATGTGTTTTAAAAGAAAAAATAAATTGAAAACAATTTTTTTTTATAAAATTAAAATCATAAAAGTAATAGTATACGTACCTTTAAAAAAAAATCAAATTAAATACTAAAAAAAAAACCTCATACTATTTATAGGTTTATGGGATTATAATTAGGGTGTCTAGATAATTTTCAAATTGATAAACATCTTTTGAATTTAAGAATAATATAATAAGTGATATTTGTGTTTTTAAATTTCAAAAAAGTTAAAAGTTAAAGAATTATAAGAAAAATTATGAAGGTAAAAAAAATCTTATTGAGAAATTTAAATTTAAAAAGAAATAACTTTAGATAACTAATGAAATTTGAATCAAATAAGATTAATTTTTTAAGTTTTAAATTTTTATTACATTTTAATCTATTTGAATTTTTTAAGTATATATTTGACTTTTTGGATAGATTTCAATTTTGAATTTAAATATTTATTAAGTAGAGTTATTTAATAATCAATATATTTTAATATTATCTTATGTGTCATCAAGAGAAGACGTCCACGTAGGCATCCATGTCAATACATACTTACCTAGTCAGCATGTATCTTATTATATTATATATACTAGTTTGTGACCCATGCGATGCATGAATTGATTTTATTTATTTATTTATATAAAATATATTATTATTTATTTTTATATATATGATTTATTATATTATTTATACATATATAAGAAGAAAAAAATTATGAATTTATTAAAATTTTAACTTTGGGTTTGAGAATCATGGGTATGATATATTTCTTGCATGAAAAAAATATTTTAAAATGTATTGAGTAATAACTGAAACAAAATTAAATTTTATATTAATAAAAATTATTTATCATTTCAAATTTTATTCAAAATGCTTTTTTAATAAATCATCTGAAGGACTTTATTCAATATTTTAATGAGGTTATGATTCAAAATTTTAATTGATTTAATAATAAACATTTATCTTCAAATGATTTATAATATTGAAAAGTTTATTTTATTCAAATATATAGCTAATAAAATAATTTTTTTAATTTTTTTGTTGATGATTATTTTTTATTATAAAATAAAGAGTAATTTATTAGTTATTACATTAATTAGAGCATATACTTATTAGACGAAAGAATTAAAAAAGAAGAAGATAAATACGTTTTTATATAAGCATTGAAAAAATTAGGAGATGTGTGCCAAAATATTAACAAAATTATAAAGTAATATATTTATTTATATACCTTTGAAAGCAAAATTATAAAATGAAAAAAAGAAAACAAAAATTGGTGCAATACATTATATTTATAAACTCGAAATCGTATATAAATAATTACACAATACCATCGTATATAAAACATAAAGTAATACTTCATAATATATTATATAATTTTTTTTTTATAAAAATTATAATTAAATTAATGGAAATAAAAAGGATATGGATGATTTTAAATCGTACCTAGGATAATTCGTTAAATGCATGATTTTTTTTATCTAAATTGTTATTGTTATTGTTATTTTATTTTAGAAGTTGTTTGTTATTGTTAATATTGTCATAACGTGCCAAATACAAATTCAGCATGCTAGACACAAATCAATGGAGTCGCCACTAATCATCTAATCTAGGTGTGATTAGTCACCTATACGAATCTATTCTATTTAAAGTAATCCTAAGCTTGACTAAGGCACCTTAAAAAAAATAGGTTCTGGTTTGCTTATCAAAACTAGGTTCGGGAGTACGGTTACGTGTGAGGAAGGATTAGCATCCTTACAACGCCTATCCAAGAGATAGTACCTAATTAGTCTTGTGATACTTAAAAAATCTTAATTAAATGGTCTTGTCTATCCTATTTCATTTTAATCGTTAAAGTTAGAAATCTTGGAGATTAATTTTTAGGTCTTCCTTCCATTCATTCTAGAGAAATTACTAAAAAATGTTTCCTCACCTCCAGAGTATTCAAAAGAAACCATTCGTTTCATTGAAGAGGCTCCGTCGTCTGAAAAGTTAGATAATCAAATTATTTCTTAAATTAATCTTCCAAAATTAATCCATATTTTATTAATGTTTATTTGAAAGATAAATTCTGATTTTTAAAATCGAAAATCATATCTTAAAATATTCTTCCATTCGTTCTGGAGAATTTTTAAGAGAATTTTTCTCACCTAAAAATTTCTTAAAAGTCATCCATTCACAACTTTCTTGAATTTTATCATCGAAAAAAATCTGAATTTATCCTTCAATTTTATTAAGCATTTATTATGGAAAATCAATTTGAGAATAAGATATTGAAAATTAATTATTCTAAAAAAATAAATTTTTGATTTTTGTTGGTATTGAAATTAATCTCTTAAAAATCCTTCTATTCATTCTGGAGAATTTTTAAAAGAAATTTCTCACCTAGAAATTTTTCAGAAATTAACCATTCATAATTTCTTTGAATTTCATCATTGGAAAAATCTCAATTTATTAATTTAAAAATAATTAATCTTCAATTAATAATTAATCTAATCTTAAAAATAAATTAATAGTTAACAATATTAAAAATATATAATTATTAATATAAAATAAAATATAAAATATAAAATATAAAATATAAAAATAATAGTTTTTTTTTGGTGAAGAAAACAATTATTTAATAATAATAATAATAATAATAAACAAAATATTTAATAATATACAAAAAAAAACCTGCAAAAAAAAAAACTTAAAAACCCATTAGTAAATAATAAATAAATAATAAAAAAAAAACAAAAAAAAACACAAGGAACAAGGAACAAACAAAAGAAAAGAAAAATAAAATAAAATGGGAGACAACATGCTTCATTCCCAAGAAAGCACCCTTCACATCCATCACCTTCTGGAAATCATCATATGGTGGACCTGATAATTTAGCATCGTTGACCATGATATCGAGTGAACCAAACTTGTTAGACTGCAAAGTCAACCACAGAGAAAACTTCTTCTTCTATTGTCACGTCACAATGGAAAAAACAAACATTTGTGCTATCACCAAGGGACCGACAGATTTGCTGACCTCGATTGTCTTGCACATCAACTATACAGACTCTGACACCATGCTTGTGAAATAGATGCACAATGCTCTCACCAATTCCAATTGCTCCACCAGTGACCAATGCCACTTTCCCTACTAATCTTGTTTTTTTTTAAAAAAAAAAACTCTCTCTCTGATTTCTGATGTATTATTGTGTTTTTTGATTGTGATGCATAGGTTCATTTTATAGAAAAGAAAATCAAAATCTACTCAAATTAGAAGTTTTCATCTGATCAAGAAGTGTTTTTGTTCCAAATCAAAATTCTTAGAGTCCTATTTCAATCCAAAGAAGAGATTCATCCCAACCCAAACTTGTTTTTTTTTCATTAATTTTGAATTTTTTTATTTTTCTTTTTATTTTCGAAATTATCCAAAAAAATTCTGATTTTCTCTTCTTTTTTCGAAATTATCTCCTTTTTTATTTTATTTTTTGATTTTTTTGTTTGTTTTATTTAATTAAAAAATGAAATTTAACCCGGATGAAATTCGGTGTCTACAGTTGCCCCTCTTTGTGCATTCCCTAAGAAACAGGGGATATGCAAAGACGTAGACACCCTACTAAGTCCTATGTACTTAAAGAAAATCCTATTGTAGAAAAGCTTCTCTAAGCGAGGCGTAAACTTTAAATAAACTCACCGTAAAAACATACTCCTCCACCTAGGCATCAACTTTAAATGAAAATAAATACTCCTCCACCGAGGCTTCAACTTTAAATGAAAAAAAAACTCCTCCACTGAGGCTTCAACTTTAAAAGAAAAACTCCTCCACCGAGGCTTCAACTTTAAATGAAAAAAAAACTCCTCCACTGAGGCTTCAACTTTAAAAGAAAAACTCCTCCACCGAGGCTTCAACTTTAAAATAAAACTCCTCCACCGAGGCTTCAACTTTAAAAGAAAATAAATACTCCTCCACCGAGGCTTCAACTTTAAAAGAAAAACTCCTCCACCGAGGCTTCAACTTTAAAATAAAAATCCTCCACCGAGGCTTCAACTTTAAAAGAAAATAAATACTCCTCCACCGAGGCTTCAACTTTAAAAGAAAACAGAGAAATTTGCAAATTCTCAAATGTAAATGTAAACTTCAAAAATCTTACCTTGAATCCCAAAAGAAATCGCTAACCTCGCAAATTAGCATTCCAAACTCATGTCCAAATCATACTGAATACCTGAAATAAACTTTCTTGTGTGCAAATACATAAATGCAATGCAATACATGAATGCCGATGCATATCGTGCAATGGATGTCATGAGTGCTCTATAATAAACAATATCAACTCCTTGAATCTCTTGATCAAAATAAAAGGTTCTCAAGCTCATTATTCATCTCTGTTTGCACTTGGCTTTAAACTGGTAGAACGAATCTTATTGTCTCTAATTAGTTTCAACCTAAAGATTTCTCTTCTCAAGCCAAATCTCTCAAAAACACACCAACTTTGAAATCTTTCACTTTAAAGACAAACTTTAAAATTTACAAAATAAAGGATTCACAACTTAAAATAACTGGAAAATAAAGGATTCACATCAAAGTACGAGATTTCTCACCTGAATAAAGGATTCTCACTCAAACTACAGGATTTGCAATAAAGATTCCCACTAAGCTAAAGGATTCATACCCAAAATAAGGAAATAAAGAGTTCCGCACCGAAAATAAGGATTTTCACTAAACTAAGGGATTCGCACCCAAAAATAAGGAAATAAGGGATTCACATCGAACTAAGGATTCCCACTTAAATTAAGGATTCACACTAAACTAAGGATTCTCACTTAGCTAAGGATTCACACCAAACTAAGGGTTCCTACCAAACTAAAGATTCTCACTTAGCTAAGGATTCACACTAAATCATTATTGTCTTAAAAAAATAAATCTAATCTTAAAAAAACTTACCTTTGAAAAACAATTCACCTTGAAGGAAAAATCTCATCTTAAAAATTCTCATTATTACCAAAGTCTAAACTTCTCTCTTCAACCAAGGTGCAAAATCTAAAAGACCAAAATTTTCATCTCAACTGAGGTCCAAGAATTTTCCTTTAAAAAAGTTTGATTTCAAAATTCAAAAGTTTAACTCAAAATCTTTCTTACATGTTAAATGCATGCCATGAATGTTAATATGTCATGTAATGCAATTCATGAAATGAATGTCATGAATGTAATGCAATGCATGAAAATCATCATATCTCTCCAATCGTGGTAACAAAATGGTTCTCGGTGGTTTGGAAAAGATGCCCAGAGGCTTTGAAAAATTAACCGGTGGTTTTGAAAAGATACCCGAAAGCTTTGAAAAGATTACCCGGAGGTTTTGAAAAATTACCCGGAGGCTTTGAAAAATTACCTGGAGGTTTTGAAAAGTTACCCGGAGGCTTTGAAAAGATACCCGAAGGCTTTGAAAAATTACCCGAAGGCTTTGAAAAATTTACCCGGAGGTTTTGAAAAGATACCCGGAGGCTTTGAAAAATTACCCGAAGGTTTTGAAAAGATACCTGGAGGCTTTGAAAAATTACCCGGAGGCTTTGAAAAATTTACCTGAAGGTTTTGAAAAGATACCCGGAGGCTTTGAAAAATTACCCGGAGGTTTGAAAAATTACTCCTTTTTATGCTTTCCTCAACTGAATGCTCAAAACTCTTACCTTGAAAATCTTCCTTAATCGAGATTCAATATTTCACCTTGAAAAGAACCATCTTTAAAAAGAGTTCAATTTCAAATTTCAAAAGCTAAAATCTTTCTTATATGTTAAATCCATGCGATGAATGACATGAATGCCATGAAATGCAATTATATAAAATGAATGTCATGTGATGGAATTAATATCATGAATATTTAACTATGACAAAAGGATACTCAAGCTCATCGTGTCATCATCTTTTAATCTTTCAAACGCTGACTTAGAACCAGGCTGACCTCCACTAATTCCATCAGTTGATCACAACACCCTTTCTTTTAGTTCTAAGGCTTCAAATTCCAAGTGAAAAATCTTCAATGTCGATGCTGCAAAAGAGCCTACTCTGCCATTTACCAACTCAATAAATTCCATTTTTCAAAACAATTTTCTCATCATGGTAAGCCTTCTCATTCTTTGCCCCAGAAATGTCACTCTTATCAAACTGGTTCAAAACTCAAATATGCATCCCCTTAACCTGAATGTTCTCATGTTACATTTTTTTTTTTTTAAAAAATTCTTTGAAAAGAAAGAATTTGTCCAAAAAAAACTTTTCTCATTTTCAAATCATTCCCCAATGGTAAATCAAAATTGCCCCCATAAACATCATTATATTCAAAAATCCTCATTTACTAAACAAAAATGCAACTTTAGATCTTTAAAAAAAACTGTTAATTATTGCAAGAATGGACAAGGCGAATCACAATTTGGCTCATCGACTATTTCAATTTGTGAAGGTTTTTGGTTATCAAAGGACAGTTTCTTCACATAAGGGAAAATCAATGTTTCTTCATCTAAACTCACAATGAATTTCCTTCAACAATCAAGTTTTCGCAAAAAGTTTTATTTTGAAAACACAATCCATTTTGGCACTCTTTTTAAGTTTCTTGATAAATAACAATTCAACAAATATCAAGACTATCTATGATGGGTTCAAAATTTGGACAAGAAAGGAAAAAGGATTTTCAATTTCGGGCCAAGTCATCCAAATGATGTTGACTTTCTTAAGTTTCTCAAAAGTGTTCGGTGTTTCCTGATGGGTTCAAAATATCATTTCTTTTGTAGGCCTTGGCACAGTTATGCAGAGTTGCTTTCAAATTTTTGCTCTAGACTGTCCGTTTTTGGGTTTTCACCCTAGAGCTTCATTCTTTGTTTTTTTCTTTTTTTTTTGCTCTACCATGCATTTGAGAATTCAAATTTCTTCAATGACAATTCAAAAGGATGAGATAAAATCTGAGGAAAAAATCTTCAACTTAAACATTCATACTTGATCAAAATGGACTTTTCAAGCTTGTAATGTAGGCCAAGGTTTGGGGTTATGAAAAAAAGGATAATTAGGCCCAAAAATGTGTTTAAAGGTAATTAAACCAAGGATGATTTCTTCATCTCAAAATATCTCATATATTTCTTTTCATTTTGAAGGTAGTCAAACCACGGATCATTTCTCTTCATGGGGATTTCATCTTGCGAACTTTTCTTTTCATTTTTTTCTTTCTTTTTCCTTTTTCCTTTTTTCTTTTTTTCTTTTTTTCTTTTTTTCTTTTTTTTCTTTCTTTCTTTTTCTTTTTTTTTCATCTTTCTTTTCACAGACTTTCCTATCATAAAGCGAGTTTGAAAATTTGAAACTCAATCCATTTCAATATTTGCCCCCCTGACATAAAGCATTCTTTTCGTGGTGTAGAAATATGATCCAAACGTATGACCCTCTATAGAAAGATAATTCTTCATACTTGCCCCCCGATGTGGAGGGTGATCCTTGGTCAAGGTTCATTCAAAAAAACAAGAATCCATGGGCTCAAAGAGGGTAGCAAAAGATAATTTCTCATTTTGTGAAAGGAATACGAAAGATGGCCATTTCTCATTTCCAGCATGAATATTTCCATTGAAGAGCAAACCCCAAGTAATAAGAATTGCCATTAAAATCATTTGAATATCTCATATGCATGATATCACAGTTTTTTTTTTTTTTGCAACTCATGCATCCTCTCAATGTGCCTATCCAAATAATGGCCCAACCCAACAATTCTCTTTATTCCGGCTTTCTCAAAGTGTCCATGCAATTTCATTCGATCATAGAGGAAAACAAAGTTTGCACAAGTCGGTAATGGTGTGCAAAGAAAAACATTAGGTCATTCGGTTCTTTGGTAATCCTACCCCAAGATATGGCAAAGGATAACTGGGTGAAAATGGGTGTTACTCAAGTCAAAGCATTCAAGGATGCTGGAAAAATATGGCTTTTAAAGTAATTTTCCCCCAATATGTGAGTAAAAGACACTATTCAGGAAAAGAAAAGTTCGGGCATGGTTGAGAAACTTAGGAGTGATGTGTTTAAAGCTCTAGATAGCCTTGACATTTATTAAATTACCAAAATCTAGATTCTTTCAAGAGAGTGCCTCATGAATTGCTTCTCAAAAAAATGTTTTGCAAATCAAATGATCATTTCATTGCTCATTGTTTAGACGAAGATCATTAACCTTTTAGGATTCATTTTCTGGTCAAAAGAAAGGTGAGGTTCACGACACTTCAAATTTAGGCCATTAAAGAAATCAAGCTTTTACAACTAACTGGTCATGGGAATAGGTTGCAAAGTTCATTTCTTAACAATAATCACCATTTTATTTAAGTTCCAAAACATTTTCCAAAATAAGTCATGCAAACATAAACAATTTCCAACAAAACTATCAAACACCTAATCAATGCTAAAAATGCCATGCCTAAGAAAAAATGAAAACATCACAAATTTGAAATTATTCAGACGAAGTATTTGAGGTGACATTCCCCATATTCAAACTCCAGATTTCCATTGTTCCAAAACATCCAAAGTCAAGGCACCATCATTAATGAGATCTTCAACCTTTTCTTTCAACTGCCTGCATTTTTTGGTTGAATGCCCAATTGCTCCTATATGATAATCGCACTTGTTGTTAGGATCATAATTCCTTGCTGATGGATTTGGAATTGTCTTTAAAGGCACAGGAGTAAGGTACTGGTTTTTTATCAACAAAGGCAAAAGATCAGAAATTGGGATTGAAATTTTCTCCTGTCTGTTTCTTGGTCTTCTTTGGGGAACAGGTCTAGCTGCAGGTGTAGATGGACCAATCATGAAAGTAGGTGGTTGTGAGTAAAAGTTTGGCCTAAAAGTTGATTGTGGTGCAACATTATTTACAATGGGATAATAATTTTGGTACATGGGATATGGGTGGTATGGGGGAAGATCTCTCTTTTGTTGTCCTCCATAAGTCACAGCTTTAACATCTTCTTCTTTCTTTTTATATGCCTCATTCTTTGCATCGGATGTCTCTCTATCTTCAAGCTTCCCACTCTTTATAGCATTCTCAATTATCTCCCCGGAGATTACCATGTCTGCAAAATTCTTGGTGGCATTCCCAATCATCCTTTCATAGTATGGTGCTTTAAGGGTACTAACAAACAAGACTGTTGTTTCTTTTTCAGTGAGAGGTGGTTGAACTTCGGCAGCAATATTCCTCCATCTTTGAGCATACTCTTTGAAGCTTTCAGTAGCTTTTTTCTCCATATTCTGTAAGGTTAAACAGTCTGGGGCCATGTCAATGTGCTTGTACTGATTAATAGACGTCTTTGCTAATTCCTTCCACGTACGGACGCGGTTCTTATCTAGATGAACATACCACCTGGCAGCAAAACCTGTAAGACTGTCCTGGAAGACATGGATGAGCAACTTTTCATCTTTCGTATAAGCAGCCATCTTCCGGAAAAACATGGTGATATGAGATATGGGGCACTTGGACCCATCAAACTTCTTGAAATCAGGAGTCTTGAACTTGGGCGGGATAACCACATCTGGAACCAAACAAAGCCCTTCAGCATCCATAGAACCATAGAAATCCAAACTCTCAATAGCCCTGAGTCTTTCTTCAATCAATTTCATCTTACGAGAGTCTATCTCTTCAACTTCCTTCAGCCTTTCTTGATCATCTAAATCTAGAATTCGGACAGGATCTATCTTTGCCCCTGGGGCAGGAATGTTATATCCCGGATAGTTAAATCCTCCTACGAATGGTGCTTGTAGCGACTACACTTGTTGAGGTATTTGAACTTGAGATTGGAGACCTGGTGGATACGAAGATTCACCCACATTCTGATTCTTTCCCTCAGAGACGGATTCATCTGTCTTATCTTTCCCTTTCAAACTCTTCATCATTTTCAACGAGTTTAATTGCTCTCTAATCTCACCCTGGGTTTTTTCTATTTTGTTCATCCTAGCAACCTGTTGCTCTGCCATTGCTTTAACTCGTGAACGAATTCTAGAAGCCTGTTCCTCTGTCATTGCTTTAACCCATGAACGAATGTTGTAGGAATGCCCCAAGATCTTTGATTGCTTGAGCTATCCTTGAACCCTTCATTACCAAGGGACTGACAGACTTGCTGACCGCGATTGTCTTGCACATCAACTATACAGACTTTGGCACCATGCTTGTGAAATATACGCACAATGCTCTCACCAATTCCAGTTGCTCCACCAGTGACCAATGCCACTTTCCCTACTAATCTTGTTTTTTTTTTTTAATAAAATAAACTCTTTCTCTCTGATTTCTGATGTGTTATTGTGTTTTTTGATTGTGATGCATAGGTTCTTTTTATAGAGAGGAAAATCAAGTTCTACTCAAATTAGGAGTTTTCATCTGATCAAGAAGTGTTTTTGTTCCAAATCAAAATTCTTAGAGTCCTATTTCAATCCAAAGAAGAGATTCATTCCAACCCAAACTTGTTTTTTTTTTCATTAATTCTGAATTTTTTCTGATTTTTCTTTTTCCTTTTGAAATTATCCAATTTTTTTCTGATTTTCTCTTCTTTTTTCGAAATTATCTCCTTTTTTTATTTTTTGATTTTTGTACATGTTTTTTCAAATTTTCTTTATGTACTAATTATATTTTAAATGAAATAGATTTTAACTATTTAGAAATTAAAGATTTATTATATTTTGGTTAAATATCACTACTGGATTGGATGAAATATGATACAAAAGTATCTTTAATTTGTATTTATTTATTATAGTTACATATTAAGGTCCAAAATTTATTGTTCCTAATTTTTTTGAAATTTATTCTAATATAAATTTATTTGCTAAAATTATTATATAAAAAAATTTATTAATAATATAATTTTGTTTATATATAATTATATGCCCATGCATTACAGGGTTTAAAACTAGTAAATAAATAAAAGCAAAAACTTTTGACAAAAATGAAAAATATCCTACATGGATATCCTAATTTTTTGACAAGTGGACAACTTTTAATAATCAACAAGTCTTGTGCATTTAATTATTTTGATAAATTATATTTATTTCTTTTTACATTTTTAACTACTTACTTTATATATAGATATAGACAAATAATAAATTAATTTTCTTTCCATATTTCGCAGAATATATATTAATTCATGGTCAACTTTTTATATTATTTTATATAATTGTATATAAATCGTATATCTTATATAAATATATAAAAATTAAAACTTTTGAAAAAAATGAAAAATATCCTACATAAATACCTAACTTTTTGATAAGTAGGCAACTTTTAATAATCGACATGTCTCCTGCAACTAATTATTTTGATTTGATTTAAATTTTAAAATATTTTATATTATAATAAATAATGTTTATTTTTTTTTTACATTTTTAATTATATATCTTTTATATAAATATGAACAAATTTTATATAAATATATAAAAATCAAAGTTTTAGGGAAAAACGAAAAATATCCTACATGAATATAACTTTTTGACAAGTGAATAGCTTTTAATAATCGATGTATCTTTTACAATTAAATATTTTCATTTGATTTATGATTTAAATTTTAAAATATTTTATATCATAATAAATTATATTTATTTTCGTTCACATTTTTAGCTACTTACCTATTATATAGATATGAAGAAATAATATATTAATTTTGTCCTTTTTTTATTTTTTATTTTACTTGTCATGTCTTTCCCCAAACTTACCAAGTGAATTACAAATAAAATCATTAATCATAAACAGAGGAAATAGAGAAGATAAAGAGGGAAGATGCAGCGGTGGAGCAAAAGCAGAATTGAGCTACCAGAAACGGTGGTGATGGAAATCCTGTCAAAGCTTCTTAGGTATAAGTGATATAAAAGCCAAAGCTTTTGGCCAAAATAAAAATAAAAATCTTATGTGGATGGTCTAAAATTTTGACACGTGAACGATCTTTAAAAAACACCATTTGTCAACATTTAATTATTTTGATTTTATTTTATTTGATTTAAAATTTAAAATATTTTATAATAATTATATTTATTATTTTTAATTGACTTACCTCTTATATTTATATAGGATTACTATACATAAAAGTCTTCTAATTCACAAAATTAATTATATTTATTTCTTTCTAAATATTCAATATTCTTACCTTCTATATTCTTTTTGGTACATATTCTTACCTTCTATATGAATTAGAAGCATTACCAATTTAATAAAAAAATAAAAAGGACTGAATTCTTGTTAATATCTCTCTCTCTCTCTCTCTATATATATATATATATATTAAATTAAAGGCAAACATTCGATTTTTAAGAAGGTTGTATTTTTTAATATATAACTTATAGTTATAACTGATTAATTTATATTTATATGTAAATAAGTTTTATTGAATTCAAAACTTTTCGATTCACTACATCGAATTTTGCAATTAGTGACGAATTTTATAAGTGATGTGTATATTTTCGTCACGCAAAATATACCAAAAGTGACGAACTTTATAATTCGTCACTCTTTTTTTTTTTTGTGATATTTTATATGACGATATCTAAAAAGTCACATGATAGCGTCACTAAAAGCTTGGCACAAAAGTTTACCGATTAATTGAGATGGTGGAAAATTTTTTGGTGACGGTTTAATATTAGGTGACGTTTTTGTTTTTGCCATAAATTGAACACTTTATTTATGACGAATTGCATAACGACTTGTTTTGTAAAGAGATTTTAATATGATGTCACTAATGTGAAAATGTTCTATTATTGACAACTTTGGTCGTCATTACTATCAAGCAAATATGGTGACACTTAAAATAACGTCATGGAATCTACTGCATACGTGACAAAAAACAAATAATCGTCACGTTTTCTTGTTGATGGTAAATTTATGACAATTTTAAAAAACGTAGAAGGATTATGTCACTATATGTTTGGCATCAAAATTTACCACTAAAACAATTGGTGGAAAATGTTTTTGTGACGTATTGACTAAGTTGTGACGAAATATCTTTCTTTTTTTTTTTTGAAGAATTTTTTATTTATTTGATGTCATTATTGTTAATATGTTTTATTAGTGACAATTTTGGTTCGTTATTATTATAGTGCATAGAAGGTGACGTGTGACAGTATACTTTCGTCACCTATCAATTTAACTTTGTATGATGTTACGAGTAATGCCATCATATTTAAAATCAATTTATGACGTTATATATTCGCCGCGAATACAATCAAATAAATATATATAATTTTTAAAAGTTTATAATATATATAATTATTAAAAACTAAAGAAAATAGGTTTGTTTATTAAAAATTAAAATTAGTATTTAATTTATTTAATTATATAGTTTTGGAGAATTGAGACAAATAAGTTATAGATAATTTGAAGAAGAAAAAAAACAAAATGAATGAGAAGAAAAAAAAAACAAAATAAATGAGTCTGCAAACAAACCTCCAAAGAAGCAGCTTATGGAGGACATGTATCTATACTATTATAATGGGAGTGCCTGAGTTGGTGTCACTGAATCAAGTGACACCAATTCAGTCGCTGAAAATACCCAAAAAATATTAAAAGGTAAAAAATAAAAAATTAAATAAGGGTATATATGTCACCCATTTTCTAAAAAATTATCCACTTACAAAAAGTACTCACTAACAAAAATTATTCATTTTTTTATATTTAATTTTTTTAAAACATAATTTTTTATATTTTTAATATAAAAATTATATTTTAAAAAATATATATTTTCACTCACATTATGAATGTGTGGAATTATAGTACAATATAAACAGACTGTTCCTTTCCCAAAACCCACATGAAATTTTAATTTCTTTAATTATATAATTGAAACAAATTATTTAAAATTTGAAGGAAAAAAATGAATATTGAAAATCCACATCTACAACTACAAACAAAACCGACATCGTTTAGACTAAAAAAAACCCACTAGACGCTATTTTCTTTAGTTTTATTTCTCCCCATTGGCAGTCGATTGTTCCTCTCCCATACCCCAATAGCCTATAATCTATTTTCTTAGTCAACTGTTCCATCTTTGGCTTCTCTTCTATCTTTGGCTTTGTTATGGCGTTTTCCCTCTCTATTTCTCTCTAAAGGATCGATCGGGAATCCTAAACGACCGAGTAAAATCGCAAGGTAGTACCCCTCTCTTCTCTGTTTGGTCTCGCTCGTAATCTTGCTTCTCTGTTTGGCTCTCGCTCGCAGTCTCGCTTCATTGTTCGGTTTCGTATATTTGCGGCGAATTGAAAACGGTACATTTTGATCATCTTGTATCTTTCGATTTAATTTTACTTTTGTCCATGAATTTGCTCTAAAAAATCGAAACCCTAAAAATACTCACATTTAAACGATGTAACCCTTTGTCCATTTCAACAGATTCTCAATTTCTTTTGTTATAAATCCTTGCCCCTTCTCGAGTTGACTGAGAACTGAAAAGTGATGGGGTTTCAGACTTTCAGTAATTCTTTGAAGAAAGGGATTTGTCTTTTGAAAATAATGACGAGTCAACTGGGATTTCAACTTTTGCGATTTTAGATTTGGCTTGATTTCAAAAAGAAATTGGGGGCGAGGGGGTTGGTTTAGGGTGCGGCGAGAGAGAAATTGGTTTTGATTTATTTGCTTTATTTGGTTTAAAATTATTCAATGATCATCTGTCATGTCACATATGCAAAAAAATAAGCAATATAAAAAAATTAAAGGCAAAAATTAAATTAAATTAAAGGCAAAAATTCAATTTTTAATAAGGCTGTATTATTTAATATATAATATTACTTATAGTTAAAACTGATTAATTTATATTTATATGTAAATAAATTTTATTGAATTCAAAAAATTTTGATTTTATTGTTGAGATAAAGAAATAACATTAATATTATTTTTAAATAACATATATAATAAGTGATATGAGTCATGAGTTTTTTTAATTAAAAAAAAAACTAAATGCTAAAAGATTAAAAAGAAAAAAAAATTGGAAAGATAAAAAACATATTTAAGATTTTTGAATTAAAAAAATATATCTCTATTAATTTGGATTATAATTTTTAAGTTTCAAATTTTAAATTTGTATTTTCTCTAAATTTTTAAACTATGTAATTTTATTTTTTATCTAACGTGTCAAAAGTATAAAGTATCCACATATGCGTCCATGTCAGTTGACTTTGTCATATTGATTGAAAATAAATAATGAATAAACTTTTATCATTTTGGGTATAAATTTTACACACATATGTATTTTGGGTACATATAATAAAAAATATAAATTAAAAATTTGTACTGAAAATATACAAGCACACACAAATAAAATTATTTTTTACACACTTGTGAATTAAAAACTATAAACACGTTTCAAAACAAATGCCATTTTATACACGCAAATAAAAAACATGTGTATAAATATACTAATGAAATTTAAATGCACACCAATTTTTTTTTCCTAAGGAATTATTCCTCCTGAGGTATAGATTTGAACTATAGCTTAAAAGTTACTTTTGTCCCTCAATACTATCCAATAAATCTATGAATTTAAAAAATACAAATTATATTGGATTATATGGAAAGTCTATTCCCTAACCAATCTTTTTCCTCAAAGCAATTGAATAAAAATTTAATTAAATCATTAAAAAAAGTTTGACATATCTTCATTATTATGATTGTGATCAAAATACTAAAAAAAAAATAATAATATTATTGTTTTTTAAGAAGAAAAATATACACATAGTTGAATAAAGAATTAGATCGTAAAAATAATATTCACATACCTTTGCTTCTGCATCAAAGTTTTAAAAGAATGTGAAAAAAAGTTAATAAATGTGTTTTAAAAGAAAAAATAAATTGAAAACAATTTTTTTTTTTTTATAAAAGCAAAATCATAAAAGTAATAGTATACGTACCTTTTTAAAAAAATCAAATTAAATATAAAAAAAACCTCATACTATTTATAGGTTTATTTGATTATAATTAGGGTGTCTAGATAATTTTCAAATTGATAAACATCTTTTGAATTTAAGAATAATATAATAAGTGATATTTGTGTTTTTAAATTTCAAAAAAGTTAAAAATTAAAGAATTATAAGAAAAATTATGAAGGTAAAAAAAATCTTTTTGAGAAATTTAAATTTAAAAAGAAATATCTTTAGATAACTAATGAAATTTGAATCAAATAAGATTAATTTTTTAAGTTTTAAATTTTTATTACATTTTAATCTATTTGAATTTTTTAAGTATATATTTGACTTTTTGGATAGATTTCAATTTTGAATTTAAATATTTATTAAGTAGAGTTATTTAATAATCAATATATTTTAATATTATCTTATGTGTCATCAAGAGAAGATGTCCACGTAGGCGTCCATGTCAATACATACTTACCTAGTCAGCATGTATCTTATTATATTATGTATACTAGTTTGTGACCCATGCGATGCATGAATTGATTATATTTATTTATTTATATAAAATATATTATAATTTTATTTATATATATATGATTTATTATATTATTTATACATATATAAGAAAATAAAATTATGAATTTATTAAAATTTTAACTTTGGGTTTGAGAATCATGGGTATGATATATTTCTTGCATGAAAAAAATATTTTAAAATGTATTGAGTGATAATTGAAACAAAATTAAATTTTATATTAATAAAAATTATTTATCATTTCAAATTTTATTCAAAATGCTTTTTTAATAAATCATCTTAAGGACTTTATTCAATATTTTAATGAGGTTATCATTCAAAAATTTAATTGATTTAATAATAAACATTTATCTTCAAATGATTTATAATATTGAAAAGTTTATTTTATTCAAATATATAGCTAATAAAATAATTATTTTAAGTTTTTAGTTGATGATTATTTTTTATTATAAAATAAAGAGTAATTTATTAGTTATTACATTAATTAGAGCATATACTTATTAGAGGAAAGAATTAAAAAAGAAGAAGATAAATACGTTTTTATATAAGCATTGAAAAAATTAGGAGATGTGTGCCAAAATATTAACAAAATTATAAAGTAATATATTTATATATATATATACATTTGAAAGAAAAATTGTAAAATGAAAAAAAGAAAACAAAAATTGGTGCAATACATTATATTGAAAATTCTTCATTACATTAACTTCATATCTAATAATTTTTTTTTTGACATAATAAAAAAATTTATTTATTATGACATTTATTTATTTATATGTTAGAAATTCACAAAATATTGTAGCATCTATTACAAGATTATTTTACACAAAATTAGTTTTTTTAACCTGTGCGATGCATGAGACTTTTTTAATTATAATAATAGTAAATGTTAAAAAATTTAGAAAAATCGAATTAACTCTAATATGTGCACCCGTTTTTTCAAGAAATTATATCTTTTCTAATTTGGCTATAATATGAAACTACATAAAAAAAAACGTGACTTAGAAAAAAGAAATCATATAAAAATAGCATTATCAAGTTAAATTTTAGAATACCTATAACGCATCCGAACATGTGATGTTCTTATATCTTCCATGGCAAAGGAGATCCCATCTCTTGCTTCTAGTTTTGAGATATGAGTTTTTCCTTATTTCTTTTTTCATTCTGAAAAAAAAAATATAATTCAAATACACTAAAATTACTCAATAGAACAAAAAAAAAAAACTCAAAATTATCATCTCTAACATTCATAGGAGGAAGAGGGAGAGAAAGTATAATTTTGAAAATAGAAGTTGTCTGTTTAAATATTAAAAAAAATAATGGACTTGTAAGTGTACCTCTACCTCTATTCTTTTTTTTTAAATCAGGGTGCAATATGAGAATTTTGTTTGTTATTCTCAGATAGGATAATTTTTGGATAAGCATGATTTTTTTATAATTATTTAATTTAATTTTGATTTTAAATAGATAATTTTATCTATTTAATTGTTTAAATATTTAATTGAAATAAATATTAATTTATGAATTAGAAGCATTACCAATTTAATAAAAAGTTAAAAAGGACTAAATTCTTGTTAATCTCTCTCTCTCTATATATATATAGATATATATATATTAAATTAAATTAAAGCCAAAAATTCGATTTTTTAGAAGGTTGTATTATTTAATATATAACTTATAGTTATAACTGATTAATTTATATTTATATGTAAATAAGTTTTATTGAATTCAAAACTTTTCGATTCACTACATCGAATTCGGCAATTAGTGACAAATTTTATAAGTGACGTATATATTTTCGTCATGCAAAATATACCAAAAGTGACGAACTTTATAATTTGTCACTTTTTTTGTTGTGATATTTTATATGACGATATCTAAAAAGTCACATGATAGCTTCACTAAAAGCTTGGCGCCAAAGTTTACCGCCGAATTGAGATGGTGGAATTTTTTTGGGTGATGGTTTAATATTAGGTGACGTTTTTGTTTTTGCCATAAATTGAACACTTTATTTGTGACGAATTGCATAACGACTTGTTTTGTAAAGAGATTTTAATATGATGTCACTAATGTGAATATGTTCTATTATTGACAACTTTGGTCGTCATTACTATCAAGCAAATATGGTGACACTTAAAATAACGTCATGGAATCTACTGCATACGTGACGAAAAACAAATAATCGTCACGTTTTCTTGTTGATGGTATATTTATATGACAATTTTAAAAAACGTCGAAGGATTATGTCTCTATATGTTTGGCATCAAAATTTACCACTAAAAAAATTGGTGAAAATGTTTTTGTGACGTATTCACTAAAGTTGTGACGAAATATCTATTTTTTTTTTGAAGAATTTTTTATTTATTTGATGTCATTATTGTTAATATGTTTTTATTAGTGACAATTTTGGTTCGTTATTATTATAATGCATAGAAGGTGACGCGTGACAATATACTTTCTGTCGCAACCTAAAAAAATAACGACGACGAGTCTCATCGCAAGACTTTATTATTCGTTAGGCGTGACATTAAAAAAAATCGAGGAAAAGTCGACTTAATTCCTCTAGAAAAATGAAGGTTTTGAAAATGACCTTAAAAAAAGACATGGAGTCGCCACCAATCTTTTTTAGCTAGGTGTGATCGGCCACCTATTAAAACCGGTTTTATAAAATATTTTAAAAAATTAATTAAAATATTTTAAAAACCAATTTCAAGTCTGCGTTTTAAACCAGAGAAATCAAAGAAGCGGGTTCGGGAGTCGGTTACGTGTGGGGAAGGATTAGCACCCCCACAACGCCCGTATAAATCGGTACCTTATTAATCGTGTGTTATCTCAAGTCTCGGTAAAAAGTTGGTTTTAAATTTAGTATTTCAAGTTAATTCCCAATTTAAAGAAAAATAATTTCATTTTTTTTATTGAAAATGATCCAGAATTTATAAATTCAAAATTTTCCTATATTCCCCAACAACCGTGGCAAAATATAGAAATTTTTATTAGTTTTGGAAAACTTTCCGAATCATTCTCTTTTTTGAAAGAAAGATATTCCTTTATTAATGATAATTGATGATATTCCCTCCAGCAAACCCGGTAGAGAACTCATGAATTATTTTAACTCGGGAATATCTTTATTTTTATTGAAAACCATTATCTTTTGAAAACATTTAAAATAAATGAATACGTATATGCTAAATAAAGATAACTAAATAAAAGCATAGGATATCATGAAATATTCGAAACCATATAATAAACCATGTAACATCAAAAAATATAAATCAAAATAACAACAATATCATAGAAATTATTATAGCAAGAATCACATATTATATAAAATGCATGAATATAAAAATGCAATGCATGAAATGTATTTTTTTCCTTTAATTAAGGAAATCCGTATATCTAAAAAGATATCCGGCTACCTTAGGAAAATATGTCAAATTAAATATTCTAAAACCAAAATACTTTGTGATTGTTTGAAAACAATTTTGAAAAGCTTGAATTAAAAATAAAAACTGGGCTAATTTCTTTAAAATGGCTCTAATTTCCTAAGTTTAAAAAATCCGGACTTGACTACCCTTAACCCGGGACTTGAAAAACCATTTTTAGAGTTTGAAAAGGCTTAGAAATTACCCTAAGTCAGTAGCTAACCCTCCTAATCAGCCCACTCTAAGTAAATTAACCAAAACAGAAAAATGGTTTCTCTTTAAATTCAATTCTGACTCCACTGTCCAGTTTTAATCCACGATTTTTTACCCTATTTTTAAAAATTCCAAATATTCTGAAAAAAATACTGGAGACTCAGGACATGTAAAACTACACGATAAAAAATCGGCTTAATTTTCGAATCAAAGATGAATTCCCAGAAAAATCAGAGATATATGAGTTTTTGGAGGAGAAAAAAAACTGCTTTGTTTTTCTTTAAATTCAATTCTGACTCCACTGTCCAGTTTTAATCCACGATTTTTTACCCTATTTTTAAAAATTCCAAAAATTCTGAAAAAATTACTGGAGACTCAGGACATGTAAAACTACACGATAAAAAATCGACTTAATTTTCTGATCAAAAATGAATTCCCAGAAAAATCAGAGATGTACGAGTTTTTGGAGGAGAAACAACTGCTTTGTTTTTCTTTAAATTCAATTCTGACTACACTGTCCAGTTTTAATCCACGATTTTTTATCCTATTTCTAAAAATTCCAAAAATTCTGAAAAAATTAATGGAGACTCAGGACATGTAAAACTACACGATAAAAAATCGGCTTAATTTTCTGATCAAAGATGAATTCCCAGAAAAATCAGAGATGTACGAGTTTTTGGAGGAGAAAAAAACTGCTTTGCCAGCACATTTTTTTGTCTTTGATAAAATCATTTAAAAATCAAAGTAAAAATATTTGAAACTCATAAAATGACTTGAAAGCAGTAGCTAGGACTTTTTGAAAGTTAGATAAAAAATGGCTAAGTAAAAAAAATCACAAAGGTAGAATAATCAACTTGACAAACTTAATTTTCCACAAGTGTGCTCAAGAGAGCATGACTTTGAACCATCAATTGGCTCAAGTCATTATTCAAGTGGTATGAACATGAAATGCATGAAATAATGCAGCAAACATAATGCATGAAATGCATGGATTTAAAACTAAATATAAGGAAAATGCATGACATAAATAATATGGCCTAGACCTAACATGAACTTGCATGGCAATAAATGCAACCTAGACCTAAGATATGCATGGCATTTTCACAAACACAAGGCATGCTTAATTCAAAAATCCAACCAAATATCATGCAAATGCAAAAACCTAACAACTAGCATGACAAAAATACAACACACAATGCAAAACACATGGAGTAGCCAAATGGCCTCAAGCTCCAACAAGCATGGCATTTTCACAAACACTTGGTATGCTAGCATGAAAAACTAAGTCATAACACAAAAAGCACACAAGCATTTTCACAAACACCTAATATACCAAATCTAAAACATGCTCACTAAGATATAAAACAAGAATCATGCAAAGAATCACACAAGCATTTTCACAAACACTTAATATGCTAACTCTAAAACATGCTCAAATTTAAACAACATGAAAACAGAAAATTAAAAATGCAAAAACATGATATCTAAGACATAAATGGCAACAAACAAAGCAACTAAATTAAATATAACTTAAGAATATGAAATAACATAATATTTAAAACATCAAAAATAAAGAAAATAGCATAAACAATATGGTAAAATGAATCAAAAACAACAACTTAAAATAAATAATGTAGGCCATTTGGCCATGGTGAGTTTATTGTAAAAACAAAATGTAAGAAAAATATACTTAAGAAAGGAAATGAAGGAAGAACAAGAAACATTATTTTAAAATGAAAACTCACCAAGTAGAGATTAAAATAGCAAAAAATAAGAATAGAAAATGAAAGTGCAAGAGTTGGTGCTCAAGAGCAACCTCAAGAAGCTAATATTTCAAGCTTTTCTCTTCAAACTTTCCTTTTTTTCTAAACTTTTCTTTTTTTGCTCTCAACCAAGAAGATAAAAAAACTAAGAAAAACTAAGAGAAATCAACCAAAATGGAAAAGAAAAAACAAAATCTGCCTCCTCCCCCCCTTAGGGCTAGCCTTAATGCATGGTTATATAGCCTCCAAGATGTTGTCATTTTTGTGTAACCTAATTTCCATCAAATGGCCAATAATTCAAGATGAAAAGTCATGAAATTACCACCTTTAGATTAGCATCTCAGCCCTCTCAAATTACAGCTATGCAAAAATAATGTTGACATCTTTCTTAACCTATGTGGTTTAATCACCATGGCTTGATCAAAGAGAATGGTTAACTAACTCTTGATTTTTAACCACTTGATTAAAAAAAAAAAAATTAGAAGCTTCCTCCTTTCTTTGGGCTTGGGCATGCCAGCACTTCTCTTTTCCAGCCCAACTCTGATTTTTTTGAAGGGCCAAAAAAGCCCTTTTCGGTTGCTTGGGTGAAATGACCATTTTGCCCCCCGGATGCAAATAAATATCAAACGGACTCCAAATTCAATTTTTCTTTTTTTAATACTTCCAAAATAATAAAATATTGAGTTCTGGAAGTTTTCAAAATTATCCGAGTCCGTTTGCTATTTATTTGGATTTTTTCTTCCCAAAAATGCCCTTTTATGCCTCTACATTTTACCATTTTTTAAACGAGCTCCAAATCAAAATTTTTCTTCACCAATCTCTTCAAAATAATTAAAAAGTGTGATCTGGAAGTTTTCATAATTTTTGGAGCTCATTTGGTATTTTTTTGGGATTTATCGGCTTGAATTACTCCATAGGAGGCCCGGGATTTGGCCATTTTGCAAACGAACTCGGAATCAAGATTTTCTTTCGCCAATCTCTTCCAAATAATTTAAAAAATGAGATTTGCCAAATTTCAGAATTTTTGGAGTCCATTTGCTATTTTTCCGGGATTTATCTTTTTGAATTATTGCATAAGAAGCCCGGGATTTGGCCACTTTGCAAACGAACTCGGAATCAAGATTTTCTTTCTCCAATCTCTTTCAAATGATTTAAGAATGAGATTGACAAATTTTCCATAATTTTCGGAGTCCATTTGCTATTTTTCCCAAATTTTTCCAATTTTACCCTTTAACCTCCGAAACCCGGTTTTGCTCAAAACAAGTCCGATGTTCAGATTTTCTTCAATCTGAGCCTTGGGCCATCCTTTTTAATCATTCCTCATCCATTGGGGGCTTTGGTCTTACCAAGTCGGGCCATTTCTGTGATTCTTCCTGATTTCACCAAAATCCACTAAAAACCCTAATTCTCGGTTTTCTCCCGGATTGACTTTTTTTCGGTTTTTCTTGCAAGTGACTTCTCCATTACCCGTAGTCAGTGCTTATCTTTCATTTGGAACCTTTAATTTCGACCAGTTTGATCGTTTAAGCACTTTTCCCCAAATTTCTCGGATTAGGGTTTCCTTTCTACTGAATCTCCAAATCCCAACTTCCGAACTCCATATCTTTCAATGTAGACCTCGGATTATCAAAATTCTTTCGCCATTTTTCAATTGAACTTAAAATCTTGATTTTGAAAGTGGGTTGACTTTTTCAGTAGTTGACTTTCTGGGGTTGACTTTTTCGGGGTTGACTTTTTCGGGGTTGACTTTTTTCAAGTTTGACTTTTTGTGCTCGCCCTCTTAAACTAAGTCTCGGAGTACCACCTGCAGGATGAAAACAGTCTTTTTACACTTGGGAACATCAATATGGGAAGAAAACATACCTGTTTAGTGGTCCGGACAAAATTAGGTGTCTACAGCTGCCCCTCTTTGGCTATTGCTGAGAATCAGGAATCAGGCAAAGATAAACCGACACTAATTTTGTACGGTCAGTGACATCACATGTGAAGGAAAGGGAAAGGGGTTTCTTTTTCATTTTAATTTTTTTCATTTTCTATTTTTCATTTTTTCATTTTTTCTTCTTTCTTCTTTTTTTCTTTTTTCTTTTTTCCTTTTTTTATTTTTTTTTATTTTTTTTATTTTTTTTATTTTTTTTTCTATTTTCTCTTTTTTCATTTTTTTTTTAAAAACAATAAATTGAAGATTTTGTCCTTAAATTGAATTCCCTGCCTAAACAAGGCTCGATTCGTCTTAAGGGAATGAATTCGATTTCAAAAGAAAAATTTATGCTCGAAGGGCTTTAAAATTGGTGCCCGAAGGTCTTAAAATGGTGCCCGGAGGTCTTAAAAATTGGTGCCCGGAGGTCTTAAAAATTGGTGCCCGGAGGTCTTACCCCTGAAAAAAGTTATGCCCGGAGGTCTTAAAGATGTTGCCCGGAGGTCTTACCTGTGATTTGAAAAATTATGCCCGGAGGTCTTAAAAATTGGTGCCCGGAGGTCTTACCCCTGAAAAAAGTTATGCCCGGAGGTCTTAAAGATGTTGCCCAGAGGTCTTACCTATGATTTGAAAAAAAAATTATGCCCGGAGGTCTTAAAAATTAGTGCCCGGAGGTCTTACCCCTAAAAAAAATATTGCCCGGAGGTCTTAAAGATGTTGCCCGGAGGTCTTACCTGTGATTTGAAAAATTATGCCCGGAGGTCTTAAAAATGGTGCCCATAGGCCTTACCCCTGAAAAAAAGAGTTATGCCCGGAGGTCTTAAAGATGTTGCGCAGAGGTCTTACCTGTGATTTGAAAAATTATGCCCGGAGGTCTTAAAATGGTGCCCGGAGGTCTTAAAAATTGGTGCCCGGAGGTCTTACCTGTGATTTGAAAAAAATGCGCTGTATGCGACTTTAAAAATGATGCCCGGAGGTTTTAAGAATGGTGCCCGGAGGCCTTACCCGTGATTTGGAAGAAATGCGCTGTATGCGACTTTAAAAATGATGCCCGGAGGTCTTAAGAATGGTGCCCGGAGGCCTTACCCATAATTTGGAAGAAATGCGCTGTATGCGACTTTAAAAATGATGCCCGAAGGTCTTAAGAATGGTGCCCGGAGGCCTTGCCCATAATTTGGAAGAAATGCGCTGTACGCGACTTTAAAAATGATGCCCGGAGGTCTTAAGAATGGTGCCCGGAGGCCTTACCCGTGATTTGGAAGAAATGCGCTGTATGCGACTTTAAAAATGATGCCCGGAGGTCTTAAGAATGGTGCCCGGAGGCCTTACCCATAATTTGGAAAAAATGCGGTGTATGCGACTTTAAAAATGATGCCCGGAGGTCTTAAGAATGGTGCCCGGAGGCCTTACCCATAATTTGGAAAAAATGCGCTGTATGCGACTTTAAAAATGATGCCCGGAGGTCTTAAGAATAGTGCCCGGGGGCCTTACCCGTGATTTGGAAGAAATGCGCTGTATGCGACTTTAAAAATGATGCCCGGAGGTCTTAAGAATGGTGCCCGGAGGCCTTACCCATAATTTGGAAAAAATGCGCTGTATGCGACTTTAAAAATGATGCCCGGAGGTCTTAAGAATGGTGCCCGGAGGCCTTACCCATAATTTGGAAAAAATGCGCTGTATGCGACTTTAAAAATGATGCCCGGAGGTCTTAAGAATAGTGCCCGGATGCCTTACCCCTGAAAAAAGTTATGCCCGGAGGTCTTAAAGATGTTGCCCGGAGGTCTTAAAGATATTGCCCGGAGGTCTTACCTGTGATTTGAAAAATTATGCCCGGAGGTCTTAAAAATGTTCTTTGAAGAATTGTTGAAAATTACCCTAACGATTTTGAGAAGATGCGAATGCTTTTTGATGCAGATGCAGGTGTTGAATAAGACACGAAATGACTTAAACTGGTGCAAATGTCTTTAATGCAAATGTAAATGACTTGGATTGATGCCCATGTTTCATGATGCAGATGCCCCTACTAATTGTGTTCATGTAACTGGTTTATGAATGGTGTAACTACAATTACCACACAGTAATGAAAATGCAATGATTCTAGAAATGATGCAATTGCTTGAGATGACACAAATACGAATTCCATGAAGAATGTAAATGTAAAGGTAAAATACAGATGCTTATGGAATAATGCCAATGCAAATACCCATGAATGATGCAAATGCTTGCCGACACTGTGCAGATGCAAAAGCTCGATAAAGAGATGAGTGCTCATGAGTGATGCAAGTGCCCCCGGCTGTTTTTCTAGACTTTGGCTTAGCCTTTCAAATTCATTTTTCCTCTTCAAATCAGAGTATATCTTCAATTCATTTTGGCTATTCTCTTTGCCCCAACAGTTTTTCAAACTTTCATCAACAGAGATCTGAACCGGGTTCTATTTCTTCTTCTCATATCTGGAAGTCAAGACCTATCCTGGCAGTTCTACACCTTTGAGTTAGAAAAATCCTTGTCTCATGCCAACATCAAAATGGGTATTTCAAAAAAATCTTTTTATTTGTTTTCGCATTTTGAAAACTTCTGAACAAAAAATATTAACCCCACAATGTGTGATGTACAAATATTTTGAAGACTGATGATCATTGTTAGAAATTTCTCTAAGTATCAATCTGGGTTTTTTCAACTGGATTGGCAAGGCTTGGTATAACAAGATTCTGGCTTTTCCAGGAAAACTTCATGACAAAAATGTATATCCCTTCTAGGCTCACAAATGGAACAGGTTTTATAAATCATGAATTCATTGAGAACCAAACAAATTCAACATTCTTTTAGTTTCCATATCAAGGCATTTTGTCAAGCATCAAGATTGGCTGGGATGTTTAAACCGGAAAGTTTAATCTTGGGAACAAAGTTTCAGTTTTTGAAGACAATCCTCCGAATGAGAGCTGACAATTTGGGGGGTTCAGGAATTCCTAGATGTTCCTCGATGACCACTCCTTTAATAAGATCTTTTCTTTTGGGGTATCGGCACTATCATCGATGGCATCGAAAATTCCCATTCTACTCTAGACCGCCCGTTTTTTTGGGTTTTCGCCCTAGAGTCCCATTCTTTTCAATTTTTCTCTTTTTTTTTTTTTTACCATGCACTTGAGAATTCTAAATTCTTCCTTAGTGAAATGAGAATTTGATAAGATGGGATAAAATCTGAGGAAAACCCTTCAAATTAAACATTCATGCTTGATCAAAATGGACTTTTAAAGCACGTAATGTAGGCCATGGCTCAGGATTCAGAAAGAAAGGATAAATAGGCCCAAAATATGTGTTTGAGGGTAATCAGATCAAGGATCCTTTCTTGAAGAGGATTTTCTTTGAAGCATGTGTCTCTTCTTGGACATTTCTTTCTTTTTGATTTTGCTCTTTTTCTTCCTTGCTTTTGGCTTTCAATTTGCCATGTCTTTCACACACATTTTTTTATTGTGTTTTTTGTTTGTTTTTCTTGGCTTTCATTTCGTCATCTTTTCCTCTTCTTTTTTTCTTTGACAGAGTGCGCCCGTATTTATTCGGGGCTCCATTTGCTTTGTGTCTGTCCCTGAGCTGTCACTCATTTCTCAATGATCTTTGAAAAGATCTTTCCTCGCATTTGCCCCCCAGTGTAGAGGGTAATCCTTGATCAGGGTTCAAAGAATTAAGAATTCTTTTGGTTCAAAAGGGGTGACTATGGATAATAATTTTTTTCTTATGAAATGGATATCAAAGATGGCCATTCATCATATCAAGCCCAAATATTCTCATTGAAAAGCAATCCTCAGGGGAAATAGATATTCAGAATTTCATTTTGCACTTTGGAATCATCCGAATTCTCATATGCATGATATCATGATTTTTCTTTTTCTTTTTTTTTTCTTTTTTTTTTGTTTTTTTCGTCGCATGCCCCCAATGATTCATGCATTAGCCCATCCTTCTTCACTATGTATCCATCATTTCCACATATGATGCCCCAATTTGATTATCCATGCGAATTTGTATCAACGAGGAACATGGCAAGTCTAGGTCTGTTTTGAAAAGGCTGAGTTTCCAATCTGAGTTTTTTTTGAAGAGATAAGAAAATATGACCCAAAAACGGGTTTTCTCTTGGACAAGGGATAATCTAGTTTAATCATTGTGCCCCAGGATGTCAATCATGAAGTGATGTTTGGGCAATTAGTGTTTTGTGGTTATTGGGAAAGGTCATGAATGGTTTTAGCACAATCTTGACACACACCAAATTATCAAAATCTAGACTCTTGAAAGAATATCTCATTTGTTTGATTTTCAAGGAATTCGAAAAATTTCAAAAAGTTCGTTCCCTTGTTCATAGCCTAGACTAGGATTTACATCCTTGCTTATTCTGCAATGACAATACTTCTATGAAGTCAAATCATTCATATCCCTTGAAGCATTAGGTCTTTCAAGTGCTCTTGGTTTAAGAGATTTAGGCTTAGGAAAACCTAAAGAGAATGGAAAAGGTATTGGGTCATTTGTAACACTGATCATCAATCTTCTTGAGACTATCCATCACTAAAAATTCCTTAATGCTTGTTTTTGCAAATTCAAGTTATTGTTGAAACACAACAAACACAAAGCATTTAAAATTCAAAATTCATTTAATTCATGTAGATGTTAACATGAGACAAGTGCTTTTATCATCACAGTGTATAGAACTACATGCGTCAAAAACCTAATATGATCATGCACAATGTTTCTTATGACACTTGGCTTCCCCATCTTCAAAACTTATCGAACCAGCCTTGATGAGATCTCTGACCTTGAACTTCAAAGCAGGGCAGTTCTCTGTTGAGTGACCTTGATTGCCAGAATGGTACCCACAACACTCATTAGCATCATACCAGCTCGGATAAGGGGGCTTCAGAGGCGCTATTTGCATGGGTGTCACAAGGTGATTCTGGATGAGTTGAGGTAGTAGCTCACTGTATGTCACAGGAATCGGGTCAACCTGATTTATTTTTCGCTTTTTATGCCCCCTTCGATTATTCCCGAGGATGTTCGATTGATAGACAGATGTAAATTCTGGTGTAGTTGCAGTCATTGGTTGGTAGGGATAAAAACCTTGAGAGACATTGTTCAGGGTAGAGTTAAATGGCTGATACGAGGAGAATTGGGGAGATGGGGCAAAGTCTTCCACGACTTGGGTATCTTCTTTTTTATTTTCAGATGCCCTGTTCTTGGTATTGGATGTTCTTTCTCCTTCAATTTTCCCATCCTTGATAGCATTCTCAATCATCTCCCCTGAAATTACCATGTCTGAAAAATTATTCGAAGCATTGCCGACAAGTCTGTCATAGTATGGGGCGTGCAGTGTATTCACAAAAAGGATAGTGATTTCCTTTTGTGTCAAGGGCGGTTGTATTTGGGCAGCCAGGCTCATCCACCGTTGTGCATATTCTTTGAAGCTCTCAGTAGCTTTTTTTCTCCATATTTTGCAAAGTGAGACGATCAAGTGTCTTGTCGGTCATATGCTTGTACTGGTTTAGAAAAGCCCCAGCCAAATCATTCCAAGAGCGAATCTGATCCTTGCTCAACTGACTATACCACCTAATTGCGGACCCGCTGAGGCTATCCTGAAAGCAGTGAATCAAAAGCTTATCATTATCTATCTGACTTGTCATCTTTTGGCAGAACATAGTGATGTGGGCTGATGGATCGGTCGTCCCGTCATATTTCACAAAGTCAGGGATCTTGAACTTAGGAGGAATGACTAAATCGAAGACCAAGCATCATTCTTTCGCCTCCACACTCCCTAATACGTCTGCATTTTCTACTGCCCGGAGCCTTTCATCTAGCAACTGATATTTCCCTTGGGAATCTGTCAACTCAACCTCATTTACTGCAACCCTTTTCAACTTGGCCTGTTCAGCTGGATCATTTGAGTTTAGGACATTGACGGGGTTAACAGTGTTCTGGGCATCACTTATTGCGACCTTATCTTGGCCCTTTTGTACCTCTAACCCTTCTCCGACGACAAAGTTTTAGGTGTATCCTTTTCCCTTGATTACGGCAGACATTAGCTCCATCAGTTTAGTCATCTGATCCTTAGATTCTGCTTGAGATTTTGCCAGCCGTTCTCGCAATTCTTTCTGTTCCTTTTCCATTTTTTCCATTCGGGCAACTTGTTCATCCTCCATAGCACCAGCCTGTATTAAAAGTGTACTCAGTACTTCTTCTGATTTGAAATGGAAATTCTTTCAAAGACTCCTAAAGCCAAGCCAACTTCTATTTTATTTCCCCCAAATGTATGTCATGATGAATGAGCCATGAATGCAATTTGATGCATGTGAAGCCTAAACAATATGATGTATGGATATGTACAATGGAAACATGCTGACCATATATGTGATAAATGCAATCACAATGCCAACATGTTGCAAACAAAGAATAAACAAATCAACACATGGATATATGCAATGACTGATCATATGCATTTTAGCATGTTTCCCAATGAATGATCGTATATCCTATGAATGCAACACGGTGTCGATTATGATACATGCAAACAATGAATGATTGATATAGAGTATATACAAAGAAAATCATGCTAACCATGTGTGTCATGAATGCGACCTAATGCTAACATGATGTATGTAATAAGCAAATTAATGCATGAACATATACAAAGAAATTATGCTGACTATGTTTGTTATGAATGCAACCCAAAGTCAACATGATGCATGTAAAGAATAAGCAGATCAATGCATGGATATATACAATGAATGACCATGTATGTTCCAAATGTATTTCCCAATGAATGATCATATACACTATGAATGCCACACAATGTCAATTATGATGCATGTGAAGAATAAATGACTGACACAGAGTATATACAAAGAAAATCATGCTGACCGTGTATGTCATGAGTGCAACTTGATGCCAATATGACAAATTAATGCATGAGCATATCACGATGACTATGTATGCCATGAATGCAACATGATGCCAACATGATGCATGTAAAAAATAAGCAAATTAATGCTTGAATATATACAGAAAAGTTATACTGACTATGAATGCATGAATGCAATTTGACGTTAACATGATGCATATAGAGAAAGAATAAATTGATATATGGATATATACAGAAAAGTCATGCTGACTATGAATGCATGAATACAACTTGATGCCAACATGATGCATGTAAAGAAAGAATAAATTGATATATGGATATATAGAGAAAAATCATGCTGACTATGAATGCATGAATGCAACTTGATGCCAACATGATGCATGTAAAGAAAGAATAAATTGATACATAAGTATATACAAATAATGACCATGCATGTCATAAACATATCTTACAATGAATGACCATGCATGCTATGACTATAACATGATGTCAAAATGATACATGCAAAAATAAATGAATTAACACAAAGGTATATACAAAGAAATCAATGATTACACGAAATTGGTGGGACCTAAATCTTGGTTATTCAAAAATCTCATTATGCAAGATTTGCCTCCAATTTTTTTTTTTTTTGATAAACCAATCACATCATTTTCAAAAGAATTTCAGGGTGGATCTTACTATGGTACAATATGCAAATGTTCATGTGACACTACCGGTTTTATGAAATCATCAAATTCAATTACCAACTGTTTATTGCAAAGAATGAGATCAATAATACAACCAAAAATGTACATGCTCTATTTACACATGCATGAAATGTGCCACATGCAAAAATGCTTGAAAAATGATTTTTTCTTATAAAAAAAACAGCTAATGAACATCTGCCCCAGCAATATCTGCTTATTTAGGCATCACGATGCCTTCGAGGCGGAGTATCACATTTATTACGGGCGATGTACGTACATCGTTGCCCGATCTACCACACTTATTCGGAGTGTAAAACAGGTAACAAAAAGTTTAGAAATGTCCTTCCCATGTGTTCCTATTTTCGGTATATCTAACGGAAATTCGGGATGGCTTCGCCTAGGTTCACTATATGAGGGTGAATCGGTTCTAAGGCCCCGAATTGTTCCTCACTTTCGCCGGTGAAGGCTAGTAAGGCACCCCGATAAAAGCGGGTTCAATTCGTTAGAGTATATTTTCCTATGCCCGTACGGAGGATTATCACGAAGGCATTAGGTACTTTATACTCCGAAAGTGTTTCACTAGCCCATACGGAGGATCAATCACGAAGGCTTAGTTACTTTACTTCCACTTAAAAGGACGGAACCCGGGTAGAGGATTCATGTTATGCAAATGCACGTGTAGTGTGTGTGGAGAAACAAAACAAACATGTCACCACCTATTCTACAAACCTTATTCTAAATGTCCTAACAATTAAAACATTCAAGAATAGTGTAACGCATTAACCGACAAGCAGTTATAATATACAACCTTAAATAACTAGAGAACAAAAATAAAATGCATGCACATGAGTATGAACATATTTAAAAACATTTCATTATTTTCAAAATTCTCCTTATTAAAAAAATGTGGGAATTAAAATTAAATACCAATTAAACCAACAAAACCGAGACTTTGATAACACACGACTAATTCTAGGCCTGACTCTCTTATATGTCCCCAGTGGAGTCGCCAAGCTGTCGCAACCTAAAAAAATAACGACGACGAGTCTCATCGCAAGACTTTATTATTCGTTAGGCGTGACATTAAAAAAAATCGAGGAAAAGTCGACTTAATTCCTCTAGAAAAATGAAGGTTTTGAAAATGACCTTAAAAAAAGACATGGAGTCGCCACCAATCTTTTTTAGCTAGGTGTGATCGGCCACCTATTAAAACCGGTTTTATAAAATATTTTAAAAAATTAATTAAAATATTTTAAAAACCAATTTCAAGTCTGCGTTTTAAACCAGAGAAATCAAAGAAGCGGGTTCGGGAGTCGGTTACGTGTGGGGAAGGATTAGCACCCCCACAACGCCCGTATAAATCGGTACCTTATTAATCGTGTGTTATCTCAAGTCTCGGTAAAAAGTTGGTTTTAAATTTAGTATTTCAAGTTAATTCCCAATTTAAAGAAAAATAATTTCATTTTTTTATTGAAAATGATCCAGAATTTATAAATTCAAAATTTTCCTATATTCCCCAACAAACGTGGCAAAATATAGAAATTTTTATTAGTTTTGGAAAACTTTCCGAATCATTCTCTTTTTTGAAAGAAAGATATTCCTTTATTAATGATAATTGATGATATTCCCTCCAGCAAACCCGGTAGAGAACTCATGAATTATTTTAACTCGGGAATATCTTTATTTTTATTGAAAACCATTATCTTTTGAAAACATTTAAAATAAATGAATACGTATATGCTAAATAAAGATAACTAAATAAAAGCATAGGATATCATGAAATATTCGAAACCATATAATAAACCATGTAACATCAAAAAATATAAATCAAAATAACAACAATATCATAGAAATTATTATAGCAAGAATCACATATTATATAAAATGCATGAATATAAAAATGCAATGCATGAAATGTATTTTTTTCCTTTAATTAAGGAAATCCGTATATCTAAAAAGATATCCGGCTACCTTAGGAAAATATGTCAAATTAAATATTCTAAAACCAAAATACTTTGTGATTGTTTGAAAACAATTTTGAAAAGCTTGAATTAAAAATAAAAACTGGGCTAATTTCTTTAAAATGGCTCTAATTTCCTAAGTTTAAAAAATCCGGACTTGACTACCCTTAACCCGGGACTTGAAAAACCATTTTTAGAGTTTGAAAAGGCTTAGAAATTACCCTAAGTCAGTAGCTAACCCTCCTAATCAGCCCACTCTAAGTAAATTAACCAAAACAGAAAAATGGTTTCTCTTTAAATTCAATTCTGACTCCACTGTCCAGTTTTAATCCACGATTTTTTACCCTATTTTTAAAAATTCCAAATATTCTGAAAAAAATACTGGAGACTCAGGACATGTAAAACTACACGATAAAAAATCGGCTTAATTTTCGAATCAAAGATGAATTCCCAGAAAAATCAGAGATATATGAGTTTTTGGAGGAGAAAAAAAACTGCTTTGTTTTTCTTTAAATTCAATTCTGACTCCACTGTCCAGTTTTAATCCACGATTTTTTACCCTATTTTTAAAAATTCCAAAAATTCTGAAAAAATTACTGGAGACTCAGGACATGTAAAACTACACGATAAAAAATCGACTTAATTTTCTGATCAAAAATGAATTCCCAGAAAAATCAGAGATGTACGAGTTTTTGGAGGAGAAACAACTGCTTTGTTTTTCTTTAAATTCAATTCTGACTACACTGTCCAGTTTTAATCCACGATTTTTTATCCTATTTCTAAAAATTCCAAAAATTCTGAAAAAATTAATGGAGACTCAGGACATGTAAAACTACACGATAAAAAATCGGCTTAATTTTCTGATCAAAGATGAATTCCCAGAAAAATCAGAGATGTACGAGTTTTTGGAGGAGAAAAAAACTGCTTTGCCAGCACATTTTTTTGTCTTTGATAAAATCATTTAAAAATCAAAGTAAAAATATTTGAAACTCATAAAATGACTTGAAAGCAGTAGCTAGGACTTTTTGAAAGTTAGATAAAAAATGGCTAAGTAAAAAAAATCACAAAGGTAGAATAATCAACTTGACAAACTTAATTTTCCACAAGTGTGCTCAAGAGAGCATGACTTTGAACCATCAATTGGCTCAAGTCATTATTCAAGTGGTATGAACATGAAATGCATGAAATAATGCAGCAAACATAATGCATGAAATGCATGGATTTAAAACTAAATATAAGGAAAATGCATGACATAAATAATATGGCCTAGACCTAACATGAACTTGCATGGCAATAAATGCAACCTAGACCTAAGATATGCATGGCATTTTCACAAACACAAGGCATGCTTAATTCAAAAATCCAACCAAATATCATGCAAATGCAAAAACCTAACAACTAGCATGACAAAAATACAACACACAATGCAAAACACATGGAGTAGCCAAATGGCCTCAAGCTCCAACAAGCATGGCATTTTCACAAACACTTGGTATGCTAGCATGAAAAACTAAGTCATAACACAAAAAGCACACAAGCATTTTCACAAACACCTAATATACCAAATCTAAAACATGCTCACTAAGATATAAAACAAGAATCATGCAAAGAATCACACAAGCATTTTCACAAACACTTAATATGCTAACTCTAAAACATGCTCAAATTTAAACAACATGAAAACAGAAAATTAAAAATGCAAAAACATGATATCTAAGACATAAATGGCAACAAACAAAGCAACTAAATTAAATATAACTTAAGAATATGAAATAACATAATATTTAAAACATCAAAAATAAAGAAAATAGCATAAACAATATGGTAAAATGAATCAAAAACAACAACTTAAAATAAATAATGTAGGCCATTTGGCCATGGTGAGTTTATTGTAAAAACAAAATGTAAGAAAAATATACTTAAGAAAGGAAATGAAGGAAGAACAAGAAACATTATTTTAAAATGAAAACTCACCAAGTAGAGATTAAAATAGCAAAAAATAAGAATAGAAAATGAAAGTGCAAGAGTTGGTGCTCAAGAGCAACCTCAAGAAGCTAATATTTCAAGCTTTTCTCTTCAAACTTTCCTTTTTTTCTAAACTTTTCTTTTTTTGCTCTCAACCAAGAAGATAAAAAAACTAAGAAAAACTAAGAGAAATCAACCAAAATGGAAAAGAAAAAACAAAATCTGCCTCCTCCCCCCCTTAGGGCTAGCCTTAATGCATGGTTATATAGCCTCCAAGATGTTGTCATTTTTGTGTAACCTAATTTCCATCAAATGGCCAATAATTCAAGATGAAAAGTCATGAAATTACCACCTTTAGATTAGCATCTCAGCCCTCTCAAATTACAGCTATGCAAAAATAATGTTGACATCTTTCTTAACCTATGTGGTTTAATCACCATGGCTTGATCAAAGAGAATGGTTAACTAACTCTTGATTTTTAACCACTTGATTAAAAAAAAAAAATTAGAAGCTTCCTCCTTTCTTTGGGCTTGGGCATGCCAGCACTTCTCTTTTCCAGCCCAACTCTGATTTTTTTGAAGGGCCAAAAAAGCCCTTTTCGGTTGCTTGGGTGAAATGACCATTTTGCCCCCCGGATGCAAATAAATATCAAACGGACTCCAAATTCAATTTTTCTTTTTTTAATACTTCCAAAATAATAAAATATTGAGTTCTGGAAGTTTTCAAAATTATCCGAGTCCGTTTGCTATTTATTTGGATTTTTTCTTCCCAAAAATGCCCTTTTATGCCTCTACATTTTACCATTTTTTAAACGAGCTCCAAATCAAAATTTTTCTTCACCAATCTCTTCAAAATAATTAAAAAGTGTGATCTGGAAGTTTTCATAATTTTTGGAGCTCATTTGGTATTTTTTTGGGATTTATCGGCTTGAATTACTCCATAGGAGGCCCGGGATTTGGCCATTTTGCAAACGAACTCGGAATCAAGATTTTCTTTCGCCAATCTCTTCCAAATAATTTAAAAAATGAGATTTGCCAAATTTCAGAATTTTTGGAGTCCATTTGCTATTTTTCCGGGATTTATCTTTTTGAATTATTGCATAAGAAGCCCGGGATTTGGCCACTTTGCAAACGAACTCGGAATCAAGATTTTCTTTCTCCAATCTCTTTCAAATGATTTAAGAATGAGATTGACAAATTTTCCATAATTTTCGGAGTCCATTTGCTATTTTTCCCAAATTTTTCCAATTTTACCCTTTAACCTCCGAAACCCGGTTTTGCTCAAAACAAGTCCGATGTTCAGATTTTCTTCAATCTGAGCCTTGGGCCATCCTTTTTAATCATTCCTCATCCATTGGGGGCTTTGGTCTTACCAAGTCGGGCCATTTCTGTGATTCTTCCTGATTTCACCAAAATCCACTAAAAACCCTAATTCTCGGTTTTCTCCCGGATTGACTTTTTTTCGGTTTTTCTTGCAAGTGACTTCTCCATTACCCGTAGTCAGTGCTTATCTTTCATTTGGAACCTTTAATTTCGACCAGTTTGATCGTTTAAGCACTTTTCCCCAAATTTCTCGGATTAGGGTTTCCTTTCTACTGAATCTCCAAATCCCAACTTCCGAACTCCATATCTTTCAATGTAGACCTCGGATTATCAAAATTCTTTCGCCATTTTTCAATTGAACTTAAAATCTTGATTTTGAAAGTGGGTTGACTTTTTCAGTAGTTGACTTTCTGGGGTTGACTTTTTCGGGGTTGACTTTTTCGGGGTTGACTTTTTTCAAGTTTGACTTTTTGTGCTCGCCCTCTTAAACTAAGTCTCGGAGTACCACCTGCAGGATGAAAACAGTCTTTTTACACTTGGGAACATCAATATGGGAAGAAAACATACCTGTTTAGTGGTCCGGACAAAATTAGGTGTCTACACTTTCGTCACCTATCAATTTAACTTTGTATGATGTTACGAGTAATGCCATCATATTTAAAATCAATTTATGACGTTATATATTCGCCGCGAATACAATCAAATAAATATATATATAATTTTTAAAAGTTTATAATATATATAATTATTAAAAACTAAACAAAATAGGTTTGTTTATTAAAAATTAAAATTAGTATTTAATTTATTTAATTATATAGTTTTGGAGAATTGAGACAAATAAGTTATAGATAATTTGAAGAAGAAAAAAAAAACAAAATGAATGAGAAGAAAAAAAAAACAAAATAAATGAGTCTGCAAAGAAACCTCCAAAGAGGCAGCTTATGGAGGACATGTATCTATACTATTATAATGGGAGTGCCTGAGTTGGTGTCACTGAATCAAGTGACACCAATTCAGTCGTTGAAAATACCCAAAAAATATTAAAAGGTAAAAAATAAAAAAATTAAATAAGGGTATATATGTCACCCATTTTCTAAAAAAATTATCCACTTACAAAAATTATTCACTTACAAAAATTATTCATTTTTTTTTTACATTTAATTTTTTTAAAACATAATTTTTTATATTTTTAATATAAAAATTATATTTTAAAAAAATATATTTTTACTCACATTATGAATGTGTGGAATTATAGTACAATATAAACAGATTGTTCCTTTCCCAAAACCCACATGAAATTTTAATTTCTTTAATTATATAATTGAAACAAATTGTTTAAAATTTGAAGGAAAAAAATGAATATTGAAAATCCACATCTACAACTACAAACAAAACCGACATCGTTTAGACTAAAAAAACCCCACTACACGCTATTTTCTTTAGTTTTATTTCTCCCCATTGGCAGTCGATTGTTCCTCTCCCATACCCCAATAGCCTATACTCTATTTTCTTAGTCAACTGTTCCGTCTTTGGCTATCTTTGGCTTTGTTATGGCGTTTTCCCTCTCTATTTATCTCTAAAGGATCGATCGGGAATCCTAAACGACCGAGTAAAATCGCAAGGTAGTACCCCTCTCTTCTCTGTTTGGTCTCGCTGGTAATCTCGCTTCTCTGTTTGGCTCTCGCTCGCAGTCTCGCTTCATTGTTCGGTTTCGTATATTTGCGGCGAATTGAAAACGGTACATTTTGATCATCTTGTATCTTTCGATTTAATTTTACTTTTGTCCATGAATTTTCTCTAAAAAATCGAAACCCTAAAAATACTCACATTTAAACGACGTAACCCTTTGTCCATTTCAACAGATTCTCAATTTCTTTTGTTATAAATCCTTGCCCCTTCTCGAGTTGACTGAGAACTGAAAAGTGATGGGGTTTCAGACTTTCAGTAATTTTTTGAGGAAAGGGATTTGTCTTTTGAAAATAATGACGAGTCAACTGGGATTTCAACTTTTGCGATTTTAGATTTGGCTTGCTTTCAAAAAGAAATTGGGGGCGAGGGGGTTGGTTTATGGTGCGGCGAGAGAGAAATTGGTTTTGATTTATTTGCTTTATTTGGTTTAAAATTATTCAATGATCATCTGTCATGTCACATATGCAAAAAAATAAGCAATATAAAAAAATTAAAGGCAAAAATTAAATTAAAGGCAAAAATTCGATGTTTAAGAAGGTTGTATTATTTAATATATAATATTACTTATAGTTATAACTGATTAATTTATATTTATATGTAAATAGGTTTTATTGAATTCAAAAAATTACGATTTTATTGTTGAGATAAAGAAATAACATTAATATTATTTTTAAATAACTTATATAATAAGTGATATGAGTCATGAGTTTTTTTAATTAAAAAAAAAAAACTAAATGCTAAAAGATTAAAAAAAAAATTGGAAAGATAAAAAACATATTTAAGATTTTTGAATTAAAAATATATATATCTCTATTAATTTGGATTATAATTTTTAAGTTTCAAATTTTAAATTTGTATTTTCTCTAAATTTTTAAATTATGTAATTTTATTTATTATCTTACGTGTCAAAAGTATAAGGTATCCACATATGCGTCCATGTCAGTTGACTTTATCATATTGATTTAAAATAAATAATAAATAAACTTTTATCATTTTGGGTATAAATTTTACACACACATGTATTTTGGGTACATATAATAAAAAATATAAATTAAAAATTTGTGTAACAACCGAGGTTACGTATAATCATGTAAAGTTAAATCACGAAAATTTTAAGTACAAACTTGGAAATTGGTAAGAAGTTATAAGTAAAGGAAATAAAAGAAGAAAGGATCAAATTGAACATATTAAAAAGTTTAGGGGCTTCATGGTTATTTATAAAGAGTTGAGGGACTAATATGCAGTTATACCAAAAACAAAACAAAAAATATCTCTTATATTCAATTGATCTCCCGAAAACACTAGAAATTTTCCTTCTCATCTTCAAGTGGCAGCCGGCCTTCCACCCTCTCTCTCTCTCAAAATTGTCTTCAAACAACTCCACCAAAAATCTCAACAATAATTCATCCAAGGTTAGTTTCTTGATAAATTCTTCATTTTCTTTAGATATTCTACTTGAGCATGCTAAGATCTTAGCTCCATAAACATGTTAAGTTCTGAAATTCATCTATTAAATATGAATTTTACTCATTTTTGGTAATAATTAAAAGGATTTGAAAGCATGAACAAGAAAATGGGAAGAAAAAGCAAAACAGGGGAATTTGAGCATGCTTGCTGTTCGGATTTTCTGGGTTCGGAACAGTTGGGTTTATATTTTTTTGATATTCTTCCTAGAAGCTAGACTTCAATACGAGAATTTTGGTTTTTGAATCACCCAAAACCGATAAGCGGTTAAAAGATAAAATTCGATGAAGTTTGCTGTTCAGTGTGACCCCTGTTTCAGCATAGTTTCGGGATTTATCAAATTTGACCAAGATTTTGTTCTAATTGTCTAAGTTAGTTATTTTCTTCATAAATTAGACTTATTGGTACCAAACTCAAGTTATGATTTTCTAATCTAGCTTGATAGTATGGAATTTATTGCTTAAGATAAATATAGTACTAAATTATGGTTATGGATTATGAAAATGTAACAACCGAGGTTACGTATAATCATGTAAAGTTAAATTCCGAAAATTTTAAGGACAAACTTGGAAATTTGTAAGAAGTTATAAGTGAAGGAAATAAAAGAAGAAAGAATCAAAATGTACATATTAAAAAAGTTTAGGGGCTTAATGGTTATTTATAAAAAGTTGAGGGACTAATATGCAATTATCCCAAAAATAAAACAAATATCCCTTATGTTCATATTTTCTCCCGAAAAATCTAGACATCTTCATTTGCTAAATGAGCAGCCGGCAGCCTCCCCTCTCAAATTTCTTCATCTCCTCCATTTCTCTTCAAGAACTCCACCAAAATCTCAACAACAATTACATCCAAGGTTAGTTTCTTGATAAGTTCTTCGTTTTCTTTAGATATTCTACTTGAGCATGCTAAGATCTTTGCTCCATAAACATGTTAAGGTCTGAAATCCATCTATTAAGTATGAATTTTACTCATTCTTGGTAAGAATTAAAAGGATTTGAAAGCATGAACAAGAAAATGGGAAGAAAAAGCAAAACAGGGGAATCTGAGCATGCTTGCTGCGGATTTTCTGGGTTCGGCACAGTTGGGTTTATATTTTTTTGATATTTTCCCTAGAAACTAGACTTCAATACGAGAATTTTGGTCTTTGAATCACCCAAAACCGATAAGCGGTTAAAAAGATAAAATTCGGTGAAGTTGGCTGTTTAGTGTGACCCCTGTTTCAGCATAGTTTCGGGATTTATCAAATTTGACCAAGATTTTGTTCTAATTGTATAAGTTAGTTATTTTCTTCATAAATTAGACTTATTGGTACTAAAATCAAGTTATGATTTTATAATCTAGCTTGATAGTATGGAATTTATTGCTTAAGATAAATATAGTACTAAATGATGGTTATGGATTATGAAAATCTCTAAGGCATGGAGTACTATAAAGGAATTTGATAAGGACATGAATATGGAGTTGAATTTTGGAGAAAATGATTATGGAAATGGTATTAAAAAATTAAGGATATGTTGTTTTGAGTATGAGAAATTAGTATTGACCTTGAGGGAAGATTATGAGATTTAAGTTGCATTCATAAGTGTGTAATGCTTTGAGTATGTATAGATACTAATTATCGTTAATCTCTAGGCCACGTAGAGCTGACGTCACCTGTGGATCCCGAAGTTTCAGATCGAGGTGTACAGTAAGATCATCTCAAGGATAGTGAGTAGACGACAACTATAGTTATTTGAAATTTATTTAAATATAATTATATATTTTTTTTTAGCGTAATATTTATTTTACGTATTAAAGGTATATACAATATTTAATCATATGAATTGATTTGTTATTAAAGTATTTTTATTTCAAGAAATATTATATCGAGTAAGTTGGTTGATTTATGAAATATGATTTTACATAGAATTTGACGTACATGGTTTTGCCTCCACCTGACTTAACGTATGAGATTATTTCCTTGACCGAAATACGGGAGCTGCGTACTACGCCTTTGTGGCGGGAGCCACCTCCAGAGTCCCCATTCCGTGAAATTAGACTGGGGTATGGGAGCTGTGTGCTACGCCTTTGTGGTGGGAGCCACCTCCAGAGTCCCTATCCCTTTATATTTGCCTTTTGGGGGCACATCATAGCGACACATATGCCTTTGGGGCGTCCTATGGTGGTATTGGCCTTTGGGGCCGGCTACTAGTATGCCTACTGATGGAGACTCAATTAAGAGTTGTAAACCCAAGTGCAGGTTATGTTCAAGTAATAAATTCTCGGGTGTCCGAGGTCGAACCACAGGGAAGCGTATTAGTAAGTATAAGTTTATAAAATATATAAGAAAAAGAAAGTAAACAAGATATTAGGGAATCAACAACAAAACAAGATCAACAAGATATTAGAGAACAAAATAAACAAAATAACATAAAAGAAATTAAACAAGATATAAAAAAACAATAAGAAAAGATGTTGAGGTTAGAGAACTCTTGGTGTTATGCTAAGATTAATCTTGTTTTATTACACAATTGAAATCCACACATAAGGGAGGTTCCAATCGGAAGGTTTAGCAATTCAGTCCAAATTGTCCAACGTCCATAGCATATGATATTATGTTCAATTGGTGTCCTCAAAACTCATAAAAAGAGTCCAAGCATTCCTTATGCCAAGGTATATGTCTACAACAAATCAAGGTTATGAAACCAAGCATTTACTGTGCCATTTTCATTGTCAATAATGAATCAAGATCCCTACTTTGCAAGTATGATTTTAAACCAAAAGAAAATATTATCTATACTAAATGATGATTCATTTTAGCTCATGTTTAAGAGACTAACCTTAGCATTTACCAAAAGCTTCACCTCATCACCTCAACAATATGATTAGCAACACATACTAGATATGAATAAAATGAAAAGGAATGTAAGAAACATAAGTAAAGAAAAAAGAAAACTAGAGAAAGGAAATAAGAAGAAAACTTAGAGAATTTTATTACAATGGCTAATATCCTACCAATGTATCAATGTATCCTAATACTCATCCAAGGCCCTCTATTTATACACATTTTGGAAAGCTAAATGACAAGAGACAAGCTTTATAAATTTCAAAGGTAGGTATAATAGGTGGGTGCATTTTTCTAACAATTTTCGTCATATTGTATGACAATTCTGATCAGCCAGATTGATGGTCGATTTTGTCAATGTTGGAGGCTCGATCTGATAAAATGGTCTTCTAGAAAAATATACCCCTATCAGTTACGGATCCATAGCCGTTGGAATCAGATCATTTGCTCATGTGGATCAGAAGATATGGTCAAAATACCAAAACCGGTCAGCACAGACGTCATTGCACATCAGCCAACTTGATGGTCGATTTCACTAGGGAAAACGACTCCGTTTTAAGAAGTGTAAAACATGAAAAAGATAGATATGCCTCTTAACTTTGCACTGTAAAAATTCAGCCTTATTGCTTCAGTGAAACTCCAGATATAGGTGATATGGAAAAAGGTGTCGAAACTGGAATTGAATTGGATTTGCCCTTAATTCTTGATTTAACCTAGTAATCTGAAATCACTCAAAGAAACTCATGAAAAACACCAAATTACATAAAAATATAAAAGATCATAAACACAAGTAGACTAAGCAATAATAACTCGTATTTGACACAAAACAATAATAATACAAAACTAAAAACTATATAATTATACGAGTTATCACACCCCCACACTTAGATTGTTGCTAGTCCCTAGCAACGACTCAATAAAATAAGAAAATCTAATCTAATCCATTTTCGTAGGAAATCACGGTGGCACTTAGCATGTGACACAAGCCTTTAAACCCCTAGGTGTCCCTAGTGGACGAGTTTAGTCTCGTGAGGGTTTGCTAGAACGATACCCACAAACATTGAAAAACTAAAATATAAGTAAACTACATACACTAAAAATATTTACTCCTAATCCTTTCAATATAAATTAGAGACAATCTTTGCACAAGTCTTATAAACTAATCAATAGCTCAAAGAATTTCACAAAAATTCATGCTTGAATGTAAATAAATGAGTTAAGCCAATATTAACATAACATATTTCAATCAAAATAGTGCATATTCAACTTAATCTCAACCTCTCACATGGAATACTCTCATGATTTTCACTCTTTAAAGTAGTGGTAAAGTGTTTACACTCAATCAATCTCATGAAAACACTTCTACCATATGCTTGCTTGTCCACCTATTCTCCACTATTTAGATCATACAACTTCATAAATCAAGAGGTCTTTATTCAAGGTTGTAATGGGGCCAAAGGGTTATAATGTGGTTAAAGAACAAAAGGATAAAGATATCACAAAGGTTCCAAAGAGTTCATAGAGTTTAGAGACATAATAAGATCATACAAATAAATTTCTCAAAACTCTTTACAAGTACATAGTCACATAGGCTAAATATTCATGTTGAGCCTTTGCTTCATTCTAACCAACTTTGTAACATCTTTTTCTTTACTTTAACTAGAAGTTCAAGAGAAGATTTTTTTTTTTTTTTGAATATGGGAATGTATTTAACAATGATCCCTTTCTTTTTCTCTTGACTTTTTCTTTTCTTTTCTTCCCCCACACTTATCTTTTGTTTCTAACCCAAATTTTCAACTAAAAATATCCCTTGTTTTTTGCAATATGTCTCAAAATATATAATCCATCTTTAGAACAAGGGTAAGGATATAAGTATATTTAGGCTAGGTGTAAGTTGTGGTTACCAATAAAACAGCATATTTAATGTAGGCTCAAATTGGCTCACTAGTGGGGATGTTCTCTTAGAACATTAATAATGGAAGGCTGTTTGGCTCTGGTTATAATCCTAATGCCTCTATCATATTCATGTTGTCACATGTATCAATATAGTCTCAAACGGTTTAAAGCAAGTTCTGGAGAATCATGTAATCATAAGAGCACTCAAGAAAGAAATTAGATTGATTTGTATAATGCATCAATCATTATAGGCTCAAAAACTCACAAGGATGATTATACAAGTCAGATTAAGTCTAAACATGCTTCTTTCTCAATCAACATATCATATTAACATTGGCTCATAAAAAGGTTGATATCAAGCTCAATTCTCATGAAAATCTTCTCACTAATAAATCTATTTTAGACTTATGCAATTCATATCTCATTATAGTATTGAAAGTAACTAAAACACACTAAGCCTAAACATGCTTTTTTTTTTTTTTGAAGAAGATTAAATCAAACTGACAAGGTATGTCTCAAGTCTCCCTTACTCAGACCTTGTTCAGAATGAATACTTCTAAATTGCTTAAAACACAACAATTTTTTTTTTTTTAAATTAGCAAAATATGTCCCTTACCCCCTACTAAAATATGACATTGTCCCCAATGTCAAATTTTAAAGGTAGAATTTAGGAGATATTACCTGCAGAGGTTGCTAACCACTTATTATAACTGAGACACAACAAACAAAATGTTAGATAATGTCACAAAGACAAAGTGCAATCCACTCCTTGCTTGTCCACATCTCTTTTTCTTTTTCCGAGCGTTTGCGAAACAACCGTAGCAGGTAAATACTCATAAGCTTGGAGCTTTTTGAGTAAATCTTCAATGGTTGTAGCAGAAATTATGGTTCTCCTTGCCTCTGAAAACATGAATCCATTATCCACAGCATTATCTAAATATGAAAGCAAATTACTAAAATAACCATTAATATTAAGCAAACCAATGGGTTTCTTATTTGTGACCAAAGATGACCAAGAAGCCACGCAAGCTATTTCTTCCAATGTACCCAGACCTCCTGGTAAAGCAATGAATGCGTCGGCAGAATGGTACATGATTGTTATCCATTCAGGGATACTCCAGACTTGTATTTCCTTACCCACGGTAGGTCCACAAAAATCTGTGAATAGTTTTGGCACGATTCCTAGAACTGGACTTCCTCCGGCGTGTGCTGCTGTAGCGACTGCTCTCATTAAACCCGTACTACCGCCTCCATAAATCAACTGGATCTTTTGTTGGGCAAGTATTACTCCAACTCTTATGGCTTCATCAGCGAATATGTTATTTTTCCCTGGATAAGCACCTCCAAAGACACAAATTTTTTCAATGCGCTAGGACGAAGTACTTTCCATTTTTTTTCTCGAGTGCCTGAAAGAGAATGAGTACATGGTGTAATATATAGAGGACTGAGTAGTGAATCAGACAAGAGTAATAATGTCGCCGAAAGTGTATTTGACCTGTCAGAAGAAAATGTTAACCTAACAAAAGATTTTTGCGTGATTTCAGGAAGAAAATCAAAAAGAGAAGAAAAATCAACCGTAAAAGACCAATGCAAAAAAAAAAACGAGAATAATTACACAAATCGAACAACACGTAAATTAAACCGAAATAAAGTTATTGCAAATCAAACCAAAAGCTGAGAAGTCATTTATTGTAGTTGTGATTGTGGCTCACATCTTCCTCTGGTTTTACGTCCAGAAACGGCTTAAACGCCTTCTATGAGTCGAGGATATGCTTCCCATCCAGTTTTCTTACAAGCTGGCAAACAGGGTCTTTTAACATCAGATTCCCAAGATGTTGCCATTCCCTTTGGAATTGCGACCATAAATCAAGAATTTCTCTTTGTACGTCTCCACTAGGATGCGTCTCAAGAGAAAGTTGGATATTACCCAAATTCTCCTTACTCAGTCCATCCTTAATGAATTCAATTTTATCATCTCGATTAGAGGACGGAATCCCAATAGAACGACATTTACCGTTACACGTCCATCGTGCACATTTGTGGCAATTTGAACTCATTCGCTTTGCTCGTCGCTTCTTTGCTAAAGTGCTTTTACCTGTACCTGGTAAATGCAAAACAGGAAGATATTCATCTTCACGTACCTTGGCTTCAATTATCCAACGTATGTCTTCAGGAATCCCTTTGTGCATAAGCATTCTTAATGTTTCAAATCGAACTTGGTAAAGCTTCAGTAAAATATTCCGAGGAAAAGGAGGAAATCGTTTCTGCAATCTTTTGAGAATATCATCCATCCTGAAAAAAAAATGAAAGAGAAATTTATATACAATATCAGTTTTGTGGGTAGCTGATGGAACCGACTTAAATAATCACGGAGTACCGTTATCCGCCATTTAACCGGGGTTAAAAAAATGTATTTTTTTTTTTTGAAGATTAGTAAAAATCATATTTACATCTAGTTATTTTCAAAACAAGGATCAGAAAGAAAAACAACCTCTTCTTGAGTAACATGATTTTCCAAAAAGAGTTTGAGTCTTTGTCCATTTACCTTGAATACGTTACCATTTTGAGGATTCTCAATGTCAACTGCTCCATAATGATACACATGCTTAACCACAAATGGGCCAATCCATCTTGATCTCAACTTACCAGGAAATATGTGAAGTCTAGAATTATAAAGTAGAACTTTTTGCCCAACATCAAATGTTTTTCTTGAAATTAACTTGTCATGAAAGGCTTTAGTTTTTTCTTTATGAATTTTAGAATTCTCATATGCATCTTTTCTGAGTTCCTCAAGTTCATTTATGACTGGAAAAGTTTCATTCTCACCCAAAAAGGAATATTTTAGCTCGGATGGCAATGGTTTTAAATCCAGCTTAGGTGGTTCAATAGTTGATGGTACAGTGACATTTGTGAGTGATGGAAGTTCCTCAAACTTTTGTTTCCAACAATGCTTAACCTGAAAAGAATTTAACAAAGAATCAGTGTGTGAAATTTCTGAAGCATTATCAAACTCACATTCAATTAAATAAGCTTCTAAAGGATCATGGAATGTGGTAGTGGTGAGATGTTCATGAACAAGTTCTTCAATGAAATCCACTTCATGTACTTCTGAATCATCACCAGGTTGCTTGCAAGTGTTGAACACATTTAATTCTAAAGTCATATTTCCAAAAGAAATGTTCAACATACCATTCCTGCAATGTATCAGAGCATTAGAAGTTGCAAGAAATGGATGGCCTAATATAACAGGAATTTGAACATTTGGATTTGAAACAGGATGTATGTCCAAAACAATAAAATCAACAGGGAAGTAAAAATTATCAATTTGAACCAAAACATCTTCAACTATCCCTCGAGGAATTTTTACAGAACGATCAGCTAGTTGAAGTGTAACAGGTGTTTCCTTGAGTTCACCTAAACCTAACTGTTGATAAACAGAAAAAGGCAAAAGATTAACACTAGCACCAAGATCAAGCAATGCACGTTCTATTCTAGTGTTTCCAATGATGCATGAGATTGTTGGACATTCAGGATCTTTGAATTTTGGTGGAGTAAGGTGCTGAATGATTGAGCTCACACTTTCCGTCAGAAATGCTTTCTTTTGTACATTATGTTTCCTTTTAACTGTGCACATGTACTTCAAAAATTTAGCATAAGATGGAACTTGTTTGATTGCATCCAATAAAGGAATGTTAATCTTAACTTGTTTGAAAAGTTCATAAATTTCTGCATTTTGATTCAAATTCTTTATTGTTTGCAACCTTTGAAGAAAAGGAGCAGGATGCATACCTTTTTCTTTGTCCAAATTTTCAAGAAGTTCAGACTTACCATCATCCTTACCATTACTTTTCGGAGGGGAAGGAGGATCTTGGTCTTTTGATGGAATGTTTTTGTCAATTGCCTTTCCACTTCGAAGAGTTGTGATAGAACTGGCATTTTCCTGTTGAGTTTCATTGGAGCAAGAAACAAGACATTGAGTAGAAGGGTTAGGCTGAGGTTGAGCAGGAAACTTACCTTTTTCTTGAGTGCGTAATGAAGCTGTCAATGTGGACAAGGTGTTTTTGATCTCATTAATGTCCTGTGAAGTTTGGTTGTTCACATTTGCTTGTGTTTGCATGAATGCTTCCAAGGTTTGTACACGTGAAGGTTGATAGGAAAAAGTGTTGCCCGACTTTTGAGATTGTGGTACCTGAACATGATTATTATTCCGCCAACTGAAGTTGGGATGATTTCTCCATTCAGGGTTATACGTTTCAGAGTAAGGAGAAGGAAAAGGCTTTTTAAATGTGTTTATGAAATTTACTTGATCATGCAACGCTTCTTTAAGAATGGGAATGTTTGGACATTTAGAAGTGGGGTGTCCCATGATTTCACAAATTCCACAACTTTCTTCATTTTTAACCGTTTTGACTTCTTTTACTTCTCTAAGTTCCATGGCTTCAATCTTTCTAGCCAAATTAGCTACTTTAGCTTTTATCTCATCTTCTTGACTAAAATGATATTTACCTCTGTTAGAAACAAGATTAGATCTATTGGAACTTTCAGAGGAATTATCTGTGTGCCAGGCTTGAGAGTTATCTGCCAAATGGTCTAGGTAGTCAAAGGCTTCTTCAGGTTCTTTTTCTAGAAACTCACCGTTACACATTGTTTCAACAAATTGTTTAGTTTCGGGAGTTAAACTTTCATAAAAGAAACTAATAAGACGCCATTTTTCAAAACCATGATGTGGACAAGAACTTAACAAATCTTTAAAACGCTCCCAGCACTGAAAAAATGCTTCATTTTGATTTTGATTGAAATTTTGAATCTGTCTTTTCAAAGCAGTAGTTTTATGTGCTGGGAAATTTTTTTTTAGAAACTCAGTTTGTAATTCTTGCCATGTGCCAATTGACCTTGGTTTTAAATTATGAAGCCAAATTTTTGCTTTATCTTTTAAAGAAAAAGGAAATAATTTTAGCTTGACAATTTCATTTGTGCATTGTTGGTCATTAAAGGTGACACATACATCTTCGAAGTCTTTTAGAAACGAGTAAGCACTTTCCGATTCTAACCCATGGAAATTTGGAAGCAAAGCTATCATACCTGGTTTAAAACGAAAGTTGTTTGCATTGAGAGGAAAAATAAAACAAGAGGGTGATGAGCTTCGAGTTGGTTGCAAGTAGTCACGCATGGTGCGTACTTGTCTGTTCTCATCTTCAGCATCAACACTTTCATTGTCAGCCATGGTAGGAGTTGTATTAGAAAGATTACCTGAAAAAGTTTCACAATAAAATCTAACTAAACGACGAGATCTAAAATCACGTCGCCAAACAAGCATAAAACAAAGTTAATATACAGATTAGGCGGTATAACCAGCCAATAAAAATAAAACAAAGTTAGTATACAATATAAATATAAATATATAGAAAATTAGGCGGTATAACCTGCCAATAAAAATAAATATAGGCGGTATAACCAGCCAATAAAAATAAATATACTTATAAACTTATATACTTAGTATTGCCTCCCCGGCAACGGCGCCAAAAACTTGATGGAGACTCAATTAAGAGTTGTAAACCCAAGTGCAGGTTATGTTCAAGTAATAAATTCTCGGGTGTCCGAGGTCGAACCACAGGGAAGCGTATTAGTAAGTATAAGTTTATAAATATATAAGAAAAAGAAAGTAAACAAGATATTAGGGAATCAACAACAAAACAATATCAACAAGATATTAGAGAACAAAATAAACAAAATAACATAAAAGAAATTAAACAAGATATAAAAAAACAATAAGAAAAGATGTTGAGGTTAGAGAATCCACTCTTGGTGTTATGCTAAGATTAATCTTGTTTTATTACACAATTGAAATCCACACATAAGGGAGGTTCTAATCGGAAGGTTTAACAATTCAGTCCAAATTGTCCAACGTCCATAGCATATGATATTATGTTCAATTGGTGTCCTCAAAACTCATAAAAAGAGTCCAAGCATTCCTTATGCCAAGGTATATGTCTACAACAAATCAAGGTTATGAAACCAAGCATTTACTGTGCCATTTTCATTGTCAATAATGAATCAAGATCCCTACTTTGCAAGTATGATTTTAAACCAAAAGAAAATATTATCTATACTAAATGATGATTCATTTTAGCTCATGTTTAAGAGACTAACCTTAGCATTTACCAAAAGCTTCACCTCATCACCTCAACAATATGATTAGCAACACATACTAGATATGAATAAAATGAAAAGGAATGTAAGAAACATAAGTAAAGAAAAAGAAAACTAGAGAAAGGAAAGAAGAAGAAAACTTAGAGAATTTTATTACAATGGCTAATATCCTACCAATGTATCAATGTATCCTAATACTCATCCAAGGCCCTCTATTTATACACATTTTGGAGAGCTAAATGACAAGAGACAAGCTTTATAAATTTCAAAGGTAGGTATAATAGGTGGGTGTATTTTTCTAACAATTTTCGTCATATTGTATGACAATTCTGATCAGCCAGGTTGATGGTCGATTTTGTCAATGTTGGAGGCTCGATCTGATAAAATGGTCTTCTAGAAAAATATACCCCTATCCGTTACGGATCCATAGCCGTTGGAATCAGATCATTTGCTCATATGGATCGGAAGATATGGTCAAAATACCAAAACCGGTCAGCACAGATGTCATTGCACATCAGCCAAATTGATGGTCGATTTCAATAGGGAAAACGACTCCGTTTTAAGACGTATAAAACATGAAAAAGATAGATATGCCTCTTAACTTTGCACTGTCAAAAATTCAGCCTTATTTCTTCAGTGAAACTCCAGATATAGCTGATATGGAAAAAGGTGTCAGAACTGGAATTGAATTGGATTTGCCCTTAATTCTTGATTTAACCTAGTAATCTGAAATCACTCAAAGAAACTCATGAAAAACACCAAATTACATAAAAATATAAAAGATCATAAACACAAGTAGACTAAGCAATAATAACTCGTATTTGACACAAAACAATAATAAAACATAACTAAAAACTATATAATTATACGAGTTATCACCTACATGGATATTGCCTGGTTATTTCATGGATGTACTCTTGTGCATGACAGAAAGTTGGAGCCCAATTATACGAAACTTGAATTACTTTACAGATTTTATTCATTGATTTAATATTATAATATTGTTATACATTTGAAAACTTTGTTACGTCTTTGAATTACTCATTATGGTTTTCACACGCTTTAAATGTTGTCTACTCACTGAGATATTCATATATCTCACCTTTTCATATTCTCATTTCCAGGTGTACAGTTAGATGTCGGGATTGCAACCTTCCTCTATTCTTTGCTTTAAATAGTATTTTGACGTGGTGGGCATCATACTAGAAATTTATTGAAGTCTTGATCTTTTGATGTTTTTATCTAGTAAACCTTGCTGAGATAGGTTTACTTTTGGATATATTATAGTATATATTTGAAGATATGAGACAATAGATCAATATGTTTTGACTTGAGAATAAATTGATCATGGATAATTTTTGAATATCATGGATATATGTGATAATAGTATTGAGAAATATTGCTGGTTGAGGATATGAATTGAGTGTTATTTGCAGGAGGGTTTATAGTTGAGATAGAAAGGAAACTCTGCCGGATTTTAGGTAGATTATCCGGACAGGGTGTTACAATTTGGTATCAGAGCAAGGTTATAGGTCCTGTAGACTTAGAAATTGTTTGTTGAAGTATTAAAATGTTGTCACTTGTGTAAGAAATCAGACACGATGCCACCACGTCGAAGAGGAAGGCCTAGAATCAATCCCCTACCCCAAAATAGGGATAGGAATAGAAATGTAACTATTGATGAGCAAATTAGAGAACAAGCTTTAGTTGCTGGTTCATCTTCTATTGTTGCACCGTCAGCAGCACCTCCAGCAGCTGATCTTAATTTAGCTGAGGTAGTTGCGGCCTTGGCAAGAGTAATTCCCGTTTTGACTGCCCCTACTAAAAAGGGGATAGTTGATTGCTGTAAAGATCTGAAGAATATGGGTTGCAAGATTTTCACGGGATCTTTGGAATCAGATTTAGCCTGGTCATGGCTACAAAAAAAAAATTGAGACTACTTCCATTACTCTTCAGATTCCCGAGCCTATAAGGTTACCATGTGCAGTGCAATTTTTGGAGGATCATGCACACACATGGTGGAAAATTATAGTGCAAAGTAATGCTGGACAACCTGCCATAACCTGGGCAGACTTTCGAAGAGAGTTTGAAGAAAAATACTATTCTTGGGCCTTGCGGGAAAAGAAATGTACTGAGTTTATGAATTTAAAACAGGGTGGTATGCCAGTATTAGAGTATGAGCAAAAGTTCAATGAACTATCAGAATTTGCTCCATCGATAGTAGCCAACGATGCTGATAGATGCAAGAAATTCCAAGATGGGCTACATGTTAGTATTCGAGATAGGTTGACGACCCTACTTAGATAAGTTTGTTATTGTTTTCATCGATGACATCCTAGTTTATTCCAGGAATAAGGATGATCATGTAAGCCATTTGAGAACGGAGTTGCAGACTATGCGTGAAAAGCAACTTTATGCTAAGTTTTCCAAGTGTGAATTCTGGCTAGACAAAGTAGCATTCCTTGGTCACGTAGTATCTAAGGAAGGGATTTTTGTGGATCCACAAAAGATAGAAGCTGTAGTTGCTTGGGAAAGACCCATTAATGTCACAGAAGTTAGGAGCTTTCTCGGATTGGCAGGGTACTATCGAAGATTCGTGGAAGGATTTTCCATGATTGCCTCTCCTTTGTCAAAACTAACAAGGAAGCATGCTAAGTTTGAGTGGACTGACGAATGCGAGCAAGCTTTTCAAGAGCTCAAGCGTAGATTGACCACAGCACCAGTTCTTACACTACCATCAGGGACTGGAAGCTTTGTGGTATACAGTGATGCCTCGAGGCGAGGTTTGGGTTGCGTTTTGATGCAACATGGGAAGGTGATAGCTTATGCTTCTCGACAAATGAAACAACATGAGCAAAACTATCCCACTCATGATTTGGAGTTGGCGGCAGTGGTGTTTGCACTAAAAATTTGGAGGCATTATTTATTTGGAGAAAAATGTACAATCTACACTAATCATAAGAGTCTGAAATATCTGATGGATCATAAAGAATTAAACTTGAGGCAAAGGAGATGGTTGGAATTGATAAAAGATTATGACTTTGTAATTGACTATCACCTAGGAAAGGCCAATGTAGTGGCCGATGCTCTTAGTAGAAAGTCTTCTAGTTCTCTTGCTCATATCCGAGCAATTCAGAAATCCTTACAAAATGATTTGAAGTCTTTACCTTTAGAATTGATGATTGATGAGAATGATCTCCTAATAGCCCACTTGAAGGTTAAACCGATTCATATTGATTGGATACGTGAAGCACAGAATAATGACCCTATGCTGGTAAAGTTAAAGCAAGAAATAAATGATGGTGTGAGGATTGACTTTCAAATAAAAGATGAGTATGTACTGATAATGAAAAATAGGCTTTGTGTGCCTCGGGATGAAGAACTCCGGAAGGTGATTTTGGAGGAAGCTCATAATGCACCATACACGTTACATCCTGGTAGTGTGAAGATGTATCGAACCTTAAGAGAACATTATTGGTGGCAAGGTATGAAACGGGACATAGTTGAGTTTGTTTCTAGATGCTTGGTATGCCAACAAATTAAAGCCGAGCATCAAAAACCTTCTGGGAAATTGAACCCTCTACCTATTCCTCAATGGAAGTGGGAAGATATTGCTATGGATTTCGTTTCGGGATTGCCAAGAACACAGTCTGGTTATGACAGCATTTGGGTGATTGTTGATCGTTTGACCAAATAAGCTCACTTTTTGCCAGTCAAGAAGACTTTTTCCATGGAAAGACTGGCTAAACTTTATGTGAACGAAATTGTTAGGTTACATGGTGCCCCAATATCGATTGTATCTGATCGAGACCCCCGATTCACATCTCGCTTCTGGCCAAGTTTACAGAATGCTATGGGTACTAAACTCAAGTTCAGTACTGCTTTTCATCCCCAGACGGATGGACAATCTGAACGGACAATTCAAATTCTGGAAGATATGCTCAGATCTTGTATTATGGAATTCAAAGGAAATTGGGATGAACACTTACCTCTATCAGAGTTTGCATATAACAATAGTTATCAGTCCAGCATCGACATGGCTCCATTTGAAGCTTTGTATGGAAAGAAGTGCATAACTCCGGTGTGTTGGGATGATACAGATGAAAGGAAATTACTAGGTCCAGAAATTGTTATGATGACTGCAGACAAAGTTAAGGTAATTCAGGAAAAGATAAAAATAGCTCAAGATCGACAAAAGAGCTATGCAGATAATCGGAGAAAAGATTTAGAGTTTGAAGTTGGTGATATGATATTTTTGAAAGTGACTCCTTGGAAGGGAGTAATCCGGTTTGAAAGACGAGGAAAGTTGGGTCCTCAATATATAGGGCCGTATGAGATCATTGAACGGATTGGCCCAGTTGCTTATAGATTGGCCTTACCAGAAGAATTGTCACGAATTCATAATGTGTTCCATGTTTCTATGCTCCGAAAGTACATTTTCGATTCTTCACATATATTAAAGGACTTGCCTATGGAAATTGAGGAAAATTTAACTTATGAAGAGCAGCCGGATGAGATTTTGGATAGAAATGACCAAGTTCTAAGGACTAAGATTATTCCATTAGTGAAAGTTCTTTGGAGGAATCATTTGTACGAAGAAGCTACATGGGAAAGGGAGGAAGATATGCAGACTCAATATCCTCACTTATTCAATCAAGTTGGTAAATAAATTTCGAGGACGAAATTTTTCTAAGGGGGGTAAGTTGTAACAACCGAGGTTACGTATAATCATGTAAAGTTAAATTCCGAAAATTTTAAGGACAAACTTGGAAATTGGTAAGAAGTTATAAGTGAAGGAAATAAAAGAAGAAAGGATCAAAATGAACATATTAAAAAAGTTTAGGGGCTTAATGGTTATTTATAAAAAGTTGAGGGACTAATATGCAATTATCCCAAAAATAAAAAAATATCCCTTATGTTCATATTTTCTCCCGAAAAATCTAGACATCTTCATTTGCTAAATGAGCAGCCGGCAGCCTCCCCTCTCAAATTTCTTCATCTCCTCCATTTCTCTTCAAGAACTCCACCAAAATCTCAACAACAATTACATCCAAGGTTAGTTTCTTGATAAGTTCTTCGTTTTCTTTAGATATTCTACTTGAGCATGCTAAGATCTTTGCTCCATAAACATGTTAAGGTCTGAAATCCATCTATTAAGTATGAATTTTACTCATTCTTGGTAAGAATTAAAAGGATTTGAAAGCATGAACAAGAAAATTGGAAGAAAAAGCAAAACAGGGGAATCTGAGTATGCTTTCTGTTCGGATTTTCTGGGTTCGGCACAGTTGGGTTTATATTTTTTTGATATTTTCCCTAGAAACTAGACTTCAATACGAGAATTTTGGTCTTTGAATCACCCAAAACCGATAAGCGGTTAAAAAGATAAAATTCGGTGAAGTTGGTTGTTCAGTGTGACCCCTGTTTCAGCATAGTTTCGGGATTTATCAAATTTGATCAAGATTTTGTTCTAATTGTCTAAGTTAGTTATTTTCTTCATAAATTAGACTTATTGGTACTAAAATCAAGTTATGATTTTATAATCTAGCTTGATAGTATGGAATTTATTGCTTAAGATAAATATAGTACTAAATGATGGTTATGGATTATGAAAATCTCTAAGGCATGGAGTACTATAAAGGAATTTGATAAGGACATGAATATGGAGTTGAATTTTGGAGAAAATGATTATGGAAATGGTATTAAAAAATTAAGGATATGTTGTTTTGAGTATGAGAAATTAGTATTGACCTTTAGGGAAGATTATGAGATTTAAGTTGCATTCATAAGTGTGTAATGCTTTGAGTATGTATAGATACTAATTATCGTTAATCTCTAGGCCACGTAGAGATGACGTCACCTGTGGATCCCGAAGTTTCAGATCGAGGTGTACAGTAAGATCATCTCAAGGATAGTGAGTAGACGACAACTATAGTTATTTGAAATTTATTTAAATATAATTATATATATATTTTTTAGCGTAATATTTATTTTACGTATTAAAGGTATATACAATATTTAATCATATGAATTGATTTGTTATTAAAGTATTTTTATTTCAAGAAATATTATATCGAGTAAGTTGGTTGATTTATGAAATATGATTTTACATAGAATTTAACGTACATGGTTTTGGCTCCACCTGACTTAACGTATGAGATTATTTCCTTGACCAGAATACGGGAGCTGCGTGCTACGCCTTTGTGGCGGGAGCCACCTCCAGAGTCCCCATTCCGTGAAATTAGACTGGGGTATGGGAGCTGCGTGCTACGGCTTTGTGGTGGGAGCCACCTCCAGAGTCCCTATCCCGTTATATTTGCCTTTTGGGGGCACATCATAGCGACACATATGCCTTTGGGGCGTCCTATGGTGGTATTGGCCTTTGGGGCCGGCTACTAGTATGCCTACATGGATATTGCCTGGTTATTTCATGGATGTACTCTTGTGCATGACAGAAAGTTGGAGCCCAATTATACGAAACTTGAATTACTTTACAGATTTTATTCATTGATTTAATATTATAATATTGTTATACATTTGAAAACTTTGTTACGTCTTTGAATTACTCATTATGGTTTTCACACGCTTTAAATGTTGTCTACTCACTGAGATATTCATATATCTCACCTTTTCATATTCTTATTTCCAGGTGTACAGTTAGATGTCGGGATTGCAACCTTCCTCTATTCTTTGCTTCAAATAGTATTTTGACGTGGTGGGCATCATACTAGAAATTTATTGAAGTCTTGATCTTTTGATGTTTTTATCTAGTAAACCTTGCTGAGATAGGTTTACTTTTGGATATATTATAGTATATATTTGAAGATATGAGACAATAGATCAATATGTTTTGACTTGAGAATAAATTGATCATGGATAATTTTTGAATATCATGGATATATGTGATAATAGTATTGAGAAATATTGCTGGTTGAGGATATGAATTGAGTGTTATTTGCAGGAGGGTTTATAGTTGAGATAGAAAGGAAACTCTGCCGGATTTTAGGTAGATTATCCGGACAGGGTGTTACAGAAAATCTCTAAGGCATGGAGTAATAGAAAGGAATTTGATAAGGACATGAATATGGAGTTGAATTTTGGAGAAAATGATTATGGAAATGATATTAAAAATTTGGGATATGTTGTTTTGAGTATGAGAAACTAGTATTGACCTTGAGGGAAGATTATGAGATTTAAGTTGCATTCATAATTGTGTAATGCTTTTAGCATGTATAGATACTAATTATTGTTAATCTCTAGGCCACGTAGATCCGACGTCACCTGTGGATCCCGAGGTTTCAGGTCGAGGTGTACAGTGAGATCATCTCAAGGATTGTGAGTAGACGACAACTATAGTTATTTGAAATTTTTTAATTATAATTATATATATATTTTTAGCATAATATTTATTTTACGTATTAAAGGTATATACGATATTTAATCATATGAATTGATTTGTTATTAAAGTATTTTTATTTCAAGAAATATTATATCGAGTAAGTTGGTTGATTTATGAAATATGATTTTACATAGAATTTGACGTACATGGTTTTGGATCCACCTGACTTAATGTATGAGATTATTTCCTTGACCGGAATACGGGAGCTGCGTGCTACGCCTTTGTGGCAGGAGCCACCTCCAGAGTCCCCATTCCGTGATATTAGACCGAAATACGGGAGCTGTGTGCTACGCCTTTGTGGCGGGAGCCACCTCCAGAGTCCCCATTCCGTGATATTAGACTGGGTATGGGAGCTGCGTGCTACGCCTTTGTAGTGGGAGCCACCTCCAGAGTCCCTATCCCGTTATATTTGCCTTTTGGGGGCACATCATAGTGACACATATGCCTTTGGGGCGTCCTATGGTGGTATTGGCCTTTGGGGCCGGCTACTAGTATGCCTACATGGATATTGCCTGGTTATTTCATGGATGTATTCTTATGCATGACAGTAAGTTGGAGCCCAATTATACGAAACTTGATTTATTTTACAGATTTTATACATTGATTTGGTATTATAATACTGATATATATTTGAAAACTTTGCTACATCTTCGAATTATTCATTATGGTTTTACTATTATTTATTTTGAAAACGTCTATTATGTTTTAAAGGAGTTGGAGCCCAATTATATGAAACTTGATTTACTTTACAGATTTTATACATTGATTTGGTATTATAATACTGATATATATTTGAAAACTTTGCTACATCTTCGAATTATTTATTATGGTTTTACTATTATTTATTTTGAAAACGTCTATTATGTTTTAAAGGATTATAATCATAGTTTTCAAATGTTTTAAAAGTTGTCTACTCACTGAGATATTCATATATCTCACCTTTTCATATTCTCATTTCCAGGTGACAGTTAGGTGTTGGAATTGCAACCTTCCTCTATTCTCATTTCCATCATATTAAAAATTTATTGAAGTCTTGATCTTTTGATGTTTTTATCTAGTAAACCTTGCTGAGATAGGTTTACTTCTGGATATATTGTATATATTTGAAGATATGAGACAATAGATCAGTATGTTTTGACTTGAGCATAAATTGATCATGGATAATTTTTTTGAATATGATGGATATATGTGATAATAGTATTGAAAAATATTGCTGGTTGAGGATATGAATTGAATGTTATTTGCAGGAGGGTTATAGTTGAGATAGAAAGGAAACTCTGCCGGATTTTAGGTAAATTATCCGGACAGGGTGTTACAATTTGTACTCAAAATATACAAGCACACACAAATATAAATTATTTTTTACACACTTGTGAATTAAAAACTATAAACACGTGTCAAAACAAATTCCATTTTATACACGCAAATAAAAAACACGTGTATAAATATACTAATGAAATTTAAATGCACACCAATTTTTTTTTTCCTAAGGAATTATTCCTCCTGAGGTATAGATTTGAACTACAGCTTAAAAGTTACTTTTGTCCCTCAATACTATCCAAATATGATTGGAACTTTTAAAAACAAAAGTTAATATTTGTTATCCATTTTGACATACGGCAGCTCAAATTTATATTTTAAGCTTTGTTACCGTATTCTATTCAAATGGATTATTGAAATAAGTACTTAGTTTCTAAAAAACAAAGGAAGAAGTAGATAACATGACAAAAATGAAAAATGGTATGTATGTTATTAAAGTTTGTTATACTTAAATTTAAACAGAAATATGGTATGTATTACATTAAAATGATTAATTTAATCTTAAAAATTAAATTAATTTTCCTATTATATTTTCTGTATAACAAATATTTAGTCTATATTGTCTAGCTCAAGCTTACAAATTTAAATTTAATTTTCCTATTATCAACCTAAGAATTTTTGTTGATGCTTTAAAGTAATATATATTTGCAAAAAATGTTCCGTGAAAGTTAGTGACATCTTCTTGCACCGTAAGCATAAAGATAAAGAGACATGGATCGAAGATCTTCATTACCAGGAATTTGAATAAATATTTGCAGATTGTGATCAGATTAATTAAATATAAAAATAAAAATTTTGGATAAATAATTTTGGAATTTTTTAATTTTAAAATTGAATATAATCTTATATCTTATATAAATATATAAAAGTTAAAGCTTATGGTACAAAAAGAAAATATCCTATTTGGGTGGACTATATTTTTGACATGTGTACAGCCTTAAATAAACGTTACATGCTTGCATTTATTTATTTTGATTTAAACTTTAAAATATTTTATAATAAATTAAATTTATTTCCTTATACATTTATTTGGGATTATTGTAAATAAAATTTTTATAATTAACAAAATTAATTATATTTATTCTTTTTTAAATATTCAATATTCTTATAATTAATGATTTGATATATATTTTTACTTTAATAAATAACGTTTTTTATTAAATTAATTACAAGTATCAATTTTTAAATAATAAATATTCTTGCCTTAAATAAATAAAAATCAAAACTTCTTATAAGTGAGGAAAATTTCCAATATGGATTGTTTACATAAATTGGCTAGCAAAAATTTCAAAATCACATTATTACTATTCCACTAAAAGTGAGATTTTGGATTTCAAATTGATATAAAAGCCAAAGCTTTTGGCCAATTTTTTTTTTTTTCTTTTTATGTGGATGGCCTAAAATTTTGACACGTGAACGATCTTGAAAAAACACCATTTGTCAACATTTAATTATTTTGATTTTATTTGATTTAAATTTTAAAATATTTTATAATAATTATATTTATTATATTTAATATTTTTAATTGACTTACCTTTTATACTTATATAGGATTACTATACATAAAAGTCTTCTAATTCACAAAATTAATTATATTTCTTTCTTTCTAAATATTCAATATTCTTACCTTCTATATTCTTTTTGGTACATATTCTTACCTTCTATATAAATAAGTTGCACTTCAGTTTACTAAAATCACTCTCATTTAAAGATATAATATAGTTAAGATTGTTTAAGTTTAATTTTGAATTCAAACCAAACAATTTTGAAATCTATTTGTGTAATGCCTAGTTAATACAAAATTTCAACTTAAATTTTTAATGAAATCAAATAATATCTACATTATAATTGTCTTGTCTTTCATAAATCACTCAAATCTTGATTATTATACTCAACCCTTCTTATTTAATTCAAGTTCATTTTCCTCTTATTTTGATTTTAGAATTCAAATTCAATATATATTGCCGCCCGTCTTTTTTAAAATAAAAAAAAAAAACTAAATTAAGATTTTGAGCTTATAAATAACACATACATTATCTAAATTTTCACACAATTAGTGGGACTCATGTTTGTGCTTTTAGGTGAATAAAAGAATGAGACATGCAGCAATTCTTTGAAAATAGCTTTTGAGACACTTAATTTTTTTTTTCTGGACAATCTTCTTCAATTTCTCAACTTAGTTTTTTATTTTATTTTTAACTTTTGTTTTATCTAAATTATAATTTAATTTTTTTCAATTTTTAAATAGTATTATATGTATTATCAAGATTATAATTGATTTGTTTACCTATATATAAAAACACTCAAAAATCAATTGCAACTTTTTTATCTCAGCAACTTATAAAATAATCTCTCATGAAAAAAATTTGTACATTAGATTGATTTTAAATGAAATAAATTTTAACTATTTAGAATTTAAAGATTTATTGTATTTTGGTTAAATATCACTACTGGATTGGATGAAATATGATACAAAAGTATCTTTATTTTTATTTTTATTATAGTTACATATTAAGGTCCAAAATTTATTGTTCCTAATTTTATTAAAATTTATTCTAATATAATTTTTTTTGCCAAAATTATTATATAATTTTTTTATTAATTATATAATTTTGTTTATATATAATTATATGCTCGTGCATTACAGGGGTTTAAAACTAGTAAATATATAAAAGCCAAAACTTTTGACAAAAATGAAAAATATCCTACATGGATATCCTAAATTTTTGACAAGTGGACAGCTTTTAATAATCGACAAGTCTTCTGCATTTAATTATTTTGATAAATTATATATATATATATATATTTTTTACATTTTTAACTACTTACCTTTTATATGGATATTGACAAATAATCGATTAATTTTCTTTCCATATTTCGCAGAATACATATATTTTCATGGCCAATTTTTCATATTATTTTATATAATTGTATATAGATCGTATATCTTATATAAATATATAAAAGTCAAAACTTTTGACAAAAATGAAAAATATCCTACATAAATACCTAACTTTTTGACAAGTAGGCAACTTTTAATAATCGACATATCTCTTGCAATTAATTATTTTGATTTCATTTAAATTTTAAAGTATTTTATATTATAATAAATTATGTTTATTTTTTTTACATTTTTAATTATATATCTTTTATATAAATATGAACAAATCTTATATAAATATATAAAAACTAAAGTTTTAGGGAAAAACGAAAAATATCCTACATGAATATAATTTTTTGACAAGTGAATAACTTTTAATAATCGACGTATCTTTTACAATTAAATATAATTAATAATTAATAAAAATATAATTTAATATTAAATATATATATATATATATATATGACAAGATAAGAAAAATATGATGTCACTTGTTGTAATTTTGTCCTTTTTTTTTCATTTTACTTCTCATTGCCCAAACTTACCAAGTGAATTACAAATAAAATCATTAATCAGAAACAGAGGAAATAGAGGAAAGAGGGAAGATGCAGCGGTGGAGCAAAAGCAGAATTGAGCTACCAGAAACGGTGGTGATGGAAATCCTATCAAAGCTTCCAGTTAAATCCCTCATACGTTTCAGGTGCGTTTGTAAGCCTTGGTGTTCTTCTTTTCAAACCTCTCATTTCATTACCAAACATCAACATAACAACCTCAAAAACAACCACCTTAATCTCCTCCTCATACGTAGTCATGGTAACACCCATGATGACATCCATTATTTCTCTCAACTTTCAACTGAAAAAGGCCAAAACTTTTTAGTAAAACAGAACATTCATTTACCCTTTCATGAGAACTGTTGGTATGTTCCTGTAGTTTCTGGTCCTTGTAATGGATTGCTGTGTTTACATGATGGTTATGATGGTAAGGTTTTCGTTTGGAACCCATCAACCAGAGAGTTTAAAATCCTTCCTCAATCCTCAGTCCAACGCCCTCCTTCGGTAGATTCCACTCGTTTTGGTTGCCTTGGGTTCGGGTTTGATTCTAAAACTGATGACTACAAAGTCGTAAGATTTGTTACTAATTATTTTCATGCGAATGATGAACGCTTGCTACCTGACTGGATCCAACAAGTTGAGTTGTATTCACTTAAAAGCGATTCCTGGAAGGAAATTTCAGTTCCTGAGGCTCATCCTCATGCTTTTCCTTTGTTTAATAATTACATAAATGGGTTTTACTATTGGCAGGCAATTGAGGTTTCTGATGACCTTATTCTTTCATTTGACATGGCTAATGAAAAGTTTTCAACTTTACCTTTGCCAAAATTTGGTGGGTCTTTAGCACAATATTATTTGCAACTTTTGGACTTTAATGGATTGCTTGGTGCTATTTTTTACCCATGGGAGGGAACTGAAAAGTCTTTTGATTTATGGATTATGAATGGATCATGGACTAAACAATTCAGTATTGAATCTGTTTCTGGAGTTGAGAGGCCATTAGGGTTTTGGAAAAATGGTGAATTGTTTCTTGAGGGCTCAAATAATGAACTAGTGCTGTTTGATCCCGACACCCGAGAGCTTAAGAACCTTGGTATCAATGCTTATCAGAATACCATGCAGCTTATTGCTTATGTTGAGAGCTTGGTTCCAATCAATGGAAGATCAGAGCAAGAGGAACATATAATACGTCTACCGGCTGGAGACGCATAAAATAGATATTGAAAACGAAGAGGGATATGGAAATGAAACAAAAGGGTAAACTTTTATTATGGTAGTTTACTTTCACTGTTTGTTTGTGGCTATTTTAGTGAATTTGCTTAGTTGTTTGTGACTTTCTTCTTCTTTATGTATTTTATATTTTATGTATTTCTATACAATATTAAGTCACCGTCATCCATGTGACTTTATCCTACCAAATTGTGTAGAATGAATTGTTTCAGAATATAAGAAAACTACAAGAGAGCCTCGCATGGCTTGTATTGTATGATAACTCAACATTGTCGTTTTCCTTCTTGAAAATATCAGTTTCTTCATCTCTTCATTCTCCAGGCCCCCAAGGGTCTTTTTTTTCTCTTTTTTTTTTTTTTTTTTTTTTTTTTTAAGTCTAATCTTGAATTATTTGACCAATACTCATTTGCCGGAGACATTAAAATCATTGAACTGATATTGAATGATGCCTAAATTCTGATAATTGAACTTGTAAGAATACCATCCAAAATTTCGGTTCAGTTGATTGTGTACTAGTCAATAGTTCATGTTGCCTCATATCAAGCACTCAATTGGGACTCGTCTCTTTTGTTTTGGCACTTGACGGATTAGCCTAAAAGTTCATTTCCAACTCATTAATATTTTTCTTTTTGCATAAGAAAAAGCATTGTGACTCGAATTTAGAATCTTTACTCAAACATCAACTTTGTTGGGCTCATTTTTGACTTAATCAAGCTAGATCTCTACATGTGCTGGTGGGTTCACAATGACCCAATAATTTCAAACTTAAGAAACACTTAGGTTTACACTTGTCTAACCCATAAGCTCCCAACACAACCCACTGTCAAATATAAATAGCTAATATAAAGGTTGATCCGAGATAAGAAAAAAATTAAAAACTTACTACCATATCACTTGTTTTATTCCTTCTGCCCCCTGAAATACCCTGATACTTTACAGATTTAAACATCGGAATCCATCCCGAAAACATAACTCCGATACCCTATGGCATTACTTTATCTTTACAGATCCTTATCAACTTTTCACCTGATAAATTCAGAAGCTTACTTAACACAACCACCAAAAAGATCTCAACACCCCGTTCTTACCACTTTAGCTAAATCTAAGTTAGTTGTTAATACTTAATACTACCAAGAAAGAAATGAGATAGGTCTTGCAAATTGATGTTGGATTCAAAAAAGTGAGGGAAGGCTATATCCATTTTTGCCCATGATTCAGTCAATCCCCATATCCCCCGATTAAGAAAATTTGTTGTTGGGCATGCAAGAGAGTCAAATACCATTGCTAACGAGTGTTCATAAGCACTTTTTAAGGTTAGTTAATATATTATTTACAATAAAAATATTGTATTAAATACAAAATTTGACAATTTTATTCATCATTTTCAATTGTATTTAATAGAGATATTGCTATATATGATAACCTTAAACAGTGCATTTAATTTCTTTTCCTCCACTTTTCCTCCTTTGCAGCCAAAGGAAGATTGCATTTAATTTCTTTTTCTTAGATTTTGTTTTCAAATAATTAAAACATTTTAATTCATAGTGTTGAAAGCTAGATATAGATAGGTATAGCTGCTTGGTATAGCTGCTTTTCACATTGCCTTGAATCCAAGATTTTAAAGCCAAACAATACTAATTTAAGCAATATTCACCTTCTAATTGATTCTGCCTTTAAGTAGTTCGATTCTTACTTCATATTAGATTTATCCAAAAATTGAGTTATCCGTCTGATTCGATAAGTCTGATCTGAAGAGGACCAGATTTGGATAGGTTTTTTCATATCTTAACCGGTCCACCCAACTCGAATTACTATTTAACAAATAAAAATATTTTATTTAAACTTAATTATAAAAATATAAAAATATTTTTTGAACAATAATTCAAAATTTTCGATCTCATCAAGTCGGATGAGCCAAGCTTTAAACAAATAAATTTTTGCTAATCGGACCTAATGCAGCCCAATTCAGGTCATGAATATATTTATACAAGAAAAAGCAATTAAATTCAAATTTAAAATTTTAACTAAAATCTCTAAGTTCAACGGACAATCCAACATATTTAATGACTAATATGAATAAATCTAAATGTGTAATTACAATTAATGCCTAACCTTTAACCATGCTTAAGATGGTGAATCATAAATATTTTCTAACCTATATATATTATGAATTTTGCTAACAAGTGTTATCAGGACTTTTTTAAGATTACTATACATAATAATATCTTCATCTAATTCATTAAAAATGATAAATAAAGTTATCAACTTTTACATTTAATACAATATTATTACTTTAAATAGTATATTAACTAATTTTAAAGAGTGTCCTAAAAACACTCCGGAACAAAGTACATATATTATTAAAACAATTAAATCATAATTCTAACCAACCCTATGGCGTTTCCAAAGGGTAGATTTGTACCCAAAAAAGGGATTTTTTTTTTTTTAAATAAAAGAAAATTTTTGAGGTGACTACTACAATGAGAATTTTTATAATGAGAACTATGAGAACACTTAAATTCTAGTCTCTAGATTTGATATAAATAATCACAACCAAACACTATAGATTTTGCTATCACAAGAAAATTACAAAAAATAAAATAAAATAAAATAATATTTAAAACCTATTTACAAATAAGGTATCATGACAAAGAAAAATTAAAACTAATATTTTAAAATTAATTTAAATTCTATTAAAATCATTATAAAAAGTAGATCTATTATTAATAATGAGATTTAGTGCTCAAATATTAGTATAATATTTATAATAATAATACTAATTTTTTTTTAATAATAATACCATTTAAAATATTAAAAAATATGTGCATATTAATATTAAATATTTTAATATTGAAAAAGTATTATTTAAAATATAAAACTAGTTGAATATTAATGTTTTAAATATACTTTTTCAATAAAGTTAATTAAACTAATTATTTATAAATAATATATTAAGTTGAGTCCAAACTCAAATTTTTTGTCCAAAACTTGTCTTGTGATTAAGTCTAATTTGGAAATTTTTTTATTTTGTGCTTGAAAGAGTTTAGAAAAATATATAATATTTGTATAGTTTTACTATTAAAATAAAATGGGTTAAAATTGTTTTAAAAAAATTATCCACTAAAACCAACATGTTGGCAATGTTAGACACAACACGAAAAAAATAATTAAAATACGATACAAAATATAACATGACACGAAAAAATTACACGAACACGATACAAATATACGAATATATCTATATAACACAAATTATTAACGTGTAGAAATATATAAACATATAACAGCATAAACACAATTATGACATAAAAAATAACACGAATACTATACGAATATACAGATTACTAGACCTACATGTGATAAGTTTATTAAAAAAAAAAATCTTAATAAAATAATATTATAAATTGGGTCGAGCTTAACAAATTTATTTTCGAATTAGCCAAACTCGTAATCTATAAATAATATTATAAAAAAATCTTAATAAAATAGACTGGTCTTGAAACATCTATAATCTATAAATAATATAATAAAGAAACGTGTAATTAATCAAAATAAAAAAATTTAATAAAAAATATATATTAAATATATATATTTTTTAAATTAATAATTAAATAATTTTTAATTAATATTTATAGACATCGATTAAATACATCTATATAAAAACTTTTCTAAGTGTTGGCCTGTAAGAAAATTACTGTTGTTTATTTTTTCTTTTTTGGATTATGGGCTGGTTAAAGCTATGATTTTTTGGGTTAGATTGATATTGGGTTTCTAACAATTTAATTGGAATTTTTAGATGAGGTCTTTTGGTGAAATTTTATGGTGTGGAAGTCCCGATGGATCGAATAGTCGTAGGATATAATGAAATTTTGTTTGAATGCATTTTGTATTAATAAATTTAAATCACTAAATATTTGTTAATAAGTGGTAAAATCATCTCTATTTATAAAGATTTAACCGAGAGTTGTAACCTTTTAATTATATTGATTAGTTCAATCAATTTATCTTTTTATTAAGTTTTCATATTTTGAAATTCAATAGGTGTAATTGGCAATCTTTTACAAATGAAAAAACAACTTATGAAAATGAATAAATGAAATGGAAATGAAACTGATTGTTATAGACAAATCTGTCTGTAAATTCTAATAGAATACCTTCCGAACCTAATATTCTAATATCTCTTTGTAAATTTTAGGAGAACACTTGTCAAATCTGATATTCAAACATTTTTGAATGAGTATTTTGAAATCGCTTATGTAAAATGTCATAAAAATTTATTTTTCATTTTAAAACTCATGAAATTTGAATCTTATCAATATTGGTATTCGAATATATATTATCATATATAAAGCTTCTCCAATTGATTTTTTTTCATCTTTAAATCGATTACTTAGGTTTAAAACCTTTCCAAAATTATTTTATGGCTTTTTATGTGCTGATTTTTCATTAATTAATTACTTAATCAATTAATCATTTATTTTAAAAATATTCAAATCCCGAAGAAAGAAAAGAGGAAAGAGACTTTTCTTCTATATGTAGCAGATTACACCCAAACTTCAACTTCCTACCTTTTTCCTAAGTTTTGATGATTGCAAATCACAATTTAAAAAAATAATAATAAAATCATCTGGTTAAATCCTTAATAATAAAATCATGTAGTTGAAAAATTAAAAGGTTAGAAGCAAATTAAATATTATTTAAATATTTTAATGATATTTATTATTAATAAACATTTGTACTAAATATTTAAAAATAATATTTTAATTGATAATTTGAGTTATTTTTATGATAAAAAAATATTTATTAATAATAAATTTTTAAAAGTACTCTCATGTAGTTGAGAATTTTAAAGATTATATACAAATTAAATATTATTTAAATATTTTAATAATATTTATTATTAACAAATATTTGTACTAGATATTTAAAAATAATATTTTAATTAATAATTTGAGTTATTTTTATGATAAAAAAATTTGTTAATAATAAAATTTCAGAATTAGTTTCATGTAGTTGAAAAGTTAAAAGGCTATATGAAAATTAAATATTATTTAAATATTTCAATGATATTTATTATTAACAAACTTTTGTACTAAATATTTAAAAATAATATTTCAATTGGTAATTTGAGTTACTTTTATGATAATAAAAAAATGTTTGTTAATAATAAAATTTCGAAATTACTCTCAAGTAATTGAAAAATTAAAAGGCTGGATGCAAATAAAATATTATTTAAATATTTTAATAATATTTATTATTAATAAATATTTGTATTAAATATTTTAAAATAATATTTCAATTGATATTTTTAAATCAAATAGGAAAAGGATAATTTTATCTTAATATTTTTTAAAATTTTCAATTACATGAAAAAGTTACTTTCCCATCGCTTTTTCATGTGAATAACATTCCAATGTTTGTGGGAAGTAACTCTCCAAGAAAAGTTACATTCCCAAAAAAATGAACAATTTTTAGCATATCAAATATGAGAATCACATTCTCATCAATTATTTTTCATAAAAATTGATCATTTTTTATCGTACCAAATATATTTGTCTTGGAAGAGTGAGTTGCCATTAGTTGTTACGGATCATTTTTGTATTCTGTAAATGCATTGAATTTAGCATCTATTATATTTTGTTTTCGGGGTTTCATTAAAACTGCTTGTTTGTAACTTCATAATGTTGCCTGTTTCACAAAATCATCTGTTGAATCATTTTGGTTCTGGTGTATTAATAGTTGTCTTTATTCTTTGTTCCTCTCGCATTCTCTCTGTCTGTTCTATCGTTTTAGTCCTTGTCTCAAAGTGAAAAATGTAGATTATTTTTATTATTATAGCTTATGTTACCTAGATTAAAAGTAAGTGTCGGATACAGATATGTGTCCGACACGGGTATACTTAATTTTTTTTAAGGTATACTTAATTTTTTTTAACTTTTTTTTTATATATTTGGAGGATCATATTTTAATATTCATGTTCGTATATGGGTAACAGAAGTATCAGACACGGGTACTTAAAAAAAAATGAAGAATCCGAATAACATTGATTATAACTTCTTATTCTAAGCTTATTTTGAGGTGTATGGGTGGGCACATAGCTGGAGTGGTTGAAATTAATAAACTCTTTTAATGTATTTATTATTGCAATTTGCGATAATGTTAGGTATCAGTCTTAATTGCAAAATCCCATTCATCCACTTACTAAACTAAAGTTTTTTTTTTTCTTCTGGATTTCATGATCATGATTCATTTTTATCCAAACTCTAAGCGGTTTGAAGCAAAAATTGTTGAAAACGTGAAAACTGAAAATAATCGAGGAAAGGAGATTCGAGATGGGGACTTATTCTTCAGAAAGAAAGCGAGACTGTTTACCCTCTAAACTGAATCTATGACAATGAGCTGGTGATCTTCCCGGACTGAGATTGATAGATTTGGTTTAAATTGAATTGGATTTAAAATGTATTTTTAATAATTCGAATTAATTTGAATTATTATTCACATAATAAAAAAATATTTTTATTTAAGTTTAATTAGGAATCCCGAGTTAACTCGGTCTAAAATAATTTTTAATATTTTTTAAATAGAAAAACGGTTTTAACTGGATAAACAAAATTTTTTATCTGAATTACTTTTAGTGATAAGCTAACTGAACTAAGTTTTTTACCGCCCAAAAAACGTTCCAGAGCCTTGAAAGTATAATAACAATCAGTGGCTGGGTCCTACTTTCCCTAATTCAACCATTAAAAATTTGCATTTCCTTCATGCTTGCTTATCTAAACATGTGCCTAGGAAAAAATAGGAGAATCTTGCCTAACTCAACCATTAAAAAATTGCATTTCCTTCGTGCTTGCTTATCTAAACATGTGCCTAGGAAAAAATAGGAAAATCTTTCCGTGTGATCACACTTATCCCCATGTGATTTCTTATCTCAGATTATGAAAACTCTTGAGAAAAAAAAGTTTTTGAAAAATGGCCGGCATATATATATATTGACCCTTGACAAAGATAATAGAATCATATATATAACTTCAATAGAAAGCAAAATTAATATTCATTCTAACAATGTCGTCAAAATGTTTATCAATGGTTGGTGTGATGTTGGCATATTTTTCAGTATGCTTTGGATTAAGACTCTCGCAGCCATTAGCGACAATGCCGAGGAAGCCGACGCTGCCGAAGATCAGCTTTTACAAATTCAGTCTCCAATGGCCACCTTCTACATGTAATTCTGGTAAGTTTATTTGCAAACCAACTACCCCTCTCGAATTAACCATTCATGGTTTATGGCCACAAGATATCAATGACGTAGAAGTGCCCGGTTACGATCAGAATAATCCTTGTACCAACGTCCGACCTACTCCTGCCAGTACTTTCAAAGTACGCACATGATCACTTTATCAATGTTTTAAAATTTACTTTTATTAATGTGAAATTATTAATTAATTCATCATTTATCTAACAATTTTTTTTGTTTTTTTTTTGTTTTCGTTTAAAAGTTAGTGCTGAAACCAATTTTAAAAGACTTAGATTTACTATGGCCAAACTTAAAGGACCCTCAAAACACGAACCTAAACTTCGCGTTTTGGGAACATGAATGGGGAAAGCATGGAACCTGTTCTGATTATTCTACCCAACCTCTTGTATACTTCAACTCTGCCGTACAACTCAGGAAAGGCTTAGATCCAGGTGACTATATCTCGTATATACTTTACCTGTTCCTGTTAGCTCAAAGTATTAAACAGAATGTATAAATTAACTTATTCCTTTGTGATTATATATATATATATATATATAGTTGGACATAGTAATTTAGTCACATATTTCATATATATATATATATATATATATATAAGACATGTACAAAATACACATGAATTTTGAACATATAAAACTTTAATTAGCTGATCCCTTAAACCCTAAACGTTGTATAAATCTTATTCTGAGCATGCATTTGCCAGCTATTTTTGCAAAAAAAAAAATTTATTCGCTTACTTTAAGGGAATTTTTAGTTAACTTTATAATTTTTAATTTTTTACTTATTCATATAATCTCATTCACATAGAATAGTTGACTTGATTCTAATGGAATTAAACCTTATTGTTTTTTTAGTATAAAAAATTTACAATTTGAAAAAAAATAACTTAAACATATTGAGATTTGAATTAAAGTTAGACTATACTGAATATCACAACTTTAAAAATGATCGCATGATCACCAACTGGATTAATAAATCCCGATTCAAATTAAATCTTTTATGAACCAAGTAGCTAGGAATTCATATTATTTCCACTTCCTAACATATTGTCTCTGATATGCTTTAATTATTGTTTTGATCCTTCCAGTTATGGGACTTACAGTTGGATCAAGTGATACACTACAAGCTTTTGCAGCTAAAGTTAAAAGTGTTGTAGGAGCCTATCCTGAGATTGCTTGCAACAGAAACAAAGTGAATAAGGCACTCCAACTGTGGGAGATTCGTTTATGCTATCAAAATCCAACTCTCCCCAAGACGGTCCAAAACTGTCCAAAAAAATTCTCAGGCGATTGTAAAAGCCTGACTGATGTTATAAATTTCCCTAGCTAGTGCTCCTCAGTCCTCCCCTCTCATAAAATCTTTGAATAATGTCCCAAAGTAATGGTTGTAACACTTTGGCTTACATTTCAACTTGCTAATTAATATATTTGTCTTGTGTTATTTTTATGAATTATAATCGTATTTAAAATATTATATATTTATATAAATTTCAATATATTAAAAAATCTTTGAATAATATCCCAAAGTAATGGTTGTAACACTTCGGCTTACACTTCAACTTGCTAATTAGTGTATTTGCCTTGTGTTTTTTTTTTTTTTATAAATTATAATCGTATTTAAAATATTATATATTATTTAAATTTTAATATATTAAAAAATCTTTGAATAATGTCCCAAAGTAATGGTTGTAACACTTCGGCTTACACTTCAACTTGCTAATTAGTGTATTTGCCTTGTGTTATTTTTATGAATCATAATTGTATTTTAAATATTATATATTTATATAAATTTTGATATATTAATAATTTTTGTTATATAAATTTTGACACGTTCGTGTTTTTAATCGTGTTCTTATTGTTTTTCGTATCATGTAGTATTTTATGTCATGTTTTAGTTATTTTTACTGTGTCATATAATCATATTGTGTTCAAAATTATTAAATTTTTATTTATCTCCCAATATATTCTTGTCATATTGATTAATGTGATATTTAAAAAATATATAGTTAATACATTATTTTTTAAAATTTAATAAAAAAAATTATATTCAATACAATTTTTTTTATAAAAAATATTTTAACTATTTTTTACCTGTATCTAAAAACGATTTCATAGTCGGACAGCTACCCCGCTGGGATCCGCAACAACTAAATGGATTTACTTTAATGCAACCACAAATTTTTGTAAATTTGTCTTTTTCCCCTCACTAAACTATAAAAGATGTACGTACTTGAACTAGTTAATATATTGGTGTTCATATTTTGGTTTTAACCGAACTGATTTATTGAATGATTTAATTCGATTAATCGATCGATCATCGAGTTAATTTTGATCGGTTATCGATAGAGATTTTATAAAAATTACTGTTTTTGATTAATTCAATTTAAAAAAATCAATTAACTGAATTAATCGAAAATATATTAAAATATATGAAATACTTAAAAGTTAAAATGGTATCATTAGGCTTATTTTTAAATATGAAAGGGTAAAACTAATTAAAAACCCTAACTCAGTCCTTTCATTTTTTGTAAAATCTAAAATCTAAAATGTAAGATAATGATTATGTTTTATGAAGCACCATATGTTTAATCTTTAGAGTTTGGATGATGTTTTAAGTTTAATGTTGTTAGAGTTTTTAACTTAATATTTTGATATTTAAGATTTTGTTGGATGATTTTATTTAGTTTGTTTGAATTATAAAAATAAAAAAAATAAGAGTTTCAAATATTATAACTTAACTTGAATATAGGTTTTTATTCTGTAATCGAAATCTTAATCAAATTAAATTCAACCGGTTAGATTTTTGAAATGTATAAATTTCGTTCAGTTAATGAAATAAAATTATAATTTTTTGCTAATATTTTCCTATTGTCTATTTCATCCATACGTCCAAGTAAACAATTCTTTTTATGTTTTTTAATTTATTTTTTCTTTTAGATTTCTAATTAGATTATTTTTCATAGTTGATATTATATATTTGTAGTTAAATGTGTTTTTATACTGTCTTCATTTAAATTGAGTTTCAATTTTATTACCATTGATTATCCAAATTTAATTTCTCTCTTTTACGTTTGCAGATTCATTAAAATTTCATTTGGTTGATATTTTTTATTATTGTTTTTAATTTATTTTTATTTTTTATTAAAAAATAAAAATTAAAGACATCAATCAAAGGTATATCTATTAACAAAAAATTATTTAAATATAGAGAATAAAAAAAAAATTACAAAATAAATTTGATGAGAGTTTCGATCATGATCAATTGATTCAATCATTTAATCAATTAAAAATAATTTTAATTTAAATAAATTTTTAATAAAAATATATTAGCTTGATAATATAGTCTTTAATATATAATTAAGAGATTAAAGTTTAAATCTCATCATTCAAAAAAAAAAATTAAATAAAAAAACTTAAAACTGATTTTTTATCGATTCATCGAATGATCAACTTCTCAATTATCTATCAAATTGAATAAGCTTTCAATTCTCGATTAAATTGATCCAATCGATCAATCCAATTTAATATTTTCAATACTATATAATTGTCAAGACATATTTAAGACTTGGCTATATTCTCCACGTTTTCCTACTACATATATCAATTATAGAAGGAAAATTAAATAAAAAAACTTTTTATCGATTTGATCAACTTCTCTATTATTTATCAAATTGAATAAGTTTTCGATTCTCGATTAAGGGTCCATTTGGATAGGCAGTGAAATTAGTTCTAGTGAGATTAAAAATAATGGTGGAGGTGAAATTAGTTACTGTAGCGGTAAGATTGGGTATTGTATTGGTGAGATTAAAATTAGTGGTGGGATATGTGTTTGGATACAAAAGTAACGGTGGCGGTAAGGTGAATTATAGTGAGAAGAGAAAATGATTATTAAGGATATTAGATAAAAATGTGTATATATATAATAAATTTTTTAGTTTATTTGATATTTATAAAATTAATAAATAATTAAAATTATATTTATGTCAAATAATAATTTTATTAATAAAAATTACAAAAATATATCAAATAATATTTTCTTATTTGTTTTTTATTATTCATGTAATTATTTATTTTCATTTAATTCCTATTAATTTTATAATAATAAAATTTATATATTTATTATATCATTATATAAAAATAAAAAAATATCGTAAAAGTTAAAATTGTAAAAGGCCCTCCCACTGGAGGGATTTTCTTCCACTCGAGTATTCATGCTCTAGTGGGAAAAAAGGGACTGTGTTGGCCCCTTTTACCCAAACATTAATTATGGTGCGGTTGGGGCAAAAAAAGCCCCAACTGCACCAAACCAAGGCTCCCTTTGAATCCAAAGGAAGCCTAAATCAATCAAACTGATCAATCCAATTCAATATTTTCAACACTATATAATTGTCAACTATCAAGGCATATTTAAGACATGGCTATATTCTCCACGCTTTCCTACTACATATATCAACTATAGAAGGAAATTCAGTTCTTCCTTTCATCTCACTCTAATTAGTAATTATTAGGGATGACAACGGGTCGGATATCTGCCTTTTTTTTTGTAATATCCGAATCCGAATTAGCAAAACTTCTTTAAAATCCAAATCCGTTTATTATCCGTATTAAATTTTAATATTATTATCCGAATCTGAATCCGAATTAAATAACATTATCCGTCGGATATCCGAATCCTCTAAATACCCAAATTCAGTAAGTAAAAAAGTTAAATAAATATATAAAATCAAATAAAAATTAATTTTAAATTCAAATAAACGAATAATGGATTCGGGTATCAGAATCCGAATCAGCAAAAGTAATGCGGATTCAGATAATGCATATCCGAGGTTTCATAGCTGCATACGCTCCGAATCCGCTGTGGATAGTAATTATATTATCCGAATCCAAATTTTATCCGAATTCACAAAAAGTGGATCGGATAATTGCAAATATCCGAATCCACACTATCCATTGCCATCCTTAGTAATTACTCCTCTTTTGCTTTTTGTATTTTTAATTTGTTTATCTCTTTTCACATTGAAAATTCTTCATTACATTAACTTCACATCTAATAATTTTTTTTTGACATAATAGAACAAAATTATTTATTATGACATTTATTTATTTATTTATTTATATGTTAGAAATTCACAAAATATTGTAGCATCTGTTACAAGATTATTTTACACAAAATTAGTTTTTTTAACCTGTGCGATGCATGGGATTTTTTTATTATAATAATAGTAAATGTTAAAAAACTTAGAAAAATCGAATTAACTGTAATATGTGCACCTGTATTTTCAAGAATTATATCTTGTTTTTCTAATTTGGTTATAATCTGAAACTACATAAAAAAAATGACTTAGAAAAAAGAAATCATATAAAAATAGCATTATCAATTTAAATTTTAGAATACCTATACCGCATCCAAACACGTGATGTTCTTATATTTTCTATGGCAAAAGAGATCCCGTCTCTTGCTTCTAGTTTTGAGATACGAGTTTTTCCTTCTTTATGTTTTCATTCTGAAAAAATAAAAACAAAATATAATTCAAATACACTAAAATTACTCAATAAAACAAAAAAAGAACTCAAAATTATCATCTCTAAAATTCATAAGAGGAAGAGGGAGAGAAAGTATAGCTTTGAAAATAGAATTTGTCTGTTTAAATATTAAAAATAATAAAAAAAAAATAATGGACTTGTAAGTTGTACCTCTATCTCTATCTTTTTTAAAAAATCTGGGGGAAATATGGGGATTTTGTTTGTTATTCTCTATTAGGATAATTCTTGGATAAGCGTGATTTTTTTATAATTATTTAATTTAATTTTGATTTTAAATAGATAATTTTATCTATTTAATTATTTAAATATAAATTAATTGAAATAAATAATGATTTATTTTATTAGAAGCATTACCAATTTAATAAAAAAATAAAAAGGACTGAATTCTTGTTAATCTCTCTCTATATATATAAAAATTAAATTAAAGGCAAAAATTCGGTTTTTAAGAAGGTTGTATTATTTAATATATAACTTATAGTTATAACTGATTAATTTATATTTATATGTAAATAAGTTTTATTAAATTCAAAACTTTTCGATTCACTACAACAATTTGGTAATTGGTGACGAATGTTTTAAGTGACGTATATATTTTTGTCACACAAAATATACCAAAAGTGACAAACTCTATAATTCGTCACTCTTTTTTGTTGTTGTGATATTTTACATGACGATATCTAAAAATGTCACATGATAGCGTCACTAAAAACTTGGCGCCAAAGTTCACCGCCGAATTGAGTTGGTGGAAATTGTTTTGGTGACGGTTTAATATTAGGTGACGTTTTTGTTTTTGCCATAAATTTAACACTATAACGACTTGTTTTGTAAAGAAATTTTAATATGATGTCACTATTGTGAATATGTTCTATTATTGACAACTTTGATTCGTCATTACTATCAAGCAAATATGGTGACACTTAAAATAACGTCATGGAATCTACTGCATACGTGACAAAAACAAATAATCGTCACGTTTTCTTGTTGATGTTATATTTATATGACAATTTTAAAAAACTTCGAAGGATTATGTCACTATATGTCATCAAAATTTACCACTAAAACAATTGGTAAAAAATGTTTTTGTGACGTATTGACTAAGTTGTGACGAAATATATATATATATATATATATATATATTTTTGAAGAATTTTTTTATTTGATGTCATTATTGTTAATATGTTTTCTTAGTGACAATTTTGGTTCGTTATTATTATAATGCATAGAAGATGACGTGTGACACTATACTTTCGTCACTTACCAATTTAACTTTGTATGACGTTAGTAATGCCATCATATTAAAATGAATTTATGACGTTATATGTTCTCCACGAATACAATCAAATATATATGTATATATATATAATTTTTAAAAGTTTATAATATATATAATTATTAAAAACTAACCAAAATAGGTTTGTTTATTAAAAATTAAAATTTAATTTATTTAATTATATAGTTTTGGAGAATTCAGACAAATAAGTTATATATAATTTGAAGAATAGAAAAAAAAAAAAGAGTTTGCAAACAAACCTCCAAAAAGGCAGCTTATGGAGGACATGTATCTATACTATTATAATAGAAGTGACTGAGTTGGTGTCACTGAATCAAGTGATACCAATTCAGTAACTTAAATTACCAAAAAAAATATTAAAAGTTAAAAAACAAAAAATTAAATAAAGATATATATGTCACCCATTTTCTAAAAAATTATCCACTAACAAAAATTATTCACTTACAAAAATTACCTATATTTTTTTGTACATTTAATTTTTTTAAAACACAATTTTTTATATTTAAAAAAATATATTTTCACTCACATTTTGAGTGTGTGAAATTCTAGTACAATATAAACAGACTGTTCCTTTCCCAAAACCCACATGAAATTTTAATTTCTTTAATTATATAATTGAAACAAATTATTTAAAATTTGAAGAAAAAAAATGAATATTAAAAATCCACGTCTACAACTACAAACAAAACCGACATCGTTTAGACTAAAAAAAAACCCACTACACGCTATTTTCTTTAGTTTTATTTCTCCCCTTTGGCAGTCGATTGTTCCTCTCCCAAACCCGAATGGCCTATATACTCTATTTTCTTAATCAACCGTTCCATCTTTGGCTTCCTTCTATCTTTGGCTTTGTTATGGCGTTTTCCCTCTCTATTTCTCTCTAAAGGATCGATCGGGAATCCTAAACGACCGAGTAAAATCGCAAGGTAGTACCCCCTCTCTTCTCTGTTTGGTCTCGCTCGTAATCTCGCTTCTCTGTTTGGCTCTCGCTCGCAGTCTCGCTTCATTGTCCGGTTTCGTATATTTGCGGCGAATTGAAAACGGTAAATTTTGATCATCTTGTATCTTTCGATTTAATTTTACTTTTGTCCATGAATTTGCTCTAAAAAATCGAAACCCTAAAAATACTCACATTTAAACGACGTAACCCTTTGTCCATTTCAACAGATTCTCAATTTCTTTTGTTATAAATCCTTGCCCCTTTTCGAGTTGACTGAGAACTGAAAAGTGATGGGGTTTCAGACTTTCAGTAATTCTTTGAAGAAAGGGATTTGTCTTTTGAAAATAATGACGAGTCAACTGGGATTTCAACTTTTGCGATTTTAGATTTGGCTTGATTTCAAAAAGAAATTGGGGGCGAGGGGGTTGGTTTAGGGTGCGGCGAGAGAGAAATTGGTTTTGATTTATTTGCTTTATTTGGTTTAAAATTATTCAATGATCATCTGTCATGTCACATATGCAAAAAAAATAAGCAATATAAAACAATTAAAGGCAAAAATTAAATTAAATTAAAGGCAAAAATTCAATTTTTAATAAGGTTGTATTATTTAATATATAATATTACTTATAGTTATAACTGATTAATTTATATTTATATGTAAATAAATTTTATTGAATTCAAAAAAATTCGATTTTATTGTTGAGATAAAGAAATAACATTAATATTATTTTTAAATAACATATATAATAAGTGATACGAGTCATGAATTTTTTTAATTAAAAAAAAAACTAAATGCTAAAAGATTAAAAAGAAAAAAAAAATTGGAAAGATAAAAAACATATTTAAGATTTTTGAATTAAAAAAAATATATCTCTATTAATTTGGATTATAATTTTTAACTTTCAAATTTCAAATTTGTATTTTCTCTAAATTTTTAAATTATGTAATTTTATTTATTATCTAACGTGTCAAAAATATAAGGTATCCACATATGCTCAATTGACTTTGTCATATTGATTGAAAATAAATAATAAATAAACTTTTATCATTTTGGGAATAAATTTTACACACACATGTATTTTGGGTACATATAAAAAAAAATATAAATTAAAAATTTGTACTCAAAATATACAAGCACACACAAATATAAATTATTTTTTACACACTTGTAAATTAAAAACTATAAACACGTGTCAAAACAAATGCCATTTTATACACGCAAATAAAAAACACGTGTATAAATATACTAATGAAATTTAAATGCACACCAATTTTTTTTTCCTAAGGAATTATTCGGATTTTTTATTACAATATAGCCAAAAAAAAAATCTCAAATTACCGTTGGTTTCTGATTAATTCCCAAAATACGGCTTTTTTTTTCAAGCTGGGAAATCGCCATCCCCATGGCGATTTCCCAGCGTTAAAATTTGAAAATTTGTAAAAAATACCAAGGGAAATCGCCATGGGGGGTGGCGATTTCCGTGTTTTTTATTACAATATAGCAAAAAAAAAAATTACCAAATTACCGTTGCTTTTTGATTATTTCCCAAAATACGGACCTTTTTTTTCTGGCTGGGAAATCGCCATCCCCCATGGCGATTTCCCAGCGTGTTTTTTTGCAAATTTGTAAAAAACACCAAGGGAAATCGCCATGGGGGGTGACGATTTCCCTTGGTGTTTTTTGCAAATTTGCAAAAAAATACCAAGGGAAATCGCCACCCCCCATGGCGATTTCCCTTGGTAATTTTAGCAAAATTTGCTAAAACAATGAAGGGAAATCGCCATGGGGGGTGGCGATTTCCTTTCATGTATATATATATATATATATATTTTAATTAATAAACAAAAATTATATTAAAACAAAATTTTATTTTAATTTGATAAATTTATTTTTAATAATTATAAATTAAATTAAAATATTTTTTTATAGGTTTGGTTTTTTTTTTTTAAATATATATTAAAAATGTAATTTAATTTATTATTACAATTTTATAAAAAATAAAAATATATTTCTTATTAAAATTTAAAAAGAAGATTATATTTTTTATTAAATTTTTATATCAAAAATTTTATTTTTTATAATTTTGTAATATTATAAAAAAGAAAATTTAATTTATATCAAAAATAATTAATGATGTAAAATGTAAATACTTTTTTTTTAAAAAAGAAATTTATCGAGTCACTTTTTTAAATAAAGAAGTTATTTTTAAGTTGGTATCGTAAAATAATTTTTTTAATTTGATTAGTTTTTTTGAGTTGGTATTCGATTAACTCGTGACATCAATTTAATCATTGTTTTTAATAATAATATAGATTGTTACAGTTTAAAACTGGATATTTGATAAAATAATTTTAATTTAATTTCTGATTAAAATTTTATTTCTTATTAAAATTTAAAAAGAAAATTAAATTAAAATGAAAAAAAGAAAAGCAACTTATCATGTAATTTGGATTATTATATTAAAATTAAATAACAACATTAAGATATAAATTAAAATAAAATATAACAATTAATTTCCGAACAAATTACATGAAATGCAAAACATATAAATTTATATTAGAAATTTAAAACACATTACAATTATTCTAATTATTGCGTGGTGTAGAGCAACAGTGTCGAGCTCTTCTAGTGCGTGGTGGTTGCACCCGTCGTTCAACCTCGTCAGTGGCACGTATTCGCGGTCCACCACGACCTCTTGCTATAACCGCCACTGGTTCCGGTTGTATGTCATCAGTCGTTTCATCCGTATCAAAAATTTGAAACCCACTGCTGGATGAGCCAACACCTAGTTCACCCATAACGGGAACCTGACTACTAGATGCACCCATAAATGATGTAGCATCAAATGCTGACGAAGGGGTTCCAAACTGATACATGGATGTTAAATATGCTGAACTTGGACTTAGGACGGGGAGCTGGTCATCTAACCTCGTTCTTGGTGGTGATGGTCGGTAACACTCATCAACGTCATATCCGGGGTGACTTACGGAATAACGATGGCTGGATGGTACTCCATGATCCCGTTCAGGTTCAGGATGATCAAATGACATCCTCGGTGCTGTGAACTCCGATGAGGTCGGTTGACGCCTTCGCCCACGTTGTCGGCGAGGTCTAGGAGCATCCATATCCTGTGTAGGAGGGACTGGAGCTGAAGTTTGTCCGGTAAATGGCATACTCCTAACATCCTCGTGCATCGACGGTGGACAAACGAAAGGCCGACCTTCATTTCTATACCATCTTATGTAATCAGCAGATGGGTTGAAATTATTACCAACAATCGGGTAACCTGTCGGAATTCGTTGAAAACGTATGTTCCACCATTGGATCCAATGTTCATGCTTTGCAGGCCAGAATTCATCATTACGACCACGCATGTCGACCTTGTGAAGCTTATCAAGGTTCACCGGGGCTGCAGGAATTGGTTGCTGCATCCCAAATTGTCGCAACACCCGGTCAGTTTGGTGCCACTCTACATATGAAAAGCATATCAATGCTGTGTTTGCTTTCCATGTATTGAAATTATTGTAGGCATCCGATGGGAGGCATGCCATAATTTCACTCGAGGAATATGGCATCCACAGAAACTGCGAATAATTATTACAAATTATTAGTTTCATATGGATTAAATAAATAAAAAAACTTCAATGTAACAATCGAAATATTTACCTTATCATATCCTAGTCGATCTAGTCGTAGTCTTATACTTGCAAGATCGCTCGGAGTCTCTGTAAAATCTCTACCCGTACTCCTACTCCACCTATTAAAATGCATATAATATCTTAATGACCTATAAAAATACAATTTCGTACAAAATTAATAAAATAGTAAAGATTATTACCTGCTTGCAAGGGGGTATACAGCCGAAATATCCACGCGCGGAGCAAGAAATGGTAGCCGATACCAAGCCCATGATTGTAGAAGCACTAGACATCCACCTATGTCATGGTTTTTTGGAACTGTAGCTCGGCAAAGTTCTCTATACAAAACTGCCAAACACGCAGAACCCCAACTATAATTTGCTGCTTCCTCTAAATCACGTAGCAATGGAAGATACATTAAATGTACCCGACTGCTCGATTTGTCAGGCATCAGTAATCCTCCAATCAAACGTAAAATATATGCTCTAGCAGCATATTGTATTTGTTGTTCGGTTGCATGTAATGGCAGATTTTGAAACGTTTTCAACCAAGTCAGTCTCACTGTTGAGCCAGATACGACGTCTTCTGGAGGTACCTCACCCAATAGATCTTGACATAGTTCATTCCAATCTAGCAGGCTTCCGCCTGTAACTGCATCGCCATGGATCGGAAGTCCAAGTTGCAGCGCAACATGTTCGAGACTGACCGTGCATTCACCACATGGAAAATGAAAAGTGTGCGTCTCGGGTCTCCATCGTTCGACCAACGCAGAGATTAAATCGGGTTGTATCACAAGTCGTCGAATTTGACTTGCGTGATAAAATCCGGCTCTTCTTAAGTGGTCGATAATATAAGGATGCGGGTCCTCCAATGTAAATTTCCTCGAACGTAATACGCGACGAGTTTCCTGTTATAATAATAAAAATTAATATATTATAAAACTATAACAATTAAAAAGTAATAAATAAAACTATAAAATAACAAAATAATAATATAATATAATATAATATAATATAATATAATATAATATAATATAATATAATATAATATAATATAAACAATAATAATATAATATAAAACAATAATAATATAATATAATATAATATAAACAATAATAATATAATATAATATAAAACAATAATAATATAATATAATATAAACAATAATAATATAATATAAAACAATAATAATATAAAAAAACAATAATAATATAATATAATATAATATAAACAATAATAATATAATATAATATAAAATAAAATAAAATAATAATAATATAAAAAACTATAATAATATAATATAAAACAATAATAATATAAAAAACAATAATAATATAATATAAAACAATAATAATATAATATAATATAAAAAACAATAATAATATAATATAATATAAAACAATAATAATATAATATAATATAAACAATAATAATATAATATAATATAAACAATAATAATATAATATAACACAATAATAATATACAAAATAATAATAATATAAAAAACAATAATAATATAATAATATAAAAAACAATAATAATATACAAAACAATAATAATATAAAAAACAATAATAATATAAAAAACAATAATAATATAAAAAAATAATAATAATATAAAAAACAATAATAATATAACAATTTACTTACCTCGTTAAATATAACCTCCGAGATGTGATTTTCTTGTAACCTCAATAGTGAAGCCATTTCAAAATATTGTTGTAGAAAAAAAAAATTTGTAGAAAGAAATTTTTTTTGGTAGAAAAATGAAAAATTGTTGAAAGAAAATGAAAATTTGAATGAGAGGAATGAAAATTTGAAGGAGAGGAGGGGGGTATTTATAGATAAAATGAGTGGGGTGGGGGGTGTGGGGGGGGAGGGGGGACGTGGGGGAGGGGGGGCAACGGTCATATGACCGTTGCCCCCCTTTCAATTTTTTTTTCTAATTTGTTTTTTTTCATTTCAAATTTAAAATTTAAAAAAAAATTCAAAATATTAAATTATAAAAAAACCTAAAATATATTTTACGAATTTTTAAAATTTTTTAAATTATAAAAAAAATATTTTAATTTAATTTATAATTTTAAAAAATAAATTTATCAAATTAAAATAAAATAAAATTTTGTTTTAATATAATTTTTGTTTATTAATTAAAAAAAAATATATATATATACATGAAGGGAAATCGCCACCCCCCATGGCGATTTTCCTTCATGGTTTTAGCAAATTTTGCTAAAATTACCAAGGAAAATCGCCATGGGGGCTGGCGATTTCCCTTCATGTATATATATATATATATATTTTAAAAGTCATCCATTCGCAACTTTCTTAAAAGTCATCCATTCGCAACTTTCTTGAATTTTATCATCGAAAAAAATCTGAATTTATCCTTCAATTTAAATTAAGCATTTATTATGAAAAATCAATTTGAGAATAAGATATTGAAAATTAATTATTCTAAAAAAATAAATTTTTGATTTTTGTTGGTATTGAAATTAATCTCTTAAAAAATCCTTCTATTTATCCTGGAGAATTTTTAAAAGAAATTTCTCACCTAGAAATTTCTCAGAAATTAACCATTCATAATTTCTTTGAATTTCATCATTGGAAAAATCTCAATTTATTAATTTAAAAATAATTAATCTTCAATTAATAATTAATCTAATATTAAAAATAAATTAATAGTTAACAATATTAAAAATATATAATTATTAATATAAAATAAGATATAAAATATAAAAATAATAGTTTTTTTGTTGTTGAAGAAAACAAATATTTAATAATAATAATAATAATAAACAAAATATTTAATAATATACAAAATAAAAACCTGTAAAAAAAACTTAAAAACCAATTAGTAAATAATAAATAAATAATAAACAAAATAAACAAAAACAAAAACACAAGGAACAAGGAACAAACAAAACAAAAGAAAAGAATAATAAAATAAAATGGGAGACAACATGCTTCATTCCCAGGAAAACACCCTTCACATTCACATCCATCACCTTCTGGAAATCTGATAAATCATAGTTGCGGATATCAGCAAACTTCTTCTTCTATTGTTGACCATGATATCGGGTGAACCAAACTTGTTGACTGCAAAGTCAACCACAGAGCAAACTTCTTCTTCTATTGTCACGTTACAATGGAAAAAGCAAACATTTGGGCCATCACCAAGGGACTGACAGACTTGCTGACCGCGATTGTCTTGCACATCAACTATACAGACTTTGGCACCATGCTTGTGAAATAGACGCACAATGCTCTCACCAATTCCAGTTGCTCCACCAGTGACCAATGCCACTTTCCCTACTAATCTTGTTTTTTTTTTATATAAAAAAAAAAAAAACTCTTTCTCTCTGATTTCTGATGTGTTATTGTGTTTTTTGATTGTGATGCTTAGGTTCTTTTTATAGAGAAGAAAATCAAAATCTACTCAAATTAAGAGTTTTCATCTGATCAAGAAGTGTTTTTGTTCCAAATCAAAATTCTTAGAGTCCTATTTCAATCCAAAGAAGAGATTCATCCCAACCCAAACTTGTTTTTTTCATTAATTTCGAATCTTTTTATTTTCGAAATTATCCAAAAAATTTCTGATTTTCTCTTCTTTTTTCGAAATTATCTCCTTTTTTATTTTATTTTTTGATTTTTTTTGTTTGTTTTATTTAATTAAAAAATGAAATTTAACCCGGATAAAATTCGGTGTCTACAGTTGCCCCTCTTTGTGCATTCCCTGAGAAACAGGGGATGTGCAAAGACGTAGACACCCTACTAAGTCCTATGTACTTAAAGAAAATCCTATTGTAGAAAAGCTCCTCTAAGCGAGGCGTAAACTTTAAATAAACTCACCGTAAAAACATACTCCTCCACCGAGGCATCAACTTTAAATGAAAACAAATACTCCTCCACCGAGGCTTCAACTTTAAATGAAAACAAAACTCCTCCACTGAGGCTTCAACTTTAAAAGAAAAAATCATCCACCGAGGCTTCAACTTTAAAATAAAACTCCTCCACCGAGGCTTCAAGTTTAAAATAAAAATCCTCCACCGAGGCTTCAACTTTAAAAGAAAATAAATACTCCTCCACCGAGGCTTCAACTTTAAAAGAAAACAGAGAAATTTGCAAATTCTCAAATGTAAATGTAAACTTCAAAAATCTTACCTTGAATCCAAAAAGAAATCGCTAACCTCGCAAATTAGCATTCCAAACTCATGTCCAAATCATACTGAATACCTGAAATAAACTTTCTTGTGTGCAAATACATAAATGCAATGCAGTACATGAATGCCGATGCATATCGTGCAATGGATGTCATGAGTGCTCTATAATAAACAATATCAACTCCTTGAATCTCTTAATCAAAATAAAAGGTTCTCAAGCTCATCATTCATCTCTGTTTGCACTTGGCTTTAAACTGGTAGAACGAATCTTATTGTCTCTAATTAGCTTCAACCTAAAGATTTCTCTTCTCAAGCCAAATCTCTCAAAAACACACCAACTTTGAAATTTTCACTTTAAAGACAAACTTTAAAATTACAAAATAAAGGATTCACAACTTAAAATAACTGGAAAATAAAGGATTCACATCAAAGTACGAGATTTCTCACCTGAATAAAGGATTCTCACTCAAACTACAGGATTTGCAATAAAGATTTCCACTAAGCTAAAGGATTCATACCCAAAATAAGGAAATAAAGAGTTCCGCACCCAAAATAAGGATTTTCACTTATCTAAGGGATTCGCACCCAAAAATAAGGAAATAAGGGATTCACATCGAACTAAGGATTCCCACTTAAATTAAGGATTCACACTAAACTAAGGATTCTCACTTAGCTAAGGATTCACACCAAACTAAGGGTTCCTACCAAACTAAAGATTCTCACTTAGCTAAGGATTCACACTAAATCATTCTCGTCTTAAAAAAATAAATCTAATCTTAAAGAAACTTACCTTTGAAAAACAATTCACCTTGAAGGAAAAATCTCATCTTAAAAAATCTCATTATTACCAAAGTCTAAACTCCTCTCTTCAACCAAGGTGCAAAATCTAAAAGACCAAAATTTTCATCTCAACTAAGGTCCAAGAATTTTCCTTTAAAAAAGTTTGATTTCAAAATTCAAAAGTTTAACTCAAAATCTTTCTTACATGTTAAATGCATGCCATTAATGTTAATATGTCATGTAATGCAATTCATGAAATGAATGTCATGAATGTAATGCAATGCATGGAAATCATCATATCTCTCCAATCGTGGTAACAAAATGGTTCTCGGTGGTTTGAAAAAGATGCCCAGAGGCTTTGAAAAATTAACCGGTGGTTTTGAAAATATACCCGGAAGCTTTGAAAAGATTACCCGGAGGTTTTAAAAAATTACCCGGAGGCTTTGAAAAATTACCTGGAGATTTTGAAAAGTTACCCGGAGGTTTTGAAAAGATACCCGGAGGCTTTGAAAATTTACCCGGAGGCTTTGAAAAGATACCCGGAGGCTTTGAAAAATTACCCGGAGGCTTTGAAAAATTTACCCGGAGGTTTTGAAAAGATACCCGGAGGCTTTGAAAAATTACTCGGAGGCTTTGAAAAATTACCCGAAGGTTTTGAAAAGATACCCGGAGGCTTTGATAAATTACCCGGAGGTTTTGAAAAATTACTCCTTTTTATGCTTTCCTCAACTGAATGCTCAAAACTCTTACCTTGAAAATCTTCCTTAATCGAGATTCAATATTTCACCTTCAAAAGAACCATCCTTAAAAGGAGTTCAATTTCAAATTTCAAAAGCTAAAATCTTTCTTATATGTTAAATCCATGCGATGAATGACATGAATGCCATGAAATGCAATTATATAAAATGAATGTCATGTGATGGAATTAATATCATGAATCTTTAACTATGACAAAAGGATACTCAAGCTCATCGTGTCATCATCTTTTAATCTTTCAAACGCTGACTTAGAACCAGGCTGACCTCCACTAATTCCATCAGTTGATCACAACACCCTTTCTTTTAGTTCCAAGGCTTTAAACAGATACATTTTCAAATTTTCATTGTTCTCATTTCATTCTCCTTTCTTCCCAGAATCTCATCTTTAAGCATATTCAAATTCCAAGTGAAAAATCTTCAATGTCGATGCTGCAAAAGAGCCTACTCTGCCATTTACCAACTCAATAAATTCCATTTTTCAAAACAATTTTCTCATCATGGTAAGCCTTCTCATTCTTTGCCCCAGAAATGTCACTCTTATCAAACTGGTTCAAAACTCAAATATGCATCCCCTTAACCTGAATGTTCTCATGTTACATTTTTTTTTTGAAAATTCTTTGAAAAGAAAGAATTTGTCCAAAAAAAACTTTTCTCATTTTCAAATCATTCCCCAATGGTAAATCAAAATTGCCCCCAGAAACATCACTATATTCAAAAATCCCTATTTACTAAACAAAATTGCAACTTTAGATCTTTAAAAAAAACTGGTAATTATTGCAAGAATGGACAAGGCGAATCACAATTTGGCTCATCGACTATTTCAATTTTGAAGGTTTTTGGTTATCAAAGGACAGTTTCTTCACATAAGGGAAAATCAATGTTTCTTCATCTAAACTCACAATGAATTTCCTTCAACAATCAAGTTTTCACAAAAAGTTTTATTTTGAAAACACAATCCATTTTGGCACGCTTTTTAAGTTTCTTGATAAATAACAATTCAACAAATATCAAGACTATCTATGATGGGTTCAAAATTTGGACAAGAAAGGAAAAATGATTTTCAATTTCGGGCCAAGTCATCCGAATGATGTTGACCTTCTTAAGTTTCTCAAAAGTGTTTGGTGTTTCCTGGTGGGTTCAAAATATCATTTCTTTTGTAGGCCTTGGCACATTTATGCAGAGTTGCTTTCAACTTTTTGCTCTAGACTGCCCGTTTTTGGGTTTTCACCCTAGAGCTTCATTCTTTTTTTTTTTTTTTTGTTGCTCTACCATGCATTTGAGAATTCAAATTTCTTCAATGACAATTCAAAAGGATGAGATAAAATCCGAGGAAAAACTCTTCAACTTAAACATTCATACTTGATCAAAATGGACTTTTCAAGCTTGTAATGTAGGCCAAGGTTTGGGGTTATGAAAAAAAGGATAATCAGGCCCAAAAATGTGTTTAAAGGTAATTAAACCAAGGATGATTTCTTCATCTCAAAATATCTCATATCTTTCTTTTCATTTTGAAGGTAGTCAAACCACGGATCATTTCTCTTCATGTGGATTTCATCTTGCGAACTTTTCTTTTCATTTTTTTCTTTCTTTTTCCTTTTTTCTTTCTTTCTTTTTCTTTCTTTTTTCTTTTTTTTTCTTCATCTTTCTTTTCACAGACTTTCCTATCATAAAGTGAGTTTGAAAATTTGAAACTCAATCCATTTCAATATTTGCCCCCCTGACATAAAGCATTTTTTTCGTGGTGTAGAAATATGATCCAAACGTATGACCCTCTATAGAAAGATAATTCTTCATACTTGCCCCCCGATGTGGAGGGTGATCCTTGGTCAAGGTTCATTCAAAAAAACAAGAATCCATGGGCTCAAAGGGGGTAGCAAAAGATAATTTCTCATTTTGTGAAAGGAATACGAAAGATGACCATTTCTCATTTCCACCATGAATATTTCCATTGAAGAGCAAACCCCAAGTAATAAGAATTGCCATTAAAATCATTTGAATATCTCATATGCATGATATCACAGTTTTTTTTTTGTGCAACTCATGCATCCTCTCAATGTGCCTATCCAAATGATGGCCCAACCCAACAATTCTCTTTATTCCGGCTTTCTCAAAGTGTCCATGCAATTTCATTCGATCATAGAGGAAAACAAAGTTTGCACAAGTCGGTAATGGTGTGCAAAGAAAAACATTAGGTCATTCGGTTCTTTGGTAATCCTACCCCAAGATATGGCAAAGGATAACTGGGTGAAAATAGGTGTTACTCAAGTCAAAGCATTCAAGGATGCTGGAAAAATATGGCTTTTAAAGTAATTTTCCCCCAATATGTGAGTAAATGACACTATTCAGGAAAAGAAAAGTTCGGGCATGGTTGAGAAACTTAGGAGTGATGTGTTTAAAGCTCTAGATAGCCTTGACATTTATTAAATTACCAAAATCTAGATTCTTTCAAGAGAGTGCCTCATGAATTGCTTCTCAAAAAAATGTTTTGCAAATCAAATGATCATTTCATTGCTCATTGTTTAGACGAAGATCATTAACCTTTTGGGATTCATTTCCTGGTCAAAAGAAAGGTGAGGTTCACGACACTTCAAATTTAGGCCATCAAAGAAATCAAGCTTTTACAACTAACTGGTCATGGGAATAGGTTGCAAAGTTCATTTTTTAACAATAATCACCATTTTATTTAAGCTCCAAAACATTTTCCAAAATAAGTCATGCAAACATAAACAATTTCCAACAAAACTATCAAACACCTAATCAATGTTAAAAATGCCATGCCTAAGAAAAAATGAAAACATCACAAATTTGAAATTATTCAGACGAAGTATTTGAGGTGACATTCCCCATATTCAAACTCCAGATTTCCATTGTTCCAAAACATCCAAAGTCAAGGTACCATCATTAATGAGATCTTCAACCTTTTCTTTCAACTGCCTGCATTTTTTCGTTGAATGCCCAATTGCTCCTATATGATAATCGCACTTGTTGTTAGGATCATAATTCCTTGCTGATGGATTTGGAATTGTCTTTAAAGGCACATGAGTAAGGTACTGGTTTTTTATCAACAAAGGCAAAAGATCAGAAATTGGGATCGAAATTTTCTCCTGTCTGTTTCTTGGTCTTCTTTGGGGAACAGGTCTAGCTGCAGGTGTAGATGGACCAATCATGAAAGTAGGTGGTTGTGAGTAAAAGTTTGGCCGAAAAATTGGTTGTGGTGCAACATTATTTACAATGGGATAATAATTTTGGTACATGGGATATGGGTGGTATGGGGGAAGATCTCTCTTTTGTTGTCCTCTATAAGTCACAACTTTAACATATTCTTCTTTCTTTTTATATGCCTCATTCTTTGCATCGGATGTCTCTCTATCTTCAAGCTTCCCACTCTTTATAGCATTCTCAATTATCTCCCCGGAGATTACCATGTCTGCAAAATTCTTGGTGGCATTCCCAATCATCCTTTCATAGTATGGTGCTTTAAGGGTACTAACAAACAAGACTGTTGTTTCTTTTTTAGTGAGAGGTGGTTGAACTTCGGTAGCAATATTCCTCCATCTTTGAGCATACTCTTTGAAGCTTTCAGTAGCTTTTTTCTCCATATTCTGTAAGGTTAAACGGTCTGGGGCCATGTCAATGTGCTTGTACTGATTAATAGACGTCTTTGCTAATTCCTTCCAAGTACGGACGCGGTTCTTATCTAGCTGAACATACCACATGGCAGCAGAACCTGTAAGACTGTCCTGGAAGACATGGATGAGCAACTTTTCATCTTTCGCATAAGTAGCCATCTTCCGGCAAAACATGGTGATATGAGATATGGGGCACTTGGACCCATCAAACTTCTCGAAATCAGGAGTCTTGAACTTGGGCGGGATAACCACATCTGGAACCAAACAAAGCCCTTCAGCATCCATAGAACCATAGAAATCCAAACCCTCAACAACCCTGAGTCTTTCTTCAATCAATTTCATCTTACGAGAGTCTATCTCTTCAACTTCCTTCAGTCTTTCTTGATCATCTAAATCTAGAATTTGGACAGGATCTATCTTTGCCCCTGGGGCATGAATGTTATATCTCGGATAGTTAAATCCTCCTACGAATGGTGCTTGTAGCGACTGCACTTGTTGAGGTATTTGAACTTGAGATTGGAAACCTGGTGGATACGAAGATTCACCCACATTCTGATTCTTTCCCTCAGAGACGGATTCATCTGTCTTATCTTTCCCTTTCAAACTCTTCATCATTTTCAACGAGTTTAATTGCTTTCTAATCTCACCCTGGGTTTTTTCTATTTTGTTCATCCTAGCAACCTGTTGCTCTGCCATTGCTTTAACTCGTGAACGAATTCTAGAAGCCTGTTCCTCTGTCATTGCTTTAACCCATGAACGAATGTTGTAGGAATGCCCCAAGATCTTTGATTGCTTGAGCTATCCTTGAACCCTTCATTACCATAATTTAAAATTTAAGACTCAAATGCTTTCATGAAATGTACATGTATGATGCAAATAAATAAAATAATGACTTTAATGACAACATAAAAAATATTCACAAAGTTTAACAGCAACATTATGAAAAATATGTACATGATGAGTGCATGAGCTTTACGAAAATATACATGGTGAATGCGTAAGCATTATGAAAAATGTACATGGTGAATGCATAAGCATTATGAAAAATGTACATGGTGAATGTATGAACATCATGAAAAATGTACATGGTGAATGTATGAACATTGTTAAAAAATGTACATGGTAAATGCATGAACATGGTTAAAAATGTACATGAGAAATGCATGAGCATGGTAAACAAATGTACATGATAAATATTTAATTGATGCAAATGCATGCAAATAATTGAAAGAATTAATTCAAGTAATGGCCACGAAGGTTTCACAAAATTCAATAGTTAGATACATATTAGAGAAATACAAATAATATTCACAAAGTTAAAAATTTGTCAGAAAGAAAAAACATTCCTTCATGTGTCCTATTTCGGGTTATTCTCTATGAAACAGGTGGACATGTCTCTATCTTAAGGTTGGCTTCTTAAGTGTTATCTATATGCTGGGCTTAGGATATTTGACCAAGCTAAAAGGTCCCCAAATTGCTCCTTAACATCATCCATGTAAAATGAGTAAGGCACCCCATTCCTCACCCATTATAGGCTCCAATCGGAAGGGTTCAATTCGGGTGAGAGTATTTTTTAAAGTTATGGCGGAGGTTATCACCTCTCAAAAACTTTGGTACTTTACACTCTGAAGGTGTTTCGCTAGCCGTTGCGGAGGTTTTCACCTCTCGAGGCGTAGGTACTTTACCCCCTCCTAAAAGGGATGAGTCCGGGTATAGGACTTTATGACATGCAATGTGTCGTGTGTGCGAAGGGACATTCAAACCTTTCTTTACCCACAAATGTACAAGAAAGAAAAGTTGTTAGTACAAATAACAAAATCAAAATAAAAAATAAATAAACAAATAAATAAATAAATAAATACATAAATACATAAAAATTAAACACTTAAAGACCAATATTTAAAACCTAAGGTATCACAAGACTAATTTATGGCTCGACTCTCTAATGTCCCCAGCGGAGTCGCCAAACTATCATAACGTGCCAAATACGAATTCAGCATGCTAGACACAAATCAATGGACTCTCCACTAATCATCTAATCTAGGTGTGATTAGTCACCTTTACGAATCTATTCTATTTAAAGTAATCCTAAGCTTGACTAAGACACCTTAAAAAGAATAAGTTCTGGTCTGCTTATCAGAACTAGGTTCGGGAGTATGGTTACGTGTGAGGAAGGATTAGCATCCTCACAACGCTTATCCAAGAGATAGTACCTAATTAGTCTTGTGATACTTAAAAAGTCTTAATTAAATGGTCTTGTCTATCCTATTTCATTTTAATCGTTAAAGTTAGAAATCTCGGAGATTATTTTTTAGGTCTTCCTTCCATTCATTTTGGAGAAATTACTAAAAAATGTTTTCTCACCTCGAGAGTATTCAAAAGAAATCATTCGTTCCATTGAAGAGGCTCCGTCGTCGGAAAAGTTAGATTATTTAATCAAATTATTTCTTAAATTAATCTTCCAAAATTAATCCACATTTTATTAATGTTTATTTGAAAAATAAATTCTGATTTCTAATATCGAAAATCATCTCTTAAAATATTCTTCCATTCGTTCTGGAGAATTTTTAAGAGAATTTTTCTCACCTAAAAATTTCTTAAAAGTCATCCATTCGCAACTTTCTTGAATTTTATCATCGAAAAAAATCTGAATTTATCCTTCAATTTAAATTAAGCATTTATTATGGAAAATCAATTTGAGAATAAGATATTGAAAATTAATTATTCTAAAAAAATAAATTTTTGATTTTTGTTGGTATTGAAATTAATCTCTTAAAAAATCCTTCTATTTATCCTGGAGAATTTTAAAAGAAATTTCTCACCTAGAAATTTCTCAGAAATTAACTATTCATAATTTCTTTGAATTTCATCATTGGAAAAATCTCAATTTATTAATTTAAAAATAATTAATCTTCAATTAATAATTAATCTAATCTTAAAAATAAATTAATAGTTAACAATATTAAAAATATATAATTATTAATATAAAATAAGATAAGATATAAAATATAAAAATAATAGTTTTTTTTTTTTTGTTGTTGAAGAAAACAAATATTTAATAATAATAATAATAAACAAAATATTTAATAATATACAAAATAAAAACCTGCAAAAAAACTTAAAAACCCATTAGTAAATAATAAATAAATAATAAACAAAATAAACAAAAACACAAGGAACAATGAACAAACAAAAGAAAAGAAAAATAAAATAAAATGGGAGACAGCATGCTTCATTCCCAGGAAAACACCCTTCACATTCACATCCATCACCTTCTGGAAATCTGATAAATCATAGTTGCGGATATCATCATATGGTGGACCTGATAATCCAGCATTGTTGACCATGATATCGAGTGAACCAAACTTGTTGACTGCAAAGTCAACCACAGAGCAAACTTCTTCTTCTATTGTCACGTTACAATGGAAAAGGCAAACATTTGGGCCATCACCAAGGGACTGACAGACTTGCTGACCGCGATTGTCTTGCACATTAACTATACATACTTTGGCACCATGCTTGTGAAATGCTCTCACCAATTCCAGTTGCTCCACCAGTGACCAATGCCACTTTCCCTACTAATCTTGTTTTTTTTATATAAAAAAAAAAAACTCTTTCTCTCTGATTTCTGATGTGTTATTGTGTTTTTTGATTGTGATGCTCAGGTTCTTTTTATAGATTTAAATTTTAAAATATTTTATATTATAATAAATTATGTTTATTTTTTTTTTACATTTTTAATTATATATCTTTTATATAAATATGAACAAATTATATATAAATATATAAAAATCAAAGTTTTAGGGAAAAACGAAAAATATCCTACATGAATATAACTTTTTGACAAGTGAATAGCTTTTAATAATCGATGTATCTTTTACAATTAAATATTTTCATTTGATTTAAATTTTAAAATATTTTATATCATAATAAATTATATTTATTTTCGTTCACATTTTTAGCTACTTACCTATTATATAGATATGAAGAAATAATAGATTAATTTTGTCTTTTTTTTTTTACTTGTCATTGTCTTTCCCCAAACTTACCAAGTGAATTACAAATAAAATCATTAATCAGAAACAGAGGAAATAGAGAAGATAAAGAGGGAAGATGCAGCGGTGGAGCAAAAGCAGAATTGAGCTACCAGAAACGGTGGTGATGGAAATCCTGTCAAAGCTTCCAGTTAAATCCCTCATACGTTTCAGGTGCGTTTGTAAGCCTTGGTGTTCTTCTTTTCAAACCTCTCATTTCATTACCAAACATCAACATAACAACCTCAAAAACAACCACCTTAATCTCCTCCTCATACGTAGTCATGGTAACACCAATGATGACATCCATTATTTCTCTCAACTTTCAACTGAAAAAGGCCAAAACTTTTTAGTAAAACAGAACATTCATTTACCCTTTCATGAGAACTGTTGGTATGTTCCCGTAGTTTCTGGTCCTTGTAATGGATTGCTGTGTTTACATGATGGTTATGATGGTAAGGTTTTCGTTTGGAACCCATCAACCAGAGAGTTTAAAATCCTTCCTCAATCCTCAGTCCAACGCCCTCCTTCGGTAGATTCCACTCATTTTCGTTGCCTTGGGTTCGGGTTTGATTCTAAAACTGATGACTACAAAGTCGTAAGGTTTGTTACTAATTATTATGATGAGAATGATGAACGCTTGCTAGGTGATTGGATCCACCAAGTTGAGTTGTATTCACTTAAAAGTGATTCCTGGAAGGAAATTTCAGTTCCTGAGGCTCATCCTAGTGGTTCTCCTTTATTTAATAATTACATAAATGGGTTTTATTATTGGCAGGCAACTGGGGATTTTGATTACCCTATTCTTTCATTTGACATGGCTAATGAAAAGTTTTCAACTTTACCTTTGCCAAATTTTCGTGGGCCTTTAGCACAATATGATTTGGAACTTTTGGACTTTAATGGATCACTTGGTGCTATTGTTTACCCAAGGGAGGGAACTGAAAAGTCTTTTGATTTATGGGTTATGAATGGATCATGGACTAAACAATTCAGTATTGAATCTGTTTCTGAAGTTGAGAGGCCATTGGAGTTTTGGAAAAATGGTGAATTGTTTCTTGAGGGCTCAAATAATGAACTAGTGCTTTTTGATCCCGCCACCCGAGAGCTTAAGAACCTTGGTATCGATGCTTATCAGAATACCATGCAGCTTATTGCTTATGTTGAGAGCTTGGTTCCAATCAATGGAAGATCAGAGCATGAGGAACATATAATACGTCTGCCAGCTGGAGATGCATAAAATAGATATTGAAAACGAAGAGGGATATGGAAATAAAACAAATGGGTAAGCTTTCATGGTATTTTTTTTCTCTTGGTAAATCCTTATGCAGTTTATGTTGACTACATTCTCTTGTGAGCTTGTCCATTAATGCTATTATTGTATGGATTTTATGTCCAAGATTTTGGCCTCTGCGGGCTGTGACCTTGTTTGTAAATTTGGAGAAATATGGTCTTACTTTAAGATATTTTTACTTTTATTATGGTAGTTTACTTTCACTGTTTGTTTGTGGCTGTTTTAGCGAATTTGCAAGATTTCTGCCTAGAGAATTGCTTAGTTGTTTGTGACTTTCTTCTTCTTCTTTCAGACAACCGATGAGGTTTTGATGTGTAAATTGGTACAACTATTGTTTACTCTGATTGCAAAGTTTGGTATATGTACTCTGTGTTGCTTAGGAACAAAAGAAAGAAAAAGAGAGGAAGTTTTAGTCTTGTAGTTATTGGATGCAGTTGGGACAAAGCTGCTTGAGCCTAAAATTGAAGCAGTGGCGATTTTAATCTGAGTTAACATAGTAAAAGAGAGGAATATTTACATGCATTCATGTGAAAATGTGTAGTTTAGAACTAAGTTCTTGCTTTTGTTCCTTGGTGTTTAATCAGTTTGGTTATGCTTTAGGATAACCAAACTGATACAGAAACTGACTCATAGCGGCTAGCACCAACCATTATTTGGTTTATTTACTGCCCAGCAATCCATGTGGCTTTTCATTTGGAGTATTCTGCTAAGGTTGAATTGGAATTTAAGAGGATTGAGACATGAATATGCTAAGAGTTCCTATGTTTCTGGTTGGATAGGGTTCGGGTTGTTGACTTTTCTGATTAAATCGGGTTGGATCGGGTTCGGATTCGGATGGATTTATCGAGTTTTTGGGATTCGGATCAGAATTGACAGGTATACTCCTGAGTCATTTCTCCATGTTTCTTTGAATTTTAATCTTGACCAATAGGCACTTGGCAGCCTAGTTTTAACCTTTCTGTTCTGTTCTATTCTCGATTTATTTGTATTTTTGGTCAAATTCTGATAACCAAAGTCTGATGACCAACCAGAACTCAATTATTTAGATGTGAAGACTTGATGTGGCTGTATTTAGGCAGAATAAGCTGACTTTTGAGAGAGGATTAAGACTAATCATTTTATATAATATTATTCTCAATTATTTCCAGCATGTTACTTTATATTTTATGTATTTCTATACAATATTAAGTCACCATCATCCATGTGACTTTATCCTACCAAATTGTGTAGAATGAATTGTTTCAGAATATACATTTGACAGAACTACAAGAGAGCCTCGCATGGCTTGTATTGTATGATAACTCAACATTGTCGTTTTCCTTCTTGAAAATATCAGTTTCTTCATCTCTTCATTCTCCAGGCCCCCAAGGGTCTTTTTTTTCTCTTTTTTTTTTTTTAAGTCTAATCTTGAATTATTTGACCAATACTCATTTGCCGAAGACATTAAAATCATTGAACTGATATTGAATGATGCCTAAATTCTGATAATTGAACTTGTAAGAATACCATCCAAAATTTTGGTTCAGTTGATTGTGTACTAGTCAATAGTTCATGTTGCCTCGTATCAAGCACTCAATTGGGACTCGTCTCTTTTGTTTTGGCACTTGGCGGATTAGCCTAAAAGTTCATTTCCAACTCATTAATATTTTTCTTTTTGCACAAGAAAAAGCATTGTGACTCGAATTTATAATCTTTACTTAAACATCAACTTTGTCGGGCTCATTTTTTACTTAATCAAGCTGGATCTCTACATGTGCTAGCGGGTTCACAATTACCCAATAATTTCAAACTTAAGAAACACTTAGGTTTACACTTGTCTAACCCATAAGCTCCCAACACAATCCACTGTCAAATATAAATAGCTGAAATAAAGGTTGATCCGAGATAAGAAAAAACACTAAAAACGCATTACCATTTCACTTGTTTTATTCTTTCTGCCCCCTAAAATTCCCTGATTATTTTACTGACTTAAACATCGGAATCCATCCCGAAAACATAATTTCGATGCCCTATGACATTACTTTATCTTTACAGATCCTTATTAACTTTTCACCTGATAAATTCAGAAGCTTACTTAACACATCTACCAAAAAGATCTCAACACCCCGTTCTTACTACTTTAGCTAAATCTAAGTTAGTTGTTAATACTTAATACTACCAAGAAAGAAATGAGATAGGTCTTGCAAATTGATGTTGGATTCAAAAAAGTGAGGGAAGGCTATGTCCCTTTTTGCCCATGATTCAAAATTTTCAGGATATATGCAGGAAAATGAAACAAAATTTTCTAACGAGTGTTCATAGGACATTTTTTAAGGTTAGTTAATATATTATTTATAATAAAAATATTGTATTAAATACAAAAACTGACAATTTTATTCATCATTTTTAATATATTGAATGAAGATAGTATTATATATGATAACCTTAAAGAGTGCATTTAATTTTTTTTCCTCCATTGCAACCAAAGGAAGATTGCGTTTAATTTTTTTTCTTTAAAATCCTTTTTTTTTTTCTTAGATTTTGTTTTCAAATAATTTAAACATTTTAATTCATAGTGTTGAAAGCTAGATATAGATAGATATAACTGCTTTTCACATTGCCTTGAATGCAAGATTTTAAAGCCAAACAATACTAATTTAAGCAATATTCACCTTCTAATTGATTCTACCTTTAAGTAGTTCGATTCTTACTTCATATTAGATTTGTCTAAAAATTGAATTATCCGTCTGATTCGATAAGTCCGATATGAAGAGGATCAGATTTGGACAAGTTTTTTCATATCCGAACTGATCCATCCAACTCGAATTACTATTTAACAAATAAAAATATTTTATTTAAATTTAATTATAAAAATATAAAAATATTTTTTGAACAATAATTCAAATTTTTCGATCTCATCAAGTCGGGTGAGCCAGGCTTTAAACAAATAAATTTTTGCTAATCGGACCTAGTGCAGCCCAATTCAGCTCATGAATATATTTATATAAGAAAAAGCAATTAAATTCAAATTTAAAATTTTAACTGAAATCTCTAAGTTCAACGGACAATCCAACATATCTAATGACTAATATGAATAAATCTAAATGCGTAATTACAATTAATGCCTAACCTTTAACCATGCTTAAGATGGTGAATCATAAATATTTTCTAACCTATATATATTATGGATTTTGCTAATTAACAAGTGTTATCAGGACATTTTTTTAAGATTACTATACATAATAATATCTTCATCTAATTCATTTAAAATGATAAATAAAGTTATTAACTTTTACATTTAATACAATATTATTACTTTAAATAGTATATTAACTAATTTTAAAAAGTGTCCTAAAAGCACTCGGAAACAAAATACATATATTATTAAAACAATTAAATCATAATTCTAACCAACCATACCCGAAAAAGGGATTTATTTTTTTTTAATAAAAGAATTTTTTTGAGGTGACTACTGCAATGAGAACTTTTATATTGAGAATATAAGATTATATATTAATAATGTATTTTACGATATCATGTATTAAAAATTAAGTGTTAGAGTTAGAGTTAATGTTTAGGGTTAAGATTAATGGTTAATTTTTTATTAAGTATTAGTGTAGGATTTACTGTCTGTGTATAGGATTTATACACTGACAGTGCATCAAAAACGAACTCATTATCTTTTTCATTTTTGTTTAATAGCAAATAGTTTGTTGCTTGTAAAACTGTTAATTTTGGATAATATATGATAAAAAATAATTAAAATATAATACGATACGAAAAAATAATATGAATGTTATATGAATACACAAATATATTAAAATTTATATAATATAAATATCAATAATAAAATTTATATAAATATATAATACATAAAAAGAATAAAAATACGATATAAACATATAAATTGTTAGATATAGTTATCGGAACTTTTCTTCTTATTTCTTAGGTCAATAGCTCTTCAGTATCCAATTACAAGACTGTTTTCAATAAACATAGACAGACAGACAAACAGTAGGAATTTTCGTGTCATTTGGGATACGTTTTAAAGCTTTAATTAATAAATAAATCCATGTTCTGTTATTTTAGAAGGTTTTGAGAAAATTATCTTTAATTCATTGAAAGCTTCCTTGTAATTTCCTCTTTTGGTTATATTATATAAATCAAAATTTATTTTCTAAAATTTTATTTTATGAATTTTTTTATTTTCTTATATTAACATAGAGGTTTTAAAAGGTTATAAACGAAATCAAATTATTATAAATGTCTATTTAATAAGTTATTTATTTATTAATTTCTAATAATGAATTTTATTCTTGAACTCTCTGATTGGTGTCCCGTCAACAAAGAAGCTGAAAGGAATAAGAGAAAACCAGATACATATGCACATTAATGTTATGAATATGACACAAGTTTAAACCTAAAACATCAAATTTGCACATTAATCTATTAGGTTTCTTGGACTCCTTCTCCTTGTTGACCTTGAAACTTCTTCTAAATCTCCACCCAAAAAACAAACAAAGAAAAAAATGGAGATGATTTTAATCAAATTATGTTCAGTTATATCATTCGAAATAAAAGACGATTACTTCTAGAAACATTTGGGAGAATTAATAAAAATTCCTAAGCATGCATTACATATAGAAGAAAAGTCTTTTTCCTCTTTTCTTTCTTCGGGATTTGAATATTTTTAAAATAAATGATTAATTGATTAAGTAATTAATTAATGAAAAATCAGCACATAAAAAGCCATAAAATAATTTTGGAAAGGTTTTAAATAAACATGCTCATGGACCGGACAGCCCGGCAGGCCTTGCCCGTATTAGGCCGGATCTGGGCAGGATATTTTTGTTCAGGGCCGGCCCGGCCCGGAACAATGTTTTTTAATTAAAATAATATTATATAATTTAATTTTAATTATAAAAATATAAAAAAAAATAATAACGATTAGTTTCGTTTCCATTTCATTTGTTCATTTTCATAAATTGTTCTTTCATTTGTAAAGGATTGCCAATTACACCTATTGAGTTCTAAATTATGAAAACTCAATGAAAAGATAAATTGATTGAACTAATCAACATAATTAAAAAGTTACAACTCTCAGTTAAATCTTTATAAATAGAGATGATTTTACCACTTATTAAAAAATATTTAATGATTTAAATTTATTAATACAAAATGCATTCAAACAAAATTTTATTATATCCTACGACAATTCGATCCATCGGACTTGCACACCATAAAATTTCACCAAAAGACCTACTCTAAAATTTTCAATTAAATTGTTAGAAACCCAATATCAATCTAGCCCAAAAAATCATAGCTTTAACCAGCCCATAATCCAAAAAGAAAAAAAATAAACAACAGTAATTTTCTTATCGGCCAACACTTAGAAAAGTTTTTATATAGATGTATTTAATCTGTGTTTATAAATATTAATTAAAAATTATTTAATTATTAATTTTTAAAAAATTTATATTTAATATATTATTTATATTAAATTTATTTATTTTGATTAATTACACTTTTCTTTATTATATTATTTATAGATTATAGATGTTTCAAACCCGTCTATTTTAAGTTGGTCGTCCTAGGAGAAGCTAGTTCAAACTTTAATAAGGTTGACATTCACCTTCAATATATTACAGAAAAGTAGTTCAACGACCCTACTCCTAGTGAGCAACCTCCCAACAAATTTATATATCCAAAATTTGGTGATTGCCAGAACTTTCACCGTCAGAAAAACTAGAGAATTAAAAAAAAAAAAAAATTAATGATAAAAAATATTATTTATTAATACTAAAACATAAATTTTATTAAAATGAAATATTAAAAATTGATTAAATAAGATATTATTATTAAATTTATTCATGAATCAAGTTATTTATCAAGTTTACAAGTTTGGCCAATTCGAAAATAAATGTGTTAACCTTGACCTAATTTATAATATTATTTTATTAAGAAATATTATTTTATTTTAATAAACTTATCACATGTAAGTCTAGTAATCTGTGTTTCGTATCGTATTCGTGTCATAATCGTGTTTATGCTGTTATATGTTTATATATTTCTACACGTTAATAATTCATGTTATATAGATATATTCGTGTATTTGTATCGTGTTCTTGTAATTTTTTTGTGTCATGTTGTATTTTGTATCGTTCTTTAATTTTTTTTCTCGTATCGTGTCTAACATTGCCAACATGTTGGCTTTAGTGGATAATTTTTTTTTATAATTTTAACCCATTTTATTTTAATATTAAACTATACAAATATTATATATTTTTCTAAATTCATTCAAGCACAAAATTAACTAAATTTCCAAATTAGACTTAATCACAAGACAAGTTTTGGACAAAATTTTTGAGTATGGACTCAACTTGATATATTATTTATAAATAATTAGTTTAATTAACTTTATTGAAAAAGTATATTTAATATTCAACTAGTTTTATATTTTAAATAATACTTTTGCAATATTAAAAATATTTAATATTAATATGCACATATTTTTTAATATTTTAAATGGTATTATTATTAAAAAAATAGTATTATTATTATAAATATTATACAAATATTTGAGTATTAAATTTCAATATTAATAATAAATCTACTTTTTAAAATGATTTTAATATAATTTAAATTATTTTTAAAATATTAGTTTTAATTTTTAATTTTTCTTTGTCATGATACCTTATTTGTAAATAGGTTTTAAATATTTTTTTTTTTTTGTAATTTTCTTGTGACAACAAAATCTATGAGTCAAGTGTTTGGTTGTGACATAAATAAAGATATATATGTCACCCATTTTCTAAAAAATTATCCACTTACAAAAATTACCTATATTATTTTGTACATTTAATTTTTTTAAAACACAATTTTTTATATTTAAAAAAATATATTTTCACTTACATTTTGAGTGTGTGAAATTCTAGTACAATATAAACAGACTCTGTAACACCCTGTCCGGATAATCTACCTAAAATCCGGCAGAGTTTCCTTTCTATCTCAACTATAACCCTCCTGCAAATAACACTCAATTTTATATCCTCAACCAGCAGTATTTCTCAATACTATTACCACATATATCCATGCATATTCAAAAATTATTCATGATCAATTTATTCTCAAATCAAACATATTGATCTATTGTCTCATATCTTCAAATATATACAATATATCCAGAAATAAACCTATCTCAGCAAGGTTTACTAGATAAAAACATCAAAAGATCAAATCTTCTAGAAATTTAGATATGATGCCCACCACGTCAATATACTCTTGAAGCGGAGAGTAGAGGAAGGTAGCAATCCTGACACCTAAGTGTGTCCTGGAAATGAGAAATAAGAGGAGGTGAGATATATGAATATCTCAATGAGTAGACAACATTTAAAGCGTGTGAAAATCATAATGGAAATCTGTAAATTATAATTGACATTTTCAAAATAAATAATAATAAAACCATAATGAGTAATTCAAAGACGTAGCAAGCTTTTCAAATGTATAACAATATTATAATATTAAATCAATGAATAAAATCCGTAAAGTAAATCAAGTTTCGTATAATTGGGCTCCAACTTTCTGTCATGCACAAGAATACATCCATGAAATAACCAGGCAATATCCATGTAGGCATACTAGTAGCCGGCCCCAAAGGCCAATACCACCATAGGACGCCCCAAAGGCATATGTGTCGCTATGATGTGCCCCCAAAAGGCAAATATAACGGGATAGGGACTCTGGAGGTGGCTCCCACCACAAAGGCGTAGCACGCAGCTCCCATACCCCAGTCTAATATCACGTAAATTGGGACTCTGGAGGTGGCTCCCGCCACAAAGGCGTAGCACGCAGCTCCCATATTCCGGTCTAATATCACGAATGGGGACTCTGGAGGTGGCTCCCGCCACAAAGGCGTAGCACGCAGCTCCCGTATTCCGGTCAAGGAAATAATCTCATACATTAAGTCAGGTGGAGCCAAAACCATGTACGTCAAATTCTATGTAAAATCATATTTCATAAAATCAACCAACTTACTCGATATAATATTTCTTGAAATAAAAGTACTTTAATAACAAATCAATTCATATGATTAAATATCGTATATACCTTTAATACGTAAAATAAATATTATGCTAAAATATATATATATAATTATAATTAAAGAAATTTCAAATAACTATAGTTGTCGTCTACTCACTATCCTTGAGATGATCTCACTGTACACCTCGACCTGAAACTTCGGGATCCACAGGTGACGTTGGATCTACGTGGCCTAGAGATTAACAACAATTAGTATCTATACATGATCAAAGCATTACACAATTCTGAATGCAACTTAAGTCCCATTAACCTACCCCATATACTAATTTCTCATACTCAAAACAACATATCTTTAATTTTTAATATCATTTCCATAATCATTTTCTCCATAATTCAACTCCATAATCATGTCCTTATCAAATTCGTTTCTAGTATTCCATGCCTTAGAGATTTTCATAATCCATAACCATCAATAGTACTATATTTCTCTTAAGCAATAAATTCCTTAATATCAAGTTAGATTAGAAAATCGTAACTTGAGTTTGGTACCAATAAGTCTAATTTATGAAGAAAATAACTAACTTAGACAATTAGAACAAAATCTTGATCAAATTTGATAAAACCCGAAACTATGCTGAAATAGGGGTCACACTGAACAGCCAACTTCACCGAATTTTATCTTTTTAACCGCTTACCGGTTTTGGGTGATTCAAAAACCACAATTCTCGTATTGAAGTCTAGTTTCTAGGAAAAATATCAAAAAAATACAAACCCAGATGTGCTGAACCCAGAAAATCCGAACAGCAAGCATGCTCAGATTCCCCTGTTTTGCTTTTTCTTCCCATTTTCTTGTTCATGCTTTCAAATCCTTTTAATTCTTACCAAAAATGAGTAAAATTCATACTTAATAGATGGATTTCAGACCTTAACATGTTTATGGAGCAAATATCTTAGCATGCTCAAGTAGAATATCTAAAGAAAATGAAGAATTTATCAAGAAACTAACCTTGGATGTGATTGTTGTTGAGATTTTGGTGGAATTGTTTGAAGAGAATTTTTTTTGAGAGAGAGATATTATGGGAGCCGGCTGCCACTTGAAGAAAGCATGAAAGTGTCTAGGGATTTCGGGAGAGAAAGATGAAGATAAGAGATATTTTTCTTGTTTTTGGGATAATTGCATATTAGTCCCTCAACTTTTTATAAATAACCATTAAGCCCCTAAACTTTTTTAATATATTCATTTTGATCCTTTCTTCTTTTATTTCCTTCACTTATAACTTCTTACCAATTTCCAAGTTTGTCCTTAAAATTTTCGGGATTTGACTTTACATGATTATACGTAACCTCGGTTGTTACAACTTACCCCCCTTAGAAAAATTTCGTCCTCGAAATTTACTTACCAACTTGATTGAACAAGTGAGGATATTGAGTCTGCATATCTTCCTCCCTTTCCCATGTAGCTTCTTCGTATAAATGATTCCTCCAAAGAACTTTCACTAATGGAATAGTCTTAGTCCTTAGAACTTGGTCCCTTCTATCCAAAATCTCAACCGGCTGCTCTTTATAAGTTAAGTTTTCCTCAATTTCCATAGGCAAGTCCTTCAATATATGTGAAGAATTGAAAATGTACTTTCGGAGCATAGCAACATGGAACACATTATGAATTCGTGACAATTCTTTTGATAAGCCAATCTATAAGCAACTGGGCTAATCCGTTCAATGATCTCATACGACCCTATATATCGAAGACCCAACTTTCCTCGTCTTCCAAATCGGATTACTCCCTTCCAATGAGTCACTTTCAAAAACACCATATCACCAAATTCAAACTCTAAATCTTTTCTTCGATTATCTGCATAGCTCTTTTGTCGATCTTGAGCTATTTTTATCTTTTCCCGAATTACCTTAACTTTGTCTGCAGTCATCATAATAATTTCTGGACCTAGTAATTTCCTTTCATCTGTATCATCCCAACACACTGGAGTTCTGCACTTTCTTCCATACAAAGCTTCAAACGGAGCCATGTCGATGCTGGACTGATAACTATTGTTATACGCAAATTCTGCTAGAGGCAAGTGTTCATCCCAGTTTCCTTTGAATTCCATAATACAAGATCTGAGCATATCTTCCAAAATTTGAATTGTCTGTTCAGATTGTCCATCTGTCTGAGGATGAAAAGCAGTACTGAACTTGAGTTTAGTGCCCATAGCATTCTGCAAACTTGGCCAAAATCGAGATGTGAATCGAGGGTCTCGATCAAATACAATCGATACTGGGGCACCATGTAACCTAACAATTTCGTTCACATAAAGTTTAGCCAATCTTTCCATGGAAAAAGTTTTCTTGACTGGCAAAAAGTGAGCTGATTTTGTCAGACGATCAACAATCACCCAAATGCTGTCATAACCAGACTGTGTTCTTGGCAATCCCGAAACGAAATCCATAGCAATATCTTCCCACTTCCATTGAGGAATAGGTAGGGGGTTCAATTTCCCAGAAGGTTTTTGATGCTCGGCTTTAATTTGTTGGCATACCAAGCATCTAGAAACAAACTCAGCTATGTCCCGTTTCATACCTTGCCACCAATAATGTTCTCTTAAGGTTCGATACATCTTCACACTACCGGGATGTAACGCATATGGTGCATTATAAGCTTCCTCCAAAATCACCTTCCGGAGTTCTTCATCCTGAGGCACACAAAGCCTATTTTTCATTATCAGTACTTCATCATCCTTTATTTGATAGTCAGTCCTCACACCATCCCTTACTTCTTGCTTTAACTTTACCAGCATAGGGTCATTATTTTGTGCTTCACGTATCCAATCAATATGAATCGGTTTAACCTTCAAGTGGGCTATCAGGAGATTATTCTCATCAATCATCAATTCTAAAGGTAAAGACTTCAACTCATTTTGTAAGGGTTTCTGAATTGCTCGGATATGAGCAAGAGAACTAGAAGACTTTCTACTAAGAGCATCGGCCACTACATTGGCCTTTCCTGGGTGATAGTCAATTACACAGTCATAATCTTTTATCAATTCCAACCATCTCCTTTGCCTCAAATTTAATTCTTTCTGATCCATCAGATATTTCAGACTCTTATGATCAGTGTAGATTGTACATTTTTCTCCAAATAAATAATGCCTCCAAATTTTCAGTGCAAACACCACTGCCGCTAACTCTAAATCATGAGTGGGATAGTTTTGCTCATGCTGTTTCAGTTGTCGATAAGCATAAGCTATCACCTTCCCATGTTGCATCAAAACGCAACCCAAACCTCGCCTCGAGGCATCACTGTATACCACAAAGCTTCCATTCCCTGATGGTAGTGTAAGAACTGGTGCTGTGGTCAATCTACGTTTGAGCTCTTGGAAAGCTTGCTCACATTCATCAGTCCACTCAAACTTAGCATGCTTCCTTGTTAATTTTGACAAAGGAGAGGCAATCATGGAAAATCCTTCCACGAATCTTCGATAGTACCCTGCCAATCCGAGAAAGCTCCTAATTTCTGTGACATTAGTGGGTTTTTCCCAAGCAACTACAGCTTCTATCTTTTGTGGATCTACAAAAATCCCTTCCTTAGATACTACATGACCAAGGAATGCTACTTTGTCTAGCCAGAATTCACACTTGGAAAATTTAGCATAAAGTTGCTTTTCACGCATGGTCTGCAACACCGTTCTCAAATGACTTACATGATCATCCTTATTCCTGGAATAAACTAGGATGTCATCAATGAAAACAATAACAAACTTATCTAAGTAGGGCCGAAACACCCTATTCATCAAATCCATAAAGACTGCAGGTGCATTAGTTAGCCCAAAAGGCATAACTAAGAATTCATAATGACCATATCGAGTTCTAAAAGCAGTCTTTGGAATATCAGATTCTTTAATCTTCAATTGATGATAACCCGATCTTAGGTCTATTTTGGAGAACACACTTGCACCTTGCAACTGATCAAACAAGTCATCAATCCTTGGCAAAGGATACTTATTCTTAATGGTGACCTTGTTCAATTGCCGGTAGTCGATACACAATTGTAAAGATCCATCATTTTTCTTTACAAATAAAACTGGTGCTCCCCACGGTGAAGTACTAGGCCGAATGAAACCTCTGTCAACTAGGTCTTGCAACTGCACTTTCAATTCCTTTAGCTCCGAAGGTGCCATTCTATAGGGTGCCTGAGAAATAAGAGCACTGCCAGGGATTAAGTCAATAGTAAATTCCAATTCCCTATCAGGAGGTAAACCGACCAATTCTTCAGGAAAGATCTCAGGAAACTCTTTGACCACAGGTATAGTTTCCAACTTTGCCTCATGTATGTCCTTGTTAATCACATAAGCAAGGTAAACAGAATACCCTTTTTGCAAGTATCTATTGGCTGCCATCTTGGAGATAAGGCAAGAAGGTAAAACTTTTCTTTCTCCTTGAAAAGTAAACTCCAAGTCTCCTGATTTCTTAAAAGTCACAGTTTGGAAAAACAATCTATCACTGCATTGTGTTTAGACAACCAATCCATTCCCAAAATCACATCGAAATCATACATTCCTAATGGAAACAAATTAACTGGTAATTCATGCTCCTGAACCATAACGGTACAATCCGGATAAACCACATCAATTTTCAAAGTTTCTCCCATTGGGGTACTAACGACCATAGGGATGTCTAACCTCCTAGACTCTCTACCCAAATGTATGACATATGAATTAGCAACAAAAGAATGAGTTGCACCTGGATCTATTAAGATCCTAGCATTTGCCTTAGAAATTGGGAGAGTACCTGTAACCACTTCAGGAGTAGCCTGAGCCTGTTGTTGGGTCATAGCATAAATTCTGGCTGTAGTTCGAGGTCTACCAGGCTGTCCACTCTGTCAAGGGCCAGTAGATGAACCAACTTGAGATTGTACCCCAATTCTATCTCTAACTGCTGTTGGCTGATGTGCAGTAGTAGGTTGGGTCCTTTCTCTTTGACCCACTGACAACTGACTAGTAACTCCCTTGTTCTCTAGCTTGGGACAATCCCGTTTCACGTGTCCCGGTTCTTTGCAGTAAAAACACACACCCTGTAGTCTCCAACATTCACCAGGGTGATTCCTCCCACAATGGGGACACTGAGGATAAGTCAATGTACGAGATCCTCCTGACCTCCAGGTGGCAATCTAGTCTGCTGTTGAGGTCCAATGATAAATCTACTAGAAGAACCACTAATAGGTTTTCTGTCTAATCCCTCCTGAAATCTCAAGGGTTTGGAACCACTGACACTGCTTTCTACATAACTTTCTTAGGCCTCATGTCCTCACTGGAGGATTGCCATTTTCTTTTTCTGAACATCTCTTCTCTATCTTTCATTTCTTTCAGATTCTGTTCAGCTTTGATTGCCATGTTGACCCATTTATTAAGGTCATCTGTATCCAGGGTCGTCAACCTATCTCGAATACTAACATGTAGCCCATCTTGGAATTTCTTGCATTTATCAGCATCGTTGGCTACTATCGATGGAGCAAATTCTGATAGTTCACTGAATTTTTGCTCGTACTCTGCTACTGACATACCACCCTGTTTTAAATTCATAAACTCAGTCCATTTCTTTTCCCGCAAGGCCTGAGAATAGTATTTTTCATCAAACTCTCTTCGAAAATCTGCCCAGGTTATGGCAGGACGTCCAACATACCTTTGCACAGTAGTTTTCCACCATGTGTGTGCATGATCCACCAAAAATTGCACCGCACATGGTAACCTCATAGGCTCGGGAATCTGAAGAGTAATGGAAGTAGTCTCAAATTTTTGTAGCCATGACCAGGCTAAATCTGATTCCAAAGACCCCGTGAAAATCTTGCAACCCATATTCTTCAAATCCTTACAGTAATCAACTATCCCCTTTTCAGCAGGGGCAGTCAAAGCGGGAATTACTCTTGCCAAGGCCGCAAGTGCCTCAGCTAAATTAAGATCAGCTGCTGGAGGTGCTGCTGAGGGTGCAGCAACAGAAGATGAACCAGCAACTGAAGCGTGTTCTCCAATTTGCTCATCAATATTCACATTTCTATTCCTATCCCTATTTTGGGCTAGGGGATTGATTCTAGGCCTTCCTCTTCGACGTGGTGGCATCGTGTCTGATTTCCTGCACAAGTGACCATATTTTAATACTTCAACAAACAGTCTCTAAGTCTACAGGACCTATAACCTTTCTCTGATACCAAATTGTAACACCCTGTCCGGATAATCTACCTAAAATCCGGCAGAGTTTCCTTTCTATCTCAACTATAACCCTCCTGCAAATAACACTCAATTTTATATCCTCAACCAGCAGTATTTCTCAATACTATTACCACATATATCCATGCATATTCAAAAATTATTCATGATCAATTTATTCTCAAATCAAACATATTGATCTATTGTCTCATATCTTCAAATATATACAATATATCCAAAAATAAACCTATCTCAGCAAGGTTTACTAGATAAAAACATCAAAAGACCAAATCTTCTAGAAATTTAGATATGATGCCCACCACGTCAATATACTCTTGAAGCGGAGAGTAGAGGAAGGTAGCAATCCCGACACCTAAGTGTGTCCTGAAAATGAGAAATAAGAGGAGGTGAGATATATGAATATCTCAATGAGTAGACAACATTTAAAGCGTGTGAAAACCATAATGGAAATCTGTAAATTATAATTGACATTTTCAAAATAAATAATAATAAAACCATAATGAGTAATTCAAAGACGTAGCAAGCTTTTCAAATGTATAACAATATTATAATATTAAATCAATGAATAAAATCCGTAAAGTAAATCAAGTTTCGTATAATTGGGCTCCAACTTTCTGTCATGCACAAGAATACATCCATGAAATAACCAGGCAATATCCATGTAGGCATACTAGTAGCCGGCCCCAAAGGCCAATACCACCATAGGACGCCCCAAAGACATATGTGTCGTTATGATGTGCCCCCAAAAGGCAAATATAACGGGATAGGGACTCTGGAGGTGGCTCCCACCACAAAGGCGTAGCACGCAGCTCCCATACCCCAGTCTAATATCACGGAAATTGGGACTCTGGAGGTGGCTCCCGCCACAAAGGCGTAGCACGCAGCTCCCGTATTCCGGTCTAATATCAAGGAATGGGGACTCTGGAGGTGGCTCCCGCCACAAAGGCGTAGCACGCAGCTCCCGTATTTCGGTCAAGGAAATAATCTCATACATTAAGTCAGGTGGAGCCAAAAACCATGTACGTCAAATTCTATGTAAAATCATATTTCATAAAATCAACCAACTTACTCGATATAATATTTCTTGAAATAAAAGTACTTTAATAACAAATCAATTCATATGATTAAATATCGTATATACCTTTAATACGTAAAATAAATATTATGCTAAAAAAATATATATATAATTATAATTAAAGAAATTTCAAATAACTATAGTTGTCGTCTACTCACTATCCTTGAGATGATCTCACTGTACACCTCGACCTGAAACTTCGGGATCCACAAGTGACGTTGGATCTACGTGGCCTAGAGATTAACAACAATTAGTATCTATACATGCTCAAAGCATTACACAATTTTGAATGCAACTTAAGTCCCATTAACCTACCCCATATACTAATTTCTCATACTCAAAACAACATATCTTTAATTTTTAATATCATTTCCATAATCATTTTCTCCATAATTCAACTCCATATTCATGTCCTTATCAAATTCGTTTCTAGTATTCAATGCCTTAGAGATTTTCATAATCCATAACCATCAATAGTACTATATTTCTCTTAAGCAATAAATTCCTTAATATCAAGTTAGATTAGAAAATCATAACTTGAGTTTGGTACCAATAAGTCTAATTTATGAAGAAAATAACTAACTTAGACAATTAGAACAAAATCTTGATCAAATTTGATAAAACCCGAAACTATGCTGAAACAGGGGTCACACTGAACAGCCAACTTCACCGAATTTTATCTTTTTAACCGCTTATCGGTTTTGGGTGATTCAAAAACCCAAATTCTCGTATTGAAGTCTAGTTTCTAGGAAAAATATCAAAAAAATACAAACCCAGATGTGCTGAACCCAGAAAATCCGAACAGAAAGCATGCTCAGATTCCCCTGTTTTGCTTTTTCTTCCCATTTTCTTGTTCATGCTTTCAAATCCTTTTAATTCTTACCAAAAATGAGTAAAATTCATACTTAATAGATGGATTTCAGACCTTAACATGTTTATGGAGCAAATATCTTAGCATGCTCAAGTAGAATATCTAAAGAAAATGAAGAATTTATCAAGAAACTAACCTTAGATGTGATTGTTGTTGAGATTTTGGTGGAATTGTTTGAAGAGAATTTTTTTTGAGAGAGATATATTATGGGAGCCGGCTGCCACTTGAAGAAAGCATGAAAGTGTCTAGGGATTTCATAAAAAGAAAAAAAAAATTGTATTAAAAAGAAAAAGAAAAAAAAATTGGAAAAGATAAAAAACATATTTAAGATTTTTGAATTAAAAAAAATATATCTCTATTAATTTGGATTATAATTTTTAAGTTTCAAATTTTAAATTTGTATTTTCTCTAAATTTTTAAATTATGAAATTTTATTTTTTATCTAACGTGTCAAAAGTATAAGGTATCCACATATGCGTCCATGTCAGTTGACTTTGTCATATTGATTGAAAATAAATAATGAATAAACTTTTATCATTTTGGGTATAAATTTTACACACATATGTATTTTGGGTACATATAATAAAAAATATAAATTAAAAATTTGTACTCAAAATATACAAGCACACACAAATATAAATTATTTTTTACACACTTGTGAATTAAAAACTATAAACACGTTTCAAAACAAATGCCATTTTATACACGCAAATAAAAAACACGTGTATAAATATACTAATGAAATTTAAATGCACACCAATTTTTTTTTCCTAAGGAATTATTCCTCCTGAGGTACAGATTTGAACTATAGCTTAAAAGTTACTTTTGTCCCTCAATACTATCCAATAAATCTATGAATTTAAAAAATAAAAATTATATTGGATTATATGGAAAGTCTATTCCCTAACAAATCTTTTTCCTCAAAGCAATTGAATAAAAATTTAATTAAATCATTAAAAAAGTTTGACATATCTTCATTATTATGATTGTGATCAAAATACTATAAAAAAAAAAAATAAGAATATTATTGTTTTTTAAGAAGAAAAATATACACATAGTTGAATAAAGAATTAGATCGTAAAAATAATATTCACATACCTTTGCTTCTGCATCAAAGTTTTAAAAAAATGTGAAAAAAAGTTAATAAATGTGTTTTAAAAAAAAAATAAATTGAATTTTTTTTTTTTTTTATAAAAGCAAAATCATAAAAGTAATAGTATACGTACCTTTTAAAAAAAATCAAATTAAATATAAAGAAAACCTCATACTATTTATAGGTTTATGGGATTATAATTAGGGTGTCTAGATAATTTTCAAATTGATAAACATCTTTTGAATTTAAGAATAATATAATAAGTGATATTTGTGTTTTTAAATTTCAAAAAAGTTAAAAATTAAAGAATTATAAGAAAAATTATGAAGGTAAAAAAAATCTTTTTGAGAAATTTAAATTTAAAAAGAAATATCTTTAGATAACTAATGAAATTTGAATCAAATAAGATTAATTTTTTAAGTTTTAAATTTTTATTACATTTTAATCTATTTGAATTTTTTAAGTATATATTTGACTTTTTGGATAGATTTCAATTTTGAATTTAAATATTTATTAAGTAGAGTTATTTAATAATCAATATATTTTAATATTATCTTATGTGCCATCAAGAGAAGATGTCCACGTAGGTGTCCATGTCAATACATACTTACCTAGTCAGCATGTATCTTATTATATTATATATACTAGTTTGTGACCCATGCGATGCATGAATTGATTTTATTTATTTATTTATATAAAATATATTATAATTTTATTTTTATATATATTATTTATTATATTATTTATACATATATAAGAAAAGAAAATTATGAATTTATTAAAATTTTAACTTTGGGTTTGAGAATCATGGGTATGATATATTTCTTGCATGAAAAAAATATTTTAAAATGTATTGAGTACTAACTGAAACAAAATTAAATTTTATATTAATCAAAACTATTTATCATTTCAAATTTTATTCAAAATGCTTTTTTAATAAATCATCTGAAGGACTTTATTCAATATTTTAATGAGGTTATCATTCAAAAATTTAATTGATTTAATAATAAACATTTATCTTCAAATGATTTATAATATTGAAAAGTTTATTTTATTCAAATATATAGCTAATAAAATAATTATTTTAAGTTTTTTGTTGATGATTATTTTTTATTATAAAATAAAGAGTAATTTATTAGTTATTACATTAATTAGAGCATATACTTATTAGAGGAAAGAATTAAAAAAGAAGAAGATAAATATGTTTTTATATAAACATTGAAAAAATTAGGAGATGTGTGCCAAAATATTAACAAAATTATAAAGTAATATATTTATATATATACCTTTGAAAGAAAAATTATAAAATGAAAAAAAGAAACCAAAATTGGTGCAATACATTATTTATAAACTCGAAATCGTATGTAAATAATTACACAATAACCATCGTATATAAAACAGAAAGTAATACTTCATAATATATTATATAAATTTTTATTTATAAAAATTATAATTAAATTAATGGAAATAAAAAGGATATGGATGATTTTAAATCGTACCTAGGATAATTCGTTAAATGCATGATTTTTTTTTATCTAAATTGTTATTTTTAATTTATTTTAGAAGTTGTTTGTTATTGTTAATATTGTCATAACGTGCCAAATACGAATTCAGCATGCTAGACACAAATCAATGGAGTTGCCACTAATCATCTAATCTAGGTGTAATTAGTCACCTATACGAATCTATTCTATTTAAAGTAATCCTAAGCTTGACTAAGGCACCTTAAAAAAAAAATAGGTTCTGGTTTACTTATCAGAACTAGGTTCGGGAGTACGGTTACATGTGAGGAAGGATTAGCATCCTCACAACGCCTATCCAAGAGATAGTACCTAATTAGTCTTGTGATATTTAAAAAGTCTTAATTAAATGGTCTTGTCTATCATATTTCATTTTAATCGTTAAAGTTAGAAATCTCGGAGATTATTTTTTAGGTTTTTCTTCCATTCATTCTGGAGAAATTACTAAAAAATGTTTTCTCACCTCGAGAGTATTCAAAAGAAACCATTCGTTCCATTGAAGAGGTTCCGTTTTCGGAAAAGTTAGATTATTTAATCAAATTATTTCTTAATATTAATCTTCCAAAATTAATCCACATTTTATTAATGTTTATTTGAAAAATAAATTCTGATTTTTAAAATCGAAAATCATCTCTTAAAATATTCTTCCATTCGTTCTGGAGAATTTTTAAGAAAATTTTTCTCACCTAGAAATTTCTTAAAAGTCATCCATTCCCAACTTTCTTGAATTTTATCATCGAAAAAAATCTGAATTTATCCTTCAATTTAAATTAAGCATTTATTATGGAAAATCAATTTGTGAATAAGATATTGAAAATTAATTATTCTAAAAATATAATTTTTTTATTTTTGTTGGTATTGAAATTAATCTCTTAAAAAATCCTTCTATTTATTCTGGAGAATTTTTAAAAGAAATTTCTCACCTAGAAATTTCTCAGAAATTAACCATTCATAATTTTTTTGAATTTCATCATTGGAAAAATCTCAATTTATTAATTTAAAAATAATTAATCTTCAATTAATAATTAATCTAATCTTAAAAATAAATTAATAGTTAACAATATTAAAAATATATAATTATTAATATAAAATAAAATTTAAAATATAAAATATAAAAATAATAGTTTTTTTTTTTGGTGAAGAAAACAAATATTTAATAATAATAATAATAAACAAAATATTTAATAATATATAAAATAAAAACCTGAAAAAAAAACTTAAAAACCAATTAGTAAACTATACAGACTTTGGCACCATGCTTGTGAAATAGACGCACAATGCTCTCACCAATTCCAGTTGCTCCACCAGTGACCAATGCCACTTTCCCTATTAATCTTGTTTTTTTTTTAAAAAAAACTCTTTCTCTCTGATATCTGATGTGTTATTGTATTTTTTGATTGTGATGCTTAGGTTCTTTTTATAGAGAAGAAAATCAAGTTCTACTCAAATTAAGAGCTTTTATCTGATCAAGAAGTGTTTTTGTTCCAAATCAAAATTCTTAGAGTCCTATTTCAATCCAAAGAAGAGATTCATCCCAACCCAAACTTGTTTTTTTCATTAATTCCAAATTTTTTCTGATTTTTTTTTATTTTCGAAATTATCCAAAAAAATTTCTGATTTTCTCTTCTTTTTTCGAAATTATCTCCTTTTTTATTTTTTTTGTTTGTTTTATTTAATTAAAAAATAAAATTTAACCCGGATAAAATCCGGTGTCTACAAATATGAGTGAACTTGAAATTTAAATTTTATTTGATTTTATATTTTTATATTGGCAAAAAATTGACTTAATGGATTCAAAATTTAACAAATTTGGATATTTAACGGATATTTGGAAATTATGAGTTTGTATAAGATAAATTATCATATATATATATATATTATATATTCTGTTCCATATTACAATAACAAAATTTTCCTATTACATTATTAAAGTTTGTTATACTTAAATTTAAACAGAAATATGGTATGTATTACATTAAAATGATTAATTTTTGACATGTGTACAGCCTTAAATAAACATATAAAATTTAAAGCTTATGGTAAAAAAAGAAAATATCCTATTTGGACGGACTATATTTTTGACATGTGTATAGCCTTAAATAAACGTCACATGCCTGCATTTATTTATTTTGATTTAAACTTTAAAATATTTTATTTTATATTAAATTAAATTTATTTCCTTTTACATTTATTTGGGATTATTGTAAATAAAAGTTTTATAATTAACAAAATTAATTATATATATTCTTTTTTAAATATTCAATATTCTTATAATTAATGATTTGATATATATTTTTACTTTAATAAATAACGTTTTTTATTAAATTAATTACAAGTATCAATTTTTAAATAATAAATATTCTTGCCTTAAATAAATAAAAGTCAAAACTTCTTATAAGTGAGGAAAATTTCCAATATGGATTGTTTACATAAATTGGCTAGCAAAAATTTCAAAATCACATTATTATTATTCCACTAAAAGTGAGATTTTGGATTTCAAATTGATATAAAAGCCAAAGCTTTTGGCCAAAAAAAAAAAATTCTTATGTGAATGGCCTAAAATTTTGACACGTGAACGATCTTGAAAAAACACCATTTGTCAACATTTAATTATTTTGATTTTATTTGATTTAAAATTTAAAATATTTTATAATAATTATATTTATTATATTTAATATTTTTAATTGACTTGCCTTTTATATTTATATAGGATTACTATACATAAAAGTCTTCTAATTACAAAATTAATTATATTTCTTTCTTTCTAAATATTCAATATTCTTACCTTCTATATTCTTTTTGGTACATATTCTTACTTTTGAATTCAAACCAAACAATTTTGAATCTATTTGTGTAATGCCCAGTTAATACAAAATTTCAACTTAAATTTTTAATGAAATCAAATAATATCTACATTATAATTGTCTTGTCTTTCATAAATCACTCAAATCTTTATTATTATACTCAACCCTTCTTATTTAATTCAAGTTCATTTTCCTCTTATTTTGATTTTAGAATTCAAATTCAATATATATTGCTGCCCGTATTTTTTAAAATAAAAAAACTAAATTAAGATTTTGAGCTTATAAATAACACATACATTATCTAATTTTTCACACAATTAGTGGGACTCATGTTTGTGCTTTTAGGTGAATAAAAGAATGAGACATGCAGCAATTCTTTGAAAATAGCTTTTGAGACACTTCATTTTTTTTCTGGACAATCTTCTTCAATTTCTCAACTTAGTTTTTTTTTAACTTTTGTTTTATCTAAATTATAATTTATTTATTTTTTATTTTTAAATAATATTATTTGTATTATCAAGATTATAATTGATTTGTTTACCTATATATGAAAACACTCAAAAATCAATTGCAACTTTTTTATCTCAGCAACTTATAAAATAATCTCTCATGAAAAAAAATTGTACATTAGATTGATTTTAAATGAAATAAATTTTAACTATTTAGAAATTAAAGATTTATTATATTTTGGTTAAATATCACTACTGGATTGGATGAAATATGATACAAAAGTATCTTTAATTTTTTTTTATTATAGTTACATATTAAGGTCCAAAATTTATTGTTCCTAATTTTATTAAAATTTATTCTAATATAAATTTTTTTGCCAAAATTATTATATAAAAAAATTTATTAATTATATAATTTTGTTTATATATAATTATATGCCCGTGCATTACAGGGGTTTAAAACTAGTAAACAAATAAAAGCAAAAACTTTTGACAAAAATGAAAAATATCCTACATGGATATCCTAAATTTTTGACAAGTGGATAACTTTTAATAATCGACAAGTATTCTGCATTTAATTATTTTGATAAATTATATTTATTTCTTTTTACATTTTTAACTACTTACCTTTTATATGGATATTGACAAATAATAAATTAATTTTCTTTCCATATTTAGCAGAATACATATTAATTCATGGTCAACTTTTCATATTATTTTATATAATTATATATAAATCATATATCTTATATAAATATATAAAAGTCAAAACTTTTGACAAAAATGAAAAATATCCTACATAAATACCTAACTTTTTGACAAGTAGGCAACTTTTAATAATCGAGATATCTCTTGCAATTAATTATTTTGATTTGATTTAAATTTTAAAGTATTTTATATTATAATAAATTATATATTTTTTTTTACATTTTTAATTATATATCTTTTATATAACTATGAACAAATCTTATATAAATATATAAAAATCAAAGTTTTAGGGAAAAACGAAAAATATCCTACATGAATATAACTTTTTGACAAGTGAATAATTTTTAATAATCGACGTATCTTTTGCAATTAAATATAATTAATAATTAATAAAAATATAATTTAATATTATATATATATATATATATATATATATGACAAGATAAGAAAAATATGATGTCACTTGTTGTAATTTTGTCCTTTTTTTTTTTCATTTTACTTCTCATTGCCCAAACTTACCAAGTGAATTACAAATAAAATATTTAATCAAAAACAGAGGAAATAGAGGAAAGAGGGAAGATGCAGCGGTGGAGCAAAAGCAGAATTGAGCTACCAGAAACGGTGGTGATGGAAATGCTGTCAAAGCTTGATTTGATTTAAATTTTAAAATATTTTATATTATAATAAATTATGTTTATTTTTTTTTTACATTTTTAATTATATATCTTTTATATAAATATGAACAAATTATATATAAATATATAAAAATCAAAGTTTTAGGGAAAAACGAAAAATATCCTACATGAATATAACTTTTTGACAAGTGAATAGCTTTTAATAATCGATGTATCTTTTACAATTAAATATTTTCATTTGATTTAAATTTTAAAATATTTTATATCATAATAAATTATATTTATTTTCGTTCACATTTTTAGCTACTTACCTATTATATAGATATGAAGAAATAATAGATTAATTTTGTCCTTTTTTTTTTTTACTTGTCATTGTCTTTCCCCAAACTTACCAAGTGAATTACAAATAAAATCATTAATCAGAAACAGAGGAAATAGAGAAGATAAAGAGGGAAGATGCAGCGGTGGAGCAAAAGCAGAATTGAGCTACCAGAAACGGTGGTGATGGAAATCCTGTCAAAGCTTCCAGTTAAATCCCTCATACGTTTCAGGTGCGTTTGTAAGCCTTGGTGTTCTTCTTTTCAAACCTCTCATTTCATTACCAAACATCAACATAACAACCTCAAAAACAACCACCTTAATCTCCTCCTCATACGTAGTCATGGTAACACCAATGATGACATCCATTATTTCTCTCAACTTTCAACTGAAAAAGGCCAAAACTTTTTAGTAAAACAGAACATTCATTTACCCTTTCATGAGAACTGTTGGTATGTTCCCGTAGTTTCTGGTCCTTGTAATGGATTGCTGTGTTTACATGATGGTTATGATGGTAAGGTTTTCGTTTGGAACCCATCAACCAGAGAGTTTAAAATCCTTCCTCAATCCTCAGTCCAACGCCCTCCTTCGGTAGATTCCACTCATTTTCGTTGCCTTGGGTTCGGGTTTGATTCTAAAACTGATGACTACAAAGTCGTAAGGTTTGTTACTAATTATTATGATGAGAATGATGAACGCTTGCTAGGTGATTGGATCCACCAAGTTGAGTTGTATTCACTTAAAAGTGATTCCTGGAAGGAAATTTCAGTTCCTGAGGCTCATCCTAGTGGTTCTCCTTTATTTAATAATTACATAAATGGGTTTTATTATTGGCAGGCAACTGGGGATTTTGATTACCCTATTCTTTCATTTGACATGGCTAATGAAAAGTTTTCAACTTTACCTTTGCCAAATTTTCGTGGGCCTTTAGCACAATATGATTTGGAACTTTTGGACTTTAATGGATCACTTGGTGCTATTGTTTACCCAAGGGAGGGAACTGAAAAGTCTTTTGATTTATGGGTTATGAATGGATCATGGACTAAACAATTCAGTATTGAATCTGTTTCTGAAGTTGAGAGGCCATTGGAGTTTTGGAAAAATGGTGAATTGTTTCTTGAGGGCTCAAATAATGAACTAGTGCTTTTTGATCCCGCCACCCGAGAGCTTAAGAACCTTGGTATCGATGCTTATCAGAATACCATGCAGCTTATTGCTTATGTTGAGAGCTTGGTTCCAATCAATGGAAGATCAGAGCATGAGGAACATATAATACGTCTGCCAGCTGGAGATGCATAAAATAGATATTGAAAACGAAGAGGGATATGGAAATAAAACAAATGGGTAAACTTTTATTATGGTAGTTTACTTTCACTGTTTGTTTGTGGCTATTTTAGTGAATTTGCAAGATTTCTACCTAGAAATTTGCTTAGTTGTTTGTGACTTTCTTCTTCTTTATGTATTTTATATTTTATGTATTTCTATACAATATTAAGTCACCGTCATCCATGTGACTTTATCCTACCAAATTGTGTAGAATGAATTGTTTCAGAATATAACAAAACTACAAGAGAGCCTCGCATGGCTTGTATTGTATGGTAACTCAACATTGTCGTTTTCCTTCTTGAAAATATCAGTTTCTTCATCTCTTCATTCTCCAGGCCCCCAAGGTTTTTTTTTTTTTTTTTTTTTTAAGTCTAATCTTGAATTATTTGACCAATACTCATTTGCCGGAGATATTAAAATCATTGAACTGATATTGAATGATGCCTAAATTCTGATAATTGAACTTGTAAGAATACCATCCAAAATTTTGGTTCAGTTGATTGTGTACTAGTCAATAGTTCATGTTGCCTCATATCAAGCACTCAATTGGGACTCGTCTCTTTTGTTTTGGCACTTGACACTAACCTAAAAGTTCATTTCCAACTCATTAATATTTTTCTTTTTGCACAAGAAAAAGCATTGTGACTCGAATTTAGAATCTTTACTCAAACATCAACATTGTTGGGCTCATTTTTTACTTAATCAAGCTGGATCTCTACATGTGCTGGCGGGTTCACAATGACCCAATAATTTCAAACTTAAGAAACACTTAGGTTTACACTTGTCTAACCCATAAGCTCCCAACACAACCCATTGTCAAATATAAATAGCTAAACTAAAGGTTGATCCGAGATAAGAAAAAAATTAAAAACTTACTACCATATCACTTGTTTTATTCCTTCTGCCCCCTGAAATACCCTGATACTTTACAAATTTAAACATTGGAATCCATCCCGAAAACATAACTCCGATACCCTATGACATTACTTTATCTTTACAGATCCTTATCAACTTTTCACCTGATAAATTCAGAAGCTTACTTAACAGAACCACCAAAAAGATCTCAACACCCCGTTCTTACCACTTTAGCTAAATCTAAGTTAGTTGTTAATACCTAATACTACCAAGAAATAAATGAGATAGGTCTTGCAAATTGATGTTGGATTCAAAAAAGTGAGGGAAGGCTATGTCCATTTTTGCCCATGATTCAGTCAATCCCCATATCCCCCGATTAAGAAAATTTGTTGTTGGGCATGCAAGAGAGTCAAATACCATTGCTAACGAGTGTTCATAAGCACTTTTTAAGGTTAGTTAATATATTATTTACAATAAAAATATTGTATTAAATAGAAAATCTGACAATTTTATTCATCATTTTCAATGTATTTAATAGAGATATTGCTATATATGATAACCTTAAACAGTGAATTTAATTTCTTTTCCTCCACTTTTCCTCCTTTGCAGCCAAAGGAAGATTGCATTTAATTTCTTTTTCTTAGATTTTGTTTTCAAATAATTAAAACATTTTAATTCATAGTGTTGAAAGCTAGATATAGATAGGTATAGCTGCTTGGTATAGCTGCTTTTCACATTGCCTTGAATCCAAGATTTTAAAGCCAAACAATACTAATTTAAGCAATATTCACCTTCTAATTGATTCTGCCTTTAAGTAGTTCGATTCTTACTTCATATTAGATTTGTCCAAAAATTGAGTTATCCGTCTGATTCGATAAATCTGATCTGAAGAGGACCAGATTTGGATAAGTTTTTTCATATCCTAACCGATCCACCCAACTCGAATTACTATTTAACAAATAAAAATATTTTATTTAAATTTAATTATAAAACTATAAAAATATTTTTTGAACAATAATTCAAAATTTTCGATCTCATCAAGTCGGGTGAGCCGGGCTTTAAACAAATAAATTTTTGCTAATCGGACCTAATGCAGCCAATTCAGGTCATGAATATATTTATACAAGAAAAAGCAATTAAATTCAAATTTAATATTTTAACTAAAATCTCTAAGTTCAACGGACAATCCAACATAGACTAATATGAATAAATCTAAATGTGTAATTACAATTAATGCCTAACCTTTAACCATGCTTAAGATGGTGAATCATAAATATTTTCTAACCTATATATATTATGAATTTTGCTAACAAGTGTTATCAGGACTTTTTTAAGATTACTATACATAATAATATCTTCATCTAATTCATTGAAAATGATAAATAAAGTTATCAACTTTTACATTTAATACAATATTATTACTTTAAATAGTATATTAACTAATTTTAAAGAGTGTCCTAAAAACACTCCGGAACAAAGTACATATATTATTAAAACAATTAAATCATAATTCTAACCAACCCTATGGCGTTTCCAAAGGGTAGATTTGTACATGAAAAAGGGATTTTTTTTTTTTTTAAATAAAAGAAAATTTTTGAGGTGACTACTACAATGAGAATTTTTATAATGAGAACTATGAGAACACTTAAATTCTAGTCTCTAGATTTGATATAAATAATCACAACCAAACACTTGACTCATAGATTTTGCTATCACAAGAAAATTACAAAAAAAAAAAATTAAAACCTATTTACAAATAAGGTATCATGACAAAGAAAAATTAAGACTAATATTTTAAAAATTAATTTAAATTCTATTAAAATCATTTTAAAAAGTAGATCTATTATTAATAATGAGATTTAGTGCTCAAATATTAGTATAATATTTATAATAATAATACTAATTGTTTTAATAATAATACCATTTAAAATATTAAAAAATATGTGCATATTAATATTAAATATTTTTAATATTGCAAAAGTATTATTTAAAATATAAAACTAGTTTAATATTAATATTTTAAATATACTTTTTCAATAAAGTTAATTAAACTAATTATTTATAAATAATATATTAAGTTGAGTCCAAACTCAAAATTTTTGTCCAAAACTTGTCTTGTGATTAAGTCTAATTTGGAATTTTTTTTATTTTGTGCTTGAAAGAGTTTAGAAAAATATATAATATTTGTATAGTTTTACTATTAAAATAAAATGGGTTAAAATTGTTTTAAAAAAAATTATCCACTAAAACCAACATGTTGGCAATGTTAGACGCAACACGAAAAAAATAATTAAAATACGATACAAAATATAACATGACACGAAAAAATTACACGAACACGATACAAATATACGAATATATCTATATAACACGAATTATTAACGTGTAGAAATATATAATCATATAACAGCATAAACACAATTATGACATAAAAAATAACACGAATACTATACGAATATACAGATTACTAGACCTACTTGTGATAAGTTTATTAAAAAAAAAAAATCTTAATAAAATAATATTATAAAGTGGGTTGAGCTTAACAAATTTATTTTCGAATTGGCCAAACTCATAATCTATAAATAATATTATAAAAAAAATCTTAATAAAATAGACTTGTCTTGAAACATCTATAATCTATAAATAATATAATAAAGAAACGTGTAATTAATCAAAATAAATAAATTTAATAAAAATATATATATTAAATATAATTTTTTTAAATTATTAATTAAATAATTTTTAATTAATATTTATAGACATCGATTAAATACATCTATATAAAAACTTTTCTAAGTGTTGGCCTGTAAGAAAATTACTGTTGTTTATTTTTTCTTTTTTGGATTATGGGCTGGTTAAAGCTATGATTTTTTGGGTTAGATTGATATTGGGTTTCTAACAATTTAATTGGAATTTTTAGATGAGGTTTTTTGGTGAAATTTTATGGTGTGGAAGTCCGATGGATTGAATAGTCGTAGGATATAATGAAATTTTGTTTGAATGCATTTTGTATTAATAAATTTAAATCACTAAATATTTGTTAATAAGTGGTAAAATCATCTCTATTTATAAAGATTTAACCGAGAGTTGTAACCTTTTAATTATATTGATTAGTTCAATCAATTTATCTTTTTATTAAGTTTTCATATTTTGAAATTCAATAGGTGTAATTGGCAATCTTTTACAAATGAAAGAACAACTTATGAAAATGAATAAATGAAATGAAAATGAAACTGATCGTTATAGACAAATCTGTCTGTAAATTCTAATAGAATACCTTCCAAACCTAATATTCTAATATCTCTTTGTAAATTCTAGGAGAACACTTGTCAAATCTGATATTCAAACTTTTTTGAATGAGTATTTTGAAATCGCTTATGTAAAATGTCATAAAAATTTATTTTTCATTCTAAAACTCATGAATTGAATCTTATCAATATTGGTATTCGAATATATATTATCATATATAAAGCTTCTCCAATTGATTTTTTTTCATCTTTAAATCGATTACTTAGGTTTAAAACCTTTCCAAAATTATTTTATGGCTTTTTATGTGCTGATTTTTCATTAATTAATTACTTAATCAATTAATCATTTATTTTAAAAATATTCAAATCCCGAAGAAAGAAAAGAGGAAAGAGACTTTTCTTCTATATGTAGCAGATTACACCCAAACTTCAACTTCCTACCTTTTTCCTAAGTTTTGATGATTGCAAATCACAATTTAAAAAAATAATAATAAAATCATCTGGTTAAATCCTTAATAATAAAATCATGTAGTTAAAAAATTAAAAGGCTAGAAGCAAATTAAATATTATTTAAATATTTTAATGATATTTATTATTAACAAACATTTGTACTAAATATTTAAAAATAATATTTTAATTGATAATTTGAGTTATTTTTATGATAAAAAAAATATTTATTAATAATAAATTTTTAAAAGTACTCTCATGTAGTTGAAAATTTTAAAGATTATATGCAAATTAAATATTATTTAAATATTTTAATAATATTTATTATTAACAAATATTTGTACTATATATTTAAAAATAATATTTTAATTAATAATTTGAGTTATTTTTATGATAAAAAAATTTGTTAATAATAAAATTTCAGAATTAATTTCATGTAGTTGAAAAGTTAAAAGGCTATATGAAAATTAAATATTATTTAAATATTTCAATGATATTTATTATTAACAAACTTTTGTACTAAATATTTAAAAATAATATTTCAATTGGTAATTTGAGTTACTTTTATGATAAAAAAATGTTTGTTAATAATAAATTTTCGAAATTACTCTCAAGTAATTGAAAAATTAAAAGGCTGGATGCAAATAAAATATTATTTTAATATTTTAATAATATTTATTATTAATAAATATTTGTATTAAATATTTTAAAATAATATTTCAATTGATATTTTTAAATCAAATAGGAAAAGGACAATTTTGTCTTAATATTTTTTAAAATTTTCGATTACATGAAAAAGTTACTTTCCCACCGCTTTTCATGTGAATAATATTTTTTAAAAAGTTACTTTCACAAAATCATCTGTTGAATCATTTTGGTTCTGGTGTATTAATAGTTGTCTTTATTCTTTGTTCCTCTCGCATTCTCTCTGTCTGTTCTATCGTTTTAGTCCTTGTCTCAAAGTGAAAAATGTAGATTATTTTTATTATTATAGCTTATGTTACTTAGATTAGGAGTAAGTGTCGGATACAGATATGTGTCTGACACGAGTATACTCAATTTTTTAAAAATTTTTTTTATATATTTGGAGGATCATATTTTAATATTCATGTTCGTATATGTGTCAACAGAAATATCAGACACAAATACTTTAAAAAAAAAATGAAGAATCCGAATAAAATTGATTATAACTTCTTACTCTAAGCTTATTTTGAGGTGTATGGGTGGGCACATAGCTGGAGTGGTTGAAATTAATAAACTCTTTAATGTATTTATTATTGCAATTTGCGATAATGTTAGGTATCAGTCTTAATTGCAAAATCCCATTCATCCACTTACTAAACTAAAGTTTTTTTTTTCTTCTTCTGGATTTCATGATCATGATTCATTTTTATCCAAACTCTAAGCGGTTTGAAGCAAAAATTGTTGAAAACGTGAAAACTGAAAATAATCGAGGAAAGGAGATTCGAGATGGGGACTTATTCTTCAGAAAGAAAGTGAGACTTTTTTTTTTTTTTTTGAAAAGCATGATTTATTGCAAATAAAAAGATGTCCTTTTACAAACCAGAACACAGCATGCTGTAGAAAAAACTAAGGACTATAGAACAACAAATCTGACACCCTATTAACACCAGATTTGGCTAGCTTATCAGCCTCACCATTAGCCTCCCTCAAAATATGAACAATTTCCCAGTTCTGAACCGCAATTCGTACAGACTCTAGAGCCCTTATAATTCGCGAAATCCGCCATGGGGCTCTACTCGTATTCCTAACCCAAGCAACAACCATCTGGCAGTCACATTTAATAACAAGTTTATGCGATAGCGCCCAAGGCGAAGCACCAAAAATCTTTGAAAAATAGAAAAATCTGAAAGTGAGACTGTTTTTGAAAAATAGAAAAATCTTTCCGTGTGATCACACTTATTCTCATGTGATTTCTTATCTCAGATTATGAAAACTCTTGAAAAAAAAAAGTTTTTGAAAAATGACCGGCATATATATATATTGGCCCTTGACAAAGATAATAGAATCATATATAATACTTCTAGTAGAAAGCAAAATTAATATTCATTCTAACAATGTCGTCAAAATATTTATCAATGGCTGGTGTAATGGTGGCATATTTCTCAGTATGTTTTGGATTAAGACTCTCGCAGCCATTAGCGACAATGCCGAGGAAGCCGACGCTGTCGAAGATCAGTTTTTACAAATTCAGTCTCCAATGGCCACCTTTTACATGTAATTCTGGTAAGTTCATTTGCAAACCAACTATCCCTCTCGAATTAACCATCAATGGTTTATGGCCACAAGATATCAATGACGTAGAAGTGTCCGATTACAATCAGAATAATCCTTGTACCAACGTCCCACCTACTCCTGCCAGAACTCTCCAAGTACGCACATGATCACCTTATCAATGTTTTAAAATTTATTATTAATTAATTCATCATTTATCTAACAAATTTTTTTGTTTTCGTTTAAAAGTTAGTGCTGAAACCAATTTTAAAAGACTTAGATTTACTATGGCCAAACTTAAAGGACCCTCAAAACACGAACCTAAACTTCGCGTTTTGGGAACATGAATGGGGAAAGCATGGAACCTGTTCTGATTATTCTACCCAACCTCTTGTATACTTCAACTCTGCCGTACAACTCAGGAAAGGCTTAGATCCAGGTGACTATATCTCGTATATACTTTACCTGTTCCTGTTAGCTCAAAGTATTAAACAGAATGTATAAATTAACTTATTCCTTTGTGATTATATATATATATATAGTTGGACATAGTAATTTAGTCACATATTTCATATATATATATATATATATATATATATATATAAGACATGTACAAAATACACATGAATTTTGAACATATAAAACTTTAATTAGCTGATCCCTTAAACCCTAAACGTTGTATAAATCTTATTCTGAGCATGCATTTGCCAGCTATTTTTGCAAAAAAAAAAAATTTATTCGCTTACTTTAAGGGAATTTTTAGTTAACTTTATAATTTTTAATTTTTTACTTATTCATATAATCTCATTCACATAGAATAGTTGACTTGATTCTAATGGAATTAAACCTTATTGTTTTTTTAGTATAAAAAATTTACAATTTGAAAAAAAATAACTTAAACATATTGAGATTTGAATTAAAGTTAGACTATACTGAATATCACAACTTTAAAAATGATCGCATGATCACCAACTGGATTAATAAATCCCGATTCAAATTAAATCTTTTATGAACCAAGCTATGGGACTTACAGTTTAATTATTCAAATAGCTAGGAATTCATATTATTTCCACTTCCTAACATATTGTCTCTGATATGCTTTAATTATTGTTTTGATCCTTCCAGTTATGGGACTTACAGTTGGATCAAGTGATACACTACAAGCTTTTGCAGCTAAAGTTAAAAGTGTTGTAGGAGCCTATCCTGAGATTGCTTGCAACAGAAACAAAGTGAATAAGGCACTCCAACTGTGGGAGATTCGTTTATGCTATCAAAATCCAACTCTCCCCAAGACGGTCCAAAACTGTCCAAAAAAATTCTCAGGCGATTGTAAAAGCCTGACTGATGTTATAAATTTCCCTAGCTAGTGCTCCTCAGTCCTCCCCTCTCATAAAATCTTTGAATAATGTCCCAAAGTAATGGTTGTAACACTTTGGCTTACATTTCAACTTGCTAATTAATATATTTGTCTTCTGTTATTTTTATGAATTATAATCGTATTTAAAATATTATATATTTATATAAATTTCAATATATTAAAAAATCTTTGAATAATATCCCAAAGTAATGGTTGTAACACTTCGGCTTACACTTCAACTTGCTAATTAGTGTATTTGCCTTGTGTTTTTTTTTTTTTTATAAATTATAATCGTATTTAAAATATTATATATTATTTAAATTTTAATATATTAAAAAATCTTTGAATAATGTCCCAAAGTAATGGTTGTAACACTTCGGCTTACACTTCAACTTGCTAATTAGTGTATTTGCCTTGTGTTATTTTTATGAATCATAATTGTATTTTAAATATTATATATTTATATAAATTTTGATATATTAATAATTTTTGTTATATAAATTTTGACACGTTCGTGTTTTTAATCGTGTTCTTATTGTTTTTCGTATCATGTAGTATTTTATGTCATGTTTTAGTTATTTTTACTGTGTCATATAATCATATCGTGTTCAAAATTATTAAATTTTTATTTATCTCCCAATATATTCTTGTCATATTGATTAATGTGATATTTAAAAAAATATAATTAATACATTATTTTTTAAAATTTAATAAAAAAAATTATATTCAATACAATTTTTTTTTTATAAAAAATATTTTAACTATTTTTAACCTGTATCTAAAAACGATTTCATAGTCGGACAGCTACCCCGCTGGGATTCGCAACAACTAAATGGATTTACTTTAACGCAACCACAAATTTTTGTAAATGTCTTCCCCCCCCCCCCACTAAATTATAAAAGGTGTACGTACTTGAACTAGTTAATATATTGGTGTTCATATTTTGGTTTTAACCCAATTGATTTATTGAATGATTTAATTCGATTAATCGATCAATCATCGAATTAATTTGGATCGGTTATCGAATTTTTTTTTATAAAAATTACGGTTTTTGATTAATTCAATTTGAAAAAATCAATTTACCGAATTAATCGAAAATATATTAAAATATATGAAATACTTAAAAGTTAAAATGGTATCATTAGGCTTATTTTTAAATATTCAAATTTAAAAATATGAAAGGGTAAAACTAATTAAAAACCCTAACTCAGTCCTTTCATTTTTTTGTAAAATCTAAAATCTAAAATCTAAAATCTAAAATGTAAGATAATGATTATGTTTTATGAAGCACCATATGTTTAATCTTTAGAGTTTGGATGATGTTTTAAGTTTAATGTTGTTAGAGTTTTTAACTTAATATTTTGATATTTAAGATTTTGTTGGATGATTTTATTTAGTTTGTTTGAATTATAAAAATAAAAAAAATAAGAGTTTCAAATATTATAACTTAACTTGAATATAGGTTTTTATTCTGTAATCGAAATCTTAATCAAATTAAATTCAACCGGTTAGATTTTTGAAATGTATAAATTTCGTTCAGTTAATGAAATAAAATTATAATTTTTTGCTAATATTTTCCTATTGTCTATTTCATCCATACGTCCAAGTAAACAATTCTTTTTATGTTTTTTAATTTATTTTTTCTTTTAGATTTCTAATTAGATTATTTTTCATAGTTGATATTATATATTTGTAGTTAAATGTGTTTATATACTGTCTTCATTTAAATTGAGTTTCAATTTTATTACCATTGATTATCCAAATTTAATTTCTCTCTTTTACGTTTGCAGATTCATTAAAATTTCATTTGGTTGATATTTTTTATTATTGTTTTTAATTTATTTTTATTTTTTATTAAAAAATAAAAATTAAAGACATCAATCAAAGGTATATCTATTAACAAAAAATTATTTAAATATAGAGAATAAAAAAAAAATTACAAAATAAATTTGATGAGAGTTTCGATCATGATCAATTGATTCAATCATTTAATCAATTAAAAATAATTTTAATTTAAATAAATTTTTAATAAAAATATATTAGCTTGATAATATAGTCTTTAATATATAATTAAGAGATTAAAGTTTAAATCTCATCATTCAAAAAAAAAAATTAAATAAAAAAACTTAAAACTGATTTTTTATCGATTCATCGAATGATCAACTTCTCAATTATCTATCAAATTGAATAAGCTTTCAATTCTCGATTAAATTGATCCAATCGATCAATCCAATTTAATATTTTCAATACTATATAATTGTCAAGACATATTTAAGACTTGGCTATATTCTCCACGTTTTCCTACTACATATATCAATTATAGAAGGAAAATTAAATAAAAAAACTTTTTATCGATTTGATCAACTTCTCTATTATTTATCAAATTGAATAAGTTTTCGATTCTCGATTAAGGGTCCATTTGGATAGGCAGTGAAATTAGTTCTAGTGAGATTAAAAATAATGGTGGAGGTGAAATTAGTTACTGTAGCGGTAAGATTGGGTATTGTATTGGTGAGATTAAAATTAGTGGTGGGATATGTGTTTGGATACAAAAGTAACGGTGGCGGTAAGGTGAATTATAGTGAGAAGAGAAAATGATTATTAAGGATATTAGATAAAAATGTGTATATATATAATAAATTTTTTAGTTTATTTGATATTTATAAAATTAATAAATAATTAAAATTATATTTATGTCAAATAATAATTTTATTAATAAAAATTACAAAAATATATCAAATAATATTTTCTTATTTGTTTTTTATTATTCATGTAATTATTTATTTTCATTTAATTCCTATTAATTTTATAATAATAAAATTTATATATTTATTATATCATTATATAAAAATAAAAAAATATCGTAAAAGTTAAAATTGTAAAAGGCCCTCCCACTGGAGGGATTTTCTTCCACTCGAGTATTCATGCTCTAGTGGGAAAAAAGGGACTGTGTTGGCCCCTTTTACCCAAACATTAATTATGGTGCGGTTGGGGCAAAAAAAGCCCCAACTGCACCAAACCAAGGCTCCCTTTGAATCCAAAGGAAGCCTAAATCAATCAAACTGATCAATCCAATTCAATATTTTCAACACTATATAATTGTCAACTATCAAGGCATATTTAAGACATGGCTATATTCTCCACGCTTTCCTACTACATATATCAACTATAGAAGGAAATTCAGTTCTTCCTTTCATCTCACTCTAATTAGTAATTATTAGGGATGACAACGGGTCGGATATCTGCCTTTTTTTTTTGTAATATCCGAATCCGAATTAGCAAAACTTCTTTAAAATCCAAATCCGTTTATTATCCGTATTAAATTTTAATATTATTATCCGAATCTGAATCCGAATTAAATAACATTATCCGTCGGATATCCGAATCCTCTAAATACCCAAATTCAGTAAGTAAAAAAGTTAAATAAATATATAAAATCAAATAAAAATTAATTTTAAATTCAAATAAACGAATAATGGATTCGGGTATCAGAATCCGAATCAGCAAAAGTAATGCGGATTCAGATAATGCATATCCGAGGTTTCATAGCTGCATACGCTCCGAATCCGCTGTGGATAGTAATTATATTATCCGAATCCAAATTTTATCCGAATTCACAAAAAGTGGATCGGATAATTGCAAATATCCGAATCCACACTATCCATTGCCATCCTTAGTAATTACTCCTCTTTTGCTTTTTGTATTTTTAATTTGTTTATCTCTTTTCACATTGAAAATTCTTCATTACATTAACTTCACATCTAATAATTTTTTTTTGACATAATAGAACAAAATTATTTATTATGACATTTATTTATTTATTTATATGTTAGAAATTCACAAAATATTGTAGCATCTGTTACAAGATTATTTTACACAAAATTAGTTTTTTTAACCTGTGCGATGCATGGGATTTTTTTATTATAATAATAGTAAATGTTAAAAAACTTAGAAAAATCGAATTAACTGTAATATGTGCACCTGTATTTTCAAGAATTATATCTTGTTTTTCTAATTTGGTTATAATCTGAAACTACATAAAAAAAATGACTTAGAAAAAAGAAATCATATAAAAATAGCATTATCAATTTAAATTTTAGAATACCTATACCGCATCCAAACACGTGATGTTCTTATATTTTCTATGGCAAAAGAGATCCCGTCTCTTGCTTCTAGTTTTGAGATACGAGTTTTTCCTTCTTTATGTTTTCATTCTGAAAAAATAAAAACAAAATATAATTCAAATACACTAAAATTACTCAATAAAACAAAAAAAGAACTCAAAATTATCATCTCTAAAATTCATAAGAGGAAGAGGGAGAGAAAGTATAGCTTTGAAAATAGAATTTGTCTGTTTAAATATTAAAAATAATAAAAAAAAATAATGGACTTGTAAGTTGTACCTCTATCTCTATCTTTTTTTAAAAATCTGGGGGAAATATGGGGATTTTGTTTGTTATTCTCTATTAGGATAATTCTTGGATAAGCGTGATTTTTTTATAATTATTTAATTTAATTTTGATTTTAAATAGATAATTTTATCTATTTAATTATTTAAATATAAATTAATTGAAATAAATAATGATTTATTTTATTAGAAGCATTACCAATTTAATAAAAAAATAAAAAGGACTGAATTCTTGTTAATCTCTCTCTATATATATAAAAATTAAATTAAAGGCAAAAATTCGGTTTTTAAGAAGGTTGTATTATTTAATATATAACTTATAGTTATAACTGATTAATTTATATTTATATGTAAATAAGTTTTATTAAATTCAAAACTTTTCGATTCACTACAACAATTTGGTAATTGGTGACGAATGTTTTAAGTGACGTATATATTTTTGTCACACAAAATATACCAAAAGTGACAAACTCTATAATTCGTCACTCTTTTTTGTTGTTGTGATATTTTACATGACGATATCTAAAAATGTCACATGATAGCGTCACTAAAAACTTGGCGCCAAAGTTCACCGCCGAATTGAGTTGGTGGAAATTGTTTTGGTGACGGTTTAATATTAGGTGACGTTTTTGTTTTTGCCATAAATTTAACACTATAACGACTTGTTTTGTAAAGAAATTTTAATATGATGTCACTATTGTGAATATGTTCTATTATTGACAACTTTGATTCGTCATTACTATCAAGCAAATATGGTGACACTTAAAATAACGTCATGGAATCTACTGCATACGTGACAAAAACAAATAATCGTCACGTTTTCTTGTTGATGTTATATTTATATGACAATTTTAAAAAACTTCGAAGGATTATGTCACTATATGTCATCAAAATTTACCACTAAAACAATTGGTAAAAAATGTTTTTGTGACGTATTGACTAAGTTGTGACGAAATATATATATATATATATATATATTTTTGAAGAATTTTTTTATTTGATGTCATTATTGTTAATATGTTTTCTTAGTGACAATTTTGGTTCGTTATTATTATAATGCATAGAAGATGACGTGTGACACTATACTTTCGTCACTTACCAATTTAACTTTGTATGACGTTAGTAATGCCATCATATTAAAATGAATTTATGACGTTATATGTTCTCCACGAATACAATCAAATATATATGTATATATATATAATTTTTAAAAGTTTATAATATATATAATTATTAAAAACTAACCAAAATAGGTTTGTTTATTAAAAATTAAAATTTAATTTATTTAATTATATAGTTTTGGAGAATTCAGACAAATAAGTTATATATAATTTGAAGAATAGAAAAAAAAAAAAGAGTTTGCAAACAAACCTCCAAAAAGGCAGCTTATGGAGGACATGTATCTATACTATTATAATAGAAGTGACTGAGTTGGTGTCACTGAATCAAGTGATACCAATTCAGTAACTTAAATTACCAAAAAAAATATTAAAAGTTAAAAAACAAAAAATTAAATAAAGATATATATGTCACCCATTTTCTAAAAAATTATCCACTAACAAAAATTATTCACTTACAAAAATTACCTATATTTTTTTGTACATTTAATTTTTTTAAAACACAATTTTTTATATTTAAAAAAATATATTTTCACTCACATTTTGAGTGTGTGAAATTCTAGTACAATATAAACAGACTGTTCCTTTCCCAAAACCCACATGAAATTTTAATTTCTTTAATTATATAATTGAAACAAATTATTTAAAATTTGAAGAAAAAAAATGAATATTAAAAATCCACGTCTACAACTACAAACAAAACCGACATCGTTTAGACTAAAAAAAAACCCACTACACGCTATTTTCTTTAGTTTTATTTCTCCCCTTTGGCAGTCGATTGTTCCTCTCCCAAACCCGAATGGCCTATATACTCTATTTTCTTAATCAACCGTTCCATCTTTGGCTTCCTTCTATCTTTGGCTTTGTTATGGCGTTTTCCCTCTCTATTTCTCTCTAAAGGATCGATCGGGAATCCTAAACGACCGAGTAAAATCGCAAGGTAGTACCCCCCCTCTTCTCTGTTTGGTCTCGCTCGTAATCTCGCTTCTCTGTTTGGCTCTCGCTCGCAGTCTCGCTTCATTGTCCGGTTTCGTATATTTGCGGCGAATTGAAAACGGTAAATTTTGATCATCTTGTATCTTTCGATTTAATTTTACTTTTGTCCATGAATTTGCTCTAAAAAATCGAAACCCTAAAAATACTCACATTTAAACGACGTAACCCTTTGTCCATTTCAACAGATTCTCAATTTCTTTTGTTATAAATCCTTGCCCCTTTTCGAGTTGACTGAGAACTGAAAAGTGATGGGGTTTCAGACTTTCAGTAATTCTTTGAAGAAAGGGATTTGTCTTTTGAAAATAATGACGAGTCAACTGGGATTTCAACTTTTGCGATTTTAGATTTGGCTTGATTTCAAAAAGAAATTGGGGGCGAGGGGGTTGGTTTAGGGTGCGGCGAGAGAGAAATTGGTTTTGATTTATTTGCTTTATTTGGTTTAAAATTATTCAATGATCATCTGTCATGTCACATATGCAAAAAAAATAAGCAATATAAAACAATTAAAGGCAAAAATTAAATTAAATTAAAGGCAAAAATTCAATTTTTAATAAGGTTGTATTATTTAATATATAATATTACTTATAGTTATAACTGATTAATTTATATTTATATGTAAATAAATTTTATTGAATTCAAAAAAATTCGATTTTATTGTTGAGATAAAGAAATAACATTAATATTATTTTTAAATAACATATATAATAAGTGATACGAGTCATGAATTTTTTTAATTAAAAAAAAAAACTAAATGCTAAAAGATTAAAAAGAAAAAAAAAATTGGAAAGATAAAAAACATATTTAAGATTTTTGAATTAAAAAAAATATATCTCTATTAATTTGGATTATAATTTTTAACTTTCAAATTTAAAATTTGTATTTTCTCTAAATTTTTAAATTATGTAATTTTATTTATTATCTAACGTGTCAAAAATATAAGGTATCCACATATGCTCAATTGACTTTGTCATATTGATTGAAAATAAATAATAAATAAACTTTTATCATTTTGGGAATAAATTTTACACACACATGTATTTTGGGTACATATAAAAAAAAATATAAATTAAAAATTTGTACTCAAAATATACAAGCACACACAAATATAAATTATTTTTTACACACTTGTAAATTAAAAACTATAAACACGTGTCAAAACAAATGCCATTTTATACACGCAAATAAAAAACACGTGTATAAATATACTAATGAAATTTAAATGCACACCAATTTTTTTTTTCCTAAGGAATTATTCGAATTTTTTATTACAATATAGCCAAAAAAAAAATCCTAAATTACCGTTGGTTTCTGATTAATTCCCAAAATACGGCTTTTTTTTTTTCAAGCTGGGAAATCGCCATCCCCATGGCGATTTCCCAGCGTTAAAATTTGAAAATTTGTAAAAAATACCAAGGGAAATCGCCATGGGGGGTGGCGATTTCCGTGTTTTTTATTACAATATAGCAAAAAAAAAAAATTTTACCAAATTACCGTTGCTTTTTGATTATTTCCCAAAATACGGACCTTTTTTTTCTGGCTGGGAAATCGCCATCCCCCATGGCGATTTCCCAGCGTGTTTTTTTGCAAATTTGTAAAAAACACCAAGGGAAATCGCCATGGGGGTGACGATTTCCCTTGGTGTTTTTTGCAAATTTGCAAAAAAATACCAAGGGAAATCGCCACCCCCCATGGCGATTTCCCTTGGTAATTTTAGCAAAATTTGCTAAAACAATGAAGGGAAATCGCCATGGGGGGTGGCGATTTCCTTTCATGTATATATATATATATATATATTTTAATTAATAAACAAAAATTATATTAAAACAAAATTTTATTTTAATTTGATAAATTTATTTTTAATAATTATAAATTAAATTAAAATATTTTTTTATAGGTTTGGTTATTTTTTTTTTAAATATATATTAAAAATGTAATTTAATTTATTATTACAATTTTATAAAAAATAAAAATATATTTCTTATTAAAATTTAAAAAGAAGATTATATTTTTTATTAAATTTTTACATCAAAAATTTTATTTTTTATAATTTTGTAATATTATAAAAAAGAAAATTTAATTTATATCAAAAATAATTAATGATGTAAAATGTAAATAATTTTTTTTTAAAAAAAGAAATTTATCGAGTCACTTTTTTAAATAAAGAAGTTATTTTTAAGTTGGTATCGTAAAATAATTTTTTTAATTTGATTAGTTTTTTTGAGTTGGTATTCGATTAACTCGTGACATCAATTTAATCATTGTTTTTAATAATAATATAGATTGTTACAGTTTAAAACTGGATATTTGATAAAATAATTTTAATTTAATTTCTGATTAAAATTTTATTTCTTATTAAAATTTAAAAAGAAAATTAAATTAAAATGAAAAAAAGAAAAGCAACTTATCATGTAATTTGGATTATTATATTAAAATTAAATAACAACATTAAGATATAAATTAAAATAAAATATAACAATTAATTTCCGAACAAATTACATGAAATGCAAAACATATAAATTTATATTAGAAATTTAAAACACATTACAATTATTCTAATTATTGCGTGGTGTAGAGCAACAGTGTCGAGCTCTTCTAGTGCGTGGTGGTTGCACCCGTCGTTCAACCTCGTCAGTGGCACGTATTCGCGGTCCACCACGACCTCTTGCTATAACCGCCACTGGTTCCGGTTGTATGTCATCAGTCGTTTCATCCGTATCAAAAATTTGAAACCCACTGCTGGATGAGCCAACACCTAGTTCACCCATAACGGGAACCTGACTACTAGATGCACCCATAAATGATGTAGCATCAAATGCTGACGAAGGGGTTCCAAACTGATACATGGATGTTAAATATGCTGAACTTGGACTTAGGACGGGGAGCTGGTCATCTAACCTCGTTCTTGGCGGTGATGGTCGGTAACACTCATCAACGTCATATCCGGGGTGACTTACGGAATAACGATGGCTGGATGGTACTCCATGATCCCGTTCAGGTTCAGGATGATCAAATGACATCCTCGGTGCTGTGAACTCCGATGAGGTCGGTTGACGCCTTCGCCCACGTTGTCGGCGAGGTCTAGGAGCATCCATATCCTGTGTAGGAGGGACTGGAGCTGAAGTTTGTCCGGTAAATGGCATACTCCTAACATCCTCGTGCATCGACGGTGGACAAACGAAAGGCCGACCTTCATTTCTATACCATCTTATGTAATCAGCAGATGGGTTGAAATTATTACCAACAATCGGGTAACCTGTCGGAATTCGTTGAAAACGTATGTTCCACCATTGGATCCAATGTTCATGCTTTGCAGGCAAGAATTCATCATTACGACCACGCATGTCGACCTTGTGAAGCTTATCAAGGTTCACCGGGGCTGCAGGAATTGGTTGTTGCATCCCAAATTGTCGCAACACCCGGTCAGTTTGGTGCCACTCTACATATGAAAAGCATATCAATGCTGTGTTTGCTTTCCATGTATTGAAATTATTGTAGGCATCCGATGGGAGGCATGCCATAATTTCACTCGAGGAATATGGCATCCACAGAAACTGCGAATAATTATTACAAATTATTAGTTTCATATGGATTAAATAAAAAAAAAAACTTCAATGTAACAATCGAAATATTTACCTTATCATATCCTAGTCGATCTAGTCGTAGTCTTATACTTGCAAGATCGCTCGGAGTCTCTGTAAAATCTCTACCCGTACTCCTACTCCACCTATTAAAATGCATATAATATCTTAATGACCTATAAAAATACAATTTCGTACAAAATTAATAAAATAGTAAAGATTATTACCTGCTTGCAAGGGGGTATACAGCCGAAATATCCACGCGCGGAGCAAGAAATGGTAGCCGATACCAAGCCCATGATTGTAGAAGCACTAGACATCCACCTATGTCATGGTTTTTTGGAACTGTAGCTCGGCAAAGTTCTCTATACAAAACTGCCAAACACGCAGAACCCCAACTATAATTTGCTGCTTCCTCTAAATCACGTAGCAATGGAAGATACATTAAATGTACCCGACTGCTCGATTTGTCAGGCATCAGTAATCCTCCAATCAAACGTAAAATATATGCTCTAGCAGCATATTGTATTTGTTGTTCGGTTGCATGTAATGGCAGATTTTGAAACGTTTTCAACCAAGTCAGTCTCACTGTTGAGCCAGATACGACGTCTTCTGGAGGTACCTCACCCAATAGATCTTGACATAGTTCATTCCAATCTAGCAGGCTTCCGCCTGTAACTGCATCGCCATGGATCGGAAGTCCAAGTTGCAGCGCAACATGTTCGAGACTGACCGTGCATTCACCACATGGAAAATGAAAAGTGTGCGTCTCGGGTCTCCATCGTTCGACCAACGCAGAGATTAAATCGGGTTGTATCACAAGTCGTCGAATTTGACTTGCGTGATAAAATCCGGCTCTTCTTAAGTGGTCGATAATATAAGGATGCGGGTCCTCCAATGTAAATTTCCTCGAACGTAATACGCGACGAGTTTCCTGTTATAATAATAAAAATTAATATATTATAAAACTATAACAATTAAAAAGTAATAAATAAAACTATAAAATAACAAAATAATAATATAATATAATATAATATAATATAATATAAACAATAATAATATAATATAAAACAATAATAATATAATATAATATAATATAATATAAACAATAATAATATAATATAATATAATATAAAACAATAATAATATAATATAATATAAACAATAATAATATAATATAAAACAATAATAATATAAAAAAACAATAATAATATAATATAATATAAACAATAATAATATAATATAATATAAAATAAAATAAAATAATAATAATATAAAAAACTATAATAATATAATATAAAACAATAATAATATAAAAACAATAATAATATAATATAAAACAATAATAATATAATATAATATAAAAAACAATAATAATATAATATAATATAAAACAATAATAATATAATATAATATAAACAATAATAATATAATATAATATAAACAATAATAATATAATATAACACAATAATAATATACAAAATAATAATAATATAAAAAACAATAATAATATAATAATATAAAAAACAATAATAATATACAAAACAATAATAATATAAAAAACAATAATAATATAAAAAACAATAATAATATAAAAAATAATAATAATATAAAAAACAATAATAATATAACAATTTACTTATCTCGTTAAATATAACCTCCGAGATGTGATTTTCTTGTAACCTCAATAGTGAAGCCATTTCAAAATATTGTTGTAGAAAAAAAAAATTTGTAGAAAGAAATTTTTTTTGGTAGAAAAATGAAAAATTGTTGAAAGAAAATGAAAATTTGAATGAGAGGAATGAAAATTTGAAGGAGAGGAGGGGGGTATTTATAGATAAAATGAGTGGGGTGGGGGGTGTGGGGGGGGAGGGGGGACGTGGGGGAGGGGGGGCAACGGTCATATGACCGTTGCCCCCCTTTCAATTTTTTTTTCTAATTTGTTTTTTTTCATTTCAAATTTAAAATTTAAAAAAAAAATTCAAAATATTAAATTATAAAAAAACCTAAAATATATTTTACGAATTTTTAAAATTTTTTAAATTATAAAAAAAATATTTTAATTTAATTTATAATTTTAAAAAATAAATTTATCAAATTAAAATAAAATAAAATTTTGTTTTAATATAATTTTTGTTTATTAATTAAAAATATATATATATATATATATACATGAAGGGAAATCGCCACCCCCCATGGCGATTTCCCTTCATGGTTTTAGCAAATTTTGCTAAAATTACCAAGGAAAATCGCCATGGGGGCTGGCGATTTCCCTTCATGTATATATATATATATATATTTTAAAAGTCATCCATTCGCAACTTTCTTAAAAGTCATCCATTCGCAACTTTCTTGAATTTTATCATCGAAAAAAATCTGAATTTATCCTTCAATTTAAATTAAGCATTTATTATGAAAAATCAATTTGAGAATAAGATATTGAAAATTAATTATTCTAAAAAAATAAATTTTTGATTTTTGTTGGTATTGAAATTAATCTCTTAAAAAATCCTTCTATTTATCCTGGAGAATTTTTAAAAGAAATTTCTCACCTAGAAATTTCTCAGAAATTAACCATTCATAATTTCTTTGAATTTCATCATTGGAAAAATCTCAATTTATTAATTTAAAAATAATTAATCTTCAATTAATAATTAATCTAATATTAAAAATAAATTAATAGTTAACAATATTAAAAATATATAATTATTAATATAAAATAAGATATAAAATATAAAAATAATAGTTTTTTTGTTGTTGAAGAAAACAAATATTTAATAATAATAATAATAATAAACAAAATATTTAATAATATACAAAATAAAAACCTGTAAAAAAAACTTAAAAACCAATTAGTAAATAATAAATAAATAATAAACAAAATAAACAAAAACAAAAACACAAGGAACAAGGAACAAACAAAACAAAAGAAAAGAATAATAAAATAAAATGGGAGACAACATGCTTCATTCCCAGGAAAACACCCTTCACATTCACATCCATCACCTTCTGGAAATCTGATAAATCATAGTTGCGGATATCAGCAAACTTCTTCTTCTATTGTTGACCATGATATCGGGTGAACCAAACTTGTTGACTGCAAAGTCAACCACAGAGCAAACTTCTTCTTCTATTGTCACGTTACAATGGAAAAAGCAAACATTTGGGCCATCACCAAGGGACTGACAGACTTGCTGACCGCGATTGTCTTGCACATCAACTATACAGACTTTGGCACCATGCTTGTGAAATAGACGCACAATGCTCTCACCAATTCCAGTTGCTCCACCAGTGACCAATGCCACTTTCCCTACTAATCTTGTTTTTTTTTTTATATAAAAAAAAAAAAAACTCTTTCTCTCTGATTTCTGATGTGTTATTGTGTTTTTTGATTGTGATGCTTAGGTTCTTTTTATAGAGAAGAAAATCAAAATCTACTCAAATTAAGAGTTTTCATCTGATCAAGAAGTGTTTTTGTTCCAAATCAAAATTCTTAGAGTCCTATTTCAATCCAAAGAAGAGATTCATCCCAACCCAAACTTGTTTTTTTCATTAATTTCGAATCTTTTTATTTTCGAAATTATCCAAAAAATTTCTGATTTTCTCTTCTTTTTTCGAAATTATCTCCTTTTTTATTTTATTTTTTGATTTTTTTTGTTTGTTTTATTTAATTAAAAAATGAAATTTAACCCGGATAAAATTCGGTGTCTACAGTTGCCCCTCTTTGTGCATTCCCTGAGAAACAGGGGATGTGCAAAGACGTAGACACCCTACTAAGTCCTATGTACTTAAAGAAAATCCTATTGTAGAAAAGCTCCTCTAAGCGAGGCGTAAACTTTAAATAAACTCACCGTAAAAACATACTCCTCCACCGAGGCATCAACTTTAAATGAAAACAAATACTCCTCCACCGAGGCTTCAACTTTAAATGAAAACAAAACTCCTCCACTGAGGCTTCAACTTTAAAAGAAAAAATCATCCACCGAGGCTTCAACTTTAAAATAAAACTCCTCCACCGAGGCTTCAAGTTTAAAATAAAAATCCTCCACCGAGGCTTCAACTTTAAAAGAAAATAAATACTCCTCCACCGAGGCTTCAACTTTAAAAGAAAACAGAGAAATTTGCAAATTCTCAAATGTAAATGTAAACTTCAAAAATCTTACCTTGAATCCAAAAAGAAATCGCTAACCTCGCAAATTAGCATTCCAAACTCATGTCCAAATCATACTGAATACCTGAAATAAACTTTCTTGTGTGCAAATACATAAATGCAATGCAGTACATGAATGCCGATGCATATCGTGCAATGGATGTCATGAGTGCTCTATAATAAACAATATCAACTCCTTGAATCTCTTAATCAAAATAAAAGGTTCTCAAGCTCATCATTCATCTCTGTTTGCACTTGGCTTTAAACTGGTAGAACGAATCTTATTGTCTCTAATTAGCTTCAACCTAAAGATTTCTCTTCTCAAGCCAAATCTCTCAAAAACACACCAACTTTGAAATTTTCACTTTAAAGACAAACTTTAAAATTACAAAATAAAGGATTCACAACTTAAAATAACTGGAAAATAAAGGATTCACATCAAAGTACGAGATTTCTCACCTGAATAAAGGATTCTCACTCAAACTACAGGATTTGCAATAAAGATTTCCACTAAGCTAAAGGATTCATACCCAAAATAAGGAAATAAAGAGTTCCGCACCCAAAATAAGGATTTTCACTTATCTAAGGGATTCGCACCCAAAAATAAGGAAATAAGGGATTCACATCGAACTAAGGATTCCCACTTAAATTAAGGATTCACACTAAACTAAGGATTCTCACTTAGCTAAGGATTCACACCAAACTAAGGGTTCCTACCAAACTAAAGATTCTCACTTAGCTAAGGATTCACACTAAATCATTCTCGTCTTAAAAAAATAAATCTAATCTTAAAGAAACTTACCTTTGAAAAACAATTCACCTTGAAGGAAAAATCTCATCTTAAAAATTCTCATTATTACCAAAGTCTAAACTCCTCTCTTCAACCAAGGTGCAAAATCTAAAAGACCAAAATTTTCATCTCAACTAAGGTCCAAGAATTTTCCTTTAAAAAAGTTTGATTTCAAAATTCAAAAGTTTAACTCAAAATCTTTCTTACATGTTAAATGCATGCCATTAATGTTAATATGTCATGTAATGCAATTCATGAAATGAATGTCATGAATGTAATGCAATGCATGGAAATCATCATATCTCTCCAATCGTGGTAACAAAATGGTTCTCGGTGGTTTGAAAAAGATGCCCAGAGGCTTTGAAAAATTAACCGGTGGTTTTGAAAATATACCCGGAAGCTTTGAAAAGATTACCCGGAGGTTTTAAAAAATTACCCGGAGGCTTTGAAAAATTACCTGGAGATTTTGAAAAGTTACCCGGAGGTTTTGAAAAGATACCCGGAGGCTTTGAAAATTTACCCGGAGGCTTTGAAAAGATACCCGGAGGCTTTGAAAAATTACCCGGAGGCTTTGAAAAATTTACCCGGAGGTTTTGAAAAGATACCCGGAGGCTTTGAAAAATTACTCGGAGGCTTTGAAAAATTACCCGAAGGTTTTGAAAAGATACCCGGAGGCTTTGAAAAATTACCCGGAGGTTTTGAAAAATTACTCCTTTTTATGCTTTCCTCAACTGAATGCTCAAAACTCTTACCTTGAAAATCTTCCTTAATCGAGATTCAATATTTCACCTTCAAAAGAACCATCCTTAAAAGGAGTTCAATTTCAAATTTCAAAAGCTAAAATCTTTCTTATATGTTAAATCCATGCGATGAATGACATGAATGCCATGAAATGCAATTATATAAAATGAATGTCATGTGATGGAATTAATATCATGAATCTTTAACTATGACAAAAGGATACTCAAGCTCATCGTGTCATCATCTTTTAATCTTTCAAACGCTGACTTAGAACCAGGCTGACCTCCACTAATTCCATCAGTTGATCACAACACCCTTTCTTTTAGTTCCAAGGCTTTAAACAGATACATTTTCAAATTTTCATTGTTCTCATTTCATTCTCCTTTCTTCCCAGAATCTCATCTTTAAGCATATTCAAATTCCAAGTGAAAAATCTTCAATGTCGATGCTGCAAAAGAGCCTACTCTGCCATTTACCAACTCAATAAATTCCATTTTTCAAAACAATTTTCTCATCATGGTAAGCCTTCTCATTCTTTGCCCCAGAAATGTCACTCTTATCAAACTGGTTCAAAACTCAAATATGCATCCCCTTAACCTGAATGTTCTCATGTTACATTTTTTTTTTGAAAATTCTTTGAAAAGAAAGAATTTGTCCAAAAAAAACTTTTCTCATTTTCAAATCATTCCCCAATGGTAAATCAAAATTGCCCCCAGAAACATCACTATATTCAAAAATCCCTATTTACTAAACAAAATTGCAACTTTAGATCTTAAAAAAAAACTGGTAATTATTGCAAGAATGGACAAGGCGAATCACAATTTGGCTCATCGACTATTTCAATTTTGAAGGTTTTTGGTTATCAAAGGACAGTTTCTTCACATAAGGGAAAATCAATGTTTCTTCATCTAAACTCACAATGAATTTCCTTCAACAATCAAGTTTTCACAAAAAGTTTTATTTTGAAAACACAATCCATTTTGGCACGCTTTTTAAGTTTCTTGATAAATAACAATTCAACAAATATCAAGACTATCTATGATGGGTTCAAAATTTGGACAAGAAAGGAAAAAGGATTTTCAATTTCGGGCCAAGTCATCCGAATGATGTTGACCTTCTTAAGTTTCTCAAAAGTGTTTGGTGTTTCCTGGTGGGTTCAAAATATCATTTCTTTTGTAGGCCTTGGCACATTTATGCAGAGTTGCTTTCAACTTTTTGCTCTAGACTGCCCGTTTTTGGGTTTTCACCCTAGAGCTTCATTCTTTTTTTTTTTTTTTGTTGCTCTACCATGCATTTGAGAATTCAAATTTCTTCAATGACAATTCAAAAGGATGAGATAAAATCCGAGGAAAAACTCTTCAACTTAAACATTCATACTTGATCAAAATGGACTTTTCAAGCTTGTAATGTAGGCCAAGGTTTGGGGTTATGAAAAAAAGGATAATCAGGCCCAAAAATGTGTTTAAAGGTAATTAAACCAAGGATGATTTCTTCATCTCAAAATATCTCATATCTTTCTTTTCATTTTGAAGGTAGTCAAACCACGGATCATTTCTCTTCATGTGGATTTCATCTTGCGAACTTTTCTTTTCTTTTCATTTTTTTCTTTCTTTTTCCTTTTTTCTTTCTTTCTTTTTCTTTCTTTTTTCTTTTTTTTTCTTCATCTTTCTTTTCACAGACTTTCCTATCATAAAGTGAGTTTGAAAATTTGAAACTCAATCCATTTCAATATTTGCCCCCCTGACATAAAGCATTTTTTTCGTGGTGTAGAAATATGATCCAAACGTATGACCCTCTATAGAAAGATAATTCTTCATACTTGCCCCCCGATGTGGAGGGTGATCCTTGGTCAAGGTTCATTCAAAAAAACAAGAATCCATGGGCTCAAAGGGGGTAGCAAAAGATAATTTCTCATTTTGTGAAAGGAATACGAAAGATGACCATTTCTCATTTCTACCATGAATATTTCCATTGAAGAGCAAACCCCAAGTAATAAGAATTGCCATTAAAATCATTTGAATATCTCATATGCATGATATCACAGTTTTTTTTTTTTTTTTGTGCAACTCATGCATCCTCTCAATGTGCCTATCCAAATGATGGCCCAACCCAACAATTCTCTTTATTCCGGCTTTCTCAAAGTGTCCATGCAATTTCATTCGATCATAGAGGAAAACAAAGTTTGCACAAGTCGGTAATGGTGTGCAAAGAAAAACATTAGGTCATTCGGTTCTTTGGTAATCCTACCCCAAGATATGGCAAAGGATAACTGGGTGAAAATAGGTTTTACTCAAGTCAAAGCATTCAAGGATGCTGGAAAAATATGGCTTTTAAAGTAATTTTCCCCCAATATGTGAGTAAATGACACTATTCAGGAAAAGAAAAGTTCGGGCATGGTTGAGAAACTTAGGAGTGATGTGTTTAAAGCTCTAGATAGCCTTGACATTTATTAAATTACCAAAATCTAGATTCTTTCAAGAGAGTGCCTCATGAATTGCTTCTCAAAAAAATGTTTTGCAAATCAAATGATCATTTCATTGCTCATTGTTTAGACGAAGATCATTAACCTTTTGGGATTCATTTCCTGGTCAAAAGAAAGGTGAGGTTCACGACACTTCAAATTTAGGCCATCAAAGAAATCAAGCTTTTACAACTAACTGGTCATGGGAATAGGTTGCAAAGTTCATTTTTTAACAATAATCACCATTTTATTTAAGCTCCAAAACATTTTCCAAAATAAGTCATGCAAACATAAACAATTTCCAACAAAACTATCAAACACCTAATCAATGTTAAAAATGCCATGCCTAAGAAAAAATGAAAACATCACAAATTTGAAATTATTCAGACGAAGTATTTGAGGTGACATTCCCCATATTCAAACTCCAGATTTCCATTGTTCCAAAACATCCAAAGTCAAGGTACCATCATTAATGAGATCTTCAACCTTTTCTTTCAACTGCCTGCATTTTTTCGTTGAATGCCCAATTGCTCCTATATGATAATCGCACTTGTTGTTAGGATCATAATTCCTTGCTGATGGATTTGGAATTGTCTTTAAAGGCACATGAGTAAGGTACTGGTTTTTTATCAACAAAGGCAAAAGATCAGAAATTGGGATCGAAATTTTCTCCTGTCTGTTTCTTGGTCTTCTTTGGGGAACAGGTCTAGCTGCAGGTGTAGATGGACCAATCATGAAAGTAGGTGGTTGTGAGTAAAAGTTTGGCCGAAAAATTGGTTGTGGTGCAACATTATTTACAATGGGATAATAATTTTGGTACATGGGATATGGGTGGTATGGGGGAAGATCTCTCTTTTGTTGTCCTCTATAAGTCACAACTTTAACATATTCTTCTTTCTTTTTATATGCCTCATTCTTTGCATCGGATGTCTCTCTATCTTCAAGCTTCCCACTCTTTATAGCATTCTCAATTATCTCCCCGGAGATTACCATGTCTGCAAAATTCTTGGTGGCATTCCCAATCATCCTTTCATAGTATGGTGCTTTAAGGGTACTAACAAACAAGACTGTTGTTTCTTTTTTAGTGAGAGGTGGTTGAACTTCGGTAGCAATATTCCTCCATCTTTGAGCATACTCTTTGAAGCTTTCAGTAGCTTTTTTCTCCATATTCTGTAAGGTTAAACGGTCTGGGGCCATGTCAATGTGCTTGTACTGATTAATAGACGTCTTTGCTAATTCCTTCCAAGTACGGACGCGGTTCTTATCTAGCTGAACATACCACATGGCAGCAGAACCTGTAAGACTGTCCTGGAAGACATGGATGAGCAACTTTTCATCTTTCGCATAAGTAGCCATCTTCCGGCAAAACATGGTGATATGAGATATGGGGCACTTGGACCCATCAAACTTCTCGAAATCAGGAGTCTTGAACTTGGGCGGGATAACCACATCTGGAACCAAACAAAGCCCTTCAGCATCCATAGAACCATAGAAATCCAAACCCTCAACAACCCTGAGTCTTTCTTCAATCAATTTCATCTTACGAGAGTCTATCTCTTCAACTTCCTTCAGTCTTTCTTGATCATCTAAATCTAGAATTTGGACAGGATCTATCTTTGCCCCTGGGGCATGAATGTTATATCTCGGATAGTTAAATCCTCCTACGAATGGTGCTTGTAGCGACTGCACTTGTTGAGGTATTTGAACTTGAGATTGGAAACCTGGTGGATACGAAGATTCACCCACATTCTGATTCTTTCCCTCAGAGACGGATTCATCTGTCTTATCTTTCCCTTTCAAACTCTTCATCATTTTCAACGAGTTTAATTGCTTTCTAATCTCACCCTGGGTTTTTTCTATTTTGTTCATCCTAGCAACCTGTTGCTCTGCCATTGCTTTAACTCGTGAACGAATTCTAGAAGCCTGTTCCTCTGTCATTGCTTTAACCCATGAACGAATGTTGTAGGAATGCCCCAAGATCTTTGATTGCTTGAGCTATCCTTGAACCCTTCATTACCATAATTTAAAATTTAAGACTCAAATGCTTTCATGAAATGTACATGTATGATGCAAATAAATAAAATAATGACTTTAATGACAACATAAAAAATATTCACAAAGTTTAACAGCAACATTATGAAAAATATGTACATGATGAGTGCATGAGCTTTACGAAAATATACATGGTGAATGCGTAAGCATTATGAAAAATGTACATGGTGAATGCATAAGCATTATGAAAAATGTACATGGTGAATGTATGAACATCATGAAAAATGTACATGGTGAATGTATGAACATTGTTAAAAAATGTACATGGTAAATGCATGAACATGGTTAAAAATGTACATGAGAAATGCATGAGCATGGTAAACAAATGTACATGATAAATATTTAATTGATGCAAATGCATGCAAATAATTGAAAGAATTAATTCAAGTAATGGCCACGAAGGTTTCACAAAATTCAATAGTTAGATACATATTAGAGAAATACAAATAATATTCACAAAGTTAAAAATTTGTCAGAAAGAAAAAACATTCCTTCATGTGTCCTATTTCGGGTTATTCTCTATGAAACAGGTGGACATGTCTCTATCTTAAGGTTGGCTTCTTAAGTGTTATCTATATGCTGGGCTTAGGATATTTGACCAAGCTAAAAGGTCCCCAAATTGCTCCTTAACATCATCCATGTAAAATGAGTAAGGCACCCCATTCCTCACCCATTATAGGCTCCAATCGGAAGGGTTCAATTCGGGTGAGAGTATTTTTTAAAGTTATGGCGGAGGTTATCACCTCTCAAAAACTTTGGTACTTTACACTCTGAAGGTGTTTCGCTAGCCGTTGCGGAGGTTTTCACCTCTCGAGGCGTAGGTACTTTACCCCCTCCTAAAAGGGATGAGTCCGGGTATAGGACTTTATGACATGCAATGTGTCGTGTGTGCGAAGGGACATTCAAACCTTTCTTTACCCACAAATGTACAAGAAAGAAAAGTTGTTAGTACAAATAACAAAATCAAAATAAAAAATAAATAAACAAATAAATAAATAAATAAATACATAAATACATAAAAATTAAACACTTAAAGACCAATATTTAAAACCTAAGGTATCACAAGACTAATTTATGGCTCGACTCTCTAATGTCCCCAGCGGAGTCGCCAAACTATCATAACGTGCCAAATACGAATTCAGCATGCTAGACACAAATCAATGGACTCTCCACTAATCATCTAATCTAGGTGTGATTAGTCACCTTTACGAATCTATTCTATTTAAAGTAATCCTAAGCTTGACTAAGACACCTTAAAAAGAATAAGTTCTGGTCTGCTTATCAGAACTAGGTTCGGGAGTATGGTTACGTGTGAGGAAGGATTAGCATCCTCACAACGCTTATCCAAGAGATAGTACCTAATTAGTCTTGTGATACTTAAAAAGTCTTAATTAAATGGTCTTGTCTATCCTATTTCATTTTAATCGTTAAAGTTAGAAATCTCGGAGATTATTTTTTAGGTCTTCCTTCCATTCATTTTGGAGAAATTACTAAAAAATGTTTTCTCACCTCGAGAGTATTCAAAAGAAATCATTCGTTCCATTGAAGAGGCTCCGTCGTCGGAAAAGTTAGATTATTTAATCAAATTATTTCTTAAATTAATCTTCCAAAATTAATCCACATTTTATTAATGTTTATTTGAAAAATAAATTCTGATTTCTAATATCGAAAATCATCTCTTAAAATATTCTTCCATTCGTTCTGGAGAATTTTTAAGAGAATTTTTCTCACCTAAAAATTTCTTAAAAGTCATCCATTCGCAACTTTCTTGAATTTTATCATCGAAAAAAATCTGAATTTATCCTTCAATTTAAATTAAGCATTTATTATGGAAAATCAATTTGAGAATAAGATATTGAAAATTAATTATTCTAAAAAAATAAATTTTTGATTTTTGTTGGTATTGAAATTAATCTCTTAAAAAATCCTTCTATTTATCCTGGAGAATTTTAAAAGAAATTTCTCACCTAGAAATTTCTCAGAAATTAACTATTCATAATTTCTTTGAATTTCATCATTGGAAAAATCTCAATTTATTAATTTAAAAATAATTAATCTTCAATTAATAATTAATCTAATCTTAAAAATAAATTAATAGTTAACAATATTAAAAATATATAATTATTAATATAAAATAAGATAAGATATAAAATATAAAAATAATAGTTTTTTTTTTTTTGTTGTTGAAGAAAACAAATATTTAATAATAATAATAATAAACAAAATATTTAATAATATACAAAATAAAAACCTGCAAAAAAACTTAAAAACCCATTAGTAAATAATAAATAAATAATAAACAAAATAAACAAAAACACAAGGAACAATGAACAAACAAAAGAAAAGAAAAATAAAATAAAATGGGAGACAGCATGCTTCATTCCCAGGAAAACACCCTTCACATTCACATCCATCACCTTCTGGAAATCTGATAAATCATAGTTGCGGATATCATCATATGGTGGACCTGATAATCCAGCATTGTTGACCATGATATCGAGTGAACCAAACTTGTTGACTGCAAAGTCAACCACAGAGCAAACTTCTTCTTCTATTGTCACGTTACAATGGAAAAGGCAAACATTTGGGCCATCACCAAGGGACTAACAGACTTGCTGACCGCGATTGTCTTGCACATCAACTATACAGACTTTGGCACCATGCTTGTGAAATAGACGCACAATGCTCTCACCAATTCCAGTTGCTCCACCAGTGACCAATGCCACTTTCCCTACTAATCTTGTTTTTTTTATATAAAAAAAAAAAACTCTTTCTCTCTGATTTCTGATGTGTTATTGTGTTTTTTGATTGTGATGCTCAGGTTCTTTTTATAGATTTAAATTTTAAAATATTTTATATTATAATAAATTATGTTTATTTTTTTTTTACATTTTTAATTATATATCTTTTATATAAATATGAACAAATTATATATAAATATATAAAAATCAAAGTTTTAGGGAAAAACGAAAAATATCCTACATGAATATAACTTTTTGACAAGTGAATAGCTTTTAATAATCGATGTATCTTTTACAATTAAATATTTTCATTTGATTTAAATTTTAAAATATTTTATATCATAATAAATTATATTTATTTTCGTTCACATTTTTAGCTACTTACCTATTATATAGATATGAAGAAATAATAGATTAATTTTGTCTTTTTTTTTTTACTTGTCATTGTCTTTCCCCAAACTTACCAAGTGAATTACAAATAAAATCATTAATCAGAAACAGAGGAAATAGAGAAGATAAAGAGGGAAGATGCAGCGGTGGAGCAAAAGCAGAATTGAGCTACCAGAAACGGTGGTGATGGAAATCCTGTCAAAGCTTCCAGTTAAATCCCTCATACGTTTCAGGTGCGTTTGTAAGCCTTGGTGTTCTTCTTTTCAAACCTCTCATTTCATTACCAAACATCAACATAACAACCTCAAAAACAACCACCTTAATCTCCTCCTCATACGTAGTCATGGTAACACCAATGATGACATCCATTATTTCTCTCAACTTTCAACTGAAAAAGGCCAAAACTTTTTAGTAAAACAGAACATTCATTTACCCTTTCATGAGAACTGTTGGTATGTTCCCGTAGTTTCTGGTCCTTGTAATGGATTGCTGTGTTTACATGATGGTTATGATGGTAAGGTTTTCGTTTGGAACCCATCAACCAGAGAGTTTAAAATCCTTCCTCAATCCTCAGTCCAACGCCCTCCTTCGGTAGATTCCACTCATTTTCGTTGCCTTGGGTTCGGGTTTGATTCTAAAACTGATGACTACAAAGTCGTAAGGTTTGTTACTAATTATTATGATGAGAATGATGAACGCTTGCTAGGTGATTGGATCCACCAAGTTGAGTTGTATTCACTTAAAAGTGATTCCTGGAAGGAAATTTCAGTTCCTGAGGCTCATCCTAGTGGTTCTCCTTTATTTAATAATTACATAAATGGGTTTTATTATTGGCAGGCAACTGGGGATTTTGATTACCCTATTCTTTCATTTGACATGGCTAATGAAAAGTTTTCAACTTTACCTTTGCCAAATTTTCGTGGGCCTTTAGCACAATATGATTTGGAACTTTTGGACTTTAATGGATCACTTGGTGCTATTGTTTACCCAAGGGAGGGAACTGAAAAGTCTTTTGATTTATGGGTTATGAATGGATCATGGACTAAACAATTCAGTATTGAATCTGTTTCTGAAGTTGAGAGGCCATTGGAGTTTTGGAAAAATGGTGAATTGTTTCTTGAGGGCTCAAATAATGAACTAGTGCTTTTTGATCCCGCCACCCGAGAGCTTAAGAACCTTGGTATCGATGCTTATCAGAATACCATGCAGCTTATTGCTTATGTTGAGAGCTTGGTTCCAATCAATGGAAGATCAGAGCATGAGGAACATATAATACGTCTGCCAGCTGGAGATGCATAAAATAGATATTGAAAACGAAGAGGGATATGGAAATAAAACAAATGGGTAAGCTTTCATGGTATTTTTTTTCTCTTGGTAAATCCTTATGCAGTTTATGTTGACTACATTCTCTTGTGAGCTTGTCCATTAATGCTATTATTGTATGGATTTTATGTCCAAGATTTTGGCCTCTGCGGGCTGTGACCTTGTTTGTAAATTTGGAGAAATATGGTCTTACTTTAAGATATTTTTACTTTTATTATGGTAGTTTACTTTCACTGTTTGTTTGTGGCTGTTTTAGCGAATTTGCAAGATTTCTGCCTAGAGAATTGCTTAGTTGTTTGTGACTTTCTTCTTCTTCTTTCAGACAACCGATGAGGTTTTGATGTGTAAATTGGTACAACTATTGTTTACTCTGATTGCAAAGTTTGGTATATGTACTCTGTGTTGCTTAGGAACAAAAGAAAGAAAAAGAGAGGAAGTTTTAGTCTTGTAGTTATTGGATGCAGTTGGGACAAAGCTGCTTGAGCCTAAAATTGAAGCAGTGGCGATTTTAATCTGAGTTAACATAGTAAAAGAGAGGAATATTTACATGCATTCATGTGAAAATGTGTAGTTTAGAACTAAGTTCTTGCTTTTGTTCCTTGGTGTTTAATCAGTTTGGTTATGCTTTAGGATAACCAAACTGATACAGAAACTGACTCATAGCGGCTAGCACCAACCATTATTTGGTTTATTTACTGCCCAGCAATCCATGTGGCTTTTCATTTGGAGTATTCTGCTAAGGTTGAATTGGAATTTAAGAGGATTGAGACATGAATATGCTAAGAGTTCCTATGTTTCTGGTTGGATAGGGTTCGGGTTGTTGACTTTTCTGATTAAATCGGGTTGGATCGGGTTCGGATTCGGATGGATTTATCGAGTTTTTGGGATTCGGATCAGAATTGACAGGTATACTCCTGAGTCATTTCTCCATGTTTCTTTGAATTTTAATCTTGACCAATAGGCACTTGGCAGCCTAGTTTTAACCTTTCTGTTCTGTTCTATTCTCGATTTATTTGTATTTTTGGTCAAATTCTGATAACCAAAGTCTGATGACCAACCAGAACTCAATTATTTAGATGTGAAGACTTGATGTGGCTGTATTTAGGCAGAATAAGCTGACTTTTGAGAGAGGATTAAGACTAATCATTTTATATAATATTATTCTCAATTATTTCCAGCATGTTACTTTATATTTTATGTATTTCTATACAATATTAAGTCACCATCATCCATGTGACTTTATCCTACCAAATTGTGTAGAATGAATTGTTTCAGAATATACATTTGACAGAACTACAAGAGAGCCTCGCATGGCTTGTATTGTATGATAACTCAACATTGTCGTTTTCCTTCTTGAAAATATCAGTTTCTTCATCTCTTCATTCTCCAGGCCCCCAAGGGTCTTTTTTTTCTCTTTTTTTTTTTTTAAGTCTAATCTTGAATTATTTGACCAATACTCATTTGCCGAAGACATTAAAATCATTGAACTGATATTGAATGATGCCTAAATTCTGATAATTGAACTTGTAAGAATACCATCCAAAATTTTGGTTCAGTTGATTGTGTACTAGTCAATAGTTCATGTTGCCTCGTATCAAGCACTCAATTGGGACTCGTCTCTTTTGTTTTGGCACTTGGCGGATTAGCCTAAAAGTTCATTTCCAACTCATTAATATTTTTCTTTTTGCACAAGAAAAAGCATTGTGACTCGAATTTATAATCTTTACTTAAACATCAACTTTGTCGGGCTCATTTTTTACTTAATCAAGCTGGATCTCTACATGTGCTAGCGGGTTCACAATTACCCAATAATTTCAAACTTAAGAAACACTTAGGTTTACACTTGTCTAACCCATAAGCTCCCAACACAATCCACTGTCAAATATAAATAGCTGAAATAAAGGTTGATCCGAGATAAGAAAAAACACTAAAAACGCATTACCATTTCACTTGTTTTATTCTTTCTGCCCCCTAAAATTCCCTGATTATTTTACTGACTTAAACATCGGAATCCATCCCGAAAACATAATTTCGATGCCCTATGACATTACTTTATCTTTACAGATCCTTATTAACTTTTCACCTGATAAATTCAGAAGCTTACTTAACACATCTACCAAAAAGATCTCAACACCCCGTTCTTACTACTTTAGCTAAATCTAAGTTAGTTGTTAATACTTAATACTACCAAGAAAGAAATGAGATAGGTCTTGCAAATTGATGTTGGATTCAAAAAAGTGAGGGAAGGCTATGTCCCTTTTTGCCCATGATTCAAAATTTTCAGGATATATGCAGGAAAATGAAACAAAATTTTCTAACGAGTGTTCATAGGACATTTTTTAAGGTTAGTTAATATATTATTTATAATAAAAATATTGTATTAAATACAAAAACTGACAATTTTATTCATCATTTTTAATATATTGAATGAAGATAGTATTATATATGATAACCTTAAAGAGTGCATTTAATTTTTTTTCCTCCATTGCAACCAAAGGAAGATTGCGTTTAATTTTTTTTCTTTAAAATCCTTTTTTTTTTCTTAGATTTTGTTTTCAAATAATTTAAACATTTTAATTCATAGTGTTGAAAGCTAGATATAGATAGATATAACTGCTTTTCACATTGCCTTGAATGCAAGATTTTAAAGCCAAACAATACTAATTTAAGCAATATTCACCTTCTAATTGATTCTACCTTTAAGTAGTTCGATTCTTACTTCATATTAGATTTGTCTAAAAATTGAATTATCCGTCTGATTCGATAAGTCCGATATGAAGAGGATCAGATTTGGACAAGTTTTTTCATATCCGAACTGATCCATCCAACTCGAATTACTATTTAACAAATAAAAATATTTTATTTAAATTTAATTATAAAAATATAAAAATATTTTTTGAACAATAATTCAAATTTTTCGATCTCATCAAGTCGGGTGAGCCAGGCTTTAAACAAATAAATTTTTGCTAATCGGACCTAGTGCAGCCCAATTCAGCTCATGAATATATTTATATAAGAAAAAGCAATTAAATTCAAATTTAAAATTTTAACTGAAATCTCTAAGTTCAACGGACAATCCAACATATCTAATGACTAATATGAATAAATCTAAATGCGTAATTACAATTAATGCCTAACCTTTAACCATGCTTAAGATGGTGAATCATAAATATTTTCTAACCTATATATATTATGGATTTTGCTAATTAACAAGTGTTATCAGGACATTTTTTTAAGATTACTATACATAATAATATCTTCATCTAATTCATTTAAAATGATAAATAAAGTTATTAACTTTTACATTTAATACAATATTATTACTTTAAATAGTATATTAACTAATTTTAAAAAGTGTCCTAAAAGCACTCGGAAACAAAATACATATATTATTAAAACAATTAAATCATAATTCTAACCAACCATACCCGAAAAAGGGATTTATTTTTTTTTAATAAAAGAATTTTTTTGAGGTGACTACTGCAATGAGAACTTTTATATTGAGAATATAAGATTATATATTAATAATGTATTTTACGATATCATGTATTAAAAATTAAGTGTTAGAGTTAGAGTTAATGTTTAGGGTTAAGATTAATGGTTAATTTTTTATTAAGTATTAGTGTAGGATTTACTGTCTGTGTATAGGATTTATACACTGACAGTGCATCAAAAACGAACTCATTATCTTTTTCATTTTTGTTTAATAGCAAATAGTTTGTTGCTTGTAAAACTGTTAATTTTGGATAATATATGATAAAAAATAATTAAAATATAATACGATACGAAAAAATAATATGAATGTTATATGAATACACAAATATATTAAAATTTATATAATATAAATATCAATAATAAAATTTATATAAATATATAATACATAAAAAGAATAAAAATACGATATAAACATATAAATTGTTAGATATAGTTATCGGAACTTTTCTTCTTATTTCTTAGGTCAATAGCTCTTCAGTATCCAATTACAAGACTGTTTTCAATAAACATAGACAGACAGACAAACAGTAGGAATTTTCGTGTCATTTGGGATACGTTTTAAAGCTTTAATTAATAAATAAATCCATGTTCTGTTATTTTAGAAGGTTTTGAGAAAATTATCTTTAATTCATTGAAAGCTTCCTTGTAATTTCCTCTTTTGGTTATATTATATAAATCAAAATTTATTTTCTAAAATTTTATTTTATGAATTTTTTTATTTTCTTATATTAACATAGAGGTTTTAAAAGGTTATAAACGAAATCAAATTATTATAAATGTCTATTTAATAAGTTATTTATTTATTAATTTCTAATAATGAATTTTATTCTTGAACTCTCTGATTGGTGTCCCGTCAACAAAGAAGCTGAAAGGAATAAGAGAAAACCAGATACATATGCACATTAATGTTATGAATATGACACAAGTTTAAACCTAAAACATCAAATTTGCACATTAATCTATTAGGTTTCTTGGACTCCTTCTCCTTGTTGACCTTGAAACTTCTTCTAAATCTCCACCCAAAAAACAAACAAAGAAAAAAATGGAGATGATTTTAATCAAATTATGTTCAGTTATATCATTCGAAATAAAAGACGATTACTTCTAGAAACATTTGGGAGAATTAATAAAAATTCCTAAGCATGCATTACATATAGAAGAAAAGTCTTTTTCCTCTTTTCTTTCTTCGGGATTTGAATATTTTTAAAATAAATGATTAATTGATTAAGTAATTAATTAATGAAAAATCAGCACATAAAAAGCCATAAAATAATTTTGGAAAGGTTTTAAATAGACATGCTCATGGACCGGACAGCCCGGCAGGCCTTGCCCGTATTAGGCCGGATCTGGGCAGGATATTTTTGTTCAGGGCCGGCCCGGCCCGGAACAATGTTTTTTAATTAAAATAATATTATATAATTTAATTTTAATTATAAAAATATAAAAAAAATAATAACGATTAGTTTCGTTTCCATTTCATTTGTTCATTTTCATAAATTGTTCTTTCATTTGTAAAGGATTGCCAATTACACCTATTGAGTTCTAAATTATGAAAACTCAATGAAAAGATAAATTGATTGAACTAATCAACATAATTAAAAAGTTACAACTCTCAGTTAAATCTTTATAAATAGAGATGATTTTACCACTTATTAAAAAATATTTAATGATTTAAATTTATTAATACAAAATGCATTCAAACAAAATTTTATTATATCCTACGACAATTCGATCCATCGGACTTGCACACCATAAAATTTCACCAAAAGACCTACTCTAAAATTTTCAATTAAATTGTTAGAAACCCAATATCAATCTAGCCCAAAAAATCATAGCTTTAACCAGCCCATAATCCAAAAAGAAAAAAAATAAACAACAGTAATTTTCTTATCGGCCAACACTTAGAAAAGTTTTTATATAGATGTATTTAATCTGTGTTTATAAATATTAATTAAAAATTATTTAATTATTAATTTTTAAAAAATTTATATTTAATATATTATTTATATTAAATTTATTTATTTTGATTAATTACACTTTTCTTTATTATATTATTTATAGATTATAGATGTTTCAAACCCGTCTATTTTAAGTTGGTCGTCCTAGGAGAAGCTAGTTCAAACTTTAATAAGGTTGACATTCACCTTCAATATATTACAGAAAAGTAGTTCAACGACCCTACTCCTAGTGAGCAACCTCCCAACAAATTTATATATCCAAAATTTGGTGATTGCCAGAACTTTCACCGTCAGAAAAACTAGAGAATTAAAAAAAAAAAAAAAATTAATGATAAAAAATATTATTTATTAATACTAAAACATAAATTTTATTAAAATGAAATATTAAAAATTGATTAAATAAGATATTATTATTAAATTTATTCATGAATCAAGTTATTTATCAAGTTTACAAGTTTGGCCAATTCGAAAATAAATGTGTTAACCTTGACCTAATTTATAATATTATTTTATTAAGAAATATTATTTTATTTTAATAAACTTATCACATGTAAGTCTAGTAATCTGTGTTTCGTATCGTATTCGTGTCATAATCGTGTTTATGCTGTTATATGTTTATATATTTCTACACGTTAATAATTCATGTTATATAGATATATTCGTGTATTTGTATCGTGTTCTTGTAATTTTTTTGTGTCATGTTGTATTTTGTATCGTTCTTTAATTTTTTTTCTCGTATCGTGTCTAACATTGCCAACATGTTGGCTTTAGTGGATAATTTTTTTTTATAATTTTAACCCATTTTATTTTAATATTAAACTATACAAATATTATATATTTTTCTAAATTCATTCAAGCACAAAATTAACAAAATTTCCAAATTAGACTTAATCACAAGACAAGTTTTGGACAAAATTTTTGAGTATGGACTCAACTTGATATATTATTTATAAATAATTAGTTTAATTAACTTTATTGAAAAAGTATATTTAATATTCAACTAGTTTTATATTTTAAATAATACTTTTGCAATATTAAAAATATTTAATATTAATATGCACATATTTTTTAATATTTTAAATGGTATTATTATTAAAAAAATAGTATTATTATTATAAATATTATACAAATATTTGAGTATTAAATTTCAATATTAATAATAAATCTACTTTTTAAAATGATTTTAATATAATTTAAATTATTTTTAAAATATTAGTTTTAATTTTTAATTTTTCTTTGTCATGATACCTTATTTGTAAATAGGTTTTAAATATTTTTTTTTTTGTAATTTTCTTGTGACAACAAAATCTATGAGTCAAGTGTTTGGTTGTGACATAAATAAAGATATATATGTCACCCATTTTCTAAAAAATTATCCACTTACAAAAATTACCTATATTATTTTGTACATTTAATTTTTTTAAAACACAATTTTTTATATTTAAAAAAATATATTTTCACTTACATTTTGAGTGTGTGAAATTCTAGTACAATATAAACAGACTCTGTAACACCCTGTCCGGATAATCTACCTAAAATCCGGCAGAGTTTCCTTTCTATCTCAACTATAACCCTCCTGCAAATAACACTCAATTTTATATCCTCAACCAGCAGTATTTCTCAATACTATTACCACATATATCCATGCATATTCAAAAATTATTCATGATCAATTTATTCTCAAATCAAACATATTGATCTATTGTCTCATATCTTCAAATATATACAATATATCCAGAAATAAACCTATCTCAGCAAGGTTTACTAGATAAAAACATCAAAAGATCAAATCTTCTAGAAATTTAGATATGATGCCCACCACGTCAATATACTCTTGAAGCGGAGAGTAGAGGAAGGTAGCAATCCTGACACCTAAGTGTGTCCTGGAAATGAGAAATAAGAGGAGGTGAGATATATGAATATCTCAATGAGTAGACAACATTTAAAGCGTGTGAAAATCATAATGGAAATCTGTAAATTATAATTGACATTTTCAAAATAAATAATAATAAAACCATAATGAGTAATTCAAAGACGTAGCAAGCTTTTCAAATGTATAACAATATTATAATATTAAATCAATGAATAAAATCCGTAAAGTAAATCAAGTTTCGTATAATTGGGCTCCAACTTTCTGTCATGCACAAGAATACATCCATGAAATAACCAGGCAATATCCATGTAGGCATACTAGTAGCCGGCCCCAAAGGCCAATACCACCATAGGACGCCCCAAAGGCATATGTGTCGCTATGATGTGCCCCCAAAAGGCAAATATAACGGGATAGGGACTCTGGAGGTGGCTCCCACCACAAAGGCGTAGCACGCAGCTCCCATACCCCAGTCTAATATCACGTAAATTGGGACTCTGGAGGTGGCTCCCGCCACAAAGGCGTAGCACGCAGCTCCCATATTCCGGTCTAATATCACGAATGGGGACTCTGGAGGTGGCTCCCGCCACAAAGGCGTAGCACGCAGCTCCCGTATTCCGGTCAAGGAAATAATCTCATACATTAAGTCAGGTGGAGCCAAAACCATGTACGTCAAATTCTATGTAAAATCATATTTCATAAAATCAACCAACTTACTCGATATAATATTTCTTGAAATAAAAGTACTTTAATAACAAATCAATTCATATGATTAAATATCGTATATACCTTTAATACGTAAAATAAATATTATGCTAAAATATATATATATAATTATAATTAAAGAAATTTCAAATAACTATAGTTGTCGTCTACTCACTATCCTTGAGATGATCTCACTGTACACCTCGACCTGAAACTTCGGGATCCACAGGTGACGTTGGATCTACGTGGCCTAGAGATTAACAACAATTAGTATCTATACATGCTCAAAGCATTACACAATTCTGAATGCAACTTAAGTCCCATTAACCTACCCCATATACTAATTTCTCATACTCAAAACAACATATCTTTAATTTTTAATATCATTTCCATAATCATTTTCTCCATAATTCAACTCCATAATCATGTCCTTATCAAATTCGTTTCTAGTATTCCATGCCTTAGAGATTTTCATAATCCATAACCATCAATAGTACTATATTTCTCTTAAGCAATAAATTCCTTAATATCAAGTTAGATTAGAAAATCGTAACTTGAGTTTGGTACCAATAAGTCTAATTTATGAAGAAAATAACTAACTTAGACAATTAGAACAAAATCTTGATCAAATTTGATAAAACCCGAAACTATGCTGAAATAGGGGTCACACTGAACAGCCAACTTCACCGAATTTTATCTTTTTAACCGCTTATCGGTTTTGGGTGATTCAAAAACCACAATTCTCGTATTGAAGCCTAGTTTCTAGGAAAAATATCAAAAAAATACAAACCCAGATGTGCTGAACCCAGAAAATCCGAACAGCAAGCATGCTCAGATTCCCCTGTTTTGCTTTTTCTTCCCATTTTCTTGTTCATGCTTTCAAATCCTTTTAATTCTTACCAAAAATGAGTAAAATTCATACTTAATAGATGGATTTCAGACCTTAACATGTTTATGGAGCAAATATCTTAGCATGCTCAAGTAGAATATCTAAAGAAAATGAAGAATTTATCAAGAAACTAACCTTGGATGTGATTGTTGTTGAGATTTTGGTGGAATTGTTTGAAGAGAATTTTTTTTGAGAGAGAGATATTATGGGAGCCGGCTGCCACTTGAAGAAAGCATGAAAGTGTCTAGGGATTTCGGGAGAGAAAGATGAAGATAAGAGATATTTTTCTTGTTTTTGGGATAATTGCATATTAGTCCCTCAACTTTTTATAAATAACCATTAAGCCCCTAAACTTTTTTAATATATTCATTTTGATCCTTTCTTCTTTTATTTCCTTCACTTATAACTTCTTACCAATTTCCAAGTTTGTCCTTAAAATTTTCGGGATTTGACTTTACATGATTATACGTAACCTCGGTTGTTACAACTTACCCCCCTTAGAAAAATTTCGTCCTCGAAATTTACTTACCAACTTGATTGAACAAGTGAGGATATTGAGTCTGCATATCTTCCTCCCTTTCCCATGTAGCTTCTTCGTATAAATGATTCCTCCAAAGAACTTTCACTAATGGAATAGTCTTAGTCCTTAGAACTTGGTCCCTTCTATCCAAAATCTCAACCGGCTGCTCTTTATAAGTTAAGTTTTCCTCAATTTCCATAGGCAAGTCCTTCAATATATGTGAAGAATTGAAAATGTACTTTCGGAGCATAGCAACATGGAACACATTATGAATTCGTGACAATTCTTTTGATAAGCCAATCTATAAGCAACTGGGCTAATCCGTTCAATGATCTCATACGACCCTATATATCGAAGACCCAACTTTCCTCGTCTTCCAAATCGGATTACTCCCTTCCAATGAGTCACTTTCAAAAACACCATATCACCAAATTCAAACTCTAAATCTTTTCTTCGATTATCTGCATAGCTCTTTTGTCGATCTTGAGCTATTTTTATCTTTTCCCGAATTACCTTAACTTTGTCTGCAGTCATCATAATAATTTCTGGACCTAGTAATTTCCTTTCATCTGTATCATCCCAACACACTGGAGTTCTGCACTTTCTTCCATACAAAGCTTCAAACGGAGCCATGTCGATGCTGGACTGATAACTATTGTTATACGCAAATTCTGCTAGAGGCAAGTGTTCATCCCAGTTTCCTTTGAATTCCATAATACAAGATCTGAGCATATCTTCCAAAATTTGAATTGTCCGTTCAGATTGTCCATCTGTCTGAGGATGAAAAGCAGTACTGAACTTGAGTTTAGTGCCCATAGCATTCTGCAAACTTGGCCAAAATCGAGATGTGAATCGAGGGTCTCGATCAAATACAATCGATACTGGGGCACCATGTAACCTAACAATTTCGTTCACATAAAGTTTAGCCAATCTTTCCATGGAAAAAGTTTTCTTGACTGGCAAAAAGTGAGCTGATTTTGTCAGACGATCAACAATCACCCAAATGCTGTCATAACCAGACTGTGTTCTTGGCAATCCCGAAACGAAATCCATAGCAATATCTTCCCACTTCCATTGAGGAATAGGTAGGGGGTTCAATTTCCCAGAAGGTTTTTGATGCTCGGCTTTAATTTGTTGGCATACCAAGCATCTAGAAACAAACTCAGCTATGTCCCGTTTCATACCTTGCCACCAATAATGTTCTCTTAAGGTTCGATACATCTTCACACTACCGGGATGTAACGCATATGGTGCATTATAAGCTTCCTCCAAAATCACCTTCCGGAGTTCTTCATCCTGAGGCACACAAAGCCTATTTTTCATTATCAGTACTTCATCATCCTTTATTTGATAGTCAGTCCTCACACCATCCCTTACTTCTTGCTTTAACTTTACCAGCATAGGGTCATTATTTTGTGCTTCACGTATCCAATCAATATGAATCGGTTTAACCTTCAAGTGGGCTATCAGGAGATTATTCTCATCAATCATCAATTCTAAAGGTAAAGACTTCAACTCATTTTGTAAGGGTTTCTGAATTGCTCGGATATGAGCAAGAGAACTAGAAGACTTTCTACTAAGAGCATCGGCCACTACATTGGCCTTTCCTGGGTGATAGTCAATTACACAGTCATAATCTTTTATCAATTCCAACCATCTCCTTTGCCTCAAATTTAATTCTTTCTGATCCATCAGATATTTCAGACTCTTATGATCAGTGTAGATTGTACATTTTTCTCCAAATAAATAATGCCTCCAAATTTTCAGTGCAAACACCACTGCCGCTAACTCTAAATCATGAGTGGGATAGTTTTGCTCATGCTGTTTCAGTTGTCGAGAAGCATAAGCTATCACCTTCCCATGTTGCATCAAAACGCAACCCAAACCTCGCCTCGAGGCATCACTGTATACCACAAAGCTTCCATTCCCTGATGGTAGTGTAAGAACTGGTGCTGTGGTCAATCTACGTTTGAGCTCTTGGAAAGCTTGCTCACATTCATCAGTCCACTCAAACTTAGCATGCTTCCTTGTTAATTTTGACAAAGGAGAGGCAATCATGGAAAATCCTTCCACGAATCTTCGATAGTACCCTGCCAATCCGAGAAAGCTCCTAATTTCTGTGACATTAGTGGGTTTTTCCCAAGCAACTACAGCTTCTATCTTTTGTGGATCTACAAAAATCCCTTCCTTAGATACTACATGACCAAGGAATGCTACTTTGTCTAGCCAGAATTCACACTTGGAAAATTTAGCATAAAGTTGCTTTTCACGCATGGTCTGCAACACCGTTCTCAAATGACTTACATGATCATCCTTATTCCTGGAATAAACTAGGATGTCATCAATGAAAACAATAACAAACTTATCTAAGTAGGGCCGAAACACCCTATTCATCAAATCCATAAAGACTGCAGGTGCATTAGTTAGCCCAAAAGGCATAACTAAGAATTCATAATGACCATATCGAGTTCTAAAAGCAGTCTTTGGAATATCAGATTCTTTAATCTTCAATTGATGATAACCCGATCTTAGGTCTATTTTGGAGAACACACTTGCACCTTGCAACTGATCAAACAAGTCATCAATCCTTGGCAAAGGATACTTATTCTTAATGGTGACCTTGTTCAATTGCCGGTAGTCGATACACAATTGTAAAGATCCATCATTTTTCTTTACAAATAAAACTGGTGCTCCCCACGGTGAAGTACTAGGCCGAATGAAACCTCTGTCAACTAGGTCTTGCAACTGCACTTTCAATTCCTTTAGCTCCGAAGGTGCCATTCTATAGGGTGCCTGAGAAATAAGAGCACTGCCAGGGATTAAGTCAATAGTAAATTCCAATTCCCTATCAGGAGGTAAACCGACCAATTCTTCAGGAAAGATCTCAGGAAACTCTTTGACCACAGGTATAGTTTCCAACTTTGCCTCATGTATGTCCTTGTTAATCACATAAGCAAGGTAAACAGAATACCCTTTTTGCAAGTATCTATTGGCTGCCATCTTGGAGATAAGGCAAGAAGGTAAAACTTTTCTTTCTCCTTGAAAAGTAAACTCCAAGTCTCCTGATTTCTTAAAAGTCACAGTTTGGAAAAACAATCTATCACTGCATTGTGTTTAGACAACCAATCCATTCCCAAAATCACATCGAAATCATACATTCCTAATGGAAACAAATTAACTGGTAATTCATGCTCCTGAACCATAACGGTACAATCCGGATAAACCACATCAATTTTCAAAGTTTCTCCCATTGGGGTACTAACGACCATAGGGATGTCTAACCTCCTAGACTCTCTACCCAAATGTATGACATATGAATTAGCAACAAAAGAATGAGTTGCACCTGGATCTATTAAGATCCTAGCATTTGCCTTAGAAATTGGGAGAGTACCTGTAACCACTTCAGGAGTAGCCTGAGCCTGTTGTTGGGTCATAGCATAAATTCTGGCTGTAGTTCGAGGTCTACCAGGCTGTCCACTCTGTCAAGGGCCAGTAGATGAACCAACTTGAGATTGTACCCCAATTCTATCTCTAACTGCTGTTGGCTGATGTGCAGCAGTAGGTTGGGTCCTTTCTCTTTGACCCACTAACAACTGACTAGTAACTCCCTTGTTCTCTAGCTTGGGACAATCCCGTTTCACGTGTCCCGGTTCTTTGCAGTAAAAACACACACCCTGTAGTCTCCAACATTCACCAGGGTGATTCCTCCCACAATGGGGACACTGAGGATAAGTCAATGTACGAGATCCTCCTGACCTCCAGGTGGCAATCTAGTCTGCTGTTGAGGTCCAATGATAAATCTACTAGAAGAACCACTAATAGGTTTTCTGTCTAATCCCTCCTGAAATCTCAAGGGTTTGGAACCACTGACACTGCTTTCTACATAACTTTCTTAGGCCTCATGTCCTCACTGGAGGATTGCCATTTTCTTTTTCTGAACATCTCTTCTCTATCTTTCATTTCTTTCAGATTCTGTTCAGCTTTGATTGCCATGTTGACCCATTTATTAAGGTCATCTGTATCCAGGGTCGTCAACCTATCTCGAATACTAACATGTAGCCCATCTTGGAATTTCTTGCATCTATCAGCATCGTTGGCTACTATCGATGGAGCAAATTCTGATAGTTCACTGAATTTTTGCTCGTACTCTGCTACTGACATACCACCCTGTTTTAAATTCATAAACTCAGTCCATTTCTTTTCCCGCAAGGCCTGAGAATAGTATTTTTCATCAAACTCTCTTCGAAAATCTGCCCAGGTTATGGCAGGACGTCCAACATACCTTTGCACAGTAGTTTTCCACCATGTGTGTGCATGATCCACCAAAAATTGCACCGCACATGGTAACCTCATAGGCTCGGGAATCTGAAGAGTAATGGAAGTAGTCTCAAATTTTTGTAGCCATGACCAGGCTAAATCTGATTCCAAAGACCCCGTGAAAATCTTGCAACCCATATTCTTTAAATCCTTACAGTAATCAACTATCCCCTTTTCAGCAGGGGCAGTCAAAGCGAGAATTACTCTTGCCAAGGCCGCAAGTGCCTCAGCTAAATTAAGATCAGCTGCTGGAGGTGCTGCTGAGGGTGCAGCAACAGAAGATGAACCAGCAACTGAAGCGTGTTCTCCAATTTGCTCATCAATATTCACATTTCTATTCCTATCCCTATTTTGGGCTAGGGGATTGATTCTAGGCCTTCCTCTTCGACGTGGTGGCATCGTGTCTGATTTCCTGCACAAGTGACCATATTTTAATACTTCAACAAACAGTCTCTAAGTCTACAGGACCTATAACCTTTCTCTGATACCAAATTGTAACACCCTGTCCGGATAATCTACCTAAAATCCGGCAGAGTTTCCTTTCTATCTCAACTATAACCCTCCTGCAAATAACACTCAATTTTATATCCTCAACCAGCAGTATTTCTCAATACTATTACCACATATATCCATGCATATTCAAAAATTATTCATGATCAATTTATTCTCAAATCAAACATATTGATCTATTGTCTCATATCTTCAAATATATACAATATATCCAGAAATAAACCTATCTCAGCAAGGTTTACTAGATAAAAACATCAAAAGACCAAATCTTCTAGAAATTTAGATATGATGCCCACCACGTCAATATACTCTTGAAGCGGAGAGTAGAGGAAGGTAGCAATCCCGACACCTAAGTGTGTCCTGAAAATGAGAAATAAGAGGAGGTGAGATATATGAATATCTCAATGAGTAGACAACATTTAAAGCGTGTGAAAACCATAATGGAAATCTGTAAATTATAATTGACATTTTCAAAATAAATAATAATAAAACCATAATGAGTAATTCAAAGACGTAGCAAGCTTTTCAAATGTATAACAATATTATAATATTAAATCAATGAATAAAATCCGTAAAGTAAATCAAGTTTCGTATAATTGGGCTCCAACTTTCTGTCATGCACAAGAATACATCCATGAAATAACCAGGCAATATCCATGTAGGCATACTAGTAGCCGGCCCCAAAGGCCAATACCACCATAGGACGCCCCAAAGACATATGTGTCGTTATGATGTGCCCCCAAAAGGCAAATATAACGGGATAGGGACTCTGGAGGTGGCTCCCACCACAAAGGCGTAGCACGCAGCTCCCATACCCCAGTCTAATATCACGGAAATTGGGACTCTGGAGGTGGCTCCCGCCACAAAGGCGTAGCACGCAGCTCCCGTATTCCGGTCTAATATCACGGAATGGGGACTCTGGAGGTGGCTCCCGCCACAAAGGCGTAGCACGCAGCTCCCGTATTTCGGTCAAGGAAATAATCTCATACATTAAGTCAGGTGGAGCCAAAAACCATGTACGTCAAATTCTATGTAAAATCATATTTCATAAAATCAACCAACTTACTCGATATAATATTTCTTGAAATAAAAGTACTTTAATAACAAATCAATTCATATGATTAAATATCGTATATACCTTTAATACGTAAAATAAATATTATGCTAAAAAAATATATATATAATTATAATTAAAGAAATTTCAAATAACTATAGTTGTCGTCTACTCACTATCCTTGAGATGATCTCACTGTACACCTCGACCTGAAACTTCGGGATCCACAAGTGACGTTGGATCTACGTGGCCTAGAGATTAACAACAATTAGTATCTATACATGCTCAAAGCATTACACAATTTTGAATGCAACTTAAGTCCCATTAACCTACCCCATATACTAATTTCTCATACTCAAAACAACATATCTTTAATTTTTAATATCATTTCCATAATCATTTTCTCCATAATTCAACTCCATAATCATGTCCTTATCAAATTCGTTTCTAGTATTCAATGCCTTAGAGATTTTCATAATCCATAACCATCAATAGTACTATATTTCTCTTAAGCAATAAATTCCTTAATATCAAGTTAGATTAGAAAATCATAACTTGAGTTTGGTACCAATAAGTCTAATTTATGAAGAAAATAACTAACTTAGACAATTAGAACAAAATCTTGATCAAATTTGATAAAACCCGAAACTATGCTGAAACAGGGGTCACACTGAACAGCCAACTTCACCGAATTTTATCTTTTTAACCGCTTATCGGTTTTGGGTGATTCAAAAACCCAAATTCTCGTATTGAAGTCTAGTTTCTAGGAAAAATATCAAAAAAATACAAACCCAGATGTGCTGAACCCAGAAAATCCGAACAGAAAGCATGCTCAGATTCCCCTGTTTTGCTTTTTCTTCCCATTTTCTTGTTCATGCTTTCAAATCCTTTTAATTCTTACCAAAAATGAGTAAAATTCATACTTAATAGATGGATTTCAGACCTTAACATGTTTATGGAGCAAATATCTTAGCATGCTCAAGTAGAATATCTAAAGAAAATGAAGAATTTATCAAGAAACTAACCTTAGATGTGATTGTTGTTGAGATTTTGGTGGAATTGTTTGAAGAGAATTTTTTTTGAGAGAGATATATTATGGGAGCCGGCTGCCACTTGAAGAAAGCATGAAAGTGTCTAGGGATTTCATAAAAAGAAAAAAAAAATTGTATTAAAAAGAAAAAGAAAAAAAAATTGGAAAAGATAAAAAACATATTTAAGATTTTTGAATTAAAAAAAATATATCTCTATTAATTTGGATTATAATTTTTAAGTTTCAAATTTTAAATTTGTATTTTCTCTAAATTTTTAAATTATGAAATTTTATTTTTTATCTAACGTGTCAAAAGTATAAGGTATCCACATATGCGTCCATGTCAGTTGACTTTGTCATATTGATTGAAAATAAATAATGAATAAACTTTTATCATTTTGGGTATAAATTTTACACACATATGTATTTTGGGTACATATAATAAAAAATATAAATTAAAAATTTGTACTCAAAATATACAAGCACACACAAATATAAATTATTTTTTACACACTTGTGAATTAAAAACTATAAACACGTTTCAAAACAAATGCCATTTTATACACGCAAATAAAAAACACGTGTATAAATATACTAATGAAATTTAAATGCACACCAATTTTTTTTTCCTAAGGAATTATTCCTCCTGAGGTACAGATTTGAACTATAGCTTAAAAGTTACTTTTGTCCCTCAATACTATCCAATAAATCTATGAATTTAAAAAATAAAAATTATATTGGATTATATGGAAAGTCTATTCCCTAACAAATCTTTTTCCTCAAAGCAATTGAATAAAAATTTAATTAAATCATTAAAAAAGTTTGACATATCTTCATTATTATGATTGTGATCAAAATACTATAAAAAAAAAAAAAAGAATATTATTGTTTTTTAAGAAGAAAAATATACACATAGTTGAATAAAGAATTAGATCGTAAAAATAATATTCACATACCTTTGCTTCTGCATCAAAGTTTTAAAAAAATGTGAAAAAAAGTTAATAAATGTGTTTTAAAAAAAAAATAAATTGAATTTTTTTTTTTTTTATAAAAGCAAAATCATAAAAGTAATAGTATACGTACCTTTTAAAAAAAATCAAATTAAATATAAAGAAAACCTCATACTATTTATAGGTTTATGGGATTATAATTAGGGTGTCTAGATAATTTTCAAATTGATAAACATCTTTTGAATTTAAGAATAATATAATAAGTGATATTTGTGTTTTTAAATTTCAAAAAAGTTAAAAATTAAAGAATTATAAGAAAAATTATGAAGGTAAAAAAAATCTTTTTGAGAAATTTAAATTTAAAAAGAAATATCTTTAGATAACTAATGAAATTTGAATCAAATAAGATTAATTTTTTAAGTTTTAAATTTTTATTACATTTTAATCTATTTGAATTTTTTAAGTATATATTTGACTTTTTGGATAGATTTCAATTTTGAATTTAAATATTTATTAAGTAGAGTTATTTAATAATCAATATATTTTAATATTATCTTATGTGCCATCAAGAGAAGATGTCCACGTAGGTGTCCATGTCAATACATACTTACCTAGTCAGCATGTATCTTATTATATTATATATACTAGTTTGTGACCCATGCGATGCATGAATTGATTTTATTTATTTATTTATATAAAATATATTATAATTTTATTTTTATATATATTATTTATTATATTATTTATACATATATAAGAAAAGAAAATTATGAATTTATTAAAATTTTAACTTTGGGTTTGAGAATCATGGGTATGATATATTTCTTGCATGAAAAAAATATTTTAAAATGTATTGAGTACTAACTGAAACAAAATTAAATTTTATATTAATCAAAACTATTTATCATTTCAAATTTTATTCAAAATGCTTTTTTAATAAATCATCTGAAGGACTTTATTCAATATTTTAATGAGGTTATCATTCAAAAATTTAATTGATTTAATAATAAACATTTATCTTCAAATGATTTATAATATTGAAAAGTTTATTTTATTCAAATATATAGCTAATAAAATAATTATTTTAAGTTTTTTGTTGATGATTATTTTTTATTATAAAATAAAGAGTAATTTATTAGTTATTACATTAATTAGAGCATATACTTATTAGAGGAAAGAATTAAAAAAGAAGAAGATAAATATGTTTTTATATAAACATTGAAAAAATTAGGAGATGTGTGCCAAAATATTAACAAAATTATAAAGTAATATATTTATATATATACCTTTGAAAGAAAAATTATAAAATGAAAAAAAGAAACCAAAATTGGTGCAATACATTATTTATAAACTCGAAATCGTATGTAAATAATTACACAATAACCATCGTATATAAAACAGAAAGTAATACTTCATAATATATTATATAAATTTTTATTTATAAAAATTATAATTAAATTAATGGAAATAAAAAGGATATGGATGATTTTAAATCGTACCTAGGATAATTCGTTAAATGCATGATTTTTTTTTATCTAAATTGTTATTTTTAATTTATTTTAGAAGTTGTTTGTTATTGTTAATATTGTCATAACGTGCCAAATACGAATTCAGCATGCTAGACACAAATCAATGGAGTTGCCACTAATCATCTAATCTAGGTGTAATTAGTCACCTATACGAATCTATTCTATTTAAAGTAATCCTAAGCTTGACTAAGGCACCTTAAAAAAAATAGATTCTGGTTTACTTATCAGAACTAGGTTCGGGAGTACGGTTACATGTGAGGAAGGATTAGCATCCTCACAACGCCTATCCAAGAGATAGTACCTAATTAGTCTTGTGATATTTAAAAAGTCTTAATTAAATGGTCTTGTCTATCATATTTCATTTTAATCGTTAAAGTTAGAAATCTCGGAGATTATTTTTTAGGTTTTTCTTCCATTCATTCTGGAGAAATTACTAAAAAATGTTTTCTCACCTCGAGAGTATTCAAAAGAAACCATTCGTTCCATTGAAGAGGTTCCGTTTTCGGAAAAGTTAGATTATTTAATCAAATTATTTCTTAATATTAATCTTCCAAAATTAATCCACATTTTATTAATGTTTATTTGAAAAATAAATTCTGATTTTTAAAATCGAAAATCATCTCTTAAAATATTCTTCCATTCGTTCTGGAGAATTTTTAAGAAAATTTTTCTCACCTAGAAATTTCTTAAAAGTCATCCATTCCCAACTTTCTTGAATTTTATCATCGAAAAAAATCTGAATTTATCCTTCAATTTAAATTAAGCATTTATTATGGAAAATCAATTTGTGAATAAGATATTGAAAATTAATTATTCTAAAAATATAATTTTTTTATTTTTGTTGGTATTGAAATTAATCTCTTAAAAAATCCTTCTATTTATTCTGGAGAATTTTTAAAAGAAATTTCTCACCTAGAAATTTCTCAGAAATTAACCATTCATAATTTTTTTGAATTTCATCATTGGAAAAATCTCAATTTATTAATTTAAAAATAATTAATCTTCAATTAATAATTAATCTAATCTTAAAAATAAATTAATAGTTAACAATATTAAAAATATATAATTATTAATATAAAATAAAATTTAAAATATAAAATATAAAAATAATAGTTTTTTTTTTTGGTGAAGAAAACAAATATTTAATAATAATAATAATAAACAAAATATTTAATAATATATAAAATAAAAACCTGCAAAAAAAACTTAAAAACCAATTAGTAAACTATACAGACTTTGGCACCATGCTTGTGAAATAGACGCACAATGCTCTCACCAATTCCAGTTGCTCCACCAGTGACCAATGCCACTTTCCCTATTAATCTTGTTTTTTTTTTTAAAAAAAACTCTTTCTCTCTGATATCTGATGTGTTATTGTATTTTTTGATTGTGATGCTTAGGTTCTTTTTATAGAGAAGAAAATCAAGTTCTACTCAAATTAAGAGCTTTTATCTGATCAAGAAGTGTTTTTGTTCCAAATCAAAATTCTTAGAGTCCTATTTCAATCCAAAGAAGAGATTCATCCCAACCCAAACTTGTTTTTTTCATTAATTCCAAATTTTTTCTGATTTTTTTTTATTTTCGAAATTATCCAAAAAAATTTCTGATTTTCTCTTCTTTTTTCGAAATTATCTCCTTTTTTATTTTTTTTGTTTGTTTTATTTAATTAAAAAATAAAATTTAACCCGGATAAAATCCGGTGTCTACAAATATGAGTGAACTTGAAATTTAAATTTTATTTGATTTTATATTTTTATATTGGCAAAAAATTGACTTAATGGATTCAAAATTTAACAAATTTGGATATTTAACGGATATTTGGAAATTATGAGTTTGTATAAGATAAATTATCATATATATATATATATATATTATATATTCTGTTCCATATTACAATAACAAAATTTTCCTATTACATTATTAAAGTTTGTTATACTTAAATTTAAACAGAAATATGGTATGTATTACATTAAAATGATTAATTTTTGACATGTGTACAGCCTTAAATAAACATATAAAATTTAAAGCTTATGGTAAAAAAAGAAAATATCCTATTTGGACGGACTATATTTTTGACATGTGTATAGCCTTAAATAAACGTCACATGCCTGCATTTATTTATTTTGATTTAAACTTTAAAATATTTTATTTTATATTAAATTAAATTTATTTCCTTTTACATTTATTTGGGATTATTGTAAATAAAAGTTTTATAATTAACAAAATTAATTATATATATTCTTTTTTAAATATTCAATATTCTTATAATTAATGATTTGATATATATTTTTACTTTAATAAATAACGTTTTTTATTAAATTAATTACAAGTATCAATTTTTAAATAATAAATATTCTTGCCTTAAATAAATAAAAGTCAAAACTTCTTATAAGTGAGGAAAATTTCCAATATGGATTGTTTACATAAATTGGCTAGCAAAAATTTCAAAATCACATTATTATTATTCCACTAAAAGTGAGATTTTGGATTTCAAATTGATATAAAAGCCAAAGCTTTTGGCCAAAAAAAAAAAATTCTTATGTGAATGGCCTAAAATTTTGACACGTGAACGATCTTGAAAAAACACCATTTGTCAACATTTAATTATTTTGATTTTATTTGATTTAAAATTTAAAATATTTTATAATAATTATATTTATTATATTTAATATTTTTAATTGACTTGCCTTTTATATTTATATAGGATTACTATACATAAAAGTCTTCTAATTACAAAATTAATTATATTTCTTTCTTTCTAAATATTCAATATTCTTACCTTCTATATTCTTTTTGGTACATATTCTTACTTTTGAATTCAAACCAAACAATTTTGAATCTATTTGTGTAATGCCCAGTTAATACAAAATTTCAACTTAAATTTTTAATGAAATCAAATAATATCTACATTATAATTGTCTTGTCTTTCATAAATCACTCAAATCTTTATTATTATACTCAACCCTTCTTATTTAATTCAAGTTCATTTTCCTCTTATTTTGATTTTAGAATTCAAATTCAATATATATTGCTGCCCGTATTTTTTAAAATAAAAAAACTAAATTAAGATTTTGAGCTTATAAATAACACATACATTATCTAATTTTTCACACAATTAGTGGGACTCATGTTTGTGCTTTTAGGTGAATAAAAGAATGAGACATGCAGCAATTCTTTGAAAATAGCTTTTGAGACACTTCATTTTTTTTCTGGACAATCTTCTTCAATTTCTCAACTTAGTTTTTTTTTAACTTTTGTTTTATCTAAATTATAATTTATTTATTTTTTATTTTTAAATAATATTATTTGTATTATCAAGATTATAATTGATTTGTTTACCTATATATGAAAACACTCAAAAATCAATTGCAACTTTTTTATCTCAGCAACTTATAAAATAATCTCTCATGAAAAAAAATTGTACATTAGATTGATTTTAAATGAAATAAATTTTAACTATTTAGAAATTAAAGATTTATTATATTTTGGTTAAATATCACTACTGGATTGGATGAAATATGATACAAAAGTATCTTTAATTTTTTTTTATTATAGTTACATATTAAGGTCCAAAATTTATTGTTCCTAATTTTATTAAAATTTATTCTAATATAAATTTTTTTGCCAAAATTATTATATAAAAAAATTTATTAATTATATAATTTTGTTTATATATAATTATATGCCCGTGCATTACAGGGGTTTAAAACTAGTAAACAAATAAAAGCAAAAACTTTTGACAAAAATGAAAAATATCCTACATGGATATCCTAAATTTTTGACAAGTGGATAACTTTTAATAATCGACAAGTATTCTGCATTTAATTATTTTGATAAATTATATTTATTTCTTTTTACATTTTTAACTACTTACCTTTTATATGGATATTGACAAATAATAAATTAATTTTCTTTCCATATTTAGCAGAATACATATTAATTCATGGTCAACTTTTCATATTATTTTATATAATTATATATAAATCATATATCTTATATAAATATATAAAAGTCAAAACTTTTGACAAAAATGAAAAATATCCTACATAAATACCTAACTTTTTGACAAGTAGGCAACTTTTAATAATCGAGATATCTCTTGCAATTAATTATTTTGATTTGATTTAAATTTTAAAGTATTTTATATTATAATAAATTATATATTTTTTTTTACATTTTTAATTATATATCTTTTATATAACTATGAACAAATCTTATATAAATATATAAAAATCAAAGTTTTAGGGAAAAACGAAAAATATCCTACATGAATATAACTTTTTGACAAGTGAATAATTTTTAATAATCGACGTATCTTTTGCAATTAAATATAATTAATAATTAATAAAAATATAATTTAATATTATATATATATATATATATATATATGACAAGATAAGAAAAATATGATGTCACTTGTTGTAATTTTGTCCTTTTTTTTTTTCATTTTACTTCTCATTGCCCAAACTTACCAAGTGAATTACAAATAAAATATTTAATCAAAAACAGAGGAAATAGAGGAAAGAGGGAAGATGCAGCGGTGGAGCAAAAGCAGAATTGAGCTACCAGAAACGGTGGTGATGGAAATCCTGTCAAAGCTTGATTTGATTTAAATTTTAAAATATTTTATATTATAATAAATTATGTTTATTTTTTTTTTACATTTTTAATTATATATCTTTTATATAAATATGAACAAATTATATATAAATATATAAAAATCAAAGTTTTAGGGAAAAACGAAAAATATCCTACATGAATATAACTTTTTGACAAGTGAATAGCTTTTAATAATCGATGTATCTTTTACAATTAAATATTTTCATTTGATTTAAATTTTAAAATATTTTATATCATAATAAATTATATTTATTTTCGTTCACATTTTTAGCTACTTACCTATTATATAGATATGAAGAAATAATAGATTAATTTTGTCTTTTTTTTTTTACTTGTCATTGTCTTTCCCCAAACTTACCAAGTGAATTACAAATAAAATCATTAATCAGAAACAGAGGAAATAGAGAAGATAAAGAGGGAAGATGCAGCGGTGGAGCAAAAGCAGAATTGAGCTACCAGAAACGGTGGTGATGGAAATCCTGTCAAAGCTTCCAGTTAAATCCCTCATACGTTTCAGGTGCGTTTGTAAGCCTTGGTGTTCTTCTTTTCAAACCTCTCATTTCATTACCAAACATCAACATAACAACCTCAAAAACAACCACCTTAATCTCCTCCTCATACGTAGTCATGGTAACACCAATGATGACATCCATTATTTCTCTCAACTTTCAACTGAAAAAGGCCAAAACTTTTTAGTAAAACAGAACATTCATTTACCCTTTCATGAGAACTGTTGGTATGTTCCCGTAGTTTCTGGTCCTTGTAATGGATTGCTGTGTTTACATGATGGTTATGATGGTAAGGTTTTCGTTTGGAACCCATCAACCAGAGAGTTTAAAATCCTTCCTCAATCCTCAGTCCAACGCCCTCCTTCGGTAGATTCCACTCATTTTCGTTGCCTTGGGTTCGGGTTTGATTCTAAAACTGATGACTACAAAGTCGTAAGGTTTGTTACTAATTATTATGATGAGAATGATGAACGCTTGCTAGGTGATTGGATCCACCAAGTTGAGTTGTATTCACTTAAAAGTGATTCCTGGAAGGAAATTTCAGTTCCTGAGGCTCATCCTAGTGGTTCTCCTTTATTTAATAATTACATAAATGGGTTTTATTATTGGCAGGCAACTGGGGATTTTGATTACCCTATTCTTTCATTTGACATGGCTAATGAAAAGTTTTCAACTTTACCTTTGCCAAATTTTCGTGGGCCTTTAGCACAATATGATTTGGAACTTTTGGACTTTAATGGATCACTTGGTGCTATTGTTTACCCAAGGGAGGGAACTGAAAAGTCTTTTGATTTATGGGTTATGAATGGATCATGGACTAAACAATTCAGTATTGAATCTGTTTCTGAAGTTGAGAGGCCATTGGAGTTTTGGAAAAATGGTGAATTGTTTCTTGAGGGCTCAAATAATGAACTAGTGCTTTTTGATCCCGCCACCCGAGAGCTTAAGAACCTTGGTATCGATGCTTATCAGAATACCATGCAGCTTATTGCTTATGTTGAGAGCTTGGTTCCAATCAATGGAAGATCAGAGCATGAGGAACATATAATACGTCTGCCAGCTGGAGATGCATAAAATAGATATTGAAAACGAAGAGGGATATGGAAATAAAACAAATGGGTAAACTTTTATTATGGTAGTTTACTTTCACTGTTTGTTTGTGGCTATTTTAGTGAATTTGCAAGATTTCTACCTAGAAATTTGCTTAGTTGTTTGTGACTTTCTTCTTCTTTATGTATTTTATATTTTATGTATTTCTATACAATATTAAGTCACCGTCGTCCATGTGACTTTATCCTACCAAATTGTGTAGAATGAATTGTTTCAGAATATAACAAAACTACAAGAGAGCCTCGCATGGCTTGTATTGTATGGTAACTCAACATTGTCGTTTTCCTTCTTGAAAATATCAGTTTCTTCATCTCTTCATTCTCCAGGCCCCCAAGGTTTTTTTTTTTTTTTTTTTTTTTAAGTCTAATCTTGAATTATTTGACCAATACTCATTTGCCGGAGATATTAAAATCATTGAACTGATATTGAATGATGCCTAAATTCTGATAATTGAACTTGTAAGAATACCATCCAAAATTTTGGTTCAGTTGATTGTGTACTAGTCAATAGTTCATGTTGCCTCATATCAAGCACTCAATTGGGACTCGTCTCTTTTGTTTTGGCACTTGACACTAACCTAAAAGTTCATTTCCAACTCATTAATATTTTTCTTTTTGCACAAGAAAAAGCATTGTGACTCGAATTTAGAATCTTTACTCAAACATCAACATTGTTGGGCTCATTTTTTACTTAATCAAGCTGGATCTCTACATGTGCTGGCGGGTTCACAATGACCCAATAATTTCAAACTTAAGAAACACTTAGGTTTACACTTGTCTAACCCATAAGCTCCCAACACAACCCATTGTCAAATATAAATAGCTAAACTAAAGGTTGATCCGAGATAAGAAAAAAATTAAAAACTTACTACCATATCACTTGTTTTATTCCTTCTGCCCCCTGAAATACCCTGATACTTTACAAATTTAAACATTGGAATCCATCCCGAAAACATAACTCCGATACCCTATGACATTACTTTATCTTTACAGATCCTTATCAACTTTTCACCTGATAAATTCAGAAGCTTACTTAACAGAACCACCAAAAAGATCTCAACACCCCGTTCTTACCACTTTAGCTAAATCTAAGTTAGTTGTTAATACCTAATACTACCAAGAAATAAATGAGATAGGTCTTGCAAATTGATGTTGGATTCAAAAAAGTGAGGGAAGGCTATGTCCATTTTTGCCCATGATTCAGTCAATCCCCATATCCCCCGATTAAGAAAATTTGTTGTTGGGCATGCAAGAGAGTCAAATACCATTGCTAACGAGTGTTCATAAGCACTTTTTAAGGTTAGTTAATATATTATTTACAATAAAAATATTGTATTAAATACAAAATCTGACAATTTTATTCATCATTTTCAATGTATTTAATAGAGATATTGCTATATATGATAACCTTAAACAGTGAATTTAATTTCTTTTCCTCCACTTTTCCTCCTTTGCAGCCAAAGGAAGATTGCATTTAATTTCTTTTTCTTAGATTTTGTTTTCAAATAATTAAAACATTTTAATTCATAGTGTTGAAAGCTAGATATAGATAGGTATAGCTGCTTGGTATAGCTGCTTTTCACATTGCCTTGAATCCAAGATTTTAAAGCCAAACAATACTAATTTAAGCAATATTCACCTTCTAATTGATTCTGCCTTTAAGTAGTTCGATTCTTACTTCATATTAGATTTGTCCAAAAATTGAGTTATCCGTCTGATTCGATAAATCTGATCTGAAGAGGACCAGATTTGGATAAGTTTTTTCATATCCTAACCGATCCACCCAACTCGAATTACTATTTAACAAATAAAAATATTTTATTTAAATTTAATTATAAAAATATAAAAATATTTTTTGAACAATAATTCAAAATTTTCGATCTCATCAAGTCGGGTGAGCCGGGCTTTAAACAAATAAATTTTTGCTAATCGGACCTAATGCAGCCAATTCAGGTCATGAATATATTTATACAAGAAAAAGCAATTAAATTCAAATTTAATATTTTAACTAAAATCTCTAAGTTCAACGGACAATCCAACATAGACTAATATGAATAAATCTAAATGTGTAATTACAATTAATGCCTAACCTTTAACCATGCTTAAGATGGTGAATCATAAATATTTTCTAACCTATATATATTATGAATTTTGCTAACAAGTGTTATCAGGACTTTTTTAAGATTACTATACATAATAATATCTTCATCTAATTCATTGAAAATGATAAATAAAGTTATCAACTTTTACATTTAATACAATATTATTACTTTAAATAGTATATTAACTAATTTTAAAGAGTGTCCTAAAAACACTCCGGAACAAAGTACATATATTATTAAAACAATTAAATCATAATTCTAACCAACCCTATGGCGTTTCCAAAGGGTAGATTTGTACCTGAAAAAGGGATTTTTTTTTTTTTTAAATAAAAGAAAATTTTTGAGGTGACTACTACAATGAGAATTTTTATAATGAGAACTATGAGAACACTTAAATTCTAGTCTCTAGATTTGATATAAATAATCACAACCAAACACTTGACTCATAGATTTTGCTATCACAAGAAAATTACAAAAAAAAAAAATTAAAACCTATTTACAAATAAGGTATCATGACAAAGAAAAATTAAGACTAATATTTTAAAAATTAATTTAAATTCTATTAAAATCATTTTAAAAAGTAGATCTATTATTAATAATGAGATTTAGTGCTCAAATATTAGTATAATATTTATAATAATAATACTAATTGTTTTAATAATAATACCATTTAAAATATTAAAAAATATGTGCATATTAATATTAAATATTTTTAATATTGCAAAAGTATTATTTAAAATATAAAACTAGTTTAATATTAATATTTTAAATATACTTTTTCAATAAAGTTAATTAAACTAATTATTTATAAATAATATATTAAGTTGAGTCCAAACTCAAAATTTTTGTCCAAAACTTGTCTTGTGATTAAGTCTAATTTGGAATTTTTTTTATTTTGTGCTTGAAAGAGTTTAGAAAAATATATAATATTTGTATAGTTTTACTATTAAAATAAAATGGGTTAAAATTGTTTTAAAAAAAATTATCCACTAAAACCAACATGTTGGCAATGTTAGACGCAACACGAAAAAAATAATTAAAATACGATACAAAATATAACATGACACGAAAAAATTACACGAACACGATACAAATATACGAATATATCTATATAACACGAATTATTAACGTGTAGAAATATATAATCATATAACAGCATAAACACAATTATGACATAAAAAATAACACGAATACTATACGAATATACAGATTACTAGACCTACTTGTGATAAGTTTATTAAAAAAAAAAAAATCTTAATAAAATAATATTATAAAGTGGGTTGAGCTTAACAAATTTATTTTCGAATTGGCCAAACTCATAATCTATAAATAATATTATAAAAAAAATCTTAATAAAATAGACTTGTCTTGAAACATCTATAATCTATAAATAATATAATAAAGAAACGTGTAATTAATCAAAATAAATAAATTTAATAAAAATATATATATTAAATATAATTTTTTTAAATTATTAATTAAATAATTTTTAATTAATATTTATAGACATCGATTAAATACATCTATATAAAAACTTTTCTAAGTGTTGGCCTGTAAGAAAATTACTGTTGTTTATTTTTTCTTTTTTGGATTATGGGCTGGTTAAAGCTATGATTTTTTGGGTTAGATTGATATTGGGTTTCTAACAATTTAATTGGAATTTTTAGATGAGGTTTTTTGGTGAAATTTTATGGTGTGGAAGTCCGATGGATTGAATAGTCGTAGGATATAATGAAATTTTGTTTGAATGCATTTTGTATTAATAAATTTAAATCACTAAATATTCGTTAATAAGTGGTAAAATCATCTCTATTTATAAAGATTTAACCGAGAGTTGTAACCTTTTAATTATATTGATTAGTTCAATCAATTTATCTTTTTATTAAGTTTTCATATTTTGAAATTCAATAGGTGTAATTGGCAATCTTTTACAAATGAAAGAACAACTTATGAAAATGAATAAATGAAATGAAAATGAAACTGATCGTTATAGACAAATCTGTCTGTAAATTCTAATAGAATACCTTCCAAACCTAATATTCTAATATCTCTTTGTAAATTTTAGGAGAACACTTGTCAAATCTGATATTCAAACTTTTTTGAATGAGTATTTTGAAATCACTTATGTAAAATGTCATAAAAATTTATTTTTCATTCTAAAACTCATGAATTGAATCTTATCAATATTGGTATTCGAATATATATTATCATATATAAAGCTTCTCCAATTGATTTTTTTTCATCTTTAAATCGATTACTTAGGTTTAAAACCTTTCCAAAATTATTTTATGGCTTTTTATGTGCTGATTTTTCATTAATTAATTACTTAATCAATTAATCATTTATTTTAAAAATATTCAAATCCCGAAGAAAGAAAAGAGGAAAGAGACTTTTCTTCTATATGTAGCAGATTACACCCAAACTTCAACTTCCTACCTTTTTCCTAAGTTTTGATGATTGCAAATCACAATTTAAAAAAATAATAATAAAATCATCTGGTTAAATCCTTAATAATAAAATCATGTAGTTAAAAAATTAAAAGGCTAGAAGCAAATTAAATATTATTTAAATATTTTAATGATATTTATTATTAACAAACATTTGTACTAAATATTTAAAAATAATATTTTAATTGATAATTTGAGTTATTTTTATGATAAAAAAAATATTTATTAATAATAAATTTTTAAAAGTACTCTCATGTAGTTGAAAATTTTAAAGATTATATGCAAATTAAATATTATTTAAATATTTTAATAATATTTATTATTAACAAATATTTGTACTATATATTTAAAAATAATATTTTAATTAATAATTTGAGTTATTTTTATGATAAAAAAATTTGTTAATAATAAAATTTCAGAATTAGTTTCATGTAGTTGAAAAGTTAAAAGGCTATATGAAAATTAAATATTATTTAAATATTTCAATGATATTTATTATTAACAAACTTTTGTACTAAATATTTAAAAATAATATTTCAATTGGTAATTTGAGTTACTTTTATGATAAAAAAATGTTTGTTAATAATAAATTTTCGAAATTACTCTCAAGTAATTGAAAAATTAAAAGGCTGGATGCAAATAAAATATTATTTTAATATTTTAATAATATTTATTATTAATAAATATTTGTATTAAATATTTTAAAATAATATTTCAATTGATATTTTTAAATCAAATAGGAAAAGGACAATTTTGTCTTAATATTTTTTAAAATTTTCGATTACATGAAAAAGTTACTTTCCCACCGCTTTTCATGTGAATAATATTTTTTAAAAAGTTACTTTCACAAAATCATCTGTTGAATCATTTTGGTTCTGGTGTATTAATAGTTGTCTTTATTCTTTGTTCCTCTCGCATTCTCTCTGTCTGTTCTATCGTTTTAGTCCTTGTCTCAAAGTGAAAAATGTAGATTATTTTTATTATTATAGCTTATGTTACTTAGATTAGGAGTAAGTGTCGGATACAGATATGTGTCTGACACGAGTATACTCAATTTTTTTAAATTTTTTTTTATATATTTGGAGGATCATATTTTAATATTCATGTTCGTATATGTGTCAACAGAAATATCAGACACAAATACTTTTAAAAAAAAATGAAGAATCCGAATAAAATTGATTATAACTTCTTACTCTAAGCTTATTTTGAGGTGTATGGGTGGGCACATAGCTGGAGTGGTTGAAATTAATAAACTCTTTAATGTATTTATTATTGCAATTTGCGATAATGTTAGGTATCAGTCTTAATTGCAAAATCCCATTCATCCACTTACTAAACTAAAGTTTTTTTTTTTCTTCTTCTGGATTTCATGATCATGATTCATTTTTATCCAAACTCTAAGCGGTTTGAAGCAAAAATTGTTGAAAACGTGAAAACTGAAAATAATCGAGGAAAGGAGATTCGAGATGGGGACTTATTCTTCAGAAAGAAAGTGAGACTTTTTTTTTTTTTTTTGAAAAGCATGATTTATTGCAAATAAAAAGATGTCCTTTTACAAACCAGAACACAGCATGCTGTAGAAAAAACTAAGGACTATAGAACAACAAATCTGACACCCTATTAACACCAGATTTGGCTAGCTTATCAGCCTCACCATTAGCCTCCCTCAAAATATGAACAATTTCCCAGTTCTGAACCGCAATTCGTACAGACTCTAGAGCCCTTATAATTCGCGAAATCCGCCATGGGGCTCTACTCGTATTCCTAACCCAAGCAACAACCATCTGGCAGTCACATTCAATAACAAGTTTATGCGATAGCGCCCAAGGCGAAGCACCAAAAATCTTTGAAAAATAGAAAAATCTGAAAGTGAGACTGTTTTTGAAAAATAGAAAAATCTTTCCGTGTGATCACACTTATTCTCATGTGATTTCTTATCTCAGATTATGAAAACTCTTGAAAAAAAAAGTTTTTGAAAAATGACCGGCATATATATATATTGGCCCTTGACAAAGATAATAGAATCATATATAATACTTCTAGTAGAAAGCAAAATTAATATTCATTCTAACAATGTCGTCAAAATATTTATCAATGGCTGGTGTAATGGTGGCATATTTCTCAGTATGTTTTGGATTAAGACTCTCGCAGCCATTAGCGACAATGCCGAGGAAGCCGACGCTGTCGAAGATCAGTTTTTACAAATTCAGTCTCCAATGGCCACCTTTTACATGTAATTCTGGTAAGTTCATTTGCAAACCAACTATCCCTCTCGAATTAACCATCAATGGTTTATGGCCACAAGATATCAATGACGTAGAAGTGTCCGATTACAATCAGAATAATCCTTGTACCAACGTCCCACCTACTCCTGCCAGAACTCTCCAAGTACGCACATGATCACCTTATCAATGTTTTAAAATTTATTATTAATTAATTCATCATTTATCTAACAATTTTTTTTTTTTTTTTTCGTTTAAAAGTTTGTGCTGAAACCAATTTTAAAAGACTTATTAGAATCACTATGGCCAAACTTAAAGGACCCTCAAAACACGAACCAAAACTTCGCGTTTTGGGAACATGAATGGGAAACGCATGGAACCTGTTCTGATTACTCTACCCAACCTCTTGTATACTTCAACTCTGCCGTACAACTCAGGAAAGGCTTAGATCCAGGTGACTATATCTCGTATATACTTTACCTGTTCCTGTTAGCTCAAAGTATTAAACAGAATGTATAAATTAACTTATTCCTTTGTGATTATATATATATATATATATATATATATATAGTTGGACATAGTAATTTAGTCACATATTTCATATATATATATATATATATATATATATAAGACATGTACAAAATACACATGAATTTTGAACATATAAAACTTTAATTAGCTGATCCCTTAAACCCTAAACGTTGTATAAATCTTATTCTGAGCATGCATTTGCCAGCTATTTTTGCAAAAAAAAAAAATTTATTTAATTCTAAAATTAAAAAGCAAGTTTGCAACTATTATACATGAAATATGAAATAGTATTTATTTTTCACATGTTTATTCGCTTACTTTAAGGGAATTTTTAGTTAACTTTATAATTTTTAATTTTTTACTTATTCATATAATCTCATTCACATAGAATAGTTGACTTGATTCTAATGGAATTAAACCTTATTGTTTTTTTAGTATAAAAAATTTACAATTTGAAAAAAAAATAACTTAAACATATTGAGATTTGAATTAAAGTTAGACTATACTGAATATCACAACTTTAAAAATGATCGCATGATCACCAACTGGATTAATAAATCCCGATTCAAATTAAATCTTTTATGAACCAAGCTATGGGACTTACAGTTTAATTATTCAAATAGCTAGGAATTCATATTATTTCCACTTCCTAACATATTGTCTCTGATATGCTTTAATTATTGTTTTGATCCTTCCAGTTATGGGACTTACAGTTGGATCAAGTGATACACTACAAGCTTTTGCAGCTAAAGTTAAAAGTGTTGTAGGAGCCTATCCTGAGATTGCTTGCAACAGAAACAAAGTGAATAAGGCACTCCAACTGTGGGAGATTCGTTTATGCTATCAAAATCCAACTCTCCCCAAGACGGTCCAAAACTGTCCAAAAAAATTCTCAGGCGATTGTAAAAGCCTGACTGATGTTATAAATTTCCCTAGCTAGTGCTCCTCAGTCCTCCCCTCTCATAAAATCTTTGAATAATGTCCCAAAGTAATGGTTGTAACACTTTGGCTTACATTTCAACTTGCTAATTAATATATTTGTCTTGTGTTATTTTTATGAATTATAATCGTATTTAAAATATTATATATTTATATAAATTTCAATATATTAAAAAATCTTTGAATAATATCCCAAAGTAATGGTTGTAACACTTCGGCTTACACTTCAACTTGCTAATTAGTGTATTTGCCTTGTGTTTTTTTTTTTTTATAAATTATAATCGTATTTAAAATATTATATATTATTTAAATTTTAATATATTAAAAAATCTTTGAATAATGTCCCAAAGTAATGGTTGTAACACTTCGGCTTACACTTCAACTTGCTAATTAGTGTATTTGCCTTGTGTTATTTTTATGAATCATAATTGTATTTTAAATATTATATATTTATATAAATTTTGATATATTAATAATTTTTGTTATATAAATTTTGACACGTTCGTGTTTTTAATCGTGTTCTTATTGTTTTTCGTATCATGTAGTATTTTATGTCATGTTTTAGTTATTTTTATTGTGTCATATAATCATATCGTGTTCACAATTATTAAATTTTTATTTATCTCCCAATATATTCTTGTCATATTGATTAATGTGATATTTAAAAAATATATAGTTAATACATTATTTTTTAAAATTTAATAAAAAAAATTATATTCAATACAAATTTTTTTATAAAAAATATTTTAACTATTTTTTACCTGTATGTAAAAACGATTTCATAGTCGGACAGCTACCCCGCTGGGATCCGCAACAACTAAATGGATTTACTTTAATGCAACCACAAATTTTTGTAAATTTGTCTTTTTCCCCTCACTAAACTATAAAAGATGTACGTACTTGAACTAGTTAATATATTGGTGTTCATATTTTGGTTTTAACCGAACTGATTTATTGAATGATTTAATTCGATTAATCGATCGATCATCGAATTAATTTTGATCGGTTATCGATAGAGATTTTATAAAAATTACTGTTTTTGATTAATTCAATTTAAAAAAATCAATTAACTGAATTAATCGAAAATATATTAAAATATATGAAATACTTAAAAGTTAAAATGGTATCATTAGGCTTATTTTTAAATATGAAAGGGTAAAACTAATTAAAAACCCTAACTCAGTCCTTTCATTTTTTGTAAAATCTAAAATCTAAAATCTAAAATGTAAGATAATGATTATGTTTTATGAAGCATTATATGTTTAATCTTTAGAGTTTGGATGATGTTTTAAGTTTAGTGTTGTTAGAGTATTAACTTAATATTTTGATATTTAAAATTTTGTTGGATGATTTTATTTAGTTTGTTTGAATTATAAAAAAAAAAAAAAAATAAGAGTTTCAAATATTAAAACTTAACTTGAATATAGGTTTTTATTCTGTAATCGAAATCTTAATCAAATTAAATTCAACCGGTTAGATTTTTGAAATGTATAAATTTCGTTCAGTTAATGAAATAAAATTATAATTTTTTGCTAATATTTTCCTATTGTCTATTTCATCCATACGTCCAAGTAAACAATTCTTTTTATGTTTTTTAATTTATTTTTTCTTTTAGATTTCTAATTAGATTATTTTTCATAGTTGATATTATATATTTGTAGTTAAATGTGTTTTTATACTGTCTTCATTTAAATTGAGTTTCAATTTTATTACCATTGATTATCCAAATTTAATTTCTCTCTTTTACGTTTGCAGATTCATTAAAATTTCGTTTGGTTGATATTTGTTATTATTGTTTTTAATTTATTTTTATTTTTTATTAAAAAATAAAAATTAAAGACATCAATCAAAGGTATATCTATTAACAAAAAATTATTTAAATACAGAGAATAAAAAAAAATTACAAAATAAATTTGATGAGAGTTTCGATCATGATCAATCGATTCAATCATTTAATCAATTAAAAATAATTTTAATTTAAATAAATATTTAATAAAAATATATATTAGCTTGATAATATAGTCTTTAATATATAATTAAGAGATTAAAGTTTAAATCTCATCATTCAAAAAAAAAAAAAAAACCTCAAAACTGATTTTTTATCGATTCATCGAATGATCAACTTCTCAATTATCTATCAAATTGAATAAGCTTTCAATTCTCGATTAAATCGATCCAATCGATCAATCCAATTTAATATTTTCAATACTATATAATTGTCAAGACATATTTAAGACTTGGCTATATTCTCCACGTTTTCCTACTACATATATCAACTATAGAAGGAAAATTAAATAAAAAAACTTTTTATCGATTTGATCAACTTCTCTATTATTTATCAAATTGAATAAGTTTTCGATTCTCGATTAAGGGTCCATTTGGATAAACAGTGAAATTAGTTCTGGTGAGATTAAAAATAACGGTGGAGGTGAGATTAGTTACTGTAGCGGTAAGATTGGGTATTGTAGTGGTGAGATTAAAATTAGTGGTGGGATATGTGTTTGGATACAAAAGTAACGGTGGCGGTGAGGTGAATTATAGTGAGAAGAGAAAATGACTATTAAAGATATTAGATAAAAATGTGTATATATATAATAAATTTTTTAGTTTATTTGATATTTATAAAATTAATAAATAATTAAAATTATATTTATGTCAAATAATAATTTTATTAATAAAAATTACAAATAATATATCAAATAATATTTTCGTATTTATTTTTTATTATTCATGTAATTATTTATTTTTATTTAATTCCTATTAATTTTATAATAATAAAATTTATATATTTATTATATCATTATATAAAAATAAAATATATATTTATTATATAAAAAATAATCTTAAAAGTTAAAATTGTAAAAGGCCCTCCCACTGGAGGACTTTTCTTCCACTGGAGTGTTCATGTTCTAGTGGAAAAAAAGGGACTCTGCTGGCCCCTTTTACCCAAACTTTAATTATGGTGCGGTTAGAGTAAAAAAAGTCCCAACTGTACTGAACCGGGGCTCCCTTTGAATCCAAAGGAAGCTTAAATCGATCAAACCGACCAATCCAATTCAATATTTTCAACACTATATAATTGTCATCTGTCAAGGCATATTTAAGACATGGCTATATTCTCCACGTTTCCCTACTACATATATCAACTATAGAAGGAAAATCAGTTCTTCTTTTCATCTCACTCTAATTAGTAATTACTAGGGATGGCAGCGGGTCGGATATCTACCTTTTTTTGTAATATCCGAATCCAAATTCGCAAAACTGCTTTAAAATTCAAATCCGTTTATTATTCGTATTAAATTCGAATATTATTATTCGAATCTGAATCCGAATTAAATAACATTATCCGTCGGATATCTGAATTCGCTAAATATCCAAAATCAATAAGTAAAAAAATTAAATAAATATGTAAAATCAATTAAAATTTAATTTTAAATTCAAATAAACGGATAATGAATTTTGATATGCGAATCTGAATCCACAAAACTAAGCGGATTCGGATATCTGTTATCCGCATAAGTAATGCAAATTCGGATAATGCATATCCGAGGTTTCATATTTGCATCCGCTCCTAATCCGCTATGGATAGTAATTATAATATCTCAATCCGAATTTTATCTGAATCCACAAAAAGCAGATCGGATAATTGCGAATATCCGAATCCGCACTATTCATTGCCATCCTTAGTAATTACTCCTCTTTTGCTTTTTGTATTTTTAATTTGTTTAACTCTTTTCACATTGAAAATTCTTCATTACATTAACTGTAACAACCGAGGTTACGTATAATCATGTAAAGTTAAATCCCGAAAATTTTAAGGACGAACTTGGAAATTGGTAAGAATTTATAAGTGAAGGAAATAAAAGAAGAAAGGATCAAATTGAATATATTAAAAAAGTTTAGGGGCTTCATGGTTATTTATAAAGAGTTGAGGGACTAATATGCAATTATACCAAAAACAAAAAAAATATCTCTTATCTTCATCTTTCTCTCCCGAATCTCTAACACTTTCATTCATTCTTCAAGTGGCAGCAGCTCCCAACATCTCTCTCTCAAAAAAAAAAAAAATTCTCTTCAAACAATTTCACCAAAATCTCAACAACAATTACATCCAAGGTTAGTTTCTTGATAAATTCTTTATTTTCTTTAGATATTCTACTTGAGCATGCTAAGATCTTTGCTCCATAAACATTTTAAGGTCTGAAATCCATCTATTAAGTATGAATTTTACTCATTTTTGGTAAGAATTAAAAGGATTTGAAAGCATGAACAAGAAAATGGGAAGAAAAAGCAAAACAGGGGAATTTGAGCATGCTTGCTGTTCGGATTTTCTGGGTTCGGCACAGCTGGGTTTGTATTTTTTTGATATTTTTCCTAGAAACTAAACTTCAATACGAGAATTTTGGTCTTTGAATCACCCAAAACCGATAAGCGGTTAAAAAGATAAAATTCGGTGAAGTTGGCTGTTCAGTGTGACCCATGTTTCAGCATAGTTTCGGGATTTATCAAATTTGATCAAGATTTTCTTCTAATTGTCTAAGTTAGTTATTTTCTCCATAAATTAGACTTATTGGTGCCAAACTCAAGTTATGATTATCTAATCTAACTTGATATTAAGGAATTTATTGCTTAAGAGAAATATAGTACCAAAGGATGGTTATGGATTATGAAAATCTCTAAGGCATGGAATACTAGAAAGGAGTTTGATAAGGACATGAATATGGAGTTGAATATTTGGAGAAAATGATTACGGAAATGATATTAAAAATTTGGGATATGTTGTTTTGAGTATGAGGAATTAGTATTGACCTTGAGGGAAGATTATGAGATTTAAGTTGCATTCATAAGTGTGTAATGCTTTGAGTATGTATAGATACTAATTATCATTAATCTCTAGGCCACGTAGATCTGACGTCACCTGTGGATCCCGAAGTTTCAGATCGAGGTGTACAGTGAGATCATCTCAAGGATTGTGAGTAGACGACAACTATTGTTATTTGAAATTTCTTTAATTATAATTATATATATATTTTTAGCATAATATTTATTTTACGCATTAAAGGTATATACGATATTTAATCATATGAATTGATTTGTTATTAAAGTATTTTTATTTCAAGAAATATTATATCGAGTAAGTTGGTTGATTTATGAAATATGATTTTACATAGAATTTGACGTACATGGTTTTGGCTCCACCTGACTTAATGTATGAGATTATTTCCTTGACCGGAATACGGGAGCTGCGTGCTACGCCTTTGTGGCGGGAGCCACCTCCAGAGTCCCCATTCCGTGATATTAGACCGGAATACGGGAGCTGCGTGCTACGCCTTTGTGGCGGGAGCTACCTCCAGAGTCTCCATTCCGTGATATTAGACCGGAATACAGGAGCTGCGTGCTACGCCTTTGTGGCGGGAGCCACCTCCAGAGTCCCCATTCCGTGATATTAGACTGGGTATGGGAGCTGCGTGCTACGCCTTTGTGGTGGGAGCCACCTCCAGAGTCCCTATCCCGTTATATTTGCCTTTTGGGGGCACATCATAGTGACACATATGCCTTTGGGGCGTCCTATGGTGGTATTGGCCTTTGGGGCCGGCTACTAGTATGCCTACATGGATATTGCCTGGTTATTTCATGGATGTATTCTTATGCATGACAGTAAGTTGGATCCCAATTATATGAAACTTGATTTACTTTATAGATTTTATACATTGATTTGGTATTATAATACTGATATACATTTGAAAACTTGACTACATCTTCGAATTATTCATTATGGTTTTACTATTATTTATTTTGAAAACGTCTATTATGTTTTAAAGGAGTTGGAGCCCAATTATACGAAACTTGATTTACTTTACAGATTTTATACATTGATTTGGTATTATAATACTGATATACATTTGAAAACTTTGCTACATCTTCGAATTATTCATTATGGTTTTACTATTATTTATTTTGAAAACGTCTATTATGTTTTAAAGGAGTTGGAGCCCAATTATACGAAACTTGATTTACTTTACAGATTTTATACATTGATTTGGTATTATAATACTGATATACATTTGAAAACTTTGCTACATCTTCGAATTATTCATTGTGGTTTTACTATTATTTATTTTGAAAATGTCTATTATGTTTTAAAGGATTATAATCATAGTTTTCAAATGTTTTAAAAGTTGTTTACTCACTGAGATATTCATATATCTCACCATTTCATATTCTTATTTTCAGGTGATAGTTAGGTGTCGGGATTGCAACATTCCTCTATTCTCTGCTTCAAATAGTATTTTAACGTGGTGCGCATCATAGTAAAAAATTTATTGAAATCTTGATCTTTTGATGTTTTTATGTAGTAAACCTTGCTGAGATAGGTTTACTTATGGATATATTGTATATATTTGAAGATATAAGACAATAGATCAATATGTCTTGACTTGAGCATAAATTGATCATGGATAATTTTTGAATATGCATGGATATATGTTATAATAGTATTGAGAAATATTGCTGGTTGAGGATATGAATTGAGTTTTATTTTCAGGAGGGTTATAGTTGAGATAGAAAGGAAACTCTGCCGGATTTTAGGTAGATTATCCGGACAGGGTGTTACATTAACTTCATATCTAATAAATGTTTTTTGACATAATAAAAAAAATTATTTATTATGACATTTATTTATTTATATGTTAGAAATTCACAAAATATTGTAGCATTTGTTACAAGATTATTTTACACAAAATTGGTTTTTTTAACCTGTGCGATGCATGGGACTTTTTTAATTATAATAATAGTAAATGTTAAAAAATTTACAAAAATCGAATTAACTCTAATATGTGCACCCGTTTTTTCAAGGAATTATATATATTTTTTTTAATTTGGCTATAATATGAAACTACATAAAAAAAACGTGACTTAGAAAAAAGAAATCATATAAAAATAGCATTATCAAGTTAAATTTTAGAATACCTATAACGCATCCAAACATGTGATGTTCTTATATCTTCCATGGCAAAGGAGATCCCATCTCTTGCTTCTAGTTTTGAGATATGAGTTTTTCCTTATTTCTTTTTTCATTCTGAAAAAAAAAATATAATTCAAATTCAAATACACTAAAATTACTCAATAGAACAAAAAAAAAAAACTCAAAATTATCATCTCTAAAATTCATAGGAGGAAGAGGGAGAGAAAGTATAATTTTGAAAATAGAATTTGTCTGTTTAAATATTAAAAATGATAAAAAAAATAATGGACTTGTAAGTGTACCTCTACCTCTATTTTTTTTTTTTAAATCAGGGTGCAATATGAGAATTTTGTTTGTTATTCTCTGATAGGATAATTTTTGGATAAGCATGATTTTTTTTATAATTATTTAATTTAATTTTGATTTTAAATAGATAATTTTATCTATTTAATTGTTTAAATATTTAATTGAAATAAATATTAATTTATGAATTAGAAGCATTACCAATTTAATAAAAAAAGAAAAAGGACTGAATTCTTGTTAATATCTCTCTCTCTCTCTCTATATATATATAGATATATATATATATATTAAATTAAATTAAATTAAATTAAAGGCAAAAATTCGATTTTTAAGAAGGTTGTATTATTTAATATATAACTTATAGTTATAACTGATTAATTTATATTTATATGTAAATAAGTTTTATTGAATTCAAAACTTTTCGATTCACTACATCGAATTCGGCAATTAGTGACAAATTTTATAAAATGACGTATATATTTTCGTCACGCAAAATATACCAAAAGTGACGAACTTTATAATTTGTCACTCTTTTTTGTTGTGATATTTTATATGACGATATCTAAAAAGTCACATGATAGCTTCACTAAAGCTTGGCGCCAAAGTTTACCGCCGAATTGAGATGGTGGAAATTTTTTTGGTGATGGTTTAATATTAGGTGACGTTTTTGTTTTTGCCATAAATTGAACACTTTATTTGTGACGAATTGTATAACGACTTGTTTTGTAAAGAGATTTTAATATGATGTCACTAATGTGAATATGTTCTATTATTGACAACAACTTTGGTCGTCATTACTATCAAGCAAATATGGTGACACTTAAAATAACGTCATGGAATCTACTGCATACGTGACGAAAAACAAATAATCATCACGTTTTCTTGTTGATGGTATATTTATATGACAATTTTAAAAAATGTCGAAGGATTATGTCACTATATGTTTGGCATCAAAATTTACCATAAAAAAATTGGTGGAAAATGTTTTTGTGACGTATTGACTAAGTTGTGACGAAATATCTATTTTTTTTTTTTGAAGAATTTTTATTTATTTGATGTCATTATTGTTAATATGTTTTTATTAGTGACAATTTTTGGTTCGTTATTATTATAATGCATAGAAGGTGACCGCGTGACAATATACTTTCGTCACCTATCAATTTAACTTTGTATGATGTTACGAGTAATGCCATCATATTTAAAATCAATTTATGACGTTATATATTCGCCGCGAATACAATCAAATAAATATATATAATTTTAAAAGTTTTAAATATATATAATTATTAAAAAATAAACAAAATAGGTTTGTTTATTAAAATTAAAATTAGTATTTAATTTATTTAATTATATATTTTTGAGAATTCAGACAAATAAGTTATAGATAATTTGAAGAAAAAAAAAAACAAAATGAATGAAGAGAAAAAAAAAACAAAATAAATGAGTCTGCAAACAAACCTCCAAAGAGGCAGCTTATGGAGGACATGTATCTATACTATTATAATGGAGTGCCTGAGTTGGTGTCACTGAATCAAGTGACACCAATTCAGTCGTTGAAAATACCCAAAAAATATTAAAAGGTAAAAAATAAAAAATTAAATAAGGGGTATATATGTCACCCGTTTTCTAAAACAATTATCCACTTACAAAAATTATTCACTTACAAAAATTATTCATTTTTTTTACATGTAATTTTTTAAAACATAATTTTTAATATTTTTAATATAAAAATTATATTTTAAAAAAATATATTTTTACTCACATTATGAATGTGTGGAATTATAGTACAATATAAACAGATTGTTCCTTTCCCAAAACCCACATTGAAATTTTAATTTCTTTAATTATATAATTGAAACAAATTATTTAAAATTTGAAGGAAAAAAATGAATATTGAAAATCCACATCTACAACTACAAACAAAACCGACATCGTTTAGACTAAAAGAAACCCACTACACGCTATTTTCTTTAGTTTTATTTCTCCCCATTGGCAGTCGATTGTTCCTCTCCCATACCCGAATAGCCTATACTCTATTTTCTTAGTCAACTGTTCCATCTTTGGCTATCTTTGGCTTTGTTATGGCGTTTTCCCTCTCTATTTATCTCTAAAGGATCGATCGGGAATCCTAAACGACCGAGTAAAATCGCAAGGTAGTACCCCTCTCTTCTCTGTTTGGTCTCGTTCGTAATCTCGCTTCTCTGTTTGGCTCTCGCTCGCAGTCTCGCTTCATTGTTCGGTTTCGTATATTTGCGGCGAATTGAAAACGGTACATTTTGATCATCTTGTATCTTTCGATTTAATTTTACTTTTGTCCATGAATTTGCTCTAAAAAATCGAAACCCTAAAAATACTCACATTTAAACGACGTAACCCTTTGTCCATTTCAACAGATTCTCAATTTCTTTTGTTATAAATCCTTGCCCCTTCTCGAGTTGACTGAGAACTGAAAAGTGATGGGGTTTCAGACTTTCAGTAATTTTTTAAGGAAAGGGATTTGTCTTTTGAAAATAATGACGAGTCAACTGGGATTTCAACTTTTGCGATTTTAGATTTGGCTTGATTTCAAAAAGAAATTAGGGGCGAGGGGGTTGGTTTAGGGTGCGGCGAGAGAGAAATTGGTTTTGATTTATTTGCTTTATTTGGTTTAAAATTATTCAATGATCATATGTCATGTCACATATGCAAAAAAATAAGCAATATAAAAAAATTAAAGGCAAAAATTAAATTAAATTAAAGGCAAAAATTCGATGTTTAAGAAGGTTGTATTATTTAATATATAATATTACTTATAGTTATAACTGATTAATTTATTTTTATATGTAAATAGGTTTTATTGAATTCAAAAAATTACGGTTTTATTGTTGAGATAAAGAAATAACATTAATATTATTTTTAAATAAATTATATAATAAGTGATATGAGTCATGAGTTTTTTTAATTAAAAAAAAAACTAAATGCTAAAAGATTAAAAAAAAAAATTTGGAAAGATAAAAATCATATTTAAGATTTTTGAATTAAAAATATATATATCTCTATTAATTTGGATTATAATTTTTAAGTTTCAAATTTTAAATTTGTATGTAACACCCTGTCCGAATAATCTACCTAAAATCCGGCAGAGTTTCCTTTCTATCTCAACTATAAACCTTCCTGCAAATAATACTCAATTCATATCCTCAACCAGCAATATTTCTCAATACTATTATCACATATATCCATCATATTCAAAAATTATCCATGATCAATTTATTCTCAAGTCAAAACATACTGATCTTTTGTCTCATATCTTCAAATGTATACATATAATATATCCAAAAGTAAACCTATTCAGCAAGGTTTACTAGATAAAAACATCAAAAGATTAAGACTTCAATAAATTTTTAGTATGATGCCCACCACGTCAAAATACTATTTGAAGCAACAAAAAAAAAAATAGAGGAAGGTTGCAATCCCGACACCTAAATTATCACCTGAAAATAAGAATATGAAAAGGTGAGATATATGAATATCTCAGTGAGTAAACAACTTTTAAAACATTTGAAAACTATGATTATAATCCTTTAAAACATAATAGACATTTTCAAAATAAATAATAGTAAAACCATAATGAATAATTCAAAGATGTAGCAAAGTTTTCAACTGAATAACAATATTATAATATTAAATCAGTGTATAAAATATGTAAAGTAAATCAAGTTTCGTATAATTGGGCTCCAACTTTTTATCATGCATAAGAATACATCCATGAAATAACCAGGCAATATCCATGTAGGCATACTAGTAGCCGGCCCCAAATGCCAATACCACCATAGGACGCCCCAAAGGCATATGTGTCGCTATGATGTGCCCCCCAAAGGCAAATATAACGGGATAGGGACTCTGGAGGTGGCTCCCACCACAAAGGCGTAGCACGCAGCTCCCATACCCCAGTCTAATATCACGGAATGGAGACTCTGGAGGTGGCTCCCGCCACAAAGGCGTAGCACGCAGCTCCCGTATTCCGGTCAAGGAAATAATCTCATACGTTAAGTCAGGTGGAGCCAAAACCATGTACGTCAAATTCTATGTAAAATCATATTTCATAAATCAACCAACTTACTCGATATAATATTTCTTGAAATAAAAATACTTTAATAACAAATCAATTCATATGATTAAGTATCGTATATACCTTTAATACGTAAAATAAATATTATGTTAAAAAATATATATATAATTATATTTAAATAAATTTCAAATAACTATAGTTGTCGTCTACTCACTATCCTTGAGATGATCTCACTGTACACCTCGACCTGAAACTTCGGGATCCACAGGTGACGTCGGATCTACGTGGCCTAGAGATTAACAATAATTAGTATCTATACATGCTCAAAGCATTACACAATTTTGAATGTAACTTAAGTCCTATAAATCTACCCCATATACTAATTTCTCATACTCAAAACAACATATTCTTAATTTTTTTAATCTCATTTTCATAATCATTTTCTCCATAATTCAACTCCATATTCATGTCCTTATCAAATTCCTTTCTAGTACTCCATGCCTTAGAGATTTTCATAATCCATAACCATCCTTTGATACTATATTTCTCTTAAGCAATAAATTCCTTAATATCAAGTTAGATTAGAAAATCATAACTTGAGTTTGGTACCAATAAGTCTAATTTATGAATAAAATAACTAACTTAGACAATTAGAACAAAATCTTGGTCAAATTTGATAAATCCCGAAACTATGCTGTAACAGGGGTCACACTGAATAGCCAACTTCACCGAATTTTATCTTTTTAACCGCTTATCGGTTTTGGGTGATTCAAAAACCAAAATTCTCATATTGAAGTCTAGTTTCTAGGAAAAATATCAAAAAAATACAAACCCTAATGTGCCGAACCCAGAAAATCCGAACAGTAAGCATGCTCAACTTCCCCTGATTTGCTTTTTCTTCCCATTTTCTTGTTCATGCTTTCAAATCCTTTTAATTCTTAACAAGTTGAGTAAAATTCATACTTAATAGATGGATTTCAGACCTTAACATGTTTATGGAGCAAAGATCTTAGCATGCTCAAGTAGAATATCTAAAGAAAATGAAGAATTTATCAAGAAACTAACCTTGGATGTAATTGTTGTTGAGATTTTGGTTGAGTTGTTTGAAGAGAATTTTGAGAGAGAGGGATGTTGGGAGCTGCTGCCACTTGAAGAAGAGAAGGAAAATGTTTAGAGATTTCGGGAGAGAAAGATGAAGATAAGAGATATTTTTTTTGTTTTTGGTATAATTGCATATTAGTCCCTCAACTCTTTATAAATAACCATGAAACCCCTAAACTTTTTTAATATATTCATTTTGATCCTTTCTTCTTTTATTTCCTTCACTTATAACTTCTTACCAATTTCCAAGTTTGTCCTTAAAATTTTTGAAATTTAACTTTACATGATTATACGTAACCTCGATTGTTACAACTTACCCCCCTTAGAAAAATTTCGTCCTCGAAATTTACTTACCAACTTAATTGAACAAGTGAGAATATTGAGTCCGCATATCTTCGTCCCTTTCCCATATAGCTTCTTCATATGAATGATTCCTCCAAAGAACTTTCACTAATGGAATAGTCTTAGTCCTTAGAACTTGGTCCTTTCTATCCAAAATCTCAACGGTTGCTCTTCATAAGTTAAGTTTTCCTCAATTTCCATAGGCAAATCCTTCAATATATGTGAAGAATCGAAAATGTACTCTCGGAGCATGGAAACATGGAACACATTATGAATTCATGATAATTCTTCTGGTAAGGCCAATCTATAAGCAACTGGGCCAATCCGTTCAATGATCTCATACGGCCCTATATATCGAGGACTCAACTTTCCTCGTCTTCCAAATCGGATTACTCCCTTCTAAGGAGTCACTTTCAAAAATATCATATCACCAACTTCAAACTCTAAATCTTTTCTCCGATTATCTGCATAGCTCTTTTGTCAATCTTGAGCTATTTTTTTATCTTTTTTTTTTCGAATTACCTTAACTTTGTCTACTGTCATCATAACAATTCCTGGACCTAGTAATTTCCTTTCATCTGTATCATCCCAACACACCGGAGTTCTGCACTTCCTTCCATACAAAGCTTCAAACGGAGCTATGTCGATGCTGGACTGATAACTATTGTAACATGCAAACTCTGCTAAAGGCAAGTGTTCATCCCAGTTTCCTCATAATACAAGATTTGAGTATATCTTCCAGAATTTGAATTGTCCGTTCAAATTGTCCATCCGTCTGGGATGAAAAGCAGTACTGAACTTGAGTTTAGTACCCATAGCATTCTGCAAACTTGGCCAAAATCGAGATGTGAATCGGGGGTCTCGATCAGATACAATCGATACTGGGGCACCATGTAACCTAACAATTTCATTCACATAAAGTTTAGCCAATCTTTCCATGGAAAAAGTCTTCTTGACTGGCAAAAAGTGAGCTGATTTTGTCAGACGATCAACAATCACCCAAATGCTGTCATAACCAGACTGTGTTCTTGGCAATCCCGAAACGAAATCCATAGCAATATCTTCCCACTTCCATTGAGGAATAGGTAGGGGGTTCAATTTCCCAGAAGGTTTTTGATGCTCGGCTTTAATTTGTTGGCATACCAAGCATTTAGAAACAAACTCAGCTATGTCCCGTTTCATACCTTGCCACCAATAATGTTCTCTTAAGGTTCGATACATCTTCACACTACCTGGATGTAACGCGTATGGTGCATTATGAGCTTCCTCCAAAATCACTTTCCGGAGTTCTTCATCCTGAGGCACACAAAGCCTATTTTTCATTATCAATACATCCTCATCTTTTATTTGAAAGTCAGTCCTCACACCATCATTTACTTCTTGCTTTAACTTTACCAGCATAGGGTCATTATTCTATGCTTCACGTATCCAATCAATATGAATTGATTTAACCTTCAAGTGGGTTATTAGGAGATCATTCTCATCAATCGTCAATTCTAAAGGTAAAGACTTCAAATCATTTTGTAAGGATTTCTGAATTGCTCGGATATGAGCAAGAGAACTAGAAGACTTTCTACTAAGAGCATCGGCCACTACATTGGCCTTTCTTGCATGGTAGTCAATTACATAGTCATAATCTTTTATCAATTCCAACCATCTCCTTTGCCTCAAATTTAATTCTTTCTGATCCATCAGATATTTCAGACTCTTATGATCAGTGTAGATTGTACATTTTTCTTCAAATAAATAATGCCTCCAAATTTTCAGTGCAAACACCACTGCCGCCAACTCTAAATCATGAGTGGGATAGTTTTGCTCATGCTGTTTCAGTTGTCGAGAAGCATAAGCTATCACCTTCCCATGTTGCATCAAAACGCCACCCAAACCTCTCCTCGAGGCATCACTGTATACCACAAAGCTTCCAGTCCCTGATGGTAGTGTAAGAACTGGTGCTGTGGTCAATCTACGCTTGAGCTCTTGGAAAGCTTGCTCACATTCGTCAGTCCACTCAAACTTAGCATACTTCCTTGTTAATTTTGACAAAGGAGAGGCAATCATGGAAAATCCTTCCACGAATCTTCGATAGTACCCTGCCAATCCGAGAAAGCTCCTAATTTCTGTGACATTAGTGGGTCTTTCCCAAGCAACTACAGCTTCTATCTTTTGTGGATCCACAAAAATCCCTTCCTTAGATACTACATGACCATGGAATGCTACTTTGTCTAGCCAGAATTCACACTTGGAAAATTTAGCATAAAGTTGCTTTTCACGCATGGTCTGCAACACCGTTCTCAAATGGCTCACATGATCATCCTTATTTCTAGAATAAACTAGGATGTCATCGATGAAAACAATAACAAACTTATCTAAGTAGGGTCGTCAACCTATCTCGAATATAACATGTAGCCCATCTTGGAATTTCTTGCATCTATCAGCATCGTTGGCTACTATCGGTGGAGCAAATTCTGATAGTTCATTGAATTTTTGCTCCTACTCTGCTACTGACATACTACCCTATTTTAAATTCATAAACTCAGTCCATTGCTTTTCCCGCAAAGCCCAAGAATAGCATTTTTCTTTAAACTCTCTTCGAAAGTCTGCCCAGGTTATGGCAGGATGTCTAGCATACCTTTGCACTGTAGTTTTCCACCATGTGTGTGCATGATCCTCCAAAAATTTCACCGCACATGGTAATCTCATAGGCTCGGGAATCTAAAGAGTAATGGAAGTAGTCCCAATTTTTTTTTTGGTCATGACCAGGCTAAATCTGATTCCGAAGACCCTGTGAAAATCTTGCAACCCATATTTTTCAGATCTTTACAGTAATCAACTATCCCCTTTTTAGTAGGGGCAGTCAAAACGAGAATTACTCTTGCCAAGGCCGCAACTGCCTTAACTAAATTAAGATTAGCTGCTGGAGGTGCTGCTGAGGATGCAGCAACAGAAGATGAACCAACAGCTGAAGCTTGTTCTCCAATTTTCTCATCAATATTCACATTTCCATTCCTATCCCTATTTTGGACAAGGGGATTGATTCTAGGCCTTCCTCTTCGACGTGGTGGCATCGTGTCTAATTTCTTACACAAGTGACAATATTTTAATACTTCAACAAACAGTTTCTAAGTCTACAGGACCTATAACCTTGCTCTGATACCAAATTGTAACACCCTGTCCGAATAATCTACCTAAAATCCGGCAGAGTTTCCTTTCTATCTCAACTATAAACCTTCCTGCAAATAATACTCAATTCATATCCTCAACCAGCAATATTTCTCAATACTATTATCACATATATCCATCATATTCAAAAATTATCCATGATCAATTTATTCTCAAGTCAAAACATACTGATCTTTTGTCTCATATCTTCAAATGTATACATATAATATATCCAAAAGTAAACCTATCTCAGCAAGGTTTACTAGATAAAAACATCAAAAGATCAAGACTTCAATAAATTTTTAGTATGATGCCCACCACATCAAAATACTATTTGAAGCAAAAAAAATAAAAATAGAGGAAGGTTGCAATCCCGACACCTAAATTATCACCTGAAAATAAGAATATGAAAAGGTGAGATATATGAATATCTCAGTGAGTAAACAACTTTTAAAACATTTGAAAACTATGATTATAATCCTTTAAAACATAATAGACATTTTCAAAATAAATAATAGTAAAACCATAATGAATAATTCAAAGATGTAGCAAAGTTTTCAACTGAATAACAATATTATAATATTAAATCAGTGTATAAAATATGTAAAGTAAATCAAGTTTCGTATAATTGGGCTCAAACTTTCTATCATGCATAAGAATACATCCATGAAATAACCAGGCAATATCTATGTAGGCATACTAGGAGCCGGCCCCAAAGGCCAATACCACCATAGGACGCCCCAAAGGCATATGTGTCGCTATGATGTGCCCCCAAAAGGCAAATATAACGGGATAGGGACTCTGGAGGTGGCTCCCACCACAAAGGCGTAGCACGCAGCTCCCATACCCCAGTCTAATATCACGGAATGGGGACTCTGGAGGTGGCTCCCGCCACAAAGGCGTAGCACGCAGCTCCCGTATTCCGGTCAAGGAAATAATCTCATACGTTAAGTCAGGTGGAGCCAAAACCATGTACGTCAAATTCTATGTAAAATCATATTTCATAAATCAACCAACTTACTCGATATAATATTTCTTGAAATAAAAATACTTTAATAACAAATCAATTCATATGATTAAGTATCGTATATACCTTTAATACGTAAAATAAATATTATGTTAAAAAATATATATATAATTATATTAAAATAAATTTCAAATAACTATAGTTGTCGTCTACTCACTATCCTTGAGATGATCTCACTGTACACCTCGACCTGAAACTTCGGGATCCACAGGTGACGTCGGATCTACGTGGCCTAGAGATTAACAATAATTAGTATCTATACATGCTCAAAGCATTACACAATTTTGAATGTAACTTAAGTCCCATAAATCTACCCCATATACTAATTTCTCATACTCAAAACAACATATCCTTAATTTTTTTAATCTCATTTTCATAATCATTTTCTCCATAATTCAACTCCATATTCATGTCCTTATCAAATTCTTTTCTAGTACTCCATGCCTTAGAGATTTTCATAATCCATAACCATCCTTTGGTACGATATTTCTCTTAGCAATAAATTCCTTAATATCAAGTTAGATTAGAAAATCATAACTTGAGTTTGGTACCAATAAGTCTAATTTATGAATAAAATAACTAACTTAGACAATTAGAACAAAATCTTGGTCAAATTTGATAAATCCCGAAACTATGCTGAAACAGGGGTCACACTGAATAGCCAACTTCACCGAATTTTATCTTTTTAACCGCTTATCGGTTTTGGGTGATTCAAAAACCAAAATTCTCATATTGAAGTCTAGTTTCTAGGAAAAATATCAAAAAAATACAAACCCTAATGTGCCGAACCCAGAAAATCCGAACAGTAAGCATGCTCAACTTCCCCTGATTTGCTTTTTCTTCCCATTTTCTTGTTCATGCTTTCAAATCCTTTTAATTCTTAACAAGTTGAGTAAAATTCATACTTAATAGATGGATTTCAGACCTTAACATGTTTATGGAGCAAAGATCTTAGCATGCTCAAGTAGAATATCTAAAGAAAATGAAGAATTTATCAAGAAACTAACCTTGTATGTAATTGTTGTTGAGATTTTGGTTGAGTTGTTTGAAGAGAATTTTGAGAGAGAGAGGGATGTTGGGAGCTGCTGCCACTTGAAGAAGAGAAGGAAAATGTTTAGAGATTTCGGGAGAGAAAGATGAAGATAAGAGATATTTTTTTTGTTTTTGGTATAATTGCATATTAGTCCCTCAACTCTTTATAAATAACCATGAAACCCCTAAACTTTTTTAATATATTCATTTTGATCCTTTCTTCTTTTATTTCCTTCACTTATAACTTCTTACCAATTTCCAAATTTGTCCTTAAAATTTTCGGAATTTAACTTTACATGATTATACGTAACCTCGATTGTTACATTGTATTTTCTCTAAATTTTTAAATTATGTAATTTTATTTATTATCTTACGTGTCAAAAGTATAAGGTATCCACATATGCTTCCATGTCAGTTGACTTTATCATATTGATTGAAAATAAATAATAAATAAACTTTTATCATTTTGGGTATAAATTTTACACACACATGTATTTTGGTTACATATAATAAAAAATATAAATTAAAAATTTGTACTCAAAATATACAAGCACACACAAATATAAATTATTTTTTACACACTTGTGAATTAAAAACTATAAACACGTGTCAAAACAAATGCCATTTTATACACGCAAATAAAAAACACGTGTATAAATATACTAATGAAATTTAAATGCACACCCATTTTTTTTTCCTAAGGAATTATTCCTCGTGAGGTATAGATTTGAACTACAGCTTAAAAGTTACTTTTGTCCCTCAATACTATCCAAATATGATTGGAATTTTTAAAAACAAAAGTTAATATTTGTTATCCATTTTGACATACGGCAGCTCAAATTTATATTTTAAGCTTTGTTACCGTATTCTATTCAAATGGATTATTGAAATAAGTACTAAAAAAAAATTTGACATATCTTCATTATTATGATTGTGATCAAAATACTAAAAAAAATAAGAATATTATTGTTTTTTAAGAAGAAAAATATACACATAGTTGAATAAAGAATTAGATCGTAAAAATAATATTCACATACCTTCGCTTCTGCATCAAAGTTTTAAAAAAATGTGAAAAAAAGTTAATAAATGTGTTTCAAAAGAAAAAATAAATTGAAAACAATTTTTTTTTTTTTTATAAAAGCAAAATCATAAAAGTAATAGTATACGTACCTTTTAAAAAAAAAATCAAATTAAATAAAAAAAAAAATATGCACCTCATACTATTTATAGGCTTATGGGATTATAATTAGGGTGTCTAGATAATTTTCAAATTGATAAACATCTTTTGAATTCAAGAATAATATAATAAGTCATATTTGTGTTTTTAAATTTAAAAATTAAAGAATTATAAGAAAAATTATGAAGGTAAAAAAAAATCTTTTTGAGAAATTTAAATATAAAAAGAAATATCTTTAGATAACTAATGAAATTTGAATCAAATAAGATTAATTTTTTAAGTTTTAAATTTTTATTACATTTTAATCTATTTGAATTTTTTAAGTATATATTTGACTTTTTGGATAGATTTCAATCTTGAATTTAAATATTTATTAAGTAGAGTTATTTAATAATCAATATTTTTTAATTATTATCCTACGTGTCATCAAGAGAAGATATCCACGTAGGCGTCCATGTCAACACATACTTGCCTAGTCAGCATGTATCTTATTATATTATATATACTAGTTTGTGACTCATGCGATGCATGAATTGATTTTATTTATTTATTTATATAAAATATATTATAATTTTATTTTATTTTTATATATATGATTTATTATATTATTTATACATATATAAGAAAAGAAAATTATGAATTTATTAAAATTTTAACTTTGGGTTTGAGAATCATGGGTATGATATATTTCTTGCATGAAAAAAATATTTTAAAATGTATTGAGTAATAACTGAAACAAAATTAAATTTTATATTAATAAAAATTATTTATCATTTCAAATTTTATTCAAAATGCTTTTTTAATAAATCATCTGAAGGACTTTATTCAATATTTTAATGAGGTTATCATTTAAAAACTTAATTGATTTAATAATAAACATTTATCTTCAAATGATTTATAATATTGAAAAGTTTATTTTATTCAAATATATAGCTAATAAAATAATTATTTTAAGTTTTTTGTTGATGATTATTTTTTATTATAAAATAAAGAGTAATTTATTAGTTATTACATTAATTAGAGCATATACTTATTAGAGGAAAGAATTAAAAAAGAAGAAGATAAATACGTTTTTATATAAGCATTGAAAAAATAAGGAGATGTGTGCCAAAATATTAACAAAATTATAAAGTAATATATTTATATATATACCTTTGAAAGAAAAAGTATAAAATGAAAAAAAAGAAAACAAAAATTGGTGCAGTACATTATATTTATAAACTCGAAATCGTATGTAAATAATTACACAATACCATCGTATATAAGACAGAAAGTAATACTTCATAATATATTATATAAATTTTTTTATAAAAATTATAATTAAATTAATGGAAATAAAAAGGATATGGATGATTTTAAATAGTACCTAGGATAATTCGTTAAATGCATGATTTTTTTTTTATCTAAATTGTTATTTTTATTTTATTTTAGAAGTTGTTTGTTATTGTTAATATGAGTGAACTTGAACTTGAACTTGAACTTGAAATTTAAATTTTATTTGATTTTATATTCTTATCTTGGCAAAAAATTGACTTAATGGATTGAAACATTTAACAAATTTGGATATTTAACGGATATTTGGAAATTATGAGTTTGTATAAGATAAATTATCATATATATATATATATTATATATTCTTTTCCATATTACAATAACAAAAATTTTCCTATTACATTATTAAAGTTTGTTATACTTAAATTTAAACAGAAATATGGTATGTATTACATTAAAATGATTAATTTAATCTTAAAAAATAAATTAATTTTCCTATTATATTTTCTGTATAACAAATATTTAGTCTATATTGTCTAGCTCAAGCTTACAAATTTAATTTTTACTAAGTGGTGCCTATTATCAACCTAAGAATTTTTGTTGATGCTTTAAAGTAATATATATTTGCAAAAAATGTTCCGTGAAAGTTAGTGACATCTTCTTGCACCGTAAGCATAAAGATAAAGAGACATGGATCGAAGATCTTCATTACCAGGAATTTGAATAAATATTTGCAGATTGTGATCAGATTAATTAAATATAAAAATAAAAATTTTGGAATTTTTTAATTTTAAAATTGAATATAATCTTATATCTTATATAAATATATAAAAGTTAAAACTTATGGTAAAAAAAGAAAATATCCTATTTGGGCGGATTATATTTTTGACATGTGTACAACCTTAAATAAACGTTACATGCTTGCATTTATTTATTTTGATTTAAACTTTAAAATATTTTATAATAAATTAAATTTATTTCCTTTTACATTTATTTGGGATTATTGTAAATAAAAGTTTTATAATTAACAAAATTAATTATATTTATTCTTTTTTAAATATTCAATATTCTTATAATTAATGATTTGATATATATTTTTACTTTAATAAATAACGTTTTTTATTAAATTAATTACAAGTATCAATTTTTAAATAATAAATATTCTTGCCTTAAATAAATAAAAGTCAAAACTTCTTATAAGTGAGGAAAATTTCCAATATGGATTGTTTACATAAATTGGCTAGCAAAAATTTCAAAATCACATTATTACTATTCCACTAAAAGTGAGATTTGGATTTCAAATTGATATAAAAGCCAAAGCTTTTGGCCAAAATTTTTTTTTTTATGTGGATGGCCTAAAATTTTGACACGTGAACGCTCTTGAAAAAACACCATTTGTCAATATTTAATTATTTTGATTTTATTTGATTTAAAATTTAAAATATTTTATAATAATTATATTTATTATATTTAATATTTTTAATTGACTTACCTTTTATACTTATATAGGATTACTATACATAAAAGTCTTCTAATTCACAAAATTAATTATATTTCTTTCTTTCTAAATATTCAATATTCTTACCTTCTATATTCTTTTTGGTACATATTCTTACCTTCTATATAAATAAGTTGCACTTCAGTTTACTAAAATCACTCTCATTTAAAGATATAATATAGTTAAGATTGTTTAAGTTTAATTTTGAATTCAAACCAAACAATTTTGAAATCTATTTGTGTAATGCCTAGTTAATACAAAATTTCAACTTAAATTTTTAATGAAATCAAATAATATCTACATTATAATTGTCTTGTCTTTCATAAATCACTCAAATCTTGATTATTATATTCAACCCTTCTTATTTAATTCAAGTTCATTTTCCTCTTATTTTGATTTTAGAATTCAAATTCAATATATATTGCCGCCCGTCTTTCTTAAAAAAAAAAAAAAACTAAATTAAGATTTTGAGCTTATAAATAACACATACATTATCTAAATTTTCACACAATTAGTGGGACTCATGTTTGTGCTTTTAGGTGAATAAAAGAATGAGACATGCAGCAATTCTTTGAAAATAGCTTTTGAGACACTTAATTTTTTTTTTTTCTGGACAATCTTCTTCAATTTCTCAACTTAGTTTTTTTTTTTTTTTTTTAACTTTTGTTTTATCTAAATTATAATTTAATTTTTTTTTATTTTTAAATAGTATTATATGTATTATCAAGATTATAATTGATTTGTTTACCTATATATAAAAACACTCAAAAATCAATTGCAACTTTTTTATCTCAGCAACTTATAAAATAATCTCTCATGAAAAAAATTTGTACATTAGATTGATTTTAAATGAAATAAATTTTAACTATTTAGAATTTAAAGATTTATTGTATTTTGGTTAAATAGCACTACTGGATTGGATGAAATATGATACAAAAGTATCTTTATTTTTATTTTTATTATAGTTACATATTAAGGTCCAAAATTTATTGTTCCTAATTTTATTAAAATTTATTCTAATATAAATTTTTTTGCCAAAATTATTATATAAAAAAATTTATTAATTATATAATTTTGTTTATATATAATTATATGCCCGTGCATTACAGGGGTTTAAAACTAGTAAATATATAAAAGCCAAAATTTTTGATAAAAATGAAAAATATCCTACATGGATATCCTAAATTTTTGACAAGTGGACAGCTTTTAATAATCGACAAGTCTTCTGCATTTAATTATTTTGATAAATTATATTTAATTTTTTTTTTACATTTTTAATTACTTACCTTTTATATGGATATTGACAAATAATAGATTAATTTTCTTTCCATATTTCGCAGAATACATATTAATTCATGGCCAATTTTTCATATTATTTTATATAATTGTATATAAATCGTATATCTTATATAAATATATAAAAGTCAAAACTTTTGACAAAAATGAAAAATATCCTACATAAATACCTAACTTTTTGACAAGTAGGCAACTTTTAATAATCGACATATCTCTTGCAATTAATTATTTTGATTTCATTTAAATTTTAAAGTATTTTATATTATAATAAATTATGTTTATTTTTTTTACATTTTTAATTATATATTTTTTATATAAATATGAACAAATCTTATATAAATATATAAAAGCTAAAGTTTTAGGGAAAACGAAAAATATCCTACATGAATATAATTTTTTGACAAGTGAATCACTTTTAATAATCGACGTATCTTTTACAATTAAATATAATTAATAATTAATAAAAATATAATTTAATATTAAATATATATATATTATGACAAGATAAGAAAAATATGATGTCACTTGTTGTAATTTTGTCCTTTTTTTTTCATTTTACTTCTCATTGCCCAAACTTACCAAGTGAATTACAAATAAAATCATTAATCAGAAACAGAGGAAATAGAGGAAAGAGGGAAGATGCAGCGGTGGAGCAAAAGCAGAATTGAGCTACCAGAAACGGTGGTGATGGAAATCCTGTCAAAGCTTCCAGTTAAATCCCTCATACGTTTCAGGTGCGTTTGTAAGCCTTGGTGTTCTTCTTTTCAAACCTCTCATTTCATTACCAAACATCAACATAACAACCTCAAAAACAACCACCTTAATCTCCTCCTCATACGTAGTCATGGTAACACCCATGATGACATCCATTATTTCTCTCAACTTTCAACTGAAAAAGGCCAAAACTTTTTAGTAAAACAGAACATTCATTTACCCTTTCATGAGAACTGTTGGTATGTTCCTGTAGTTTCTGGTCCTTGTAATGGATTGCTGTGTTTACATGATGGTTATGATGGTAAGGTTTTCGTTTGGAACCCATCAACCAGAGAGTTTAAAATCCTTCCTCAATCCTCAGTCCAACGCCCTCCTTCTGTAGATTCCACTCGTTTTCGTTGCCTTGGGTTCGGGTTTGATTCTAAAACTGATGACTACAAAGTCGTAAGATTTGTTACTAATTATTTTGATGCGAATGATGAACGCTTGCTACCTGACTGGATCCAACAAGTTGAGTTGTATTCACTTAAAAGCGATTCCTGGAAGGAAATTTCAGTTCCTGAGGCTCATCCTCATGCTTTTCCTTTGTTTTGATAATTACATAAATGGGTTTTACTATTGGCAGGCAATTGAGGTTTCTGATGACCTTATTCTTTCATTTGACATGGCTAATGAAAAGTTTTCAACTTTACCTTTGCCAAAATTTGGTGGGTCTTTATCACAATATTATTGGCAACTTTTGGACTTTAATGGATTGCTTGGTGCTATTTTTTACCCATGGGAGGGAACTGAAAAGTCTTTTGATTTATGGATTATGAATGGATCATGGACTAAACAATTCAGTATTGAATCTGTTTCTGGAGTTGAGAGGCCATTAGGGTTTTGGAAAAATGGTGAATTGTTTCTTGAGGGCTCAAATAATGAACTAGTGCTGTTTGATGCCGACACCCGAGAGCTTAAGAACCTTGGTATCAATGCTTATCAGAATACCATGCAGCTTATTGCTTATGTTGAGAGCTTGGTTCCAATCAATGGAAGATCAGAGCATGAGGAACATATAATACGTCTACCGGCTGGAGACGCATAAAATAGATATTGAAAACGAAGAGGGATATGGAAATGAAACAAAAGGGTAAACTTTTATTATGGTAGTTTACTTTCACTGTTTGTTTGTGGCTATTTTAGTGAATTTGCAAGATTTCTACCTAGAAATTTGCTTAGTTGTTTGTGACTTTCTTCTTCTTTATGTATTTTATATTTTATGTATTTCTATACAATATTAAGTCACCGACTTTATCCTACCAAATTGTGTAGAATGAATTGTTTCAGAATATAAGAAAACTACAAGAGAGCCTCGCATGGCTTGTATTGTATGATAACTCAACATTGTCGTTTTCCTTCTTGAAAATATCAGTTTCTTCATCTCTTCATTCTCCAGGCCCCCAAGGTTTTTTTTTTTTTTTAAGTCTAATCTTGAATTATTTGACCAATACTCATTTGCCGGAGATATTAAAATCATTGAACTGATATTGAATGATGCCTAAATTATGATAATTGAACTTGTAAGAATACCATCCAAAATTTTGGTTAAGTTAGATTGTGTACTAGTCAATAGTTCATGTTGCCTCATATCAAGCACTCAATTGGGACTCGTCTCTTTTGTTTGGGCACTTGACGGATTAGCCTAAAAGTTAATTTCCAACTCATTAATATTTTTCTTTTTGCACAAGAAAAAGCATTGTGACTCGAATTTAGAATCTTTACTCAAACATCAACTTTGTTGGGCTCATTTTTGACTTAATCAAGCTGGATCTCTGCATGTGCTGGCGGGTTCACAATGACCCAATAATTTCAAACTTAAGAAACACTTAGGTTTACACTTGTCTAACCCATAAGCTCCCAACACAACCCACTGTCAAATATAAATAGCTAAAATAAAGGTTGATCCGAGATAAGAAAAAAATTAAAAACTTACTACCATATCACTTGTTTTATTCCTTCTGCTCCCTGAAATACCTTGATACTTTACAGATTTAAACATTGGAATCCATCCCGAAAACATAACTCCGATACCCTATGACATTACTTTATCTTTACAGATCCTTATCAACTTTTCACCTGATAAATTCAGAAGCTTACTTAACAGAACCACCAAAAAGATCTCAACACCCCGTTCTTACCACTTTAGCTAAATCTAAGTTAGTTGTTAATACTTAATACTACCAAGAAAGAAATGAGATAGGTCTTGCAAATTGATGTTGGATTCAAAAAAGTGAGGGAAGGCTATGTCCATTTTTGCCCATGATTCAGTCAATCCCCATATCCCCCGATTATGAAATTTTGTTGTTGGGCATGCAAGAGAGTCAAATACCATTGCTAACGAGTGTTCATAAGCACTTTTTAAGGTTAATTAATATATTATTCACAATAAAAATATTGTATTAAATACAAAATGTGACAATTTTATTCATCATTTTCAATGTATTTAATAGAGATATTGCTATATATGATAACCTTAAACAGTGCATTTAATTTCTTTTCCTCCACTTTTCCTCCTTTGCAGCCAAAGGAAGATTGCATTTAATTTCTTTTTCTTAGATTTTGTTTTCAAATAATTAAAACATTTTAATTCATAGTGTTGAAAGCTAGATATAGATAGATATAGCTGCTTGGTATAGCTGCTTTTCACATTGCCTTGAATCCAAGATTTTAAAGCCAAACAATACTAATTTAAGCAATATTCACCTTCTAATTGATTCTGCCTTTAAGTAGTTCGATTCTTACTTCATATTAGATTTGTCCAAAAATTGAGTTATCCGTCTGATTCGATAAGTCTGATCTGAAGAGGACCAGATTTGGATAAGTTTTTTCATATCCTAACCGATCCACCCAACTCGAATTACTATTTAACAAATAAAAATATTTTATTTGTAACACCCTTTCCGGATAATCTACCTAAAATCCGGCAGAGTTTCCTTTCTATCTCAACGATAATCCTCCTGCAAATAACACTCAATTCATATCCTCAACCAGCAATATTCCTCAATACTATTATCACATATATTCATATATATTCAAAAAAAAATTCCATGATCAATTTATGCTCAAATCAAAACATATTGATCTATTGTCTCATATCTTCAAATATATACAATATATCCAAAAGTAAACCTATCTCAGCAAGGTTTACTAGATAAAAACATCAAAAGATCAAGACTTCAATAAATTTTTACTATGATGCCCACCACGTCACAATACTATTTGAAGCAGAGAATAGAGGAAGGTTGCAATCCCAACACCTAACTATCACCTGAAAATGAGAATATGAAATGGTAAGATATATGAATATCTCAGTGAGTAAACAACTTTTAAAACATTTGAAAACTATGATTATAATCCTTTAAAACATAATAGACATTTTCAAAATAAATAATAATAAAATCATAATGAGTAATTCAAAGACGTAGCAAAGTTTTCAAATGTATAACAATATTATAATATTAAATCAATGAATAAAATCTGTAAAGTAAATCAAGTTCCGTATAATTGGGCTCCAACTTTCTGTCCTGCATAAGAGTACATCCATGAAATAACCAAGCAATATCCATGTAGGCATACTAGTAGCCGGCCCCAAAGGCCAATACCACTATAGGACGCCCCAAAGGCATATGTGTCACTATGATGTGCCCCCAAAAGGCAAATATAATGGGATAGGGACTCTGGAGGTGGCTCCCACCACAAAGGCGTAGCACACAGCTCCCATACCCCAGTATAATATCACGGAATAGGGACTCTGGAGGTGGCTCCCGCTACAAAGGCGTAGCACGCAGCTCCCGTATTCCGATCTAATATCACGGAATGGGGACTCTGGAGGTGGCTCCCGCCACAAAGGCGTAGCACGCAGCTCCCGTATTCCGGTCAAGGAAATAATCTCATACATTAAGTCAGGTGGAGCCAAAACCATGTACGTAAAATTCTATGTAAAATCATATTTCATAAATCAACCAACTTACTCGATATAATATTTCTTGAAATAAAAATACTTTAATAACAAATCAATTCATATGATTAAATATCGTGTATACCTTTAATACGTAAAATAAATATTACGCTAAAAAAAATATAAATATATATAATTATATTTAAATAAATTTCAAATAACTATAGTTGTCGTCTACTCACAATCCTTGAGATGATCTCACTGTACACCTCGACCTGAAACTTCGGGATCCATAGGTGACGTCGGATCTACGTGGCCTAGAGATTAACAATAATTAGTATCTATACATGCTCAAAGCATTACACAATTTTGAATGCAACTTAAGTCTCATAATCTTCCCTCAAGGTCAATACTAATTCCTCATACTCAAAACAACATATCCCAAATTTTTAATATCATTTCCATAATCATTTTCTCCAAATATTCAACTCCATATTCATGTCCTTATCAAATTCCTTTCTAGTATTCCATGCCTTAGAGATTTTTATAATCCATAACCATCAATAGTACTATAATAATCTTAAGCAATAAATTCCTTAATATCAAGTTAGATTAGAAAATCATAACTTGAGTTTGGCACCAATAAGTCTAATTTATAAAGAAAATAACTAACTTATACAATTAGAACAAAATTTTGATCAAATTTGATAAAACCCGAAACTATGCTGAAACAGGGATCAACACAGAACAGCCAACTTCACCGAATTTTATCTTTTTAACCGCTGATCGGTTTTGGGTGATTCAAAAACCAAAATTCTCATATTGAAGTCTAGTTTCTAGGAAAAATATCAAAAAAATATAAACCCAACTGTGCCGAACCCAGAAAATCCGAATAGCAAGCATGCTCAGATTCCCCTGTTTTGCTTTTTCTTTCCATTTTCTTGTTCATGCTTTCAAATCCTTTTAATTCTTACCAAAAATGAGTAAAATTCATACTTAATAGATGGATTTCAGACCTTAACATGTTTATGGAGCAAAGATCTTAGCATGCTCAAGTAGAATATCTAAAGAAAATGAAGAATTTATCAAGAAACTAACCTTGGATGTAATTGTTGTTGAGATTTTTGGTGTTGTTGTTTGAAGAGAATTTTTTTTTTTTTTGAGAGAGAGATGATGGAAGGCCGGCTGCACTTGAAGAATGAATGAAAAATGTGTAGAGTTTTCGGGAGAAAAGATGAAGACAAGAGATATTTTTCTTGTTTTTGGGATAATTGCATATTAGTCCCTCAACTTTTTATAAATAACCATTAAGCCCCTAAACTTTTTTAATATGTTCATTTTGATCCTTTCTTCTTTTATTTCCTTCACTTATAACTTCTTACCAATTTTCAAGTTTGTCCTTAAAAAAATTTCGGGATTTAACTTTAATGATTATACGTAACCTCGGTTGTTACAACTTACCCCCCTTAGAAAAATTTCGTCCTCGAAATTTACTTACCAACTTGATTGAACAAGTGAGAATATTGAGTCTGCATATCTTCGTCCCTTTCCCATATAGCTTCTTCATATGAATGATTCCTCCAAAGAACTTTCACTAATGGAATAGTCTTAGTCCTTAGAACTTGGTCCTTTCTATCCAAAATCTCAACCGGCTGCTCTTCATAAGTTAAATTTTCCTCAATTTCCATAGGCAAGTCCTTCAATATATGTGAAGAATCGAAAATGTACTTTCGGAGCATAGAAACATGGAACACATTATGAATTCATGACAATTCTTCTGGTAAGGACAATCTATAAGCAACTGGGCCAATCCGTTCAATGATCTCATACGGCCCTATATATCGAGGACCCAACTTTCCTCGTCTTCCAAACCGGATTACTCCCTTCCAAGGAGTCACTTTCAAAAATATCATATCACCAACTTCAAACTCTAAATCTTTTCTCCGATTATCTGCATAGCTCTTTTGTCAATCTTGAGCTATTTTTATCTTTTTTTTTTTTTTTTTTTCGAATTACCTTAACTTTGTCTGCAGTCATCATAACAATTTCTGGACCTAGTAATTTCCTTTCATCTGTATCATCCCAACACACCGGAGTTCTGCACTTCCTTCCATATAAAGCTTCAAACGGAGCCATGTCGATGCTGGACTGATAACTATTGTTATACGCAAACTCTGCTAGAGGCAAGTGTTCATCCCAATTTCCTTTGAATTCCATAATACAAGATCTGAGCATATCTTCCAAAATTTGAATTGTCCATTCAAATTGTCCATCCATTTGAGGATGAAAAGCAGTACTAAACTTGAGTTTAGTGCCCATAGCATTCTGCAAACTTGGCCAAAATCGAGATGTGAATCGGGGGTCTCGATCAGATACAATTGATACTGGGGCATCATGTAACCTAACAATTTCGTTCACATAAAGTTTAGCCAGTCTTTCCATGGAAAAAGTCTTCTTGACTGGCAAAAGATGAGCTGATTTTGTCAAACGATCAACAATCACCCAAATAATATCATAACCAGACTGTGTTCTTGGCAATCCCAAAATGAAATCCATAGCAATATCTTCCCACTTCCATTGAGGAATAGGTAGGGGTTTCAATTTCCCACAAGGTTTTTGATGCTTGGCTTTAATTTGTTGGCATACCAAGCATCTAGAAACAAACTCAGCTATGTCATGTTTCATATCTTGCCACCAATAATGTTCTCTTAAGGTTCGATACATCTTCACACTACCAGGATGTAACGCGTATGGTGCATTATGAGCTTCCTCCAAAATCACCTTCCGGAGTTCTTCATCCTGAGGCACACAAAGCCTATTTTTCATTATCAATACATCCTCATCTTTTATTTGAAAGTCAATCCTCACACCATCATTTACTTCTTGCTTTAACTTTACCAGCATAGGGTCATTATTCTGTGCTTCACGTATCCAATCAATATGAATCGGTTTAACCTTCAAGTGGGTTATCAGGAGATTATTCTCAATAATCATCAATTCTAAAGGTAAAGACTTCAACTCATTTTGTAAGGGTTTCTGAATTGCTCGAATATGAGCAAGAGAACTAGAAGACTTTCTACTAAGAGCATCAGCCACTACATTGGCCTTTCCTGGGTGGTAGTCAATTACACAGTCATAATCTTTTATCAATTCCAACCATCTCCTTTGCCTCAAATTTAATTCTTTCCGATCCATCAGATATTTCAGACTCTTATGATCAGTGTAGATTGTACATTTTTCTCCAAATAAATAATGCCTCCAAATTTTCAGTGCAAACACCACTGCCGCCAACTCCAAATCATGAGTGGAATAGTTTTGCTCATGCTGTTTCATTTGTCGAGAAGCATAAGCTATCACCTTCCCATGTTGCATCAAAATGCAACCCAAACCTCGCCTCGAGGCATCACTGTATACTACAAAGCTTCCATTCCCTGATGGTAGTGTAAGAACTGGTGCTGTGGTCAATCTATGTTTGAGCTCTTGGAAAGCTTGCTCACATTTGTCAGTCCACTCAAACTTAGCATGCTTCCTTGTTAGTTTTGACAAAGGAGAGGCAAACATGGAAAATCCTTCCACGAATCTTCGATAGTACCCTGCCAATCCGAGAAAGCTCCTAATTTCTGTGACATTAGTGGGTCTTTCCCAAGCAACTACAGTTTCTATCTTTTGTGGATCCACAAAAATCCCTTTCTTAGATTTTACACTTGGAAAATTTAGCATAAAGTTGCTTTTCACGCATAGTCTGTAACACCGTTCTCAAATGGCTTACATGATCATCCTTATTCCTGGAATAAACTAGGATGTCATTGATGAAAACAATAACAAACTTATCTAAGTAGGGTCGAAACACCCTATTCATCAAATCCATAAAGACTGCAGGTGCATTAGTTAGCCGAAAAGGCATAACTAAGAATTCATAATGACTATATCGAGTTCTAAAAGCAGTCTTTGGAATATTATATTCTTTAATCTTCAATTGATGATAACCCGATCTTAGGTCTATTTTGGAGAACAAACTTGCACCTTGCAACTGATCAAACAAGTCATCAATCCTTGGCAAAGGATACTTATTCTTAATGGTGACCTTGTTCAATTGCCGGTAGTAGATACACAATCGTAAAGATCCATCCTTTTTCTTTACAAATAAAACCGGTGCTCCCCAAGGTGAAGTACTAGGCCGAATGAAACCTCTGTCGACTAGGTCTTGCAACTACACTTTCAATTCCTTTAGCTCCGAAGGTGCCATTCTTTAGGGTGCCTAAGAAATAGGAGCACTGCCAGGGATTAAGTCGACAGTAAACTCCAATTCCCTGTCAGGGGGTAAACCAACCAATTTTTTTTTTTTAAAAGATCTCAGGAAACTCTTTGACCACAGATATAGTTTCCAACTTTGCCTCATGTATATCCTGGTTAATCACATAAGCAAGGTATCTGAATACCCTTTCTGCAAGTATCTATTGGCTGCCATCTTGGAGATAAGGCAAGAAGGTAAAACTTTCATTTCTCCTTGAAAGGTAAACTCTAAGTCTCCCGACTTCTTAAAAGTCACAGTTTTGGAAAAAAACAATCTATTACTGCATTGTTTGCTACTATCGATGGAGTAAATTCTGATAGTTCACTAAATTTTTGCTCATACTCTACTACTGACATACCACCCTGTTTTAAATTCATAAACTCAGTCCATTTCTTTTCCCGCAAGGCCCGAAAATAGTATTTTTCTTCAAACTCTCTTCGAAAATCTGCCCAGGTTATGGCAGGACGTCCAGCATACCTTTGCACTGTAGTTTTCCACCATGTGTGTGCATGATCCTCCAAAAATTGCACCGCACATAGTAACCTCATAGGCTCGGGAATCTGAAGAGTAATGGAAGTAGTCTCAATTTTTTTTTTTAGCCATGACCAGGCTAAATCTGATTCCAAAGACCCCGTGAAAATCTTGCAACCCATATTCTTCAAATCTTTACAATAATCAACTATCCCCTTTTCAGCAGAGGCAGTCAAAGCGGGAATTTCTCTTCCCAAGGCCGCAACTGCCTTAGCTAAATTAAGATTAGCTGTGGGGGGGTGCTGTTGAGGGTGCAGCAACAGAAGATGAACCAGCAACAAAAGCTTGTTCTCTAATTTGCTCATCAGTATTCACATTTCTATTCCTATCCCTATTTTGGGGTAGGGGATTGATTCTAGGCCTTCCTCTTTGACGTGGTGGCATCGTGTCTGATTTTTACACAAGTGACAGTATTTTAATACTTCCACAAATAGTTTCTAAGTCTACAGGACCTATAACCTTGCTCTGATACCAAATTGTAACACCCTTTCCGGATAATCTACCTAAAATCCGGCAGAGTTTCCTTTCTATCTCAACGATAATCCTCCTGCAAATAACACTCAATTCATATCCTCAACCAGCAATATTCCTCAATACTATTATCACATATATCCATATATATTCAAAAAAAAATTCCATGATCAATTTATGCTCAAATCAAAACATATTGATCTATTGTCTCATATCTTCAAATATATACAATATATCCAAAAGTAAACCTATCTCAGCAAGGTTTACTAGATAGAAACATCAAAAGATCAAGACTTCAATAAATTTTTACTATGATGCCCACCACGTCACAATACTATTTGAAGCAGAGAATAGAGGAAGGTTGCAATCCCAACACCTAACTATCACCTGAAAATGAGAATATGAAATGGTGAGATATATGAATATCTCAGTGAGTAAACAACTTTTAAAACATTTGAAAACTATGATTATAATCCTTTAAAACATAATAGACATTTTCAAAATAAATAATAATAAAATCATAATGAGTAATTCAAAGACGTAGCAAAGTTTTCAAATGTATAACAATATTATAATATTAAATCAATGAATAAAATCTGTAAAGTAAATCAAGTTCCGTATAATTGGGCTCCAACTTTCTGTCCTGCATAAGAGTACATCCATGAAATAACCAAGCAATATCCATGTAGGCATACTAGTAGCCGGCCCCAAAGGCCAATACCACCATAGGACGCCCCAAAGGCATATGTGTCACTATGATGTGCCCCCAAAAGGCAAATATAATGGGATAGGGACTCTGGAGGTGGCTCCCACCACAAAGGCGTAGCACGCAGCTCCCATACCCCAGTATAATATCACGGAATAGGGACTCTGGAGGTGGCTCCCGCTACAAAGGCGTAGCACGCAGCTCCCGTATTCCGGTCTAATATCACGGAATGGGGACTCTGGAGGTGGCTCCCGCCACAAAGGCGTAGCACGCAGCTCCCGTATTCCGGTCAAGGAAATAATCTCATACATTAAGTCAGGTGGAGCCAAAACCATGTACGTAAAATTCTATGTAAAATCATATTTCATAAATCAACCAACTTACTCGATATAATATTTCTTGAAATAAAAATACTTTAATAACAAATCAATTCATATGATTAAATATCGTGTATACCTTTAATACGTAAAATAAATATTACGCTAAAAAAAAAATATAAATATATATAATTATATTTAAATAAATTTCAAATAACTATAGTTGTCGTCTACTCACAATCCTTGAGATGATCTCACTGTACACCTCGACCTGAAACTTCGGGATCCATAGGTGACGTCGGATCTACGTGGCCTAGAGATTAACAATAATTAGTATCTATACATGCTCAAAGCATTACACAATTTTGAATGCAACTTAAGTCTCATAATCTTCCCTCAAGGTCAATACTAATTCCTCATACTCAAAACAACATATCCCAAATTTTTAATATCATTTCCATAATCATTTTCTCCAAATATTCAACTCCATATTCATGTCCTTATCAAATTCCTTTCTAGTATTCCATGCCTTAGAGATTTTTATAATCCATAACCATCAATAGTACTATAATAATCTTAAGCAATAAATTCCTTAATATCAAGTTAGATTAGAAAATCATAACTTGAGTTTGGCACCAATAAGTCTAATTTATAAAGAAAATAACTAACTTATACAATTAGAACAAAATTTTGATCAAATTTGATAAAACCCGAAACTATGCTGAAACAGGGATCAACACAGAACAGCCAACTTCACCGAATTTTATCTTTTTAACCGCTGATCGGTTTTGGGTGATTCAAAAACCAAAATTCTCATATTGAAGTCTAGTTTCTAGGAAAAATATCAAAAAAATATAAACCCAACTGTGCCGAACCCAGAAAATCCGAATAGCAAGCATGCTCAGATTCCCCTGTTTTGCTTTTTCTTTCCATTTTCTTGTTCATGCTTTCAAATCCTTTTAATTCTTACCAAAAATGAGTAAAATTCATACTTAATAGATGGATTTCAGACCTTAACATGTTTATGGAGCAAAGATCTTAGCATGCTCAAGTAGAATATCTAAAGAAAATGAAGAATTTATCAAGAAACTAACCTTGGATGTAATTGTTGTTGAGATTTTTGGTGTTGTTGTTTGAAGAGAATTTTTTTTTTTTTTTTTTGAGAGAGAGATGATGGAAGGCCGGCTGCACTTGAAGAATGAATGAAAAATGTGTAGAGTTTTCGAGAGAAAAGATGAAGACAAGAGATATTTTTCTTGTTTTTGGGATAATTGCATATTAGTCCCTCAACTTTTTATAAATAACCATTAAGCCCCTAAACTTTTTTAATATGTTCATTTTGATCCTTTCTTCTTTTATTTCCTTCACTTATAACTTCTTACCAATTTTCAAGTTTGTCCTTAAAAAAATTTCGGGATTTAACTTTAATGATTATACGTAACCTCGGTTGTTACATTATTTAAATTTAATTATAAAAATATAAAAATATTTTTTGAACAATAATTCAAACTTTTCGATCTCATCAAGTCGGGTGAGCCGGGCTTTAAACAAATAAATTTTTGCTAATCGGACCTAATGCAGCCCAATTCAGGTCATGAATATATTTATACAAGAAAAAGCAATTAAATTCAAATTTTAAATTTTAACTAAAATCTCTAAGTTCAACGGACAATCCAACATAGACTAATATGAATAAATCTAAATGTGTAATTACAATTAATGCCTGACCTTTAACCATGCTTAAGATGGTGAATCATAAATATTTTCTAACCTATATATATATTATGAATTTTGCTAACAAGTGTTATCAGGACTTTTTTAAGATTACTATACATAATAATATCTTCATCTAATTCATTGAAAATGATAAATAAAGTTATCAACTTTTACATTTAATACAATATTATTACTTTAAATAGTATATTAACTAATTTTAAAGAGTGTCCTAAAAACACTCCGGAACAAAGTACATATATTATTAAAACAATTAAATCATAATTCTAACCAACCCTATGGCGTTTCCAAAGGGTAGATTTGTACCCGAAAAAGGGATTTTTTTTTTTTAAATAAAAGAAAATTTTTGAGGTGACTACTACAATGAGAATTTTTATAATGAGAACTATGAGAACACTTAATTCTAGTCTCTAGATTTGATATAAATAATCACAACCAAACACTTGACTCATAGATTTTGCTATCACAAGAAAATTACAAAAAAAAAAAAAATTAATTAATATTTAAAACCTATTTACAAATAAGGTATCATCACAAAGAAAAATTAAGACTAATATTTTAAAAATTAATTTAAATTCTATTAAAATCATTTTAAAAAGTAGATCTATTATTAATAATGAGATTTAGTGCTCAAATATTAGTATAATATTTATAATAATAATACTAATTTTTTTAATAATAATACCATTTAAAATATTAAAAAATATGTGCATATTAATATTAAATATTTTTAATATTGCAAAAGTATTATTTAAAATATAAAACTAGTTGAATATTAATATTTTAAATATACTTTTTCAATAAAGTTAATTAAACTAATTATTTATAAATAATATATTAAGTTGAGTCCAAACTCAAAATTTTTGTCCAAAACTTGTCTTGTGATTAAGTCTAATTTGGAAATTTTTTTTATTTTGTGCTTGAAAGAGTTTAGAAAAATATATAATATTTGTATAGTTTTACTATTAAAATAAAATGGGTTAAAATTGTTTTAAAAAAATTATCCACTAAAACCAACATGTTGGCAATGTTAGACAAAACACGAAAAAAATAATTAAAATACGATACAAAATATAACATGACACGAAAAAATTACACGAACACGATACAAATATACGAATATATCTATATAACACGAATTATTAACGTGTAGAAATATATAAACATATAACAGCATAAACACAATTATGACATAAAAAATAACACGAATACTATAAGAATATACAGATTACTAGACCTACATGTGATAAGTTTATTAAAATAATAAAAAAAATCTTAATAAAATAATATTATAAAGTGGGTTGAGCTTAACAAATTTATTTTCGAATTGGCCAAACTCGTAATCTATAAATAATATTATAAAAAAAATCTTAATAAAATAGACTTGTCTTGAAACATCTATAATCTATAAATAATATAATGAAGAAACGTGTAATTAATCAAAATAAATAAATTTAATAAAAATATATATATATATTAAATATAATTTTTTTTAAATTAATAATTAAATAATTTTTAATTAATATTTATAGACATCGATTAAATACATCTATATAAAAACTTTTCTAAGTGTTGGCCTGTAAGAAAATTACTGCTGTTTATTTTTTCTTTTTTGGATTATGGGCTGGTTAAAGCTATGATTTTTTGGGTTAGATTGATATTGGGTTTCTAACAATTTAATTGGAATTTTTAGATGAGGTCTTTTGGTGAAATTTTATGGTGTGGAAGTCCGATGGATTGAATAGTCGTTATTGATACCTTCCAAACCTAATATTCTAATATCTCTTTGTAAATTTTAGGAGAACACTTGTCAAATCTGATATTCAAACCTTTTTGAATGAGTATTTTGAAATCGCTTATGTAAAATGTCATAAAAATTTATTTTTCATTCTAAAACTCATGAATTGAATCTTATCAATATTGGTATTCGAATATATATTATCATATATAAAGCTTCTCCAATTGATTTTTTTTAATCTTTAAATCGATTACTTAGGTTTAAAACCTTTCCAAAATTATTTTATGGCTTTTTATGTGCTGATTTTTCATTAATTAATTACTTAATCAATTAATCATTTATTTTAAAAATATTCAAATCCCGAAGAAAGAAAAGAGGAAAGAGACTTTTCTTCTATATGTAGCAGATTACACCCAAACTTCAACTTCCTACCTTTTTCCTAAGTTTTGATGATTGCAATCACAATTTAAAAAAATAATAATAAAATCATCTGGTTAAATCCTTAATAATAAAATCATGTAGTTGAAAAATTAAAAGGTTAGAAGCAAATTAAGTATTATTTAAATATTGTAATGATATTTATTATTAACAAACATTTGTACTAAATATTTAAAAATAATATTTTAATTGATAATTTGAGTTATTTTTATGATAAAAAAATATTTATTAATAATAAATTTTTAAAAGTACTCTCATGTAGTTGAAAATTTTAAAGATTATATGCAAATTAAATATTATTTAAATATTTTAATAATATTTATTATTAACAAATATTTGTACTATATATTTAAAAATAATATTTTAATTAATAATTTGAGTTATTTTTATGATAAAAAAATTTGTTAATAATAAAATTTCAGAATTAGTTTCATGTAGTTGAAAAGTTAAAAGGCTATATGAAAATTAAATATTATTTAAATATTTCAATGATATTTATTATTAACAAACTTTTGTACTAAATATTTAAAAATAATATTTCAATTGGCAATTTGAGTTACTTTTATGATAAAAAAATGTTTGTTAATAATAAATTTTCGAAATTACTCTCAAGTAATTGAAAAATTAAAAGGCTGGATGCAAATAAAATATTATTTAAATATTTTAATAATATTTATTATTAATAAATATTTGCATTAAATATTTTAAAATAATATTTCAATTGATATTTTTAAATCAAATAGGAAAAGGATAATTTTGTCTTAATATTTTTTAAAATTTTCGATTACATGAAAAAGTTACTTTCCCACCGCTTTTCATGTGAATAACATTGCAATGCTTGTGGGAAGTAACTCTCTAAGAAAAGTTACATTCCCAAAAAAATAGCAATTTTTAGCATATCAAATATGAGAATCACATTCTCATCAATTATTTTCCATAAAAATTGATCATTTTTTATCGTACCAAATATATTTGTCTTGGAAGAATGAGTTGCCATTAGTTGTTACGGATCATTTTTGTATTCTGTAAATGCATTGAATTTAGCATCTATTATATTTAGTTTTCGGGGTTTCATTAAAACTGCTTGTTTGTAACTTCATAATGTTGCCTGTTTCACAAAATCATCTGTTGAATCATTTTGGTTCTGGTGTATTAATAGTTGTCTTTATTCTTTGTTCCTCTCGCATTCTCTCTGTCTGTTCTATCGTTTTAGTCCTTGTCTCAAAGTGAAAAATGTAGATTATTTTTATTATTATAGCTTATGTTACCTAGATTAGGAGTAAGTGTCGGATACAGATATGTATCCGACACGAGTATACTCAATTTTTTTAATTTTTTTTATATATTTGGAGGATCATATTTTAATATTCATATTCGTATATGTGTCAACAGAAGTATCAAACACAAATACTTTAAAAAAAAAATGAAGAATCCGAATAACATTGATTATAACTTCTTACTCTAAGCTTATTTTGAGGTGTATGGATGGGCACATAGCTGGAGTGGTTGAAATTAGTAAACTCTTTAATGTATTTATTATTGCAATTTGCGATAATGTTAGGTATCAGTCTTAATTGCAAAATCCCATTCATCCACTTACTAAACTAAAGTTTTTTTTTTTCTTCTTCTGGATTTCATGATCATGATTCATTTTTATCCAAACTCTAAGCGGTTTGAAGCAAAAATTGTTGAAAACGTGAAAACTGAAAATAATCGAGGAAAGGAGATTCGAGATGGGGACTTATTCTTCAGAAAGAAAGTGAGACTGTTTTTGAAAAATAGAAAAATCTTTTCGTGTGATCACACTTATTCTCATGTGATTTCTTATCCCAGATTATGAAAACTCTTGAAAAAAAAAAAAAAGTTTTTGAAAAATGACCGACATATATATATATATTGGCCCTTGACAAAGATAATAGAATCATATATAATACTTCTAGTAGAAAGCAAAATTAATATTCATTCTAACAATGTCGTCAAAATATTTATCAATGGCTGGTGTGATGGTGGCATATTTCTCAGTATGTTTTGGATTAAGACTCTCGCAGCCATTAGCGACAATGCCGAGGAAGCCGACGCTGTCGAAGATCAGCTTTTACAAATTCAGTCTCCAATGGCCACCTTCTACATGTAATTCTGGTAAGTTCATTTGCAAACCAACTACCCCTCTCGAATTAACCATCCATGGTTTATAGCCACAAGATATCAATGACGTAGAAGTGTCCGATTACGATCAGAATAATCCTTGTACCAACGTCCCACCTACTCCTGCCAGAACTCTCCAAGTACGCACATGATCACCTTATCAATGTTTTAAAATTTATTATTAATTAATTCATCATTTATCTAACAATTTTTTTTTTTTTTTCGTTTAAAAGTTTGTGCTGAAACCAATTTTAAAAGACTTATTAGAATCACTATGGCCAAACTTAAAGGACCCTCAAAACACGAACCAAAACTTCGCGTTTTGGGAACATGAATGGGAAACGCATGGAACCTGTTCTGATTACTCTACCCAACCTCTTGTATACTTCAACTCTGCCGTACAACTCAGGAAAGGCTTAGATCCAGGTGACTATATCTCGTATATACTTTACCTGTTTCTGTTAGCTCAAAGTATTAAACAGAATGTATAAATTAACTTATTCCTTTGTGATTATATATATATATATATATATATATATAGTTGGACATAGTAATTTAGTCACATATTTCATATATATATATATATATATATATATATATATATATATAAAAGACATGTACAAAATACACATGAATTTTGAGATTGCTTGCAACAGAAACAAAGTGAATAAGGCACTCCAAGTGTGGGAGATTCGTTTATGCTATCAAAATCCAACTCTCCCCAAGACGGTCCAAAACTGTCCAAAAAAATTCTCAGGCGATTGTAAAAGCCTGACTGATGTTATAAATTTCCCTAGCTAGTGCTCCTCAGTCCTCCCCTCTCATAAAATCTTTGAATAATGTCCCAAAGTAATGGTTGGTTGTAACACTTTGGCTTACATTTCAACTTGCTAATTAATATATTTGTCTTGTGTTATTTTTATGAATTATAATCGTATTTAAAATATTATATATTTATATAAATTTCAATATATTAAAAAATCTTTGAATAATGTCCCAAAGTAATGGTTGTAACACTTCGGCTTACACTTCAACTTGCTAGTGTATTTGCGTTGTGTTATTCTTATGAATCATAATTGTATTTAAAATATTATATATTTATATAAATTTTGATATATTAATAATTTTTGTCATATAAATTTTGACACGATCGTGTTTTCTATCGTGTTCTTATTGTTTTTTGTATCATGTAGTATTTTATGTCATGTTTTAATTATTTTTACTGTGTCATATAATTATATCGTGTTCAAAATTATTAAATTTTTATTTATCTCCCAATATATTCTTGTCATATTCATTAATGTGATATTTAAACAATATATAATTAATCATTATTTTTTAAAATTTAATAAAAAAATTATATTAAATATAATTTTTTTTAAAAAAAAAATATTTTAACTATTTTTAACCTGTATCTAAAAACTATCCAAAAAAAAAGGATATTATTGTTTTTTAAGAAAAAAAAATGTACACATAGTTGAATAAATAATTAGATCTTTAAAAAATTATTCACATACCTTCGCCTCTGCATCAAATTTTTTTAAAAAAATTTGAAAAAAAGTTAATAAATGTGTTTCAAAAGAAAAAATAAATTGAAATTTAGTCAAAAGAAAAAAGTTAATAAATGTGTCATCAAGAGTAGATGTCTACTTAGGCATCCATGTTAACACACACTTACTTAGTCAGCATGTACCTTATTATATTATATATACTAGTTTGTGAATCATGCGATGCATAAATTGATTTTATTTATTTAATTATATAAAAGATATTATAATTTTATTTATATATATATATATATATGATTTATTATATTATTTATACATATAAAAGAACATAAAATCATGAATTTATTAAAATTTTAACTTTGGGTTTGAGAATCATGGGTATATGATGATTTATTTCTTGCATGAAAAAATATTTTATGTATTGAGTAAAAACTGAAATAAAATTAAATTTTATATTAATAAAAACTATTTATCATTTCAAATTTTATTCAATGTGCTTTTTTAATAAATCATCTGAAGGACTTTATTCAATATTTTAATGAGGTTACCATTAAAAATTTAATTGATTTAATAATAAACATTTATCTTCAAATGATTTATTATATTGAAAAGTTTATTGTATTCAAATATATAGCTAATAAAATAATTATTTTAAGTTTTTATTTGATGATTATTTTTTATTATAAAATAAAGAGTAATTTATTAGTTATTACATTAATTAGAGCATATACTTATTAGAGGAAAGAATTAAAAAAGAAGAAGATAAATACGTTTTTATATAAGCATTGAAAAAATTAGGAGATGTGTGACAAAATATTAAAAAATTATAAAGTAATATATTTTTATATATACCTTTGAAAGAAAAATTATAAAATGAAAAAAAAAAATTGGTGCAATACATTATATTTATAAACTCAAAATCGTATGTAAGATAATTACACAATACCATCGTATATAAAACGGAAAGTAATACTTCATAATATATTATATAAATCTTTTTTTTAATAAAAAATTATAATTAAATTAATGGAAATAAAAAGAATATGGATGATTTTAAAGCGTACATAGGATAATTCGTTAAATGCATGATTTTTTTTTATCTAAATTTTGTTTTATTATTATTATTATTTATTTTAGAAGTTGTTTGTTATTGTTAATTATGAGTGAACTTGAAATTTAAAATTATTTTTTATTTGATTTTATATCTTTATCTTGACAAAAAATGACTTAATGGATTCAGACATTTAATGAATTTAGATATTTAACGGATATTTGAAAATTATGAGTTTGTATACGATAAATTTTCATATATTTTGTGTAGTTGATATATATATATATATATATTCTTTTCCATATTACAATAACAAAAATTTTCCTATTACATTATTAAAGTTTGTTATACTTAAATTTAAACAGAAATATGGTATGTATTACATTAAAATGATTAATTGAATCTTAAAAATTGAATTAATTTTCCTATTATATTTTTTTGTATAACAAATATTTAAGCCCCGTTTACCATTGCTTCTGGCTTTGGAAACGGGGCTTTTCATTGCAATGGTAAACAAGGTGTGGTGGAAAAATGTTTTTTCACCATAGAAAATTAACCAAACACAAAAGGGTGTTTTTGTAGGTTTTTGAATTTACAACCTATAATTTTAAAATAAATTTACTAAAACACCCATTCATTTATTTGTTATTCACAATAATATTATCATTTATAACTCTATTTTTTTAATGCAAAATTGAATATATATCTTTATAATATTTATTTGAGGTATAACAGTTATTTATTTTTTAATTATATTTTAAATATTTGATATTAAATATATTTAATAAGAATATATTATGTTTGTATGTGATTTTATTAATATCTAAAAAGCATTTTTTTTGTATATTTTTAAATTTAATTTCACAATAATTTATATTAATTATTTAAAAAGTATTTAAAAAATATTTTTTGATATATCTTAATATTAATTTACTAAAATAGTACTTAAATTAACTTATTATTTATTTTTTTAATATTATATCTGTTTTAAATATTTTAATTTTTTACAGTAATTTTTTACAGTAATGTTAAATTTTTATTATTAATTTTTCACAGCAATATTGTCTGGCTCAAGCTTACAAATTAAATTTTTACTAAGTGGAGCCCATTATCAACCTAAGAATTTTTGTTAATGCTTTAAAATAATATATATTTGCAAAAAATGTTTCGTGAAGTGACATCTTCCTACATCGTAGGCATAAAGATAAAGTGACATGGATCGAAAATCTTCATTACCGAAACTATGAATAAATATTTGCATATTATGTGATAAGATTAATAAAATATAAAAACAAATTGGATAAATAATTTTAATATTTTTTAATTTTAAAATTAAATATAATAATATTTAAATTTATCCACATGTTGTAAAAAAAATTCAACGTAAACGTCGATGTCAGTACAAACTTATCAGTCAGCATGAATCCATTAACAATCTTTAAAGGAAGAACTTTTAACACAATATTTTTTTAATTATTTTAGGACTATAATATCCTTAAACCATCAGATTGTTTCGTGAAGTGACAACTTGCCGATAACCCATCATTCCCAGATTCCATCTCTCACTCTCAGGTAATTCTCTGCCTTTCCCTCTCTTTTCTTGTTTGTTCAAGAGATTTCAAAGAATTCTAAGAGTGAGAATGAAAAGGAAAGGCATGGCATGGCATAAGATATGATTTACTTCTTGAATGCGGATCAGTCTTGAATCAAGAACGAGACTGTTGATCTGTTTTAGATCTGGGTTTTGTGACAAAACACTTCTTGCCACAGAATCCCAACTTTGTCATCCCCGGGGCCAGAGTCTTCGTTGTCGTTGAAAACGACGCCTTTTCTAGATCTGATCCTTTTTCTAGATCAGTATCAAGGCTGTCTGTCCATTTCTATTCTTCGGTTTTCCAAGATTTGATCTCTGAGGGTTACCTCTCTATAACTATTTGTCTAGATCAAGATCAGTATATAACTATTTGTCTAGATTTTTTACAACAAGAAGATTTTGTTGTTTATGATTTGTGGTTGATGTTGCAGGGGTTGAGTACCCAATTTTGTTTCTTGATCTTTTTCTTTTTCTTTTGTAATGTTTCCCCTTGTTAACAAAAAAAAAAAAAAAACTATTTGTTTAGATTTTAATATGTATCTTGCACTACTTTTAATTCAGTTTTGAAAATATTTTAATATTTATATTTAGTGAAATTTTATTTTATTTTATTGAATTCTATGAGCTATATTTTTATTTCTTGCGTTTCTTTATTTGGAAATTAATACTTTATTGTATTCAATCTCAAGATAAGAAAAACATGGTGTCATTTGTTGTAATTTTTTCCCTTTTTTTTCATTTTACTTCTCATTGTCTTTCCCCAAACTTACCAAATGAATTACAAATAAACATTAATCAGAAACAGAGAAGATAAAGAGGGAAGATGCAGCGGTGGAGCAAAAGCAGAATTGAGCTACCAGAAACGGTGGTGATGGAAATCCTGTCAAAGCTTTTTGACAAGTGAATAGCTTTTAATAATCGATGTATCTTTTACAATTAAATATTTTCATTTGATTTAAATTTTAAAATATTTTATATCATAATAAATTATATTTATTTTCGTTCACATTTTTAGCTACTTACCTATTATATAGATATGAAGAAATAATAGATTAATTTTGTCCTTTTTTTATTTTTTATTTTACTTCTCATTGTCTTTCCCCAAACTTACCAAGTGAATTACAAATAAAATCATTAATCACAAACAGAGGAAATAGAGAAGATAAAGAGGGAAGATGCAGCGGTGGAGCAAAAGCAGAATTGATCTACCAGAAACGGTGGTGATGGAAATCCTGTTAAAGCTTCCAGTTAAATCCCTCATACGTTTCAGGTGCGTTTGTAAGCCTTGGTGTTCTTCTTTTCAAACCTCTCATTTCATTACCAAACATCAACATAACAACCTCAAAAACAACCACTTTAATCTCCTCCTCAAACGTAGTCATGGTAACACCCATGATGACATCCATTATTTCTCTCAACTTTCAACTGAAAAAGGCCAAAACTTTTTAGTAAAACAGAACATTCATTTACCCTTTCTTGAGAACTGTTGGTATGCTCCTGTAGTTTCTGGTCCTTGTAATGGATTGCTTTATTTACATGATTTTGGTAAGGTTGCCCTTTGGAACCCATCAATCAGAGAGTTTAAAATCCTTCCTCAATCCTCAGTCCAACGCCCTCCTTCGGTAGATTCCACTCATTTTGGTTGCCTTGGGTTCGGGTTTGATTCTAAAACTGATGACTACAAAGTCGTAAGGTTTGTTACTAATTATTTTGATGAGAATGATGAACGCTTGCTAGGTGATTGGATCCACCAAGTTGAGTTGTATTCACTTAAAAGTGATTCCTGGAAGGAAATTTCAGTTCCTGAGGCTCATCCTAGTGGTTCTCCTTTATTTAATAATTACATAAATGGGTTTTATTATTGGCAGGCAACTGGGGATTTTGATTACCCTATTCTTTCATTTGACATGGCTAATGAAAAGTTTTCAACTTTACGTTTGCCAAATTTTGGTGGGCCTTTAGCACAATATGATTTGGAACTTTTGGACTTTAATGGATCACTTGGTGCTATTGTTTACCCAAGGGAGGGAACTGAAAAGTCTTTTGATTTATGGGTTATGAATGGATCATGGACTAAACAATTCAGTATTGAATCTATTTCTGGAGTTGAGAGGCCATTGGAGTTTTGGAAAAATGGTGAACTGTTTCTTGAGGACTCAAATCATGAACTAGTGCTGTTTGATCCCTTCACCCGAGAGCTTAAGAACCTTGGTATCGATGCTTATCAGAATACAATGCAGCTTATTGCTTATGTTGAGAGCTTGGTTCCAATCAATGGAAGATCAGAGCATGAGGAACGTATAATACGTCAGCCGGCTGGAGACGCATCAAATAGATATTGAAAACGAAGAGGGATAAGGAAATAGAACAAAAAGGTAAGCTTTCATGGTGTTTTTCTCTCTTGGTAAATCCTTATTCAGTTTATGTTGACTATTCTCTTGTGAGCTTCTCCAATAATGCTGTTATTGTATGGATTTTATGTCCAAGATTTTGGCCTCTGCGGGCTGTTTACCTGGTACACAAACAACCTTGTTTGTAAATTTGGAGAAATATGGTCTTACTTTAAGATATTTTTACTTTTATTATGGTATTTTACTTTCACTGTTTGTTTTTGGTTGTTTTAGTGAATTTGCAAGATGTCTACCTAGAGAATTGCTTAGTTGTTTACTCTTACCTGTGGAATTTTGGTAGTTCAGTTAATCTTTGTGATTTCTTCTTTTTTCGGACAACCGATGAGGTTTTGATGTGTAAATTGGTACAACTATTGTTTACTCTGATTGCAAAGTTTGGTATATGTGCCCTGTGTTGCTTAGGAACAAAAGAAAGAAAAAAAGAGGAAGTTTTAGGCTTTTAGCTCAAGTCAAGTAAACGTGCAGGTTTATGGGTTACAAAATTCTTTTCTTTAAAAGTCTCAAATATTAAAAGAATGCAGTCTCTCTCTGCAGTTATACATATGTATTAGCATTAGTTCAAGAAGTAAATCATTTTTTAGTTGAAAAGAAACTGGTTTTCTTGTAGTTATTGGATGCAGTAGGGACAAAGCTGCTTTAGCCCCAAAAATTAGCCTAACATTGAAGCAGTGGCGATCTTAATCTGAGTTGACATAGTAAAAGAGGAATGTTTACACGCTATTTAATTACTTGCTTCATCCTTGTACTGTACTATCAGAATGTTTTCATGTGAGTGATGTTGAAGGGCTTGGAGCGATGTCTGTTATTTTTTATTACTTGATGAATTTGTTTTCATCCAGATGTTCATACATTAACAATGTTTTGATTGTTGAAGAACCCGTTCCAGCTTCAAGCTTCTTGTGTTCGGTGATAGCATGTAGCCTAAAAATGTCGTGACAGAAGTACTTGATGCTGTCTATAATCCCATTTTCTAAATCGTCGAATAATTAAAATACCATCTGTAAGTCTATATAGATTTAAGAAGCACAGATAAATGAAAATGTGTAGTTTGGAACTGAAGTTCTTGCTTTTGTTCCTTGGTGTTTAATCAGTCAGTTTGGTTATGCTTTAGGATAGTTGTGGCAATGTTTTAATCTAAAATTTTGTTTCCTGGGCTCAACATTTCTTGCCATGTTACATTTCATTTGTAGGGCTCTAAAATAGTATGATTTCATTGTATCATTTCTTAACTGTGGATGCTATCATCTATACTTAAGCTTGTTTGGTTGTCTTACTGTAAAAATATTACTTGCTCCTTTTAGATGACAATGGTGTATGATTACTTTCTGCATACAAAATGGTAATGTCCCTTTCAATCTCTTATCACCTTATTTTCATTTTCTAAACCAACATTTAGATGCAAGGTAAAGCCTAGGAGAATTTATCATGCAAAATAACAGAACATAAAGTACTATATAAATAGGTGAATTGGAGGAAATCAATGGCAGCCAAGGAACCCATACCGTATTTGTACGGGTCATATCGGTCGATAATGTATTAGTTTTTGAATAAAATTGAAACAGTATCAACATCGTACCGTTTTGATTTTTATATTGGTCCTTGTGTATGATTTGTATAGACTTGTATTGTATCGAATAGTATTAGCTTGTACCGAATAGTATTGGTTAGTATCGGTACGTATCAATTTCTACTAATGGTACAAGATTTCGATTTTTATTTTATTTTTTAAAATTACTTATTTGATTCTTTTAATCAATTCTTAATAAGTTATTGAATTAAGTTATTGAATTTAATTAAGTTATTGAATTTAATCAATTCTTTATAATTTCATTAAAAAATATAATATTAAATTAAGTTATTGAATTTAATTAATAATAATTTACTAAATTTTTTAATATTTATTTTATTTATATATAAAATTTTTGGATATTAAATATTTATAATTTTTAACATTTATATTTGCATATAAACATATATATATATATGTATATATATATATATGTATGTATGTGATAGAAGTATATTTGTATTGGTATATAATATTATTTTATTAAAAAGCTTGAAAATTAGCTATATATATGAAAAAAAATATTGGAAAACTTGAAATGATACATTGAAATACAAAGATATTGTTTTGTATTAATACCAAAATAAAAGTGATACGCACGGATGATAATAGGAGCATGAGGAGCCTTGGCCACCTCAAATTTTTTGAAAAGTCCTACATATATATACATATCTATACATATATTGATATTGAATAAATTAATATAAATTAGTACTTTGCAAATTAAAATTGTTATTTATTTATTATGCATTTTCATTACCTAATTTTAAGTATTAAACTTTAAAAAGACTTAAAATTACATTGTTACTAGTTTTTGGCCCGTGCGATGCATGGGTTTTTAGTATTTATGATAATATTAAATTAATCTATTATTTTGCTATAGTTTTTTTATTCAAAATTTTATTATTTAACAATAAATATTTCCTTTTTTATTCTGTTTGTTTATCTCATTAAGATCAAATTTTTATACCTTTGTTTTTCTTTTTTAGGCAAAAATATTGAAAATTTGATAAAATTGAAGATATCATAAAGATTTAAATTCGTAATTTTCATTAAATTTAAATTTTAAATTTAATTATTGTTCTATCAATTTTAATTTTATTTTTACATTGACTTAGAATTTCAATTTTATTATCTTTTTTTTTTAAGAAAATAAAAACAACACTCTTAAAAAATAATTATTAAAAATGGGTGGTTAGCAAGCAAATGTGAACAATTTTAAAGAAAGAAAGAAAAAAATTAATAATAATAATACAAGCAAAGAAAATGTCCAGGAAAACTGAAGAATAATATAATAATCTGAACAACCTTTAGACCTTAACTTTCTTGATAATAATTAAGATTCATAATAATCAATTAAACAATATCTTTTCTTTCCTAATTGCACGGACTCTCTAATCACATATTAATTAAAAACACAAATTAACAATAAATACTTAAAAGAAAAAGACAAAACCATGTTTGGTATATATATATATATTTATATATATATATATATATATATATCCTTCGTATCGATCTAATGCAATAATGATTTTTAAACAATTTTAAAGATTCACTTTTTGTATCGATCTAATGCATTAATGATTTTTTTCTTGAAATATTCAAAAAATCGAATCTTTGATTGAAGTTGTATATAAAAATTAATATATTTATGTATTTATGTTATTTTTTTATATTATATTATATTTTATATATTATTTAAATTATTATTTTATATATCATGTATTTATATCGTATTTAAAATTGATAGTTATCGTTTTTTACCTTGAGTTCTACTATTTCAAGATAGGAGGTGCCATTGCTTATAAGTATTTGCCTTTACACTTGCAGGGATTTCAGTAAAAGTAAAATTAAGTCTAGCAATAAAATATTATATATTTATATAAATTTTGATATATTAATAATTTATATTATATTAATTTTGTGTTGTATTTGTATTATATTTTTATATTGTATTTTAATTATTTTTTTATGTTATATAATTGCATCGTGTATCATATTTGTAAAACCCTTGTCCTACCTTCTTCCTATCCTCCATAGCTATATTAATAATTATAATTTAACGAATCCCTCCTCTTAAAATAGATCCAACGTGTTCAAGCTAATGTATATAAAAAATAAATAAATAAAATATTATTACTTAATTTCGAAATTGATATCTTTGTATAACTAGTTTGTTTGTTACTTTTTTTTTAATAGACTTGATAATATTAGATACGTCATAATTATATGACTCAAAAAATAATTAAAACAAGATATAAAAAAATGAATACAAAACAAATATATAAATATGTCAAAATTTATATAATACAAATTATTAACATGTTAAAATTATACAAATATGAAATACTTTAAACACGATTTTAATATAAAATATATACGAATATGATACAAATACATAATTATCAAATCTAATAAAAACATCAGGAAAAAAAAAAAAAACTAACTTTGAGAAAATGTAGTAAGGTAAATTAAGGGTGCATTTGGATTCTACCGCACATGAGGTGGAATTCAAAATTTTTTTGGGAGGGATTTCCTCCCACTAGCTTGCAAATGCACCTCCGGTGGAGGTTAAATTGGATTGGGGTCCAATCCATGATCGGACCTTTTCCAATCATGACTGGATCCCATTGGAGGGAGTAATTCCTCTTTTACCCCCTCCACTATTTTTTATTATTATTATTTAATATAAATATAATTTTAGTATATATTTTATTATTTAATATAAATAAAATTTTAATAATTTTTAATTATTTATTATATATATACACATTTTAATTTAATATCTTTAATGATAATTTATTTTTTTAACATAAATATATTTTTAAATTTTTTAAATTATTATTTAATATAAATATAATTTTAATATATATTTTATTATTTAATATAAATATATTTTTAATTATTTATTATATATACACATTTTAATTTAATATCCTTAATAGTCATTTTCTTTTTCCACTATAATTCATCTCACCGTCATACGTTTGAATCCAAACACATATTCCACCGCTGATTTTAATCTCACCATTACAGTACTCAATATCACCGTCATCACTATTTTTGATCTCACCGGAATCAATCTTACTGTTCATCCAAATGGACCCTAAATAATTAATAAATAAATTCACAAAAAGACAAAAACATGTTTGGTAGAGAATAAGCAATGTTAAGAAGATTAGATTAATATCCGCTGTCCTGTCGACGCGGCTGATAATAAAGAAGTAAAACGATATTATGAACTAGACAAGTCAATAGATCTGATAATTTGTGGTTTTTTATTGTATTAGTATTATTTTTATATTATAATGGTATTTAAAATATTATATATTTATATCAAATTTGATATAGTATTAATTTATATTATATAAATTTAATATATTTATATCATATTTATATTATTTTTTTGTCATATAATTTTTCGTAATATATTTTAATTATTTTTTTATTGTTTTCTTATAATCGTGTCTTATTTAAAATTAGCCATCTACAGATAGAGGTGTTCATAGGTCGGATCGCGGTCCGAAAAAAATTAGTTTTTCTTGCTCAAGCCTGTTTAAGACCAGAGCCGTAAATCCATTTCACTATTAATAAATTATTTTTATTTTTATATTAATATTAATATATATTTTTTATAATTACATTTAAATAAAAAATATTTTTTAATTATTAAATAATAATTTGAGCCAGATCGAATCGACTCAAATTATAAATGTTCTTATCCAAACTCAAATCGAGCTAGACCAAACTTATCGAGTTGAATGAACTATCCAATCTTTGAAAATTGATATTTTATAATAAATTCGAAAGATAAAAAAGTAAAAAAATAAAGATAATTTAAAAAAAAATAATTGCTTTTATATGTCTCTTATTATGACAATTAAAGCAGGATTTAACCCAAAAAAATGAATAGTAAAATTAAGTAGAAAATTGATAATTATAGGGTGTAATAAAATAAAATTTTGATTTTGGTTCTTATTTGTAAAGGATGTTCTTTTCAAAGGCAAAACTTGAGGTAGGACGTAGTGTATATATATATATATATGTTTCCATTTTATAAGGTGATGAATCAAATCTATTATTAATTTTTGAATCAATATAATTTTATTTTGTGTTTTTATATATTATAGATTATAGATACATTATGATATTTAATATATATATATAGCAATATTTGTTCATTATCTATTTTTTAAAGAGAATAAAAACAACACCCTTAAAAAATAATTAGTAAAAATGGGTGGGTAGTGTTGGAATATGGCTTAGAATATGGCTTGAATATAGCTTGAATATGGCTCATTCACCATAGGTGGCTTAGCACCAATAATGGAGCTACCACTTGCACCACTTGCACCACCAATAATGGAAGCTACCACTTGCAAATGGATGGTGGCTATGGTGGCTACCACTTGCATGTGTTCACACCAAGATAGGTGGTGGATGGTGGCTATGGTAGGCTATGGTGGCTGCCACTTGATGCATGTTCACACCTTGATATTATGGCTATAAATAGCCATGTAGAGATGAGTAGAGATGAGAAGAGTTGAGTAAGTTAGAGCTAAATTGTTGAAGCAAATACTCTGTGTTTATAGAGTAATTCGGTATTGTGTTGAGTTGTGAGTTCAGTGCTTGTGTAGCACCTTGAATTCTGTATATGTTTGTACTCTAAACTCCATTAATACAAAGCTTCAAGCTCCTCCTCCCGTGGACGTAGGCACAGTTGCCGAACCACGTAAAATATCGGTGTTTTTTCAGTGTGTTTAAATCGGTTTTAGTAATATCAATTCGCTTCCGCACAACAAATTGGTATCAGAGCCAATTTTTACGTAAAACCGAGTTTTTTCGATTCTGTCCGTATTTCAAAAGTGCTCCAATTTGTGTTTTGAAAATACCAGGTTGAAGAGGTCGTTGAGAGGAGTGCAACAGAATCAACCGGAAGCCCAGGAGACGCCGCACGCGCCCGCACGCGCCGCCAGAAGGAGTGAGAGTGGGACTCACGCGCCCACGCGCCGCACGCGCCACCAGAGGTTGAAGACGCGTGAAGCCCACGCGCCCCACGCGCCGCACGCGCCACCAGAGGTTGAAGACGCGTGAAGCCCACGCGCCCCACGCGCCACACGCGCCGGCCACCCAGACAGCTCCACGCGCTCCACGCGCCGCCGCACGCGCCGCCGTCCGCCGCCCACGCGCCGCCGTCCGCCGCCCACGCGCCGCCGCAGGTCCGACCAACTTTTTCGGGCTATTTTTTGAGCCGTTTCAGAACACTATTCCGAGACTTTTCCGAGCCGGTTGAGCTAAACCGAGTCCATTTCGAGCCAGTTGTAGCAGAATATTTGCAGAATATTCACCGTGTGTCCAAAATTTACACAGTTGGACCCGTTCCTGGCTATTTCGACTATTCCGGACTCAACCGCGGCATCCGTTTTTCCATACAGGTACCGGAAAAACACTTTGTTGGTAATTTTGTTTTATTACCATGGCAGAATCATTAGAGACACATGAAACAACCAGCAGCGCACGATCAAGTTCTTATATCAGAAAGAACTCGATGACCACTGCAAAGTTCGAGGTGGAGAAATTTGATGGCACCACCAACTTTGGCATGTGGCAGTGCGAAGTTCAGGATCTGTTATTCCGAGAGGGTTCATATATCGCTCTGGAAGACAGGCCCAGAGATATTTCGGAAGATGACTGGAAATTTGTCAACCGTCAGGCTTGTGGCACAATCCGGTTATGCCTAGCCAAGGACCAGAAGTACTTTGTCATGAGAGAGAATAATGCAAAAACTCTCTGGAAACAACTTGAGGACAAGTACATGACAAAAAGCATGGAGAACAGACTCTATCTGAAGAAGAAGCTGTTCCGCTTCCAGTATGTGCAAGGTATCACCATGCAGGAGCATCTAGTAAGTTTTAACAAAATCCTCGCTGATCTTGAAAATCTAGATGCAAATATCTCTGATGAAGATAAGGCTCTTACTCTGTTAAATTCCTTGCCTGATAGCTATGATCATTTAACCACTACACTGTTGTATGGTAAAAATGATATAGAATATGTTAATGTTTGTAATGCTCTGGTGAATAATGAGTATCGGAAAAAGGATCAGCATGATCACCAGAATACTACACCAGAAGCTTTAACTGTGTACAGAGGCAGGACGGACAACCGAGGAGCCGGAGAAAACAAGCGAGGTAAATCCCGCTCAAGGAGGGGATTATCGAGAACACGACTCTCGAGGGACGAGTGTGCCTTTTGCCATGAGAAAGGGCATTGGAGGAATAACTGTCCCAACATGGAGAGGTCGATTGTGAGTGTAGCTCAAGAATCTGAGGGAGAGGAAGACTCTGCATTTACAATTTCCACAACAACACACTCTTCAGATCAATGGATTCTGGATTCCGGATGTTCCTACCACATGTGTCCGAACCGGAAGTGGTTCTCAAACTTCAAAGAGTTTGATGGAGGGATTGTCCATATGGGCAATGACAATACTTGTCACACTAGAGGCATCGGAACGATCCGACTGAAAATGCATGACGGTACAATCAGACAACTTACAGACGTAAGGTATGTCCCTGATCTCAAGAAGAACCTCATATCACTGGGGGTCTTAGACTCAAATGGTTACAAGGTGACCATTCAGAATGGAGTCCTGAGAGTTGTACGTGGAGCATTCTTAGCAATGAAGGGTTATATGAAGGGAAATCTGTATCTCCTTGACAGAGAAACCGTGACAGGCAGAGCAGCAGCCTCTCACAGAATGATGGGATAATCCGACACTTCACTGTTCCTGGCACTCCCCAGCAGAATGGAGTTGCAGAAAGGATGAAACGAACTTTGGTTGATAAAGTTCGCTGCATGTTATCCCAGTCGAGCTTGAGCAAAGCATTTTGGGCGGAGGCTTTATTGTTCGCCTCCCACATTATCAACAGACTAACCTCCACCGCAATTGATGGGAAGACTCCCATAGAGGTGTAGTCCGGATATTCTGCCAATGAATATGATCGGCTTCGTAGTAACGGATGCAAAACTGGATCCTAGAGCCAAGAAAGCTGTCTTCTTTGGGCTTTAGTGAAGGAGTAAAAGCAGTCCGATTGTGGAACCTTGAGTCAAAGAGAGTCATCGTAAGCCGAGATGTTGCCTTTGACGAATCTGTAATGCTGAAACTGTCAACTCCAGAGAATGTGAACCAAGATTCTCTAAAGCAGGTGGAGTTTGAATCAGAATCTGATGACACCTTAATTGAAGTGGAGGAGTCATCATCGGAAATCTTTCAGCAACTTGAATCAGTTGTCACCAGTAGACCGAATAGACATATTCGGAAACCTGCTCGATACACAGACGTGGTGACATACGCCCTTCCAGTAATTGATGATGATGTTCTGATCAATTACAAAGAAGCTGTAAACAGCCCTGTGCATGCCGAGTGGAAGGAGGCGATCAGATTTGGAAGTTAGTTCCACTTCCAACACTCAAGATAGCAATTGAGTGCAAATGGGTCTTTGCCAAAAAGGAGAGTGCTACAGGCAAAGACAGCATCAGATACAAAGCCAGATTGGTAGCCAAAGGTTAGGCTCAAAAAGAAGGGAATAGACTACAATGAGGTATTTTCACCTATTGTTAAGCATGCATCTATTCGGATCTTATTGGCTTTAGTAGCACTTGTATAACCTAGAGATAGTTCAACTTGATGTAAAAACTGCATTCCTCCATGGTTCCGTAGAGGAGGAAATTTGTATGACTCAACCAGATGGTTCTGGAGTCCCCGGTCGCAGAGATTACAAAAGCAAGCTGAACTGATCACTGTATGCTCTGAAACAATCCCGTGACAGCTGAACAAACGGTTGGACTGTTTCATGAAAGGATGAAAAGTACACACACAGTCAATTTGATCACTGTGTTTATTTCCGGAAACTTCAAGATGGATCATTTGTCTATCTGCTGAAAAAGGCAAGGTGGAGATCGACAGGCTGAAGGCTCAACTGAGCTCAGAGTTCGAGATGATCTTGGAGAAGTTAAGAAAATTCCTGGGAAGTAGACAGAAAAATTGACTCAGGCTCAGTGCATTGATGAATCATGCCAATGCAGTAGGTGCCCTGATATGTGAGTAATGGTGTGTACATTTGAAGGAGAAAAGAGGAAGCTTTGATCTGTGAATTCTCTCTGTGGATTCTCGCCAAGGTGGAGATTGTTGGAATATGGCTTAGAATATGGCTTGAATATAGCTTGAATATGGCTCATTCACCATAGGTGGCTTAGCACCAATAATGGAGCTACCACTTGCACCACTTGCACCACCAATAATGGAAGCTACCACTTGCAAATGGATGGTGGCTATGGTGGCTACCACTTGCATGTGTTCACACCAAGATAGGTGGTGGATGGTGGCTATGGTAGGCTATGGTGGCTGCCACTTGATGCATGTTCACACCTTGATATTATGGCTATAAATAGCCATGTAGAGATGAGTAGAGATGAGAAGAGTTGAGTAAGTTAGAGCTAAATTGTTGAAGCAAATACTCTGTGTTTATAGAGTAATTCGGTATTGTGTTGAGTTGTGAGTTCAGTGCTTGTGTAGCACCTTGAATTCTGTATATGTTTGTACTCTAAACTCCATTAATACAAAGCTTCAAGCTCCTCCTCCCGTGGACGTAGGCACAGTTGCCGAACCACGTAAAATATCGGTGTTTTTTCAGTGTGTTTAAATCGGTTTTAGTAATATCAATTCGCTTCCGCACAACAGGTAGCAAGCAAATGTGAACAATTTTTGTGCCTGGAAGCCTTGTGAAATTTGTTACTTATTTCATGTTTGGATTTGGTAATATTGAATACGACAAAAAAATGACATGATACAAAAAAATAACATGAACACGACATGAATATATTAATGTGTCAAAATGTATATAACACGAATTATTAACATGTCAAAATTTATATAAATATATAATACTTTAAATATGATAATAACATAAAAAAAATAACACAAACACAATATAAATACATAAATTATCAGATCGTTTATCAAAGTTAGAGGTTACGTTCGGTTAGAGGAAAGAAAGAAAGCAATTAATAATACAAACAACGCAAAGAAAATGCCCAAGGAAAATTGAGGAATAATATAATAATGTGAACAATCTTGAGACCTTAACTTTCTTATATAATAATAATTATTAAGATTCATAATAATCAATTAAACAATCTTTCCTAATTAATTGCACTGACTCTCTAATGACATAATAATTAAAAACATAAATTAGATATAAATACTTAAAAAGAAAAAGACAAAAACATGTTTGTTAGACAATTGGTAGATGTATAAAACATGTTATATATCCTTCGTTCATCGTCATTATCAAAGACAAAGATGTAGTTAATTAGTAGAGTAGAAAGTTCCATCCTTCTCACATGTCTAGACACAATTTTATTTATTTATTTATATATATATATTATAAGATAGTGAACTGGATCTAAGACTTTGTCTGGACTTAATTAATTTTTTTTTCTTAAACGATTTTAAAGATACATTTCTCGTATCGATCTAATGCATTAATGATTTTACTTTTAAAATATTTTAAAAAATTGAATCTTGATTGACAGTGAAAAGAAACTCCTCCCTTATCGATCTAATGCATTAATGATTTTACTCTTAAAATATTTAAAAAGATCGAATCCTGGTGGGTTGTCCATATGCAACTATGAAAAGGTGATTAATTGATTATTAATGTATTCTCTAACTAAAATGAAATATCATTATTATCACAATTTCTTTGCTTGTGGGTTGATCATATGTAACTATGAAGAGGTGATTATTAATGTACTCTCTAAATAAAATAAAATATCACTCATAATTTTATTGTTTTTTCTTTATAAAAGAGGTCACATTTTAAATTCAAATTTATTGAATGCAACTCGACCCCTTGAATCATGCAATAGACAACCGTATAGAATTCTTGAGTATTCTTAGTAGAAAGCAAAATTAGAATTGGTTGGTAACAAATAACAATGGCGTCAACATATTTATTGGTGGCTGCTGTAGTGGTGTCATGTTTCTCAGTCTGGTTTGGATTAAATCTACAGCCATTTAACTTGAACACCACCCTCAGAGTACTCCAGCGGCAATTGGCGGCGACGCCGGCGATCGACTTCTACAAACTCAGTCTCCAATGGCCACCTTCTACATGTAATTCTGGCATGACTTGCAAACAAACGCCCCCTCGCGAATTCACCATCCATGGTATATGGCCACAAGATATCAATGACAAACAAGTGCCCCCTTACGATCCAAGGAATCCTTGTACCAATCTAACACCTACTCCTGCCAGTAGTCTTCAAGTATGAACATCATCATCACCTTATCAATGTTTTAGAAGTTACTTTACGTGAAATTATTAATTTGTCAGTTATTTAACAACACTTTCTGATTTTTTTTTTTTCTTGTTTAAAAGGTTGATCTGAATCCAATTCTACAAAACTTAACATCACTATGGCCAAACTTAAAGGACTCTCAGAGCCCTAAAGAAAACTTAGACTTTTGGAAATATGAATGGAATAAGCATGGAACCTGTTCTGATTACCCTACCCAACCTCTTGTATACTTCAGCTCTGCCTTACAGCTCAGGAATGGCTTAGATCCAGGTGACTTATATATCTCCTATATACTTTACCTGTTACCTCATAGTATTAAACATGAATGTATAAAATTAACTTATTCCTTTGTGTTATATATATATATATATATATATATATATATTTGGACATAGTAATACTAATTTAGTCACATTATTAATTATTTCATATATACAAAAAAAAAAAAGACATGTAAAAATACACATGAATTTTGAAAATATAAAACATCAATTAGCCGATCCCTTAAACCCTAAACGTTCTATAAATCTTATTCTGAGCATGCATTTGCCAGCTATTTTTGCAATTTTTTTTGTTTAATTCTAAAATTAAAAAGCAAAAACTGTATACTATGCGAAACTAAATTAAACCTGAATTTTTTTTTAGGGTTTTGCTAGTGAGTTTCTTTAGGACACTCTTGAAGGTTAGTTAATATACTATTTATAGTAATAACATTGTATTAAATGCAGATGTTGACAACTTTATTCATCATTTCTAATGCATTGGTAAGATATATTACTATATATATAGTGTCCTTAGGGCACTCATTAGCATTTTTTTTTTTAATATAAAGGAGGTTGTAATATGAAAATAAAAAAAAAAATTATTGTTAATGTTAGAGTTTGAATACGGGATGTCATCTTTTAGAAGTGATTGCCTGAACCAACTGGATTAAGTCTTGAGTCCAAATTAAATCTTACTTTTTTATAAATCAAATGATTATCACCTCATAAAAATAACTGTATTAATCAATTAGATTAAATTTTAGATTAAAATTAAACCTTATTCTTTTATGAACCAAATAGCTGGGAATTCATATTACTTCCACTTCCTAACATATTGTCTCATATCTACTTTAATTATTGTTTTGATCCTTCCAGTTATGAGACTTACACCTGGATCAAGTTATATGGTACAAGATTTTTCAGCTAAAGTTCAAAGTGTTGTAGGAGCCTATCCTGAGATTGCTTGCAACAAAAACAAAGTGAGTAAGGCACTCCAACTGTGGGAAATTCGTTTATGCTATAAAAAGCCAACGCCTCCCAAGACCCCTCAGACGATCCAAAACTGTACAAAAAGATTCTCAGGCCAGTGTACAAGTCTGACTGATCTTATAAATTTCCCTATCTAGCTAGCTAGTGCTCCTCAGTCCTCCCCTCTCATGAAATCTTTTGAATAATGTCCAAAAGTAATGGTTGTAACACTTGAGCTTACACACCGGACGTCATAATTTATGTATTCGTATTGTATTATTTTTATAAATTATAATTATATTTAAAATATTATATATTTATATAAATTTTAATATATTCATATTTTTTTTATTGTTTTTCATGTCGTATAATATTTTGTGTCATGTTTTAATTATTTTTATCGTCTCGTATAATCGTATCGTGTTCAAAATTATCAAATTTTACTTATCTCCCAATATATTTTTTGTCATATTGATTAATGAGATATTTAAAATATATAATTAATGTATTTTTTTTTTTTTAATTTAATAAAAATAATATATTAAATATAATTTTTTTATAAATAATATTTTAACTACTTTTAACCGGTATCTAAAGACGAATTCATAGTGGGACATCTACCCCACTGAGATCCACAACAACTAATGGATTTACTTTAAACCAACCACAATTTTTTTTAAATTTGTCTTTTCCCCCCACTAAACCATGAAAGATAAGATATACATAACTGAATCCAAATTTTTTCCCTTTCCTGCCTCTATTCATAACTGAATCCAAATTTTTTCCCTTTCCGGCCTCTATTCATGTCTCCATTCTCGTAACGAGTCATGTGTCTTTTTTTTATTCTTTTTATATTTGTTCATTTTTAATGTTTGACCCGATTCTTTATCTAAAAAAAAATCGATTTCGTTTGTAAAAAAAAAAAAAACACGAATACAAAGACGGTGCAAATAAAAGAGATGGTGTCGTGGAATTCACCTATTTGATGACCGGTAAAATATCAATCGGTCGTATTTATATTTCGTAGCCCCCGTTAAACAGTTAAAAATAAACGAGGAAAAAAGCGACATCGAAAAAAGGACGCGCAACTCGTTATGAGAGTGGGGACACCGATAGGGTTAGAAAAATGAGGACAGATGATTTCTATTCGAACTGAACTAGTTAATGTATGGGTGGTCATATTTTGGTTTTAACCAAATTAATCTACTAAATCGATTTAATTTAATTAATTGGTCGATCATCGAATTAATTTTGATCGGTTATCAAAAGAGATTTTACAAATATTGCGATTTTCAATTAATTTAGTTCAAAAAATTGATTAACTGAATTAATCGAAAATATAAAAATATATGAAATACTTAAAAGTTAAAACGACACCATTAAGTTTATTTTTAAATATTTAAATCTAAAAATATGAAAGGGTAAAACTAAAACTCTAACGCGGCCATTTTTTTTAAGTCTAAAATGTAAGATAATGATTATGTTTTATGAAACATTATATGTTAATCTTTAGAGTTTGGATGATGTTTTAAATTTAATGTTGTTAGAGTTTTTAACTTAATATTTTGATATTTGAATAATTTTTTAGATGATTTTATTTAGTTTGTTTGAATTATGAAAAATTAAGAATTTCAAATATGATAATTTAACTTAATATTGGTTTTTATTTGGTAATCGAAATATTTATCAAATTAAATTCAACCAATTAGATTTTTGAAATGTATAAATTTAATTCAGTTAGTGAAATAAAATTATACATTTTGGCTAATTCAATTCGAAATTAACTGAATACCGAATAAATACCCTAAGTTAATAGGTTCAAAATGTAAATATAAAATAAATTTTCCTATGTTAATAATGATTTTTTATATGGATTTCATTAATTTGGAAGTTAAAGATTAAAATTTTTGCTAATATTTTTCCTATTGTCTAATTCATCCGTACGTCGAAGTAAACATTTCTTTTTATGTTTTTTAATTTATTTTTTGTTTTAGATTTCTAATTAGATTATTTATCATAGCATGTTCTAAGGGTTTAGTTGTTATTATCTATTTGTAGTTAAATGTGCTTTTTATACTGTCTTCATTTAAATTGAGTTTCAATTTTATTAACTTTGATGATCCAAATTTAATTTCTCTCTTTTATGTATGCAGGTTCATTAAAATTATTTAAATGCGATGAATAAAAAATTAAATCATAATATCAAATCAATGAAAGTTTCGATTATCGATTAATATTGATTCAATCGATTTAATCAATTTATTTAATTAAAAATACTTTAAATATTAAATATATAACTTAATATTAAATAAAAATTAAATATAATAAATATTTAATAAAAATATATATTTAGTTTGATGATATAATCTTTAATATATAATTAAAAAATTAAAGTTCAAATTTCATCATTAAAAAAAAAACACAAAACTGATTTTTTATCTATTTAATTCGATCCATGTTAGTTATGCACGTTGTACATGCATATTTTAATGATAATTTGTATATTCATGATCATTCATTTTTTTGAAAATTTATATTTTTTTAATAAAATAAGGCAATATCCCCGAGTTATTATAATTCATGAATTTTCCTTCGGGTTCCCGGGGAGTCTTCATCAACTATATTAACAAAAGAATACCCTTCTAAAAGAGGATGATGCGGATATTTCCAAAAACAATAAAAATTCTATATTTTACCGGTTTGCCGGGGAGTATAGAAAATTTTCGCAATAACAAATTCCGGATCATTTTAAAACAAAAATAGGATTGTTTTTTTAAAAAAATGAAAATTATTTTCAAATACCAAATCCAAAACTGACTTTTCACCGACACTCGAGATAACACACGATTAATAAGGTATCGTTTTATACGGGCGTTGTGGGGGTGCTAATCCTTCCCCACACGTAACCGACTCCCGAATTTTTTTTTTCTGGCTCAAAGCGTAGACTTTCAAAATTGGTTTTAAAATATTTTAATTAATTTTAAAATATTTTTTAAAATCGGTTTTAGGTGGCCGATCACACATGGCTAAAAAAGATTGGTGGCGACTCCATTTCTTTTTCGAGGATGTTTTCAAACCCTCATTTTATTTCAAGAGAAATTAAGTCGTCTTTTCCTCTATTTTTCCAATGTCACACTTAACGAGTAATGTCTCGCGATGGGACTTGTTATTTTTTTTAGGTTTTGACAGCTTGGCCACTCTACTAGGGATTTTAGAGAGTCAGGCCTAAAGTTAGTAGCTTGTTATCAAAAGACTCGATTTTGTTAGTTTTAATTGGTATTTAATTATATTTTCCATTTTTGTAAAATAAAGAGAGTTTTGAAAAAAAAAAATTCTTTTTATTCTCATGAGCATACATATTATTATTGTGCTCAATTTACTCAAGTGTTGTGTATTATAATTATTCTTTGATTGACTAATGCTTTCTTTTATTTGATTCAGTTTTTATAATTCATTGTTGGGGTATTTTTAAATTATGGGTTGTAAAATAGTTTGTGAAAGGTTTGTTGTTTCTCCTCACACGCTATACTTGCATTTGCATAACATGAGCCCTCAATCCGGGTTCCGTCCTTCTAGGTGGAGTGAAGTACCTACGCTTCGTGAGGTGATAACCTCCGTATAAGCTAGCGAAACACTCTCGGGGTACAAATTACCTACGCTTCGTGAGGTGTTAAGCTCCGCATAAGCGTGGAAAATATATTCTAACAAATTGAACCCGCTTTTATCGGGGTGCCTTACTAGCCTTAACCGGCGACAGTGAGGAGCAATTTGGAGCCCTTTTAGAACCTAATGCAACCTCATTAGAGGTACCGAAGCTAGGAACACATGGAGGAATGCTTATGATCTTTTGTCATTTATTTCTGCATTCTGAATAAGCATTGTAGATCGGGCAACGATGAACGTTCATCGCCCGTAATAAATTTGGTATTCCGCCCCAAAGGCATCGAGATGCTTAAATAAGTTGATATTGTTGGGGCACATGTTCATTAACTTTTTCACTTTTCATTGATGATTTTACCCTTTTACTTGCTTTGCTTCTTCTTTTTTTTTTCACACATCATTTGTAATAATACCGAAACCTAGTATTTTTGGATTATCTTGAAAATTCTTCTTTTATACCTATACCTTTTTAGGTATTTCTAAAAAAAAAAGAGTTCTTATTCCATGAAGAATTTTTTTCTTTGAAAAAGAAATAAAGAGCGATATTAGGATCTTCTTTTCCTTGATCTTTTCATTTGCATTTTTGCATAACATGCATATTATTTAAGCAGTAGTAAATATGGAAATTCATCTCCTCAAGCATCTTCGCATCTTGCACAGTTCATGCATTAATCATCATTACATTCATGCATATAAGAATAGAACATGTACATTCTTAATTGTATTCTTGATCTCATGATAATAATGTCAATTTCATTTGCATGAAAGGGGTTTAAGATATGAGGAATGAATTGGAGGAACGAGTGTATGCTTTGGAGCGCAATCAAGAGGAATTTGGACATGAAATTCGGGAGGTGAAAGGACAACTCGCCAAATTGATAAAGATGTTTGAGGATCTTTGTAAGAGTAAGGGGGAACTTTCTCAAGGCTTTTCATCACCTTCGGATCAACCAAAACCACTAGGTCCAGATCATACAATCCCTGTTGGATCTTGTATTTGTCAGTGCCATAAAGGATTAAACCTCGATGAAATGGTGGAAATGATCAAATTGGGAAGCCAGATGCCAAAGAGAGAAGCCTCGAATCCTGTACCACCCCTGCAAACTGTCCCAGACCTGAATCAATATCCTCGCTTTACTAGTACCTCTTCGTCCGTTGGAACAACCAACACTAGGTCTCCAGGTTTCACTATATCGCCACATGTTGATTGTAATTCGTACTTTTTCCCTCATCAACTGTCTAATTAAACATCTAGGATAATAACTGCAAGTTGTGTGCAACCTGTAAGGGTCCTATGTCCAAATCCATACCCTTACCATGTTGTTCTGCCACCTCGCAAACACTCTGGTTCGAGTCTTCATGACACCATCAAATGCCCCGAGTCCTAGGCCGTATGTGACTAAGAAGTAGCCCAAGAATAAGACTCAAAAGCAGTATGATCCCATTCCAATCAGCTACCAAGAGCTTCTCCCTGTATTGATCCGAGATCACCTGGTTGCCTGTGTGCCGCTGAAACCCCTACTACCACCATACCCTAAGTGGTATAACTTAAATACAAGATGTTCTTATCACTGCGGAATTGCTGGGCACAGCATTGAAGACTTTGAAGCCTTCAAGAGGAAAGTGCAGTCTCTCATAGATGTCAAGTGGTTCGATCCAACGACACTGATTGATAGAGGACTGGGAAAAGACAATTAGGATTGGGAGATTTACGGCAATGATGTAGTAGGACTTCAGTCTTTTATGATGTAGTAGGATTTCGTCTTTTCAGTAGCCGACTCTTATAGCCTTAGGATGCTAAGAAAAAATTGCTTGTAAAGACAGTTCTAACCACTGTTGAGATGTTGTAAACATGGTTTATATCTTGTGAACATTGACATGGGAATGAATTGGTTATGCTTCAAATTTATGAGATATTGATAATTAAGTTCCTCCGATTCATATTTCCTCCGTGGTATCTTCCCTTTTGCATTTTGCATTTCATTGATTTGTTTATTCTTTACATACGCCATCTTGGCATCAGGTTGCATTCAAGAAAAAAACATAAGTCAGCATGATCTCTCTGTATATGTCCATGCATTGATTTGTTTATTCTTTACATGCATCATATGGGTATCATGTTGTATTTATAACATACATGGTCAGCATGTTTCCACTGTATATGTCCATACATCACTTTATTCTTCACGTGCATTAAATTGCATTCATGACATTCATGGTTCATTCATCATGAAACACATTTGGGGAAATAAAACAGAAGCTGGCTTGGCTGTAAATGTTTTTGAAGAAATTTCTCTTCCAAATCAGAGGTATAAGAAGTACCGAGCATCTTTATGACACAGGCCAGAATCATGGAGAATGAATAAGCTGTCCGAATGGAAAGAATGGAAAAAGGCACAGGAAGAATTGCAAGAACAGCTAGCAAAATCTCAAGCAGAATCTAGAGATCAGATGACTAAACTAATAGAGCTAGTGTCCGTCGCGATCAAGGGAAAGGGATACACTGAAAACTTGACAGCCAAAAAAGGACCGGGGACACAAAGGGGTCAGCATGAGGTCGTAATGTTAGGTGTCCAGTCTTTTCAGAACACGGTTAATTCCGTTAACGTCCTAAACTTAGATGATCCAACTGAACATGCAAAATTGAAAATGGTTGCGTTGAATGGGGCTGAGTTGGTAGATTCCCAAGGGAAATACCAGCTATTAGATGAAAGGCTTCGAGCATTAGAAAGCACAGATGTATTTGGGAGTGTAGATGCAAATGAGCGTTGTTTGGTCCCCGATTTAATCATTCCTCCTAAATTCAAGGTTCCCAACTTTGAGAAATATTATGGGACAACCAATCCATCAGCCCACATCATTATGTTCCGCCGAAAGATGACAGGCCATACAGATAATGATAAGCTTTTCATCCACTGCTTTCAGGATAGCCTCAACGGGTCCGCAATTAGGTGGTATAATCAGTTGAGCAAGGATCGGATTCACTCTTGGATTGATTTGGCTAATGCATTTTTAAGCCAATACAAGCATGTGACTAATATGGTGCCTGACCGTCTCGTTTTGCAGAATATGGAGAAAAAGGTTATAGAGCTTCAAAGAGTATGCTTAGAGGTGGAGGAATATATATATACCTGTATTATCTTACTTAAATTGTCGTTATTACCCAGATTTGAGACTGCTTTACCATCATTCTCATTTTGTGCAAGTCAAAGTTAGAAGTCATAAATAAGCTTTGGTCCAGGAGAGCTGCTGCATCTGCTATTGATCTATCATATGGTGACACTAGGGCTATGAATCAATGGCTAATATTCCCCATTGTATCTTTTCTTAACTGTGTGGATACTACCATCTATGCTTAAGCTTGTTTGGTTGTCTTACTGTAAAAATATTACTTACTTGCTCCTTTTAGATGACAATAGTCTGTGATTACTGTAGACACCTAATTTTGTCTGGATCCCTAAATCAGGTATTTTTCTTCTTAATGATGTTTTAGAATGCATAAAAGCTTTTCTCATCCTGCAAGTGATACTCTGAGACTTAGTTTAAGGGGCCAAGCATGAAAAACCAATCTGGAAAAAGTCAACGTCAAAAAAGTCAACCCTAAAAAGTCAACTACTAAAAAAGTAAACCCATATTCAAAATCATGATTCAAAGTTTAATTGAATAATGGTCAAAGAATTTTGATAATCCAATGTCTACAACGAAAGATATGGAGTCCGGAAGATGGGTTACGGAGATTTAGTGAAAAGGAAACCGTAGTTCGAAAAATTTGGAGAAAAGAGCTTAAACGATCAAATTGGTCGAAATTGGAGATTCTGAATGAAAGATAATCAATGACTACGGGTATTGGAGAGGCAATTTGAAAGCAAAACCAAAAGAATGGCTAATTTAGAAGAAAATCGAAAATTAGGGTTTTTGGTGATTTTTGGCGAAATTGGGGAAAATTACAAAAGTGGCCCGATTCGGTAAAATTAAAGCCCCTAATTGATGAAGAGTGGGTAAACAAAGATAGCCCAAGGCTCAGTTTGAAGTAATTTCGAGAAAAGAGCCGGTTGGAGGAAAAACAGAGAAAAGAGGAAATTTCCGATTTTGGGAAAAGAAAAAATAAAGACGGAGGGAAATTTGATCGTAAAAATTGGGCATTTTTGGACCAACTCAAATTCAATATATAACAAAGGCCTGAAAAAAGAAAATCTGGAAATCGGACTTGTTTTGAATAAAACCGAGGCTTCGGAGGTTAAAGGGTAAACTTGGAAAATCCGGAAAAAATAGCAAATGAGCTTGGAAAATTACCAAAACTTTCATATCTCAATATTATGTCATTTGGAAGAGATTGGAGAAGAAAAATCCGGAATCGGAGCTCGTTTGCAAAATGGAAATTTTCGGGCCCACTTAGCTGAAATTCGAGAAGATAAATCCCGAAAAAATAGCAAATGAGCTCGAAATTTTTTGAAAACTTTCAGATCTCAATTTTAAATTATTTGGAAGAGATTGGAGAAGAAAAATTTAGAATCAGAGCTCGTTTGCAAAATGGCAAATTTCTGGCCCACTAAGTTGAAATTCAAAAAGATAAATCCGGGAAAAATAGAAAATGAGCTCGAAAAGTTATGAAAACTTCCAGATCTCAATTTTAAATTATTTGGAAGAGATTGGAGAAGAAAAATCCAAAATCGGAGCTCGTTTGAAAAAATGGCAAAAGTTCGGGTGCATTAAGGGCAAATTTGGAAGATAAATCCGGAAAAAATAGCAAATGAGCTCGAAATTTTTTGAAAACTTTCAGAACTCAATTTTATATTATTTAGGAAGTATTGAAAAAATAAAATTTGGATTTGGAGTCTGTTTGCTATTTTATCTAGCTTGGAGGCCTAAAGTACAAATTTATCGAAGAAACCGAATAGTCTTTTTTGCAATTTAAAAAATAGAGAGTGGGCTGGAAGTTGAAGGGCCATTCGGCCAAGCCCATGAGGAGAATAAATTTTTCTGAGTTCTTTCATCCAAAGGCCAAGAGTGGTTAGGAATGTAGTTATTTTTTGATCAAGCCTTTGTAATTTTACCACATGGTCCAATGCATGAAGAGGAAGGATGTCAACATTATGGTTACATTTTTTTGAACAACTGTATTTGTTAGGGGCTGATCACTTAATCTAAGGGTGATAATTTCACATTTTAAGCATCTTGGATTAGTGGCCTTTGGATCAAATTGGCTAGGAAAAAAATGACAACATCCTACACCATTTTAGGGGCCATTCGCTACCACTTGGATGGGGGTTTTCCTTTTTTTTTGTTCTTGGCTGATCAAAGAGAGGGCAGTAGCTATTCTTGAGAAAAAAGAAAGGGGGAAAAAGAAAAGAGAAAGAAAAAAGAAAATTTTTCTTACTACTCTTTGATTTGGAAAGCTAAAGCTAGGTAGCTATTTTCTTTCATGCTGTTCTCCATACTTTGTTCATATGATTTTGTTATTCTCATTGTTATTTTATCTTCTTTCATGAAATAAAATTGTTTTTCAAAACAAGTTCTTAAAGCTCCTATCTTATGTCTTCAAGAAAAAATCAAAAACAAAATTTTTCACTAAATTTTTTTGAGTTGGCCGAATGGCTCATTGTTTGTGCATGACTTGTGTTTGATTTATTTTCCATGTTGGTTGTGATATTCTAACTTGTTTTGATGTTCTAACTTTTTAAAATAATCAAGATATGGAGCTTGTTTTTTAACCTTCTTTACTTACTATTATTTTTGCTGATTTTATCATTTTATTTTCATGTCTCCTTACTTTGTTTGCCATTTTTAATTTTCTGTTTTCACCATGTTAAGTTTTTCATGCTTTGTGTTAATACCATACCATGTGTTTGTGTTTTTGTCTAGCTATGTTCATGCATTTGTATCATGTTTATTTGGTCTAACATGTTTCCTTTTAAGTCTTACATATATACTATGCCATGTGTTTGTGTTATTGCCATACTAGAATATATTTTCATGTCCATTCGGTTTCTACATTATTTTTTGCCTTGTGTGTGCATTTTCATCTTGTTTAGTTGCCATGCTTTTATTCATTCTTTGCATTTTTATGCCATGACTGTGTATTTAATTTTGCTATGCCATATGTTTGTGTTATTGCCTTGCTAGAAGTTCACATATGGTGAAAGTGTCCATTCGGCCCCCTTTGTATTTTGTGTTGTCTTGTATTTGCATTTGTATCTTGAATATGTGATTACCATGTTTGTTCATGCTTTGCCTCTTAATGTCATGTGATTGTGTATTGGTTATGCCATGTTCATGCATTAGTATTGTGTTCATTTGGTCATTTTTGTTCATGTTGCTTCAATGCATTTTCATATGACATATTAGGTCTTAGGTCATTTTGTATTGCCATGCATTTCCATGTCCATTAGGTCTAGGTCATCTTGGTATGCCATACACATTTTCATGCTATTTAGGTCTTATTAGGTCACATTGGTATTGCCATGCATTTTCATGTCCATTAAGTCTAGGTCACATTTGTATTGCCATGCATTTCATGCATATTAGGTATAGGTTGCATTTATTGTCATGCAATTTTATGTTAGACATTAGGTTATTTTTTATGCCATGCATTTTCTATGTCATTTAGGCCTTAGATCATGCATTTCATGCATTTAACTTGTTGTTTGTTCATGCATTTCATATCATACCACTTGATTCTTGACTTAAGCCAATCAATGGCTCAAAGCCAAGCTCACATAAGTATGCTTGTGGAAAATTAAGAAATTGTCAAGCTGGATTTTCTATCTTTGTGATTTTTTTCATTAGGCAATTCTTGTCCAAATTTTTAGAAATTTTTGGTACTGTTTTTAGGTCCTTAGAGGATTCTCCAATATTTTTATTCTGATTTTTGAATGATTTTATCAAAGGCTTAAAAATGTTTTTTGGCTAAACAGTTTTTCACCCAGTGTTCTAACTTTCGTGATTTTTCTGGTAGGTTATCCTTAGTCTAAAAATTAAGCCAATTTTTTACCATAGATTTTGACATGTTCTGAGTCTCCCATATTTTTTTCATATTAATTTTTTTTAAAAAAAATAGGTAAAAAAATCACGTTTTAAAACTGGTCACTAAAGTCAGATTTGTTTTTAAGGGATCTCTTTTGTCTAAGGCATTAAGAGAGGGCTGATTTAGAACCTTAGCTACTGTCCTAGGTTGATTTTTAAGTCATTTTAATCCTAAAAAATGATTTTATAAAGATCGGGTCAAGGGTGGTCAAGTCCGAGTTTTCAAAGTTAGGAAAATAGAGCTTTTTTTAAAGGGGGTTTCGGCCATAGTGTTATTTTTCATCCAAAAAGTTTCAAAATTATTTTTAAACCAATCACAAAGTGTTTTTGATTTAGAAAATTTAATTTGATGTCTTTCCATAAGGTATTCGGATATCGTTTTAGATATACGGATTTTCTTATTTAAAGAAAAAAATACACTCTCATGCATTGCATTTTTCATGTTCATTGCATATTATATGATATACGATTTTGCTATGAATATTTTATATGATAATGTTATTGTTTTGAATTATATTTTATGGTGTTATATTGATTGTTATATGATTGTGAATATTTTATATTATTCTATGCTCTTTGCTTAGTCGTTATTTATTTTGTCATATCATTTAGGATTTATTATATTCATGCATTGCTTTTTTATTTTTCATGCATATTTTATTATAATGTTTTTATGTTTTTATATTATGTCATTTAGAATATACCATGTCACTTAAGTTATATCATGTTATTTAGAATATACTATGTCACTTAGGTTATATCATGTCATTTAGGTTATAGTATATCATCTAGATTTTTGAATATGTTATCTTTACTATGTCACACATGTTCATATTTATTATTATTTTTTAAAAATATTTTGAAAAAGATAATGATTTTCAATAAAAATAAAAATATCCCCGAGTTAAAATAGTTCATGAGTTTTTTGCCAGGTTTGCTGGGGAGGATATCATCAATTATCATTAAAAAAGGAATATCTTTCTTTCTTTCAAGAAACGAGAATGATTCGGAAAATTTTTCAAATAAATAAATTTTTTTATATTTTGCCGCGTTTATCGGGGAATATAGAAAAATTTTGAATTAATAAATTTCGGATTATTTTCAATTAAAATGAAATTATTTTTCTTTAAATTGAGAATTATTTTAAAATACCAAATATAAAACCGATTTTTTACCGAGACTTGAGATAACACATGATTAATAAGGTATCATTTTATACGGGCGTTGTGGGGGTGCTAATCCTTCCCCGCACGTAACCGAGTCCCGAACCTGCTTCTTTGATTTCTATGGTTTAAAAACACAGACTTGAAATTGGTTTTAAAAATATTTTAATTAATTTTAAAATATTTTACAAAATCGGTTTTAATAGGTGACCGATCACACCTAGCCAAAAAAAATTGGTGGCGACTCCATATATTTTTCGAGGTTGTTTTCAAACTCTCATTTTATTTCAAGAGGAATTAAGTCGTCTTTTCCTCTGTTTCCTCCAATGTCACACTTAACGAATAAAGTCTAACGATGAAACTTGTTATTTTTTAGGTTGCGACAGTTACTTTCTGCATAAAAAATTGTAATGTCCCTTCCAATCTCTTATCACCTTATTTTCATATTTCTAAAGTAAACATTAAGTTGCAAGGTAAAGCCTTGGAGAACATGAACCTAGGCTTGCACTAATTATTTCACCCGATCATTAAATGTAGCATCCAACAAATTTAGTATTTAAATCGCAACATTTTCAATCTATTTTCTTATCTTTGATTGTGGCTCTTTGTACCAAAAAAAAGCCTAGGAGAACATGAACAATAACAGACTATAAAGTACTATAAAAATAAATAGGTGAATTGGAGGAAATCAATGGCAGCTAAGGAACTCATGAAATTCTTTTATGTCTAAATTTATCGTGATCTTTTGGTAACAACCGATAGGAAGACTTGCAAAATAAAACAAACTTACAAAATAAAGATGATCAAGATATTGGAGTTGCCGAGTTGGTGTTCCTACATTTTTAAGATAAAATGAAATGCTAAAGTAATAGTAACAAAAAAGGGGACAACAGGCATTAAAATAAAATAAAATGCTAAAGTAATAGTAACAAAAAAGGGGCAACAGGCCTTAAGATTGTGCATTTGATCGATTTCAATAACCATTAATTGAATTAATCAAAATTTTATTTTTTTAATTATTAACTGAATAGAATTATAAAAAATGTATGTTTAATCGACCAATTTTTTTGGTTAATTCGATTGGTTAACCTAATTAATCGAACTTCAATTATTCTACCATCGATAACTTAAAATTACATTTTAAAATCTTACATTTTTATGTTTTCATTATTCAAATAAGCATAATCTATTGGCAAATATTCAAGAGTAAATTTAAAAAACATGCCTTCAGTAGTAGTATTATTATTCAATGGTATAATAACTAATAATAATTTGTAAAAAGGAAATCAAGAAAGAAAAAATTATTATTAAAAAAATTGTAAAAATATTTTTACCCTTAATCAATATTTAGAGTTAAAAAATTTATATTTTTAATTTATTTTTTTAATTAAAATATTTAAAAAATAAATAATATATTTTTAAAATTAAAATTTTAAGTTTATTGACATGAAGAGAGGAGGGAATAAATTTTTTTTTTATTAAAGACAAATTTGTCTTTACACCTTTCTTCTTAATAATTTTTTTTTATTTCCTATTTTTAAATTATTTAATTTTATTGGACCTTTGAACAATAATTTTACTGTTAAAAGGTTGTTTTTCAAATTAACTCAATATTCAAATATCAAATATAAGTAAAATGTATATCCATAATAAGTCAAAAACTTCAAAAATAAAAAAATTTAAAACATCTAATAAAAATAAACAATATAATATTTTTATATATATTTTAATTAGATAATTCGGTTAATTAGATTATTTTTGAATTTCGAATCAAATTATTTGATGACCGAATTTATTTTAACTATTCGATTAACCCAAAAAAATTCGATTTCGATCCATTAGTTCGGTTTTAACCTAATTATGCACAACTCTAACGGGTCCTTGTGTGTGTGTGGAGTTAAAATGTTCCGCCGCTAAGTCACATTTCCTGCTGTTTCTCCGAATCTCCATTGATGCTCCAAAAAAAACTACTATATTCTCCGTCTCGCCGCCTATCCTCTGGAGTGAAAAAGCTAGGGTTTTAGCTAAAACCCAAACCCCATGGCTCGCTTGACCAAAGAGCAGCTCTTGAAAAACAAACAAAGCCATGATCCCAACTCCATCACCTCTCTCTCTCTCGACCACAAAGCTCTCTCCGATGTTCGGAACCGCCGCCATCCTCTTTCTTTCATCCCTTTCAGTTCCTCTCTTCTCTTCTCTTCTCTTCTCATCTCTTTTTTTTTTCTTTTATTTTTACAGGTTTCTTGCTTGTCTGAGTTCGCAAACTTGGAAAGACTCGACCTTGCCTTTAACAATCTCACTTCACTCCAGGTTTTTTTTTGCTTTTTTTTTTCCTCATTTTTTGCCTAGTATTTGTACAGTAATACAATTAAATGTAATTTTAATTTCAATTTATAGGGTTTCAAGTATTGCATAAATTTGAAATGGTTATCAGTTGTTCAAAACAAATTGCAAACTTTGAAAGGAATCGAAGGACTCACTAAGCTCACTGTAAGTAGCAGAACAAGACTTATATGTGTGTCTTCTTAAATTCTAAATTAAAATGAATCACATTCAAAAAAAAAAAAATATGATTCCTTTGCTTGTAAATTAGGTGTTGAATGCAGGCAAAAATAAGCTTAGATCAATGGAAGAGGTTAGGTCTCTTGTGAATTTACGCGCATTAATTTTGAATGGTAAGGTTTGTAATAAAATTGCATTACGTTGCTAATTTGTCATATTTTTGTTCAAAACCTGTTCATTTTTTAAAAAAATATTTAGGATAAAATTTCTAATGTTCCCCTCTTTCGCTGGTTGTGCAGACAACGATATTGTTTCCATATGCGGACTTGATGAAATGAAAGACTTGAACACTCTTGGTATGAGTTCATGATCTTCATCTTGACATTCATTATTGTGCCTTTCAGCATATGCTTTAATTACAACCTGAGATGATTTTTTTTGCAAGTTAAGAACTATGTTTGCTCTTTGGTTCAAAATTGAAATGTGAGAACAAAGTTGATAAGCATACAGCTTTGTTGTTCTAGAGTGGAATGTTAGGATGGGAACTACTTCCCGGTTAACCCCTCAAAACACGCTCTTACTCATCCCATTGGCCATCATCCCACCTCTTTTCTCTCTTTTTGGCACTACTCAAAACCCAACACTTTTAAGATGACTATGCATACTGTTAAAAGGCATTTTGATTTGGTCGGGTTTTACAGCAGATTATATATGAAATACTTTCTGATTTCCATTTGGTAATTAAAGTACAAAGTTGTGAATGCAAAAAGGTTTGATTCTCAAGCAGGATTTTGGTCATCCAGGGATGTTTAAAATACCTTATTTGTCATTTGAAACACACAAAAACTGTTCTTAGTTGTGTCATGGAGACAATATAACAACCTTTGATCCTCTTAGTTTCATTCACTTAGCTAAACTAAATGAGGAGAGAGAACCAGTTTTGCCTTAGAACTGGTGCATTAGAAATCTCTTATGTTGTTTAACTTGGATCATACTCTTTGTCTGGAATTTCCTGCAGTACTTTCTAGGAATCCTATCAGTGAAATTGGTGATTCTCTTGTCAAGCTGAAACATATCACAAAGGTGAGGAGTTCTTCCGTCATTGATATATTATTGGATGCAATTTCACTTGATTACTCCTAAAGCTTTTTTATTACTCTTTGTTCCAGCTCTCTGCTTCTAACTGTCAAATTCAAGCTATTGACACTTCGCTCAAGTGCTGCATTGAATTAAAAGAGCTTCGACTTGCTCACAATGATATCAAAGTATGTTCTTTTACACAATGACTATCCCAGAAAGCATTTGCTATTCATCGCAGCCTCTGTTATGTATCAGTTTGCTGCTTTCATTATTATTTCCTATTTCCTTACCGGTTTCTTTACATTTTAATTTTGTTAATCAATTATTGATATCTCCTCTCCCACCCTTTGTACACGTGTGTGAATTGCCCAGGGTCTCCCAGCAGAGTTGTCTTACAATAAAAAACTTCAAAATTTGGACTTGGGGAATAACTTGATCACTAGATGGTCAGAATTGAAGGTTCGCTAGCAAACTTAACTTTTTTCCAGGTTTTATGATTTTTTTTTCCCTTGGAAATCCATTTTCTGCATTGTTCATTGACAACAAACTAAATAACAGGTACTGGATTCATTAGTCAATCTGAAGAATCTCAATCTACAAGGAAATCCTATAGCTGAAAAGGGTAATTTGGCAAAGAAGGTAGGCACGTGTGCCCTTTTACATTTTTCTTCTCTATGTTTTGACGGTAGTCATGTTTGACCGTTTACACTTTTCTTATCTATGTTTTCTTTCTTTTTCTCTTGACATGATTACTATAAATGAAACTGCTGCAGGTTAAGAGGTTACTGCCTAACTTGCATATATTCAATGCTAGACCAATTGATAAAAGCATCAAAAGCGAAATGGGTACTGGTCTTGACGCCGATAAAGATTTGAAGAGGGAAAGGAAGAATGGAAATGGCAAGCTGTCTACAGAAGTTCCAGTTGATGACGAGGAGGATGCCATCGTTGAGAAGGAAGAAAAGAAGAAAAAATCAAAGGGGGAAGAGGAAAATCTGAGTCATCTTGGTGTGGAGAAAAAAATTATAAAGAAACGGAGGAAAACAAACGATAAGCTCTTGAACAAAGAAGTTTCAATGCACGAGGAACGTATCATGGTTGAAGAGAAACCAAAGAAGAAAAATTTAGAGAAAAGGGCTGAACTTGACATTATCGATGATGGAGGTACCTCTTTCACAGAGCTGTTCAAATCTGATGTTGTAGCTCTGAAAGATGATGGTAAAAGGAAGCTTGTCGATGGAGCTGATCAAGATACGAAATTGGAAGGTAGCTTAGTTACCTACCCTGCGAAAAAGAAGAAAAGTAAACGTGCTGTGCTTCCTGAACTTCAATTGTCCCCTGCAGTCGAAGTTGGAATGGGTGGCGCATCAACCTGGGACGACGAATGAATCTGATATCCAGTGGCATTGTTAGTTCCCATTCTTACTCTCATATGCATCTCCTGATTTCTTGAGGTTTTTCTGCTCATTTTTGTGATGGCTTAGGTTAATTTCGGTTTCTTTTATTATCTTTCCAGTTGTGTGCAGAAAGAACCGAGATCATTTGACGATTGGTTAATCAGGTGTACTAGTGTATTACTAGATAAATTATAACTTTCTAACTTGCACTCTGCTTGTATGGCGTTTTTGCGCTGTTTTTCTTGAAAGAGGATGCTAGAAAGATGAATTTACATCATAAATTATTGTTTCATGAGTAGTTTTGCCGGTTCTTATGGGAGTATGTTTACCATTACCTAATAATGATCATGATCATGAGCAGGAAAAAGGTTGACATGGGATAAGGGTGTAATCGAGCCGAACTGAGTTCAAACTGTAAGAAGCTCGAGTTCGACTTAAAATTTGACGATCGAGTTTCACTTTTAAAGCTTGAGCTCAATTCGAGATAAAAATTGAACTGTTTGAGTTCGCTCAATTAGGCTCGTTTACTTAGTAAAAAAATGAGTTCGATTCGCATGCTCGATTTGAAACTCGATTATTTGTGCTCGAACTTGAATCCGAATTGAGATTTTTCAATACTAATCAAAAATAAAAATTATATATTAAAAACAAAAAAATTCGATTAGGTTCGTGAGTTACTTGATCAAAAATTAGGATATTCGAATTTGATTCGCTCAACTGTTTGAGCTCGATTTGATAATGATAGAATTCAAGTTTTTTTTTTTTCAACCGAATTTGAGTAGATGATTAACAAAGTTTAAGAATGATGACTTAAGAAAAATGGAGACGTCCAAAAATAGAGTCATTCAATTTTTTATTTTTATTTTTTAAATGTCAATAAAAATCGAATCCAAAAAGCATAAATAAATCGAGTTTTTAGTGAATAGGTCAAGAACGATTAAAAACCGAGGCCTTAGTATTATCAGCCAACAAGGCAACGACGAGTTAACTCTAACGTGGCTCAAAACTATTGAGCAATTATCCATCCACGCAATCTTTCTCTTCTTCATCTCATTTCAAACAACCAAATCTTGACTCTTATTCAGTCACCGCCAATCTGCCACTTGCCCCTCAACCAATACACCAAAAATGGCAGCTAAATTTGCAAGCAAAGAAAACAAGCCTCTCTTCAGGTATGGTACCACCATCCTCCATCTTTTTTCCTTAGAGAAATCCAACATTTTTGTCTATTTATCAATATTGTACTAACAATTTTTTTTTTTTTTTAAAAACGTTTTCCCTAAGTCAGGATTTTAATTGGGTGTGTAAAATTTTAGGCTTTTTGAAATCCGGTGTGACGGCTTGGAACCCTTTGAGGCTGGTGCTTCCGGGGGCAAGTTCACATGGTAAGTTTTAACAGTAAATTTTTTTTTTTTTTATATAAAAAAGTGTAGTCTAAAAAAATTTATGAATGTTGAGATTCAAATCTCATATCTGTTTAAAATTAAAAAAAAAAATTGTATTAAAATTTGAACCGACCAAATTTTCAATTTTTGGTTCAACCGATTGGATCGATTGGTTTAATAAATTTTTTTTATATATATTTAAACACTAAATTCAATATTAAATATAATTAATATATATATATATATATATATATACCTTGCAATTTTGTCCCTTTTATTTTTCATTTTATTTCTCATTGTCTTTTCCCCAAACTTACCGAGTGAATTACAAATAAAATCATTAATCAGAAACAGAGGAAATAGAGAAGATAAAGAGGGAAGATGCAGCGGTGGAGCAAAAGCAGAATTGAGCTACCAGAAACGGTGGTGATGGAAATCCTGTCAAAGCTTCCAGTTAAATCCCTCATACGTTTCAGGTGCGTTTGTAAGCCTTGGTGTTCTTCTTTTCAAACCTCTCATTTCATTACCAAACATCAACATAACAACCTCAAAAACAACCACCTTAATCTCCTCCTCAAACGTTGTCATGGTAACACCCATGATGACATCCATTATTTCTCTCAACTTTCAACTGAAAAAGGCCAAAACTTTTTAGTAAAACAGAACATTCATTTACCCTTTCTTGAGAACTGTTGGTATGCTCCTGTAGTTTCTGGTCCTTGTAATGGATTGCTGTGTTTACATGATTTTGGTAAGGTTGCCCTTTGGAACCCATCAACCAGAGAGTTTAAAATCCTTCCTCAATCCTCAGTCCAACGCCCTCTTTCCGCAGATTCGACTCATTTTGGTTGCCTTGGGTTTGGGTTTGATTCTAAAACTGATGACTACAAAGTCGTAAGATTTGTTACTAATTATTTTGAGGAGAATGAAGAACGCTTGTTAGCTGATTGGATCATCCAAGTTGAGTTGTATTCACTTAAAAGTGATTCCTGGAAGGAAATTTCAGTTCCTGAGGCTCATCCTCATGCTTCTCCTTTGTTTAATAATTACATAAATGGGTTTTATTATTGGCAGGCAATTGGGGATTCGGATGACCTTATTCTTTCATTTGACATGGCTAATGAAAAGTTTTCAACTTTACCTTTGCCAAAATTTGGTGGGTCTTTAGCACAATATTATTTGCAACTTTTGGACTTTAATGGATCGCTTGGTGCTATTGTTTACCCAAGGGAGGGAACTGAAAAGTCTTTTCATTTATGGGTTATGAATGGATCATGGACTAAACAATTCAGTATTGAATCTGTTTCTGAAGTTGAGAGGCCATTAGGGTTTTGGAAAAATGGTGAATTGTTTCTTGAGGGCTCAAATAATGAACTAGTGCTGTTTGATCCCACCACCCGAGAGCTTAAGAACCTTGGTATCGATGCTTATCAGAATACCATGCAGCTTATTGCTTATGTTGAGAGCTTGGTTCCAATCAATGGAAGATCAGAGCATGAGGAACATATAATACGTCAGCCGGCTGGAGACGCATAAGAGGGATAAGGAAATAGAACAAAAGGGTAAAATTTCATGGTATTTTTTTTTCTCCTGGTAAATCCTTATGCAGTTTATGTTGACTATATTCACTTGTGAGTTTCTCCATTAATGCTGTTCTTTTATGGATTTTATGTCCAAGATTTTGGCCTCTGCGGGCTGTTTACCTGTTAAACAAACAACCTTGTTTGTTAATTTGGAGAAATATGGTCTTACTTTAAGATATTTTTACTTTTATTATGGTAGTTTATTTTCACTGTTTGTTTTTGGTTGTTTTAGTGAATTTGCAAGATTTCTGCCTAGAGAATTGCTTAATCTGTGGAATTTTGGTAGTTTAGTCAATCTTTGTGACTTTCTTCTTTTTTTCAGACAACCGATGAGGTTGTGATGTGTAAATTGGTACAACTATTGTTAACTCTGATTGCAAAGTTTGGTAAATGTACCCTGTGTTGCTTAGTAACAAAAGAAAGAAAAAGAGAGGAAGTTTTAGGCTTTTAGCTCAAGTTAAGTAAACGTGCAGGTTTATGGGTTACAAAATTCTTTGGTTTAAAAGTCTCAAATATTAAAAGAATGCAGTCTTTCACAGCAGTTATTGGATGCAGTAGGGACAAAGCTGCTTTAGCCCAAAAATATTAGCCTAACATTGAAGCAGTGGCGATCTTAATCTGAGTTAACATAGTAAAAGAGAGGAATATTTACACACCATTTAGTTACTTGCTTCATCCTTGTACTATTCTGTCGGAATGTTTTCATGTGAATGATGTTGAAGGGCTTGGAGCGATGTCTGTTATTTTTTTTTTTGATAACTTAATGAATTTGTTTTCATTCCTGAAACAGAGGTTCATACATTAAGAATGTTTTGATTGTTGAAGAACCCCTTCCAGCTTCAAGCTTCTTGTGTTCAGTAATAGCATGTAGCCTTAAAATGTCGTGAGCGAAGTACTTGATGTTGTGTATAATCCCTTTTTCTAAATCATTGAATACTTAAATACCATCTATAAGTCTATAGATTTAAGAAGCACAGAAAAATGAAAATGTATTGTAGTTTGGAACTGAAGTTCTTGCTTTTGTTCCTTGGTGTTTAATCAGTTTGGTTATGCTTTAGGATAGTTGTGGCAATATTTACTTAAGCTGCTTGGTTCAAAGTCCCCTGTTTTAATCTAAAATTTTGTTTCCTGGGCTCAACATTTCTTGCCATGTAACATTTCATTTGTAGGGCTCTAGAAATAGTATGATTTTTAGCAATGAATTTAACTTTTTGTCCTTTTCAGGGTTTGCCAACCTCCTAGCCAAAGATAGTTATTGAAGATTGGTGTATAGTTAAACTTGATATTTGGCTTTTTATTTGAAGTTTCGATTTTTCTTGGTAGCTTTTATTGATATATGTTGAATTATAATATGTTTTGTTTTGGAAACATCTTGGTGGTATTGTGGTTTTAATAGTTATGTCATGGAACAAAAGTAATGTCATTAAACTTCTGTATTTAAGGATATCTGGCCCGGCAACGAGTCCTTCATCTAGTCGTAAAAAGATTTTTTCCGGTTTTCCTTCCTATATACCTAAAATGATAGGCTAAGGTCATGAGAAGTGCCAGTTTCAAGTTTCTCCATTATGTTTGTGTTCCTTTGAATGTATGAAAAGAGGGTGTATGAATCATACTTGCTCGGTGTTAATCAGTGTGGCAAGAACTTAGTACCAGATGGAGATGAACATTCATGTTGCTGCTTAGTAGGGCTGTTTTATAGCAGAGAAATGACATTCTGTTTATGCAATAAGCCAAAAGCAAATGTAACTACATATGTATGTAAATATGTTCATTGCGAACTCGGATCTTAGCTCAGTGGTTCATGCAGCCACCCTTAAGAGGTGATATCTAGCAGATTTGGAGTTTGAATTCTAGCATTTTCAATCTCTTATCCTATTCCTAAGTTGCGGCCTCCTTCGTAAAAAAAATATATATATATGTTCATTGCGCACCCGTATTATCTTACTTAAATTGTTGTTATTAGCCACATTTGAGACTGCTTCACCATCATTATCATTTTGTGCAGGTCAAAATTAGAAGTCATAAATAAGCTTTGCTCCAGGAGAGCTGCATCTGCTATTGATCTATCATATGGTGACACACACTAGGGCTATGAATCCATGGCTAATATTCCTCCATTGGATATTTTCTTAACTGTGTGGATACTACCATCTATGCTTAAGCTAAGCCTGTTTGGTTGTCTTACTGTAAAAATATTACTTGCTCCCTTCAGATGACAATATAGTATATGATTACTTTCTGCATAGAGAATTGTAATGTCCATTCCAATCTCTTATCACCTTATTTTTTATATTTCTAAAGTAACATTAAGTTGCAAGGTAAAGCCTAGGAGAACATGAACATGGGCTTACTTTAGTTGGTTTGAGATTCGAATTTCAATATTTGTAATTTATTTTTATATCTTAGATTACATACTATAATGGCAGCCAAGGAACTCGTGAGATTCTTTTATGTCTAAATTTGTCGTGATTCTTTGGTAACTATCGATAGGAAGACTTGCAAAATAAAGACGGGTCAAGGTATTGTAGTTGGTGTTCCTATGTTTAAAATAAAATAAAATGCAGTAATACTAACAAAAAAAAGGGGTTAAAGGGCATTAGAATTGTGCATTTGGTCGGTTGTATTGGTTGGTTTGATGAATTATATATATATATATATATATATATATATTTAAGTATTAAGTTTAATATTAAATATAGTTAATAATCTATAATCTATACTTATTATATATAAAAGAATCAACTTCAAAATTACAAATAGTGAATGATATATATATCCTTATTAATTTTTAAAATTAACTATGTTATCCTTATGTAGAAAGAGAAATTTTTGACAAATTATAAATTGACACATGTCAAATGAATTTTTTTTTAATTAAAGAATTTTTGTCTAATCAAAGTTCAACTATGAGTCATTCAATTTAACTTTAAATTAAATAAAAATAATTTAAAGATAAATTCATAATTTTGGTCAATCAATCAAATTGTAAGGATTCATGAATCATCTAATTAAAGTTCTTTTAGAACTCTTTTGTAAAGAGTTTAAATCTTTTTATAACTCTATCTCACTTAGCAGGCTAGCACATATATCCTAACAAATAGTTATCATTATTAAAATTTTATAATTAGACATATATTACTAGAAACCATGATTTAAATATTTATATATTAAAATCATGATTTAAAGGGTTCCGATCTTATTTTAATGATGCCATATATAATAAATATTCATCAATTATATATGACTTGCATAATAATAACCAATTAAATTTATAACAAATATATATAAAATAATAATTACATAAATGTAATTAATTCATGATAACAAATTATTACCCTACTAAAATTAAAATAATTAAAATTTATCCTTTAAAATAATAAGTATATTTTAATTTATACAATATAAAGTTTCTTATAGGCTACTACAAATCATTAATAATGATTTATTGATTTTCTTAACAATTTTATCCTTGATAATGATTTATTAATTCTTTTAACAAAAATCTAATTTTCTTATAGGCTACTATAAATCATTAATTAATCCTAATTATTTCAAGCCCAATTATTATTTGTGACTTTTCGTTTTATGTCTAATTATTATCCTTGAATAGTTCTGACCAACACGTTTTTGACAAATATATGTTATCAAATAAGCTAAAAAGAAAATTCAGTCTATATATTTCTTTGGTTGGCTGATTATCATTCGGTCAAGAAATGATTTTACAATTTGAAGTTCTTTGTGTTGAGACTTGAAATGGCTTCAATCGATCTTTTTTTTTTTGTGTATAAAAGAGGTCGTAATCTGAAATTTAAAAAATGGATTGAAAATGCTGGATTCGAAACATGAGATAATTGATATTTTATTATTTGTTTGTTTAAGTTTACAATCGTTATTAAAAATCCATTTTTGATTCGTGGATCTTCAATTTGAATTCATTTTCTTTATTTTTAAATATTAAAAATAAATAAATAGTATTACTATACCTTGCTAATTTTTAAAATTAATTATTTTATCCTTAATGCTAAAATTTAATTATTTTATTTGTAATAATGATTTATTAATTTTTTAAAACTATTTTATCCTTGATAATGGTTTATTAATTTTTTCTTAAAAAAATATATTTTCTTTGAAGGCTATTACAATCATTAATGAAACCTAATTAGTTTAGGTCTATTTATTATTTATAAGCATATATACTAATCACAGACATAAAAAGAAAGTTGATTTTCAAAGCACATGAAGTTTGAAACTTAGATTTCGTTCCGTAGTTAACACTTATAAATTAGTTGAAAGTTGCAGAAAGTTCTAAACTTTTTTTATAATTGATGCAAAAACTTTTAAAAAACTAATATATATATATATATATATAATTGTTTGTTTGTGTTATCGGGTGAAAACAGTTCCTCTTATGTTTTCTTTAATTTAATTTCACTAAAGATGAGTTGATTTAGAAGTTAAATTAGTCTAATTTTAATCACAAAATTTTTAACGAGTTTTATTATGCTTTACTACATGTATTGGAGGAGACTAATTGCTATAAATTGTAATATCAATACAATTACGTCTCTAAAATATATAGTTTGCCCCTTTTACTATCTAACTTGCATCAATGAAAGTCTCAGTTTCTTACCAACTCCATCAAGAATGCTAGCTATAGTGATCATATCATGTTAAGACTTAGGATATAACTTCACAAACTTATAAATTAGCTAATTGTGGGAGCATTATATTGGTTGGTGCTTTCTTAAGAGCAATTTTTTGCTCGATTAACACATACTCGAGAAAGTTTCGATTGAAAAAATAGGCAAGGTTTAAATTTAGTGTTATTATAAAGAAATATTATCAATTGCCAATTTCACTATGAAAATTACATTCTAAGGTATTGGTTAATTATTATATGAATAGTTTCATCAAAAAGTGTGTGGAATAGCACAATCATGAATTATTGTTGAGCATTCTTCAAGCTATGCAATAGAGGGAATTCAAAATATAAGGTGACTGTATCTACTATTGCATAATTAATTTGATTATAATATTCATAAACTATTGTCTATTCTGTCAACTTCTTCCTATGCATATTCATATGCTAATTGCTAAAGTTAAGTGAGTTGATTCTTTTACTTTGCTACTTATTAAAGCTTATATTTCCTTAAAAATATTAATTACATGATATATCACTCATGTGCAACGCATGTGTAGCTAAACCTATTAATTAGGTATAGTTAAAATATGTGTTCGTAAACCTATATAAGTCATATTATGATAGATTTGGGCATAAAGTTTTCATTTTAGGCTTAATTCTTATCCTTGAATAGTTCTGGTCAACACTTTTTGAAAAATATATATTATCAAAGAAGCTAAAAAGAAAATTCAGTCTACATATTTCTTTAGTTAGCTGATGATCACTCGGTCAAGAAATGATTTTACGATTTGAAGTTCTTTGTGTTGAGACTTGAAATGGTTTCAATCGGTCTGTTTTTTTTTTTATATATATATAAATGAGGTCGTAATCTGAAATTAAAAAAAGGGATTGCAAATGTTGAGATTCGAACCATGAGATAATTGATGTTATATTATTTGTTTGTTTTAGTTTACAATCGTCATTAAAGATTCATTTTTGATTCGTAGGTACTCAATTCGAATTCATTTTCTTTATTTTCAAATACAAAATTAAATAAATAATATTACTATACCTTGCTAATTTTTGAAATTAATTATTTTATCCTTAATGCAAAATTTTAATTATTTTATTCTTAATAATATGACTTATTAATTTTTAACTATTTTATTCTTGATAATGGTTTATTAATTTTTTTTTAAAAAAATATTTTTTCTTTTAAGGCTATTACAAATCATTAATGAAACTAATTAGTTTAGGCCTAATTATTATTTGCATCTTTCGTTTTAGACCTAATTATTTTATTAGTTATTATTACTATTATTTGCATCCTAATCAAAGTAGAGTTAATAGAAAAACCCTAATTAAGTCTTCGTATATAAAGATGGAAGCCGTGATTACTTTATTTTGTGAATTTTTTTCTGCACTAACATTCTAATATTACTCTATTGCTTTTTTTACACAGTAAGCTAATTCAATTGTTTTTATGATCTATATCTAAATTTTAATTTCTACTGATTCTTTAATCTTATTTGTAACATGCTTCTTTTACACAGTAAGCTGATTCTATTTCTTTTATGATCTATCTAAATTTTAATATATATTGATTTTCTAACCCTATTTGTAACAACTTATTATACTCTGTTTTTTATGGAACCCTGCTAAAGAGTTATATGTGCTTTCTTTTGTTCGCAAGTACATATAGTGCAAAACATAGCGAGTCGTTATTTTTTTTTTTGACATGTTGCTTAGCCAATTTGTACTACTTTGATGGATAATTCATGGGCATATAAACTGATCACATACATAAAAAAGGAAGCTGATTTTCAAACCACACGAAACTTAAAAACTTAGATTTCGTTTTGTGGTTAACATTTATAAATTAGTTCAAAGTGTGCAGAAAGTCCTAAACTTTCTCTATAATTGATGCAAAATCTTTTTAAAAACTAATATATATATATATATATATATAATTGTTTGTTTGTGTTATCGGGTGGAAACAGTTTCTCTTATGCTTTCAATAATTTAATTTCACTAAAAATAAGTTAGTTTAGAAGTTGAATTAGTTTAATTTTAAGTACAAAAATTCTAATGAGTTTTATTATGCTTTACTGCATGTATTGGAGAAGACTATTTGATATAAATTGTAATATCAATACAATTACGCCTCTAAAATATATAGTTTGCCTCTTTTGTTATCTGACTTGCATTCATGAAAATCTCAATTTCTTACCAACTCCATCAAGAATGCTAGCTATAGTGATCATATCATATTAAGGCTTAGGATATAACTTCACGAACTTATAAGTTAGCTAATTGTGGGAGCATTATATTGGTTTGTGTTTTCCTAAGAGCAACTTTTTTTCTCGATTTACACATACTCGGAAAAGCTTCAATTGGAGAATTAAGCAAGGTTTAAATTTAGTATTATTAGAAAGAAATATTATCAATTGCCAATTTCACTATGAAAATTGAATCCTAAGGTAGTGTTTAATTATTACAAGAATAGTTTCATCAGAAATTGTGTGGAATAAGCACAATCATTTATTATTATTGATTATTTTTCAAACTATTCAATATAGGGAATTCAAAATATGAGGTGACACAATCATTAATTATTATTGATCATTCTTCAAACTATTCAATAGAGGGAATCCAAAATATAAGGTAACTGTATCTACCATTGCATGATTAATTTGATTATATAATCCATAAATCATTTCCTATTTTGTCAACTTCCTTCCATTCATAGTCATATGCCAATTGATAAAGCTAAGTGAATTGATTCTTTTACTTTGCTATTTATTAAATTTTACATTTTTTAAAAATTATTAATTGCATGATATATCACTCACGTGCAACGCGCATGTAGCTAAACCTAGTATATATATATATATATATATATATATATATATATATATATAAGCATGAATATGGAGAATCTTTTGAATTGACGAAAATGATTTTCATTGTTCACTATATTTTTAAATTGCCATTATAAATATTTTTTATTATTAACAAGATTTATATAACTATAAGAAGTTTAATTTCATTAAAACACTTTTGTTAAATGGATTAATTTGATAATAAATAAATAAAATTAAAAAATATGTAGAATTGCTTTATTTAAAAGTTTTAATTTTTAAATAATCTTAAAAAGTAAATTAATTTATTTGATAAAAATATAAATTTAAAATATACATTAAATTTTTTACCTTCATAATTAATTTTGCATTAATGTTAAAAATAATATAAAAATTTGGTATAATTTTTACATGAAACAAATTTTACATGCAAATTTTAGTTAATATGCATTTTATTATTTTTATTTATTTTTAAAATATACAATTATATATTCAAATTTTAAAATAAATAAATCAACGAGTATTCACATGCGAATGCATGTGATAACAAATACTAGTTAATAAAAATATGCATTTGATTTAATGATATGGTCTTTAATATAAAATTAAGAGGTTAAAGGTTCAAATCTTATTAATTACAAATAAAATTTTGAAAATATATATATATATATCCGGTTTTGTCCAGTTTGATTAATGCCTGGTTTAAATATACTATTTAGGCCGGACAATTCACTGATCAATCCGGTTTGATTTTTTAATCAATGAATTTGCTATATACCACCTTTTAAGAATAGTTGTATGAGCTAACTGAATTAGGCTCTAAGTTCTTTGGTAATAAACTTTGGTTAATTTGATCATTTGATAATTGAATATATAGTTTTTTTGAGTGATTAATTTATTAATTGTGAAAATTGGGAAAAGCTTTGAGAGGGACTGGCTGCGTAGGGACTTGAACGTGTTAGGATTTGGAGTTTGGAGTGATTGGGTGGATAGCTCCATCAAGCATACCGGCAATCGATGGGAAAAGCTTGACTGGCCTTTTCTTTGACAGCATTGGAACTGAGCTCTCTCACTTCCCTCCTCCTCCTCCTCCTCCTCAGTTTTGGTAAGTCTGTAACACAATTTCTTCTCTCTCTTGCTACAAATTTTTAGATGGTTTTCTGTAATTTGGCCTTGTTTACACCCAATTTTAGCCCATAAAATATTCAATACCCAAAAGCCGAAAGGCAAAAGGTTCAATGTCTGACATTTGGGTCCAGATCCCCATTGAATTTTGATGCCCAATCTGCTAGCTAACGTAGCAATAATTAGATATGATAATTTTAAATACGATACGAATATAATAAAAAAATAATTAAAATACGTTTCAAATTATTAACGTGTCAAAATCTATATAACATAAATTATTAACATGATTATTTATATAAATAAATAATATTTTAAACACAATTATGATACGAAAAAATAATACGAGCACGATATGAATATACGAATTATCTGATCTAACAATAATACTAGATAAAAAATATTGCTATGTCTGCATAGCATGAGTATGAAGTATGATCTTTCAAATAGATGAAATTTTTAAAAATATATATATATATATAATTATATCGGACACATATTCGTATCTAATACTCATTTCGAATCTGAATAACATAGTTTTACAGTTTTAGAGTAAATCTTGCTATGTCTAATGTCAAACCATTGGTTTTTGTTTCAATGAGCAGGTTGTGGTTGGTATTATGGCACCTAGGGCTGTTCATTAGTCTTACTTTTGGACAAATTGGATTCAAGGGAAGGACTGAGGACTGAGGAGTACTTTTAAAGTGAAGCACCAGATTTTATCTATTGTAATCTATTTATGAAATTATATATTTTGGGTTTTTTTTCTTCTTCTTTTTTAACTCCCCTTTCTTTCCCTCTCCTTGTTCAAAAGAAACATTCTCTTTGCTTTCTTTTCTATTCTGCTACAATATCTAGTTGTATGTAAGTTTCCTTTATTTCCTTTCAATGCAAAAGAAGGATTCTCATAACAAAATTAACTCTGTTTCTTTTTACTTTGGGGAAGGAAGAAGAATAAAGGTTTTCCTTTCGAAATTTCTTTCCTTTTTATTACATATAATAGTTCAAATTAACATATGTGGGTACGAACAATCTAATATTTATCATCATTTTAGTGAGCATCTGAGTCTCACTGATAGATGCATGTATTTTTTTATTTATTTTTTTATAAAAGAACGAGTACGAATTTTTTGTTTGTAAAGAAAGGCAGTGTTTTTTTTTTTTTAATTTGATAATTTGTGTATTCGTATCGTATTTAATTTATTTTTTGTGTGTTTAAGATATTATATATTTATATAAATTTTGACACATTTATATATTCGTATCATGTTCATATTAGTTATTTTTTCGTATCATGTCATATTTTAATTATTTTTTCGTATTCTGTCCAAAATTATCAAACCTACCTTCCTTGCACCAAAAAATACTTGAGTCCATTTAGATCTTTAAATCTTTAATCCAATTATAAAACGCTATTTCAATACGATGAAAATGTCTCTTAGTTTAAATTCTTATATATATATCACTGTCATTCAAAATGTTGGTTGTCATGCATTTTTGTTGATTAAATTTCAGTTTTAAGTAGCCGTTGAAAACTTGAAATCCCCATCCTGAAAACTACACCTAACGTACCCGCAGACCTTGAAAACATTTTAACTTACTTGCCTTAAATAAAGAGGCAACTTGAATACAACTATATAAATATACGCCATAGACGTGGAGTTTGGTTCTTAAATGTCGCTGCCAATTTCAGCTAAACCGGCCGACGGATGGATATTCAACATAAATTCTCAACTCTGCCTAGCCTCTCCTACCAATTAAATATATTCGTGTTTTCATGTCGTGTCTCATTTTAGATATGAAACAAATAATTGAAATACGAATATAATATGTATAAGAGTTCGTTTTTGGTACACTGATAGTGTAAATTTTTTAACTCTGCAAACGGATTAAGAGGTTGTCACATGTCCCACTTTTTTTTTTAATTAGTTTTTATTTTTTTATTACTATACCCTACCATTATATGTCACCCTGTTAACCCTACTTGTAGAGTATAAATACTTTACTGACAGTGTACCAGATAATAATCCTATGTATAATTAAACATCTTAAAAGCTAAAACACAAATACTATACATTTATTATACGTATTACATACAACAGGACACGACACGACTAACACGTTTAAAACTAATCTGTTTAAATTGAATATGATAACACGATTTAAATTTATATAACAAGAATAATATGTATAACATGATAAAACACAAATAACAATAATTAAAAAGTAAAAAAAAATTATAAATTAAAATTATATTAGGTATATAAAAAATCTTAAATCTTAAATTTTAACCTAATATTTATTTATTTATTAGACATATCTCAAATTACGATAAAAAGTTTACGTGGTATTTGTTTATATATATTCAGAATTACTTTTACACACAAATCCTATTATGTCAACTTTTATTAGCATCTTTCAAAATTTCTTAAACCTATAATAGTTGATTTTATAGCATCCTTCATTTCCTACAACAAAGTAGTGAATTGATCAGAATTTGACATTAAAATCAAGATATTTAATCACTTTACTTTTTGGCAAATTTGGCACATACTGCTTTTTCAAGAATCACAACTTTAGAGTAGACATGTTAATTCATATTTTTATATCGTGTTAGTATTATTTTTTATAATAATTTTGATTAAGTATTATATATTTATATAAAATTTGATACATTAACAATTTATTTTATAGAGACTTTGACATATTTGTATATCGCATTTTGTTTGTATTATTCTTTCGTATAGTATCATGTTCAAAATTGTCGGATCGATTTTAAAGGATCTTCCTGTGACTATTCTTCTTCCTTCACTCCTGAAAAATGTAAGAGGGGAAGGGTAATTTTTTTGTAAGTTTTCTTATCAAAAATAGAAAAAATGGTACCTATGAAGATGATTTGTTTTTTTTTTTTCAATAACTTACATCTTGAAAGTACAAAATTTCTGTTCATAATTGTTTTTTTTTTTTTTTCTTTCACATATAAGAAACATTAAATTCTTTATTATCGCTGTTGTTCTTGTCATTGTTAAGTAGATTTTATAATTTATTTATGCGTATTTTATTTTGCCTTTTTTTATTAATCGAGTAAACATAATATAATACAGATTATTAAATGTATCAAAATCTTAAACATGAACCTAATACATGTATTAAATGTGTCTTGTTAATCGTGTTTAAACGTATCATGTCTTATATATTACACTATTTTCGTGTCTATTAAAATTTTCATTTTCGTATCATGTCAGAAATTATCAAATCTAATTAAAAATTATTATTACTGTCACACAAAAAAAAAAGTTATATTACATTACTGTTTTTAATTATCAAGCAGAATGAAAGTTCAAACCCAAAAACTTATCCAAAAAAAAAAAAAGTTCAAACCCAAAACATTTATTTATTATAATTTTATATCTCATAAATGACATCTTTTTTTTAATATTTAAATAAATTGAAAATTTAAATTCTAATTATTGAAATTTGCCAAAACTAAATAATCGGACTGGAACATGTGAGGCAATTTACCAATTTGACCTGCATTCACCAGTGAGATTCAGAATCCCAGAGCAGAACCATGAAAATTCCATAATTGTCAAAATTTTCCTTCTCATAAAAAAAACAAGAATAAAGCCCTAAATTTCAAAAGTTAGGGAATTATCGTCAGAGTGGCTTGAGGTGGATAATTTTCGGTTAAAATCGAATTAATCTAATTAATTGAAGTAATTCAGTTAAAACAGTTCGATTATTCGATTAAATTCGAAAATAAACTCGGTTAATTTGATTAATTTAACAAGTTACGATTTTGAAAAAATTTTATCAGTTAACCGAATTAATCGATTTAACAATATACATTTTATTTTTTTCATAAGACTATAACCCTTAAAGATAAAATTTAATATGTATATAATCACTTATATAGCTCAATAAACAAGTTACCATATTGTAAGTTCATGATACCATATCCATCAAATAAATTATAATTAAAATAATATAAAAAATAAATTTTAATATAAAAATTCATGCTCAAAATTTTGATTGAATTTTGGTTAATTTGATTAATGGATTAAATTAACCGATGCAATTCGATTATCAACTAATCGATTAACCCATAAAAATTGATCAATTCAATTAATAAAATATATAATTTTGAATTAATTTAATTTTTAAAAAATTTCTAATTATAATTAATCAATTGCTCCACCTGAAAAAATTGGATCCCAAAATAATATTTGAGTGTTTTTCAAAGTTTTTTTTTTTATAAGAGAAACAGCTAAGGAATGAAAATCCCACACATAATATCCCAAACAATTTGAGGCGTTAATGGTTCCCTACTTCATGGTCTCACCTTACAATAAATTTTTTATTTTTTTTTGTTTGTTTGTTTGTTTGATTTATTTATTTATTTATTTTTATTTTTCCTTTTATTTGCTTGTGAGAAAATGTGATTAAATTGATTGATTGACTTATAAAGTTAGGATGTACTGGCATCAATTTTATGGTCTAACATTATTACTCTGTACTTTTCCCTAATTGGCTTATTTGTAAACTACCCCTTTGTCTTATCTTATTTTTTTAATCCCCCCCTAGTTTTTTCCCTTTCCATTTTAGTATTTGCCATTTAGGTTGTTTGAAATTATTTCCTCTCAATTTATGTATTCATGTTATATTTTATTTATTTTTATCGATTGTGTAAATATTTATTTAATGCATTAAAAATAATAAATAAAATTATTAACTAATAAATTTAATATAATATTATTATTATAAATAATATATTAATAAATTATAAAAAATATTTTAAAGATACTCGTTAACAAAATCTAATTTGTAATATAAACAAAACACAATAAAAGGTCAATTTTTTGGTGAAAAAAAATATTGAAATTGGATATGATATGATTACGCGATATGAATACGATATAAAAAATTAAAACACGACATAAATACATAAATATATTAAAATTTATATAAATATATAATATATAATATATAATATCTAAATATAAATATAATATAAAAAATAATATAAATACGATACAAATACACAAATAACTGAGTTATAGAATTGAGATTAGGGGAGGGGAGACAAAATAAATACAGAGAACTTAATTAAGATTCTGACCGTTCATTTACACATGTCCCTGATTGAATGCACCTTATCTCACATGTACGCCGTGTCGTCCCTTTTTTTTAATCAACCCAACATTAATTTTTTTTTTATATTTGATACATGTATAATAATAAATTATGTTATTTTGTTTTATTAAAAGTATTTAAGTTTATTTATATATATAATTTTTTTTAATGACGTAGTATAATTGAATATAATTTATTGATAATGTATATATTTATATTATTTTGAGAAAAATACACTTATCTCCCGAGGTTTGCTAAAAAATACACTTACTCCCTGAGATTTGATGAAAAACATACTAATCCCCCTGATCCTAAACCCTAACTAAAATATAAATAAAAGGACAATTATACCTTGTTAATTATTAATCATATATATATTTTTTATTTTTTTTATTCATTTTACTCATTTTTAATTATAAACATGAGAATTTAATTGTTTTAAAAATTATCTTTAATTACTATAAAATTAAATTCTAATTCAAGTAAATGTTAAATATTTTAAACTTATTTTTAATTCAATTATATATTAATTTTGAGGTGAATTCATTAAATTATTTTTATTTAAAATAAATAAATTATCATTGTTAAAATAAGTTTAATGGTAAAAAATTGATTAAAATAAAAATAGAGAAATAAAGGAGAAGAAAAAAGTAAAAATATAACTATCAGTATCATCAATGAGATTTTATTGAAATTAAACTTATCTCTATTAGTTTGAAAACCACATTTTATCTCTCTAAAAAATAATTAATGTTAGGATTTCATTAATCAAACTAATATTTATTCAAATTTTACTTTAAATATTAAAAATACCCTCATTTTATTTATTTTTATTTTTATATTTTTTGTTTTAATTTTTTTCTATCATTAAATTTTTTTAAATAATTTTTATTTATTTATTTTAAATAAAAATAATTTAATGAATTCATCTCAAAGTTAATATATAATTGAATTAAAGATAAGTTTAAAATATTTTACATGTATTTGCATAAAAATTTATTAAAAAAAGAAATAAAAAAGAAGAAAAAAAATATAATTATCATCTATGAGATTTTATAAAAAAAATAAACTTACATATATTAACTTGAAAAGTACATTTTATCTCTCTAAAAAAGTAACTAATGTTAGGATTTCATTAATCAAATTTATATTTGTATAAATTTGACTTTAAATATTAAGATACTAATTTTATTTATTTTTCTTATTTTCATGCCTTATTTTCATTTTTTTTTGTTTTAATCAATTTTTTTATCACAAAACTTTTTAAAATGATTTTATTAATTTATTTCAAATAAAAAAAATAATACATTTATCTCAAAGTTAATATATTGAATTAAAGATAAGTTATTTTTTCTATTGAATTGAAAATAATTTTAAAATTAATTAAATTCTCATTATTTTGTAATTAAAAAATGAATAAAAAAATATATATGATTAATAACTAACAAGGGTATAATTGTTTTTTATTTAAAATTTACTTAGGGTTTAGGGCTAGGGGGTTAGTGTGTATTTCATCAAACCTTAAGGGTAAGTGGATAGTTTTCAAACTATAAAAGGGTAAATGTATTTTTTTAGTAAATCTCAGGAGAGTTAGTGTACTTTTTCCTTTTATTTTTAATAAGATGTCATAATATGATTCACTAATAGTGTATAAATTTATACACGATCAATATATCAAATATAAATATAATTAAAATAAATAAATAAATAAAAACTCTAATAACTAGACATGACAATCTCTATATTCGTGTATTTCACGTGTAATAATTGTGTTTATATAATTTTTATTACATTAATAATTCATATTATATAAATTTTGACACGTTTATATATTCGTATTTATATTATTTTTTATCATAATTTTTATCATGATTTAATTAATTATTTATTTCGTGTAATCATATTCTGTTTAAAATCTCTAAGTCTACTAATATCCTCTCCCTCTCCCTCTTTTTATTTTTATTTTCTTCCCTTTGTTTCTTTCTTGGCCCTCTTTAAAGTTTCTGAATCAAACCCCCAAAGACACTTTGAAAAAAAAATCAAAATCTTCCCCTTTCTCTCTCTCTGGCTCACTGATCTTTCAACATTCTCATTTTTGTTGTTGTTGACAGCTTTCCACTTCTTGGAAAAGCTTTTACTGGTCTTCTTTTCTAGTATTTTAGACTGTTTCTTTCTTTCTTCTGTAAAAATCTGAAGAAGAAGAATCTTTGATTGTCACTTTCTTTGCTTTCTTTGATGAATTCTAGGCTACAAGTTTGGGATTTAACAAAAAAGAAAATATGGGTACTCACTAATCAATTTTCTTTCATGATATTTTCCCCCACTTTGCCCTCTCCATCTCATTTAAAAAACAAAAAATGATCTTCAAATTTTGGTTCATTTCTCAAATTTTCATTGAGATCTTACTTCTAGTCTTGAATGGTATCAAAAATCAAAACTTTTGGTCCAAAAATACTTCAACAGCTTGAAATTGGGTCATCAAATTTGAGACCAAATTCTTGTGAAACAAAAAAGAATAAATAAACTTGCAATGTCATGGCAACAATACCAAAACATGGAGGTAAAAGGTAAAAGGGCATTTAAGATTAGAAATCGAGGTTGTTCTCTTCATCTTCATCATCATCTTTGATCCAAAAATACAGATTCAAGCGTGCAAATTAGGTGGGAAAAAGAGCAGGATCAACTACCCTGTTCCTACATGGAAAACAGCTACAACAAAATCGCCTTCTTTAGCAATGCCAAGTGCTGAATTTCCCACCGAGTGTTCACCAAAGACTGTTACTAAAACCAAAGAAGCCTCAGTTTCTGCTAGAAAACTTGCTGCCACTTTGTGGGAAATTAATACAATCCCTTCCCCGCAAGCTAAGGAAGAGTTGGAGAAGGAAGATAGGAGGAGAAAAGCACCTAGAGTTGCAAAAATGGCTCATACTGTGCCGCCAAAATTTTCCGATCCGTCTTATAGTCCTATTTCAGAGGTGGGATTTTTATTCTTTATCATTTTGAAGATTTGGAAAACATTTCCTTATTGAAAGTTTGTTTTTTTTTGTTTTGTTTTGCTGTTGAATTTTATAGAAGATGGATCATGCCAAAATCAAATCTCATAGGAGAAGAGCTTCAGCTGTTTCTCAAAAGCTTCAAGTAACTGATTATAAGTTGGGGAGCTTGGACTCAGTTGGCAATGCTAGTTTGATTGAGGTGATAAAACAATTCTGAAAATTAATTTTCTTTTGCTTTAATTTTCAGTTTTTTTTTTCCCTTTCAGTCAGTATTTGTTAGGTGTAAAGAAAAGGAAAACTTTGTGCCCAAAAACAAAAAACAAAATCAAACTGAGAGAATTCCACATATAGTATTCTGGCAAATGCATGTTCTATTGTTGTTTTCTTCAAAATGGCTCTGTTCAAAGTTTTCAGCTGGGAATTCATATTTTAGAATTGTTTTTAAAGTAAAATTTTATTTTATCTTGAAAATAGAAATGGAACATTGATGAACTCAGGCTTACCTAATTGATAGATGCAGCTATCCTTAAAAAATAGTATTCAGCAGATTTGAGATTCGAATCCCAATATTTGCAACCATTTTTCCTATCCTAAGCTACGACCTTTTAGTACCAAAAGAAAAAAGAAATGGAACATTGATAATGACATCTGCACAGAAATATCTACCATTTCATTTTCAACCAGGTATTTGTATTAGATATATTTCTGAAGGTTTTGAATTGCTAACCAACAGTCTCTTAGTGCTCCAAAATCTGCTTTTTATAATTTACTGCAGATCAAACGATTTCAGTTGTTTTGTTTTATATTTATGCCCATTTGTTTATACTTTTGGGTAGTAGTATTCCCTTTGCTTCTTTTTCATTGTTTTGAGAGAATATACTTTGCTTTGAGTAATTTTATTCAGTTTGGTACTTGAGAATTTACTGCAATGAACTTGAGTTGAATCCTTATTCTAAAGAAAATAGGAAAAGTAGCCAAAATAATGTTAATGATCTCATGCCATGAATGCAGATTGAAACTCATTCTAGGGGTGAAAATCATCCTGGATGCATAATTGGAATTAGAGCTCGTTTAAAGGATGTCAGTAATGCCCTAGCCACTTCTAAAGAACTCCTAAAAGTTTTGAATCGTATTTGTGGTCTTGAAGAGCAACATTCATCAAGTATGTCCCTTGTCTCTGCCCTACGGGATGAACTTGATAGAGCCCGCATCCAAGTCGATCAATTGATCCGAGAGCAACGATCTAATTGCAATGAAATCGAGTACCTCATGAGGCATTTTTCAGAAGAAAAGGCAGCTTGGAAAAGAAAGGAGCGTGAGAGAATTCGTGATGCCATAGCATGCATAGCAGAAGAGCTTGAAGTAGAGAAGAAACTCAGGAGGCAAACAGAGAGATTGAACAAGAAGCTTGGAAAAGAATTGGCAGATACAAAGGCATCTTTGTCAAAGGCAACAAAAGAGGTTGATAGTGAGAAGAGGGCAAAAGAAATATTGGAGCAAGTTTGTGATGAGTTGACTAAAGGTATTGGAGAAGATAGAGCCATGGTTGAAGAAATGAAAAGAGAGTCAGCTGAAGTGAGGGAAGAAGTGGAGAAGGAAAGAGAAATGCTTCAGTTTGCTGATGTATTACGAGAGGAGAGAGTCCAAATGAAGCTTTCTGAGGCTAAATATCATTTCGAGGAGAAGAATGCAGTTGTCGAAAAGTTGAGAAATGAACTTGAGGCCTACCTAGGAACCAAAATAGATGAAGAAAACGGTGATAGTTCTCCGAATCTGCTGAGGATCAAGGAGCTCGAAGCTTATTTGAAAAATATCGATTTTGGGTCCTGTCAACCGGCAGGGAATGATGCGGATGAAGGTGAAGTTGCAGATGGAGAAGAGCGTGAAGCAGATGACTCAGCTGATAGTGATCTTCACTCCATTGAATTAAACATGGACAACCATAACCGGAGCTACAAGTGGAGTTATGCTTGTGGAAATTATGTTGAAGTTGAATCGAAGAGGAATTCTGTTGAAAAAGAAAATAAGGGGAGGAAATCTCTTTCTGAGAAAATTCCCTGGGGAAGTTCAAATTCTACAGAATGGGATTTTGGCCTTAAAAGCCAGGAAAAGATCGATGGCTTCGAGAGGGATCGAACATACAATCCTGCTTCACAAGTTCAAGCACAGGATTATGAAGATGAAATTAAAAGATACAGATCAGTTAAGAGTCTTAGAGATCACATATTATCTAGTAATAAAATAGCACCCATCCAAAACTTTTCCAGTCCGACCCGGCATCGGAGCCAGTCCATGCATTTTCAGGAGCCTGGTAGCACAGGTTCACCAGTGTTGAAGGGGGCTGGTTTGAAGCCTAAGCTAGTTGGCACAAGAGGTGAAGGCCGAACTTCAACAAGCTAAGAGAGAAGAAACTTGTTTTTTTGTTTTTTTTGTTTTTCCTTTCCTGGCTAATGCTTTGTTGCATTTTCTTGAAATTCAAACATTCTCACTGGCTAATTTGTTTATGTTGATCAATTGCCAAACTCCAAAAAGCGAGACTGTAAATAGACTCGTAGGCTGTATGAATCTGGTATAATTTATGGATACAAATTGTGCTACGAGAATAGAGTTTGGCAAAATACTTCTTAATTGTTTATTTTTTGAGCCTCTTCAAGTAGAACAATGAAGTTTTAGTACAATTAAAGTTCTACCTAAAGAAGCTATGTTCATTGTTCAATGGTACAGAGTAAGAGTTTGATGTCTACAATGATAGTGAGCTATGTTGCTCAGACTCTTCATTTTTCTTGAAGTATTCATGTCCGACGCATATCCGGACATGGATATGAGGATATGATCCTCTAAGGACTTTCCAAATACATGGAAAAACTTTAAAAAACTGAACATATCCGTGTTGGACGCATACCCGTATTTCGACACTCAGACCTGAATCCTAGTAAGGTAGTGAGCTCCTTCTAAAGATAGCAGTCTCTCATGTCTTTACTCCCCAGGGTTTTTGAACCCATAAATCTTGAGCCATAGCAACCTCCAGAGTCCAGACTGAGCTCTGCTAGCGTCAGTTCCATTGCATTGTTCTTAAATTCTGATACAGAAACCGAATCATAGTGGCTAGTAGCACCAACCATTATTTGGTTATGTACTGTCCAGCAATCCACGTGGCTTTTCATTTGGAGCACTCTGCTAAGGTTGAATTGGAATTTAAGAGGATTGAGACATGAATATGCTAAGGGTTCTTATGTTTCTGGTTGTTGAATTTTCTGATCAAATCGAGTTGGATTGGGTTTGGATTTGGATGGAGTGATCGAATTTTTTCGGATTCGAGTCAAAATTGTTAGGTCTACTCCTTAGTCCTTTCTCCATGTTTCTTTGAATTTTAATCTTGACCAATAGGCACTTGGCAGCCTAGTTTTAACCTTTCTGTTCTGTTCTATTCTCGATTTATTTGTATTTTTGGTCAAATTCTGATAATCAAATCTGATGACCAACCACAAACTCAATTATTTAGATGTGAAGACTTGATATGGCTGTATTTCGGCAGAATAAGCTGATTTTTGAGATAGGATTAAGACTAATCATTTTATATTATATTATTCTCAATTATTTCCAACATATTACTTTTTATTTTATGTATTTCTATACAATATTAAGTCACCATCATCCATGTGACTTTATCCCTACCAAATTGTGTAGAATGAATTGTTTCAGAACATACATTTGACAAAACTACAAGAGCTCACATGGCTTGTATTCTATGATAACTCAAACATTGTCGTTTTCCTTCTTGAAAATATCAGTTTCTTCATCTCTTCATTCTCCAGGCCCCAAGAGGTCTTTTTTTTTTTTTTTTTTTTTTTTTTTAAAGTCTAATCTTGAATTATTTGACCAATACCCATTTGCCGGAGACATTTCAATCATTGAACTGATATTGAATGATGCCTATAATTGAACTTGCAAGAATATGAACCAAAATTTTGGTTCGGTTGGTCGTGTACTAGTCAACAGTTTATGTTGCCTTGTATCAAGCACTCAACTGGGACTCGTCTCTTTTGTTTTGGCACTTGACGGATTAACATAAAAGTTCATTTCCAACTCATTAATATTTTTCTTTTTGCACAAGGAAAACCACTGTGACTCGAATTTAGAATCTTTACTCAAACATCAATTTTGTTGGGCTCATTTTTTTATTTAATCAAGTTGGATCTCTACGTGTGTAACATCGGACGGGCTCACAATTACCAAACAATTTCAAATTTAGGAGATACTTGGTTTACACTTGTCCAACCCATAAGCTCCCAACACAATCCACAATCAAGTATAAATAGTTGAAATAAAGGTTGATCCGAAGTAAGAGAAAACACTAAAAACTCACTACCATTTCACCCGTTTTATTCTTTCTACCCCCTAAAATACTCTGATTCTTTATTGACTTAAACATCGGAACCCATCCCAAAAACATAACTCTTGTAACCTCTGACATTACTTTATCTTTGCAGATCCTCATCAACTTTCACCAGATAATCAGAAGCTTACTTAACTTAATTAATCACAAAAAAGATCTCAACACCCTGTTCTTACTACTTTAACTAAATCTAAGTTAGTTGTTAATACTTAATACTACCAAGAAATAAATGAGATAGGTCTTGCAAATTGTTGTTGGATTCAAAAAAGCGAGGGAAGGCTATGTCCATTTTTGCCCATGATTCAGTCAATCCCCATATCCACCCATTAAGAGAGACAATACCATTGCTGTCTAACAACTAACAGTTAATATTGACATTATAAGTTAGCTAGGCTGACCCTTTTTACTCAAGACCGAAACTTCTAATCCTAAAGATCTAAAATTTTTAGTTGGACACGAGATTAAGTCCCACCTAACCAAATTGAGCATTATAGGAAGCTGCAGCATACATTATACATACCATTGACAAAATCTTTTTGGTGGAATTTCTTAGACATAAAGGGCTATGTTATCCGAACTCTCGGGTGAGTGTCAGATACGAGTACATATCCGACATGTGTATGATCAATTTCTTTTTAAAATTTTTTCTATATATTTGGAAGATCATACTTTCATACCCATATCCGAGTATGTGTCGGACATAAATACTTTAGGGAAAATGAAAAGTTCGGATAACATAGATAGATAAAGAGCATTCAACGACGAGGCAGGGATCTGGTCTGTGCAGCACGGAGACGGAACTGGACTTCCTGCATACGAGCTAATGAATTCCAAAATAAACTTTCGAACCAAGAAAATTGACAGTCAAATAGAAAATAAACTGCTTTGGTGCGGCACCTATCCAGGAAGTACAATCATGTGAGATTCACAGAAGCAAGGCTCGTATCATTACTGATTCTAAACATATTAGAGGAGATTCACATTATCACAAAGTAATTTTATACTTGTAGATTTGTATTAACAATTTATATCTTACAAATTCGATGCAGGAAAATAAAACAGTAATCCTGCCTACAAGAACTTGGACAGGCAGACAGGAGCGTGAAACAAGCACACGTAGTCTATGTTACCCGAACTCTTCATTTTTTAAAAGTATTTGTGTCCGACATTTGTGTCCGACACATATTGGGATATGGGTATGGGTATGGGTATGAAAGTATGATCTTCCAAATATATGAAAAAACTTAGAAAAATATCGAGTATACCCATATCTGACACCCACCCGAGTCGGGGGTAACATAGCATGTAGTGGAACACAAAATCGCAGACATGAACTGTGGAGAGAGGAAGAGAGAAATAGATTAAACACTACAATCTGAAGTCTGAACTTACCGCCCAGATACAATAATGTTGCATGAAATTCTGGATGTGAAAGGAGTTAATTTTCATTGTCGGGGTGAGTGTCAGTTCTCTATCAAGTAATCAAAGTATTTGTTCAAAAAGTTAAGCATATGAAATGTTAAAAATCAACATGAAATGATAAAAGTAAGTTTATATTAACTTGAGTTGATCAGTGTATGCATCGTCGAAGTGAGAACAGAGAATATATGCAGGAAAATGAAACAAAATTTTATATGCTATCTAATGGAATGGATAATGAGAAACCAAAAGCTTTTAGATGTCTTCCTAATTGCTTTAAAATTTTCAAGTTTTGAGCCGCTGGCCCAATCCATTGAACGACGAATGCTGCACTTAGTGCACTAGTACTGCTTTGAGAGTATCACCTGCTGACGACGAGCAGACTTTGCTGGATTCTACCTATGTTGGGGTTTAGAAATATAGCAACCGATTTCTAATGAGCTGATTCAAACTTTATTCCTAACGATTTAAAAACTATATATATACAGTAGATGCTGGAATGAGTGATTTTCTGTACTTGTTTAGTACATATATGTCTGCAAAGTGTTATCTTAACTTAGATTTATCTGATTTTTCATGCTGATTATTTTAGGCCAATAATTGCATTTCATTGTCAGCAAAGGGTAGACATAACTAGGCTGATACTGACTCTAATGTTTACTTTGGGTTTCATTCTGGTTTACCTATTCTTTGGAGTTAAACTAAGAGCAATTTTGGTTATTCACTTTTTTTTTTTTTGGCTCTCATTTCCTTTTTATTTAAAAGGTCCGCTTAACCAATGTTTATAAGCACCAATTAAAAATTATTTAATTATCAATTTAATTTTTTTTACATTTAATACATTATTTTTACTAAATTCAAAAAAAAAATCATTATATATATAATTATATTTTTCTTTCGATATATATCACCTTAATCAATGTCTAATTATTAAATTTTCCTTATTTACATTATACGCTATTGAGTAGCTGCGACAAGGTGATGGATTGGAGGCATAAAACAGGTGATAAAGAGAAAAAAAAAAAATTATTAAATGAGATACAACACACATTCACATATTATCAAAGTCTACATGCATTTTTGAGATTTTTAAAAAAAATGAGATAATATTTTTATTAGTAAGTACGTTTTTGACATAAACGTAGGGAACAGTTAATTTATCTTATATATATGTATGGTAGGTGGGGTAAAATAATTCAATTTTTTTTTTAATTTGATAAAGGAAAAAAAAAAGTGAAAGAGTAGCTATGTATCGTAGAGTTCTTACAAAATGCATTAAAAATTTCAACTATTACAAGTCTTACAAAGTTACTTAGGTTGGTAATTAAATGCAACGATTGTAAAAAATTATTGCATGAAAAAAAAAAAAAAGGCATTTGGAGAGAAATTTCCACCTATAAAAGTCAGAAACCATTTATGAAAATAATTCTTTATGCAAACTTGGAATTAAAAGACTGGCTTTTTCAAGAAACCATAATAATTACTACTTCAGCTTTTTTTTTTTTTTTTGTAAATGTGGCAGCAAGCATTTATAATGGTTGCCGCTAACTTTTTTTATTATTTTTAGTTTTTAAGCAGTGAGAATTTAATAGATTTCACCTAATATCAGAAAAAAAAATACAAAAATATGAAGATTTATTTCTCAAAAAGAAAAATTTTAAAATGGGTATATTAAAAACTTTAAAGGCCAGAAAATAATTTAACTACAATCATTCCACCTATGATCATGTAACATGTCGGTATATTTAGTTTTTTTTTTTTTTTTTAAATCACTGAACTTTCTAATTTTACTTAAGTAAATTTTTATATTTTTATTATACTCAAATAAATTTTTATTCTTTGATTTGTATCTAAATAAATTCTTACATCAAATAAAATATTGATTTAAGTTAAGAGCTTGTTTATGTATAAATTAAAAATTAAGGGCTTATTTTGGTAAAAAAATAAAAGTTAAGGGTTTATTTGAATGCAAATTAAAGATTAAAAACTTATTTAAGTATAATAAAAGTATATGAACTTACTTAGATAAAATTATAAAATTCAAGGATTTTTTTTTATTATTTTAGGCTTGATAAAATTTTGGCTTAGAAAAAAAAAAAAATTGGGAAAGAATCTTAATAAGGTGGTTGAAATGGGAAGTTATAATATTTCATTAATATAAAATCTTAAAAAGAATGATACCTCACCTAAAGTTAATCACCACCCCTTTACTTTGACGCCATTGTATTAATTTTTACTCTTTACCACTTTCAATTACCAACCTTCAGTAATAATTAATGAAGCAGAGATAAGGGATTATCCTAATAAATTTAATTTTCTTCTTTTTCTGAAAATCATAAATCATGTCTTGCTATTTTCCTTTTGCAATGAGAATTACTCCTACCAACTCCCCCGGTCATCATTGAAGGCAGTATTTAGTATTTATAACAAAAATGTTCTCCTACCCATAAACGTTAATATTTGGCCTTTCTTTTTTTCTCTCCGAATGTTAATTTATTGAAGGCAAACAAGTAGCACTCTTCAACCTCTTTTATCTACTATTCAATTCTCCTTTCAATATATATATATATATATATATATATATATATATAATACTTTTTTATACAAAGTATGTCACAATTCGAGAATAGGAAAATGCGTGGGTTGCAGATATTGAGATTCGAATTTCAGACCTATTTAATATCATATCTTAAGGATATTGTATAAACCCATTGATTAAAAAATCGGACCGAACCGGTCGATCGGACCGGTTGAATTCGAGAATCGATTATCTGTTTGGTTTGAAGAGTATATTAAAATCGAGAATTTACCAAACCAATAAAAAACCGATTCAACCGGTTAAAAATCAGTAAAAAACTGGATTGAACCGATAAAAACCGATTTTATATGTATTTTTTATTTTTTTTTCAAAATTTTATTTGTAATTAATGAGATTTGAACTTTTAATCTCTTAGTTTTATATCAAAAACCATACTATTAATGAGATCTAAATGTTAATTATTAACTATATTAATTATTTATTTAACATTAAACTTAATGTTTAAATATAAAAATATTTATCAAACCGGCTGGTCCAATTGATTAAATCGATTAAATCAAAAATCAAAAATCTGACCAGTTCGATATTTAATTCAATTTTTTTAACTTTGCCTAAATCAATTAGGTTAACCCAACCTACTTTTAATTTCCACTCCCCTCCATTCCTACCCGTAATTAATTAACAATTAAAGAAATCCCTCCCCATCTCTTCTCTTTCTCTCTCTCTCTCTTCCTCCGAAAATCATTGCAGATATAACGGACTAAAACAGTCCAAAATCAACCTGCAGGAGAAACCCAAACTAGAAATTGATGTTAGAATCTAGGTAATAGAAGCATCAGTCTTTTGTTTTTCTTCTTCTTCTTGATCTCTGGTCCACACCTTTAACATTTATCTTCTTAGAAACATCCTGGTAGCAGCTGCTTCCAATTCCCTCAGCCTTTTTATCTGACAATTCTCAAGTTTCTAAACCCTTCAATTTGGTAGTAATTGAAGGCTTCTTTGCCAAAGGTGAATTATATATGTTTGTTCAGTTTTCTTTTTTCTTTCTTTTTATGATCTGACTGTTTCATGTTGATGGTCTGTTTTGTATGTGATCCATTATCAAACAGGTGAAATAATAATTAAAGAGATTGAAAATTATAACGAGTAGTTTGAGAGCAAACAGTCCAAAGCTTGAATTGAAGCTGAAGCTATCACCAACGGCTAACCAACAAGTTGGACCGACATCGCCAAACACATTGGTTTCCTCCTGCAGGGAAATGTCGCCTGAAAGTTCATGCGTGTCGAGTTCGGAGCCTGACGACGTCACGACGATGCAATTATACCCGAAGCCGAGTAGTCCTGATGAAGCAACTTCGATGGTGCTGGTGGGATGTCCTCGATGTCTCATGTATGTCATGCTATCGGAGGTGGATCCAAAGTGCCCCAGATGCAAGAGCACCGTTTTGCTTGAATTTTCTTAACAAATAGAATGCCAAATAGGCAAGGAAGTACTGAAAGAAGAACTTGTTTCATGGAACAAGTACCACTTACTTCTCTAGAGTCTTAGAGTAGGCTTCTTCTTTCTTTTCTCTTTTTTTCGTTTGGTTGGTTTTATAAAAAAAAATTCTTTTAATTTTGCCGCCTTTTTTTTGCTTGAAATTTTGTGCTATTTATATATCTTTTAAAAATTCGTGTATTCGTATTATATATATATATTTTTACATGTTATAATCGTGTTTAAGGTATTATATATTTATATAAATTTTAATATGTTAATAATTCGTGTTATATATATATATTTTGACACATTCGTATATTTTTACCGTATTAATATTATTTTTTCGTGTCATATCGTATTATTTTTTCGTATTTGATAATCTTAACGTGTCTAAAATTAACGGACGTAATATCTTAATTTCTTTTCATATTCAGATGTCTGGTTTAATTTCCCTGCAAGAAAAAGAAAAACTCTCTTTACACAACATCAAGTGTTTTAATTGTTGGATATTCTAACAAGTTTCTTCCACTTGTCCTCCTTTGCAACCAAAGGAAGATTGCATTTAATTTCTTTTTCTCTAAAAACCCTTTTTTTTCTTTGACTTCAGTTTTCAAATAATTAAAACATTTTAATTCGTAGTGTTTAAAGCCAGATAAAGATAGGTAGTTGCTTTTCACATAGCCAAACAATACAAATTTAAGCAATATTCACCTCTGCCTTTAAGTAGTTCGGTTCTTACTTCATATAAGATCTGTCTAAGAATTGAATTATTTGTCTGATTCGATAAATCTAGCCTGAATGGGCCAGATTTGGATAAATTTTTTCATATCCGAACCAATCCTGCACCAACTCGAATTATTGTTTAACAAATAAAAATATTTTATTTAAATTTTTTTTGGTACAAAAAATATTTTATTTAAATTTTATTATAAAAATATTTTTTAAACGATAATTCGAACTTTTCGATCTCATCGGGTCGGGTGAGCCAGGCCTTAGACAAATAAATTTTTGCTAACAAGACCTGATGCTGCCCGATCCAACTCATGAAAATATCTATTACATATACAAGAAAAAGAAATTAAATTTAAATTTAAGTTTTTAACTGGAATCTCTAAGTTCAACCGATTAATATGAATAAATCTAAATGTATAATTACAAGGGTAAATCTGAAAAACATTTGTAGACACCGGATTTTATCCGAGTTTAATTTTTTATTATTATTAAAACAAAAAAACAAAAAAGGAAAAAATCAAAAAAATCAAAAAATCAAAAAATCAAAAAAATCAAAAAAAAAATTGGATAATTCCGAAAATTAAAAGAAAAATCAAAAGAAATTCGGAATTAATAAAAAAAAATGAAAAAACAAGTTTTGGTTGAAACAAACCACCTCTTTGGATTGAAATGAGACTCTAAAAAATGAGATTAAATTGAAATTCCTAATCCTAGTGGAACTAAATCTCTTCTCTAAAAAAAGAACCCAAGCACCACAATCAAAACACATCAGGAAATATCAGAAATCAAGGAGAGTTAGAAGCAATCATAGGTTTTTTTCGAAATAAAAAAAAATATTTTTTGAGAGAAAAAATTCGAAAATTCAAAAGAGAGAGTTAGAATTTGTTTCGAAAAAGTTCTTGAGAAAAAAAAAGTTGGGTTTTAATTAGAGGAAGCACATACTAAAAGTTGGTGGCCATTCGACGACCGACGGAGTAGATCGAAGGAGGTGAAGTTTCGAACTTCAATTTCAGATCTAGGAGATTTTAGAGAGATTCGGTTGAAACTAATTTGGTTTTTAGAACAAGGAGATCGAAGAGAATTTTTGAAGATTTTTTTCGGATTTTTTTATCACCGGCGGCGGCTGATCGGCGGCAGTGGTGGCGGCAGGTGGCCTGGATCTAGGTTATTTGAAACTGGACAGCGGTGTTCTTGATTCTCTAAAAAGAGGCGGGAGCATGTTCTGGAAGAAAATTAAACCCGTGTGTTAACCCATATAAGGATCGATTGGTTTGTAGTCACCCGAATTCCTCTCCGTAATTGATCCACGTCGGACCCGTTGTTGACCCTAGCCCAGATGCCTTTGGTTTTTGTGATGGAATCCAGGATTATGGAGCTAGAACTGAAGCTGATGGGAGCAAGGACAATCGATAAAGGTACTGAAGAAGCTAAGGTGGACTGTCATGCAGAGGAAAGAAGCTCACAGTACTAGCTGGATAACCGTTTCTGCTGAATTAGCTAGATTATTAGTCTGTTAGAATATTGTAATAAGTGTCCTATAGAAATGTAACAGCTGGCTAGAATCTGTTAGAATGAGCACACTGATGCTATTTGTATTCAAATGCTGTATCGAGATGATTCTTAATGAAATATCAAGCCATTTTCTCTGAATTCTCTTCTTCTTCCTATTTCTCTTTTCTCTCCTATATTCTTCTTCTTCTGGTATTCATGTCATTACATAACAATTGGTATTCAGAGCTTTAAAGATCCAACCACAACAAACTGGGGAAACATAAACAACCTAATTCTATGGTAGAAGGAACACGACTCAACACCTTGCAAGAGCAAATGCAAGCTGTCCAAGCTCAACTGGAAACAATGAAGGCTGCTGATAACATTGTTCCAAAATGGTGGAAGGAACAAAAGAAGAGCATTGATGCCAAATTTGTGGAAAATCAAGGCTATATTAGCAGGATACTCGAACTGATGGCTCAAAAAGGAGGGATGCAGAGTCAAATGGAATCAGGAGCAGTCACCAATGCCCAGAATATCCCTTCAGCCTCACATTCTCAATCAAAGGCAGAAGGTAAAACCCCTATAGAAGTGACTGTCATTGATGAGCAAGGAAGACGTGTGTTCAGGCACAATGAACCAGGTATATTGTCTAAAAGTTCCTCTGATGGAAATTCCAATATGTCACCTAATGTTATACTGCCATCTAAAGTTCATGAGTATGCCATGGGTACTAGTCAAAATGGTAGTCTGAATGCTTTTTCCCCTAGGCCAAAGATTGAGTTGCCTGTATTTGATGGTACTAATCCTAGAGGGTGGGTGAAAAAGTGCCAGAAATATTTTACCATTTTTGGTATTACTGACCAACAGAAGCTAGAAGTAGCTGCTATGTACTTAACAGGGAAAGCTGAAGTTTGGTATGATGGGTATATAATGCAAAGGTAGAGGGTTAATTGGAATGAATTTGTGATTGACCTTTGTCAAAGGTTTAGTGATCGAACCTATGCAGATATCATTGAAGAATTCAACAAACTCTACCAGAAAGGTACCTTGGAAGAATACCAGGAAAAGTTTGAAGAACTTAAGCCTTACATGCTGCAATTCAACCCAAACCTACCTGAACCTTATTTCATCTCTAGTTTTGTAAGTGGACTAAAGGAAGAACTTAAACTTAGAGTGAAAGCTTATGATCCTACAACATTTCATTGGAGATAGAGCACAAAAGAACACAAAAGAAAGACTACATGACATGTCATTAGAGATAGAGCACAAAAGAACCAGGGTTCCTGTGAGAACCAATTTCACCAATATCCCTAAACCTCCATACCTTGCACCTCACCAAACACAAAGAACCACACCCTACCAAACACCAAGAACCACAAACAGTAACCCTCTTATAGAACAGAGAAGACTTCAGAATTTATGTTTCAAATATGGTGACAAATTTGTTCCAGGCCATCTGTGCAAGAACAAACAGTTAAATTCAATTGTTGTGGAAGAAGCTGAAGAAGAAACAACAGGTGGTGAAGTGATTCTTGCTGACACAGGACAAGAACCAGTGGTGGAACAAGGAGGAAATGAGGATGGGTTGGAAATTTCAATGAATGCTTTAACAGGTTACTCAGGGCATAGTACCTTGAGGATTGCAGGCAGTATCAAAGGCAAGCCTATTAATATCCTAGTGGACAGTGGTAGCACACATAGTTTTATCACTCCTAGGTGGGCTAAAGAAGGAGTGGAGTTGATACATACAAACCCTCTCTCAATCACAGTAGCAAATGGAGAAAAATTGTACAGTACTGCTAAGTGTAGGGAGCTGGAATGGGTGATGCAGAATCACACTTTCAGTCATGACTTAAGGGTATTGGCAATGGGAGGCAGTGACATGGTCCTTGGAGTGGACTGGATGAAGAAGTTTAGTCCCCTCACCTTTGATTTTAATGATCTGTCATTGTCATTTCAGAAAAGTGGCAAACAGGTTACCATTAAGGGAGGACAATTTGGCTCTAAACTCAAGGTCATCTCAGGGGACAAGTTACAAAAGCTGGTTGAGAAAGACTCAGAGGTAATGGGAGAAATGTATATGCTAAGTATTGAGTATGATGAGCTGGAAACTCCAACAGAGTTACAAGAGTTGCTGGATAGGTATTCAGACATTTTTGCTGAACCAAAGGGATTACCTCCCTTGAGGTCACATGATCACCAAATTCCCCTTAAAACTGGTTCTGAACCAGTCAACCTAAGACCTTACAGGTTTCCTCATTTGCAGAAGACAGAAATAGAAAGACAGGTTCAGGAAATGTTAACTTCTTCAGTCATACAAACAAGTAGAAGTCCCTTTGCCTCTCCATGTCTCCTAGTGAAAAGAAGGATGGAAGTTGGAGGTTATGTGTGGATTACAGATAGCTTAATGCCTTGACAGTGAAAGATAAGTTTCCAATTCCAGTTGTGGAAGACTTATTGGATGAACTCAGTGGTGCACAGATCTTCTCAAAGATAGACTTAAGATCAGGGTATTGGCAGATCAGAGTTCAAACTGAAGACATTCCAAAAACAGCCTTCAGAACACATCATGGGCATTTTGAATTCAAAGTGATGCCCTTTGGCCTCACCAATGCCCCTGCAACGTTCCAGGCCCTAATGAATGATGTGTTTTCCAAGCAACTAAGGAGGTATGTGCTTGTGTTTTTTTATGATATTCTTGTATACAGTCCTAATCTTAAGGAACATTTGATACATTTGCAAACTGTTCTAGATATATTAAGACTAAACCAGTTGTTTGCCAAGAAAAGCAAATGTTTCTTTGGACAAAGACAGGTGGAATACCTTGGTCACATTATATCAGCTGAAGGAGTTGCAACAGACTCCACAAAGGTAAAGGCTATGAAGAACTGGAAATTGCCAAACACACTGAAGTCACTCAGAGGGTTCCTGGGTTTAACTGGCTATTACAGGAAGTTCATTAAAGGCTATGGAGTGATAAGTAAGCCTTTAACTGATATGCTAAAACAGAATGGCTTTCAGTGGAGTTCAAAGGCTATAACAGCATTCAATCAACTTAAGGAAGAAATGTGTTCAGCTCCTGTACTAGCACTGCCAGATTTTTCTAAGAAATTCAGTTTGGAAACTGATGCTTGTGGAACAGGAATTGGTGCTGTGTTGTCACAGGAGGGTCGACCTATAGCTTATCTCAGTAAAGCTTTGGGCCCCAGACATGTGGATCTGTCAATTTATGAAAAGGAGTATCTGGCAATTCTAATGGCTGTATCTAAGTGGAGACACTACTTAGAAGGAGGTCAGTTCATCATTAGAACTGATCATGAACCCTTTAAGCATCTCTTGGAGCAGAAACTGACTACCACTATACAGAAGAGGGGGTTGACCAAACTTTTGGGGTTAGATTATGTGATTCAATACAGGTTAGGCAGGACAAACAAGGTTGCTGATGCCTTGTCCAGGCAATTTGAAGAAGAAGCTCATTTGCATGCCTTGTCTTCAATAACTATTATTCCTGAATGGGTCAAGGAAGTTCAGCAGAGTTATGAAGATGATGTTGATGCCAGAAAAAAAATTACACAGATGACTGTTGTTTCTGACAGTGACCCTCATTACTCTTTCACCAATGGTATTCTGAGGTATAAAGGCAAGGTTTATATTGGCAGTAATGGACGTTTAAGGGGTCAGATTTTACAAATTCTACATGATTCTCCACAAAGAGGTCATTCTGGGTGCAGGCTACCTACTACAGAATCAAGCTATATTTTTTCTGGCCAAGGATGATGAAGGATGTTCAGCAATATATTAGGCAATGTGATATTTGCCAAAGGAACAAGGGTGAGCATGTTCCTTATCCAGGTCTGTTGCAACCAATTCCAATTCCTAAACAGACATGGGAAATGATTACTATGGATTTTGTTGAAGGACTGCCTCAGTCACAGAGGTACAATTGCATAATGGTAATCATTGATAAATTTACCAAATATGCTCATTTCTTGCCTCTTTCTCATCCTTTCACAGCCTTGGAGGTAGCTAAACTATATCTTAAGGAAGTGTTTAAACTTCATGGAGCTCCCAAAACCATTATTTCAGATAGAGATAAGATCTTTATAGGCAATATTTGGCAGGAACTCATGAAATTGTTGGGAACTGCTGTTCAGTTGACCACAGCTTATCACCCAGAGTCAGATGGTCAATCTGAGAGGTTGAATCAGTGCTTGGAACAATATCTCAGGTGCATGTGTTTTCTCAAACCAAAATCTTGGTCTATCTGGCTTCCACTGGCTGAATGGTGGTACAATACCAGTCTGCATTCAGCCTTGGGGATGACTCCATTTCAAGCCTTATATGGTTACAAACCCCCTGGTTTTGCATGGGATATGAGTTCTCTTGCTAAGGTATCTACTGTAGAAGAATTACTTAAGGAAAGGGAACAACTCAGCCGATTGTTGGTTGATCAGTTAGAAAAAGCACAACACAGGATAAAGTATTATGCTGACAAGAAAAGAACTGAGAGAGAATTCCAGGTTGGTGATGAAGTGTTCCTAAAGCTCCAACCTTATAAACAGACTTCGTTGGATCTTAGAAAGAATTTGAAGTTGTCTTCTAGGTTCTATGGACCTTATCCTATATTAGCCAAAGTTGGATTGGTAGCTTACAAATTACAGTTGCCTCCTACATCCAAGCTGCATCCAGTTTTTCATGTGAGTTTATTGAAGAAGAGAGTTGGAACTAATGTGGTGACCAGTACCACACCACCAGAAATTAATGAAGAATGACAACCATTAGTTTATCCTGCGGTTGTTTTAGACAAGAGAATTATGAAGAAAAACAACCAGGCAGTTACACAACTGCTCATACAATGGTCTAACTTAGGCCCAGAAGATGCAACTTGGGAAGATTATCCTTTCCTTATGTCCCAATTTCCAGATTTTGATCCTTGGGGACAAGGATCCGGTGAAGGGGAGGGTAATGTGATGGAATCCAAGATTATGGAGCTAGAACTGAAGCTGATGGGAGCGAGGACAATCGATGAAGGTACTGAAAAAGCTAAGGTGGACTGTCATGCAGAGGAAAGAAGCTCACAGTACTAGCTGGATAACCGTTTCTGCTGAATTAGCTAGATTATTAGTCTGTTAGAATATTGTAATAAGTGTCCTATGGAAATGTAACAGCTGGCTAGAATCTGTTAGAATGAGCACACTGATGCTATTTGTATTCAAATGTTGTATCGAGATGATTCTTAATGAAATATCAAGCCATTTTCTCTGAATTCTCTTCTTCTTCCTATTTCTCTTTTCTCTCCTATATTCTTCTTCTTCTTCTGGTATTCATGTCATTACATAACAGTTTTTTACGCTCCCAGCCTATTCTGTCTTTGGTAGTTCTTATTGGTTCAAGGTTTAAGACTAATCTTTAATCTTTAATGATTTTTTTTTTATTTTTATTTTTTATCTATCTAACCGTTCATTAATTGATTATTGTTTATTTCTTTTACTTATTCGTTTCATGTATATTATATATTCTAAAGTGATTTGTTTGACCATTATCTTTTTGTTTTCTTGTCCTTATTATCTATTTCGTTATTTATTTATTTATTTATTTATTATTATTATTTATTATTTTACTTATTACTTACTAATGATTTTTTTTTTAGTTTTGCAGGTTATATTATTATTATTATTATTATTATTTATTATTTTACTAACCATATAATTTTAGAAAAAAAACTATCATTATTATATTATATCTTATATTTTTATATTTTTATTAATAATTGTATATTTTTAATATTATTAACTATTAATTTATTTTTAAGATTAGATTAATTTAATTGAAGAATAATTATTTTAAATTAATAAATTGAGATTTTTCCAATGATGAAATTCAAAGAAATTACGAATGGTTAATTTCTGAGAAATTTCTAGGTGAGAAATTTCTCTTAAAAATTCTCCAGAATGAATGGAAGGATATTTTAAGAGATTAATTTCAATACCAACAAAAATCAAAATTTTATTTTTTTAAGAATAATTAATTTTCAACATCTTTTTCTTAAATTGATTTTCCATAATAAATGCTTAATTAAATTGAAGAATAAATTAAGATTTTTTCCGATGATGAAATTCAAGAAAGTTGCGAATGGTTGACTTTTAAGAAATTTCTAGGTGAGAAAAATTCTTTTAAAAATTCTCCAGAATGAATGGAAGAATATTTTAAGAGATGATTTTCGATATTAAAAATCAGAATTTATTTTTCAAAACAAACATTAATAAAATGTGGATTACTTTTGGAAGATTAATTTAAGAGAAATAATTTGATTAAATAATTCTAACTTTTCCGACGACGGAGCCTCTTCATTAGAACGAATGGTTTCTTTTGAATACTCTCGAGGTGAGGAAATATTTTTTAGTAATTTCTCCAGAATGAATGGAAGAAAGACCTAAAAAATAATCTCCGAGATTTCTAACTTTAACAATTAAAACGAAATAGGATAGACAAGACCAGTTAATTAAGACTTTTTAAGTATCACAAGACTAATTAGGTACTATCTCTTAGATAAGCGTTGTGAGGGTGCTAATCCTTCCTCACACGTAACCGTACTCCCGAACCTAATTCTGATAAGTAGACCAGAACCTATTCTTTTTAAGGTGTCTTAGTCAAGCTTAGGATTACTTTAAATAAGATAGATTCATAAAGGTGACTAATCACACCTAGATTAAATGCGTCTAGCATGCTGAATTCGTATTTGGCACGTTATGACAACATTCCATCAATATTATAACAATTGTTAAATGATCTAATGAACAAAAATTATTTGAAAAAGAGAAATGAAAAAATTAAAAATTGTTAAGAAAGAAATTGTAAATATAAAATTATCTTTAATAAAAAAATCTTTCCCTTCTCCTCCCAAAAACCCTTCCCCATTTTGGAAACTGAGAGAAAAGAAGCAGAGCATAAGCTCCTTGTCTGGTTTTACTGTCATCGGAAGCTAAGGCTTAAAAAAGTATACTTAAAGTTGTTAGAACAGAACTTCTGGAATCAATACGAACAAGGCTTCAAGGCGTGTATCAATGCCACTATCTTTAAGGTTTTATTCGCCCCCACCGTAGGTGTGCAAAGGAGTTACAGGCGTATAAACCTCGAGGATACAATGAAGCCCAATGACTGATTTCGTATTGCACTGACGAAACCAATCCACTGAGCACTGAGCAGTGTATAACAAAACTATCAAACTTTTACAAAGAATTTCTGCAGCAATCCTTTATAGAAGAATCTGAGAAATATCTTGAAGAAGGAGGGAGAATAAAAAACGAAATAATATTTTTTTTTTCAGTGTGTATACTTCTGAAAACCAGAGAAGTATTTATAGGCTATTACATGTCTGTTCGTACAGACACAACTGGTCTAAATGAATCAGTCTGTTTCAAACAGATAGGCTGCTTCTTGTACAGACAAGACTTGTCTGAACAAATCTATCTGTTTGAAACAAACAGGCAGCATATTGTTCAGACACGAATCTGTCTGAACAAATCTATCTGTTGGAAAATCCGACCAGCTCTTGTCTAAAACGAGCAAAAAATAATTAATTAAAAAATTAATTATTAGCTACACGTGCACGTGCCAAGTGCCCAAGTGCCAAGTGCCTTTATAATATATTAATATATAAAATTAATATATTGCTAGACCATCCAAGCTAGCCATGGTCCAATTTCACTTGACCTCACTTGCTATCCAACTACTAAAGCCATTCACTTCTCTATATTTAAAGAACATTATTGCCTTTATTCTTTTCCTATATGGGATTCTATCCCATAGTTATTTTGAAAATGTTCAACAATCTCCCCCCATTTTCAAAATAGTCCAGATTTTGATAATTTTGGAAATCAATTGCATAAATGAAGGTGTCTTACGATTGAACCTTTACTTAGTGAAAACATGTTAAAGTTAACCGAAATTGCATGGTAGACTATGCTTTGAACCAGCTATTCCATTTGATTAACCGAACACGTATCACACAAAGATTTCAACACCAGTCAATGCACAGTATCCGGGGACACTTTTATGGCCATGTGTCTGTGTCCTCTTTTCATGAGTGCTGTTAGAGCTAAGCCCTTGAACTCCTAGAAGCGGCCACACTTCATACTCACATAGGTAGATCCCATCGAGAGTGTTCCCGTAACTATAACACTCTAACATATTTATGTTATGGGTCTATTAAGAGTATATTGCTCATCCTTCTTTTACCATTACGGGTACCTAGCACTTTTACTTGGGATGGAATATTATATATATTTATAGTGCTAGCAGTCACATACAGATGATGTACTTTGTCTCATTGAACTCAAGACTTGACGTTATACCAAGCGTTGAGTCGAGTTTCCATCATGGGTGACTTCAATTTATGGGCTTGAGTCCCATCCCCTCTGAGGTCTTATTTACTATATCTCTAGCAAGACTCTTGGTCAAAGGATCCGCCAAGTTTTCACTTGACCTCACAAAGGTTACAGTGATCACTCCATCAGAAATTAATTGTCGGACAAAACTATGTCTCAACCCAATATGTCTAGACTTTCCATTATATACTTGGCTATATGCCTTTGCTAGAGTAGCTTCACTATCACAACGGATAGAAATTGGTGAAATTGGTTTAGGCCATATAGGTACATCATATAATAAATTCCTTAACCATTCAGCTTCTTTAGTGGCAGCAGCTAATGCAATAAACTCGGCTGCCATGGTGGAATCTGTTATACATGTTTGTTTCTTAGAACCCCAAGAAATAGCACCTCCACCAAGAATAAAGATCCAACCACTTGTAGAAGCATGATCTTCCAAGCTTGTAATCCAACTAGCATCCGAATACCCTTCTAGAACTGAAGGATATCCACTATAGCATAGTCCATAGTTAATAGTTTTCTTTAAGTACCTAAGTACTCTATTTATTGCTTGCCAATGCAAATTACTTGGATTACTTGTGTACCTACTTAATTTACCAACAGCAAATGCAATATCTGGCCTTGTACATGTCATTATATACATAAGACAACCAATTACACTTGCATATTGCATCTGATCAATTTTCCTACCAGCATTTGATATTAATTTTGTTTGAGGATCCATAGGTGTAGATGCTGGTATACAATCAAAGAGATCAAACCTTTTAAGCACCTTTTCAATGTAATGTGATTGTGTCAATGCTATGGTGCTTTCATCTCGGATTATTTTAATTCCGAAAATAACATCCGCTACACCCATATCTTTCATTGCAAAGTTATTTGACAAAAATTTCTTTGTATCCTCAACTTGTTCCAAATCCGTGCCAAATATAAGCATGTCATCTACATACAAGCAGATTATGACTCCTTTGCCATTTTGAAATTTGCTATATATGTATTTATCAGATTCATTTATTGTATAGCCATCAGCTAAAACAACATCATCAAATTTTTGGTGCCATTGCTTTGGTGCTTGCTTGAGCCCGTATAAGGATTTAACAAGCTTACAAACCTTATGCTCTTGACCTGAAATAACAAACCCTTCTGGTTGTTCCATGTATACTTCCTCTTCTAATTCACCATTTAAAAATGTTGTCTTAACATCCATTTGGTGAATAACCAAATTATAGATAGAGGTAAGTGAAATTAAGAGTCTAATTGTAGCAATTCTAGCTACTGGAGCATAAGTATCAAAGTAGTCAACTCCTTGCTTTTGTGTAAAGCCTTTAGCTACCAACCTTGCTTTAAATTTGTCTATGGTTCCATCCACCTTCAATTTCTTTTTGAAAATCCATTTACAACCTATTGGTTTGGAACCTGGTGGAAGATCAACTAAGATCCAAGTTCTATTTCCCATTATTGAATCCATCTCATCGTTTATTGCTTCTTTCCAGAAAGCAGAATCTTGAGATTTCATTGCCTCTTCATATGTAACAGGTTCAGATTCCACATTAAAACAATAAGGAATTTGACTGTCTATGCTTTCACCTTTTCCTTCTACAAGGAACATAAAGAAATCTGGTCCAAAATCTCTTGTCTTTTTAATCCTTTTGCTTTTCCTTATTTCTTGACAAGGTTCATCATTTTCACGTTGTTCCAATGGAATTTCTTTCTCATTTGTAGAATGATTTAATTGTAGTGGCTGTATTTGTCTTGAAACAGATTTAAATCTAGTTTCATCAAAAATTGCATCTCTTGATTCAATAACAGTATTAATTGAAATTGAATTATTTGGTTCAATTACCATGAACCTATATGCTTTACTGTTATGTGCATATCCTATAAATATGCATTCGATTCCTCTTTCACCTAACTTTTTCCTTTTAGGTTCCAGAATTTTAACTATAGCTCTACAGCCCCAAACCTTCAAATAACCAAGGTTTGGTTTCTTTTTCTTCCATTATTCATATGGGGTTATTTTAGTTTCCTTGTTAGGAACTCTATTTAATATATGACAAGCTGTTAATACAGCTTCTCCCCAAAAACCTTGTCCAAGACCAGAATATGATAACATAGAATTTACCATTTCAGTCAAGACCCTATTTTTCCTTTCAGCCACACCATTTTGTTGTGGTGTGTATGGTGCTGAAACTTGATGGACTATCCCGGTGGATTCAAAATAGCTTGGACTATAATATTCTCCACCTCTATCCGATCTCAAGCACTTGATAAAAGTTTCACAATGAAGCTCAACTTCATATTTATAAATTTTAAATTTATCAAGTACTTCATCCTTTGAATGCAACAAATATACATAGCAATATCTAGAAGAATCTTCAATAAATGTTGCAAAATATTTCTTTCCACTCAATGAAGGAGTACTATGCAAATCACATACATCACTATGTACTAATTCAAGCATTTTTGTATTTCTTTGAACTTTAGGAAAAGGATTTCTGGTTATCTTAGTCAACATGCATGTATTGCATTTTTCAATTTTATTATTAAAAACAGGAATCAATTCTAACTTATACATGTCATTCAATTTTCTATAATTCAAATGGCCTAATCTATAATGCCATAAAGAAGATTCAACCATATAAGCAGAAACAACATCCTTATTATTATTAATAACATTGAGTTTAAACATACCCTCATACATATACCCTTTCCCAACAAAAGTTCCTCCCTTGGACAGAATAAACTTATCTGCCTCAAATACAAGTTTAAAACCAAACTTATTCAATAGACTTCCAGACACTAAATTCCTCCTAACTTCTGGTACATAGTATACATCATTCAAAGTTAAAACTTTTCCAGAAGTGAATTCTAGTTCAACAGACCCTTTGCCTTTAATAGTTGCTGTAGAAGAGTTTCCCATGTATAAGACACTATAATGTTCACTTGGTGCGAACTTTGTGAACATGCTTTTATCCTTGCATACATGTTTAGTTGCTCCGAATCAATCCACCATGCATCATTTTCTTCAACCATATTAACTTCAGAAATCATGGCCACAAATTTTTCTGTAGCACCAGCTTTTGAAGAAGTATATTCCTTCTTTAAGAACCGACATTCATTCTTGAAATGTCCAGGCTTTCCACAATGATAGCATGAGCCTTTTTGTTTCTTCTTGAATTCGTTCTTGAATTTAGGTGCACTAGCAATCTGTTTAAACTTTCTCTTGGCAGGTTTAGTGGTCGGCCCTTCCTCCACAACATGTACTTTGGCATTTCCAGAATCATAATTCTGATCTTGCTTTCTGTATTCCTCTTCTATTCGAAGATGATTAGCCAAAGCTTCAAGAGTGATTTCCTCTTTCTTATGTTTCAGACTTCTTTTAAAGTCTTTCCAAGATGGAGGAAGTTTGTCTATAATGGAGGACACAATAATAGTTTCATCCATATTCATCTTATACTGTTTAAACTGATTAATCATTCTTTCAATTTCTCTAAGTTGTTCAATAACAGATCGACCATCAACCATATGATAATTATTGAAACGACTTACAAGAAACTTCTTACTTGTTGCATCTTCTGTCATGTACCTGGTCTCCGATTTGTCCCACAACTCCTTTGCAGTAGCCTCGTTCTGGTAAGTATCGAACAAGCCATCTGACAGACCATTCAAAATATGGCCAATGCACATGTAATCTGCATTGTCCCATTTTTGTCTTTCTCTGGTTGCAGCAACAGATTCTGTTTCATTTTCTTCTGGTCTGGGAGTATTCAGAACATAAGCAATCTTCAAAGTTGAAAGTAAGAAATGCATCTTCTTCTGCCATCTTCGAAAATTGCCACCATCAAAACGATCTAGTTTCACAAAATTGGAAGCTAACTCCCTTAGTGTTCCAGTTTCAGTAGTAGCCATTATTGAACCGAAATAAAACCTTAAAATTGTTAGAACAGAACTTCTGGAATCAATACGAACAAGGCTTCAAGGCGTGTATCAATGCCACTATCTTTAAGGTTTTATTCGCCCCCACCGTAGGTGTGCAAAGGAGTTACCGGCGTATAAACCTCGAGGATACAATGAAGCCCAATGACAGATTTCGTATTGCACTGACGAAACCAATCCACTGAGCACTGAGCAGTGTATAACAAAACTATCAAACTTTTACAAAGAATTTCTGCAGCAATCCTTTATAGAAGAATCTAAGAAATATCTTGAAGAAAGAGGGAGAATAAAAAACGAAATAATGTTTTTTTTTTCAGTGTGTATACTTCTGAAAACCAGAGAAGTATTTATAGGCTATTACATGTCTGTTCGTACAGACACAACTGGTCTAAATGAATCAGTCTGTTTCAAACAGATAGGCTGCTTCTTGTACAGACAAGACTTGTCTGAACAAATCTGTCTGTTTGAAACAAACAGGCAGCATATTGTTCAGACACGAATCTGCCTGAACAAATCTATCTGTTGGAAAATCCGACCAGCTCTTGTCTAAAACGAGCAAAAAATAATTAATTAAAAAATTAATTATTAGCTACACGTGCACTTGCCAAGTGCCCAAGTGCCAAGTGCCTTTATAATATATTAATATATAAAATTAATATATTGCTAGACCATCCAAGCTAGCTGATAACTCGTATAATTATATAGTTTTTAGTTATGTTTTATTATTGTTTTGTGTCAAATATGAGTTATTATTGTTTAGTCTAATTGTGTTTATGATCTTTTATATTTTTATGTAATTTGGTGTTTTTCACAAGTTTCTTTGAGTCATTTCAGATTACTAGAATTAAGGGCAAATCCAGTTCAGTTCCAGTTCCGACACCTTTTGCCATATCAGCTATATCTGGAGTTTCACTGAAGCAATAAGGCTGAAATTTTAACCGTGCAAAGTTAAGAGGCATATCTATCTTTTTCATGTTTTACACTTCTTGAAACGGAGTCGTTTTCCCTAGCGAAATCAAGCATCAAGTTGGCTGATGTGCAATGACGTCTGTCCTTAGCAGTTTTCGCGTTTTGACCATATCGTCCGATACACATCAGAAAATGAGCTGATTCCAACGGCTATGGATCACTAACTGATAGGGGAACATTTGTCTAGAAGACCATGTGATCAGATAAAGCCTCCAATATTGAAGAAATCGACCATCAAGTTGGCTGATGTGCAATGACGTTTGTGCTGACCTGTTTTCGTATTTTGCCCATATCTTCTTCTCCACATCAGCAAATGAGCTGATTCCAACGGCTATGAATCAGTAACTCATAGGGGAACATTGTTCTAGAAGACCATGTGATCAGATCAGGCCTCCAAGATTGACAAAATCGACCATCAAGTTGGCTGATCAAAATGGTCATACAATATGACGAAAATTGTTAGAAAAATGCACCCACCTATTATACCTACCTTTGAAATTTGTAAAGCTTGTCTCTTGTCATTTAGCCCTCCAAAATGTGTATAAATAGAGGGCCTTGGATGATTGTAGAGGATCATATCGTACATTGGTAGGATATTAGCCTTTGTAATAAAATTCTCTAAGTTTTCTTCTTCTTTCTTTTCTCTAGTTTTCTTTTTCTTTAGAAAGGGCAAGAGGTTGGATAATTAATATTCTTCTTCTTCTTCTTTCTTTCTTTTATTTTCTTCTTAGATTCTATTTAATTTTATGTTTATAATGCCTATGCTAGGCTAAACTTCTATTTGGTTAAGGGTGATTTCAAAGCCCTAGACATGTTTTGTGATTGATTTTCAGATTCTATCTATCATTAATTTTCTATCAAAGTTGCTTATGTTCTTCTACAAGAATTGTTCATGATGTTGTCTTGATTTATTTAGGTGTACAACTAGATAGATCTTGATAATTATCTATTGCTAGTCTAGGAGTCTTGATCCGTGTAATTGTCTTGATTTCCTATTCATAAGTGGCAATTTGTGATTAATGATTATGGTCAAGTTTTCAATAATTGCAAAGTGGAACATAACCTAAGTTGAACAATCCGAGCTTATGTGTTTGTTGCTTAGATCAACCTATCTTTCTCATCATAAAGCTGCCATTAAATTGAATCTAGAGAGCTTATTCTAGGTTGTTTGATGGTTAGAGATTAAATAGAGAGCTTGTTCTATTTAACGACAAACTAAGGAAAGATTGGGATAACAGAGCTTGTTGTTATCTACGGTTGTTAACTTTGATAGTTGGTTGATATTGATAGATCTGAAATTGATTCTTAATGATGTCTAGTGGTGGAGAATGAAACCTTAACCATATTTTTCATATTTGATTCTTCTTACTTACTTGTTTTCTTACTTTTCTAGTTTGCTTATTTTTAAAAGTATATTTATTTTTATTGGCTGGTTATACCGCCTAATTTGTATATTAACTTTGTTTTATTTTTATTGGCTGGTTATACCGCCTAATTTAGTATATATATTTTTATTGGCTGGTTATACCGCCTAATTTAGTATATATATTTTTATTGGCTGGTTATACCGCCTAATTTAGTATATATATTTTTATTGGCTGGTTATACCGCCTTGCATCTTATTCTTATTATTTACTTTAGTTTAAATCTGGCTTCAAAAACCCCTTTTCTTTTATTGTTTTCTTTGAACGTAAGTTATAAACTAATAACTCATAGATTAAAACCCAATCCCTGAGGACTCGACCCTTGCTAATCAATATACTTACAATTGATCTTTTTAGTGCAAGGTTAAATAAGATACACTCTTTTGGGTGCATCAAATTTTTGGCGCTGTTGCCGGGGATTGTTTTCTTTAGTCTATTTGTTACTTGGTTTATTCTTATTTTTAGTTCTAATTAGTTTTATTTTCTTGTACATACAAGTTTTTCTTATCAAATTTTGAAAAAAAAAAAAAAAAAAAAACGATGGAGTTGAGCAATCTAACACTTGATAAGTTGGTGGCATACATGAACATGGAGAATCAACAAGCCAATCTCACTTCCCTAGTTCAACAATTGGCCATGGGAGGATGTCAAGGCCATCAAGTGTTCCAAGACCAACAGTATGATCATTACTCAAACACTTACCATGAGGGATGGTGGGATCATACTACTTATGGCTATTCGGAAAATTACCAAGAAGTAGATCCTTATGCCAATTACACTCATCCATCTAGCTTCAATCAATCATGGTCCCAAGAACCAGATCTTTTTCAACCACCACATATGACTCAAAACTCAGGTACTTCTTTAGAAGATCTTGTCTATTCTCTTGTTACTGATACATTGCAATTTCAACAGGAAACAAGGGCAAGCATCCAGAGTTTGGAAAAGCAAATGATCCAATTGACTAGTAGTATGGTGGGATGGGTAGCACAAAGATCTGAAGAACTCCCTGCCCAAACGATGATTAACCCAAAGGAGAATGCTACGATTGTGACCTTGAGGAATGAGGAACAAGATGAGGATGAGACAAAATTAGAGATGGATTCTATTCTTGAGGATAATGAAGCCACAAATCCAAATAAGAGTATTTCGGCACCTGAGGTAACGTTTAAGGTTCCACTTTTTACTAATGTTTCTTCTCCACCTTTTCCTAGTAGATTTGCAAAGTTCATGGAGGAAGAACATGAACAACACATGCCAGAAACCTTAAACAACTTGTTTGTGGATGCCATTCAACAAGTATCAAAATATGCTCCATTCCTCGATGAGATATGCACCACAAAGGATGATGGAATAATACTTGTAATGGAGAATGCATCCACTGTTGTGCAAAGAAAGCTTCCTCTCAAACGCATTAATTTGGAAATTTTCATGTATGAGCCTGACAAGCCTAAAAAGCCAAGAAGGGGTGTTGGTTAGGTTCAAAACATTAACTCAAGTGTTAATTGGGAAGGCAACCCAATTAAAGAAGAAATTGCCAACCTTCCATATTCAGATTTGCTTTCTCTTTCTTTTCCTTTTCCTTTTTCTTTTCTTTTATTATTTTTATTTTTATTGTTTTTATTTTTATTTTTTTATGTTTACTTGTTAATTTTTGTTTAGTATTTTAGGATTATTTAGGTTGCATGAGTTTGTTTTGTTTTGAGTCTTAGTTGTTCCTATTCTTATGTTATTAGTTCTTTTCTCTTACACATGATTCTTTCATTTGGGTTAATAGACTTATATTGAGGACAATGTAAGAATTAAGTGTGGGGGGAATGATTTAGAATTTCTTTTATTTTTGTCTACTATTTTTTTTATGAGTCTTTATTATTATTATTTTTAGTGTGTTTTAGTTCCTTTTTAATACAATGATGAGATATGAATTGCATAAGTCTAAAACAGATTTATTAGTGAGAAGATTTTCATGAGAATTGAACTTGATATCAATCTTTTTATGAGCCAATGTTAATATGATATGTTGATTGAGAAAGAAGCATGTTTAGACTTAATCTGACTTGTATAATCATCCTTGTGAGTTTTTGAGCCTATAATGATTGATGCATTATACAAATCAATCTAATTTCTTTCTTGAGTGCTCTTATGATTACATGATTCTCTAGAACTTGCTTTAAACCATTTGAGACTATATTGATGCATGTAACATATGATAGAGGCATTAGGATTTTTTAACTAGGGCCAAACAGCCATCCCTTATTGATGTTCCAAGAGAACATCCCTCTAGTGAACCAATTTGAGCCTACATTGAATAAGCTATTTATTTGGTAACCACATCTTACACCTAGCCTAAACACATTTATATCTTTACCCTTGTTCTAAAGATGGACTAGAATGTTTGAGACATATTGCAAAAACAAGGGATATTTTTTGAAAATTTGGGTTAGAACAAAAGATAAGTGTGGGGGAGGAGAAAGGCAAAAGTCAAGAGAAAAATAGAGGGAATATTGCCAAATACATTCCCATGTGAAAAAAAAAATTTTTTTTTGAATAATCTCTTGAACTTCTAGTTAAAGAAAAGAAAAAGATGTTCGAAAGTTGGTTAGAATGAAGTAAAGGCTCAATGAAATATTCAGCCTATGTGATTATGTACTTCTAAAGAATATTGAGAAAGTTTTATCTGCAAAATCTTATTTTGTCTCTAAATTCTATGAAGTCTTTGGAATGTTTGTGATATCTTTTCCTTTTTATTCTTTAACCACATTATTACCTCTTGGCCCCATTACAACCTTGATTAAAGACCTCTTGATTTATGAAGTTGCATGATCTTTTAGTGGAGAATAGGTAGACAAGCAAGCATATGGTAGAACTATTTTCATGAGATTGATTGAGTGTAAACACTTTACCACTACTTTAAAGAGTGAAAATCATGAGAGTATCCCATATGAGTAGTTGAGATTAAGTTTGAATGTGCACTATTTTGATTGAAATATGTTATGTTAATATTGGCTTAACTCAAACAATTTACATTCAAGCATGATTTTTTGTGAAATTCTTTAAGCTATTGATTAGTTTATAAGACTTGTTCAAAGATTGTCTCTAATTTATATTGAAAGGAATAGGAGTAAATATTTTTAGTATATGTAGTTTATTTATATTTTAGTTTTTCAATGTTTGTGGGTATCGTTCTAGTAAACCCTCACGAGACTAAACTCGTCCACTAGGGACACCTAGGGGTTTAAAGGCTTGTGTCACATGCTAAGTGCCACCGTGATTTCCTACGAAAATGGATTAGATTAGATTTTCTTATTTTATTTTTATTGAGTCGTTGCTAGGGACTAGCAACAATCTAAGTGTGGGGGTGTGATAACTCGTATAATTATATAGTTTTTAGTTATGTTTTATTATTGTTTTGTGTCAAATACGAGTTATTATTGTTTAGTCTAATTGTGTTTATGATCTTTTATATTTTTATGTAATTTGGTGTTTTTCACAAGTTTCTTTGAGTCATTTCAGATTACTAGAATTAAGGGCAAATCCAGTTCAGTTCCAGTTCCGACACCTTTTGCCATATCAGCTATATCTGGAGTTTCACTGAAGCAATAAGGCTGAAATTTTAACCGTGCAAAGTTAAGAGGCATATCTATCTTTTTCATGTTTTACACTTCTTGAAACGGAGTCGTTTTCCCTAGCGAAATCAAGCATCAAGTTGGCTGATGTGCAATGACGTCTGTCCTGAGCAGTTTTCGCTTTTTGACCATATCGTCCGATACACATCAGCAAATGAGCTGATTCCAACGGCTATGGATCACTAACTGATAGGGGAACATTTGTCTAGAAGACCATGTGATCAGATAAAGCCTCCAATATTGAAGAAATCGACCATCAAGTTGGCGGATGTGCAATGACGTCTGTGCTGACCTGTTTTCGTATTTTGCCCATATCTTCTTCTCCACATCAGCAAATGAGCTGATTCCAACGGCTATGAATCAGTAACTCATAGGGGAACATTTTTCTAGAAGACCATGTGATCAGATCAGGCCTCCAAGATTGACAAAATCGACCATCAAGTTGGCTGATCAAAATGGTCATACAATATGACGAAAATTGTTAGAAAAATGCACCCACCTATTATACCTACCTTTGAAATTTGTAAAGCTTGTCTCTTGTCATTTAGCCCTCCAAAATGTGTATAAATAGAGGGCCTTGGATGATTGTAGAGGATCATATCGTACATTGGTAGGATATTAGCCTTTGTAATAAAATTCTCTAAGTTTTCTTCTTCTTTCTTTTCTCTAGTTTTCTTTTTCTTTAGAAAGGGCAAGAGGTTGGATAATTAATATTCTTCTTCTTCTTCTTTCTTTCTTTTATTTTCTTCTTAGATTCTATTTAATTTTATGTTTATAATGCCTATGCTAGGCTAAACTTCTATTTGGTTAAGGGTGATTTCAAAGCCCTAGACATGTTTTGTGATTGATTTTCAGATTTTATCTATCATTAATTTTCTATCAAAGTTGCTTATGTTCTTCTACAAGAATTGTTCATGATGTTGTCTTGATTTATTTAGGTGTACAACTAGATAGATCTTGATAATTATCTATTGCTAGTCTAGGAGTCTTGATCCGTGTAATTATCTTGATTTCCTATTCATAAGTGGCAATTTGTGATTAATGATTATGGTCAAGTTTTCAATAATTGCAAAGTGGAACATAACCTAAGTTGAACAATCCGAGCTTATGTGTTTGTTGCTTAGATCAACCTATCTTTCTCATCATAAAGCTGCCATTAAATTGAATCTAGAGAGCTTATTCTAGGTTGTTTGATGGTTAGAGATTAAATAGAGAGCTTGTTCTATTTAACGACAAACTAAGGAAAGATTGGGATAACAGAGCTTGTTGTTATCTACGGTTGTTAACTTTGATAGTTGGTTGATATTGATAGATCTGAAATTGATTCTTAATGATGTCTAGTGGTGGAGAATGAAACCTTAACCATATTTTTCATATTTGATTCTTCTTACTTACTTGTTTTCTTACTTTTCTAGTTTGCTTATTTTTAAAAGTATATTTATTTTTATTGGCTGGTTATACCGCCTAATTTGTATATTAACTTTGTTTTATTTTTATTGGCTGGTTATACCGCCTAATTTAGTATATATATTTTTATTGGCTGGTTATACCGCCTAATTTAGTATATATATTTTTATTGGCTGGTTATACCGCCTTGCATCTTATTCTTATTATTTACTTTAGTTTAAATCTGGCTTCAAAAACCCCTTTTCTTTTATTGTTTTCTTTGAACGTAAGTTATAAACTAATAACTCATAGATTAAAACCCAATCCCTGAGGACTCGACCCTTGCTAATCATTATACTTACAATTGATCTTTTTAGTGCAAGGTTAAATAAGATACACTCTTTTGGGTGCATCACTAGCCATGGTCCAATTTCACTTGAGCCCACTTGCTATCCAACTACTAAAGCCATTAACTTCTCTATATTTAAAGAACATTATTACCTTTATTCTTTTCCTATATGAGATTCTATCCCATAGTTATTTTGAAAATATTCAACAAAAGTTGTTGTAAGTCGAGAGAAAATAAGTACAGCATAAGGGATGAAGGTCTTCGCCTTCTCTTTCTACTGCAATTGGAAGCTAACGCCTATTAAAATATACATAAAGAGTTAGTGTTTGGGAATTGAGAGAAAAGAAGCACAGCATAAACTTCTTGTCTGATTTTACTATCATCGGAAGCCGAGAGAAAATAACACAGCATAAAGGGAAGGGGAAGAAAATGTTTTTCATTAAAGATAATTTTGTATTTACAATTATTTGTTTTTTAACAATTTCAAATTTTTTCATTTTTCTTTTTTAAATAATTCTTGTTCATTAAACTATTTAATAATTATTGTAATATTGATACTATAGGTTGTTTTTCAAATTTACCCTAATTACAATTAATGCCTAACCTTTAACCATGCTTAAGATGGTGAATCATACATATTTTCTAATTAACCTATATATATTATTGAGACAATTAAACCATAATTCTAACCAAGGTAGTGACCCTACCCTATGGGGTTTCCAAAGGATAAATTTGTACCCCAAAAAAAGGTTTTTTTCTTTTTCTTTTTTGATCATGGGCTGGTTGAAGCTATGATTTTTTGGGCTAGATGGATATTGGGTTTCTAACAATTTAATTGGAATTTTTAGATTAGGTCTTTTGGTGATATTTTATGGTGTGCAAGTTCAACGGATCGAATAGTTATAGGATATAATGAAATTTTGTTTGAAAGTATTTTGTATTAATAAATTCAAACCATTAAATAATTTTCAATAAGTGGTAAAATCATCTTTATTTATAACCAAGAGTTATAATTTTTTAATTGTGTTGATTAGTTCAATCAATTTGTCTTTTCATTGAGTTTTCATATTTTGAAACTCAATAAATGTAATTGGCAATCCTTTATAAGTGAAAGAACAACTTATGAAAAATGAATAAATGAATTGGAAACGAAACTATCTTTTACTGACAAATTTGTCAAAATTTGAACTAAGGTATTCAAATACCTAAGATGGGGCATTTGAATCCACCTTTTATAAATTCTAACAAATTAGCTTCCAAACCTAGTATTCGAATACCTCTTTGTAAATTTTAAGAAAATACTTGTCAAACCCGATTCAAACCTTTTTGGATAGATATTTGAATCCGCTTATGTAAAATATTACAAAATTTTATTTTTCATTTTAAAACTAATGAAATTTAAATCCTATCAATGGTTTTTGAATATTATATATATATATATATAAAGCTTCTCCAATTGATTTTTTTTCATCTTTAAATCGATTACTTTGGTTTAAAACCTTTCCAAAATTATTTTATGGCTTCTTATATGCTGGTTATTTCATTAATTAATTAACTTAATCAATTATTCATTTATTTTAAAAATATTCAAATCCCGAAGAAAGAAAAGAGGAAAGAGACTTTTCTTCTATATGTAATGCATGCTTAGGAATTTTTATTAATTCTCCCAAATATTTCTAGAAATAATCTTTTTATTTAGAGAGATATTACTGAACATAATTTGATTGAAATCATCTCCATTTTTTTTTTTTAATTTTTTGGGTGGAGATTTAGAAGAAGTTTCAAGGTCACTAAGAGAAGAAGTCCACGAAACCTAATAGAAACAGGATTGAGTCACAATTTGCTTATCATTGACTGATCAATCAAGCTATTAAAATATATAGTGAGCTTGACTTTTTCACTTATCTGGGTCATCTGGAATTTAAGTTAACTACGCCTGTCAAAAAATTTCAGGTATCAGATGATTAATTAACACGCAAACTTCAGCTTCCTATCTTTTTCCTAAGTTTTAATGATTGCAACTCACAATTAAAAAAAAAAAAAATCATCTGGTTAAATCCTTAATTATTTTATAACCTTAAGAGCTTCTTTATGCTAGCTCCAAATTAGGGATAGCGATGTAAAATACGAATTTGGATATTCGTGAATATTTAATTTTTTTTTTTTTTAATTTGCGGATTCGGTTAAAAGTCGAATTCGGATATTATAATTATTATTCACAGAGGATTTTGAACTGATGCGGATATGAAACTTTGGATATCCATTATCCGAAGCCGCATTACTTCTGCGGATTCTGATAGTGGATTTGGATATCCAAATCCGAATTCGCTTATTTGTAAAAAACATAAATTTTATTTGATTTTATATTTTTATTTTTCAAAAAAATTGATTTATTGAATTCGAATTTTTAACAGATTCAGATATCCGACGAATAATATTATTTAATTTTAATTCGGATAATAATATATGAATTAAATACGAATAATTTATAAATTTGAATTTTAAAATAATTTTATAAATTCAGATTCGAATAATATAAAATACAAATATCTGACTCGCTACTATCTCTACTCCAAGCTTCTCAAACTAACCGTGATTATAGGAAAAAAAAATATTAATCAATTGTATTAGCTCGATTTCCACGTGCCTGCATAGCCGTCAACGCCCACGTTATTTTTTTCGGCCAGCCGAATGTGCATTATTCTTATCTTTGTTTTATCATGTTGAGAGCTATGTTATTTTGATTTCAGTTGAGTTTTGAAAATGCGAGTATATTTAAATTTTTTTAAATATTTAAAAATTTATATTTTATATTTAAATATATATAAAGATCAAACATTAATATTTAAATATATTTAAATTTTACTAACGAGTGTCCTAAGGACACTCTTTAAGGTTATTATATATAGTAATATATTCATTCAATACTTAAAAATGATAAATAAAATTGTTGGCTTTAGTATTTAATACAATTTTTTTATTATAAATAATATATTAACTAACTTAAAGAGTGCCTGACCTAAGGGCACTCGTTAGCAAAACACGTTATTTTGATTTCAGTTGAGTCTTGGATATGTGAGTATATTTAAATTTTTTTATATATTTAAAAGTTTATATTTATATTTAAATATATGTCGAATATAAATATCAAATTTTGATATTTTAAAAAATTAAAATAATTTTTATTATTATTAACCAAAAATCCAGATTAAATTGAATCATTTCGAATTTGTAAGAACTTATCCTAAATCCAACGGACTAAATCTAATGAATCAAACGAATAAATTGACTCTTGAACGTATCTTTATTAAATATATAATTCTCTAGTACTTGGAATAATGTTTGAAAGATCTTAAATAATAAACACTATTTTCAGAATCTTAATATTACGTCGTGTTACTATTAAAAGTACTTAAAAAAGGGAAATAAGACCATTTACCTTCAAAATTTGGAGCAAAATGCTACCAAACTAGAATTCCTTTTAGACTTTTGGTTATAGTATAATAAAATTATATATCGACGATAAAAAAATTAAATTTTATAAATAAATTACAAATTTATCTATATATTTTATAAAAATTAATAAATAAATAACTTATAAAATAGACATTGATAATAATTTTTTTATAAAAAAATATTTCATTAAATAACTCAAATAACATCCGACTTAAGACAATCACTTAAAAATAGAGTATGTATAGCTAAAGAATGTGCTACAATATTCCCTTCCCTCTTAACAAAATACCAAGATATTAACTGAAAGTTACAAGTCAATGAGATAGTTTCTGCAACTAAGTGTCATGTTATAGATGATTTTGCATTTTTCCCCTTAAATTTCAAGTAAGTTTGTAAAGAATCAATTTCAATAATTATATCATAGATGCCTATATCTTGAGCAAAAATTATTCACTCTCTTACTGCCATAACTTACAACGCAAACACTGAGAAAATAGAATTTGTTTACCTCGCCATAGCACTTATGAATTGACCAGCTGAATCTCATATGATAGTTCCAAAACATGTTACCGAATTGTCCTTTACCTGTGCAGCATCAATATTTAATTTATATACACTAGTAGGTGGTGGAGTCCACTTAATAGGATGCTCGTTAGTTACTTCCCCACCCAAACTTTTGATTTAATCAAATTCTTGTAAATATTGAGTAATGAATCCAATAAATCTGTCAACATCCCAGTTTTGTTGGTCAAATTTGAACTTGTTTCTATCACACCATATTGCCTATATAGCAACACACCATTTTTTGAATTCTTCCAACCCATCAACTTGAAAATATTAATAAATCATTAAAAAAAAAAAAAGTCTCCATCCACCTCATAAACCTTGTGAGAAAACAAATTTAAATCTTATAATTTTTTAACATCCAAACAGTCACATATAAAATAAAAAAAAAAATTCATAAAATAATATTTAAAAAATAAAAAATTTGATTTATAAATAACCAAAAGAGGAGATGACAAGGAAGCTTTCAATGTGATTATTACTTATAATTTTCTCAAAACCTTCTAAAATAACAGAACATGGATTTATTAATGGATCCGCTTAGTTTAACCGGTATTTATTAAGCATAAGTTAAAAATTATTTAATTATTATTTTAGATTTTTTTAATATTTAATACATTATTTTTATTAAACAAAAAAAAATTATTATAGTATATATATATATAGGTGTTCATGGGCCGGTTCGGGCCGAGCTCATGTATGATATCAACACTATATTTGCTTGTCTAATCCTGGTACGGCCCGAAATATGGGTCTCAAATTTTGTCAAAGTCCGTTCATATTTGTAAATGGATAGTCAAAACTCGTTTAGGTCCGTCTATTTTTTTTCTAAATTTTTAAAAATATATTTTAATTATTTAATTTTTAGTAATTTTATATTTTTTTATTAAGTTTTTAAGCATAAACAACTTAACATATTTTTTAATGTTTACACTATAATATTATATATATTTAATCTTTATATGACATAAATTATATAATATATTATTTAATTAAAAAATTGGTCGAGCCGAGTTCGGGTCTTGAATGTTGGAACCAAGGTCCGATCCATTTTTTAAACGGATCTTTTTTTTTCTAAATTTATTTTTCAAATTTAATATTTTTATTCAAAATTTTTTAAATATAATCGAACATTCGAGTTTGAACGGATAACGCAAGTATAACCTTAACTAATATCAGTGTCTTAAAACGTATCAACTCACACACCCAAATGACACGAAAATTCCGACTATCTGTCAGTCAGTCTATGTTTATTGAAAACAGTCTTGTAATTGGATACTGATTACTGAAGAGTTATTGACCTAAGAAATAAGAAGAAAATTCACGATAATTAAATCTATAAATATATATATATATATATTTATATCATATTTATAATATTTTTATATGTTATAACAGTGCTTAATACGTTATATATTTATATAAATTTTAACATAATTATATATTTATATTATATTTTAATTAATTTATCATATAATCCTATTTTATTCAAAATAACAGTTTTACAAGCAAGCCATTAAACAAAAACAAAAATGAAAAAGCAAATTACTGAAAACATGGCGCCTCAATTCTGAGAATAGGATATTAGGATTAGGACCAAGTCTATGTACGTTGTTTCTATAGTCAAAAATGACCCAACGCGTTGAACCTCCTCTTTGATTCTTCTTTGCCAACTGATCCCAACTCTCTCTCTCTCTCTCTCTCTGACCACCTTCCAAGCAACATCTTCAACAGCCTCCTCCATCTTTTCCTAGCTACTAATATATAACCTTCCCACTCACTCTCTTTTGATCTACACCAAACCAAAACCAAAAACAATATCAAAACAAGGAAGAACAAGCTTCATTTTTTCCTCTTTTTTTGTTGATTTTCCGACATGGGATTTGAAGATTCAGACAGGAGTTGGAAACCTATAAAGATAAGGGAAGTTTGGTCGGACAATTTGGAATCAGAGTTCGAGTTGATCAGTCAGGTTGTTGATGAGTACCCTTTTATTTCTATGGACACCGAGTTTCCGGGTCTTGTTTACAGACCAAAACTGGATCCCACTAGGCCTTACCACGGCCAACTTCGACCCTCCGATCATTACAAGATCCTCAAATCAAACGTTGATGCTTTGAACTTGATCCAATTGGGCCTCACCCTCTCCGATTCTTCCGGTAATCTGCCAAACCTCGGAACCGACACTCAGTTCATCTGGGAATTCAATTTTCGCGACTTCGATGTGAACCGTGACGCTCACGCTCCCGATTCCATCGAGCTTTTGAGGAGACAAGGGATTGATTTTGAGAAGAATAAGGAAAAGGGGATTGACTCGGTACGGTTCGCTGAGTTGATGATGTCGTCTGGACTCGTGTGTAATGACTCAGTGAGTTGGGTGACTTTTCACAGCGCGTATGATTTCGGCTACCTGGTTAAGATCCTAACTCGCCGGGACTTGCCCGGGGACTTAATTGAGTTTTTGAGGATTCTCAGGGTGTTTTTCGGAAACAGAGTTTATGATTTGAAGCACATGATGAGATTCTGCAATAGCTTGTATGGTGGGTTGGACCGGGTCGCTCGGACCCTGGATGTGAACCGGGCGGTTGGGAAATGTCACCAAGCCGGGTCCGATTCATTGCTGACGTGGCACGCATTTCAGAAAATGAGAGACGTGTATTTTGTGAATGATGGACCGGAAAAGCATGCCGGTGTATTGTATGGATTGGAAGTTTATTAAATCATGTTAATGTTAATTAAATTGTAGAATTATTAAAACATAATTCTATTTAATTAATTCATTGATTAATTGAGTTGAAAATTTTGCAAATTAGTCTCAAAATTGTTTATTCAATAAGCCAACACGTGTTGAATTCTTCACTACTACATCGGCTAGTTGTTTAGTTTAATTGATTTATATAGTTATATTTAAGAGGTAACTTTTACGATGTTTGAAATTTAAATCTCAGTATATGTAATTTTTTTTCTATCTCATATTACGGCCTTTTTATACAAAAATATTATAAAAAAAAAATGGATCCGTTTAACCGATACCTATAGTTACCAATAGAGGTGCTCATGGGTCGGGTCGAGATCCAAAAAATTTTTGGAACCCTTGCCCAGGCCTGGCCTTGGGCGAGCTCGCCTACCCCTGAGCACTGTTCATCCTATATAAAAATAATTTTTTATTAATATTTTTATATTTTTATAATTAAAATTAAAATTAAATTAAATAATATTATTTTAATACAAAAAACACTGTTCCAGACTGGGTCGGGCCGGCCAGGAACAAAAAATCCCTGCTTAAGCCCAGCCCAATACGGGTCGGACGGACTGCCCGGCCCGTGAGTAGATCTAAGTACCAGTTAAGATTTATTTAGTTACCAGTATAAAAAAAAATTGCATTTAATACATTATTTTTACAGTTTTACTAAATTCAAGAAAAAATAAATTATTAATTATATTTTTATTTCTATATATATCACCTTTGATTAACATTTCCTTAAAAAAAAAATTAATTAAATAAATAATGACAAAATATGAAAGAAAAAAATAAATGAGAAATTTGGAATACTATAAACCCATAAATCATAATTAACTATCAGTCGAGTTACAGTTCAATATTCATTTTTTATGAATCAAAGTCATTCTTAATTAAAGTCTTTCATTCTTTCGGTTTTTGAGTTAGATACATACTATTTTGGAATTATATTATTTGAATTTGAAGATGAATGTCAAATACAAAAGTGAGTTTATGATATGTTTAAATTTTTAAAAAATTTCAAATATTTAAAAGATTATATCTTATATTTATATTTAAATATATATCAAATCATAAATATTTAAAAAATAAATAAAAATTTAGATAACATAGCTTTAGAGTGTAACTGACCATGCTTGCAGAATAGTCTTTTAAGCCGCCTTAAGCCTTAAATTGAATTTGACTTCTAATTCTGTCAATGCCACTGGATAATCCATCTGATTAAAAGACTAATATTTTATTTTGAATGTCTTAGTAACAAAGGAGTAAGGAGAACCAAAGGATTGAAACTTTGAAATTTGGGATTCTTCCATATGACCACCAGATCAAAAAGATCAAATGTAGAAAATGTCAAATATTTGACATACTCCTTATTTTCTTTTATTACCCTTCTTTTTTTTTTTTAATAATTTAATATTCAATCTTGTATTCTCAATACAATCATCAAATAACTTACCAGTTACAATCTTTCAACAAGTGTAAATTTCACGTTTAATTATTTAATTTTAAAATGTCTTTTTTTTTTTAAATAATTTTTCTTTAGTATACCTATTTATTTTATATAAGTATATCTTGCATCCTTTATGGAGTTTCGATACAAGGATTTATTTACCAATAATCAACCTCATTTGTTACAATAGCTTTCATTAAATCTCTGCACCTATCCTTTTTTATATTGTTCTCGTTTGTTAACCTTTGTTTATTTTCGTAAAATAGTAAGATTTGACTTGGATTGCCCAATTTTCATTCCAAGGTTTCTTTCAAATTTATTTCAAGTATTCAATTATAAAAAATTATAATTTAATAACTAATGTTTTCAAAAATTATTTTTTTATCAATCAACTAATGGTTAACTGATGTGACATATCTCGTATCTGGTCTAAATTATTTTTTAAATAATAAAATATATATTTTTATTTAAATTTAATTATAAAAATATAAAAATATTAATATAAAATAATTTTTTAATATACTTTAAAACAGTGAAAGGGATTTTTTGAACTCAATGAATCGGGTTAGTTCGGACCTTGAACAAGCAAATTTTTTATCCGAATTTAACTCAATTGGACCCATAAATAATTCTAATCAGCATAATAAAAAAAACACATTTATAGTTTGTTTACTTTTATGCAAAAACAGTTCTATTTTTCAAATGTTAAGCCAATTGCAAGTTAGCCAACGAATTCAACAGTGCTCACAAAGTCACGTAACTTCAGTAAACTTCTGTTCAAAGAATACCGACCAGGGTTTGTTGCTACAAGTAAAAGGAAAATCTTTGATTTTTTTTTTTAATTCCTAAACTAGCATCCCCATATATATTCACACATTCACAACAAAAATGCAAATTGATTCGTATATTAAATGTATCGTGTTAATCATATTTAAATATATCATTATTATACTATTTTTGTATTTATTAAATGTATAAAATTCGTGTTGTATTTTTATATTATTTCTAAAATTATCAAATTTACGTATTTTCGTATTATTTTCAAAATTACCAAATTTAGTTATCTACCATCATACATACTTTCAACTTTCTCCACACCCTTATTTTAACTCAAAAGGAAATCAAAAGATATAGAAAGTTAATTTGAGGATATTCATATATTATATATATTGAATTTTGTGTATTATTATTTCATTCAAGATTCAGTACTATCAAAATTCTACCCACACAATCAATGAGATTTGTATTTTTCTTTGAAACAATTAATGAAAAGTTTTTAGAGGCTATAGTATGGACCTCATAAATTAAGTTCCTATGATCAATGACCAAAAAAGCTTTTAAATTAAAATGGTGGAGCCTTCTCTTAATTGATCATATTTCATATATATATATATATATATGTATTTACATAATTACATCAAGCACTAAAGGACAATTGAATACTCCTCTTAAACAACCAAACAAAAGTAAAAGCAAATATGAAATGAAAGTGATGAAAAATGCAAAGGGCCAAACACTCTCACCCCTTTTTTATTAAACTTAAAATCAGCCACAATTGTAGCCAACTATTAACATTACAAACAGCACAACTATTAACATTAAAAATGCAAATCTTGGATATTGTTTTTTATTAATGTTTATAATTGGATCCGGTTAACCGTTATATAGGTGGTTACTGATTATTTAATATATTATTTTTATTAAATTTAAAATTTTATTAATTAATTTTTTTTAAATATTACTTTAATCTACAACTGATTAATATTTTCCTTTAAAAATTCAAAAAATAATATATTAACCATTAAATATTACATTTTTTTTATAATTATTACATTTTTTTATATTATATAAAAAATTCAAATAAAAAAAACAATTTACAACTTTCTTATAAATTGCTTATTGATTAAACATAAACAAATTAAAATAAAATATCTCTTGCTATTATATTAACCATTATTATTGTTATTAATTATAGTTATATGCAGAAATCTTACATATATAGCACCCTGACTTTTTACCAACTGCCATGCAGTTTCCCACGTGCGAATTCAATGTATTAACATGATTTGTCATCCCCACACACGTGCCAAAAGCTCTCTAGCTAGCGAGCTAGGATCCATGTTTGTCTCCATGAACAACAACACATAGTTCCTGATCCTGTACTGTAACAATTTCCTTGGAGATAACCTGGTTCCAGATCTCCATGAAAGCCTTGACAATAACATCGTGGTGGCATGGCGAATTCAGCTCCAAAAAGCATTGAAGAAGCTCTTGAAGATCATCTGTCGAGTAGATTTGCTTTTCCTCGATCATTTGGAGCATGGAATGTCGAAAATCTTGATATGGGTCGTTGGAATCCTTCACCACAGCGATGCTGTCGATGATTTTAGGGCAAGGGCTTAGCATAACTTTCGAGGGTAGTCTTGGAAGATAATCAGATTGTTCATCAGATTCAGAGTTGAGATTAATGGATGATGATATCGTATCGATGTTGAAAGAGAAAGAAGTGGATGTCAGATCATCATTTTCCATAGCTGAAAGGGCATTTTTTTTGTCATAAGAACTTGATGAAGAGCAAAGTTTAGGATTTTGGGTTGCAGAGGTTCTGGGTTTTGGTTCATAAACATCAGAAAGTTTTGGCCTGCCACAGCCACATCCTGCATTGCCTGTTAATAGGGTTTTTAACAGGTTTTTCTTGTTGGAAGACATAAAAAGAAAAAGAAAAAAAGAGAGAAAAAAGAAGATTTAATTTTGTGTTTCTCAAGGTTTTAACTGATGAAATCTTGATAAAACTGACATAGAAATGGATTTTAGTTTAGAGGGCTGAGTGGGATAGATCTTTTGAGGGTAGAAACTAGAAAGCCTAGAAGGGGATTCTTGGTAGGAGTCTTTTTCAACATTTAAAAAAAAAAAAAAAAAAATTTAGTAGTGGCTAGAAAGATAGATTTGAATGAGAGAAAGGTTATTTTGGATAGGAGTCATTTTCTGATCTTTGGAATTTAAAAAAAAAAATTTATTTGAGGGATCTGACTTAACTTAGAGGAAATGTTAGGCATGTTAATTTGGGGATAAGATTTTATTATTTTTTTAAAAAGAAAATTCCTTTTTGGGTTCATTTTTTATTCTTAAGCAATGCTTTATCTGGTAGTAATTTTGCTGATAATGATGCTTACAAGTAATTTTATTAGTGGAAATCCTTAAAACTCTCTTCTAGAATTTAATAACATCCAAATTAATATTTTTAAGATTAGAGTTTTGGTCTGATTTTACTATATTTTGATTTTTTTTTTGAGCAACCTTTATCAAATATTTAGTATATATTTCTAAACATATAAATACTAAAAAATGAAAATATGTACTAATGTAACTATATAACCAGTATTAAATGGCCCAAGGAACCCAATTAAAGGAAAATACCCAAAATGAAAACAACAAGAGAAAAGAAGAATCGATGTCGGCCCTTAATTTTCAGTTTTTTTTTTTTTTTTTTTTTTTCAGATAATTAAAAAGTGATTTTATTCTTAAATAAACTTATCCCAATATTTGGAAAGGGAGGAGCTGGCATAGTGATCCGTAATGAATATGGAGAAATAAGAGCTGCAAAAGCACAATCTCTACCTGCGGTTTTTTGCTGATTCTATTTAAGATTATCATATATAATAATATTTTCATTCAATGTATTAAAAATGACGAATAAAATTATCAATTTTTATATTTAATATAAAAATAATAATTATAAATAATTTATTACTTAAAGAGTCGTTAGCAAAATCCATATAATTTTAGAAGGAAACGTATTTCGAATCATCAAGCAACTACAAACGAAGGAGGTAGATTTCTCGATAAATGAACTTATTGTTGATGAAGCTCGAGAGAAAATGGAATGGTTCCATTCTTGTAGTATAAGTCACACAATGCGAATTGAAAATGAAGTGCTCAATCTTCTAGCTAAGTACGGATCTCAACAAGGGGAGAGTAAAATTTGATTCGATCAATGTTCTGAATTTCTTAATCATGTTTTACAAACTTATGTCTCTTTATTAAATTCATGAATGAATGAAATCATTTTTTTTTTATTGTAAACAAAAATATGATATAAAAAATTTTAAATGTTTAGTATTGTTGAAAAAAAATGTTGTCAGGAATTGAAATATAAAAAATAGATATATTTAAAATAATAAAAATTTAGAGATACGAAAATAATTTAAAATTCTTTTATTTTGTTTACTTTTTAATTTGTGTTGTGTTGTAAAATCATGATTTTAATCGTAAAATTTAAAATTTTTAACTCGCTAAATATTACGTTGCGATGAAATGAAATGTAATTTTTTGTTTTAAAAATTGTGATAACAATAATGTTAATCGGTCTAAATAAGCCCATCAATAAATAAATTACAGTAAACGAAAAAAATATTGAATTTTGGGCATTTGAGGAGACGACATACCAAAGGAGTTCAACAATCTCAGTTACAGACGGCGGAGAGATCAAGTAAGCCGGAGATGGGAAGAAAGACCAGGATGAGCATAAAATAAAAATCCTTTTCATACGACACCGTTTAGTTGTTGCCCTCGGTCCTCGAGCAAAAAAAATACAAAATTTATGATTTTCCTGTAAATTAGCACTAGTAAAATTTAAAAAAAAAAAAAGGAAAAAGACTAGATGAAAACTAAATTTGATAATTTTAGATAAATATTATTATATTAATATAAATAATTAAAATATGATAAAAATAAATATGTATAATGTGAAAAAAGTTATAAATACGATATAAAATCTGAAATGACATAAAAAAAAAATATTAATATAATATAAAATATAAATATATTAAAAATTATATAATATTAATTATTATAATATTATAATATTTAAAATATATAATATTTTAAATATAATTATAATATGTAAAAATAATATGAAATCACGTAAATACATAAATTATAAACATGAATCTTGTTACTAGGAGGAGAAGACCTAAATGCCATTGTAATTTGCTAACGCTTGGATCAAAAATTGCCTAAGGAATTGAATCAAAATTTTGTTATGTAGAAATGAAGAAGTATGGTTTACAGCTTAGGGTTCCACCGTCACAGCAGAAAAAGCCGGCGACAAGACCGCCGCTCCCTCCTCCTCTCGGCTTCCGTGACGACGACGAAGATGACGTGGAGAGAGAGATTTCTCGGCAGGCTAGCAAGAACAAATCTCTCAAGGATGTAAAATTCACCTTGATTTCCTTTTTTCCCCTTTGTTTGAGTTTTTTTATATATAATTTAACTGAATTTTATCTCTTTTCTTTTTTTTTTCTTCTTTTTTTTTTCTTTTTGAAGATAGAGGAGCAACATAAGAAAGCGTTAGAGGAAGATCCTTCAGTGTTTGATTATGATGGAGTTTACGATGAGATGAAAGAGAAGGTTGTTCGTCCCCGCGTCCAAGATCGCGAAGAGCGAAAGGTGAATTTTGCTAACAAATTTGAGGATTTTTTTTTGGTTTCTAGGATTATTAGATTGCTGTGAACTTAATTATTCCCTTTGTTATTATTTTTTTTTCTTCTCTCATAAATCTGTATATATAAGACAGAAAACATAAATTTATACAAATAATTGCTCAATATAAAGGAGGATTAATCATTAATGTGACTGATGAGAATGCTGGCTATTTCGTGCAGCCGAAATATATTCATAATTTAGTTAAAAAAGCGGAGCAACGAAAATGGGAGCAGGAGATAGTATATGAGAGAAAGCTTGTGAAAGAGAGAAATAAAGAGGATCACCTTTATGCAGACAAGGATAAGTTTGTGACCAGTGCCTACAAGAAAAAACTTGCTGAGCAGGCAAAATGGATGGAGGAGGAGCGGTTACGACAACTTCGAGAGGAGAAAGATGATGTAAGTGTAGCCTTTTCTTCAACTTCATGTGATGTTACTTGTCACTTCTTTGTTTACTGATTTGGTGCTTATTTTTATGTTACTTCACTTATGATTGACTGAATTGTTACCAATTTTGATGGTGTTTAGCATTGCTGCTGTAGCTCTAGATCTGTTTGATTCATGTGTAGTTGTGTACTACATTAACAAATTGCTTTAGGTGTTTTTGTCTGCTTGAAATGCGCATATTTCTTTGAAGTAGTTTTTTCCTTGCTCCTAATATGTGACATGTGAATCAGTCCCATGGCATTTGCTTATCTTTGCTTGCATGCGTGCTAGCAATGTGATTATTGTTTACTAACCCACTACAAAAGGGAAAAATCAATTTTGGCCTGTTGCCGTGCTCCCCTTGAGCTAATTGAGTTTCAAGACAGGTTTTTTGGCGTCTTATTTTCATAGTTTTTAATGATGATCTGTAAAAGGCTATAGTGGATTATCAATTGCTTGACACCAATTGGTAAGATAAGTAAATGCTGAAGTGATAAACTTTTTTCAACCTCATGTTACTCTTATAAGCATCCCATGCAAGTGCCCTGCAATTATGAGAATTACTAGTTTGATTGCTTATGCCTTAAATAAGTAAATAGATATAGGTTCAATTTGGTTGTCTAGAGTTGGTCATGTTATGGTGCTATTTTGGCTTTGGTAATGTAATATCTTCCTTGGGAGTTTGTTTTTCTCGCGTACTTAATCCATGTGGCATGTTACATATAAACAAAAGTGCATCAATATGTTTAGTGAGTAAGAATTGTGATATTTACCGGAATTACGGCTCAGTTTCTTTATTCGTTCCTTTATCATCACCAAAGGTGAATGCAGGTTTCGTTACAGGTCTACTGTTTTTGAAGAAATCTAGCAAATGTGATACTTTCACTCTTGTAGTGTTTATCGGAGACATACCCCTTCCTTTTTTTCTGTCTAATTTCTTAAGCAATTCGAATAAGGGGAATTATTCCCTCTCCTCTCCCTTCTTTTGGTTCTGCCATCCTCCTTTCCCCCCCTTGTAATTGACAGAACTTCTGTCATATTGTTTTACCATACATCTACGACTACAAAGAAAATAAACTCTCTCATGCCTATATATACATTAGTCCATCCTTGCATTTCATTTTTTTTCCTTTCAATGCATATCAAAACCTGAAACCTTTTATAGTACTTTCTACACTTTAGATGTTATTTTGTTTGCCTACATACATGTTTAATTTGACCATTCATATATTTATTACATCTTGCTCATGTCACTGTTTGACCTCGATTCAACTCCAATTGTACTTTCTTAATCTACGCCTCTTTACTTCTCACAAGTCAATACTGTTTCAAGTTTTGAAGCATTGTTTGAAAGCGAATTATCTAATGGAAAAGATAATGCCACCCCTTTGATAATATTAAAGCCTCGCGGTCTTTTTTTTTTTTTTTTGCATTATGGTTTTCACTTTTATGCTGGCATATTCTATATTAGCAGTGAACTGGAAGGTGAAAAACATTAATGGATGGTTAAGGAGTTGATGACAAAACTTTCTTAGACATGTTCAGCTTATTTTTTTCAATCTAGAACAAGCATAAATGTTGTCAGCATTAACTGTATCAAGATTATCTTTTGTTTAACTTGAAGTTCAGGAGGAAAATGTTGTTCATGTGCTTCCACTGGTTAGAAACTTAGAATGCTTATTTTTGAAGGGATAATAAATTTTAGCATGTTTTCTAGATTCAGCTAAATGCAACAAAATGAAGGTGGAATACATGATTTACGTTTAACCTCTTTTTGTATGTGTGTAAATAAATTGAGTATTTGTTCTTCTGCATTTCCTGATATTCTTTTTTCTTGGATCTAGGTGTGATTGCTTTAGTATAACTCCTAGACTACCGATGTTTTAACATACCTGATCGATGGTCATTTTCTTGTTTTAAAGGTTACCAAGAAGAGTGATTTGAGTGACTTTTACTTCAACCTTGGTAAAAATGTTGCATTTGGGGCGAACGAGGTTGGGCCAAGGAAGCCAGAAATGCAAACTGAAATAAGGAAACCTGAGAAGAAAGATGAGAAAGAGATAGATGTATTGAACAGAGTTCAGCCATTGCCTGACTCAAATGTGCCCGAGTCTTCCGGTGTGACTGATCGGACTCGAGAAAACAACGAGTCCCAAGTTTTGAGGCCAATTACTGATGATATACTTCCGGACACCGCGGTGCAAGAGACCTCTTCGGTGAAACAACCATCAGTTGATGAACCAAAGAGTGACCATCATAAAAGAGGTGAAGATGCAGTTGCTGCTGCTAGAGAACGTTTTCTGGCACGCAAGAGGGCAAAAGAGCAATGAATGGTTACCTCTCTCCCGAGAGGGATTGAATTACCTAATTAGCAAATTTTGTAAGAAAAAAGAAGAAAGAAAAGAATATGTATTTTGCTTGAAACTTAAAAACTAAAATCCAAAATGGAAACTAAAATGAAATTCGAAGGATGATAAAATAAAAATTTAAACTAATTAGGAAATAGCATGTCATTTTTTACATTTTAATAAAAAGCATTGACTTTAGTACTGAGCAAGTAGGGATATGGCAATTTGTATTGCGGGATTAGGATATCCGCGGATATTTGATCCGTTTTTTGTGGATTCAGATAAAAGTCGGATTTCGATATTATAATTACTATCCGTTGCGAATTCGAAGCGGATGCGGATATAAATTTTCGGATATCCATTATCCGAATTCGCATAAGTTATGCGGATTCGGATATTCGAATCCGAGTGTGGTTTCTGTAAAACACATAAAGTTTTGCTTTTTGGGAGAATTAAACTTTGGCCTGCAAAGTAATCCACCAAAGATTTAATCAAGTGAGCTATTTTGAAATAATATGTTACTAAAATTAAATTATATTAAGTATAATGAAATATAATAATAATTTAAAAATATTTTTTTAAAATAAAATATAATAATAAATAAATTAATTATGTTAAATATCTTTAAATTTAAAAATACATAGTATATTTATAAAATAATATTTGATGATTTAATCAGTTTAATTAATTAAATCACTTTAATGACTATTTATTTTATTTTTTACAAAATGACATTGTAACGAAGTTATGTATTTTAGTACTTATGTTAATTAAAATAAATATTAAAATATAAAAAAAAATGTAATACGATATAATATATATATATATATATAGAGAGAGAGAGAGACGTTTTAAGTATAAATTTTAAGAATCAAACTTTTATTAGCTTAAAAATTATACATAAAATTTTTTTCGTCTTTTATTCTTTAATGTCATTGGACAATATAAAAGTAAATTTTGTTTAATACGACATAAATATTTATATATATATATATATTTAAGTATAAATCTTAAGAATCAAACTTTTATTAGCTTAAAAAATTATACATAAAATCCTCTTTCATCTTTTATTCTTTAATTTCATTGGACAATATAAAAGTATAATGATAAAATAATTATAAAATTAGTTAATATATGTTAAACATTTATAAATTTTAAATATACATGATATTTTTATATAAATGTATAAACCTTAACAAATTATATACATATATGTATATATATTTCTTTGAAATCCGTTACACGATATGAACAAGATTAAGGATGGCAACGAGTCGAATAATTAAAACACGATATAAAAATAACACAAACACGACATGAATACACGAACGTGTCAAAATCTATATAACACGAATTATTAATGTGTCATAATTTATATTAATATATAATATCTTAAACACGATTATGAAACGTTAAAATACACGATCATGAACGATATGAATACACGTATTGACAGGTCTAAATAAAATACACATATCATTCTCAATTACCTATTTTATGTACTTTATTCTAAATTGTATAAAAAAATATTGTATACATTTCGTCTAATCGTATTCCATGTCAACATGTTTGACTTGATTCGGATCAAAGTTTTGAACATAACTTTTTAAATCATGTTTGATTTGACTTGAATATTAATATAAAATATTTTAATAATATTTATCAATATTTTTAGTATTTTAATATTTATCAATATATTTAAATAAAAAGATAAAATTTAATGATTTATTTATTTATTTTAACATTATAAAATAGCATAATAAAAGAAACATTCAATATAAAATAGCATAATAAAAAAAAATCAATTTTTTAATTTAAGGATTAGAAAAAAACATTCAATCTATTATATTTCATCTCAAAAATTAAATTAATATTTAATTTTTTCTTTATGTAGTTACCAATTCAGTTAAAGATTCAGCTAGCACATGTGTTATTAAGAAAGATGAGTAATCTTTTATAGTTGATATAACTAAGTTTTATATTTGCTTTAGTTTATCGAACTAATTTCTTGTATTACCTAAGTTATATTTTGTATTTTGATATTGTTATTTTTTTATTTAAGTTGTTCTTGTATTTTAGAATTTATTTGTTGTTAATTATGAGTGATTTTAATTTAAAATTAATTTTTGTTTGATTTTATAATTTTTTTTATAAAAAAATTGACTTATCGGATTCAAATTTTTGCGGATTCCGATATTCGATGGATAATATTAATTAATTCGAATTCGAATAGTAATATTCGGATTATTACGGACCGACTATCATACAGCAAGCAAATTCGATTGAGTAGTAATAGATTTATTTACAAGTTAAAAAAACGTAATTGTTTAATTTAAATTAAATTTAAAATATTTTAATTTTTAAAATTAGCAAAAAACTAAAAATATTATAAAAGATAGAACTGTACCCAACTTCTTAGTCGGCTGCTTCATTTTCTCTTCTCGCCAACCCGCTGAGGTTTTAACAGGGTTGAGGCCTTGTTTTGATGTGAAGGATGGAGAGAAACCGGTGGAGTTTCCTGAGTTGAGGTTGCATCTTAAGGCAGGTGCGGAGATGGCACTACCGCTGCAGAATTATTTTGCGGTAGTCGGAGATGGGGCGGCGTGTTTGACGGTGGTGTCGGTGGAGGGTCAAGTGGGGCATAGTGGACCAGCTGTGGTCTTGGGAAGTTTTCAGATGCAGAATTATTATGAGGAGTATGATTTGAGGAATGAGTAAAGCAACAGTTATGTATATAGTAAAAATCTATGTTTCATATTTATCTTCAACTTTTTGTTTTCTGTTTTTGGAAGTGGTAGGGCAGGGAGGTTTCCTTGAATCTGGTAAAGAATTTGTTTGTTTCTTGAGAAATTTGGGAAAGGGAAAGGGAAGGAAATTGGGACTAATTTGAAATTGTTCATAATTTGACAACCTTCAAAGATGTTTTTTGTTCTTTGTTTCTGAAAGAAAATACTAAAACTAGGACTTAATAATCTCACAGAAACAGTTAAAACAAGAACTTAGATTAAAACTCTGTTCCAAAATCTACACTGTGTGTAATCACAAACACATACACAATAGAATAGTGTCTTGAACAGAAGTGAAAGCCTTAACTATCATGGGCTGTGTTTTATCTAGGAAAACCTCATTGTGGAGTCTCTAGAATGCCATCTAAATGCAGAAGTTGAAGAAAATTGCCCTCTCCCATGGCCTTTGACTTTAAAGCATTTGCTGAGTTTAGCTGGCTATGCAGAGTTCCTACCATTTTTTGAGTCCCAGTTCGGCTGAACTCTTCCAAGACTCTTGACTCCATGGATTTGTATTGGCCTGTGAGCTCTTGCGCCATGTATGGTTCAAGTTTCGTGTTGAAGCATTTCTTGATGACCAGAAAGTATTTGTCGCGGTCTAGCCACTTCCGTAGGACCCCAGGTTATGGCTGGATTCACAAATTTTCATATCTGCAATGCCTTTGCATATCTCAAATCTCTGGTCTGATGAGAAAGAACTTCCTGCTGATATGATTGTGTTGAGATTCAGCAGTTGAGCTTGAAGGAGACATTGAGCTACTGTTAGCTTTTGAACATGTTGCCTGGCTTTGTGGTCTGCAATACTTCTATCTAATGATTCCTGTATGGTAAAAGTAGAAAGATAAAGCTAATGTAGGTTTTGAATCAACAATAAACCTGTTATATGGCGGTCTACTGGTAAGGTATTCATGCCATAGGAGTGTTTTCTGAATATCAGCTATAGTAATCGTCTGTACACAAGTTACAGGCCTAGTTCATAACTATTATGAAAATGGTGAAGGCAAGAGATGCTCATTTCGAAGCTTTGTTTGTTTTTAATCATTTTCATCGTGTTTTTGGACATGAAAACTAGAAGGGGAAAATATATAGGGATATACAGAGTTAGTATGGCTGGTGGAGTTCAGTGTAGAGGATCTAGGAAGCAAAAGAAAAATGACAATGTTGAATTAAGAATGAATCAGGAAAGCCAACTTGCAGAATGAAAGCATAATTGCCTGTTATGATACAAGGCTACAGCTATTTGCTAACTTATGTTACTCGGACTTGAGTGTGAGTGTCGGACACAGGTATGTTTGATCTATTCTAAGTCTTTCTATGTATTTGGCGTGTCCTTGGGGGATCATATCCCCGTCCCCATCTCCGAATGCGTCGGACACGAGTAATTAAAAAAAAATGAAGAGTCGGAGAAACATAGGTTATAACAGCCTGGAGATACAATTTGGTTACCTTGGTAGGATATTCTACACCCTGTAGAGGGCGAGGAATATGTAAGTTTCCATCAGGGAGCTCAAACAGCAACGATCTGCAAAATTGAGACAATATGAGAGCCAACTTTGCAGAAATTTCTGCATGCTTGGGTGTATATATAAAACAACATATCATCAATTTGATCGTTAATTTCTAATTCGCTTACAAGATATTGGGTGGTGATGTCAAATGATCATAATTCCGAAGCCATACAAACCCTCCAATTGTGCCGCTGGATTAATTATAACATGACTAATGTTGATTTGTGGTTCTGAGAATCTCAAATTGAAATGTATTAAACTATATTGGATTTACATATAGAAACAATCTGATAGACTGCCCTCAAATTGGCATCCAAATGCACTTTTTCATTAGCAGATACTTTTAGAAAAAGTTTCAAAATCTTTGTTCCTAAAGTGCTTGATACAAAGAGATGATCAACTTTTTCTGCATTCCTTTCTGATTCTTCCGGCTGCAACAATTACAAAATGCTATCTCATTGTAGCCATAACATGTACAAGTGCAAGAACTGAGTTCTATAGAAGAAATGGGGTCTCACTGTCAATTCCTTCTCTACTCTTTCTGGTCTCCACTAAAAGGCGTTCCTCATCTATAAAAGGAACCTTGCATATTCCCTTTAGGAAGCAGAGTTCATGCAAATACGTTAATAGCTAATAAAGACTCTGTTACACGGACTCTTCATTTTTGCTAAAGTACCCGTGTGCGACACATATTCGGACATGGGCATGGGGGTATAATCCTCCAAATATATGGGAAAACTTTAAAAAAAATTGGGCATACTCGTGTCGGATACATACTCGTATCCGACACTCACACCCGAGTCCAGGTAATATAGAATAAAGATAATAAGACCATATCAGCTGGAAGAAATAAAACTGCACTAGCCTATGTTACTCGGACTCGGGTGTGAATGTCGGATACGGGAATGTGTCCAACTCGGGTATGTTTGATTTATTCCAAGTTTCTCCATGTATTTGGAGGGTTCTTGGGGGATCATATCCCCATACCTATGTCCGAATATGCGTTAATCACGGATTTGAAGAGTCAGAGCAACCTAGGCACTAGCAAGGACATGTTTTTTGCAATTGTGATTCGTGAGGACACAGATAAGCAGTTTTTAACCAACCTGCCATGCATAGCGCTTTCCATCCGTGTCAATTCCAAAATCTATGCATAAAAAAATGCCCTGAGGTCCGTAATAGGATCACTGATACCAGCACCATACAATCCATATATATCCTGGAAAACAGGACTCACCTGTAGGATAGAAGTCAATGATTCTGGAATCCATGTCGGTAATTAGTTTTGCATAAGGTTTTGGTACGTAGTGCATGAGAACATCAATTTAAAGTTAAAACATATTATGAAACCGAAATATTGGAAGTTAATATCCATATCAGAACAAGGAAAGGTTTACCTTCTAGATGGCAAGATACTCATGAATTGATCAAATGGTTTAAAAGGGTGACCCTGCTGGAACTTGACTCTCACTTGAGAAAGACCCCTTAAATCAGATGCAATGGACCATAGTGGTAGGGATAAAACCTAACATTTTCATGGATCTCTGATCACTTAAGTAGCAATACTAGTTCTGAAACATCTATTCACATGTAATTTATTCTATGTTACTCGGATTCGGGTGTGAATGTCGGACTCGGATATGTGTCCCACAAAGGTATGTGTTGAAAAACAGATTTGCAGTAAATGTTGACTGCAGTATCTGCTGACTATTAGCAGTAAATGCTAACTGTCAGATTTGCAGTAAATGCTGACTGCAGTAACTGCTGATTCTTAGGCAGATATTGCTGCTGATTTTTAGGAGAATATTTTATTGTTGTGCTTGATTTATTCCTTAATTACAGGGATTGTTTTTTCTGGTTTAATTCCTAGTTGTAGAGTTGACTTACTTGATTCTTTTGGCTTATAAAAGGCCTTCTGATGTACATAAAACAGATAAGAAATACAGATTTACTATTTCTTCTTTTCCTTCGACATGGTATCAGAGCCATAGGTATTCTTTAAATTATTTCTCTTTGTGGCAGCCTTTATCCTCGGTTCCTCATTTTTTTTAGTTCTTTTTCTATTTGTTCTTGATTTCAAAAAAAAAAAAAAAATAGAATGTCAGAAGTTTCACTATGATTTCTTGGCTGGCATCAATGCTGAGTTTGATCTAGTTCGGGTACAAATCTTAGGAAAGGAAGATATGCCTTCATTGAATGAAGCAATATCTATTATCCGGGCTGAAGAAAGCAGGAGGGGAGTCATGCTTGCTGTTCAACCAGTAGAAGGATCAGCGTTGCTCACAACTGAATTGGTTTCAGGAAAATCTGCTGCAGCAAATGCGGACAGCAGAAAATCAGATTCAAGAAACATGAGTAAAGGGAATTTGATGTGTAACCACTGCAAGAAGCATGGACACACAAAGGAAAACTGCTGGAAACTTCATGGGAGGCCACAGAACTCTAACCGAAAATGGCAACAGAGGGGACAAGCACATTCTGCTCAAGCCAACATCACCAGTAATCTCACTGATCAGACTACTCCAAGTGATAGAGAATTCAATAAAGATGATATCGATCGACTGAGATTGCTCCTTGACTCACTAGAAAAAACTTCAGGTGCATGTTCATTAGCACTCTCAGGTAAGTTTCCTTCTCCATGTGCTCTTAGTGTCTCAAAACCTAATTCACTTGACTCTTGGATCATTGACTCCGGAGCAACCGACCACATGACCTACTCCTCCCACAATTTTTCCACTTACAGCCCATGTCCTAGCAATAAAAAAATTACTATAGCTAATGGTTCCTTAGTAACAGTAGCTGGCCAAGGAGACATTCATATAGGACAATCCTTAATCTTGAAAAATGTCTTACATGTGCCAAAACTGTCTACCAACCTTGTATCTGTCAAACAAATTACAAAAGATCTAAATTGTAATTTGCTTTTTTTGCCTACACATTGTGTGTTTAAGGACCAAGTTACGGGGAAGACGATTGGGCGTGCTAAGGAAAGCAATGGACTTTACTATCTTGAGTTCCCAGATGGCTATGTGAACACTGGGGCTGGTTACTCATCCATGCTCATGTCTGAAACAAGTACTCAAAATAAAGACCAAATTTGGCTTCGACATTTTCAACTTGGTCACCCACCTTTTAGAGTTCTTAGGATGATGTTTCCTTCTCTATTCAGAAATATTGATATCCAACAGTTTCATTGTGATATTTGTGAGTTTGCTAAACACAAAAGAATTTCCTTTCCTTTGAGCAATAAAAAATCTTCATTTCCTTTTCAATTGATTCACAGTGACATTTGGGGTCCATCAAGGGTAGCTAATATTTCTGGGGCTCGGTGGTTTGTTACATTCATTGACGATTGTACTCGTCTATCGTGGGTCTTTCTCTTGAAAGAAAAATCTGATGTGATTAAAGTTTTTCAAAATTTTCACAACATGATAACAAATCAATTTGGTGTGAGGATAAAAAGATTGCGAACTGATAATGCTAGGGAATATTTTAATCAAGTGTTATCCCCATTTCTTCAAAAGGAAGGAATTATTCATGAATCCTCCTGTGTTGATACACCCCAACAAAATGGAGTGGCAGAAAGGAAAAATGGTCACCTTCTTGACACAGTCCGTGCCCTCCTTTTCCAGAGAAAAGTTCCAAAACAATTTTGGGGAGAAGCTGTACTTACAGCCACTCATCTCATTAATAGAGTTCCCTCTCGGGTTTTAGGCTTTAAGAGTCCTTGGGAAGTGTTCTCAATTTTTTTTCCAGATTTTCCTATTCCTAATCGCCTGAATCCTCGTGTTTTGGGTGTGTCTCATTTGTCCATGTTCATGCTCATAATCGAAGCAAGCTTGATCCTAGAGCAATCAAATGTGTGTTTGTGGGATATTCTTCCACTCAAAAGGGGTATAAGTGCTATCATCCTCCGACCCGTAAAACATATGTCTCCATCGATGTCACATTTGTGGAGTCTGAGAGTTACTTTCATACTTCTCTTCAGGGGGAGACACCTACTCATGAAGAGAAGGATGATTTCCTTCATCTACCTAGTCTTATTACCCATTCACCTATGCCCAACTCCATGCCTAATTCTGCCCAAAATAGTTGCCCCAAACCTGCCCAAAACAGTGAAACCAAACCTGATCATGCCACAGATAGCCAAGAGGATCCAGTATTCACAAAGCCATTGCAAGTTTACTCAAGAAAGAAAGGATCCATTGCTAATCCAGAACATGTCCAAAGGTCAAAACCAATGCTTGGAAGTGAAGCAAATTGTGAGATAAATACTTCTACTGATGTTACTTTTAATGATGATCTACATCTACCCATTGCAGTAAGAAAAGCTACTAGAAAATGCACACAACATCCAATTTCTCACTTTGTGTCTTTTGAAAAAACCTCACCTTCACATAAGGCCTTCCTCACTCACCTAAATTCCATAGCCATCCCTCAAACCCTATCTGAGGCACTAAATAGTGAAGAATGGAAACAAGCAATGAGAGTGGAGATGGATGCACTTGAGAAAAACAAAACATGGGAGATTGTTGAATTACCAAAAGAAAAGAAACCCGTGGGATGTAGATGGATTTTTTCAGTGAAATATAATGCAGATGGGTCCCTTGAACGATATAAGGCAAGATTGGTGGCCAAGGGGTATACACAAACTTATGGTGTGGACTATCAAGAAACCTTCGCACCAGTAGCAAAGATGAATACTGTAAGGGTACTACTGAGTCTTGCAGCAAACTTTGACTGGACACTACAGCAGTTTGATGTAAAAAATGCCTTTTTGCAGGGTGATCTTGAAGAAGAAATTTACATGAAAATTCCTCCAGGATTTAATGCAGACAAAAATGGTAGGGTGTGTCGACTGAAGAAAGCATTATATGGGTTGAAACAATCTCCAAGAGCATGGTTTGGACGGTTTACTAAGATCATGTTAGCTCTGAAGTATAAACAGAGCCAAGGAGATCACACCTTGTTTATTAAGCACTCTGCATCAGGGGGAGTTACTGCACTCATTGTATACGTTGATGATATTATTGTCACTGGTAATGATCACCAAGAACGAGAAGCTCTTAAAGCTAAGTTAGCAAAAGAGTTTGAAATAAAAGATCTTGGCAAGCTAAAATACTTCTTGGGTATTGAAGTGGCTAGGTCAAAAAGGGGAATCTTTATCTCACAGCAGAAGTATGTAACAGATTTACTTAAGGAGACAGGGAAGACTGGTTGTAAACCTGCAGAGACACCCATAGATCAGAATCACAAACTGGGAGATGCAGCTAAAGATGAACCTGTGGATAAGGGAATGTATCAAAGACTAGTTGGGAGGTTGATTTATCTATCACACACTAGACCTGACATAGCATATGCAGTGAGTGTAGTAAGTCAATTTATGCATGATCCAAAAGAAGTCCATCTCCAGGCAGTATATCGAATATTGCAGTACTTAAAGGCTAACATAGGTAGAGGAATTCTCTTCAGGAAAAGTTCAAGTCTGTGTTTGGAAGTATATACAGATTATGCAGGCTCAGTCATAGATAGGAGATCAACTTCTGGCTATTGCACTTTTCTGGGAGGCAATTTGGTTACTTGGAGAAGCAAAAAACAACCAGTAGTGGCTAGATCGAGTGCAGAAGCAGAGTTTCGAGCCATGGCACTAGGAATGTGTGAACTACTATGGCTAAAAATGATCATAAATGATTTGAAGATTACAATAGCGAGTCCGATGAAGTTATATTGTGACAACAAGTCAGCTATCAACATTGCTCATAATCCAGTGCAACATGATCGCACCAAACATGTGGAAGTAGATCGACACTTCATAAAGGAGAAGATTGAGAGTGGGTTGATATGTACACCTTATGTCCCTACTGGAGATCAATTAGCAGATTTCCTAACAAAGAGATTAACTAGTCCTACATTTCAAAGACTTGTGAGCAAGCTAGGAATGGAAAATATTTACTTCCCAGCTTGAGGGGGAGTGTTGAAAAACAGATTTGCAGTAAATGTTGACTGCAGTATCTGCTGACTATTAGCAGTAAATGCTGACTGTCAGATTTGCAGTAAATGCTGACTGCAGTAACTGCTGATTCTTAGGCAGATATTGCTGCTGATTTTTAGGGGAATATTTTATTGTTGTGCTTGATTTATTCCCTAATTACAGGGATTGTTTTTTCTGGTTTAATTCCTAGTTGTAGAGTTGACTTACTTGATTCTTTTGGCTTATAAAAGGCCTTCTGATGTACATAAAACAGATAAGAAATACAGATTTACTATTTCTTCTTTTCCTTCAACAGTATGTTCAATTTTTTCTAAAATTTCCATGTATTTGGAGGGTACCCATGTCCGAATATGCGTTGGACACAGGTATTTCAAGAACAAAGAAGAGTCGGAGAAACATAGAATGTATTTAATGAAGTGGCAAATTCAGATGACTTACCAAGACCAGGATGGTACTTCAGAGAAATAGTATAGAAGCACCCATAGTAGACCCTCAGTGTACTTTTGAACCTTCATAGATGAAGCAGATTACAGTAATAAAGTAATGTATGATTCATCAGCCTAAGTTCCTAAATACTACGAGGCTTATACAATGCTAAATCGAAAAAAAAAAAGTACGGATTTTATGATAAGAAAACTGACTATTTCCTTCCTCATGATTTCAATCTCCTGTTTGGTTTCTGCAAAAAATTTCTGTTTGTAATATCTTTCCTTCCAACCTGCAATCCCTAGTCTTACCTGTTAAGAAAATTCCAAATTAAGCAAAACGATATGGTACAAAAATAAAATAAAATGAAATTTCATCAGGGAGCTCAAACAGCAGCGATCTGCAACATTGAGACAATATGAGAGCCAACTTTGCAGAAATTTCTGCATGCTTGGGTGTATATATAAAACAACATATCATCAATTTGATCGTTAATTTCTAATTCGCTTACAAGATATTGGGTGGTGATGTCAAATGATCATAATTCCGAAGCCATACAAACCCTCCAATTGTGCCGCTGGATTAATTATAACATGACTAATGTTGATTTGTGGTTCTGAGAATCTCAAATTGAAATGTATTAAACTATATTGGATTTACATATAGAAACAATCTGATAGACTGCCCTCAAATTGGCATCCAAATGCACTTTTTCATTAGCAGATACTTTTAGAAAAAGTTTCAAAATCTTTGTTCCTAAAGTGCTTGATACAAAGAGATGATCAACTTTTTCTGCATTCCTTTCTGATTCTTCCGGCTGCAACAATTACAAAATGCTATCTCATTGTAGCCATAACATGTACAAGTGCAAGAACTGAGTTCTATAGAAGAAATGGGGTCTCACTGTCAATTCCTTCTCTACTCTTTCTGGTCTCCACTAAAAGGCGTTCCTCATCTATAAAAGGAACCTTGCATATTCCCTTTAGGAAGCAGAGTTCATGCAAATACGTTAATAGCTAATAAAGACTCTGTTACACGGACTCTTCATTTTTGCTAAAGTACCCGTGTGCGACACATATTCGGACATGGGCATGGGGGTATAATCCTCCAAATATATGGGAAAACTTTAAAAAAAATTGGGCATACTCGTGTCGGATACATACTCGTATCCGACACTCACACCCGAGTCCAGGTAATATAGAATAAAGATAATAAGACCATATCAGCTGGAAGAAATAAAACTGCACTAGCCTATGTTACTCGGACTCGGGTGTGAATGTCGGATACGGGAATGTGTCCAACTCGGGTATGTTTGATTTATTCCAAGTTTCTCCATGTATTTGGAGGGTTCTTGGGGGATCATATCCCCATACCTATGTCCGAATATGCGTTAATCACGGATTTGAAGAGTCAGAGCAACCTAGGCACTAGCAAGGACATGTTTTTTGCAATTGTGATTCGTGAGGACACAGATAAGCAGTTTTTAACCAACCTGCCATGCATAGCGCTTTCCATCCGTGTCAATTCCAAAATCTATGCATAAAAAAATGCCCTGAGGTCCGTAATAGGATCACTGATACCAGCACCATACAATCCATATATATCCTGGAAAACAGGACTCACCTGTAGGATAGAAGTCAATGATTCTGGAATCCATGTCGGTAATTAGTTTTGCATAAGGTTTTGGTACGTAGTGCATGAGAACATCAATTTAAAGTTAAAACATATTATGAAACCGAAATATTGGAAGTTAATATCCATATCAGAACAAGGAAAGGTTTACCTTCTAGATGGCAAGATACTCATGAATTGATCAAATGGTTTAAAAGGGTGACCCTGCTGGAACTTGACTCTCACTTGAGAAAGACCCCTTAAATCAGATGCAATGGACCATAGTGGTAGGGATAAAACCTAACATTTTCATGGATCTCTGATCACTTAAGTAACAATACTAGTTCTGAAACATCTATTCACATGTAATTTATTCTATGTTACTCGGATTCGGGTGTGAATGTCGGACTCGGATATGTGTCCCACAAAGGTATGTTCAATTTTTTCTAAAATTTCCATGTATTTGGAGGGTACCCATGTCCGAATATGCGTTGGACACAGGTATTTCAAGAACAAAGAAGAGTCGGAGAAACATAGAATGTATTTAATGAAGTGGCAAATTCAGATGACTTACCAAGACCAGGATGGTACTTCAGAGAAATAGTATAGAAGCACCCATAGTAGACCCTCAGTGTACTTTTGAACCTTCATAGATGAAGCAGATTACAGTAATAAAGTAATGTATGATTCATCAGTCTAAGTTCCTAAATACTACGAGGCTTATACAATGCTAAATCGAAAAAAAAAAAGTACGGATTTTATGATAAGAAAACAGACTATTTCCTTCCTCATGATTTCAATCTCCTGTTTGGTTTCTGCAAAAAAATTCTGTTTGTAATATCTTTCCTTCCAACCTGCAATCCCTAGTCTTACCTGTTAAGAAAATTCCAAATTAAGCAAAACGATATGGTACAAAAATAAAATAAAATGAAATTTCCAAAGAGAATGGTTCATACTTTGTCTGTGTCACCATTCTTGATAAGATCTGATTTCTTACGAAGATTCTCTTTCAACTTTTCTTTCAAATCTTTTGTATTTCTTAAAATCTGCAAATCAGAACTAACAAAGAGAACAAAAACAGTACTGATAGATGATCACAATTACTAAATATAGGGAGAAAAAGAAAGAAACCATTGGTAGGTAACAACTTACTTCATTCTTATCAGCAGAAGAATTCTTAGACAAATTCCTTGGAAGATCCGAGTTTCCAATTTCATTTTCTTCATCTTGCTGCTAGACACACAATTCAACATTAGTTTAATAGATGCAGTGCAAGCTTGTATATCCTACCTATAATTTCAAACCATCCATGTATTCAAATCTCTGGCAATGTTACCCAGACTTAGGGTGAGTGTCGGATATGGATATGTCTGACACAGATAGGTTCAATTTTATTTTAGGTTTTTCCATATATTTGGAAGACCATACTCTAACCATCCATGTATTCAAATCTTTGGTTATGTTACCCGGACTTGGGATGAGTGTCGAATATGAGTATGTGTTCGACAAGGATATGTTCAATTTTTTTTTAAAATTTTTACGTATATTTGAAGGATCATACCAATAATCATGTCCAAATATATGTCGGACACAAGTATTTTAAGAAAAAAGAAGACTAAATGTAAGATAGATCTCTGGTACTTACTATATCTGAATCCTGGCAAAGTCTTCTAAGTGAACGCTCGCGCAATTCTGAACTTTTCTTGAAAATCTTTTCCTCAAATGTGCTAACTAGAAGAATAAACTTCTCCACTCTCTTTAATTTTACATACCCTCCTTTCTTGTCCTGAACCTGCTAGGGAACATGCAAAAACCTGGTAAGAAATGGCTTGTATAATAAATAACAATTAAGTAATATATAAAATAACCAAATTCTGATGTTATTACTAGACCTGTCCCCCGGTCGGCCCGGCTCGTATTGGACCGGGTTTGGACATGATTTTTTATGATCCGGTCCGATCCGGATCACTGTTTAAGTAATAAAATATTATTATTTTTATTTAAATTTAATTATAAAAAATATTTAAATATTAATAAAAAATAATTTTTTAATATTTTAATATATTTAAATAGTGAAACGGGCTTATACGGTCCGGTCCGAGCCCGACCCAAATGAGCTTGGGCAAAGAAGAAAAAAAAATTCAAGACCGCGGTTCGGGCCATGAACAGATTTAGTTATTACTCTTTTTATGTTAACTAAATATCCACAAATATTCTTGAACTGTTCCTTGTAAAGCTTCATTAGTAAATCAATGGCTCCCTGTATATAAATAAAACAGTAATACAGAAGCAGTTCTAACTTCATCGTTGACAATATTGTTCATATGCTTCAATATATAGAAAATGAAAAGATTAGCACCTCATGAGTCCCCAAAGTTGGCATGTGAGGAAGAAAGTCATTCCAAGCAAAAAAGCACATGAAAATGAAATCATCTATTATTCTCTCAAGATCAAACCTGAAATTCTCAAGAACATCTGTCAATATCATGTCTAGTTCTAAGTATTCCCTTAAGATCCAAACATGCAGGAACTGCAAGCATAGCAGCAAAGAAAGCAGATTAATTTTAATCATGTAATTCTTCTAGAAAATTGTCATATAATATATAATAACCTAGGTTGTGAATGTCAGATACGGAGGATATGTTAAATTTTTTAAAAGTTTTTTCATGTATTTGGAAGGTCTTAATTTGGAAGGTCATATCCGGATATGGGTCAGACACAAGAATCAAAAACGGGTATTTCAAAAAAAAAAATGAAAAGTCATAGCAACATAGATAATAATGCAAAAGACCAGCTACAGCTACCTCGTATGGCCTTTTAACTAAAGGTGCATATTTAGTGGCTGTATTTGCATCCTTGAAACATCTTTAAACCATCCTCTTGACTTCACTGAATATGACTCAACTGCTTGATTGCTTGTTTTTGAAGCAGATTGGAAGACTGGTTGCTCTTGTATGAGCACATCCTAGTAAAACAATATTCGGAAAGATATTGAACAGTTAATCTCTGGGTCGCATGAAAGGAAATTCCATGCATCCACCTCCAGGAAAAAACAAAAATAAATAAATAAAGATTAGTAACATTCACCTCTCTAAATATTGAAAAATGAACTTCATTTGTTGCTAAAGCAAGCATTATAAGATCTGCATCCTGCAAGGCCAACATCAATGGCTAAATTAATGTAATAGTTTTAACTTTGAATTGATGATTAGAAAATGGTTGGAGAGAATTGGACTTCATGGAAGTAATATAATTTAAACATTGAACTGAATGAGAATTTGAGCAAATATATTGAAATTTCATCATCCAAAATCAACATGAAGCTGCAGACACAGCATACCAGTCCATATAAGCAATGACGAGTGTTGGAATTGTAACCAGGAATACTTCTTTGGTAGCGAATAAAGACATTATCTTATGTTCCCCCTCACCAGGAACATTGGCATAAAAAAGAATAACCTAATTGATGCAAAGAATCAAAGATGAAATACTAAATCAGATCAGAAACTTGAAGCATTTGCATGATTTTAGCTTCTTTGCTTAAAAGCTTAAACTTTCATACATACATCATGTAGGATATTAAATTCAGACCTGAATTTCCATCCAGCCTGGATCACTGTTCAATCGTGACTCGATATAACCTTCGAGCTTCTTAGACAATCTATGCATAAACACTGTCCCTGGGGTAATGACATTGGAATCAGAAACTTCACACTCCACTGTTGGAAGAACTGGTTTACCTTCCATTTCAAATTGTATCCTCAATCTATCCTCTTCAGCTGCCTACAGTGTACCCATAACGAATTTTCAAGACTATAATCTAGCACAGATAATGATTCAGTTTAACTTTAATTAGAATTGCATAAAACATACTGCAATCTCATCATCCTTAATTAGCTGTACGAAAATGGCGTGATCTCTGCTGATTCATCTTGGCTCGTGGAGCTACTCCATCTGCAATGAACCAACTTGATCAGCTTGATTGTATGAGCCCTGACCAAGAAAGATCATGAAGGCTATACGTTTTATGAAATTTTGATCATGCTTAGACCATTTATCAGGTTTTATTCAAAATTTTCTCAGGTAAAATTACAATATGGCATCATCATTTTAATTAAAGCTGATATAAAAGCCATGAAAGAATTTCTGTAAGGAACATAAAAGAAATTGACTTAGAAATTCTATAAATTTGAAGGCATGCAATTGTCTTTTCATCTCTAAAATGCATTTGAAAATGACAATAACAAGCTTATATACCAATTGCCATATATAGAAGCTTCCTTGGTCTGACAATGCTGAAAAGGTTATCTATATATTCGTAGATGCTTTCAAATACATCTTCATAGGTAGTTGGTGCCAAAGACTGTATTTAAACAAAATACGTACTAAAGCACTTAAATTTTTATTGAAGGCATATACCCTATGAAAAGGGTTATATTTGTTCATGTGACCATATATGAGATAAATATGTACAGGATTAATAAACAAAGAAAAAAAAAAGTGATGAAAAATGTTGATGAGATCTGTTGTGCGGAAGCGAATTGATATTACTAAAACCGATTTAAACACACTGAAAAAACACCGATATTTTACGTGGTTCGGCAACTGTGCCTACGTCCACGGGAGGAGGAGCTTGAAGCTTTGTATTAATGGAGATGGAGTACAAACAAATACAGAATTCAAGGTGCTACACAAGCACTGAACTCACAACTCAACACAATACCGAATTACTCTATAAACACAGAGTATTTGCTTCAACACTTTAGCTCTAACTTACTCAACTCAACTCTACTCTACTCTCTTTTTCTCTCTTACTCTACATGGCTATTTATAGCCAAAATATCAAGGTGTGAACACTAAGCAAGTGGCAGCCACCATAGCCACCATCCACCACCTATCTTGGTGTGAACACTTTGCAAGTGGTAGCCACCATAGCCACCATCTATTTGCAAGTGGTAGCTTCCATTATTGGTGGTGCAAGTGGTAGCTCCATTATTGGTGCTAAGCCACCTATGTGACTTTGAGCCATATTCAAGCCATATTCCAACAATCTCCACCTTGGCGAGAATCCACAGAGAGAATTCACAGATCAGAGCTTCCTCCTTTCTCCTTCAAATGTACACATCATTACTCACATATCAGGGCACCTACTGCATTGGCATGATTCATCAATGCACTGAGCCTGAGTCAATTTTTCTGTCTACTTCCCAAGAATTTTCTTAGCTTCTCCAAGATCATCTCGAACTCTGAGCTCAGTTGAGCCTTCAGCCTGTCGATCTCCACCTTGCCTTTTTCAGCAGATAGACAAATGATCCATCTTGAAGTTTCCGGAAATAAACACAGTGATCAAATTGACTGTGTGTGTACTTTTCATCCTGTCATGAAACAGTCCAACCGTTTGTACAGCTGTCACGGGATTGTTTCAGACCATACAGTGATCGATTCAACTTGCTTTTGTAATCTTTGCGACCGGGGACTCCAAAACCATCTGGTTGAGTCATACAAATTTCCTCCTCTAAGGAACCATGGAGGAATGCAGTTTTTACATCAAGTTGAACTATCTCTAGGTTATACAGTGCTACTAAAGCCAATAAGATCCGAATAGATGCATGCTTAACAACAGGTGAAAATACCTCATTGTAGTCTATTCCTTCTTTTTGAGCCTAACCTTTGGCTACCAATCTGGCTTTGTATCTGATGCTGTCTTTGCCGGTAGCACTCTCCTTTTTGGCAAAGACCCATTTGCACCCAATTGATCTTTTGAGTGTTGGAAGTGGAACCAACTTCCAAGTCTGATCGCCTCCTTCCACTGGGCATGCTCAGGGCTGTTTACAGCTTCTTTGTAATTGATCAGAACATCATCATCAATTACTGGAAGGGCGTATGCCACCATGTCTGTGTATCGAGCAGGTTTCCGAATATGTCTATTCGGTCTACTGGTGACAACTGATTCAAATTGCTGAAAGGTTTCTGGTGATGACTCCTCCACTTCAATTAAGGTGTCATCAGATTCTGGTTCAGATTCATCTGAATTTTGACCAGCATCTTCTGATTCAAACTCCACCTGCTTTAGAGAATCTTGGTTCACATTCTCTGGAGTTGACAGTTTCAGCATTACAGATTCGTCAAAGGCAACATCTCGGCTTACGATGACTTTCTTTGACTCAAGGTTCCACAGTCGGAATGCCTTTACTCCTTCACTAAAGCCCATGAAGACAGCTTTCTTGGTTCTAGGATCCAGTTTTGCATCCGTAACTACGAAGCCGATCATAATCAGTGGCAGAATGTCCGGACCACACCTCTATGGGAGTTTTCCCATCAATTGCGGTGGAGGGTAGTCTGTTGATAATGTGGGAGGCGAACAATAAAGCCTCCGCCCAAAATGCTTTGCTCAAGCCCGACTGGGATAACATGCAGCGAACTTTATCAACCAAAGTTCGGTTCATCCTTTCTGCAACTCCATTCTGCTGGGGAGTGCCAGGAACAGTGAAGTGTCGGATTATCCCATCATTCTGTGAGAGGCTGCTGCTCTGCCTGTCACGGTTTCTCTGTCAAGGAGATACAGATTTCCCTTCATATAACCCTTCATTGCTAAGAATGCTCCACGTACAACTCTCAGGACTCCATTCTGAATGGTCACCTTGTAACCATTTGAGTCTAAGACCCCCAGTGATATGAGGTTCTTCTTGAGATCAGGGACATACCTTACGTCTGTAAGTTGTCTGATTGTACCGTCATGCATTTTTAGTCGGATCGTTCCGATGCCTCTAGTGTGACAAGTATTGTCATTGCCCATATGGACAATCCCTCCATCAAACTCCTTGAAGTTTGAGAACCACTTCCGGTTCGGACACATGTGGTAGGAACATCCGGAATCCAGAATCCATTGATCTGAAGAGTGTGTTGTTGTGGAAATCGTAAATGCAGAGTCTTCCTCTCCCTCAGATTCTTGAGCTACATTCACAGTCGACTTCTCCATGTTAGGACAGTTATTCCTCCAGTGCCCTTTCTCATGGCAAAAGGCACACTCGTCCCTCGAGAGTCGTGTTCTTGATGATCCCCTCTTTGAGCGGGATTTACCTCGCTTGTTTTCTCCGGCTCCTTGGTTGTTCGTCCTGCCTCTGTACACAGTTAAAGCTTCTGGTGTAGTATTCTGGTGATCATGCTGATCCTTTTTCCGATACTCATTATTCACCAGAGCATTACTAACATTAACATATTCTATATCATTTTTACCATACAACAGTGTAGTGGTTAAATGATCATAGCTATCAGGCAAGGAATTTAACAGAGTAAGAGCCTTATCTTCATCAGAGATATTTGCATCTAGATTTTCAAGATCAGCGAGGATTTTGTTAAAACTTACTAGATGCTCCTGCATGGTGATACCTTGCATATACTGGAAGCGGAACAGCTTTTTCTTCAGATAGAGTCTGTTCTCCATGCTTTTTGTCATGTACTTGTCCTCAAGTTGTTTCCAGAGAGTTTTTGCATTATTCTCTCTCATGACAAAGTACTTCTGGTCCTTGGCTAGGCATAACCGGATTGTGCCACAAGCCTGACGGTTGACAAATTTCCAGTCATCTTCCGAAATATCTCTGGGCCTGTCTTCCAGAGCGATATATGAACCCTCTCGGAATAACAGATCCTGAACTTCGCACTGCCACATCCCAAAGTTGTTGGTGCCATCAAATTTCTCCACCTCGAACTTTGCAGTGGTCATCGAGTTCTTTCTGATGTAAGAACTTGATGGTGCGCTACTTGTCGTTTCATGTGTCTCTAATGATTCTGTCATGGTAATAAAACAAAATTACCAACTCAGAGTTTTTCCTTTACCTGTATGGAAAAACGGATGCCGCGGTTGAGTCCGGAATAGTCGAAATAGCCAGGAACGGGTCCAACTGTGTAAATTTTGGACACACGGTGAATATTCTGCGAATATTCTGCTACAAGTGGCTCGAAATGGACTCGGTTTAGCTCAACCGGCTCGGAAAAGTCTCGGAATAGTGTTCGGAAACGGCTCAAAAATAGCCCGAAAAAGTTGGTCGGAGCTGCGGCGGCGCGTGGGGCGCGTGCGGCGGCGCGTGGGCGCGTGGAGGCTGCTGGTCACCGGCGCGTGCGGGCGCGTGGGGCGCGTGAGGCCCACTCGTCTTCAACCTCTGGCTGGCGCGTGCGGCGCGTGTGGCGCGTGGGTTTCACGCGTCTTCAACCTCCAGAGGCGCGTGGGGCGCGTGAGCTCCTCTTCTGGCGGCGCGTGGGGGCGCGTGCGGCGTCCGGTGGATCTTCGGTTGATTCTGCTGCACTCCTCTCGACGACCTCTTCAACCTGATATTTTCAAAACACAAATTGGAGCACTTTTGAAAAACGGACAGAATCGAACAAACTCGGTTTTACGTAAAAATTGGCTCTGATACCAATTTGTTGTGCGGAAGCGAATTGATATTACTAAAACCGATTTAAACACACTGAAAAAACACCGATATTTTACGTGGTTCGGCAACTGTGCCTACGTCCACGGGAGGAGGAGCTTGAAGCTTTGTATTAATGGAGATGGAGTACAAACAAATACAGAATTCAAGGTGCTACACAAGCACTGAACTCACAACTCAACACAATACCGAATTACTCTATAAACACAGAGTATTTGCTTCAACACTTTAGCTCTAACTTACTCAACTCAACTATACTCTACTCTCTTTTTCTCTCTTACTCTACATGGCTATTTATAGCCAAAATATCAAGGTGTGAACACTAAGCAAGTGGCAGCCACCATAGCCACCATCCACCACCTATCTTGGTGTGAACACTTTGCAAGTGGTAGCCACCATAGCCACCATCCATTTGCAAGTGGTAGCTTCCATTATTGGTGGTGCAAGTGGTAGCTCCATTATTGGTGCTAAGCCACCTATGTGACTTTGAGCCATATTCAAGCCATATTCCAACAGAGATCAACAAACTTGATCCTCCGGATGAAAGCATTGATGGATTATCCCGTTCATACCTTATTCACCAACCAACGATAAAAAGATTTAACACCCATCTTCCTATTTTCCCTTTGAAGGCTGAAGCTTAGTTTCTTTCTTCTTAGAACTTAGAAGTCGTTTTTTCTCCTTCTCTTTGAGAGAGAAGTTAGCAGGGAAGTGTTGTTGCAAACGTTTAATAAAGGGGGGAGATTAAGAGTCGAATTCTGAAACCATTTCCAAAGAGTTTTAGGCGTGCATGCATGCAGGCAAAATAGACTGTGTTTTACTTTGGTGACTCTTCGATAATCTGCATTCTCTGTCGCGTGGTTTTCCATTGTTCAGAGAGAAATATGGTTGAAATAATTATCTGCATTTAATGTTAGATGCTTGTTTTAATCATTTAAAATCACAAAATAGAGATTTTAAATGATCTGAAGTTACTCAACTAATGTTCTACTCGATTCAAATATTGTAAAGTGTGTTATGTTAGGATCTTTATTTCATTATGTTTGGTAAGCAAATGAAAAGAAAGAGCTTAGAAGTAAAATTGTAAATAAAATTATTAATTTAAGTTAAATGAATGTTTTTTTTTTCTTTTCATTATTTGGAAGGATTGAGTTTAGAGAAAAAGAAAAACTAAATATCCTCTATTTTTCTTGATCATTTCTTTTATCTTCCTCCAACCAAACAAAAGAAAGAATGGAAAGAAAGAAAGTATTTTTTTTCTTAATTTTCTCCTAATACAGTGTAAAAGGTAAAGTAATTATCATCTTTGAATGTTTTGACTCTATAAGAAATCAACCATTCTAAATTTTTAAAGGGTAAATTGAATTTTAAATAAACTTGTAAAACTTGTGAATTATCCTTCTTTTTATTGAGTTAGCTATAAGCATCCCATTAACAATCAATTTCTTTTATTACAATTTAGTAATTGTTCGATCACAACAAAAAATTATGTAAAATTCATCATTTATAATTGTGAGCTCCATATAAAATTTTAATTAACTGTAATTAATTAATTTTAATAATGCAACAAACGCTTCTAACCATTGAATTATTTGTTTTCCAAGCTGGGGTTTTAAAATAAAGTTAGTGTTTATTAGCATTTCTGTTTGGATTTTGATCTCTAAACTTTTCTAGTGCTGTCTCCGGTGATCTTAGAGGACGTTTAATATGATAGATAATGATAACTTTTCATGAAATTTAATTGATGGAAATATGATTTCCATGTTTGGTATGCTAAAAAAGACTCATTTTTATGAGAATGTAACTTTTCTTTGGGAGTTGCTTTCCCACAAGCATTAGAATGTCATTCTCATGAAGAGAGATGGGAAAGTATAATTTTCTCATGAAGTTGAAAAGTTAAAAAAAAATATTAAGACAAAATTATTCTTATTCCTATTTGGTTTAAAATAATAAATTAAAATATTATTTTTAAATATTTAGTACAAATATTTGTTAATAATAAATATTATTAAAATATTTAAATAGTATTTAATTTGCATCCAGTTTGTTAATTTTTCAATTACATGAGAGTAATTTTAAAATTTTATTATTAATAAATATTTTTATCCTAAAAATAATTCAAATTACCAATTAAAATATTATTTTTAAATATTTAGTACAAATATTTGTTAATAATAAATATCATTGAAATATTTAAATAATATTTAATTTGTATACAACCTTTTAACTTTCCAACCACATGAAAGTAACTTCGAAAACTTATTATTAAAAAATACTTTTTTATCATAAAAATAAATCAAATTACCAATTAAAATATTATTTTTAAATATTTAGTACAAATTTTTGTTAATAATAAATATCATTAAAATATTTAAATAATATTTAATTTGCATCTAATTTTTTAATTACATGAGAGTAATTTTTAAAATTTATTATTAATAAATATTTTTTATCCTAAAAGTAACTCAAATTTTTAATTAAAATATTATTTTTAAATATTTAGCACAAATATTTATTAATAATAAATATCATTGAAAAAAGTTAAAATTAATAAAATTGTATTTTTTTTATAAAGGTAATTTCGAAAATTACCATCACATTCTCAAGATTTTAATCAATACTTTCTCAAGTATGTAAAGTTATATTTTCAGAAATCACATTCTCAATAATCACATTTCATAAAATGTGATTACTGAAAAAACACCAAACGCACCTTTAAAATAATCTTCCATAGGCCAACTGGCACCTCATGGCTCAAACCAAAAAGCCCAAATTTATTGCTCAAAAAGGCTTAGCTTAACTTTGGGCTGGGCTAAGCTATATGAATTTAAAAGAAAATTATAATTCATGGTTTCAAAAGTCACAAACACTTTTTTTTAGAAGTGAAAATGTAAAATTGGAACTCAAATATTTCAATAAAAATTACATATTTGATATATCAGTCAAAATTTTTAATTTTATAAGTAGGTTTAAATTTTTTTCACATATTTCATTTTTTTAATTAATTTTTCTAATATATCTTAAAAGATATGTATCACTTTATTAACCCGCTTATAAAATATAAAAATTTCAATAGATCAAATAATTTCTCTTAAACAAAATCTATAGATGAAAATCATCAAAATTCATTACTGCTCCAATGAATTTATTTTGTATAAGGTGATAAAATGCCACTGCACTAGTAATAATTTGCCATTTACCATGGGAGAGTTGGCACTAATTTACAAGCATAATTTGTACCATGGATTATTACATGACAATGTAAATCTGATAACCAAGTTTTATTTGTTTTGTAGGTTACCATGGATCATTATTTTATGTTGACATATAATTTATAAACTTTTTGATATATTACTAAAATATAATTTTTTAAAAATGTAATATGATATTTAATTTATTCAAAACACTAGTTTTTATTAAATGCAACTCTGTTGAAAACTAAAAAGTGATAAGAAAGAAAGAAATAGTATAATATCGGGATAAAGGTGAGGGCCTGAAGGGTTAATGCTAAATTTTATCATTCTAATTAGCTAAAATTAGAAATTTAATGAAATTAAAAAGTACAATGATAAAATTTAATAAAATCGAAAGAAAAAGATAAAATTTATATTGACCTATAAAATCCAATTACCAAAAAAAAAAAAAAAAACCTTTATCACTGTAATATATTTTGGTTTATTCTAGATGGAGTAATAAAGAGAGTTGAAATGTTGAATTCAGGTTTTTTACTTTCTTGGAGAGAAGGGCAAAATTAAAGGAAAAGCTGCCTTTCCCATTTCCATACACTTTTTTTTTTTTTTTTTAATCTCTTTTAGAGGCGAGCTTATGTGTCTCATGATATGAGTTCTTGTGAAAGTAGAAAAAAAATTAGAGGACGTTAAAGTTTGATCTTTGAAACGTGTTTTATGTCTAAATCAATCGATTTTTACTAAAAATATAAGTGTATGGAATGTGTACCTGAAATCAGCTTATATATTATGAGTTCCGTTGATCTAGTAAATTTTAATATATTCATATAAGATACATATCGATATCCAACATTCATTTCAAATCCGGATGATATAGTATATAATTTGCTTTTCTAAAGCCATACAATACAAGAATATACCTTCACAATGTGTGGCTTTTAACATCTTATATTATATGGTAATGCTTCTCTCTTTTTTTCTCTTTTATCCTTAGCTTTTCTTTGCTTTATTCCTCTCTCATCAATTGTTATATGCGAGCTGATTAGGATAGCTTTATCATGGAAATTTGCAAGTTGCAGTCGAGATTTTGTTTCAAACATATACCATCTAATGCTTTTATTAAGTACTCAATTTAGATGGGATCGATACATGAACTTTTTTCAGCAAACAATTTCAATTTAGGAGAAAAAGGACATGATACAAAAATATTGGAAAATCAATGATCGATTTAGGATATTTAATAAATTTAGAGTTCGAATCTCAACATTTACAATCACTTCTCTTATTTTTAAATTGTGATTTTTTTTGTATAAAAAAAAATGATCGATGACTCGTTTCATTGGTGATAGATTGAATAGATTCTAAAGGCAGAAACCCGGAAAAAATTGATGACAAAGAGAAAAGAAAGTAACATTTCGATAAATAAAGAACTCAGAAAATCGATTCTTAATTTATTCCATTCATTGTTTAATAACTTGAGCATGCCACTAAATTATCCTTGCTAAAGACTTCAATTAGAAGATCAAGCCATTAGGTCAGTTAGTTGTTCAAATTTGTACAAAAACGTAGCAAAATCATGTCGTCGATACTATAAAATGGTTAGAAAAAACATGCATGATTTGAAAGCTGGCTCAAAAATTTTAGTCGAACATTAGTTTTTACTAGCCCTAATAATTTCGAGTCATTCATCCACTTAAATCCTATGTTCTTAAATTTAAATGTTGCCTACTATAATTGCAAACTTATTACCAATTTGTACCCTCAATATTCATATCAAGTTAACTGTTTTTTCCACAAAAAGATGGATCTATAGATAATCGAAGAACAACTTGATGATTGGGAAACTAGAAAGGAAAATAAAAGGTAGAGTAGGATCCTAAATCTGCCCAAAGGCCAAGCTATTCATTCAATTCAACAAGTCTGATCTAATTTATGTTGGGTCTTATACAAAATTTTTAAAATTTGAACCCGACTTGATTCAAACTTATTTTTTTTCATTAAAAAAATAACATTTCATTTAATTTTAATCTTAAAATATATTTTAAAATTTTAAATTCGGTTGACAAAGGGATTTTGATTAAGAGGAATTTAATTAATACCTCTGGATTTTTTAGGACAAGATTATTATTAAAGGCAAAGAATAGCAATATATATCCCTCTTGGCCAAAAAAATATTAAAAGACATAATATATACCTAAAAAAAGCCCCATAAAAAATTTACATTCATATTAACACATGAAAGAAAATTATGGAGGTAAGGGGCAGATTAGTATCTGCATAAATCAGACAAACAGTTCGTTCATTTTATAACTATATATATTTGTTCCTTCTTCTTTTCTTTCCTTCTCTTCCCCTTTTAACCAATGATGAAAGCGAAGGGAAAGCCTGTGCAATAGGGTTTACAATAGTGAGCCTTCTCTTAGCCATCCTCTCCTGCAAAAACAAGATCAAAAGCTGAAAAATATTGAGTGGATGAAGGATACAATACTGACAAAAGAATGGCATATATAACAGTACTGTTACTGAAAAAGATGGTGAAGATGAAAAACGATGGCACCTATGAAGTTTGAGGAACCAAATTACCAGTGAATTTTGATTTGCATTCCTAGTCCGTACGACGAACTAGATGCATGAGTGTTAATATGAATATGTGTCTGACAAGGGTGTTTTTTTTTTTATAAGTTTTATCATATATTTGAAGGATTATATCTCATACCCATATCCAAATGTGTCGAACATGAATACTTTAAAAAAATTGAAGAGTATGGGTAACATAGAATGCAACCATGCCTAACAAAATAAGAGGTTAAAGGAAAAGTTAAAAAAATAAACAAGGAAACAATACATTCCAAACCTAGAATATATGGACTATCAAGCAGTGAAAACAAAGAGTACAGTTAAAATTGCAAAAAGAAGCATAGATGTATGAACTGTTTCTAGCGTTAATTATTAGGCAAGATTAAAGTGTCTATAAAAGATTTGAAACTAGGTATCTAGAGAGACGAAATCGAAGTAAAATTATACACATCAGTGTTTTGACAACTAATAACGCAAACAGCTAATGACTGGTACAAAGAACTGCACCCTTCAAGATGATAATTACAGTCTTATTGTTAAGACAAATAACAGCCAGAGACAGCAACAAATAGGCAAAAAGAAAGGAATAAAAAAAGACAAGCATTGCTTTGTGTTTGTGCTAGCCAGACCAGCATGAATCAGTGACAGCTAATTAAATGGTAAACTGCCGTCCTATGTTGATGTTGCGACTCTTCATTTTTTTTTAAAGTATCCGTATCCGTATCCGACATCCGTATCCGATATATATTCGGACATGGATATGAAGATATGATCTCCCAAAGATCCTCCAGATACATGAAAAAACTTAGAATAAATCAAACATACTCGTATCCGACACTTATACCCGAATCCAAGTAACATAGCTGCTGCCTACTACAAGCATGAGGATCCCAAATTCAAATCCTCTCTCCTCCACATTAACTGCCAAAAGAAGATTAAATCTCCCCCATTAATCCTAAAATTTCCAAAATTACTACCCAAAGAAAAGAAAAAAAAAATTCCAGAGTCTATCAGGAACACTGGTATAATCAGGTCAGGCCACCATCAACAAGGTCCCCTATACAAACTTCTGCCATCTAACAGAGCAAATATTTACTTTTCATGTTTGGAAAAAGTCAACCGAGTGCCGGCCGATATTACCCGGACTCCTATTTTTTTTTTTTTTTTTTAAATATCTGACATATGTATCTAACACACACTTCCCAGAATGGGTAACATAGGAGCCGGCCACTCTTCCCTCATTTTATGGCAATATTGGACCAGTAGTGTCACGTTCTCAATGCAGTTAAGAATGAATTAACCTCACAAAAACCTATTACTTCCATAATTTCAGAAAATAATGACTAAATAATAATGCATTCTCATTTACATTATCAACCATTTAAACCCTAGAAATCGCCGAAGTTAGCATATAATTATTCTAATAAGACAAAAGAAACATAAATGAAACTTAAAACTCACGGTTAACTCAATCAACGCTGCATTTTTTGGGCCCACCAGTCATCTTCCCCGACGAAGCAGTAAGCGCCACGTCATTACACCAAACCCTAAGAACCCTCCGCCGTCCTCTCCACCCACCGTATCGAAACGCCACGTCCGCTATCACCTTGACGTTGAACTTGATCTCGCCGCGACTCCTCTCCCCGTTCATCGCATCCACCACTTTCCCCTCCACGAAAGAATTCACCATCGAATAACTCGCCTCCACCGTGCTCACGTTGCGCTTTCCCTGCACGAACGGCCCGATCCTCGTCTCAGTCAAGAAATCATCCTTGTGGAAAACCGACGAAACAACGTCTCCGTAGTAGATGGAAAGTTTCTTGTTGGGATTCGAGACCTGGAACTGGGCGTTCCACGTGGCGCTAACGCGCTGGTTGGAGGCGTTGAAGTTGGAAAGGGCTAGGGATTGTATAGAGAAATCGGGGAGGTGAGGACGGAGGACGAGCCAGAAGATGAGGAGGATGGTGCCAAAGATGATTAAGAGGATGGCGAAGATCACAAAGAGTCGACGGAAGAAGATGGGGCGTGGGTTTTGAGGCGGCGGCGCTGGGTAGTATGGGTATGGGTTGGTGTTAACGTAAGGGTAGGCGGCGCCCGAGGTGGCGGGTGGTGGAGGAGCGCAGCCATTAAGGTTCTGAACCGGGTAACCGGTCACGGGTCTGGAAGAATCTTGCATTTTCTTCAAAAAAGGAAAAGAATTTGCTCTTGCTTTGCTTGGAAGCAGTCGAATCGGAATCGATTAGATAGTGGAGTGGTGAAGAATATAAAAATACTACCAGATTTGGGTTATTAAAGGCTAAAGCCTTTCCTAAATAAAATTTAACAACTACTATTTAGAAGTAAGAAGGTTTTTAATAAGAATTTCCTTGTAATTTCGTTTAAATTAAAACTAATGAAAAAGATTTGTTTTTTACTATTCTTGAGATTGCGTGTTTCTAACGAGCATTAACATTGAAAAAATTGGAATTTGGGTAAGTAAAGGTGAAGATTTGTTGAAATCTATTCAAATTATTCCTAATGTCTTTATTCCATGGAGAAGAAAAAGACGTCAATTTGCGGAGAAAACAATATAATAAAAATAATAGAAAAAAATAAATTAATTAGGAAAATTGTGAGTTTGCTTTTTTTATCACGTCGAACATTGTTAGCAAAATCTTTCTTTTTCATATAATTAAAATGCCATTAAGTGATTTATAATTATTTACCTTGTTACTTTTTCTTGTCAAAAATTTAAGATAATATAATATAAGTGATGATAAATAAATACTAAAAGGAAGAGGTTATATACATTTATTTCAAACACTCATATAATATATAAAATTTTGAAATTCTATTATAATTCATAAAAAATTTAATATTTTTCACTTAAGTCTTTAAAATAAAGATGACAAAATCCGATCCGCTTCACGAATTTTTCACCGATCCACTTCGAATGAGATGATTTTTTTTGAAAAGTGAAGGCGAGGTGAAACGAAATAATTTTGGTAATTACTTGCTCCGCCCCATCACACTTTCTAAAATTATTATTTTAATCCTTAAAATATCCTATATATCTCTTTTATATTTTTAATATATATTTTATATATATTAAAATTATTTTTATGAATAAATTATAATATATATTTTTATAATATTAAATTAAAAATAATTGGTAAAAAAATGGGGTAAAACAGTACTAGCAGTGTGGAGCGGTTATAGATGTAACCGACATCCATGAATGCAAATATTTTTAACATTCATGTAAGAATGAGACGGAGTTGGATAAAGTAATTCCCGCCGTCCTGCTCCATTACCATCTCTAGTGTGAAATGAGTGCATGTAATACTGCTGTCCATATTACAATAATAATTAAAAGGTTTTTCTCTTTTTCATTTATAATCATACTTCAAGTTCACTTAATTCATAATGTCAACTATGTACAATAACAAAATGCAATGAAAGAATTATAGAATGAGGTGAAAAGACAAGACCTACTTGTTCTGTTTAAAAATTCAAATGGGAGTGAAAGGAGAATAGATAAGCATATGGTAATTAAGAAGCTAACAATTTCAACAACAATGTGAGTGAACAAGGACAAGAAAGCTTACCCCTTAAAGAATACTTCATGAACTCCGTCCACAATCCTCAATCATCATTCCTTTCAAACTCTTGGCTAACCAGATAGCTGTCTCCCTTGGGGATACCTTATCTTTCCCGAAAGGTTTCAAAACAACTGAGAGCTCTTCCAATCTGTTCTGCTGCAGTAATTCTGCAGATAATTCAAGAAGCCCTTCAAGTGCCTCTGCCCTTTGGCTGAAAGACTTGACATCCAAAGTTTCCTTTGTTGGTGTCTCCTCTTCTGTCAGAGAAGAGCTGGGCTTCGCAGGCTCTGCTGAATCGGATTTTAGAGATGAGGAAATGGAGTTCCTAACATCCATTTCTTTAACACCAGAATAATCCGAAACATTTGGTTTTGAACTTAGAGCTTCAGAGCAACTTGATGACTTGAGGGTCACTGGACTAGTCATGTTTCTTATATCTAATTCATCCCTCACAACATTTATGAGTTTCCCAACATCCGCATTTTGAACACCCATTTCTACTTTTTCCATCACTGGCTGCTCACTGCCAACACGGAAGGTACTGTGCCTTATAACATGTATAACATCATCAAAAGCTGGAGGACGAGAGGTCGCAGCCGGGTTTTCAATTGTTGGATTATGCACATTTGTTTCTTTATCTTGCTGTGAATTCTTCTGGCTAGATGAAACTGGTGAGGCAATGAAAGTTTCAGCAACTGATGAGAGAAGTTCCATTACAGTGAACTTGTCATCACCACTGGATGCAGAAGAAATATTTGAATGGTCATCCTTACTACTTGGCCTGCTTATGGGGCAATCTTCCCCAGTAGTTGGCCCACTTACAGGGGCATCATCCCTGCTACTTGGCCTGCTTATAGGGGCATCATCCCTGCTACTTGGCCTGCTTATCGGAGCATCATCCCTACTGATTGGTCTGCTGCTTATAGGCACATCCCTACTACTTGTCCTGCTTAAAGGAGCATCATCCCTACTACTTGTCCTGCTTAAAGAAGCATCATCCCTACTACTTGCCCTGCTTAAAGAAGCATCATCCCTACTACTTGTCCTGCTTAAAGGAGGAGCATCCGTACTAATCATCCTGCTTACAGCGATATCATCTTTATGAACAGATATTTCTTCGGAACTCAGGAGTGGAAGGTCCAAAGGGGCACTCAAACTCACTTTTGCATTAACTGATGTGAAATGCGGAAGATCCTGGGTTGGACCAGATTCTTCAGTTGAACACATGACAGATTTATGATCGTGCCCAAGGCTTTCTCTCAACAGAACCTCAGGTATCTCTGATTGCAGAGAAGCGGGTGAGCTAGATGGAGGATGCAATTCCAAACTCTTGATGCAAGTGATTATCTCATGATCATGTATCTGTTCTGTCATGTCAACAAAAGGGGTCGTTGCATTGTCACAAATCTCAAATGCTTGAATTGAGATTGAAGATGAAACAAAATTGCTGTTATCTGTTTGCACCCCCTTGGTAGCTCCAGTTAGAGCTATCTCAACCTCTTGTGTAACCTCCCTGGAAACATTTGTAAGGCACCCGTTGGGCAGTTGATGGGGAATAGCTTCACAGCCCTGGTTTATCTCTGTAGATCCTAACTTTGGTATGTTAAATGCCCCATTTGAAGCATCAACTCCTGCATGCTTCATTCTTCCCGTAATTGATGATATTCTTGCAACATTGGAAGGAGGAGTTCTATGCCTAGGCTTAGAAGATAGTCCATCTTCAGCAACATGCTTCCCAGGCGCAGGGGGAGGAATCCCTTCATGTCTAGGTTTAGTCTTTGGGGAGGATTCAATTAAAGGTAACTGGAGAGATGAATCTTGAAAAATAAGTAAGGATACCAATAATAAATTAAATTAAAATAGAAGCGCCAAGTGGCAGTCATACCTGCTGCTTCAAATGGTGTGATCCTGGTATCCTTTTTGCAGAATCTAATGGTACTTTTGCTAAAGCAACAGTATTGGTATCTGCATTAGACTTTGAACCCGGAGCGGGAGCAGGTGGTTTGAGAACTTTGGGTGATGCCTCTACATTATTTCTTTGAGTCAATCCACCTACAGCTTTTGCACGGTTGCCTCTCATTGGGGAAGCATTTTCTCTTACTTTCCCTTCTTTCAAAGCCATCATTATAGTTTTGATGGTATTTGGTTGCTTTGATTGAACATTAGATCCCTGTTCTGCATGAGAAGGTTTCCTCATTCCTTTTTCATCAACTTTGCCAGTGAAAATAATGGGGACATTCTCTTCTTCACTGGGCGGGTTCCGCTCAATGCCATCTTCATCATCATTAGAAATTGAATCTGTGTCAGTGGCCTTGCCATTGCTATTTGAAACCATTGTGGCAGTGTTTCTGTCACTCGAAAGCAAACTATCTTTATCACTACATGAGCTATTACTATTGTGACTCTCAGCCATATTTTTCCTATTATCAGGACCAGTGGAAATATGCTTATCCGGGGAACAATTCGTTGAAGGGCAGCTGAAGGATGGTCGACACTGATCAACATATGGCTGCAAATAAGGGTGCTTCAAAATCTCTGACGCCTAAACAAGGTGAAAACTCAAATTGTTATATTGAAGTCCTGCAGGTGGAGAATTCTTAAGAGTTGGGCGAAAAGAAATGCTTACAGTGGGTCGATGCTCTGGATTCTTTCTTAGCATGCCCTTGATAAGTGTTTTCCTGCGTGTGTAACATTAAACAAATTAACTATCATGTAGTGAGGAGTTAATTACTTGACATATGATAAAGCATTATTACTACCCAGATACAGATTACTGAGTCCCTTGGGGTTTTAATTGAAATTTCACTATTTTGTGCTTCATAAAGGGGAAAAATAAGTTTCCATGAAACTAGTTTCAAATTTCTCAGATGAGTAAGAAAAAATTTGATTAAAAAGATCTGCACGTTGTCCAAACATATAATATATAAAAGAATAAATTAAAAGGGAAATTGTTGACAAAACACCGTAGCATTTAAGCCTTAATTCAAGATCTAGCTGTCACTAAGTAAATATTTGTAGAAACCATGTGTTGGTATAAGCTATAATAAATGAGGAAACAAGACGTAGTCATATTGCACAGCAGTAGCAGTTCCTAAGAGAATTGGAACAAAATAAATGGTAAAGAAATAAGAAAATGAGGAGAAATTAAAGCATTAAAAAGCACAGTCAGAGCATGAAAAATCATGGAGAATACTCAGTCATCATGAAAACATATGACAATAGTGAGCTCTAAAACGCGCATTAAGACTTACAAGGATGGAGAGTAGCAAGAAGGCAAAGGCCCAATAGAGGAACGATTTATCTTGCTTATCAACCCTGCCATGTCCTAGAAAAAGAAGTTTGGTAGAAATTAGCTGAATTAAATTTGTATAATCTACATGGTTAGTGGAGGCATAAAATTAGCAGTTGCGGAAAACCTTTCAAAGTACATCACATCACACCAGACAAGTAGACAACATTAAGTACTTTGAAAGCATTGTGTAGGAGCATGGAACAAGGAAAACCTTTATGAACCTCACAAAGGTTGCTCTTACTTATTCCTAATTCAGATAAGCAACAGACAGACAATTTTATAACATTTGGCTGAAAATTCCATAATAAAATAAAAGGAAGAAAAAAACTTAGAAATTTTACAATTTCCTAGTTAACATAATATCACATGAAATACACGCTACTTGCCAAAATGGGATATAAATTGCACCTAAAAAGAAGGGTTGCAATAAGCTCATTACGGAATACAAGAAACAGATTCAACTAAAAAAACTTAAGAACTCTTACAAAAGCTTTAAAAGCAGGTCGATAAGCAGCCATCTCATACATACAGCACCCTGTTCAACAAGAAGCAATTTAGCCAAAAAAAGAAAAAGAAAAAAGATCTATACATGTCAAATATAAAATACTCAGGAAAAGACATACCCAGAGACCAGATATCAGACTTGAAACCATAAGGAATATCTGCAAACAGTTCAGGACACATGTAATTGGGAGTTCCAACCACCTGAGCCATGTAGAAAACAACTAATAACTTGCACTGGAACTACAAATAGTTGGCACATTTTTATGTAAGGAAGAATAACTACAAAAATGAAAAATGATATCAAAGGTAAATGACTACAAATATAACCCAATAGATGTCTTTGGACATTTATGATTGATAAGACATATTGTAGCACTCCAATATGTACTCCTTTTGAAAATTTTAGCTTCTTTTACGTTAAATTATTAATACAAGACCATTCAAAAAATTTAAATACATCTCTCTCCTAACCAGAAGCTGAATACTGTATATATTATTCATTTCTCAGCAATTGGGTGATCCACCCCAGAAAACACTAAGGCATCAAGAAGATATTTTTTTTGCTTTTAATTCTTTTCTTGAAGAAAAAAGTGATTATTTATGTTAAATTAGCTGTCTTATTATAACTTTAACTTGGCAATTAGTAACAATTCATAAAATTAAAGTTAGCACTAAGTATAACTGCAAGCTGTGGCACACATTACGCCTGTTCATTTTAACACATCTTATTATTTTCTACTCTATCAGTTCCTCAACATATTAGAATGTGACAGCCACCCTTGATGGAATGGAATATGTAATAAATAAGCTACTTTATGAGTGGTACCATGCTACCATAAAAGATTTTTGCATAAAATGTACAGCAGTGTCGAGACATAAGCAAACAGACACAAATATTAACAAACATCTCTTTTTTCGAGCTAAATAGCATAAGCTTACCAACCAAGTGTAGGAAGAAAAAGAAGAGAAACGATAGGAAAAAAATGACCCAAAAATTCTTTCCCATCCTTGGAGATGGTTGAAAAAGATTAAAAAAAAAGGTTATTAAAAATCATTTCATAACATAGTACATACCGAGGAAGTCAAATCATCTGCCTTCAGAGTTTTGGCAAGCCCAAAATCCCCTAAACCAGTACAAACCAGAAAGAAAGTTTAGGATAACAATCACAACTTATGCAATCAAGTAGGATATCTAATATAACTCAATGATGAGAAAAATAAAATAAAGATAAAAAGAGAGAGACCCTGTAAAAAACCAAGAAGAAAAGGGAAAAGACAAACTCACCAAGGCGGACATCTTGATCTTTGGTAAGAAAGATGTTGGAACACTGCCAAGATAGTGCCAAAAATCAGTCCATAAATCATTAAGTTGAGAGGAAGACATATTAAATTTCCACACATACCTTTAGGTCGCGATGCAGAACAAAATTTGAATGCAGATATTCAACTGCCAGAAGTAGCTGAGCAAACCACTTGCAAAGTTTCTGTACAATGTTCATGATCATCATTGTTAACCGTAAGTCATAACTCATAAGCCGAAAAGAAACTAACTTGTAAAATTAAGGGGTATAGAGAAATTCGATTACCTCCTCAGGGAAATACACCCCATTAGATTTTTTCATCAATTCAGCCCTGTTAAAAGGAATAAGAAAAAGAACAATATTGACAGATTGCAAAATTTGCAGAAATTCAAAAACAAAAACTCCGAATCAAAGTTCTCGATGCATGCTAAGAAACTCACATATCTCCACCTTCACAGTATCCAGTAACAATACAAACATAGCAACCCTACATTACAATCACAAAACTCAAAAATCAACATTAAAAAAGGCAGTCACGTACGTACTTAACAAGCTACTAGTAAAAGTTCATTTTTCATTCCAGATTCGTAGCAAAAAAACAAAAAAGGAGTATGGTATCTTACTTTCTCAACCCAAGCTTCCTTAAATTCAACAATGTAAGGATGCTGAATTCGCGCTATAAGTGCCATCTACATTCCACAAAATTCAAAACCAAATTATAAATTGGAAATTAAACTCTCTATTACAGATTAAATTATTTTAAAAAATTAAACTAACTTCTTGATGTGCAGATCTCCTGCAACGCTCCGTTTGCCGCGCCAATCTGATCTTCTTCAACACATACCTGAAAATTTTTCAAAAATCACCAAAAATTCAACCAAAAATAAAAAGAGTTACACATTACTAAAAATTCAGAAAATTCGAAATTAGAAAAATACTTTTTCTTCTCGGATTTGTGATGAGCGAGAATGGCAGCACCGAAAGCACCACGGCCGATCTGTTCCATGATCTCGTAATGATCCATCCGAGACTCCATTGCTTTTAACTCTTTACTCGTTCTTTCTTTTCCAAATCAAAATTACGAACTAAAAGAGCAATTAAGAGGAGAAAAAGGAAAATCAATTCATTTTCGTCTTAAAACATTTTTTCCCCGGATCTCAAAATAATTGCCGGATTCTTCGCTTCAATTCCAATGCTGCCAATACGTTTCAATAACCAAACGAACCGTTTTAACGATCATTTTTCAAAGCCATCGAAATCTTCGTCTACGATCCTCTCCTCCTCCTTTCATTGCTGTTGAGTTCTCTAAAGCGTTTCTCTTTCGCTTCACTCTATAGCAGGAAAGAAAAGAGAAATTATTTTAAAATCTTTTTTTCGGTTGCGAATTTTGTAGGGGGGAGAGAAGTGGTTAAGTAACTAAGCAAGATGGTTAGTAGTTAACCAAAGGTAAAACTCAAATTTATATTAGGGAGTTATTTGGACTCAGACTCGAAGAAAAACTCAAATTCAATTAAGTTATCATCCAACCGAGCTCAAGAATTCGAGTTATTGAACGAATTGAGTTTGAGTATTTTAATTTCTGATTCAAGTGGTTCATGAATAATCGAATTCGAAATCGAATATCAAAATCGAGCTCATTTTTTATTAAATAAATGAGCTTAACTAAAAGAACTTGAATAATTTAATTTTATCACGAATCGAATTCAATATTTAAAAATAAAACTTGAACGAATTCGAATTCGAATTAAATTTTGAATTGCAGGTTCCAAATCAAATTCAAACTTGAACTTTTTATTATTCAGAGTCTATTGGGATAAATTAATGCAGAGGAAGCTTATGGGATGCTATACTCTCTGCCGACAGAACCAGCTGGGACTCAATATAATCTCCCTTTCATGTTATAATTTTTTTAAAATTTTTTTCTTTTTGTTTTTGGATTTTAATAGGAGCAATGAAAGGCCCACAATTGAAGTGCTCACTTTACAAATTTTTGGTTGCTGTTTTTTTTTTTTTTTTTTTGTATTTCTTTTCTATATACAAAAATGATAACAATTGGATTTTTTTTTTTAAGTAAGAAGAATGATGCTTAAAGTTTTAAGAATTATTTTTTGTATCCATTTTCATTGTATTGCCATCAATTATTTATGCTATACTGATGTGTTAATTATCAGTTTATATCTAATTTAGTTCAATATCTTAATTCCTTCACCAAGAGCATTGAAATTGCTTATTTTTTTTTGATGAAAAGTTGGTTAAAGTGTTACCACGAGAGTTTTAAATAAATTTGTTTTTACGGATTAAATTATTATTTAATTTAATTATACAAATATATAAAAATTATTTTTTAATATTTTAAATAATAAAATAGATTTTCAGATTTGATGGATCGAGCTCGAGTTGAGCCTAGACAAGTAAATTTTTTTGTTATTTAAATCTGGTCCGATCCTATTTAACCCATAAATATCTCTAATTTTAAAGAGATGTGTAGCATTTTTTATATGATTTTATAGAAGTTTTAGTTTTAGATTCTCAAACTCTTTTATAGGTGTTTAACTATGGGATCCACATTTAATTAAACAAGTAATACTTGGCTTAATTAAGTAAATTTTAGTTCAATTTTTAGTAAATTTCAACCTTGTGGTGCTCATTAGTAGTTTACTTCTTTACCAAAGTGAATTAATGGGCACCAGATTTTAAAACATGAGATAAAGAATGGTCAAAATTATGTCAATTTCATGCATAAGTTTAATGTTTAGTTTGATTCATAAATCTTAGAAATACTTAACTAATTATTTTTTGAAAAAAATATAAGATATCTATAACTTTTGAGTTTGGTGGATTTTTATCATATATAATATCCAAGTTTCTTCTATTTATTTTCAGTAGATTTAAATTGTGTAGTTATATCATATTTGAAATTAATTACCATCTTTGCACAAAATTATTAAGAAAAATTATAATATATAAAACTAAAAAAAAAAAAGGCATTCTTAGAAGAATTATACTATAAAAAACCAAAAAATATTTTTTAAAAAGAAAAGTTATTAATTAATGAAAAATGTTAATTAGCATGTTGGCACTAACTAAAATGATATTTAAAAAATATATAAATAATTTATTTTTTTGAATTTGATAAAAACATTACATTAAATATAAAAATATTTTAAAAAGACTTACAAACACTTTTTATAAAACATAAAATACATAATTAATTCTATGGATTTTATTAACGAGTGAACTTAAAATATTTTTTAAAATTAATTAATATACTATTTATAATAATAATATTATATTAAATAAAATAATTAACAATAAAAATATTATTATATATAATAATTTTAAAAAATACTTCACGAAAATAAAATTCAATATTAAAAACCATTATTTGAGATTGGATAAAAAAACCCGAAGAATTAACGGAAAATCAGAAAAGAGTTGACCCCAGCAAGTTGCAAAATCTCAATGAGTTGACAAATCGAAAGCAATGATTAGTGTATTATATATAAAATCCAAATATAAAAAATAAAAGTAAATAATTGAAACTGAAAGCTTCTTCTGTTCTTCACTGCCAAAAAAAAAATGCACCATTATTTTCAGCCCCATGTGCTTTGCCTCCCTTCCCTGTAAGAGTGATAACATGCGCCACGGCAAAGGAATTTCTCTTTTTATTGAATGTTAACATTAGGTGGATGACAGTTTGGATGTGAGCATTTTATCGATAATTTTTTTATTATAATATTGTAATTATTTAGTCATAATATAAAATTATGTACCATTTAAAAACATGGATTTTATATAAAATTTTTATGGATTTTATATAATTTAAAATTGTGATTGATTAATTACACTGTTCCGTTTGAATCACTGGGGTGTCTTTAAAATTTTCCAGGATGGCAATTTTTTATTGGTCCAGCTAGTCTCCTCTGCTCCAGCAGGTATGGTCTTCGCTAACATGCGCACATGCGGGAAGAAACGATGCAGACATTTCCGGTCCATTCCTCCGGTCCGAACTAGGAATGGCAACTTAAATGCGGATTGGAATATTCGCGGATATTCGATCTGTTTTTTACGAATTTGAATTTGCGAATTCGAATAAAAGTTGGATTCGGATATTATAATTACTATCCGCAGCGGATTCGGAGCGGATGCAGATATGAAATTTCGGATATCCATTATTCGAATTCGCAGAAGTAATGCGGATTCGGATATCCGAATCCGCTTATTTGTAAAACACATAAATTTTGTTTGATTTTATATTTTTATTTAAAAAAAAATGATTTATTGAATTAAAATTTTTAGCGGATTCCGATATCTGACGAATAATGTTATTTAATTCGGATTCGGATAGTAATATGCGGATTAAATGCGGATAATTTACGGATTCGAATTTTAAAACAGTTTTACGGATTCGGATTCGGATAATACAAAAAATATAAATATCTGACTCACTGTCATCCCTAATCCGAGCCCACCACCTTTCGGTTTTTCTTTTATTTTCTGCTAATCAGATTGTGATACACTCAGATTTAGCATCAAAGTTGTACCTTAGCTTCGATTGGCTTATTACTATCTTTGCTCTCTCTTCACTGTAAACTTTAAGCATGATCCAAATGCTAAATAAAATAACTAAAAGGGTTTGTTGTTGATATTGAAGTTTTTTTAATTTCACAAATAAAATTAAAAAATTATCATATTTTTTTTTCTCTAACTTAAGAAGGTATGTGTTATGTTTTTATCTTTATTTGTGAAATTTAAAAATTCTATTGGTAATATATATTAGATAAATTCTCTCTAAATTATATATATATATACATATATATATATATATAAAATAATGATAAATATTGTTAGAATCTAGCTAAAGAATTTTTTTTAAATGAAATTATCAATGATAAAATAATCGGATTAGAGGTTGAATCACCGAAGTTTCAATTTGTGATTTAATTGATTTGATCAGTTCAATTGATACGATTAATTGGGAGAAAATACTAATATTAAATACATGATTTTGATATTAAATATAGTAAATATTTAATAACATATATATTTGATTTAATGATATAATCTTTAATATAAAATTAAAAGATTAAAAATTCAAATCTCATCACTTAAAAAAAAATTAAATTTTATTGGTTCAACGTTTTTTTTCCCATCAATTTACCGAAACTCCAATTTTATATCTGTAACTGTAATCAAGCCGAATAAATTTTTAATTTTCGATTGAACGGGTCAAATTTATTGATTGATTGGATCTAATTTTTTAGCACGAAATTACTATTACAAAGAAAATTATTAGTATTTATCCAAAAAAACAAAAACTACATGGAGTGATTCACATCATCACATGGGTACACTTCAAGAATGACTCATTTATTGTTGGCTTTTTCTAATTATTTTTCCTTTTATAAAATAATTTCTTTTACAAAAAAAAAAAAAAGAATTAAATTACTATGATCACTCAAGTCACTAGGGAACTTGCAAAAGACACCAAATTAAAACAAAAGAAACAGAAAAAATAAAAGAATAGAAACAGAAGAAAGAAAAAAAAAAATATATATATTTATATATAGTTCACAGTTTGGATTTAACATTAAAAAAACAGGTCACGTGGTCTCAAAACTTGTTTAATGTACTTGGAGTGGGGTCCGGTTGAGTCAAGTGTAAATAATAACAAATTGCTTGTTAAGTCTGGTTCGAGCTCGATCTTTTTTTTTTTATTTGTCGTTCATCTTAATTTAAGCTTTAGTTGTACTCAGTTTTATTTGATTGAATTTAAAAGAATCGTCCTTCTTAATTTAATAGAGACTTATTTAATTTTTTTTTTAAAGTACAACTTTTTAAATATTTTAGACAAAGAAAATAAATAGTGTTAAAATGAAATTAGGTAATTAAAAAATCCTAAACTTATTTGTTGTCACTTTAGATCCAATCAAAGCTAACTAGATTTTGGTACATTCAAAATGTGGGTGAAACAAAAAAATAAAAATTATGTTTTGAAAGAAAAGAAAAAAAAAAAGTTATGTGAGTAGAAGGTAATTCTTTTTGAAATGGTCCTGGTACTTATAAATACTATTTAAGTATTATTTAATTATTAATTTTTTTTATAAAAAAAAATTACGCTTAATGCATTGAATTCATGAAAAAAAAATTCATTAATCATACTTTTATTTCATTAAATATTACCTTAATTAGTGTCGATAAACATTAATAAACATTTACCTTTTGTAAACATGTGTGAAAAAAAACTATTTAAAAAAATATAAGTACCCCTATTATATATATTTTGATATATGATCAAGGATATCTTGAGATTTTGCTTGAGCTTAATATCCCCTTCGAACGATTTTAAGATCATATTTTTTATTAGTTTATTTTACTCTTAAAGTGATATCACAAAAATCGAATCCGAGTTGATAAGGAAATGGAGCTCTTCACCTTACCAATTAGACTAATCCCTTACGATTACGAGTCATATTTTATATTTTTTGATACCAATCTCATTTGTACTCTTTAATAATAATATTGATACTAAAATATACATTACTAGTTAATTGAGTACTAACTCATATGACATGCAAGCTTCTGACAGTTTTGATTATATGAAAGCTGTTGAACGTCTTGAAAGTTACGGATTCGAGAGAATTTAGACGCATAATATTTTTCTCAGATGAATTAATTAAAAAACTAATATATATATATATATATATATATATATATATATATATATATATATATATATATATATATATATATACATTACTGGATATCTCAGGCCTTAAATAATAGTATAGAAACTAAAATATTAGTATTAAACAAACCTATGATAAAGCCCATAAAATCCCAGTCCATTGAACCAATTCTTGTATGATTATAAGAAGACCCAAAATAAAGAAATCAAATTTTAGTTTGTTTTTTGTTTTTTATTGGTTCTTAGTTCTTACTTTGAGAAAACAATGTTTAGGAATGGCATAATCTAGCTGTATTTAGAAAGAGATAATGTCATGAATGATCCTTAAAGTTTAATAAATTTATTAATGTAGTACTTGTATTTTAAAAGTATTTATTTTGGTATTTAAAATTTACATTCTGTTTGCTATTGTAATACCTGTCAGTAACACCGTTAAAAATTAATAACGTGACTTTTGTATCCAATGAAAACTTGACACGTGGCATCATATAACGATGCCACGTGTACTAACTAAAAAATTTATTATTTTAATTTTAAAAATAAAAAATATTATTTTAAAAATATAATGATGACATGTGGCGCATATAAATTTTAAAAAGAGAAAAAAATTAAAAATTATTTTTACAAATTTACAAATTTAAAAATTTAAAAATTTAAAAATTAATAAATATTTAATTTTTTTAATTTTTTAATAAATATATATTTTTAAAGAATTAAAATAATTTCCTAATTTAATTTTTGTAATTTTCAAAAATAAATTTTTTAAAAATATATATTTTAAAAAGATTTAGATATTATAAATGATTTAATATTTAATTTTAAAATATTTTATATTTTAAAAATAATTTTAGTTAAATATTTTTATTTTGTTATTTTTTAAAATTTTGAATTTAAAAAATAGAATTTAATTTTAAATTTTATTATTATTTGAATATAATTTTTTAAGTTTTTTAAAAAATTAGATATTAATTTAAAAATATATTTTTTAATTTTTTTAATTTTTTTTTAAATTAAGATATTAATTTCTAAAAAATAAAGTTCTGCTACATGTAATCATCTGATTGGTCAATGTCACATCATCATTTGTATTTAACGGTGTTAAGTCAAAGTACCACATTGATACACGGTTTGATAATACAGGTACCACATTATACACAATTTGATAATACAAGTACCACATTGAATATTTTTAAAATACAAATATCACATTAATAAATTTAATAAACTTTTAGAAAATCTGAAATTTGGGAAAAATACTAATATTTCTTCCCCATTGACGGTTGACCTTACCTTTCTTTATCACCACGAAAGACGAAATCTCCCTTTGATAGAACCTTCTTGGCAAATACCAAATAATGCTTTAAAAATCGACACCCACACAATTTTTATTCCATAATCTGAACAAAAAGAAGGAAAAAAAACTGAAGAAATTATGGAATCAGGAGGAGAAAAAAGAAGGGTGGTGGTTGTTGGAGGTGGGATTGCCGGCTCTCTCCTTGCCAAATCTATCCAATTCAATGCTGATGTTACCCTTATCGACCCGTAAGCTTTCCTTTTTCTCTTTCTCAGAATGATTAAGTAGTTTTTGTTTCTTCAATTCAATTAATTTCTTGCGAAAAATTTTGTGACACAATTTTAGAACAGAGCAGCTGCCTTGAATTTCTGGGTTTATTTTGTTTTTTTATCCTGGAAACCTTTTGTAATGTGTACATAATATAGAATTGAAATAGTCAATCCGGAACTTAACTCAATTGCTTCATGCTGTCACATCGCATCCAGCAGTTTTGTGTTTCGAATCTTCGGATCTGCGATCCGTTCACTATCTTCATGATGCGGCCTTTTTTTGTATATATATAAAAAAAAAAAAAGAATTGAAATGGTATATGTAGGATTGACTATTGAGAGTTCTTTTGGGTAACTTTAGCTGTAATTGGCTATGTATAAATTCTTAATGCTGACAATTGATTGAACTGGATTTGGTAATTCTGACTCGATTTTTACAAAAAAATAAAATAAAATTAAAGCAACTGCCATAGAGAGTAATTAATGGAGGAGTTTGTTTTCATCTCAGGAAGGAGTATCTTGAGATCACATGGGCAAACTTAAGGAACATGGTGGAGCCATTGTTCGCAGAGAAATCAGTGATAAACCATAGAGATTACCTTACTAATGGACGTATCGTTACATCTGCTGCGATAAATATCACTGACACTGAAGTATTGACCGCAGAAGGTCGTCTTATTGTTTATGATTATCTTGTTATTGCCACTGGACACAGTGATCCTGTTCCCAGAACTAAGACGGAGAGAATTAATCAATATGAAGCAGGTAAAAACTACATAAAAACTAGAGCAACTCTTTGTCATCCATTTTTATTATTAGATGCTGTCACTAGAGTGTTGAGGCGTCGAGGCAATGAACATATTGCAAATGTTTTGCGAAATTAAAGTGTGTTATTTGTCGGTATATTCTAGCTGCAGAATTCATTACTGAGGATTCCACTTAGGTTTAATGTAATTGAGCATGATGCTCAGCTTTCAAATATTACAAATTATTCAACTCTCCTAGGTATAAGGCTCCTATATGTCTTAAGTTACAGCTAACTCTGCATTAATTATACAGTCCAATATGTTATGTATATAGAACAAATGATATTATCGTTTTTTATCTATAATATAGAACAAATTTGGACTATATTCTGCTCAAGTTAATTCTATTATCTACATGCTGACAGAAAATCAAAAGATACAATCTGCCCATTCTATTTTGATTGTTGGAGGAGGTCCGACCGGTGTTGAACTTGCCGGAGAAATTGCCACCGACTTTCCAGAGAAGAAGGTTACTCTGGTTCATAAGGGACCAAGGTTGCTGGAATTCATTGGAACAAAGGCAGCTGATAAGACTTTAAGTTGGCTGAGATCAAGGAAAGTTGAAGTAAAATTAGAGCAAGCAGTTGACTTGAATTCCACTTCAGATGGAAGCCAAGTATATCAGACCTCAACCGGAGAACTTATCAAAGCGGATTGCCATTTCCTTTGTGCGGGAAAACCATTGGCTTCAGCATGGCTTAATGAGACTATATTGAAGACTAACTTGGATAAAAGTGGAAGGTTGATGGTTGATGAGTATCTGAGAGTCAAGGGTCGCAGTAACATATTTGCAATTGGAGATATCACGGATATTCCAGTAAGTCCTATCCCTAAATTTAATTTGCATAGGCCAGCATTTTATTTTCATTTGAAAAGCAAGCTTCATTACTATTGGTAACAGTCACCAAGGATTTTTTAAATTTTTGGTTAATATATAGCTATTACGGGAGAAAACTGGCTAGGTTTTTTTGAAACCAAAGAAATAAGGGTAATCAATTCTTTGCAGCTGAAGTTCCTTAATCATCAATACAAACAAAGTTCCCAGATGATTTTCTTCCTGCTAAACCTTATTTGACACTATGAGGCTATGTTGCTCCGATTCTTCATTTTTCTTGAAGCACCCATATCAGACACTCGTGTCCAACACATATATGGACATGGGTTAGGGGATATGACCCTCCAAGAATCCTCCAAATACATGGAAAAACTTAGAAAAAATTGAACATACCCGTATCAGATACTCACACCCGAATCCGAGTAACATAGCTCTGAGGGGTTGAATGGGGAAATTTTCACTTAAGTATGATTGACCACTTATTAAGGCGTATTCAGTCACCTCTATATACTTTAATAAGTACTTTTATCTTGTTCTCTTCCAGCATGGTTGCTCCTAAATATTCAGTTTTGACGTAGCTGGAAGAGGATAATGAAGTCCAGTTTCTAGTTTGACAGATTTATTTGCATTTTTTACTTGCCTGTATTGGTCTATTCCTCAATATCAGCAGTCTTATGTTGCTCCGACTCTTCATTTTTTATTTAAGTACCCGTGTCCGACATCCATGTCCAACACATATCCAAACATGGGTATGAGAATATGATCCTTTTAAGACCCTCCAAATACATGGAAAACTTGGAAAAAAATTAAAAATACCCATGTTGGACACATACCCATATTTGACATTCACACCCGAATCCGAGTAACACATAGATTAGCAATCTTCCAAAGAAGATTTGCAAATATATGTCAAATGTATACTCAATTAGTCATGTGTTGATGCTGTCTGAATAATTGTGATTGTTGAAATAGAAAATATGTGGAATATTTACTCAAAGCTATCATAGTCCTAAGACTTAATAATGCGAGTTGTATTCACATATCGGCTATCTTTTATTGTTACCTTGCAAAAGCGTATTGAATGTATCCGACTCTTCATTTTTCTTGAAGTACTTGTGTTTGACGCATATTCGGACATGGGTATGGAGATATGATTTTCCAAGGATCCTCCAAATACATGAAAATCTTGGAAAAAATTGAATATACCCGTGTCGGACACATACCCGTATCCGATACTCACATCCGAGTCCAAGTAACATAGGTTTATACAACTTTTAGATGTGTGCCATTGAGAATTTTTTTTTTTGGCTTCACGAAGCAATTCTAACATTTTAGATAATGCAATAATCCAGGAACTCAAACAAGGTTATTTAGCTCATAAACATGCCTTGGTGGTTGCTAAAAACTTGAAGCTGTTGATGGCTGGAGGAAAAGAAATCAAAATGTCGACGTACGAGCCTGGTTCAGCAATGGCCTTGGTTTCGCTTGGAAGGAAAGATGCTGTCGCCCAATTTCCTTTTACAACCGTCACTGGATGTATTCCTGGCTTGCTCAAATCCAGAGACTTGTTTGTAGGCAAAACTAGAAAGCAGATGGGCTTACAACCTTAAGCGGACGTCCAAAACAAGTCCATTTGACATTGTATTTTCCACATTTCCCCCCTTATTCGTTTTGGTACGAGATGCATATTTCATGATCTTATATTGTTTCATTTTTTTTGCACCCCTCCTTTTGGCTGTTTATTGTATGTTGTTTGGATTTGTGTTTTGACATAGTTTCTCATAAGATTGGTGATGGCGGATGTATCTTTATTTGTTACTAAATTTCAAGTGTTCAACTTTTTTGCAATGAAATATTTAACCAATTTTTTTTTTTTTATATACTGATAAATTCGGATTCAAAAATGAGGGTTTGATATAGGTATGTGTCTAATACGAGTATATATAATCGTTTGACTTTTTTATTTTATTTTTATAACGAAGATATGATGATAATTATAGAGAGATCTGATAATTCGTTTATCCGTATTGTATTTGTGTATTTTTTTTCGTGTTATAATCATGTTTAAGGTATTTTATATTTGTATAAATTTTAACGTGTTAATAATTTGTGTTATATATATTTTGACATGTTCGTGTATTCGTGTTATATTTGTGTTTATTTTTCGTGTTGTGTCGTATTTTATGTAATGTTTTAATTTTTTTTTTCTTATCGTGTTTATATCGTATAATCGTTTTGTATCCTATATTATCGTGACTATAGCTATAGCCGTATAGTAAAAAGGTGTCATGAAATCGAATCTTCTTCTTTAGCAAAGACCCTATACGGTGAGGCTTTTGAATAAGAGCATCACCATCAATCAATCCCCCATCCAAAATACAGCTGAGGCCATTTTTGTTATTCTAAATTGCTCTACTTATTATCTCAGTAAAATGTAAAATGGAAATCCAAATAAAGGAATCAGAAATCATAATTATATATTAGATTTGTTTACAGATTGAATTATTCGTCAGTCCGAAGATTCGTTTGATATTTGAAAAAATTTAAATAAAATATATTAAACTAAAAAAATAAAGTTAATTTAAAAAATTAATCAAATCATGATTCCAATATTTAATGCTTGGTTTGTTTTTAATAATGTAGTATATATTATTTTTATATTTATAACATTATATAATTTATTCATATAAAAAATATATATTATTATGTAAATATTATAAAATATATATAAAATTATTTATGTTTTAAAATTTAATAAAAGAAAAAATAATATATATTTTTAAAAATGATATGGACGAATTTCAAAGGATATTTACAAATTTAAAACTAAAAATTATCGAATCAATCCGAATAGATCCGACCGGAATAATAGACACTTCTACCATAAATAAACAGGTTTTTCCAAGTTCAACGATTCTGACAAAAAAATGACATCATGATCTTTTAGAACTAGATACGATTACATTGGCACGTGCCAGACTTTTACCTGAAACGTGTGGAGTGACGTGGTGGTGACTGTCATTGGAAACGGCTCCCTGTAAGAACTGAGGGAGATTGTGTTTTTTCTTTTATTTATTATTACTTATATTACAATCATTTCTGCAGAAATGGCTGCTCCATGCAATCATTTGCATGAGCTCTACTTTCAAATGCTTCACTCTATAAATTTGGAGCTACCATCCCTAGTATTTTTCACATCTCTATCTTCTCTCTAGTTTTAGTTTAGCTATAAAATTTTCTTGCTAATAATCTAATGGCAGCGGCATTTACTTCGCTGCTGGTCTTATGCTTGCTGGTTTTCCAAGGAGTTTCTGGTTCTTTCTTTCTTTCTTTCTTTCTCTTTAAGTTTTGTTTCATTTGCTTATTTGGGTGTTTGTTTTTAACGTCAATGAGCTGTTTTTCATGTTTTGCTTTGTTGCTTTTTTGACAGGCTGCGTTTCTAGCCATGGATGCTTCTATGAGAAGGCGGCTCAAAGTAGAAAGGTTCATTATCTGTTTAGTTTAATTTCCAAGTGTTTCTCTTTTTGTCCCTTATAGCTTTCATGAGGAAACTAATAGAACTCTTCATATGCTTGCATGCAGATTCTGCAGGCTGATTTGAAGGGAAAAAATGAGGTACTGAAGGGTTCACTTCATGGATCAACAAGCAGTAATAGAGAAAACTTTGTGGGTTGGGAATTAAGGGCAGTGCCTTCAGGACCAGACCCATTGCACCATAATGGTGGTAGCCCTAAGAAGCCTCGAACTGATCCTTAAATATATATATATATATATATATATATATATCCCAGCATATGTTTTAATTAGTGTTTTGTTGGACTTGGTGCTTAATTAATTATAATATATATAAATCTAGTTAGTAATTAGTTTCATCTTCTCTTTTGGAGGTGTTGTTTTTGTTTAATCATGAAGAGACTTTTGTCATAGTCGATCTCTCATCCTTTTGTTAATGTTGCTTGATTCAAACCTTTTAGTTATATCAATGCAAATGTATGTAAGTGTGCTTGACATTAATTGTGTATGATCTTCTGCATTTTGAGAAACCCTGCACTTAGAAGATTTCAAGTTATTATTTGGCCTAAAGTAAACTAATTTCAAATATGAATAAGAAAAAAAGAAATGAAGGACAAATTTGCTGTTACCAAATTAATGATCCTTGAAAATATTTTTACCAGAAGAAAAACTAGTTAGAGATAACCGGATTTTAATCTGGTTGGTTCATGCAAAATTTTTTAAAAGGTGACATCTAATAAATTTAAAGTTTGAATTTCAGTATCGATAATTTATGTGATTTTGACTCTTCATTTTTTTTTTAAAATACTCCGATGCATATTCAAACATGAATATAAAAATATGGTCCTTCAAAGATCTCCAAATCAGGGTTATCAGAAATCGATAAATCTCATGATTTTCCAATTGGATTGCACGATTTCAATCACGGATCATTTGCGATCCAATTTGTGAAGTTTACGATCCCAAATTTCTAAAGTCCTTCAACGTCTCTGTCTGAAATCTGAATATTGAACTGTGAAATTCTTAAATCGAAAATCAAAACACACTGTAATAACTTCAAACACTGAATCTGCAGATTTATGTGTATTCCAAAATTATGGTCTTCTTCAATCAGGTTCTCAAATCAATTAGGGAACTTCTAACAAAGATCAAACGATTTAATCTCAAACTCTTTCTAGCGAAACCCTCTGTATTTTAGTGAAATTTTGAAACTTGTTGTATGGTTTCAAAGTGGCGAAACCTCTGGATACTTTTTCACTTGTCTTCCACGAGTCTAAGTCTGAGATCTTACTTCTTCGACTACTTGCAAGTCCTTGTCTCAAAAAATGTTCAGAATCTATTTAAAAAAAAAAAAAAAAACCACCAATAGCCCTATAATGGATTGAGGTCATATTTCATAGTGTTACCCAGGGTTGGAATACCCACTTTGATGAGAAACCAAAAATGACATAAAACTACAGAACGGGTTTTAAATTTCAAGAGTTCAGACTTTAATAATTTTTTGGATTTAATTTTTTTATTTATAAAAGTTAAATGTTAATGGTTTTTATTTGACTTTTTAAATATGAATTTTTTTAATAAATACCTTAAGAGCACTATTTAAAATTACTAGATATAGTAATATTTTTAATCAATACATTTAAAATAATAAATAAAATTATCAATTTTTGTATTTAATATAATATTATTATTATAAATAGTATAATAAATAATCATAAAGAGTGCCCTAAAAATACTCGTTAAGAAAACTCTTTAAATATTTATATTAAGCAATATAGATTTTTTATGTGTGATTATTAGATAATTTTTTATCATTAAATTTATAAAAATTAATTATTTTTTTAGTAATTTATACTGATTTATATTATTTTAATTAAATGAACTATATATATACATTCTAAAAGCGTTTCGTTTTTACTAAGCGAACTGAAAAAAATACCGTTATCGAATTATATTTTAAGGAAGTAGTGATTTACGTTCCAATTTCGATTTTTCGTATCGAACCAATCCACGTTTCAAGTAACATAACTCTAAATACATAAAAAAATTTAAAAAAATTAAATATATTTATATCAAACATATAATTATATTTCATACTCATTTAAAATATCATATTCTTCCTGTCTTCTTTGTAAAAAATAACTAGCTAGAGAGTTCTGTGGTAAATGAGTAAATGGTGACATGAAAGAGAGAGAGAGAATCAATGGCCATTTGTAGTGATAGCTAGAGATGTGATTGTTTGGGGGGGCGGCTGATCAGAGTATACAGTGCGGCAGTGTCACAGTCAAGTATGGCCATTTTGTAGTCATAGGTAGCAGCAATTGTGGATTGGAAGAGAATCAATGGAGGTTGACATTTGGTTTGGGCTTGTGGGTGCATGCCAGCCGATCTGTACTGCAAATAACTAACCCTGAACCTTCATTTGCTCAACCAAATCTATATTATCCAGGATGGAGATTAAGGATTTGACACTGCTGATGCTGGGATGACCCCTGCTCAAAATTAATTATTCCCTTTCCTGTCAGCCCAGGTAAGATATCAGATATTCAGATCAGCACAAAACAAAGTGTCAACATCCAATAACGTATAGTTAAATATTCAACTTTAAAAATTTTAAGAAAAATTTTTTAAAACGATTTTTTCATAAATTCTATTATATATATATATATATAATTTGTCATGTTTATATCAATGAGCATGATTATTAAAGCTTTCAGCTTATCATTTTCTTAAATAAACAAGTCTGAACTGACGAGTTCAAGCTTTTAAACTCGAGTCAATCTTGATTAAAGCTCAAGCTCAGTGAAAGTTTGATTAAACAATTGTGACCCTAGGTGATAGGATCCAAGATGACCCAATCCCATGGCAATTTTTATATGGGCCAAGATCCAAGAAGATCTAGGAAACATGGCAAGAATGGCTGGATTTCACTTGGGCCATGTTACAAGTTATTCAGGAAAGGCTTCAACATGCAAGATAGGCTTGCATCCAAGTTTGGTCCATGTGATTTAAGAACACAAGGTGGCACATTAAGAGAGAGCTTATTTTAATTTTTTAATTACTTAGGCTTTTGGGCTTGATTTATGTATTATGTCCATTAGGCTTAAGGGGTCTATCTTTATTAAACTTGTTGAACATCTTTTAATTATTTAGGTTTGGGCTTGAGTATGTTCAGCCAATATTTTACATATTATTAATTAGTAGATTAGGGTTATTGTAGGGAGGCTATAAATATATGTCTTAGCCGCCTACTTCAATTATCTTTTGATCAATTAAGTCTGATTTTATTCAGTGAGAGTTTTCTCTTTTTAGTTCTTGAAAGAACTTAGGAACTTATCAAAGAATTCTTTCTTTGTGGCGTTCAACCTATCAAACTTAGGTTCTTGAAACGAGAGTTCTTAGGGTTTAGATTACATGCTTAATCTAGGTTCTTTGAAACAGGTTTTTAAGGGTTTAAGTTTTCTTTGCCTGAATCTTGGCTTTTCTGGGTTAGGTATTTCAATTTGTTAGTGGGTTCAAAAGGTTTAACCCCTAGGGTTCACATCAGTTGGTATCAGAGCTTAGGGACCAATCAGGTCAAATATTTTTATCTTCTTTACCATAGGGTATTGGAGTTTTTCTCAACTTTTTTTGTTTTGGGGTTTCAGACATACTTGTCATAGGGGTTATAGCTTTAGGCTTTCTTTGTCTAATAGTTATAGTTTTTAGGACAGTTTAGTTTGGGGTTTCATTCTGAGAATTGGTTTAAATCAAGATTTCGTTTCTTGAATTCTTGATTTATTAAAATTTCTTTTTATTGATTCTTGATCCGAATCTTGAAAAAAAAAATTCAAGAATTTAGAGGGGCATTCGAACAGTCCCAAGAAAGAAAAAAGAAGTTCATCCGAGATTTCAAGAAAATCAAGAAGTCTCGTTCTTGAAAAAAAAAAAAAAAGAGTATCCGAATAGGCAGAAAAAGAAAGAAAGATTCGAAAAAGATTGAAAAGAAGAAGAAAGAATCGACATTCATTTTTTTTTTTACTAACCAAATTTGTTTTGCAGCAACTTTAAGATGTCTCTCACATTATGCGACGAAATAAAGCAGGCTCTACAAGAGATGAAAGAGATCACCTTATCGTTTGAGAGGTTTGTGCAACAAGAGGAAGAAAGATGGAGAAGAAAAGAAAGAGAAAAAGAAAAAGAGAGAAGAAAAAAAGAAAAAGAAAGTGAGGTGGCTGCAAATAAAGAAAAACAAGAGGAAACGGAGAGTAAAAAAGAAAGTGAAAAAGAAATAGAGGTGGTTGAAATTAAAGAAGTAAGAGAGGAGCCACTAGTAGAAAAGGAGACAATTCCTGTTGAGAAAAACAAAGAATTTGCGAATTATTCTGATGAAAAAGAGAGTGAGGTTCTTATTCTTGATGCTCCTAACCAATCTCTACCTATTTTGTCTGTTTCTTTGTTGAAGGATTGTGAGAATTTACTTTCGAAGGAGTTGCAAGATGGGTTGTCACCCATAAGCGGCATTGTGCATCACCATGATTTAGTTCCTAGCGCTGTCATTCTCACACACAAGGCTAAGATTCGAGGGCGAATCTTTTCGAGGAAAGGGGGAATGATAGGATCCAAGATGACCCAATCCCATGGCAATTTTTATATGGGCCAAGATCCAAGAAGATCTAGGAAACATGGCAAGAATGGCTGGATTTCACTTGGGCCATGTTACAAGTTATTCAGGAAAGGCTTCAACATGCAAGATAGGCTTGCATCCAAGTTTGGTCCATGTGATTCAAGAACACAAGGTGGCACATTAAGAGAGAGCTTATTTTAATTTTTTAATTACTTAGGCTTTTGGGCTTGATTTATGTATTATGTCCATTAGGCTTAAGGGGTCTATCTTTATTAAACTTGTTGAACATCTTTTAATTATTTAGGTTTGGGCTTGAGTATGTTCAGCCAATATTTTACATATTATTAATTAGTAGATTAGGGTTATTGTAGGGAGGCTATAAATATATGTCTTAGCCGCCTACTTCAATTATCTTTTGATCAATTAAGTCTGATTTTATTCAGTGAGAGTTTTCTCTTTTTAGTTCTTGAAAGAACTTAGGAACTTATCAAAGAATTCTTTCTTTGTGGCGTTCAACCTATCAAACTTAGGTTCTTGAAACGAGAGTTCTTAGGGTTTAGATTACATGCTTAATCTAGGTTCTTTGAAACAGGTTTTTAAGGGTTTAAGTTTTCTTTGCCTGAATCTTGGCTTTTCTGGGTTAGGTATTTCAATTTGTAGGCTCTGATACCAACTGATGTGAACCCTAGGGGTTAAACCTTTTGAACCCACTAACAAATTGAAATACCTAACCCAGAAAAGCCAAGATTCAGGCAAAGAAAACTTAAACCCTTAAAAACCTGTTTCAAAGAACCTATATTAAGCATGTAATCTAAACCCTAAGAACTCTCGTTTCAAGAACCTAAGTTTGATAGGTTGAACGCCACAAAGAAAGAATTCTTTGATAAGTTCCTAAGTTCTTTCAAGAACTAAAAAGAGAAAACTCTCACTGAATAAAATCAGACTTAATTGATCAAAAGATAATTGAAGTAGGCGGCTAAGACATATATTTATAGCCTCCCTACAATAACCCTAATCTACTAATTAATAATATGTAAAATATTGGCTGAACATACTCAAGCCCAAACCTAAATAATTAAAAGATGTTCAACAAGTTTAATAAAGATAGACCCCTTAAGCCTAATGGACATAATACATAAATCAAGCCCAAAAGCCTAAGTAATTAAAAAATTAAAATAAGCTCTCTCTTAATGTGCCACCTTGTGTTCTTAAATCACATGGACCAAACTTGGATGCAAGCCTATCTTGCATGTTGAAGCCTTTCCTGAATAACTTGTAACATGGCCCAAGTGAAATCCAGCCATTCTTGCCATGTTTCCTAGATCTTCTTGGATCTTGGCCCATATAAAAATTGCCATGGGATTGGGTCATCTTGGATCCTATCACTAGGGTCTTACTTAATGGAGGAAAACTTTAGAATTTCTGAAGGACTATAACTACAATTCTGAAGAAAATGGTGTCAGGAATCAGATTTCTAGCTCACTGTAATAATAAAGGAACCATTTTCATCTCATAAATGTAAATTTTAGTAACATAAATTTGTAACCAAATAGAACATCAAAGTCGTTGCTTGATTCATGATAACAGGTCGGGTGAGATTGTGCAACCTTTTCTCTTGTGTTCAAGAAATATATATATATATATATATATATATATATATATTCCATGGTTAGATAACAATATCTAATTCCTTCCCACAAAAAGAATAACAATATCTAATCTTTGATTAAATTATCACATTGTATCAATGTACTCTTTCCTATATATGTGTTGTGTCTCATGTTTTTTTGTGTTTTAATCGTATAAAGATAAACACAATAATTTATTAAATATATCAAAATCTTAAATATAAATGTGGTACGCATATTACAAGTGTCGTGTTTACTAATCTTGATAAACTTAGGCCTTAAAGAAATGAGAAGATAACAAAGATGAAAGCATAGCAAGGAGATGCAGAAAAGACGTGTTCTGTGTGTCTATTCTTCAATGAATATGTGAAGGTTTATATACAAGAAGACAAAAGCTAAAAAAGGAAAATACACAAATGTCCTTAAGTAAAACAAAAAGATACAATGTATAATACCAGATAAGTGCTCTTCCTTTTCACCCCCTTTCAAACTCACAATGTTGATAAGTTTAACATTGAGAGTTTGCTAAGAAGAAACCTGAAGCGACTAACAGTATGAGATTTAGTAAAAATATTTGCTAGCTGTAATGAAGAAGAGATTTAAGGAAGAGAAATAATGCCATTCTCCACATGCTGCCGAGTAAAGTGACAGTCAACCTCTATATGCTTGGTTCGTTCATGAAATACTGCATTGTGAGTAATTTGAATTGCACTTTTGTTATCACAAAACATTGGGATAGGAATAGGTATAGGTGTAGTACACCCATGTCTTGTAATAATCTTTGCAACTAAACAATTTCAGCAGATGTATGAGCCATGGCTCGATATTCAGCCTCTGTACTAGATCTGGAAACCACATTTTGTTTCTTGCTCTTCTAAGATATCAAAGAGTCTCCTAGAAAAATACAAAAACCGGTTGTAGATCTTCTATCATTAATATTACCTGCCCAATCAGTATCAGAATATCCACATAATTCAAGTTTAGACGAAGAAGAGAAAAACAACCCTTGAAATAAAGTGCCTCGAAGATATCGAAGAATTCGAACCATTGCTGTCCAATGAACAGATCGGGAAGCAGAAACAAATTGACTAACAATATGAACAGCGTAAGCAATATCAGGGCGAGTCACCGTAAGGTATACTAAGCAACCAACAATCTCACGATAAAGTGTAGGGTCAGGCAATAAGGTTCCATCAGTAGAATGAAGCTTTACATTCAATTCAATGGGAGTATCAACAATTCTTTGGTCAGTTAGCCAAGCACGACTAATCACATCATTTGCATACTTTGATTGAGACAAAATATAACCTCTAGGAGAATAGGCAACTTCAATACCCAAAAAATATCGTAGAAATCCTAAATCTTTCATTTCAAATTGATCAAAGAGATGTTGTTTCAATTGCTCAATGCCATTAGAATCATCACCCGTTATAATCATATCATCAACATAGATGAGAAGTAAAATGGTACCTTTCTTTGAAAAGAAATGGAAAAGGGCAGAATCGTTGTTGCTTTGTAGAAACCCAATCTGTTTCATAATTTCACTAAACTTTTCAAACCAAGCACGTGGTGCTTGTTTCAATCCATACAAGGCTCGTCGAAGTCGACAAATTTTCTTGGCCTCACAAGAGTAACCAGGAGGAAGCTGCATATATACCTCTTCATGAAGATCACCATTCAAGAACACGTTCTTGACATCCATTTGAAACAAAGGCCAATGTTGAGAGGCTGCCACAGAAATCAAGGTCCGAACTGTTGTCATTTTTGCAACTGGGGCAAAGGTTTCCTCATAGTCAATCCCATATTCTTGAGCATAACCTTTAGCAACAAGCCTAGCTTTGTAACGCTCTATCGAACCATCTGACCTTGTTTTTACCTTATATACCCATTTACAACCAATAGCTTCTTTGCCTTCAGGAAGGGTGACTAAATCCCATGTATGAGTCTTTTCAAGAGCTGCCAATTCTTCCATCATTGCCTATTGCCAATGAGGTACTAAAGAAGCCTCCTTAAAGGAAGTAGGTTCATGACAGGAATGTATTGAACTAAGAAATGATTGATAAGATGATGAGAAAGCAGTTTTATAATCTTTTAACCAAGAAGGGGGATTATGAAGGCGAGAAGGATACCTAGGTTCTGGTTGAGTGCACAAATGATTGACATCTTCAGGAAGTGAATGAGATTCTTGTAGAGGAAGAGGGTTAGATTGCAATGAACTAGAAAGCTCGGATGGCAATGGAGTCGGTGAGACTTGTATTCCTTCCATGTTAGTGCTAAAAGGATCATTTACTGAGTTGTTTGTAATGTGCTGCAAATTTTCAGAATTTGACAAAGTAGTACATAACTCAGAATTTGAAAGAGGGTCAAGAACAAGTAGCTCTTCTTTAGTGAGATTGGATGAAGACTCAGGGATTCTGTAATAAGGAATATGCTCAAAGAATGCTACATGTCTGGAAACACGTATTCGTTTAACAATGGGATCATAACACCTATAACCCTTTTGTTCAATACCATAACCTATGAACACACATTGCAGATCGAGGAGTCAATTTAGTTCTTTCATTCTTAGGAAGTAGAACAAAGCAAACACAACCAAAAACACGAAGTTCAGAGTAATTTGGTTGCACTTTAAACAACTTTTCAAAAGGACAAATTCCAGAAGTGATAGATGAAGGAATACGATTAATGATATAAACAGATGTAAGGACAGCTTCTCCCCAAGAAGAGCTTGGCATGGAAGATGATAGTAACAAAGACCTAGCTGTTTCAATGATATGCCTATGTTTTCTTTTAGCTATTCCATTCTGTTGAGGTGTATAGTAACAAAGACCTAGCTGTTTCAGTGATATGCCTATGTTTTCTTTCAGCTATTCCATTTTGTTGAGGTGTATAGGTACAAGATGATTGGAAAAGTGTACCCTCAAAAGCAAGAAGTTCTTGGAATTGTGTGAATCTATACTCCCCTCCAAAATCTGAACGAAACACTTTAATTTTTGAAGAAAACTGAGTTTTTACCATAGCTACAAAATTTGAATAAATCTGAAAAAATTCAGAACGATGTCTCATAAGATATACCCAACAATAACGTGAATAGTCATCAATGAAAGACACATAATAAAATGAACCACCTTTTGTAGCAATAGGAGAATGTCCCCACACATCAGAGTGAATAAGATCAAAAGGAGCATTAGAAATAGATGTACTTTATTAAAAGGTAATGCTGTAAATTTTGCAAGCTTACATCTTTTACAATTAGAAATATCAGAATACTTCACATTACCCAAAAGACCAACTGATAGCATATACCTTAAACGAGAACTAGAACTAGACACATGACCTAGTCTAGAATGCCATAAATAAAAAGATGATGAATGTTTATCTAAAACAAAAGCTGGCATGACAAAATAATGTTGGATTGGAGGAACAAACAAAAAATCCAACACATAAATACCCCCTTCTCTACGGCCTATCCCAATCTGCTTCCCTGTATGTCGATCCTGTACAACACAAAAATCATGCGAAAAACAAATATCACAACCTAAATCTGTAAGTTGGCTAATTGAAAGGAGGTTAACAGATAATTGAGGTGCAAACAGAACATTAGGGATAGAAAATTTTCCAAGGGAATAAGATTTTGTGGTTATTGAACCTACTTTAGAAACTTTGATCAAGGATCCATTTGGAGTGTAAATATCAATAGGTTGAGAAAGATCTAAACAATTGTCTAAAAAGGATGAGTTAGGAGTCATGTGATGAGAGGCTCCAGAGTCTAATATCCATGAAGAAGATAAAGTACCAGAAGGAGGTGTCTTGTTTATACCTTGATCAACAATAGACATTGCGGAAGCATTAGCTAAATCAACCCTTATGCAGGAACTTATATACTGCTGAACTTGACGAGCAACAATTGACTCAAGGTCATCATGATTCACATTTCCACCAGAAGAAGTCTGCTTAGGTTCACATTCTGATAATGTGGTAGTGAATGCAGAATTTTGCCGAGGTAGCATAGTTCTTGGTGCAATTCTGCCATGCTGTAAACCTTGACTTGGATTTGGTAATATTCCCCTGTTCTTGCTTTTCTTTGGACAATCTTCTTCCAATGTCCTTTTCATGACAATAACCACACTCATCAATGGCAATTCTCTGGTTCCCTCGAGCAAATGAATTCATATTAGGTGGTCGAGCTTGAGAGGAGACTGTAAAAACTGCTTGTGTATTCATATGAGGTGGTGTTGGAGATTTCAACCTGGTTTCTTCAGCAATTAATTCACTCACTACTCTGTGTACAGATGGCAATGGTGAGCGATGCAGGATTGATCCTCTTAGTTGTTCAAACTCAGTACGCAATGCCATTAAGAACTGAACAAGCTTTTGCTCATCTCGGAGTTTCTGATACGCAGCAACATTATTCAATTCAGGAGGATCCATCATATCCAATTGGTCCCAAACACCATTCATGAAGTTGTAGAAGTCTTGAATACTTCTATCCTTTTGCCCTTCACTCCTTATGATTTTCTCCAGTTCATATCGTTTAGCAAAGTTTGACTGGACATACAGATTTGCTAAGTAATCCCATACTTCTTTGGCAGTCTTGAACTTGGCCAAATGCATGCCAATTGATGGTTCAACTGCATTGTTGATCCAAGATAGAATTCTGGCATTAAATGTCTCCCACTCCTTCTTTAGTTTAGCATATTCTGTGCTAGCTGAATTTCGTTCAGTAGTTGTTCCATCAATATATCCCCACAATTCTTTCCCAATGAGAAGAGTTCTCATTAGATAAGACCAATATGAGTAGTTAGGTCCGTCTAACTTAATTTGTATAACATGGTTCTGTTGGGATCCCATATTCAACAAGCACAGCACTTTCTAAATAATATTCCAAGAAAAATAATTCACTGAGACAAAATCACAAACACATAATATGCAGTCGAAGAAAGCCAATCCCAAGCCGAGAACTAGACAACAACAGAAAACAACTAGCACACAAATGTGAAAGCAAGAAGAGAACAATAAATACTAAAGCAAAGTTCTTTCCAGATAATAAAAAAAAAAAGGATCAGATATAACAACCCAAATACCCCTAAGTCAGTCGTAAAGAATGCAGCTTGTTTTCTTCCGACAAAAGAGCCAAGTTCGGTTGTGTTCAAACAAGAGTGGACCACCACTCTGATACCATATTAATCTTAATAAACTTAGGCCTTAAAGAAATGAGAAGATAACAAAGATGAAAGCATAGCAAGGAGATGCAGAAGATGTGTTCTGTGTGTCTATTCTTCAATGATTATGTGAAGGTTTATATACGAGAAGACAAAAGCTAAAAAATGAAAATACACAAATGTCCTTAAGTAAAACAAAAAGATACAATGTATAATACCAGATAAGTGCTTTTTCTTTTAATATTAATCGTATTTAAACGTGTTATGTCGTATTTATTATATCATTTTCAAATTATATCGTATTTATTATATTATTTTCAAGTTTATTAAATATATGATTCTTACTTTCGTATCGTATCCAAAATATATGATTTTTACTTTCGTATCGTATCCAAAATTGTCAGATCATGTCTTCTTCAACAAAATCCCTCTATAAACTTAAAATAAATCCGTGCAAAATCATTCTCCTTAACATTTAATCAAAGCCACTCCTTCGTCCGAACCAAACTTCTCTCTGCCTACGCCTCATGTTCCCAAATGCGCGAAGCCCATATCCTCTTCTTCTTCTTCACTTCTCGCCCAACCCACTTTCCTCTACAACTCCCTCATCAGAGCCTACTCTTCTCTTAACCAATTCTCTCGATCCCTATCCATTTTTCACCACATGATCATTGCCCAAAAGCCCTTTTGACATTTTTTTCCCGTTCTCAAATCTTGCGGTCGGTTATCCGACATCTAACACTTGGAAGACAGCTCCATAGTGTAAAAAAGGGGAAGGAGGTTTTTGAGACGATGGAGGAGAGGTTTGGAGTACTGAAGCCTGGGACGGAGCATTATACATGCATGGGTCGATATGTTGGGGAAGGCAGGATTGGTGGAGGAAGCTGAGGAGTGGGAGTGGGGATGGAGTTGGAGACGATAAGGCAGCTTCTATAGGGTTCATTGGAAGGTGAAGGTGGCTGAAAGGGTAGAGAGAAAGACTTGTGGGACGAGCTTGAATGTAGCTTTTTTGAATTATCTTTCTTCTTTGCATTGATTACCAGCCTGGCCTTGATATTTCTCTGGGGAAGTTCTAAAAATACATATACAATGGAATAACTGAGCTTTGGTAATCTATGTTATCCGGACTCGATCGGATAAGAATCATATACGAGTATGTGTCCTTACAATCAACAAGTTGGAGCTTGGAAGATGTTCAAAGGATTACTCTTAAACTTATATACCTCAATTATTCTTGAAATATCATGTTTTATTTATTTTGTATAAAAGAAACTATAACTTAGAACAAAAAAGGGATGGTAGATGTTCGGATTCAAACCCCAAACTTACTGGATGTTACTTTTTAAAAATGATTGCATCAACTAATTAAACTAAACTCCGGATTCATCATGCTTTATTGGTTATAAGCATTAGCAATCTCATTCTCATTGAGAGAAATACCCAAAGATTTCCAACGGATTATAGGCCAAAAAGGAAAATAAAAAAATGCTGCGCTTCTCAAAAGATTAGATACTCCAAAACATAAAAAAAAAAATAAAAAAAAAAAAACTCTTGAAAATCTAATATTTGTATATTTTGATGTTGATACCAAAAGATATTTCATTATCATACACCAATACTATCCTTTATACAAGAGTTTATTACTTTCATTTGATTTCTTTGATCAAATTAATGAAAAATGTTTTAAAATTTTTGTGTGCAGAAAAAAAGAATAATGAATGAAGCAAGGTTGTTCATTTCACTGTCACTTATACCCATTCACTTGCCATTCCTAGACAAAATCACATGCCACAAACAAAGGCATCAGACTCAGAGGAGGACCATTTAGGAAAAGAGCCACATCTTCCTTTTCTTAACAATTATAATAGCAGCAAAGCAAATGATCAATGTTTTTTTTTTTTTTATTATTTTTATATAAAGGAGGCTATGTTACTCAAGACTCGAGTGTGAATGTCGGATATGGGTATGTGTCCTACACAAATATATTCAATTTTTTAAAAAGTTTTTCCATGTATTTGGAGGATCCTTGGAAGGTCATATCTTCATACCCATGTTCGAATATGTGTTGGATACGAGTACTTCAAGAAAAATGAAAAATCGGAGTAACATAACTAGGAATAAGAGAAAAGGTTGCATATGCTGGGATTCAAACTTCAGACCTATTGAATACCACCTCTTAAGAGTAGTTGCATGAACCAATTAAACTAAACCCTCAACTCAAATGACCAATGCTTTTATTCTTGGGTAAACAAAACATTTCTTTTATTAAGTAGATAACAGAGTTTACATTTTAGTAGTAATATCAAGAGTACCCAAGTATTATTGTCTTTAAAGTGTTTTATAGGTTTCCTTTTAGTATTGGCAATAAAAATTGGACAATTTCTTTTTTGGTCCTTCAAATAAACCCTAGCATAGCAAGGATTATTAAGTTTTAAGTAGCAGTAATGGATAGAGAGTGAGGGTCCACTGAGTTATTCCATTCCAACTCACATGGTTATAATCAAGACAATGTGAAGAACATAAATCCTTAAAGTTTTGAATTATTATGTAGGAATTACAACACTATATAAAGGTGAATTATTATCAGCTGTCAAAATCCTGCAAAATCCTGAATCAAACTTCCTTTAATATTGGTACATTTTTCCTTTGGTACTGCTTAATTGTTTCAATAACTTTTACAGCAAAAGCCTCATCCTCAGGATAATATGCAATAGGGTCAGATAACAAAGGAAGAGGAAGATTAAGCACACCTTCTAGTGTTGCATGAACGCAATAAGCGGAGTATGTAACATGGTATCCACCTTCTTGGACGATAAGAAGGCGCCCACCACAATGCTTATCCGCCAAGCTATGAACTATCCGCCCAATATCTCGATAACCTTCCATTGTCAAGCATTGCCTTCCATTTGGATCAAACTGCAGAATTATTTATGCAAACAGCATTTGTTAACACAAATACTAGAATAATTTTTTGTTTAAAATGGGACAAGCAACCTATGTTACTCAAACTCGGGTGTGAGTGTCGGACACGGGTATATTCAATTTTTTTCAAGATATTCATGTATTCGGAGGGTCCTTGGAGGATTATATCCCCATACCCATGTCCGGATATGCGTCGGACACGGGTACTTCAAAAAAAAATTGAAGAGTCGGAGCAACATAGCAAGCAACATCTACTTTAGAGATTTCAGGTTTTTTCTAGTTTCATTTCTGCTTGATCACAACAACCAACATAGCTGACATTAGATAATGTAAAGAGGGATATGAAAAGAGCTTCCAATTAAAGTCGGAAGAGATTTTCCGTGCTTAATAATGATGAGAGTCGTGATAAAATGCATTCTTGAAAGCTATTCTTCACTCAATTGAACCATGAACTTTTTTTACAATGGGTTTAACATTTATTCCTATATTTATGTTTACAACTGAAGACCTAAATCATGTTCTACTTTAAAATATGAATATTTCAAAACATTGAAATGTGCACATATGCATAAAGCCTTTAACCAGGTAAGTAAGAACAACTTTGAAGAGTTTCAGAGAATTCAAACTCACAACATTCTGCTTCGAATCGGCAAGGAAAGGTCGTGTGCGTAGTCAGGGTGAAAGGTGCAGGAAAGGGATAGGGGAGAAACACCAATAATCTCTTGTAATTCCTCTAGTGGTTTTAAAATTTAACGCGCCATTTTATCCCTTAGAAGGCCCCTAATACGTTTCAGTTTCATACATCTACACTCTAAGTCTAAGGTAATTTCAATTTGCAGGAGGATAACATGCCACCTCTAGATAAACAACTTCAATGAATTCACAAAATCAGATTAGGAACAAAAGAATTAACTTACAGCACTTGAGTCTTGACCAATCACCAGGACCATCATATCTGGCTCAAACTTCTGAACAGCTGGGACAACCAACTCCGTCATTGCAAATTCATATCCCTTGTCACCTGTTCCATTTGGCAAAGGTATATTTAAATTATACCCGAACCCTTCCCCTTCACCGAGCTCATCCACTGTTCCGTTTTGCGGATGAGAAGGACCCCAAGACCCATGATTCATATGAAGGGAAATTGTAAGAACTTTATCTGACTGGTAGAACCCCTCTGCAGTCCCATTGCCGTAATGAACATCGATGTCTACGACCAAAACCTTTCTACACCCTGAATCTAAAGCCAATTGAACGGCAAGCCCAGCATTGTTAAAAAAGCAATACCCATCTGCTCGAGTAGGTTGAGCATGGTGACCTGGAGGCCTCACCAATGAATAAGCAAGTTTCCCATGGCCATCAAGAATATGTTTCATAGCTGATAGCGTTGTACCAGCAGCTATAAGTGCAGCATCAAATGAACCAGGGTTCAAGAAGGTTCCACCACAGATTTCCTTACCCCCATTTTTATCAGCTTCAACTAACATATCAACATATTCTGGGAAATTATCAAATTAAACTAATCAAATTAACCTAATTATAACCTTATCAGACTAATTACATCAATCACAACTACTTAAATCAAAGAAAATTCTCTAAAGATAGACATCCTATCCCCAAAACTTTTGCATCTTGTTCCATTCCAAGGCAATTATAGCAAAAGTAAACAAAATTTTTAAAGTGCCAGATAATGTAAAAAGAAAGAAGGCTACCTTGGGAATGAAAAGAGAGAAGCTCAGGTATATTAGCAGGTCTGCCAGAGTGCCAAGAGATGTAAGGAGAGATGGGTCCTTTTTTGAGGATTGAGACCATGTTTCTGACCCTGTCTGAATTCTCTGGGTGCTTTTCTAATACCTCCAGCAAACCAGGGTCTATCCCAGTGTCAAATACGCCATGGCCTGTGTCATGGCTTAGCATTCCTTCGTGCCAAAAGACATTGATGCAAGCTGTTGAGGATGTTGGAAAAGGTTGATCAGGAGCAGACATTTTGACACTCGGGAGTCAAACAGATAAGAGTTCAGTTCACTTGCTTGGTTTCTCTTTCGTGTGCCATTTTATTTCAAGGACTTTGGGTTTTACTCGCCCAAGGTCCAATTGGTTATGGTCTTTGAGAAAAGTCCAATTAAAAAGTGATATAATAATAACTTAATTTTAAAAAAAATAAAAATCATAGCTTTAAAAAAAAAAAAAATCTATAAATGTTGAGATTTGAATATCAGATTTATTGGATGTCATCTTTTAAGATTGATTGTATAAATTAATTGAGCTAAATCCTGAATTCATAATGTCAATAATTTAATCTGGCATGATATAGACATGTCTTAATGATAATTTTATTTCATAATTATTCATTAATAAATAATTTCTCTAAAAAAATCATTTGTCACATTGAGAATAAATTTTTTATTAAGAATTCAATATAAATTGAAATTAGTACCTCATACAGTTATTACTTAAATTATAAAGGATACAAATCAAACTATTCTCTAAAAAAATAATACAATTTTAGTGTGCTTAAGTGTGTTGAATTCCTTATACGTTCTATATTATTTTCTGTAAAATTGCATTATATTAAATAATTTAACATCAATTTTGAATTCTTGATCTTGTGCTGATAAAAAATAAATAAATAAATTTGTTTGCTCAAGCAGTCAATACCTTTTAAACAAATCTCGTACATTCAAAATCAAATTATTAAGATTTTTTAAAGTTTAAACACAAGTTGAGTAAAGAAACTCGAAAACAATTATTGAAAATGAGAGAATTCCAATCAATAAGTTCAAGAAGACGGTTGCTAAAAAAAAAAAAGAATCTGAAGAATCAAAATTTTCAGAGAATCTACAAGTTCAAAAATAAAGATATGAAGATCAAAGTTTGAAAATCCAAAAATACCTAAATTAGGATCAAATTTCAAGAATTTCAAAATTTGGACCAAATTCTAGATCTAAATTTTTTAAATTTTGAGATCAAATTTCAAAATTTTCTAAATTGAAATCAAATTTCAAGATCCAAAAATCCTAATTTTTTTTATTGAATTCCTAAATTTTGAGATCAAATTTCAAGTCTCAATGAATATCTAAATCTTAGATTCAAACTTATTCAATTCAAGAATTACCAAGTCGAAGTAGATTTATTGTTGAAGAAAAAAAATAAAAAAAAATTTCTTTATTTAAAAATTTATAAAAATCGTTTTTTATTTAAGAATTTTATTATGTCTTCACATACAAAATTTGTGTCTACAATGAAACTCTCCAACAAGCAACAATGTATAATTTTTTTCTCGGCGCAAATTTTGTGAAAATTTGTTCTCTCTGTCCCATAATTACTGACAATATTAGCAGCTCCTTTATTTTATGACTCGAGATTTTTAGTGAATAGGAAATCTTATCTCATATCTTAAATAGTAATTACAATGTTTTTTTTTTTTTATAAATTTTTTTATGAAAAGGTAATTACTATCATTTTAAGTTTTTTAACAATTGAACCAATTGACCAGAGTTATCGATATTGTATTGGTATCAGTCGTATTGATCGGTACGTATCGTTTTTAAGGTAAACCGAAACGATATCAGTCTCGTTTCGTTCCGATTTTGGTACCGACCTGTACCGGTCTGTATCAACCAATATCGATCAGTATCAGTACGTACTGATCCGTACCGGTTGGTACAAGATTTTGATTTTTTTAAAAAAAATTTATTTATTTGAATTTTTAAACCAATTTCAATATTTTGTAGGCCATGATCATTTTTATTTTTATTTTTTTCATAATTATATTTAAAATATATATGCTCATTAAATTAGTTTTTTGGACATAATTAGTAATAATTTATTATATTTTTTTAATATTTTAATATTTATTTTACCTATTTGATGTTTAAAAATTTTAGATATTAAATATTTAAAATTTATATTTGTATAAAAATATATATATGCATGTAATGGATGTATATTTGCATGTGTATATAATATATATTTTATTAAAAAACTTGAAAATAGACTATACATATAGATATATGAAAAAATATTTAAAAAATGCAGATAAACCCAAAACGGTAAGCTGAAACACTGATACCGAAATATACCAATAACAAAATAAAAATGATAAGTTTACCGATACGATACTGACTACATTGACACTTTCGAATTTAATGATTTTTTTATAAAGCGAATGCCTCAGCTGGCGCTACAACAGCCCAATGTGAGAAGTGGGCTTGGGAAGCGCAAGGCCCAACGATTAACATTCTAGGACTAGGAGGCCTATACCAAACTAGATTGGAGTTAATTATGGGCCAAAAACACAAATATATATAAAACTACGGATTAGGAGAATTTTTGAATTGATGAATTTTTTTTTGTTCATTATATTTTTAGATTTTCATTGTAAATATTTTTTTATTATTACTAAGGTTATCCAATTTGTAAGTAAGAAATTTAATTTATTTGATGATAAATAAAAAAATTAAAGTTTACATCGAATTGTTTTATTTTCAGAGCTCTATTTTTTTCATTAATCTTAAAACATAAACGAATTTATTTGATAAATAAAAAGAATTAAAGTTTACTTTGAATTTCTTTATCTTCATAATTTTAAATTTATGTTAATATTAAAATAATAAATTTCATATTAATTTGATATAATTTACACATAAAACAAAATTTCCATGTTAATACAAAATTTGATTAATATATATACACTTTATTAATTAATTTTATTTATTTATAAAATATATAATTATATATTAAAATAGATAAAAATAAATAAATATTTACGTGCGACGCAAATGAAAACAGATACTTAATATATATATATATATATATAATGAAAATCAATATTCAAAATTTGTCCAACATCTATTACTGATTATAAAAGTAGAGAATGGAGAATTGAGAATTTTGGATGATTGTGTATTTGACAATTAAGTATGTGTATTAAGAGGGTTGGGAGGGTTAATTTGGGTATTTTCAATTCTTACTTTTATTAAGAAGAAAAGAAAGGAAAAAAAAAATTTGAGAAAAAATTGTGTATTCGTATCATTTTTTGTATGGTCAAAATATTATAAATTTATACAATTTTTACACGTTAGTAATTCGTTTTATGTAGATTTTGACACGTTGGCGTATTCGTGTCGTGTTCGTGTTATTTTTTCGTCTGTTCAAAATATTATAAATTTATATAATTTTCACACATTAATAATTCATTTTATATAGATTTTGATACGTTTGGATATTCGTTCTTGTTCATATTATTTTTTGTCATTTTCCTGTTATTTTTTTGTATGTTCAAAATATTATAAATTTATATAAATTTTTACATATTAATAATTCATTTTATGTGGATTTTAACAAGTTCGTGTATTTGTGTTGTATTTATGTTATTTTTGTGTAGTGTTGTATTTTAATTATTTTTTCCATGTTTTCGAGTCATGTTCAATTCATCCAAATATTTTGCATAATTTATCATGGTGATTCTATTTAGAGAAAATTGTGTGTGTTCATGTCGTGTTCCAATTCATCTCATATTTTGCATAATTTGTCATAATGATTTAATTTAGAGAAAAAATTGTATGTTCGTAACATGTTCGTGTTATTTTATAATGTTTTTAAAATATTATAAATTTATATAAATTTTTACATGTTAATAATTCGTTTTATGTAGATTTTGACACGTTCGTGTACTTTTGTCGTGTTCATATTATTTTTCATGTCGTATTTTAATTATTTTTTTCATGTTGTATAATCATGTTGTGTCTGAAATTGTCAAGTCTAATTGACACTATTCAAATAACTCCTAAATTTATGTCACGTGTCCTCATGTTTGTGTTGTTTTTCCTGTCATAATCGTATTCAAGGTATTATATATTTATATAAATTTTGACACGTTAATAATTTGTTTTATGCAGATTTTGACACGTTCATGTATTTGTGTCGTGTTCATGTTATTTTTTGTGTCATGTCGTGTTTTAATTATTTTTCTCATGTTATGTTCGTATCATATAATTATGTTGTGTCTGAAATTGTCGGATCTTATTGATTATATTCAAATAACTCTCAATTTTATATCAAGTGTCATATAAGGATAGAAATTATTATTTTTCTAAATTATTTTTACTCCTCTTGCTTTTTTATCTTTCAAATTTATTATAAAATATCAATTCAAATCCTATAACATGCCGCCATAAAACACGGGCATTTATCTAGTTTACTAATTGAGAGCCTTTTCCTCCCACCAATAAGTTATTTTTCAAAATGAATATTTATCAATTGAAACACATACATATATCATGCCGAACGCTCCAAAAAGAATATGCAGGATGTATTAATCCAACATTGATTGATTTTGTGAGAAAAGAATAATGGCCACATGACACATGAAGGCATCCACATAAATAAAATATCTTTCATTTTTTTATGGTAACTATTAGACATTTTCATATATGTATAGTATATATTAAGTGTATTCAAACTGCATTTAATTTGATATTTTAGTACTTAATTACTTCTTGCAAAAACTGGTTAATTGGATCAACAAAAAAAAAAAAAAAAAATCAAGCAAGCTATCACCAAGTTGCTTTAGATTCTAAGATTTTGTGAAGAAATTAAGAGGTTTCAAAAGGTGGTCCAAGTACTTGAGGTGAAGCCTAATTAATTTCCAACTTTCAATGAAATTTTTGGTATTGCTACTTGAAAATTGCCTTAATTGGGTTAGCAAATCAAGCAAGGTATTACAAGTTGTTCCAGATTTTTGTTTTAAGGAAGAGGTTTTAAAGGGTCTATGGTGGTGAAGCCTAGTTTTCAAGTTTTGTGATCGAAATATATTTCCATTTTTATTATTAAATTTTTTTGGCACATATAATGATTGGGTAATTTATATTTTTGGTCACTGAATTTAACATTAACTTTCTTGTAGGTCGTAAACCTTTAATTTCATCAAATTACATCACTCAACTTCAATTATTAATAAATTAAGTCACTCATGCTAAGTAATTCTAACGGAAAAGCTAACTCAACTTGTATATATGTTTTACATCTCATCAAGATAATGCTTGACTAGCATTTTAGGTAAAAAAAATATTTCATGTTGAGTCTGCTTTTTCGTTATAATTACTTAACGAAATTAGCATAAGTGACCTAATAATAAAAGTTAAGTGATTTAATTTGATGAAATTAAACGTTTGTGACCTGAATGAAAGTTGATGTTAAATTCAGTAATCCAAAATGTAAATTACCCTATAATGACCTATATATTGAAATTTTGAACTACATAAAAGGAAACATGCTAATTTATTATCAAATTTTGAATTATATAATGACTTACATATGTGGTCGAAATATACTTGCTTGTAAATACATTTTTTTTAGTTTTTTTTTTTAGTTTTTTTTTTTTGTTGAGGAAGATGAAAATCGAATCTAATTAATTTCTATAAAAAACACATACATTCATCATTGAGTTAAATACTCGGACGCTTTGAATTTAGAGTTTAGTTCAGTTGGTTTATGTAACCATCTTTAAAAGGTATCATCCAACAGATCTGAAGTTCGAATTTCAATATCTAAAAAAAAAATCGAACACTTTGATTTGGTTTTTTAGTGCATACCAGATAGGCAGATATTCTTACCAAACCTAACACATGCTAACTTCATTTGTGAGAGAAACATCCTATCATTCGGAATTATATATTGTAGAGACGTAAGGTTTGCCTTTAATTGCAACAAGCATCGGAACACCGTTGAATTCTGAGTATAATAATCAAAGTAATCATTAGTGTAACTCAAAGCATAATAAGATATGAGATTATATGAGTTTCATTCATCATAAAAACTGCCATTTTCTTTAACCTTAATTTGTGGTTCCGAAGTTGGGTCTGATCTAAGGCCCGAAATAGCTTCATGAAAAGTGCTTGAAATGTGATGATGGGAAACTCCATTGATAGCCACCCATCTCTAAAATCTTTAAATCAATTCCAATGGAATCTTTGAATAAAGAAACTACTAAAACTAAAAAGACTTCTAGAGAAGTTTTAAGATCGTACAAAATTGTTGTCTATATCCTTTCAATCGGATTTGATTACGGAAGATCGTGCTCTAAATTTAACGTATATAATTAGATATGTACTTTAATTTATGTTTTTACTAATTTTTGTTAATGGGCTCATTATGATATCATTCTACAATTATATTTTTAAAACTTTAAGATATTTCAAATATACTTATTTTTGTTGATAATCGTGTGATTTATTAGTAAATTGTTGAACTCATAATTTTAATAATCAGAATTCAATTACTATAGTTTAAAATGAAAAAAAAAAATCTTTTGATCAATAGTGTTGGTTTTTTATGTTATGAAATCTTAAAAATTAAAGTAAATTTTATTTACATATTTGGGTATATGTAGACTGATTAATTAACTAGGCTTGAGCATTCTTTAGATTCATCAACTGTAGGGCTCTTACCTTTGTGAGAATGGAGTCCCATGAAATAAACCCAACATAATATTTAAGCCGAACCCAAAATGCCAAGACAAATAGAGAATAGACATCGATGTTCTAATTTTCTATTTTTTGATTTTAAGATTAGACTTGATAATTCGTGTATTTGTGTCATATTTGTTTATTTTTATATGTCATAATCGTCTTTTAGGTGTTATATATTTATATAAATTTTGAAACGTTAATAATTCGTGTTATATAGATCTTCAATACATTCGTGTATTCATGTCGTGTTTTATATCATGTTTTAGTTATTTTTCTTCAAATTTCGTCCGGGCAATTAATGCCATAAAGTAAGACAATTTAGAACACGAAATATCATGGATCGATCCAATGGCCAGTTCTGTTAATTAAGAAAAAATTAAGCACTTAGGGATACATAAAGAATTTTTGAATTTTATTAAAGGATTTTTTTGTCTTATTTTGTCATCTTTTATGGATATTTTTGACTTTTTACAAAAAATCTTTAGGGATCTAAAGGGTATTTCTTCAAATGTTCAAAATTTATTTATCCTATTTTATTTTTTATTTGGGGCAAAAATATTTTTTTGGCAAAAAATTAATAAATACATTATTATTAATGAATATATATTCTAGAAAAAAAAAATTCCTTAAGTCGATTTAGGATTTGCACCGATTTGCTCGGGTAAAAAAAAATTATTTTAATAATTATATTTATTTTAATTTTAAATGATGTATTTAAATGGGTTAGTTTGCACGTTGACTTGCGGATCAGTTTAGGATATATTTAAATGGGTTAGTTCTCAATCCGCTCGGGAAAAAAGTTAAAAAAGAAATTTATTTTACTATTTATTTTTATTTTTATTTTAAATGATGAATTTAAAGTAGTTGATTCGCACGTTGACTTACGAGTCGATTTAGGATTCGTACCCACTCGCTCGGGAAAAAAGTTTTTAAAAAAAAGGAAAAAATAAACTTGCTGCTAACTTATGTGAGAAAATCGATCCTACGAGAGAATAAAATATAAATCATAATTTTATTTTCTTATTTTTTTATATCTTATAATAAAAATATATCGTGTACAATAAGGTTTAAATATTTTTTTTAAAATACATATAAATAACATTTGAAAATGCATTTGTATTATGTAATTTATAAAAAAATAATTATCATAAATTTCATTTTTATGATTAAAAAATATTATTATATTAATATTATTATAATTTAAAAATAAAATATTTAAATAAATAGTTATTATTTAATAAAATATAAACTAAAATTAAATTATTATTATTAATTAATTAAAAAATTATAAAAAAATTAAAAGTACCCCGATATCTACCAGCTTGGAGAAAAAGTTAAAAAATAAATTTATTTTACTAATTATTTTTATTTTAATTTTAAATGATGAATTTAGAGTGGCTGGTCCGTACGTTGACTCGCGGATTGATTTAAGATCCATACCCGATCCACTTGGAGAAAAAGTTTTAAAAAATATTTTATTAATTATTTTTATTTTAAATGATATTTTTAAAGGGGTTGGTCCGCACGTTGACTCAGTGGTCGGTTTAGGATCCGTAGCCAACCGGCTAGGGGAAAAAGTAAAAGAATTATTTTATTAATTATTTTTATTTAAATTTTAAATGATGTATTTAAAGGCGTAGGTATGCGTGTTGAGTTGCGGATCGATTTAGGATTCGTACCCGATCCGTTCGGGAAAAAAGTAAAAAAAAAAAAAAAGAAGAAAAAAACGAACTTGCTACTAACCTTTATGAGAAAATCGATCCTACGAGAGAATAAAATATAAATCACAATTTTATTTTTTATTTTTACTTCTTATAAATAAAAATACACAGTACACAATAAAGTTTAAATATTTTTTAAAAATATATATATAAATAACATTTAAAAATTCATTCATATTACGTAATTTATAAATAAACAATTATTATAAATTTAATTTTCCTAATTAACAAAATATAATTATATTAAGATTATTAAATTTTAAAATAAAAAATAATTATTATTCAAAAAATATAATTTAAAATTAATTTATTATTAATTAATTAATTAATTAAAAATTTATATAAAAAAATTAAAACTAGCCCGACAAAGCGGGGGTCTTTTTCTAGTTATGTTGATTTTTAGGTCAGCTAGAAACCAAAATATGTCCGGTGTTCCAATTGAATGAAGAAAATGTCCCCCAAGTGGTTTGGCTTGACTTCAATTTTTCTTAATTTGTACTTATAATAACACAAGAAATTAATTGAGAACTTTCCCTAGCAAGTGAGGATAAAATCAAGTTGCCTAATCCCCATAATTTTTTTTTATGTCAAATTTAATTATTAATTAATATTTCATAAAATTTTAGAATGTTATTAGTAAATTTATTCATGAATGGGATCGAGCCGAGTCAAATCTAGATAACAAAAAAAAGTTACTTGTTCAAGACTCGATTTGATCCGTTGGATCTCAAAAGCTTATTTTATTATTTAAAAAATATTAAAATATTATTTTAATATTAATATATTTTATAATTAAATTTAAAATAAAATTTATTTTTATTAATTAAATAGTAATTCAGGTGACTGGACTTGCTCAATCCGTGTTGAAGATATCCTATTCCAAACTTGTCTCAATCCAGATTGAACCGAACGAGAAATCCTATCTTTGAACAAATCTAATAATGAATAGTGTTAAAACATTATCATATGAATTTATTAAGTTTTAAATACATATTAACAAAATTTCTGATAATCTTTTATTTTTTTTGACAATTTTAAATTTCTCTATTGATGTATTGAATAATTTTTCTTTAATTATTCACATAGGTAGGTTGGGATAATTAACTCTACCTAGCTAGATCAGTACTTTTATCTGTACTTTTAGCTTCCAAGTGGGTAGGTAGGAATTTGGAAGCCGCTATGACTATGAGATTATGACATAAACAAAAGGCTTCCCACTAACTCAATTAAAGTTCAAAATTTCTGAACAAAAAATAGTAATTTAAAGTTCAAAATATAGCTAGATCAATTACCCTTTGATATTTTTATATAATTAATTAGAGCCCGTTTAATCAGTATTTATAAATATTATTGAATTAAAAAAATAATGTATTAATTATATTTTTTTATATTTATTATTTTAATCAGTATCATTATACATTAATTAACATTTTTCAATTAATTAACTATGAGGTGAATAAAAAAGTAGTTTGCGTCTAATTTCATTTTTGTTTACGATTTGAGAATTCTAATTACTAAAAAGAAAGGTGCATTATCACTAAAATCGGTTTGACACTCCAACCACCTTGGTAAAGAAGAAATTATATGAATTCGATTTAATTTAATTGATTTTTCAATTATTTTTACGAGATAATAAATTTGAGTTCAAATCTCATTATCTGTTATCCATTCTTCTATTCTCAAATTGCGATCTTCATTGTAAAAAAAAAAAAATTATACTCCTCCATCCTATTTCCTATTTTTATTTTTATATTTTTCTTTAATGTTCCAAAATTATGTACTCTTTCTTTTTTTTAAACACTTAAATGAGTTAAATCTCTTAGTTTTTCTATATTTTAAAATTATTTTTCTCGTTTTTATTTTTATTTTTTGATATTAAAAATTATGAAACATGAAATTTATAAAAAATTTAACATAAAGTTAAAGTTTTTTTTTTAAAAAATTCTGTCAAAGTCAATAGAGGATTAATAATTTGGGACGGTGGGAGTATCACGTTTGTAGTTCTTAATTTCGTATTCAAATACGACCATACCGTTTTATTGTTTAATTTGTTTTAGTTTATAGTAATTTCGAAGTATTAAATTAAATTAAAGGTAAATAATAACATTTAAGATTAAACAGAATTTCAAACAAAGTATGTGAGGATTTTAATTGTTCATAACAGCTTAATTAAGGGTATGTAATTAACAACAACAATAACAAAATATATAAAAGAAACTTCCCACAATATATGTATTTGGATATGATTATATTGTCTCACAATAACTTATTCAAAATCATATTTTCTATTATCTCACAAAAAACAGAATGGAAAAAGATTTTATACCATTCAAATTAAACTTAATTTCTAGTTTTTTTGCATCGCAAGCAAATTATAACTTGGTATATGCTATGTTATTCGGATTCGAGATGAGTGTTGGATATTAATATGTGCTCGATACGGGTATGTTCAATATTTTTATTTTTTTCATATATTTAAAAAATTATACATATACTCTGTGTCAGACACAGATGTTAGAAACAAATATTTTTTAAAAAATAAATAATTCGAATAACATAAAATATATGCATGCTTGGTTAAGTCTTTTAACTTCGTTCCCTTTATTTTCAATTCTCACTTTTCTTTTTCAAAATTCTCAAATTGTTCCTTAATTAGTAAACATTATGATAAACTTATATATATATATATATATATATATATATATATATATATAAGAAAAAATACGGTCTATATCTCTGAATTATTTTAATACGAAATATCTTGTATCCTTAAACTATTTCGAGACTAAAAGACCTAGTATCTCCAAGCTATTTCTTTGGTTTGGATTTTCTAGTTTAGATGTTTATTATCTTTTTTCAGCTACGTATATACTTCTAATTCTCAATTTTTTTTTAATTTTTTTTTTTACTTTTTTATTTTTTTTATAAAAGAAAACTACTAGTCATTTTATGAGATGATTTGACTGATACTAAGTTGCTTCCTAAGCTACTATATATAAACCTCTTCGAGAAACCAATAAATCCGATTTGAATTGAATCGAGTTAGAAATAAAATATTTTTTATTCGGATCGATTTGATTCAATCTAAATTATTATTCAATTAAAATAAAAAAATTAAATTTTATTATAAAATATTTAAATATTAATATAAAGTAATATTTAAATATATTTAAATAGTAAAATAAACTTTTTGAATTCTACGGATCAAATTGAACTAAATCTTAAACAAACGAATTTTTTTACTATCCAAACTTGATCCGATCTGATTCATGAACAGATTTATCCCTAACTCATATTTATCTCTATTATACTATCTAATTTTGGGAAATGAGTGCAAATATCAATGCCTTTCTAGACTTTTTTATCTTAATATAGCACCCCAAAAAAAAAAAATCTCAAAATACCGTTATTTATTTTTAAGTACCAAAATCCATTTTTTTAACCAGTTGAGAAATCGCCATGGCCCATGCTAATTGCCCAACGGTAAATAAAATTTCAACACTTGGAAATCCCAAGGGTGAAGAATTCACCTTTTTTTTTAATTATTAAATAATAAAATGTAAATAAAAATTATATAATTTATAATTTTAAAAAATAAAATTTTAATAATTTATATATATAATTTTTATCCCATGGTGGTAAGTCCGGCCCGATAAACCTGGATCGTATTTATATAATTTTTAAAATTGTTATTATTTAAATTTTATAATCTTATAATTTTATAATTTATAATTTATAATTTTTTTAAAATTATAGATTATATAATTTTTATTTTCGGGCTTGGGCAAAGAAAATAAAAAAATTTCGGGCCTCATCCCTGCCCGATAAAATATGAATTTTTATAAATGATGAATTTATTTCCTTCTTAAAATATGATTTTTTTTTTTTATAAATTATCAAGGGAAATCGCCATGGCTTACCGGGCCGGACTGATGTCCGAAATTTTTTTATTTCCTTTGCCCAAGCCCGAAAATAAAATTTATATAATTTATAATTTTAAAAAAATAAAAATTAATAAATTCCAAAATTTTAAAAATTATATATATACAATCCGGGTTTACCGGGTCGGGCTTACCACCATGGGATAAAAATTATAAAAATTATTATTTTTTAAAATTATAAATTATATAATTTTTATTTAAATTTTATTATTTAATAATTAAAAAAATAAAAAAAGGTGAATTCTTCACCTTGGGAAATCGCCACTGTGGGTGGCGATTTTCCAATGTAAAAATTTAAGTTTTTAGCGATTTCTCAACTTAGCTTTTAAAAAAAAAAAAAATTAAAATTTACCGTTGAAAAATCGTCATGGCCATGGCGATTTTCCAACTGGTTAAAAAAAAAAATTTGATACTTAAAAAAAAAATAGCGATATTTTGATAATTAAATTTTTTTAGCTATATTAAGATAAGAAAAATCTGCCTTTCTATGTTTCTACATAAATTAAAGAGGAAGCAAAGCAGCTAACAGATAGCATTTCCTTTTTTTTTTTTGTTTTTGAGGCGTGGGGATGTAATTATTGGAATTGAATTTTGATAATGCATGAGCATGAACAACAGTTTCTTTAATGAATTCGGGAATTCTATGCTTTTGCTTTTACTTATGAAATACACAAATATATATATATATATGTACCAAAATGAATTTCCACAAAGCAAATTAACATTTTTGAGTTGGTTTTGTATTGTCACATTGATTTTGGTAATAAAGATATTGATACACACATGTTAAGCTGATTTTTTTTTTTTGGGACATATTTTTAGAATACTACATTTTCATTTCCCTTCGAATATAAGTATTTAAAGAAAAAATTCACTTATACTGATGTAAAATTAATTAAATTTTATACATTTTATATTTTGTTATCTAGTCGTTGGATTTTATATTCTATTTATGTAAATTATGCATACTAAATTTTAATTTGATTAAAAATGCATACTTATTTTTTCACAATATAAAAATTTCATTAGTTAAATATATATTATAAAATAAGATATTTTCTATTGATATGATATAGATATCGGACAGGACGATAAGCATGATGCTATTGTTAAATCTAACGGTTGATTACTTAGAATATTATTCGTAGAAAAAATTATTAAAAAATATAATTATATTAATTTTATATCGGTATAACGTGATCTCTCCCTGTATATGTACGTACATATACATATTCAGCTATATATGCTCCAACTAGTAACTCTTAAAATTTGTTAAAAAATCCTAATATTCAAACTTTTATCATAAAATACTTACAAGTTGCATGCATGCATACACATCTATATTCTATGTATTTCCCACTCCCTCTTAGCCTTTTGAAGTAAATAGGGGTATTTAGGAGATTTTTGAAAAAGTAATTTTAGGCACAACTTTAAAGTTTTGAGTATTCAGTTTAGTATTTGATATATTCTTAAATGTGATTATTTAATTGCATGTTGGTTACATTACCAGATTTCATAATTTTCTCTTTCTATTTAATTGTTATCTTTACCGTTTCTTTATTATTCCTCTCCCAATTCAGTTATACTATAACTTTTAATATATTGATTATCACATATTAATTAGCTTTACAGTTACAAATTTGTTATAAAAAACTCTATTTGTTTGCAATTGTAATAGTGGTTATTTTGTTGTAGCAAATTTCATCCTCATTTCAATTCGGATTGCATCACTTTCCATCTGATTTTGAGTAATTCGGAGGGCAAAAATTTGTTGCAGTCACTTGGATAGTGCCAGCATTTGGATAACACCATTGAAACACTTGATCTCGAAACAAGCTCCGCAGGTAACTCCATTGTTGAATAGCGCTGTGCTAAGGGCTGTCGTCTTGCTTGAATAGATCACCATATCCGCAAGCTCCCTGCATGGTTTCTCCACCATTCATATCACCATAGAATGTTGCATGGGCATAGACCTGCTCATGGGTCGGGCAGCCCGTCCAGTCCGGTCCGTATTGGGTCGGGCCTAGGCAGGATATTTTTGTTCAGGCCCGGCCCGGAACAGTATTTTTTTATTATAATAATATTATTTTATTTAATTTTAATTAAAAAAATATTAAAATTTGTTTTTTAATCCGATGAACAGTAAATTCGGACCTATTGGGCCGGCCCAACCTTCTCAGGACCGGACCTGGGCAAAGAATATAAAAAAAAAACGAGCCACGGCCCGGTCCATGAGCAAGTCTACATGGACATCATGCCAGTTTTTGTCAATCTTTTGACCAACCATATGTATTTTGCCTCTTGGCCATGGCTGCAGCCAAATTGACTATGATCATGAGAAAAGAAAAGAAAAGAAAAGAAAAGAAAAGAAAAGAAAAGGAAAGCTTCAGGCTAGCCATTGCTAAAAACAAAATAAAGAAAAGTTACATTAGTTTGAGCCTAATTTTTTTTTATTGTATCAATACTTTTCTTTTTCCATTTGATTTTTATGCATATTAATATTACTAACAATTTCCCTTTTGATTACGATTTAGATTTTTTTGTCCAGTTTTAGTTTTTTTTTTTTAATTGATAGATTAATTTATTTATCTGTTTTTACAATTATTTACATAAATTAGTTCATTTTGAAAAAATAAAATAAAAATACAATCATTTCTTCGATTTTGGATTTCCATTAAGTAATACTTGATTCACTCTTTTTTGTTTCTTCAATGTCAATTTCGAGTCTTAATTTTTTAGTGTTTAAATACTTTTTTTTTTTAAATTTTATGCTTATTAGTTTCTAATAGCAAATTTATGGTTTGAATTTGATTTAAGTGGTTTGTTTATTAGGATAGAATATTCAAGTAAAATATCACAGTAGTAAAAATATAATATTTAGATACATAATTGAGTAAATAGGAATAGTTTGAACATTTTCAAAGGACTTATTAGAATTAGAATTATTTTATTATTACATATTTAACTTTAATTAATTGCATTTCAGCCGTTATCTTATAAAATTTTGTTTTTAATTGTAAGCTTTAATTCTATTTATATGCATCAATTTTTTTGTTACACTTGAAAAATGGTATATAAATTGATATTTGCTGGATTAAAAATTATTTTTAAATATGATTTTAAATATATTAATTATTATAGATTTAATTGGCTATTACATTTTTAAAATCCTAAAATTTTACAATGTAAAATATTTGTCTTCTTAAAACTAATATATCACTATTCTGTTTCTTGAAGTTTTTTTTAAAGGTAGAATCTGTTAGAAATTGCATATCAATTATTTGTCATTGAATAAATATAGAAGAATTCAAAATGCACTAAAACTGCATATTTATATAATTAAAGTGGCACTGCCACTGTTTCATAGAAAGAAAACATTAACCAAACAAAGCAGAACATTGAATGTAGTGAGGAAATCATGAGCTTATACGGTTGGAATCAAAAATGGAAAATTATTTCTTAAATAAAAAAAAAAAAAAAAATCACTGGCCTCAATAAATCATTATAAAACCAAAAGAGAAATGGATGGACATAATTAATAGGGTAATAAAATATGGAATTTATACAAAAAAAATATATGGGATGAAAAAAAGGTAAAAAAAGAGAGACAATAAAAAAGTTAATGAGAAGGAGATAGCAAATTGTATTCCTTTTTCTTAATGGATGAAATTTCCGTTTCATTTTTTGTTTTGTTTTGTACAGGCCAAATTTTAACTCCCTTACATATTTAATTGATATTATCACTATTATTAGCTCCTAAATCACACACTAATACTTTTAATGACACGTTAAAAATTAAGTAATTTTGTTGCATATTACATTAAAATTTATGCTTAATTGCCTTATGGTTTAAATTATTAGATAGGTTGGTTTTTTTAAAATATTGTTCTAATAATTTTCCGTGTAAAATTGAATCATGCAAAATTTAGCACTCATTATATAGTAGTAAATTACCTGGTTATGACCTTCCCCTATAGGAGCTATAGTTGTATCATTCCTATTCATTATTACGATGCTACATATTCAAATGTATTAATGTTTTAGGGTTAAAACGTTTTATATGATGGTAATATCAAATTTTTAATAAGGAAAAATTTATTAAAAAAACACATATTTGAAAATTAAAATAAAAACCAAGTATTTTTTTACTATTCAAATGTTTTTACTTTGAGGTCGTAAACTCAAATAAGGTCTAGAAATAAATTAGAGGGCGTCATGATGAAAAAAAATTAATTAAATTTCATGTCTGGAGAGAGAGAGAGAGAGCTAGAGGTTCATATTTAACATATTTATGGACAAAAATATTATCTCATCAATATAGATTTGCTTTGGAAGAATAACAATTTTGTATCAGTAATTATATCATGCAAATGAAATTCAATTTTAAATCAAATTCACTTTTTTTTTTTATATACATCAAAGAATGGATGAGATTCGTTTGCAGCACATGTGTATACAAATCAAACTAATCTATATGCTCTGGATCCAAGAATGCCCTCCTTCGATTATATCTTTTGTTTCTACAAGTTGTACAACTTATTGATAATGAAACTTTCAATTATTTCTTTAAAAAAAAAAAAACTATTCAACAAGTTATTGTTTTTTTATGTTACAAGCTAATCCCTTTATTTTTTTCATTTTTTCAGTGAATTGTGAAGATTGCAAAGAAAGAAATGAAATTTTAGCAAATAAGAAATCTCAACTTCAAGCAAATTGATTCTATTGTTTTAGATATTTTTATTGTCTTGAGGTTTAGAATTTAATGGGTAATTAATTAATTTTTTTAATTGCATTTTGGTTTGGATTTAGTTGTAATTTAATCATTATGGTTTAGTTGTATTATGATAGTTTGATTGTCATTTCTTTTTTTATAGTTTAATTTATATTATAGTTTAAAACATTCAAGGTATATGATCAAGAATAAATAGCATGCATATGATGTGTGAATGATACATTCTATAGAAGAAGAAAAAAAAGCATTAATGATCTTTTGTTTCTTTTTATTGCTAATTATAATTTTCTCAAATTAAATTTATTGGTTAGAATGTGAATTTGGTTTAACAACTATCCAACTTTCAAGAATTAATTTTTTTTATTAGAAATGGTTACATGTAAAAAAGAAAAAATAAGGGTTATAAAAAGAATTATGTTTATAATAGCAAAAAGTAAAAGACTTTTTTTTTCTCTTGATTTCTTGGATAATATTTAATAAATATGGTTATGCGGTCGTAACAAGTTAGATGAAATGCACGGAAATAAATATTGATTTTCGTACAATAATGAAGTCAAAAATGATTTGATTTTTTCCCAATGATTTAATTCTTTTTTGATTTCAATATTGCTTAATGTAAATGTAACAAAAATATTGAACATGAGCTGATATAAATATATATTTTTATAATATACAATAAAAAAGAAACAAAAAATTGGACTACATATTGTTTACCCAAGAAGCACCGGAAAATAAGAGTAAATTAAAGTAATAGTAATCTAATTACAATGTCCATCATAAAATCAATTAATGAAACAAAATTTCACAACTGATTTTAAAATTCTCTTCAGATTCTTTATTATTAAGTTGGTTATTATTCCATACTCCATCAGTAATATATTCAAAATTCAAATATACATCTTTGATCATTTAAATAATATAAAAATATATAATAAAATTCAATATAAGAGTAAATTATATATTTATTATTAACAAAAATATGGTAATTCTGAACACGAGATTAGTTTTCTCTATTAATTTAAATCTTTCAATAAATGTGTCTTTTATATGGAATTTAATTTTTATATATGACATATAACTTGGATGCCAACAGAATTAATATGTACATACTACATATACTAGCATTTATACTTAATAATGATTAAAGGAAAAACTTTATTGAGGGAAAAAAATAATTTCATTTATAAGTATACTTTGAGATGTTGAAACTTATATTTTAAAGTTTTAATATCTTACAAGCCTTATAACTATCTCTATAGTAATGAAGTTTATCATTAATGAGTTGTACAAAAGGAGATAATTTTTTTCTTTTACAAAATAATTTGTTTAGAAAACTAAAATAAATGTTTATCGTTTTTTGTTTATGAGCTTTCTCTAATGATATAAGGAATATACACTTTGAAATAATTGAATTTTTTTGTTTATTAAAATTATTAAGAGCATCTTTTAGTCATATATTGATTGGTAACTGTATATTTGATGAATTTTTTAATGATTATTATTAATTTAAACAATCCTTCTATTATACAATCCAAACTCAATTGATTTATATATCTTTAAGTTAAAACCAACAAACCAATCAAATAAACAAAAAAAAATCGAAATAAAATATCTCATAAAAAATAATAAGTAATAATTTAACAAATATTTACTATTAAAAATAATAAAATTAAATTAAAAAATAAGTCTACATCAAAATATGAAAAAGTTGAGTTTATATTGAAATGACCCTTAATGTATTTAAAATGTATAATTACTATAAATTTCATTGTGTTCTTAAGGAATTAATTTTTTGTGTATAAATAGCTTTATTTTTTAATTGTATTTATAGTTTGTAGTAATGTTAAAATTATCAATTGTAAATCAAGCATCTCATAAACAATTTATATAATATTCGTTATCATTATTTACTACATAATAATTTTAAAATATTATAAATAAATACAAAATACATCTATATATAAATACTACAAAATGGATCCCGCAACGCGGGATCATATTCCTAGTATGACATATATATCTAATTTCTCTTCTTCCTATCAATATACTATGTATAGACATTCGGAGAATTTTCTTTTATGGATCCATTTAAATGCCATATAAAACTCAAAAGATGCTTTAGATTTGCAGTGTTTTGCTGCTTAACTTTTTCAATTAATTAACCCAATGCTTTTTCAGTAATTCAAACTTAAGATGATTTTTTTTTTTTTTTCCAAATTCAATGAATGGAGACAAAAGTGAAAAGACTACCAATTAAAAATTATTTTGGAGTAATTATTTGATTTAGATATGGATGGTTTCTACTTTTCAATTATTCGAAAAGAAGAAAAATGATGCAATAAAGTTTGAATCCGTCTTTTTTAGAGTTGTATAAATCTGTTTAAGAATTTGATTATTTGTTCTATCTGAATTGAGACGGATTCGAAATAAGATATTTTAAATTCGAAATAACTCAAAATTTTGCAATTATTTAATAAATAATTTTTTATTTAAATTTAATTATAAAAATATATAAATATTAATATAAAATAATATTTTAAATAATAAATGAATTTTTCAAATTGACGGATCGGACCAAATCAAGCCTTTTGAGAAGCAAAATCTTTTTCTATCCAAACCTAATCCATCAATGCTCGACCTATTACCAGCTCTGAGCTTACATTGTGTAAATGTTAATAACATACAAAAGTAAAGATGATAAAAAGAAATTTTATAGAATATTCTTCACTTGACGTGGTAACCCTTAATTTAAAATTAGTGCTTACAGTTCCATTTTAGTTTTGCTTTGAAATGCAACAAGGAAATTAGTAGGAAAGTTGGTTTTTGACTCTTGAGAGAGTCCAAAATTTTATAAATTTTTCTTTGAAAGTAAAAAAAGGTCAAAACCTAAAAAAAGGGCTGTGATAGTGTAGGTAAAGCAACCATTGATAAGTGTAGTGATGTATTATAAAAGAAAGTGATATATGCTTCCACAAATCAAAAGAAAAGTTGGTGCAAATTTCTCCTCCCTTCATTACCAAACAAAAAAGCAAAAAGATATATAAATATTTTTTTTCTTTTTTCTTTTATGCAGAAGCTGGAAAAAAAAAATCATTTGTAGTGGAAAACAACTCAAACCCCACCTCTTGCCTTGCCTACTTTCTCTGTTTACCACCACTTCATGTTCTTTTTGTGTGGTTATAGTGTGAACTTTAAGCCACAATTTGAAAACTTAGTTTAGAATGTTATGTTTTTTTGTGCTTTGTTAAACCCATTAAAATGAGTAAAATGACAACTTTTTGTGCATATTAATTCATTCATTGACATAAGGTTTGATTATATTTTTAGAGGGTATTTTGTCTTGTACATGAGGAAAATAACTTGAGTGGATGTTGAATTGTTGATTAATTCTTTGAGTTTTTTATAATTTTATGTTCAAGTTGAGTCTTTCCGGGTTATAACTAATTGATTTAAAATTTGATACTTATCATGATATTCGAGTCTAGATTTTATTATATTTTTGTTGTCCCTTATGAGTTTATTACGAGATAAGTCTCTTTGTTTCGGTTGTTAATACTAAACTTACACGTAAAAGAGTGTTGAATGTTGTTATCACACGTTGGTTAAGTCAAGAAGCCAACCCGATTATTAGAGTTGTCTATATCTCAAGTTTCAATTCTTGGATCAAAAGATTAAAATTTATGAGATAAAAAGGATTTATTACCTTCCATAATGTACCTAATGGATTTTCTCATATTACCAAAAGAGAAATGTTAAAGTATTCGGCAATTCGATTGTGTAACCAGCTCTGGAAAAATAAATGTTCATAAAATTATTATTTGTTCCATCCATATTATCATTTGTGAATAATTTTTCGATTTTCGAATATCAGACAAAATAGAATCAAAATGCCTTATTCATAAGTACACACTTTTAATATATATATATATATATATATATATATATATATATATATATCAAGAATCAGCTTTCAACTTTGAAATCGTCTTTGACACTTAATTTCAAGAGCAAGGTTGGAGAACTGATAACTTTGGGATCAATTAACTTTGGGATCAATTTTATTCTTATGTTACTTGAACTTAAGATAAATATCAAATACAAATATATGATCGATTTTGATATGATATACTCAATTTTCTAAAAATATTTTCATATATTTAAAAAATTATATTTTTATATTTATATTCAAATATATATCAGATACAAATAACGATCATAAATACTTCTTAAAAAATAAACCTAATGGACTGAAGTTTAAAAAAAAATTCAGCCCTTTCCACTAACTTTCGTATCTCAAATAATAAAAAAATTATAAGAATGAGACAGATCACTCCATGAATTTAACCAGAACATGTGCTATACTCATTGCTATATTTTCCTCCAATTCTTATTTGCAAAAGCAGCAGCTTGCAAGATATTGCTTTATCTATCGTGGGTTTAGTGTCAATTATTGATTGATTGAAAATCGTGATTTTTCTAATCATGAGTCATGATTTGACCTGAAAGATTTTTTTTTTTCTGTTCATAAAGTTGCTTGAAAATCAAAGGTCAAGTTCGGACGAAAATTTTAAAGAAAAGTCTTTAAAATGGGTTTTTAGTAGATTTTATTATATATATATATAATTTATTATATTTATATGTAATTTGTGTTATATTTATATGTAAAAAAATTATATGTATAAAAAATTACATAAATACATGATATATTTATCATGTTTGTACATAAAAAAATTACATAAATATATGATAATTTTATATAATTTATCATATTTATATATAATTTTATTATATTTATATATAATAAATTTATTACCATAATTAACAACACAAGTATAGGGATGATAAATTTCGATCCGACCGATGGATTTCGAATCGATCCGATCGAAATGGAGAGGTTTTTTCTTTTGAACAATAGAGACGGAGCGGGACGTGTACGGTTTTTTTTTTTTTTTTGAAAAGCGAGGATGTAGCAGTTGTGGTAATTGCCTGCTCCACACCACTCCGCCCCGAATACTGAAATTACAATTTTACCCTTAAATATTTAGCTTTTAAAAGGATAATAATATAATATAATTAAAGTTATTATTAATTTTTTTACAAAAAACTTAAACCTAATACTTTATTTTTTTCTCTCCTAAATTAAAAACCTGTTTATATTGAATTTATATTTAAATTTTTTTACAATTCTTTATTATTTGAAAAAAAATAAAAATAATTAATAAATATCGAATGGGACGGAGCGGGACGGGATAGTTATGGATGTAACCGACATCCATGGAGGTGGTAGTGGTATTGAAATTTCAACATATGGAACGGGACGGAGAACGGGACAAAGCAGTCCTATAATGGGGAGAGAACGAATACTACAAAATCTGCCCCTGCCCAACTCCATTGCCATCTCTACACAAGTACATTTTACAAAGGCAATCCACACGAACACGAAATCGATGTCAAATTTCTCATTGTGGCTAATTTCATATTTCAATATTCACCAAAACTTTATAGTAATAATTACTTAATTAGTTTGGAAATCATATATATATATATAATATTTACACCCCAGTAATCGTCAGTTTACTACTACAATTATCCATTGTTGTTGCAGAAGAATTCCCATTTTCTCGACTTGGCTCGCCAATGATACTGATAACACTAGGGCAATTAACATCATCGGAAGATTTCGCAGGTTCAGGTTGTCCTGTCTCTGGTTTTTCTGGTGAGACAGTTGGCTCAACGGCGGCTTCAAAATCCACCATGGATGCGAGTTCATGAACAGATTCAGCAATTTCCTCCGTGCAGGTGACCACATCGATTAACAACGAAGCAACTGCGGCCACTGGTACTACTTGCAAGAGGTCCATATCGTCTTCCCATAAGCCTGATTTGAGTAAAGAGTTGAGATTTTTGGCAGCAGATTTTGAGTTTTCGATGTGGATATCAGCAGAAAATGGTTTCACCATTGTTTTGATAGCCAATGCTAATTCCTTCAATGCTTTACCAGATTCCAAGCTCATTTTTGTGCATGTCTCTTGGATTTTACTTCGAATTTCTGGTTTCTCCTGCAACAATATAGCATAAGATCTGATAAGTTAATCTAAATTATATTGGCTTAAGTACATGAATTTACTATTACCCTTATTTTATTTCTCATGCATTTTTGTATAAACATTCAACAAAACAAGGTATTTAACACGTGACGTAATCAACTTTGAGCTTAATCTACTTGATTTATGCAGTCATTTAAAGAAGCGACATCGAATCTCAATATGTAACCCTTTCCTTATTTTCAACAACCTCCTTCGTATAAGAAAAAAAAAATTTACTATCTTTTGGTTTTTAGCTTTTTTTTTTTTTTCTTTCTAATGAGTATTATTTTTTGTTGGTTCTTAGAATTTAGAATAAGCCATTAGAATAGCCAAGTAGCAATGTATTTACTCAAGAATTTGAAACGTGGAGATTTAGACAATACTTGAATGTCAGCATTTAGGTGTCCATTAAGAGATTCAATTCGATAGGCACAGTGGCGTGTTAGAGCTCCAATCTTCAGGTACTGTTTCCATGGATGTCGAAATTGAAATCGACCATGCCCTGGTTCCCATCTTGCAAAATTAGCCTAAAAATAACAACAACAACAACAACAATGGCAAAGTAAGAAAAACCAAGCTTTTCTAATGAGGGATGGAAAGAGAGATAGAGCTAGAGCTAGAGCTTTTTCACCCACCAAGGCATCTTCGTTATTTTTTGAATTAAGAACACTTTTATATCCCTGTAAGAAGGATTTATCTTCTTCAGACTCTCCATCCTCTGCCATTTTAAAGTACTCATCTCCAAACCCTGTAAAACATTTCTTTCCCAGCTTAGTGTTTGGTTAAAGGGTAATAAATAAATGAATTCGAAATTTGATCCAATTGGTTTATACAATCACTATTAAAATGTAGCAATTAGTAAATTTGGAATCGAATGTCAGCTTTCACAAACGGCAATCTCTTTGTAAAAAAAGGGTAATAAATAAATGAATTGCTTTTAATGAGTGGAGGAGATTGACCTTCTAGGAAGCTGCCAAGCTTTTCCATGTTGGAAGCAATTAAGTTATGGAGGTCTTGACCAGCCCAGACAGGGAAAAGCAAAATGGAGATAATGATACAGGTAGAGCCACCTATGAGGACGGTTGATAATCTCTTGTGAGCCAATTCTAATATTTCATCGTCTCGAAAACCCGATACAGATATGAAAGAGAATGTCAAAATAAATATCAACAACCCATAATCATATCTTGCCTTGATTTTTGGATTGAATCTTGCAAACGTAGATACCGCAGCTGCAAACAGAGATTTAATTTCAATCGGTGATCACTGATCAGTTGATTTATAATTTTATCCAATTGAAAAAGAAAAACTGGGAAAATATATACAATTTTTGTCAAAGTGATCACAGTTTACCTTGGAGGAAGACAAAGAACCCAAGTACTATGGGCTCACCTATTCGTCCTGAAAGGTTAGCCAGCTGATGAGCCCCGACAGCTAGAGCACCAGCCAGCAACGTTGCCAATCCTCTATTCACACCTTTCCCAAGCGTAGCCCCTGATGAAATTAATTAATTATATCCTAGTCAAAACCATTTTATTTATGTCTATATATAATTCTCAGCTTTGTTTGATTTTGAGCTGAAATTAACAGGGACAAAACTTACCCACAGAAAATTCAGAGACGACCACGACAGTCATTATAGCCCACATTGCAGAGACGCCAAAACTGTCGTACAGTGGCTGACAGTAATAAAATAATGAGACCAAAGTGAGTGAAAGTCCCACTTTTAGTGAATGAACAACTCTTCTTGGATCATCTTGGGCAAGCTTTTTTACCTGCCTAATAAACTCAAACACCTTAGTCTTTATATTCTTAAGAAAGGCCGTTATCCGTGACCATCCACGAGCAAACAGGCCTTGTTGTTGTTTCCCTTGACTTGCAGACTCTAAATCCATAGCTAATTATTGATTTAGACAGATATCAAGATAATGCAAAATTCACAACAGCTTGCATGAAACCAAGAGCTAGCTCTTTAGAGATTATAAAGAGATAGCAACAAAGAAGAATATGCCTTTGGAAGGGGCGATATGTGGGCTCTATTTATAAGGAAAAACAAGCATCTAGCAGTGGCCAATAAAAAATATATAAATATTGCTGACCCTTTATTTTTTGTACGGTGAAGTACAAAAGAAATTTCAGGGAAAGAAGGCATGCAAGCGAGAAAGTGGTAGGCGAGGCGACCCATTGGAGTGCAATATGGCTCTGGATGGATGCTGTTAGCCATTAACAATCAATAGCCCACGCTTTTTCCCCCTGACCCAATTACCCCCATTTCCCATTTCGGGGTTTCTCCCATTGCAAACCAACTTGCATATACTTTTTGGCTGTTGTCTAGTACTAGGTATTTGTGATGCTGATAGCCCAAGGCTCTGAGTTAGTCAAGTGGAGAAGCAATGTGAACTGTAACCCATTCCCTCCCCTTGGCTCAAATGTACTTGAGTAATAAGTACTAGAAATTAGAGGTGGCAAAATGAATCCGAACTCGAAAATTCGCCTAGTAAATATTGAATTCGAACCCATTCAAACCCGATTTGATCAAAAAGTCAAAAATCCGAACCCGAAAAAATCCGAACCCGAAATGACCCGAGCCCGAAAGAGCCCGAACCCGAAAAAACCTGAACCCGAAAAACCCAAACCCAAAAATACCCGAGCCCGACCCGAACCCGAATTTAATACTAAAAATAAAAATTATCAAATTGTAATTAAATAATTTTTTTTATAAAGAAAGAACTTTATTTATCAATTTTATTATAATATCTTTTTTTAATAATTTAATTAAAATTTAATTTAATTTATATTATATTATATTATATTATATTATATTATATTATATATATGATAAAATAATAATTTTATCAAAAATAAAATTATATTTTGCACTTATAACTTTAATGTCCCATATCTTTATGAATGCACTATCTAAAAATTCTAAACTCATGAAAATTTTAGAAATGTAATTTTTTTGACATAAAATATTACTTGTCTATTATTTATGTTATTTTAAGAGCACCCTTATAATAGTATAATAGTATTTTCTATATACTAAAATTAATTAATAGCAATTCATTCATTTTAACTTATCTCTAGTATAATAGTATTTTTTATATTAAGAAATAGATAAAAACTACTTTTAAAAAAAAATGTGTTGCTCTTTGCAACATATATATAGTTTTCTTAGGCATGTTATTAAATTAAGTCATTAACACCATATTCACTTGCCCAAGCACGGACCGATCCGAAATATAGGCCTCAAATTCTGCCTAAACCCGCTCATATTTGTAAATGATAATCCAAACCCATTTAGGCCTCAAAGTTGAATGTTAGGGTTCGTCCCTAAAAATCTCTTATTTTGTAGTGAATCTAATAATGTATTTACATGTTGAAATTTGAGTTCATCAAATCAATTATTTTAACTATTAATATGATTAATTTATAATATATCATATTTTTATAATAAATTATTTTAATATTTTATTTTATATAAAAAATTAATTTTATATTCTTTTGGTGCTAACAAATATTGATTTTAATAAATAAATATAATTAAAAATATCATATTATAATAAAAGATTATTTTTAAAAATAATAATAAAATTATTTTTAAAAGTAAATATTTAAATTATGTAAAAATGATTACATTTAACATAAAATAAAAATGATGTAAAACAAACCCGAACCCGACTGGGCCAGAACCCGAACGGACCCGAACCCGGACGAATCCGAACCCGATCGGACCCAAATCCGAATGGGCCCGAACCCGAATGAGCCCGACCCTAACCCGCTCAATTGCCACCTCTACTAGAAATGAACCTTATCAGTTTTCAGTCCTATCCGAATTTTTTTTTATAGTTAAACTTGGTCTGCGTAAAAGGGATTCCAATTGCTTAAACAAAAAATCTCAATTTTGAGTACTTGCGGATGCAGCAAATTCTTTTGGGAGAAGTCCTCATCTTGACACCCTACAGTACCTCGAAAAATTAATTCTAAATGAAACCTAGATATACCGTGAAAAACCAAAAAAAAAAAATGGAGAGATTAAACGTGATCATTACCCTGTTTCATTAAAATTGGTTTATTGAAATATGTGACACTCGCGTTTATATGCTTGAATTTTTCGTTTCCTTTTCTATATAAGATTTAAGCATTTTGTTTATTTTTTTAGAATGCTTGACGTGATATTATTTTTCATCTAATTTTGTGATGTTCATCGTTATGATTAGCTTTTATATATATATATATATATATATATATATATATATATATATATATATATATATATATATATATATACACAAAGGAGGTTCTAATCTAAAAATAAGAGAACAATTTATAGATGTTGAAATTCGAATTTCAAACTTGTTATATACCATCTTTTTAAAATAACTGTATGAACCAATTGAACTAAGCCATAGGTTCTATGATTAGCTCACTTTGTCTACGACTTTGGGACGCTTGACGTGCAGGGGCGAAGTCAGAAATACTTTTAAGGAGGGCCGAATCTATATATATAAAGATTTAAAATAAAAATAAATTGTTATGAAATAGACTTGTCCAAGAATTTCGGTATTCGTCTAGTTCGATGGCCCAGCCCAAATAAATTTTTAAAGTTCAGGCCTGACTCGATTTTATTTTTTAATTTAAAAATATTTTTATAATATTAAAAAAAAAAGGTATCAAAGACCATACGGGCTGAACTGGGCTAAACAAACAATCTTTTTCTATCAGAGTTTGGTCTGATCCAATCCATGAACAACTCTATTATAGAAAACATTAGATTTAAATATTGTATAATAATATTAAAATTACAAACAATGTATAAAATTCTTATAATAACACAAAGTTTTCTCAATTTTCAAATATTATAAATCATGTTGCATATGTAAATTTTTTTAATAAGAATTGAAGTTTCAATGTCAAAAAAATTATAATCTAATTAATGTCATAATGATTTTTTCGACCGCTAAAACGATTTTGAAAACACAAAATGGAGTCGCCACCAATCTTTTTTTTGCTAGGTGTGATTGGCCACCTATTAAAATCGGTTTTAGTAAAATATTTTAAAATTAATTAAAACATTTTGTAGAACCAATTTCGAAGTTCACGCTTTGAACCAGAGAGTAAAACATAATTGGGTTCGGGAGTCGGTTACGTGCGAGGAAGGATTAGCACCCCCGCAATGCCCGATTAGAAAACGGTACCATTTAATCACGTGTTATCTTAAATCTCGATTTAATGGACTTGACATCACTATTTAAAAATAATTCTCTTTTATTTTTATTTTATTTTACTTTTTTTTTTAAAAAAAACATGTTTATTATATTTTTGAATTTTTTGAACCGTTATTATTTTTTTCAAAAACAAAAGTGAACATAAATTTGTTATCGAAAATACTCATTAAATATTCCCAACACTCTTGGTGGTATTTAACGAGATCTTCTCACCTCGAGATATCTTAGGAATCACAACCGTGATATCCTTCGAATTCCGTCGTCAGCAATTCACATTTCTTAAAACCATTTTTTCTTTTTTTGAAAAGTAAATTAAAATGCTTTTAATAATTATTTCCGAAATAAAAGAAATTATCTATGTAAGAATAATTCTCGAATCACTCCGATATTTTCGATAATGTCTCGATTATTATTCTTACTTGGACCATTTCAAAGAACGATTGATGCTTCGACCATCCCGAGAAAGAAATCCGTTTTTAGATAATTTTATTTACCGAAAATAATTTAAAAGACATTTAATAACTAGAAGATTTATTATTTTATAATTTTTAAATCGAAACAGAACATGAAAAATATGTCGAATGCTGAACAAGAATAAATAAATAAAAATAGTAATAAAAATAAAAATAAAAATAAATAAGGAAATTAAAATCATACCTGAAGAAATGTCGAGAATCCGAAAATTAGAATGCCGAACTTAATCTTCGTAAAATTCTTTGTTCTTTCTCGACCACCTCTCTCTCAATTCTCACCACTTGAATACGAAAAAGTAAGAGACAAATATAGATTTTTAGATCTCTGCTTCAGACAAATAGCTTGTAGAGTGTAGCTGAAGAAATGTCGAGAATTCGAAAATTAGAATGCCGAACTTAATCTTCGTAAAATTCTTTGTTCTTTCTCGACCACCTGAAAAATGTCGAAAATCCAAAAAAATCAAAACGTCGAAACCGATAATCGTGAATTTTTCTTTTTAATAATTTTTTTCCATCCTTTTTGTTTTTTTCTTTTATTTTTTATTATTATTTTTTTTTAATTTTTTTGTATCATCATTATTATTTTTTAATTTTTTTTAATTTTTTTTAATTTTTACTTATTTTTCTTTATTTTTTTTTATTTTTTCTTATTTATTTTTTTCTTCTATTCATTTTTTCATTTTTTCTTTAATTTTAAAAATTTTCCCTTTTTTATTTCTTTTTTTTTTAATTTTTCTCCTTTTTTTAATTTTTTAATTAGTTTTTTTTTCTTTTTCTTCCTTTTTTCCTTTTTTTTTTCTGGTGGCCCAAAGGGTTGCTAGGCCCTGGGTCCTGGGCAGGTGGCCTGCTTGGGCCAGGCTTTTTGGGCCTGATTGGGGCCCGGTTCGGCGTGGGCCGAACCCCCTTTTTTTTCATAAAACCCAGGTCGGGTGCGCGGACCCCGGGTCGACCCGCGGGTCGACGCGCGGGTCTGCGCGACCCGCTCCAGGGGGCTATAAAAGCCCTTTTTTTCATTTCTGATTTTTCCTTCTCTCTCTTCCTCTCTCTCTCTCTCTCTCTTTCCTCCCCCCCTCTCTCTACCTGTTCATCCCCAAACACCCCCCAAACCCAGAAACCGGCGACCGGCCACCGCGCCTCGCCATCGGCCGTCGTTCGTCGGCGACCGATGAGCTCTAAACTTCGCACCTGGGGGGATTCCGGCCTCCTCTTCTCGGATTCGGGCACCGTTTTGCTCGAATCTTGGCGAAACCCCCTAGATCTAAGAAAGATTTTTTGACTTTTTTTTTGTCATTTTTTTTTTGGTATTGTTGCTGGCTTTTTTTTTTTGCAGGGCTTCTCCTCCTCTTTTTTTGGTTGTGGGTTTCGGATCTGGGGGCCCTTTTTTTGGTTTCGGTTCTTTATGGTTTTTTGGCTCTGTTCTTTTTTTTTTTTTGTGAGGGGGATGCTGAGAAGGGGGTCCGATCTCTGGATTTTTTTTGCTTGGTTTGTTTTTTTGCAGGGGATCCTTTGAGGGGGAGTCCGATCTGGGTCCCTTTTCTCCTCCTCCTTGGTGATTGTGTTGGGGGCTTGTTTTATGGAGGGTGGCGTGTTCAGGGGAGGTGGTGTGTCTAGGCTGGTTGAGTGTGGGTTGGTGGTGGCGTGTGGGAGTTGCTGTTGGGGTTGAGTGTGGGGGAGGGTGGCGTGTGGCAGGGGAGGCTAGGGTTTGCTAGGGTTTTAGAGTTTGGGGTTGGGGTGGGCCTGTTGGTAACAGGCCCTATTGGGCTAGATGACAAAAAAAAGGCCTTTTGGGCCTATTGGTTAGCAGGCCCGATTTGGCCTGTTGGGCCTGCTGGTTGGGCTTGTAAAAGGCCCGGGTCGGGTTCGGATCCGACCCGGGCCAAAAACGGTTGCAACAGCTGCCCCTATTTGCACATTGCTGAGAATCAGGAATAGGGCAAAGACATGAGCAACGTTTTTGTCTAGAATTGTGCTTGCGTTTGTTCTAGGAGGGATCTCTCCATCGGAGGTTCTTATCAATCGAAAAATAAATTGCTCCTCTCATCAGAGGCTCTATCACTTCAAAAATAAATTGCTCCTCTCATCAGAGGCTCTACCACTTGGAAAATAAATTGCTCCTCTCATCAGAGGCTCTATCACTTGGAAAATAAATTGCTCCTCTCATCAGATGCTCTACTACATGGAAAATAAATTGCTCCTCTCATCAGAGGCTCTATCACTTGGAAAAATAAATTGCTCCTCTAATCAGAGGCTCTATCACTTGAAAAATAAATTGCTCATCTCATCAGAGGCTCTACCACTTGGAAAATAAATTGCTCCTCTCATCAGAGGCTCTACAACTTTGAAAATAAATTGCTCCTCTCATCAGAGGCTCTACATCTTTGAAAATAAATTGCTCCTCTCATCAGAGGCTCTACCACTTGAAAAATAAATTGCTCATCTCATCAGAGGCTCTACCACTTAGAAAGTAAATTGCTCCTCTCATCAGAGGCTCTATCACTTGGAAAAATAAATTGCTCCTCTAATCAGAGGCTCTATCACTTGGAAAAATAAATTGCTCCTCTAATCAGAGGCTCTATCACTTGGAAAAATAAATTGCTCCTCTCATCAGAGGCTCTACCACTTGAACAATAAATTGCTCCTCTCATCAGAGGCTCTACCACTTGGAAAATAAATTGCTCCTCTCATCAGAGGCTCTATCACTTGGAAAATAAATTGCTCCTCTAATCAGAGGCTCTATCACTTGGAAAAATAAATTGCTCCTCTCATCAGAGGCTCTACCACTTGGAAAATAAATTGCTCCTCTCATCAGAGGCTCTACCACTTGGAAAAATAAATTGCTCCTCTAATTAGAGGCTTCACAACTTTGAAATTTAAAAACGAACTTCGAATTTTTGACAATGAGTTTCAACACAACTTAGATCATCACCTCACTTACTACCTTAGTTTTACGAAAGTGAAGACTCATTCTGGATATCCCCATCTCTTTCCCGTTTAGTTTTGAAATGCCTTGTCAGATTCCTCGGATATCGCCACCTAAGACTTTACCAAAATCAAAATTTTTACCAGATGCTTCGGATATCGCCATTTGACTAATCATACCGAGGCTCGACCTTTCTTAAAGTAACGAGTTTGACTTCGCAAGAATTGAAAATGGTACCCGGAGATTTTGAAAAATGTCATTTTGAAAGATGTTACCTGGAGGTTTTTGAAAAATGTAATTTTGAAAGATGTTACCCGGAGGTTTTTGAAAGCAGATACTTGGAGGTCTAAAAAATGTTACTTCTTTGAAAGTGGTGCCCGGAGGTCTTATTCTTGACTTTGAGAATGATGCCCAGAGGTCTTTATCAATGATTTTTTTAGAAAGATGCCCGGAGGTCTTGAAAACATGAATTCTGAGAATAATGCCCGGAAGTCATGAAACGAATGCCCAGAGGTCTTATAAAAATGATCTTTTCTTTGAAAACGATGCCCGGAGGTCTTATCCGTGATTTTTGAGAATAATGCCCGGAGGTCTTGAAACAGGTGCGCGGAGGTCTTCAAATGTCTTTTCCTTGAAAATGGCGCCCGGAGGTCTTATCCATAATGCCCGGATGTCTTGAAACAGGTGCCCGGAGGTCTTTAAAAAGGTCTTTTCCTTGAAGATGGCGTCCGGAGGTTTTATCCATGATTTTTTAGAATAATGCCCGGAGGTCTTGAAGATTGTAACCCGGAGGTTTTAAAAATGATGCCTGGAGGTCTTTGAAAAAGTGGTGTCCGGAGGTCTTAAAAATAGATGCCCGGATGTCATCTTTCTTTCTAATTTTCTTTTTCTTTCGCTGTGCCGGAAGAATTTAAAAGAAATGCCCGGAGGTCTTAGAACAGGTGCCCGGAGGTCTTATAAGAGGTGCCCGGAGGTCTTAGAACAGGTGCCCGGGGGTCTTTTTTTTCTTTCCTTTTTTTCTTTTGCTGTGCCCGAAGGTCATAAAAGAAATGCCCAGAGGTCTTAGAACAGGTGCCCGGAGGTCTTTTTTTTAATTTCCTTTTTTCTTTTGCTGTGTCCCGAGGTCTTAAAAAGGTAACCCGAAGGTTTTAAAACAGATGCCCGGAGGTCTTGGTGATCATACCTGAAAATCTTTCACAATCATATTTTGGAAGAAAATCTCACTGATTGTTCAGATTCAAATGTCAAAATTTCAAATAGTCAATGTCATGCATAAAATGTGAGCGTCATGCGAAGTCAATGCATATGCCCCTGATGATGCATGTGCAAGTACCCTCGAATAATGTACACATTTTACGACACGATGCAGATGCAAAACTTAATAAATATGCGAATGTTCATGAATGATGCAAATGTTCCCAATTGTTTTTCCTAATCTTGGTTTAGCTTTCCAAGTCGTTTTTCCTCTTCGAAACAAAGTGTATCCTGAAACGCTCGTGCCTCATACGAGATCAACCCTTTTCTTCACTTTGGAACTATCTCTTTGCCCCAATAGTTTTTCAAAATTTTATCAACTGGAGTCCGAGTGTTCATTTATTCTACCTCAATAGTTCCATACCTCTGGGCCAGAAGAACATTTGCCTTATGCCAACATCAAAAATGGTTTCTTCCAAAAATATTTTCATTTATCTGCTTTTGCTTGCTTTTTTTTTTTGAAAAATATTTGCTTATTTACTGAAAGCTTTTGAGCTGAAAATGTCATTATTTGATATCCAAACCTCTTAAAAATTGATGATCACTATTAGAAGTTTTTCTGAGTGTTCATTCGGGTTTTTTCAAATTAAGTCGAAAGGCTTGGTACAACAAGGTTTTGATTGATCCAAGGAAACTTCACAACAGGAAAAATGTATATCCTTTCTAGACTCACAAATGGAACAGATTTTATAGAACATGATTTTTTTGACTCAAACAAATTCAACCTTCTTTTAGTTTCCAAATTATGGTGTTTTGACAAACGTCAAGACTAGCTGGGATGTTCAAACTGGAAAGTTAATTCTAGAAAGGAAAACAGTCTCAATTTTTAAAGTCAAACCTCCAAACGAGAGTTGACAGTTTTGGGATATTTTGAAATTCCCAGATGTTCCTTGACTTCTTCAAAATGACATCTTCTTTTGTTATGGCCTTGACAATACCATGAGCGACACCAAAATTCTCCCATTTTACTCTAGACTGCCTGTGTTGGGTTTTCACCCTAGAGTCTCCTTCTTTCCATTTTTTCATTTTTCATTAAATGTTTCACCATGCATTCAAGAAATCAAGACTTATCCAAAAAAGATTTTTAACCAGAAAAGAGACCGAAGTCTCCTGCATTTCTCTAAGAATAGACTCATCAATTAATATGACCATGCTCGACCGAAATGGTCTTTTCCAGGTACTTAATGTAAGCCGAGGTTCGAGGTACTGAAAGAAAAGATAAATAGGCCCAAACATGTGTTTAAGGTGATCAAATCAAGGATTATTTCATGAGGAGGATTCTCTTCGAAATATTTGTCTTTGCTGAGCTTTTCTCTTTATCCGATGATTTTCATCTGTTCTTTTCTTCCTTTTTTATTTTTTTGCTTTCATTTTTTCTTTCTATCTCCTTTTTTTAGCATTTCTATTTTGACAAGGTGAGCCCGTAGTTATTTGGAAGCTCAAATTTCTCTTTGATTCAAGGCATTCTTTTTTTCATCTTTGAACCAAGACTTCATTATCTGTGACTTTTGAAAAGATCCTTCCTCGCATTTGCCCCCTAGTGTGGAAGGTGATCCTTGATCGGGGTTGAAAAAACGAAAGTATTCATTAGGCTCAAAAGGGGTAGCAAAAGGATATTTTATAATCTGTGAAAGGATGATGAACGATGGTCATTTTTCATCTCAAACACAAGCACGTAAATCGAAGAGTCATTCCCTAGAGGAAAATAATGAAAAGGTTTTTTCTTTCTTGAAACCATATTGAATTTCATAAATGCATGATGTCACACTCATTTTTCATTTTTTCTTTTTTTTTCCCTCTCTTTTTTTTTTTGATGCATGCCCCGAAAATTACTTCATCTTTATTCACCACATGTCCTCTGTATCTACAAATGATGCACTATTTGATTGGTCATAGAAATGAGAATTTGTATCATAACGAGGAACACCTCAAGTCTTTTTTTTTGGCTCTCCGAAGGGACAAGAAAGAATATGGTTCAAAAACAGTTTTTTTCTAGGAACATGAGCAAATCAGGTTTAGTCATTGTTACCTGAGACGTTAATCATGAAGTGACGTCTGGGCAACTCTTGTTTTGTGGTTACGGAAAGGGATGTGAATGGTTTTGGCATAACCTTGACACACATCAATTTACCATAATTTAGATTCTTGAAAAAGGTTTCACTTGTTTGAGACACCAAAGAGCTCGGATTTTTCAAAAAGTTTGTTCCATTGCTCATAACCTAAACTAGGATCTGCATTTTCCTTATTGCACCGACTATGGTTTCTGAAGTTCAACAATATATTCCTAGAAGCATTGACTATTTCAAACTCAAAGGATTCAAGCATAGGCAAGTCCGAAAGAGAGGGGGAAGGGTGTTGGGTCATTTCTAACATTGATCATCAATAATCTCAAGATATCTCATCATTTCTTAACGTGAAGAAAGATTTTTTTTTCTTTTAAGAACGCGTTCTTCAAAATCAAGAATTTCAAATTATCATTAAAACACAATAAACACAAAGCATTTGAAATTCGAAATTTATTTATTTCATGTGGATGCCAACATAAGACAAGTGCTTTTATGGTGATGCATAGAACTACATGCATATTCCTCAATGCTTGTCGACATGCTTTTAAAGGTAACCATTCTCATCCTCCAAACTCGTGGCGAAGAAACCAATTTATGGCAATGCGGATTTCCACTGTTCGACTAGCTCCGGAGTCAAAATGCCATCGTGGACAAGAACTTCAATCTTTTCCTTCAGTTGTCTGCATCTTTCAGTTGAATGTCCAATTGCCCCCATGTGATATTCACACTTGCTGTACGGGTCATAACTCCTTGCTGATGGGTTTGGAGCTGTTTTCAATGGCACAGGGATAAGGTATTGGTTCCTCATTAGTAATTGCAACAGTTCAGGGATTGGGATTAAAACTTTCTCTTGGTTGCCCCTCGGTCGTTTCTGGGAAGCAGGCCTAGTTGCAGGGGCTGGCATAGGATGAGGTGTTTGAATATCTGGAAGGTAAGGATAATGACTTGGAGAGACATTGGTAGAGTAACATGATTGATATGGAGAGACCCGGGGATATGAAGTGAATTCTCCCATAGCCTGGACATGTTCCTCCTTCCTTTCAGGTGTCTCGTTTCTCTCGGCATTGGATGTCTTATCTCCTTCGAGTTTTCCGTTCTTGATAGCATTTTCAATCATCTCTCATGAGGTTACCATATCTGCAAAATTCTTTGTGGCATTGCCAACGAGTCTATCATAGTACGGAGCGTGCAATGTATTCACAAAAAGGACAGTAATTTCCTTTTGAGTCAGAGCCTGTCGTACTTGGGTGGCCATGTCCATCCACCTCTGAGCATATTTTTTGAAGCTCTCAGTGGCCTTTTTCCCCATATTTTGCAAGGTTAACCTATCTGGTGCCATGTCGATCATGTGCTTATACTGAGTCTTGAAAGCTTTTGCCAGATCTTTCCAAGAACGGATACAGCCCCGATCCAACTGATTATACCATCTTGCAGCTGACCCTGTTAAACTGTCTTGGAAGCAGTGGATTAACAGCTTGTCATTGTTGGTATAGCAAGCCATTTTCCGACAAAACATCGTGACGTGAGTTGATGGACATTTCGATCCGTCATACTTTTCAAATTCAGGGGCCTTGAATTTTAGCGGAATCACCAAATCTGGGACCAAGCTGAGCTCATTCGGATCCGTATTCCCGAAAACGTCTATTCCTTCTATGGCTTTGAGTCTCTCTTCAAACAGATCATACTTCTGTTGCACTTCTGTGTCTTCCACTTGCTTTGCCACACGTTTTTTCAGCTTTTCTTGTTCTAGTAAACCGTCTTGGCTTGGAATAATAATTGGGTCTGAGAGGTGAAATTCCGAGTTCAATTGAAATTGTCCTCGGTCTTGTTGACTTGGTGGGTAAATTGGATCTTCGTTGTTGTTTACTTGAGGTCGAGGTTCTCCCCCTATGATCGATCCTTCAGCAACCCATTTTCCTTGGGTCAGCCTAGTCATCATTTCAATCATCTTGTCTATTTGCTCGCGTGACTCCTCTTGAGATTTTGTTATCTGTTCTCGTGTTTCTTGCTGAGATCTGGCTAACTGTTTTTGTAATTCTCTTTGTGCTCTTTCCACTCTATCCAGTCTATTTTGTTCATCCTCCATGGTTCCGGCCTGTGTCATAGAGGTACGCAGTGATTCTTATACCTCTGATTTGGAAGAGAAATCCTTTCAAAGTTTTCAAAACTAAGCCGACTTCTTTTTTATTCTCCAAGTGTGTTTCATGATGCATGAGCTATGAATACCGTGATTGTAACACGATGCCCATATGATGCATGTAAAGAATAAACAAATTAATGCATGAGCATGTACAATGAGTGACCATGTATGTCACGAATGCATGACCTTATTGTTATGACTGCAATCACGATGTCGATATGATGCATGTAAAGAATAAATAAATTGATATACTGGTATGTACGGAGAACGATCATGTATGTCACTAATGTATTCTATAATGAATGACCATGCATGCTATGATTGCAATATGGTGCTAATTTGATTTGTCTAAAGAATAAACAAATTAATGCACGAATATATACAGAAAACTATTCGATAATTAGATTAACATGATTTGGACCGAACTTAATTATTCAACAATTTTATTACACAAAACTTGCCCCCCCCCCAAATTCAATTCACAGTTTTTTTTTTGTTCCAAAACATATTTTTCCCGCAAAAACCAAAATATTATTTTCAAAAATCGATTTCTATCAAAAACTTTTGGGGTAGTGGGTCTTATTATGGCACAGATGTCCAAATATTTATTTAAGACTACCGGTTTGCAATTCTCATTTAATCAACAACAAGTGTCTATGCGGTTTATCAAATGAGATTATTATCACCATGAAACCAAAAATACAATTATAAATGTATATGCTTTATTTAAAAGTGCATCAATGCATGAAATGTACGAGATGTACGAAAAGAAAGAATTTTCATATTTACAAATTCAAAAAGTTAACGAACATTTGCCCCGACAGTATCCACTTATTTAAGCAACACGATGCCTTCGGGGCAAAAAATGAAACTTATTGCTGGTAGCACGATGTACGCTCATCACTATCCGATTTACAGCTTTTGCTCGGGACGTAAACAAATAGCGAAAGATCACAAATGTTCCTTTCTAATTTCGGAGATATTCGATCGGAAATTCGATATGGCTCCCCCTAAGTTCACTACATGAGGTTGAATTAGGTTCTAAAAAACCACATTGCTCCTCACTGTCGCCCGTGAAGGCTAGTAAGGCACCCCGAGTTAAACAGGTTCAATTCGTTGGAGTATATTTTCCGGGCTTATGCGGAGGTTACCACCTCACGAAAGCGTAGGTACTTTATTACTCCGAAAGTGTTTCGCTAGCCCATGCGGAGGTTATTACCTCACGAGAGCGTAGGTACTTTACTTTCACCTAAAGGGATAAAGCTCGGGTATAGAGCTTATGTATGAAATGCACGGGCTCGTGTATAAGAAGGAACGGACAAACCTTCGACTACTTGTTTACGACTCTTTATTCTAACATTCCACGATTATATAAAAAAAAAAAAACGACATAAAAAGAATATGAATAAAGAATTAACAAATATCAAAGTGTAATTGCAAGCAAAATAAAAATAAAGAAAGAAAGAAAATAAAGAGAATTAAAATTAAATACCGATTAAATCCATTAATTCGAGATTTTAAAATAACACATGATTAATTTGTGGCTCGACTCTCAAAGGTCCCCAGTGGAGTCGCCAAGCTGTCATAACGGTTTTTTCGACCGCTAAGACGATTTTGAAAACACAAAATGGAGTCGCCACCAATCTTTTTTTTGCTAGGTGTGATTGGCCACCTATTAAAATCGATTTTAGTAAAATATTTTAAAATTAATTAAAACATTTTGTAGAACCAATTTCGAAGTCCGCGCTTTGAACCAGAGAGTAAAACATAATTGGGTTCGGGAGTCGGTTACGTGCGGGGAAGGATTAGCACCCCCGCAACGCCCGTTTAGAAAACGGTACCATTTAATCACGTGTTATCTTAAATCTCGATTTAATGGACTTGACATCACTATTTAAAAATAATTCTCTTTTATTTTTATTTTATTTTATTTAAAAAAAACATGTTTATTATTTTTTTGAATTTTTTGAACCGTTATTATTTTTTTCAAAAACGAAAGTGAACATAAATTTGTTATCGAAAATACTCATTAAATATTCCCAACACTCTTGATGGTATTTAACGAGATCTTCTCACCTCGAGATATCTTAGGAATCACAACCGTGATATCCTTCGAATTCCGTCGTCGGCAATTCACATTTCTTAAAACCTTTTTTTCTTTTTTTGAAAAGTAAATTAAAATGCTTTTAATAATTATTTCCGAAATAAAAGAAATTATCTATGTAAGAATAATTCTCGAATCACTCCGATATTTTCGATAATGTCTCGATTATTATTCTTACTCGGACCATTTCAAAGAACGATTGATGCTTCGACCATCCCGAGAAAGAAATCCGTTTTTAGAGAATTTTATTTACCGAAAATAATTTAAAAGACATTTAATAACTAGAAGATTTATTATTTTATAATTTTTAAATCGAAACAGAACATGAAAAATATGTCGAATGCTGAACAAGAATAAATAAATAAAAATAGTAATATAAATAAAAATAAATAAGGAAATTAAAATCATACCTGAAGAAATATCGAGAATCCGAAAATTAGAATGCCGAACTTAATCTTCGTAAAATTCTTTGTTCTTTCTCGACCACCTCTCTCTCAATTCTCACCACTTGAATACGAAAAGGTAAGAGACAAATACAGATTTTTAGATCTCTGCTTCGAACAAATAGCTTGTAGAGTGTAGCTGAAGAAATGTCGAGAATTCGAAAATTAGAATGCCGAACTTAATCTTCGTAAAATTCTTTGTTCTTTCTCGACCACCTGAAAAGTGTCGAAAATCCAAAAAAATCAAAACGTCGAAACCGATAATCGTGAATTTTTCTTTTTAATAAATTTTTTCCCTCCTTTTTGTTTTTTTATTTATTATTTTTTTTAATTTTTTTTGTATCATCATTATTATTTTTAAATTTTTAAATTTTTTTTTCATTTTTACTTATTTTTCTTTCTTTTTTTTTATATATTTTTTCTTATTTATTTTTTTCTTCTATTCATTTTTTCTTTTTTTCTTTAATTTTAAAAATTTCCCTTTTTTTTTTCTTTCTTTTTTTTTTTTTAAATTTTTCTCCTTTTTTAAATTTGAATTTTTTAATTAATTTTTTTCTTTTTTTTCCTTTTTCTTTCTTTTTTCCCTTTTTTTTTCTGGTTGGCCCAAAGGGCTGCTAGGCCCTTGGCCCTGTGCAGGTGGCCTGCTTGGGCCAGGCCTTTTGGGCCTGATTGGGGCCCGGTTCGGCGTGGGCCGAACCCCCACTTTTTTTTCATAAAACCCGAGTCGGGTGCGCGGACCGCGGGTCGACGCGCGGGTCGGGTGCACGGACCCCGGGTCGACGCGCGACTCGCTCCAGAGGGCTATAAAAGCCCCATTTTTTTTTTCATTTCTGATTTTTCCTTCTCTCTCTTCCTCCCTCTCTCTCTCTTTCCTCCCCCCTCTCTCTCCCTGTTCATCCCCAAACACCCCCCAAACCTAGAAACCGGCGATCGGCCACCGCGCCGGCCGTCATGCCTTGCCGTCGGCCGCCGTTCGTCGGCGGCCGATGAGCTCCAAACTTCGCACCTGGGGGGATTCCGACCTCCTTTTTTTTGTCGTTTTTTTTTTGTGTTGTTGCTGGCTTTTTTTTTTGCAGGGCTTCTCCTCCTTTTTTTTGGTTGTGGGTTCCGGATCTGGGGGCCCTTTTTTTGGTTTCGGTTCTTTGTGGTTTTTTGGCTCTGTTCTTCTTTTTTTTTTTTGGTGAGGGGGGTCTGATCTCTGGATTTTTTTTTGCTCGGTTTGTTTATTTGCAGGGGATCCTCTGAGGGGGGTCCGATCTGGGTCCCTTTTCTCCTCCTCCTTGGTGATTGTGTTGGGGGCTTGTTTTATGGAGGGTGGCGTATTCAGGGGAGGTGGTGTGTCTAGGCTGGTTGAGTGTGGGTTGGTGGTGGCGTGTGGGAGTTGCTGTTGGGGTTGAGTGTGGGGGAGGGTGGCGTGTGGCAGGGGAGGCTAGGGTTTGCTAGGGTTTCAGAGTTTGGGGCTGGGGTGGGCTAGATGACAAAAAAACTGGCCTGTTGGGCCTGCTGGTTAGCAGGCCTGATTTGGCCTGTTGGGCCTGCTGGTTGGGCTTGTAGAAGGCCCGGGTCGGGTTCGGATCCGACCCGGGCCAAAAACGGTTGCAAAAATTAAAATATGCATAGAATCATTTAATATTACAAAAGAAAAACATAAGATTACATACATTTAAAAAAAAGTAAAATAAGTAATGTACAATTTGTATTAAATATCTTAATAGTTTAACCTTTTTTTTATTATTATGAGCATAGAATGCAAAATATTAACATAATAATTAACGTAAATGTATCTATTTGATTGATTGAAAAAGTAAAGTAGAGAGAATTGAGCTAATAATAATGAATGATAAATAAACTAAAAATGTTACCAAATTTATCATATCAAATTACAAATTTTACAAAGGGATCAAATTAAAAAAATTTGAAAGAGTCAAATATAATTTTAACTTAATTTTAAAAAAGTTAGGGGGGTCAAATATAATTTTACCTTAATTTTAAATAATTTAAGGGGAGCAAAATATAATTTAACCTTATTTTACTTATTTTATCAAAGCTTTGAAAATTTTACTAACTACGTCCCTGTTGACGTGGCTCGCACGACTAACCAACTTTACTAACTTTACTAACTTTACTTATTTTATCAAAGCTTTGAAAATTTTACTAACATGAAAACAGAAAATTAAAAATGCAAAAACATGATATCTAAGACATAAATGGCAACAAACAAAGCAACCAAATTAAATATAACTTAAGAACATGAAATAACATAATATTTAAAACATCAAAAATAAAGAAAATAGCATAAACAATATGGTAAAATGAATCAAAAACAACAACTTAAAATAAATAATGTAGGCCATTTGGCCATGGTGAGTTTATTGTAAAAACAAAATGTAAGAAAAATATACTTAAGAAAGGAAATGAAGGAAGAACAAGAAACATTATTTTAAAATGAAAACTCACCAAGTAGCTTTTGAACGGATTAAGCTACGAACCCTCAGAGTAGCTTTTGAACGGATTAAGCTACGAACCCTCAGAGTAGCTTTTGAACGGATTAAGCTACGAACCCTCAGAGTAGCTTTTGAACGGATTAAGCTACAAACCCTCAGAGTAGCTTTTGAACGGATTAAGCTACAAACCCTCAGAGTAGCTTTTGAACGGATTAAGCTACGAACCCTCAGAGTAAAACACTATGACTCACCACCCGGATAATCCTAATACAAGTGTATAGACTATCTCACAAGGGGTAGTGGGTGATTTCAACCAAAGGCCAAGACTCCTTATTTATAAGGTGAGCACCTCCTTGGCTTGACATTACAAAGGGATGTGGGATTGGGACTTAGGCTCAAAAATGAAAATCTCTAACTTAACTCTTGATTTTTAATCACTTGATTGAAAAAATCCTAAGCTTCCTCCTTCCTTTGGGCTTGGGCAGGCCAGCACTTCTCTTTTCTAGCCCAGCTCTGATTTTTGAAAGGCCCAAAGAAGCCCTTTTCGGTTGCTTGGGTGAAACGACCATTTTGCCCCCCGAATGCAAAATAAATATCAAACGGACTCCAAATTCAATTTTTATTTTTTTAATGCTTCCAAAATAATAAAATATTGAGTTCTGGAAGTTTTCAAAATTATCCGAGTCCGTTTGCTATTTATTTGGATTTTTTTTTCCCAAAATGTCCTTTTATGCCCCTACTTTTTACCATTTTTTAAACGAGCTCCAAATCAAGATTTTTCTTCACCAATCTCTTCAAAATAATTAAAAAGTGTGATCTGGAAGTTTTCATAATTTTTGGAGCTCATTTGGTATTTTTTCGGGATTTATCGGCTTGAATTACTGCATAGGAGGCCCGGGATTTGGCCATTTTGCAAACGAACTCGGAATCAAGATTTTCTTTCGCCAATCTCTTCCAAATAATTTAAAAATGAGATTTGCCAAATTTCAGAATTTTTGGAGTCCATTTGCTATTTTTCCGGGATTTATCTTTTTGAATTACTGCATTAGAAGCCCGAGATTTGGCCATTTTGCAAACGAACTCGGAATCAAGATTTTCTTTCGCCAATCTCTTTCAAATGATTTAAGAATGAGATTGACAAATTTTTCAGAATTTTCGGAGTCCATTTGCTATTTTTCCCAAAATTTTCCAATTTTGCCCTTTAACCTCCGAAACCCGGTTTTGCTCAAAACAAGTCCGATTTTCAGATTTTCTTCAATCTGAGCCTTGCACCATCCTTTTTAATCATTCCTCATCCATTGGGGGCTTTGGTCTTACCAATTCGGGCCATTTCTGTGATTCTTCCCGATTTCACCGAAATCCACTAAAAACTCTAATTCTCGGTTTTCTCCCGGATTGACTTTTCTTTCTGTTTTTCTTGCAAGTGACTTCTCCATTACCCGTAGTCAGTGCTTATCTTTCATTTGGAACCTTCAATTTCGACCAGTTTGATCGTTTAAGCACTTTTCCCCAAATTTCTCGGATTAGGGTTTCTTTTCTACTGAATCTCCAAATCCCAACTTCCGAACTCCATATCTTTCAATGTAGACCTCGGATTATCAAAATTCTTTCTCCATTTTTCAATTGAACTTAAATTCTTGATTTTGAAAGTGGGTTGACTTTTTCAGTAGTTGACTTTCTGGGGTTGACTTTTTCGGGGTTGACTTTTTTTCAAGTTTGACTTTTTATGCTCGCCCTCTTAAACTAAGTCTCGGAGTACCACCTGCAGGATGAAAACAGTCTTTTTATACTCGGAAACATCAATATAGGAAGAAAACATACCTGTTAAGTGGCCCGGACAAAATTAGGTGTCTACAGCTGCCCCTCTTTGGCTATTGCTGAGAATCAGGAATCAGGCAAAGATAAACCAACACTAATTTTGTACGGTCAGTGAAATCACATGGAAAGGAAAGGGGTTTTTTTTTTCATTTCTTCATTCATTTTTGCATTTTCCATTTTTTATTTTCTATTTTTTCTATTTTTTCTATTTTTTTTTCTTTTTTTTTTCAAATTTTTTTTTTTGAAAACAGTAAATTGAAGATTTGTCCTTAAATTGAATTCCCTGACTAATCAAGGCTCGATTCGTCTTAAGGAAACGAATTCGATTTGCAAGAAAGGAAACGACCTCGACGATGTTCTCGGGGCCTTAACCTTTCTTGTTCTCAGCTGTGTTTAAAATTCTGGATATCTCCTCCAGAAGCTTCGGCTATCACCACCAAAGTCTTGCTCATTTTTTAAGATGTAAAAATTCTGGGTATCACCTCCAGAAGCTTCAGCTATCACCACCGAAGACTTTCTATCTTTTCAAAGGATTTTAAAACTTTGGATATCTCCACCAGAGGCTTCAGCTATCACCACCGAAGTCTTGCTCATTTTTAAAACTGTAAAATTCTGGGTATCATCTCCAGAAGCTTCAGCTATCACCACCGAAGACTTTTTACCTTTTCAAAGGATTTTAAAACTCTGGATATCTCCACCAGAGGCTTCAGCTATCACCACCGAAGACTTGTTCATAATAATAAAAAATAAAAAAAGTACCTCGATGATGATCTCGGGGCTCGACTCGTTTGAGAAGCAAACAAGTTCGATTCTACATGACAGCTTTAAGAGATGATTCAAATGCTTCATGATGCAAATGCAAATGTCTTTTGTTGATGCAAACGCTTCTTGATGTAGATGCAAATGACTTAGATTGGTGCAAATGTCTATGATGCAAATGTAAATGACTTGATTTGATGCAAACTTTCTTGATGCAGATTCAACTAACTTAGATTGATGTAAATGCTTCTTGATGTAGATGCACATGTTGAATAAAATTTTGGATAACTCCTCCAAAAGAAGATTTCTCATTTTTCAAAATTCTAAAACCCTGGATATCTCCACCAGAGGCTTCAGCTATCACCATCGAAGTCTTGCTCACTTTTAAAACTGTAAAATTTCGGATATCCCCACCAGAAGCTTTGGCTATCACCACCAAAGACTTGCTCAATATAAAATTCTAGATAACTCATCTAGAAGAAGATTTCTCATGTTTCAAAATTATAAAACCCTAGATATCTCCACCAGAGGCTTCAGCTATCACCACCGAAGACTTATTCACTTTTAAAAACTGTAAAATTCTGGATATCCCCACCAGAAGCTTTGGCTATCACCACCAAAGACTTGGTCATTGTAAAATTCTGGGTAACTCTTTCATAATAAAATTTCTCATTTTTCAAAATTATAAAACCCTGCATATCTCCACCAGAGGCTTCAGCTATCACCACCGAAGACTTGTTCACTTTTAAAACTGTAAAATTCTGGATATCCCCACCAGAAGCTTTGGCTATCACCACCAAAGACTTGCTCATTGTAAAATTCTGGGTAACTCCTTCAGAATAAAATTTCTCATTTTTCAAAATTATAAAACCCTGGATATCTCCACCAGAGGCTTCAGCTATCACCACCGAAGACTTGTTCATTTTTAAAACTGTAAAATTCTGGATATCCCCACCAGAAGCTTTGGCTATCACCATCAAAGACTTGCTCATTGTAAAATTCTGGGTAACTCCTTCAGAATAAAATTTCTCATTTTTCAAAATTATAAAACCCTGGATATCTCCACCAGAGGCTTCAGCTATCACCACTGAAGACTTGTTCACTTTTAAAACTGCAAAATTCTGGATATCACCACCAGAAGCTTTGGCTATCACCAGCAAAGACTTGCTCATTGTAAAATTCTGGGTAACTCCTTCAGAATAAAATTTCTCATGTTTTAAAATTATAAAACCCTGGATATCTCCACCAAAGGCTTCAGCTATCACCACCGAAGACTTGTTCACTTTTAAAACTGCAAAATTCTGGATATCACCACCGAAGACTTGCTCATTGTAAAATTCTGGATATCCCCACCAGAAGAAAATTTCTCATTTTTCAAAATTATAAAACTCTGGATATCTCCACCAGAGGCTTCAGCTATCACCACCGAAGACTTGTTCACTTTTTAAAAACTGTAAAATTCTGGATATCCCCACCAGAAGCTTTGAGAAATGATGCAGATGCACATGTCTTTTAAAAAGGTGCTCATGCTTCATGGTGCAAATGTAAAATATTTCTTAGTGCAAATGCAAATGGCCTGGATTCATGCCCATGTTTCATGATGCAGATGCCCCTACTAATTGTGTTCATGTAACTGGTTTATGAATGGTGTAACTACAATTACCACACAATAATGAAAATGCAACGATTCTAGAAATGATGCAATTGCTTGAGATGACACAAATGCGAATTCCATGAAGAATGTAAATGTAAAGGTAAAATGCAGATGCTTATGGAATAATGCCAATGCAAATACCCATGAATGATGCAAATGCTTGCCGACACTGTGCAGATGCAAAAGCTCGATAAAGAGATGAGTGCTCATGAGTGATGCAAATGCCCCAGTTTTTTTTTTTCTAGACTTTGGCTTAGCCTTTCAAATTCATTTTCCTCTTCAAATCAGAGTATATCTTCAATTCATTTTGGCTATTCTCTTTGCCCCAAGACCTTTTTCAAACTTTCATCAACAGAGATCTGCACTGGGTTCGATTTCTTCTTCTCATATCTGGAAGTCAGGACCTATCTTGGCAGTTCTACACCTTTGAGTTAGAAAAATCCTTGTCTCATGACAACATCAAAATGGGTATTTCAAAAAAAATCTCTTTATTTGTTTTCGCATTTTGAAAATTTCTGAACAAAAAATATTAACCACACAATGTGTGATGTACAAATCTTTTGAAGACTGATGATCGTTGTTAGAAATTTCTCTAAGTATCAATCTGTTTTTTTCAATTGGGATTGGCAAGGCTTGGTATAACAAGATTCTGGCTTTTCCAAGAAAACTTCATGAGAAAAATGTATATCCCTTCTAGGCTCACAAATGGAACAGGTTTTATAAATCATGAATTCATTGAGAACCAAACAAATTCAACATTCTTGTAGTTTCCAATATCAAGGTATTTTGACAAGCGTCAAGATTGGCTGGGATGTTTAAACTCGAAAGTTGATTTTGGAGGAAAAAGTTTCAGTTTTTGAAATCAATCATCCGAATGAGAGTTGACACTTTGGGAGGTTCAGGAATTCCTAGATGTTCCTCGATGACCACTCTTTTAATAAGATCTTTTCTTTTGGGGCATCGGCACTATCATAGATGGCATCAAAAATTTCCAAATTTACTCTAGACCGCCCGTTTTTTGGGTTTTCGCCCTAGAGTCCCATTCTTTTCAATTTTTCTTCTTTTTTTTTGTTTTTTTTTTGTTTGTTTTTTTTTTTTTTTTGTTCTACCATACACTTGAGAATTATAAATTCTTCCTCAGTGAAATGATAATTCGATAAAATGGGATAAAATCTGAGAAAAAACCTTTCAGATTAAATATTCATGCTTGATCAAAATGGACTTTTAAAGCATATAATGTAGGCCATGGCTCAGGGTTCAGAAAGAAAGGATAAATAGGCCCAAAATATGTGTTTGAGGGTAATCAGATCAAAGATCATTTCTTGAGGAGGATTCTCCTTGAAGCATTTGTCTCTTCTTGGACATTTCTTTCCTTTTGACTTTGCTCTTTTTCTTCCTTGCTTTTGGCTTTCAATTTGCCATGTCTTTCACACATTTTTTTTCATTGTGTTTTTCTTTTGTTTTTCTTGGCTTTCATTTCACCATCTTTTTCTCTTCTTTTTCTTTGACAGAGTGAGCCCGTATTTATTCGGGGCTCCATTTGCTTTGTGTCTGTCCTTGAGCTATCACTCATTTCTCAATGATCTTTGAAAAGATCTTTCCTCGCATTTGCCCCCCAGTGTAGAGGGTAATCCTTGATTAGGGTTCAAAGAAGAAAGAATTCTTTTGGCTCAAAAGGGGTGACTATGGATAATTTCTTTTTGTGTGAAAGGGATATGAAAGATGGCCATTTCTCATGTCAAGCACAAATATTCACATTGAAAAGCAATCCCCAGGAGAAATAGATATTCAGAATTTCATTTTGCACTTTGGAATCATCCGAATTCTCATATGCATGATATCACAAAAAAAAAAAAAAAAAATTTTCGTCGCACGCCCCCAATGATTCATGCATTAGCCCATCCTTCTTCACTATGTATCCATCATTTCCACATATGATGCCCCAATTTGATTAACCATGCGAATTTGTATCAACGAGGAACATTGCAAGTCTAGGTCTGTTTTGAAAAGGCTGAGTTTCCAATCTGAGTTCTTTGAAGAGACAAGGAAAATATGACCCAAAAACAGGTTTTCTCTAGGACAGGGGATAATCTAGTTTAATCATTGAGCCCCAGGGTGTCAAATCATGAAGTGATGTTTGGGAAATTAGTGTTTTGTGGTTATTGGGAAAGGTCATGAATGGTTTTAGCACAATCTTCACACACACCAAATTATCAAAATCTAGACTCTTGAAAGAATGTCTCATTTGTTTGAATTTCAAGGAATTCGAACAATTTCAAAAAATTCATTCCTTTGTTCATAGCCTAGACTAGGATTTACATCCTTGCTTATTCTGCAATGACAATGCTTTTATGAAGTCAAATCATTCATATCCCTTGAAGCAATAGGTCTTTCAAGTGCTCTTGGTTTAAGAGATTTAGGCTTAGGAAAACCTAAAGAGAATGGAGAAGGTATTGGGTCATTTGTAACACTGATCATCAATCTTCTTGAGACTATCCATCACTAAAAATTCCTTAATGCTTGTTTTTGCAAATTCAAGTTATTGTTGAAACACAACAAACACAAAGTATTTAAAATTCAAAATTCATTTAATTCATGTAGATGTTAACATGAGACAAGTGCTTTCATCATCACAGTGTATAGAACTACATGTGTCAAAAACCTAATATGATCATGCACAATGTTTCTTATGACACTTGGCTTCCCCATCTTCAAAACTTATCGAACCAGCCTTGATGAGATCTCTGACCTTGTACTTCAAAGCGGGGCAGTTCTCTGTTGAGTGACCTTGATTGCCAGAATGGTACCCACAACATTCATTAGCATCATACCAGCTCGGATAAGGGGGCTTCAGAGGCGCTATTTGCATGGGTGTCACAAGGTGATTCTGGATGAGTTGAGGTAGTAGCTCACTGTATGTCACAGGAATCGGGTCAACCTGATTTATTTTTCGCTTTTTATGCCCCCTTCGATGGATGTTCGATTGATAGACAGATGTAAATTCTGGTGTAGTTGCAGTCATTGGTTGGTAGGGATAAAAACCTTGAGAGACATTGTTCAGGGTAGAGTTAAATGACTGATACGAGGAGAATTGGGGAGGTGGGGCAAAGTCTTCCACGACTTGGGTATCTTCCTTTTTATTTTCAGATGCCCCCTTGTTCTTGGTATTGGATGTTCTTTCTCCTTCAATTTTCCCATCCTTGATAGCATTCTCAATCATCTCCCCTGAAATTACCATGTCCGAAAAATTCTTCACAGTGTTGCCGACAAGTCTATCGTAGTATGGGGCCTGTAGTGTATTCACAAAAAGGACAGTGGTTTCCTTCTGAGTTAAAGGCGGCTGTACTTGGACGACCAGGCTCATCCACCGTTGCGCATATTCTTTGAAGCTCTCAGTAGCTCTTTTCTTCATATTTTGCAAGGTGAAACGGTCAGGCGCCATGTCGGTCATATACTTGTACTGGTTTAGAAAAGCCCTAGCCAGGTCATTCCAAGAGCGAATCTGATCCTTGCTCAACTGACTATACCACCTAATTGCGGATTCGCTGAGGCTATCTTGAAAGCAGTGAATCAAAAGCTTATCATTATCTATATGACTTGTCATCTTCCGGCAGAACATAGTGATGTGGACTGATGGATCGGTCGTCCCGTCATATTTCACAAAGTCAGGGATCTTGAACTTAGGAGGAATGACTAAATCGAGGACCAAGCATCGTTCTTTCGCCTCCACACTAGGGCTGTAATCGAGTCGAGCCGAGCTCGAATAGTGAGCTGCTCGAGCTCGAGCTCGACTCGAAACTCGCTGCTCGAAACTCGGCTCGAGCTCGACCGAATACCATTTTTCAAGCTCGAGCTCGGCTCGAGATATAATCGAACTATTCGAGCTCGGCTCGATAAAGCTCGTTTACTCAATTTATGTACTCGAGTTCGAGCTCGAGCTCGAGCTCGAGCTCGTTTCATATACAATTTTTTTACATTTAAATAATAAGGGTAATATAGTAAATTATTATAAAAATATATATTATAAAATCAAAAGCTCGATTAGGCTCGCGAGCCGCTCGAATCGAGTATTGAGATACTCGAATTCGGCTCGCTCGATAGCTCGAGCTGCTCGAGCTCGAGCTCGGCTCGATAATGACCGAATCGAATTCGAATTTTTTTCGAGCCGAACTCGAATAGCTTGCGAGCACCAGTGTCTCATTTACACCCCTACTCCACACTCTCGAATACATCTGTTCTTTCTATTGCCCGGAGCCTTTCATCTAACAACTGATATTTCCCTTGGAAATCTGCCAACTCAACCTCATTTACTGCAACCCTTTTTAACTTTGCCTGTTCAGCTAGATCATCTGAGTTTAGGACATTGACGGGGTTAACAGTGTTCTGGGCATCACTTATTGCGACCTCATCTTGGCCCTTTTGTACCTCTAACCCTTCTCCGACGATAAAGTTTTCGGTGTATCCTTTTCCCTTGATTACAGCAGACATTAGCTCCATCAGTTTAGTCATCTGATCCTTAGATTCTGCTTGAGATTTTGCTAGCTGTTCTCGTTCCCTTTCCATTTTTTCCAGTCGGGCAACATCTTCATCCTCCATAGCACCAGCCTGTATTAAAAGTGTACTCAGTACTTCTTCTGATTTGAAATGGAAATTCTTTCAAAGACTCCAAAAGCCAAGCCAACTTCTATTCTATTTCCCCCAAATGTATGTCATGATGAATGAGCCATGAATGCAATTTGATGCATGTGAAGCCTAAACAATATGATGTATGGACATGTATAATGGAAACATGCTGACCATATATGTAATAAATGCAATCACAATGCCAACATGTTGCAAACAAAGAATAAACAAATCAACACATGGATATATGCAATGACTGATCATGTGCATTTTAGCATATTTCCCAATGAATGTTCATATGTTCTATGAATGCAACATGGTGTCAATTATGATACATGCAAACAATGAATGATTGATACAGAGTATATACAAAGAAAATCATACTAACCATGTGTGTCATGAATGTGACCTAATGCTAATCATGATGTATGTAATAAGCAAATTAATGCATAGATATATACAGAAAAATCATGCTGATTATGAATGCATGAATGCAACCTGACAAATAATTGATGGGATGCAAAATGCAAAGGGGGAGATATCAAGGAGGAAATAAGAATCGGAGGAACTTAATCATCAACCTCTCATAAATTTGAAACATAATCAATTCATTCCCACATCAACATTCACAATGGTATAAACCATGTTTTACAAAATTTGAACAGTGGTTAAGACTGTCCTTACAAGCACTTTATTCTTCCTAACATCCTAAGGCTATAAGAGCCGGCTACTGAAAAAGTGAAATCCTATTACATCATATAAGACCGAAGTCTTTCCACCTCAATGATGTAAATCTCCCAATCCTAATGACGCTTTCCCAGTCCTCTATCAATCAGTGTCGTGGGATCCAACCACTTGGCATTTATAAGAGTTTGCACTTTCTTTTTGAATGCCATACAGTCTTCAACGTTATGGCCAACAATTCCACAATGATAATCACATCTTGCATTTGGATTATACCACATTGGATATGGTGGTAACAGGGGTTTCAATGGGACACAGGCAACCATGTGATTTTGGATCAGTATAGGGAGGAGCTCTTGGTAGCTGATTGGAATGGAATCAAAAGGCATTTGGGTCTTATCCTGGGGTCGTTTCTTAGTCACATATGGCCTAGGAGTTGGGGCACTTGGTGGTGGCACTAAGGTCCGAACCGGAGTGTTTACATGGAGATATGGCGGAACAGCATGGTAAGGGTATGGATTTGGACACGAGGCCTTTGGAGGTTGTACATAGCTCGAGGTTCCTATCCCAGGTACTGGATAAGGTGATTGATGAGGGAAATAGTATGAACTGGCAGTTGTTGGTGATGGTGTGGGATTCTGGAATCCCGTAGTGGTCATCCCAATGGACGATTGGACCATAGTAGGGTGGGGATACTGGTTTGGACCTAGAACAGTTTGCAGGTATGGTACTGGATTCGAGGTTTCTGTCTTTGGTATCAGGCTTTCAGGTTTAATTATTTTCATGATTTTGTCCACAATTTCATCAGGATTGCAACCTTTGTGGCATTGACAAGTGCAGGATCCAGCAAGGATTGTATGTTCTGGACCTAATGGTTTTGGTTGATCCGAAGATGATGCGAAGCCCTGAGAAAGTTCCTTTTTACTGTTACCCATATCCTCAACCATTTTCAGCAATTTGGCAAGTTGTTCCTTCACCTCTCGGATTTCATGTCCATATTCCTCTTGATTGCGTTCCAAAGCAACCAATCGTTCCTCCGATTCATTCCTCATATCTCGAACCCCTTTCATGCAAATGAAAATGTCATGAGATTAAGAATACAATTATGAATGTACATGCTCTATTCCTATGTGCATGAATAAACTGATGATTAATGCATGAACATATACAGAGAAATTATGATGACTATGTATGCTATGGATGCAATCTAATGCCAGGTATATACAGATAATGACTGTGCATGTCATAAACGTATCTTACAATGAATGACCATGCATGCTATGACTACAACATGATGTCAAAATGATACATGCAAAAATAAATGAATTAACACAAAGGTATATACAAAAAAATCAATGGTTACACGAAATTGGTGGGACCTAAATCTTGATTATTCAAAAATCTCATTATGCAAGATTTGCCTCCAATTTTTTTTTTTTTTTGATAAACCAATCACATCATTTTCAAAAAATTTCAGGGTGGATCTTACTATGGTACAATATGCAAATGTTCATGTGACACTACCGGTTTTATGAAATCATCAAATGAAATTACCAACTGTTTATTGCAAAGAATGAGATCAATAACACACCAAAAAATGTACATGCTCTATTTACACATGCATGAAATGTGCCACATGCAAAAATGCTTGAAAAAGGATTTTTTTTTTTTTTTTTTTAAAAACAGCTAATGAACATCTGTCCCAGCAATATCTGCTTATTTAGGCATCACGATGCCTTCGAGGCGGAGTATCACATTTATTACGGGCGATGTACGTACATCGTTGCCCGATCTTCCACACTTATTCGGAGTGTAAAATAGGTAACAAAAAGTTTAGAAATGTCCCTCCATGTGTTCCTATTTTTGGTATATCTAACGGAAATCTGGCATGGCTTCGCCTAGATTCACTATATGAGGGTGAATCGGTTCTAAGGCCCCGAATTGTTCCTCACTGTTACCGGTGAAGGCTAGTAAGGCACCCCGATAAAAGCGGGTTCAATTCGTTAGAGTATATTTTCCTATGCCCATGCGGAGGATCATCACGAAGGCATTAGGTACTTTATACTCCGAAAGTGTTTCACTAGCCCATACGGAGGATCAATCACGAAGGCTTAGTTACTTTACTCCCACTTAAAAGGACGGAACCCGGGTAGAGGATTCATGTTATGCAAATGCACGTGTAGTGTGTGTGGAGCAATAACAAACCTTTGACTACCTATTCTACAAACCTTATTCTAAATGCCCTAGCAATTAAAACATTCAAGAATAGAGTAACGCATTAACCAACAAGCAAATATAATATACAACCTTAAATAACTAGAGAACAATAATAAAATGCATGCACATGAGAATGAACATATTTAAAAACATTTTATTATTTTCAGAATTCTCCTTATTAAAAAAATACGGGAATTAAAATTAAATACCAATTAAACCAACAAAACCGAGACTTTGATAACACAGACTAATTCTAGGCCTGACTCTCTAATCTTCCCCAGTGGAGTCGCCAAGCTGTCGCAACCTAAAAAAAAACGACGTCTCATCGCAAGACTTTATTATTCGTTAGACGTGACATTAAAAAAAAAAACCCGAGGAAAAGTCGACTTAGTTCCTCTAGAAAAATGAAGGTTTTGAAAATGACCTTAAAAAAGACATGGAGTCGCCACCAATCTTTTTTAGCTAGGTGTGATCGGCCACCTATTAAAACCGGTTTTATAAAATATTTTAAAAATTAATTAAAACATTTTAAAAACCAATTTCAAGTCTGCGTTTTAAACCAGAGAAATCAAAGAAGCTGGTTCGGGAGTCGGTTACGTGTGGGGAAGGATTAGCACCCCCACAACGCCCTTATAAATCGGTACCTTATTAATCGTGTGTTATCTCAAGTCTCGATAAAAAGTTGGTTTTAAGTTTAGTATTTCAAGTTAATTCCCAATTTAAAGAAAAATAATTTCATTTTTTTTATTGAAAATGATCCAGAATTTATAAATTCAAAATTTTCCTATATTCCCCAACAAACGTGGCAAAATATAGAAATTTTTATTAGTTTTGGAAAACTTTCCGAATCATTCTCTTTTTTGAAAGAAAGATATTCCTTTATTAATGATAATTGATGATATTCCCTCCAGCAAACCCGGTAGAGAACTCATGAATTATTTTAACTCGGGAATATCTTTATTTTTATTGAAAACCATTATCTTTTGAAAACATTTAAAATAAATGAATACGTATATGCTAAATAAAGATAACTAAATAAAAGCATAGGATATCATGAAATATTCGAAACCATATAATAAACCATGTAACATCAAAAAATATAAATCAAAATAACAACAATATCATAGAAATTATTATAGCAAGAATCACATATTATATAAAATGCATGAATATAAAAATGCAATGCATGAAATGTATTTTTTTCCTTTAATTAAGGAAATCCGTATATCTAAAAAGATATCCGGCTACCTTAGGAAAATATGTCAAATTAAATATTCTAAAACCAAAATACTTTGTGATTGTTTGAAAACAATTTTGAAAAGCTTGAATTAAAAATAAAAACTGGGCTAATTTCTTTAAAATGGCTCTAATTTCCTAAGTTTAAAAAATCCGGACTTGACTACCCTTAACCCGGGACTTGAAAAACCATTTTTAGAGTTTGAAAAGGCTTAGAAATTACCCTAAGTCAGTAGCTAACCCTTCTAATCAGCCCACTCTAAGTAAATTAACCAAAACAGAAAATTGTTTTTTTTTTAAATTCAATTCTGACTCCACTGTCCAGTTTTAATCCACGATTTTTTACCCTATTTTTAAAAATTCCAAAAATTCTGAAACAAATACTGGAGACTCAGGACATGTAAAACTACACGAGAAAAAATCGGCTTAATTTTCGAATCAAAGATGAATTCCCAGAAAAATCAGAGATATATGAGTTTTTTGGAGGAGAAAAAAAACTGCTTTGTTTTTCTTTAAATTCAATTCTGACTCCACTGTCCAGTTTTAATCCACGATTTTTTACCCTATTTTTAAAAATTCCAAAAATTATGAAAAAAATACTGGAGACTCAGAACATGTAAAACTACACGAAAACAAATCGGATTAATTTTCTGATCAAAGATGAATTCCCAGAAAAATCAGAGATGTACGAGTTTTTAGAGGAGAAAAAAAACTGCTTTGTTTTTCTTTAAATTCAATTCTGACTCCACTGTCCAGTTTTAATCCACGATTTTTTATCCTATTTTTGAAAATTCCAAAAATTCTAAAACAAATACTGGAGACTCAGGACATGTAAAACTACATGAAAACAAATCGGCTTAATTTTCTGATCAAAGATGAATTCCCAGCAAAATCATAGATGTACGAGTTTTTGGAGGAGGAAAAAAAAACTGCTTTGCCAACACATTTTTGCTTTTGATAAAATCATTTAAAAACCAAAGTAAAAATATTTGAAACTCATAAAATGACTTGAAAGCAGTAGCTAGGACTCTTTGAAAGTTAGATAAAAATTGGCTAAATAAAAAAAAATCACAAAGGTAGAGTAATCAATTTGACAAACTTAATTTTCCACAAGTGTGCTCAAGAGAGCATGATCTTGAACCATTAATTGGCTCAAGTCATTATTCAAGTGGCATGAACATGAAATGCATGAAACAATGCAGCAAACATAATGCATGAAATGCATGGATCTAAACCTAAATGTAAGGAAAATGCATGACATAAATAATATGGCCTAGACCTAACATGAACTTGCATGGCATTTAATGTAACCTAGACCTAAGACATGCATGGCATTTTCACAAACACAAGGCATGCTTAATTCAAAAATCCAACCAAATATCATGCAAATGCAAAAACCTAACAACTAGCATGACAAAAATACAACACAAAATGCAAAACACATGGAGTAGCCAAATGGCCCCAAGCTCCAACAAGCATGGCATTTTCACAAACACTTGGTATGCTAGCATGAAAAACTAAGTCATAACACAAAAATCACACAAGCATTTTCACAAACACCTAATATACCAAATCTAAAACATGCTCACTAAGATATAAAACAAGAATCATGCAAAGAATCACACAAGCATTTTCACAAACACTTAATATGCTAACTCTAAAACATGCTCAAATTTAAACAACATGAAAACAGAAAATTAAAAATGCAAAAACATGATATCTAAGACATAAATGGCAACAAACAAAGCAACCAAATTAAATATAACTTAAGAACATGAAATAACATAATATTTAAAACATCAAAAATAAAGAAAATAGCATAAACAATATGGTAAAATGAATCAAAAACAACAACTTAAAATAAATAATGTAGGCCATTTGGCCATGGTGAGTTTATTGTAAAAACAAAATGTAAGAAAAATATACTTAAGAAAGGAAATGAAGGAAGAACAAGAAACATTATTTTAAAATGAAAACTCACCAAGTAGCTTTTGAACGGATTAAGCTACGAACCCTCAGAGTAGCTTTTGAACGGATTAAGCTACGAACCCTCAGAGTAGCTTTTGAACGGATTAAGCTACAAACCCTCAGAGTAGCTTTTGAACGGATTAAGCTACAAACCCTCAGAGTAGCTTTTGAACGGATTAAGCTACGAACCCTTAGAGTAAAACACTATGACTCACCACCCGGATAATCCTAATACAAGTGTATATATCTCACAAGGGGTAGTGGGTGATTTCAACCAAAGGCCAAGACTCCTTATTTATAAGGTGAGCACCTCCTTGGCTTGACATTACAAAGGGATGTGGGATTGGGACTTAGGCTCAAAAATGAAAATCTCTAACTTAACTCTTGATTTTTAATCACTTGATTGAAAAAATCCTAAGCTTCCTCCTTCCTTTGGGCTTGGGCAGGCCAGCACTTCTCTTTTCCAGCCCAGCTCTGATTTTTGAAAGGCCCAAAGAAGCCCTTTTCGGTTGCTTGGGTGAAACGACCATTTTGCCCCCCGAATGCAAAATAAATATCAAACGGACTCCAAATTCAATTTTTATTTTTTTAATGCTTCCAAAATAATAAAATATTGAGTTCTGGAAGTTTTCAAAATTATCCGAGTCCGTTTGCTATTTATTTGGATTTTTTCTTCCCAAAATGTCCTTTTATGCCCCTACTTTTTACCATTTTTTAAACGAGCTCCAAATCAAGATTTTTCTTCACCAATCTCTTCAAAATAATTAAAAAGTGTGATCTGGAAGTTTTCATAATTTTTGGAGCTCATTTGGTATTTTTTCGGGATTTATCGGCTTGAATTACTGCATAGGAGGCCCGGGATTTGGCCATTTTGCAAACGAACTCGGAATCAAGATTTTCTTTCGCCAATCTCTTCCAAATAATTTAAAAATGAGATTTGCCAAATTTCAGAATTTTTGGAGTCCATTTGCTATTTTTCCGGGATTTATCTTTTTGAATTACTGCATTAGAAGCCCGAGATTTGGCCATTTTGCAAACGAACTCGGAATCAAGATTTTCTTTCGCCAATCTCTTTCAAATGATTTAAGAATGAGATTGACAAATTTTTCAGAATTTTCGGAGTCCATTTGCTATTTTTCCCAAAATTTTCCAATTTTGCCCTTTAACCTCCGAAACCCGGTTTTGCTCAAAACAAGTCCGATTTTCAGATTTTCTTCAATCTGAGCCTTGCACCATCCTTTTTAATCATTCCTCATCCATTGGGGGCTTTGGTCTTACCAATTCGGGCCATTTCTGTGATTCTTCCCGATTTCACCGAAATCCACTAAAAACTCTAATTCTCGGTTTTCTCCCGGATTGACTTTTCTTTCTGTTTTTCTTGCAAGTGACTTCTCCATTACCCGTAGTCAGTGCTTATCTTTCATTTGGAACCTTCAATTTCGACCAGTTTGATCGTTTAAGCACTTTTCCCCAAATTTCTCGGATTAGGGTTTCTTTTCTACTGAATCTCCAAATCCCAACTTCCGAACTCCATATCTTTCAATGTAGACCTCGGATTATCAAAATTCTTTCTCCATTTTTCAATTGAACTTAAATTCTTGATTTTGAAAGTGGGTTGACTTTTTCAGTAGTTGACTTTCTGGGGTTGACTTTTTCGGGGTTGACTTTTTTTCAAGTTTGACTTTTTATGCTCGCCCTCTTAAACTAAGTCTCGGAGTACCACCTGCAGGATGAAAACAGTCTTTTTATACTCGGAAACATCAATATAGGAAGAAAACATACCTGTTAAGTGGCCCGGACAAAATTAGGTGTCTACATTAATAATAAAGAATAAAAAATTTATATATATCTTTTGTACAATTAATTGATAATTATTTATTCCTATTTATTGTTCTGTACTAATTTAGTAATTTTTTGGATAAATTTGAAAAACATACCATCAAAAATACAATAATTGTTAAATGGTCTAATGAGTAAGAATTATTTGAAAAAAAGAAATGAAAAATTTAAAAATTTCTAAGAAGAAAATTGTAAATACAAAATTACCCTTAATGGTAAGTAATAGACAAAATTACCATTTAACAAGGAAATATTATTTTTTTATTTTTTAAAAATTCTAATTGAAAATAAATTTTTATTTTTATTTTTTTTAAAATTTAAAAAATATTAATTAATTAAAAAATGTAAATTAAAAAATAAAAATATTTAAATATTTATTTTTAAAAATTTAAAATTTTAAAAATTTTATTTTCAGAAAATGTTAATTTTTAATTAAAAAAATAAATTAAAAAGTAAGAGGAAAAGGAAAAGGGGAAGAGAAGGTTTTTTCATCAAGAATAATTTTGTCTTTACAATTTCCTTCCTAACAATTTTTAATTTTTTCATTTCTCTTTTTCAAATAATTCTTTCTCATTAGACCATTTAACAATTATTATATTATTGATGGTATGTTTTTCAAATTTATCCTTTTTTTTAAGATGTACTACTGCGAAATTGTTATGATAAAAAAAATTATAAGTACTACTACTGCAAAATTTTAAAAGATATTTGTTATACCTACATTGTATAGGGTTAAGGCTTAACACTAAATCAAGTTGAAGAAGTCCATTAGCTTGGGATTACTAGTTATAACCTCTAAAGGGAATGACACATGTTCCTAAACAATCTGGTCACACAGGTTACATGCGGGCATGCAGTTACTGTAGCTGATAGACGAATAGACCAGGAGGGCAGCTCTAGATTCTCCATGATCTCAAGTATAAAAGGCAAGTGGTAAGCCAAAAAACCTCTTACGTTCTGTTTTGCTCATCTTCTTCCTTACTTATCTGCTCTCTGCTCTCTTCTCTTCAGAACCCTTACTGACTTAAGCATTGGAGAGTGTCCTGAAATCTTAATTCCGACACCCTTCTGATCTCTATCTCCATTTTAGATCCTACTCTACAAGCCTCCAGTCCTCCCTCCACCAGGAGACTACTTACCAGTGTAAAATACCATCAACAATATTAATTTTTTCTATAACATGTGTAATCAAGAGCCATCCATGAATTGTGAAGACATATAAATATTTGTTTTTTGTATAAAGAAAGCCACAATCTAGAGAAGGAGTTAGAGATGTTAAAATTCGAATTTCGGACCTGCTTGATGTCATCTCTTAAGGATGGCTACATGAATCAATCGAATTAAATTTCGAGTTTAACATACAGATATTATGAATGATGATTAAAGGTATAATAAAAAATAATAAACGAGAGTTAAACTGTCAAAACCCAATTACAAAGTATTCTCGATTAATTGTAAACATGAATTGCAATAGTAAGTCTTAATTGTTTTATTAACTAAAATTATATTTATACTGGTTAATCATCAAGATATAGAGTTATATACACTATTATTACAACTGATTGCAAAGATCAAGTGCGTCTATTTTTTCTGTTTAATTTCTTACTATATTTTTCTTTTTTTCCAACTTTTTTATTAAATTAAATACTATTATAATATTTTTAATTTTTTAAAATTCCAGCTGATTTATTAATAACTAATAAAGTTTTTAAATTATGATTTTTATAAAAAAATTCATAAATTTTCATCAATTAATACTTTTGTGGTAGACATGTCCATGTGTCAAGCCATGTCCGGTTAGTAAAAAATTTTGCTTGTCCAAGACCTAATCCAATTTGACGGGCCATAATAAATATTCAAAAAATATTGAAATATTTATTTATATATTTTATAATAAAATTTAAATAATTTTTTTATTTATTAAATAATAATTTGACTAGCCCGAATTTGGAAGGAAAATAAACTATTTTAGGCTTGATTTTTAGACATGTCTATTTTCAGTAATTTTGTTGGTTAATATAAGTACCAGCTAATATCCAAAATTTTTTATTAATCAATAATATTTTAACTTATAAAATGTGAGTTTATGAAGTTTTAAGGTATATATTTAAGATATTTTAAAGCTTTATATATGTTTTTTAATGAAGCAGTATGATAACAAGAGGCATTTAACTTAATTAATTCTATTTCATCTTCTTTGATTCATGCTGTTACATTTGTGACAAAAATTGAAAGCTTATTTAATATGTTTAAAATTAAAGCATTATATTTGCAGTCTAAAAAATATTATAAGGCTTTTTTCTTCTCTTTTGGGTACTAAAAGTTTAAGTCTTAATTTCTTTCGCAGCCAATATTTCCCTGCAAATGGTATCATGGCATAAACGTAAGAAAACTAGATGAAATATATACTATTTAGCTTCTTCTTTTTTGCTGTAACTTTAATTAATTAGCATGCAAAATCAAGATAAAAGCTTTAAAATATTTATAATTAGACCTATTAATATAGTGAAACATGTATTGAGCCGAATTCCGATATAGATTCATGGCATAAAGTAAGAAAACTAGATGAAATATATACTATTTAGCTTCTTTTTTTTTTTGGCTGTACCTTTAATTAATTAGCATGCAAAATCAAGATAAAGGTTTTAAAACATTTCTAATTAGACCTGTTCAAGAATCGAGCGAATTTGTATTGAGCCGAATTTCGATATAGATTTTTTTAATTAGGACCAGCTTGAATTACTGTTTATTAATTAAAAAAAATTAATTATAAAAATATACAAATATTAATATAAAAATAATTTTTTATTTTTTAAATATTTTTTTAAACAATGAAACGAGCTTCCAAACCTAATTTGAATAAAAAATCTCAAAAAAATTTAGACCATGGTTCAACACGACTCATGAATAAGTGTATTTACAATACATTGCTGCTTCTAACAAAAGAAAACTTGATTTACAGCCACACACATATGAGAATTGAGAATATGCCTTAACTTTCATTTTTCACAAATAAGACCCCACATCTTTACTTAAATTAACAACAACTTTAAGACTTTTCTCTATCACAAGAAAAAAACTCTCAAAAGTGTTTTCATATTTAAGTTTTATTCTCATCAAAATCAAGAGAAAACAGTGTATTAATTACCAAATTCTTTTTCTAAATTTATATTACCTTAACAAATGTTAATAAACACACTTTAACATTAATCTAACAAAAATTATTAGATAAACACTTTTTATCACGTCAGTTATATGTTCAATCAATCATGTAAGGAGACATCATTAAATTTTATATCAACATATGTCCAATCTATACTTTTGTATGTTGATACGTAAATTTGATATGTATGAGTGTTATATCTCGTGTTTTTTTTATATCAATCGTGTAAACATAAAATAATAAAAATTATTAAATATATCAAAATTTTAAATATGATAATATACTAGATCTGTTCATGGATCGGACCAGGCCGCAATCAGATTTTTTTCTTCTCTTACCCATGCTCGACCCGACCCGTAGGTCCGATTTACTATTCATAAATATTAAAATATTAAAAAAAATTATTATATAAACAGTGATTCGATTCGGATTGAACCAGCTGAATTAAAAAAACCTTTATCCAAATCCGACCTTTAAACAAATCTATATGATATATATATATATATTAAATATTTCATGTTAATCGTATTTATTACACTGCTTTTATATTTATTAAACATGTCTATGCCTATCTGATCCCTGTCTAGTGTCGTCCAAACCTTTAAAATTGTTACTTTCTATCAACATATATTCTTTGCTACCTTTCCGTAGTTCCCTTCTTGCTTTGCAAACCACCATGCATGGAAACAGATAAAATCTGGAAAATGTTCCAAAAATTCCATATCTATCATTAACGTACGACTGTCGATCCAAGCTATGGTAGCTTTTATTGATGGATCAGACCAACGCTAATGCCTTGGAGCACAAGGAGCAATTCATGTATCCGTATAGCGTTCGTGTATTTTTTCATATCATAATCGTGTTTAAGGTGTTTTATATTTATATAAATTTTGACGTGTTAATAATTTGTATTATATAGATTTTGACATATTTGTGTATTCGTGTCGTGTTTTAGTTATTTTTTTCGTGTCGTGTTCGTATCGTGTAATCGTATTGTGTCCAATATTACCGGGTCGACCTTGGAGAGACATGTAGAATATGCACTATCTACTTGCTTGTTCTTGCTTCGTGATCTAGTTTCGTTCTTCAATTTTCTTCGGGGAATAATAGGGTTTAAAGCAGCAAGTTTCGTTTGCAATCCCAGCTGGCTCATGGAATTCGAACCCTTGATATGGTATACGATTCGTCGTCAGAATTTCATATATTCTATGTAGTATTAATGTATTATATTCTTAAATATGAAAGTTGTACTCGAAGAATTGATATTTTATTTTTGTAATATTCCAAAATAAATTTCAAAATATCTCATGAATAAGAATTGATGGCGACTATATCTGTTCACGAATTAAGTTATTCATTCAGTTCGACAGATCTGATCTGAATTGAATCACTCCTAAAATAAATTTTTTATAATTCGAGTCAGTTTGATTTTGTTCAAATTACTATTTAAATAATAAAGAGATTACCAAGCTCACTCCATAATCTAAATTGCAATTGCTACACTTTTATAAGGTAGTTTTTTTTTTTCCCCCACAAAATTTGGTTCACTTTCTCTTATTATTTTTTTAGTGGAAAATTGGCCAAAGGTGTGGAAGTGCTCCACCAACTTCCCCCTTTCCCTTCCACATTTTCACTTCTTGTAGGGAGGATGATTTTACTCAAAGTCATAAAGTGATAATTTGTGCATTCATTTTATTTTTTTATATTATAATCATATTTAAGGTGTGATATAAATTTTTACATATTAATAATTCATGTAATGTACATTTTGACATATTCATGTATTTATGTCGTATTAATATTATTTTTTTGTATCATATTATGTTTTGTCTTGTATTTTAATTATTTATTCTATGTCATGTTCGTGTCCTATTCAAGATTACCAAGACTGCATAAATGCATTTAGAAAAAAAGATAAGCCACAATGAAACAACCAAGCATGAAAATATTGACTATAGAGACATTGCCAATTAATATGTCTTGTTTTCCTAAATCCAATTTGGATTTTGCATCTTCATTCTGTCTACACTTATGACAAATTACACACACAAAAATGTTTGTTACTTCAACCGATTCACTGAGACTTTTCTAACTTCAAGAATACAAAGATGTCTGAAATTAAACACTCCCATTTCTAGCTCTTTTGTTCCTTTTTCTTTGGCCCAAACAAAGATGGGCCCTTTTGCAAAAGGAGAGGATAACAAAGAGTTTGGGTTTGTAGTCATGTTCTTGTACAAATCAATCATTTGAGCTGGGTGCCTAAGAAGAATCCATAGATTGTTGTTGTTGTTGTTGTTGTTGTGGAGTCAGTCTGAAGGAACAGAGCAGCAATGGAGAAAGGAGGAGAAGCCAATTGGAGTGAGGAAGTAGAGGATCTGGTGACAGCCGGAGACACCCAAGGCGCAATCTCCTTCCTCGAAAACCTCCTTTCGGATCTCCAAACGACTTCGTCATCGTCTTCCTCGGACGACCTCCGATTAGCCACCGCCCTCTCCGATTTAGCCTCTCTCTATTCCTCCATCGGCTTCTCCCTCAAGTCCGACGAACTTCTCTCACGCGCTTCTCTCCTCAAACAACGCGCTAACTCTTCAAGGTACTCCTTTTTCTTTCTCTTCCAATGGAAATATAAATAATATTATTTCTAGCTAAATTTCCTGCCTTTTTTTCTTTTTAATTTCAGTGATGTAGGGATTCCAAAGAAGGACTCGGAGGAGAATTCTTTATCATTGCTTAATGTTTCTTTGGCTGCAAATGACAAGCCTTCGACTCATGGTGCAACTCCTTTGATTGTTGCTTTTGTTGTTTTTCGTTTCCGAAAGCAAATATAGTGTTTGGGTGCTTTAATATGACAAAAAAAATTTACTTCTTTAGTGCAGTAATGTGATAAGTTATGGGAAAACCTAATTTGTTTGCATTTTAGAGGATTTTATTACATTTTTCTCTAAGAATTATGTGGAAGTGAGTTGTATTTCTTTTTCTTTTTTCTTTTTGCAAAAGGAAATCTTGAAAAATTACCAATATCGGGTGATGATGGTTCGCCACCCAAATCATCTTCAGATGATGGTATGTTTTGTTTCCATAGCTTTTTTTTTTTTACCTCTAAATGATTTGGTTCTTTCTGATGTCCCTATATTAGTTTATGAAAATGACATGTTATGAAATTGCAATTCGGATGGTTTGTATAGATTGGGAAGCAATTGCGGATAGTGAACCGAATGTAATACTCTCCTCGGAATGCTTGCCGGGAGTATCAAATCTTTCATTGGAAGATAGCAAAGCTGAAGCTCCTAAGAGACGGGGAAGGGGAACCTTTTCTTATAGAAAAAGTGAATTGTATAGTGATCGACTCTCTGACGTGTCTGCTCCCAAAGATACAGAGAATGAGGATGTGTGCAAAAACCCTGAAACAAAGACAGTGGAATGTAAGCCTTTGTGTCTCTCGATTCAAGGTTTTGTTTCTACAAATGCTCTATATATGCACATGTGCGACTGTGGGATAGGCCGAGTTTATTACTTCGAAATTTAGAAGATAGATAGCTCAGTCTTTTCTTGAATGAACCTCAAACTGTGTTTATTTGCTTGTTCCCAGGCCTTGATCTAATGGGATGTAGAATGCTTTTCGGACTGAAATATTTAACAGTGTTGTGAAAACAAACTTTTTTTTTTTCTCATGTCTTTTCCGATGATTTCAAGCTATTTATGATTTTTTTTATATTTTTTTTTTCCTTGGAGGGTTAAACATGTCAAATATATCCATTTAACAAGTTGAGTGTGAAAGGTGCTGTACAAGGTACTTTAGAACTTTGTGTTATCTTTTTTTTTTTTCTGCAGTAAGATAAATTCAAGTCACAACAAGGAGCCAGAGAGAAGGTTTTTCATGGATTTGAATATGTTACTATTAAATGTCTAAAACCTTGATGATCAAATTGAAGGCAGATTTTAGTTTAACAGTCAATGTTCATGGTATCTTTTCTGTAATGTCTTTCTAGATCTTGCTAATCTTTTAGGGATGCAAATTCTTTTGAATGCAGCTAAATATGGCACGCGTCATGTTCTTGTTTTGGCTGACTTTTCTCCAAGCACTAGGACGACAGACCTAGAGAAGCTCCTTGAGGACTTCAGAGATCGGGGAGTTGTTATTCGCTGGGTCAATGATACAACAGCCCTTGCAGTATTTAGAACACCATCTATCGGTAATAATTACTAACTTCGTTTATTGAGACTTCTTTTAAATTGTTTACGGATAGTGTGTAAAATAGATCTTAAAGTTTGTTTGAGGTATAGGGCACTATTATTTTTTAAAGTATATCGTTCAAACTTGGGCTGGATAGAAGCCTTCTCTTTAATTAACTAGTTGTACTGAAACATAATGCATTTTGTTAGTTGTTAAATGAGGAAAATGACAGGTTGAGGGAATGGTGACTTTTGACAGTTACTTTTTAGTTGGAGTTGCAGACAAAATTGGACTTCTCAAGTTATCAGCTTGAAGTGCTTTGTGACCTATGTTTTCAGTTTCACAGCTGGTGATTACTTTTAGAATAGTTGCTCAAGGGGTGCTTTGGTGCTGAGTAAAGTGCTTCAGTACTGTAAGTCTAATTCCAGGAATTTATCCTAGTTAGAGGATTTAAAAGAGAGTTTTGATGTCATCTGTCTCATTTCATTTAGGAACTGAAAGTGGGTAATAATTCTACCCTTGGTCTATGAATCTTGTAGACTTCGATAAAAGAAGTTATTACACTTAGAGAAATATATCAATGTTGAAGATCTGGCAGGGCTTTGGCAGTATTTATACTTTAGCTTATGGTTCTTAGGTCATTTGTGATGGACATGGAGTGAAGCCTTTATCTTTGTATAGTGTAACCAGAGATCTGTTAGTTCCTGTGCTGCATACTTTGAAAGTGAGATGGTATAGCAAGTGGTGATAATGGTTTTTCTTTCGCTATAGCCGTGTGCTATTAGTTGTTTGAATTCAACATCTTGAATAAGCTTTATCTTTCTTGGGTAGCTATCTATATCTTTCAAATTTAGTTGTGTGTCAATTCCTTTTCAAACTCTTGAATTATTTAGATGAAACATAGAGTCTATGTTGCTCCAACTCTTTATTTTTCTTGAAGTATCCGTGTCCGACACTTATCTGAATATGGGTATGGGGGTATGATCTTTCAAATATATGGAAATATTGGAAAAAAATTGAACATACTCGTGTCGGCACTCACACCCGAGTCCAAGTAACATAGCATAGAGTCTTCAGCCAGTTTGTTAAGTGCTTCCATGCCAAAGCCATTTGGAGGTTGGAAACTTTTTGTGGGCCAAATCTCTCATGATGGGTAGTCTTTTGGTTCCTCTTCTTTCGAGGATTGGTTGGAACTTGGAAGTGCTGTGTCTATCAAATTTAGAGAGAAAGTAACCAGATGTAGCGTTCTGATCAGTCTTGTCATGCCATTAGCTTCTTCCAAAACTTGCTTCTGATGTTAAGGCTGAGGGTATCTTTCTGTCTAAAGTTGCTGATAATCCTATGTTGGAAAGGCTTTGCGAGACAATTTTCCTTTGTAGCAGTTTCTTTGGTGCTTTATTGTTATTCGTTTCCTTGTTAAACTTAGAAAAAATCGAATATACTCGTGTCAGACACATACCCGTATCAGACACTCACACCCGAGTCTGAGTAACATAGCTTGTAATGAAAATCAACTTCAATGACATTTATTTGCTGTTTCTGTTCGGACCATAGAAACAATGGTAGGACTTGTAATGAAAATCAACTTCAATGGCATTTATTTGTTGTTTGATTCTATTCGGACCATTCGGACAATCTAGCATTGTTCTGAAAAAAGGGTAAAAGTAAAACATGTTAATGAGTGTTGTACTAGCTTCAATCAGCTTGCAAAGTTTTGCACCAATAATTTTTATTTTGCTAACAATCTCAAACTTTGAAGGCAGCCCTTGAAGCCCGCAACCATGTTCATTGTCCATTTACAGTACGCATACTTGACGAGGATGATATGCTTTTGAGCTCAATTTCAGCAAGAGGTAATTTAAATAGGCTTATCTCATAATTTAGAGTTTTAAGATTTTTCTAATGAAGGAATATGTGGTAAGATAAAAAAAATTGATAGTGCTGAAATTCTATGTTGCTCCGATTTTTCATTGTTCTTAAAGTATCCGTGTTCGATACATATCCGGACATGGGTGGTATAGAGATATGATCCTCCAAAGACCTTTCAAATACATGAAAATCTTAGAAAAAATTGAACATACCCGTGTCCGACATTCACACTCAAATCCGAGTAACATAGCTGAATTTTATGCTGTTCATTTTCAGATCTAGAACCTCCTCGCCAAAGACCGAAGACATCAACAAGAACTGCCCAGAGGTTGATTGCTCAGGGAATGGGATTGAAATTGCCATCGTCGACCTTTGGGTCTAGAGAATTGAGAAACCAGGAAGAAGCCAGGAGGAATCGGATAGTTACGAGGCAAAAATTGAGAGATGATGCCTGGGGCGATGATTGAAATAAAATGAAGTTTTCTTATTTTCACTCATGTTAATCCATTTCATATTTTCTTGGAAGATTAAAGTTTGTTCTATGAATGTCACTTACTATATATATATGATTTTTAGAAAAATATTAATCAGTTGTTTGATGAGATTGGAAGATTGGAACTGTTCTGAGAGATGGGTGTAGCTCTTTCACTCTTTCCATTGATAAGCTGAATTTGTGTCTTTTCTTTCTTTACGCTGAAATAGCTTTGTTTCCACACTTGATAATCTACGCCTCTTATAAGTTGTTGGACGGATCAATCCGATGATCGAGTTATTCGTTCGGTTTGATAAGTTTGGTCGAATTGATCGAGTTTGAGATAGAATATTTATAATTTGGATTAGTTTGATCAGGCTCAAATCACTTTTTAATAAATAAAAATATTTTTATTTAAATTTAACTATAAAATATATAAATATTAATATAAAATAAATTTTAAATAATAACATAGATTTTCGAATCCGAGATATCAAGTTTTCAATAAGCAAATTTTATTATTATTTAGATCTGGTTCGGTTTGGCTCGATTCTTGATTGCTTCCAAAGTCTGAAATTTTTTATTATGAATTTATATGAAGCTTCCAGAGTTGAAATTATGGAAAACCTTGTCTCTTCAAACCTTTTTTTTTTATAACTATAATAAGTTTTCTCCTCTTTGGAGTCTTGACCAGATTTTTTTTTTTCTATTTAAAGAACAGAGATTCGAATTCTAATCTTTTAAAAAACATCATGCACCAATAAATTGAATTAAATACTGGAATGCTTTCGACCAAATTTTTTAAATACCAACATTTTCTTCTTCTTTTTTACATAATTCCTCATTAAGCTAAACAACATCATGTCTGAGGCATATATATAAATTTTAAAATTGTAAATAAGTTTTTAAAACACTTAGTTTATACCTTTATCTACAATATTTTTTGAGAAGATCAGTATTATATTTGAAAAAACAATTTAAATTTTTACCTACAATCATTGACAAGAATATTGAATATGCTTAAGAAATTGACAAGTATATATATTATTATATGTGAGAAAAATCAACACCCTTTAATCTTTAATTATTATTATTATTCAACACTTCACCAAAGAAAAAAGAATCAGCATTATTGAATATAACAAAATTGAGATATACTTTGACCGGCAATCTTATTTAGTCTAGTTTTGTACCTAACCTAAGTCTAAATTATATTTTGAAGGAAAATTATAATGAATTACATTTTATTTAGATTTGAAAGTTTGTGTATACGAGTGGTGTTTTATGTTTTTTTATATTAATTATGTAAATATAAATACAATATAAATTATAAAATGTGTCAAAATTTTAAATACGATTATGATATGTATATTAAACGTATTATGTTAATCATGTTTAAATGTCATCTGTCATGTGTATTACATTTTTTTATATTTATTAAATATGTCAATATTCGTGTCGTGTTTTCATATGGTGTTCAAAATTATCGTTTTATTTAAGAATATTGCCATAGCCATATATAACTTAATAAATATTCCTTAAACAAAATAACCATGCAGCTCAGGTTAATCTCAAATAAACTCAAATTTTAAAGTACTTTTAATTGAAAAAAATAAGATGCTTGAATATTTATAGAATTTATTCAACGGTCTAACTTTAGAGAATGTTAACATTAATGGAAAAAAAAAACATGTACCTATATTAATTAATATGGAGACTTGACCATTTTTATTGGGGAAAATTCTAGAAACCTAAATTGGTTTCTAACAAAAAGCCACCTTTCAAAAAAATTCCGTGATTGTAAAAGAAAATTTAAAGAGTATGAGAAATCAATCCGGAAATTCATGGCTAAACACTACAAGAAAAGATCTCATTTTTGACAAAAATTTTTTGTAAGAAATAATTTTTCTTAACAAAAAATTTCCGTAAAAAATATAGAGGAAAGTAAAAGTTTTTCGTGAAAAATAAAATATTTCATCGGAAAATATATGAATAAAAGGTCATTTTCACTTATGCATATGATTTTAGATTACAAAATAAAAAAGTAATTTTTTTTCATTTTATAAATCTCATTCCATCATCTTAATTAATATTCAATTTGAAACCTCTAAATTAAAATTTTAAATTTTAACTTTAAATTATGATTACTCTACAAAATCAGATTAAAATCAAGTCCATTATATGTATAACCTCAAATTAATTATCATTATTTTGTTAACTACTTTATTTCTAGAATTTATTGTTATTATTATTATTTTTTGTAGCCAGAATTTTATTTCTAGATTGTCAAACTCTTGTTCCATTCAAAAGACTCACATTGTTTAACATGACGGAAAATTAACTCCAAGAAAATCACAAATCTTAACATAATTTAATTTAGCTTTTGAAATTAATAATTCGCAGGTCGGTTATAGACGTCACTTCATACCGTAATTTCCAATTTTGTAAACATTTGTAATTTCCTTGTTTTACTAAGTTTAAATAATTTATTAAAAAGATATCAAAGAAGAGGATAAGTAAAATTAATTTATTTTATATCTTTTATTACTTTATGTATGATTAATAGTTTAATAAATTGATGATTGGATTTAATAATATGATTGTACTCGTCATGTTTGTAAAATTTTAAATCAATCTAATATCTTTATCAAATCGATCAAAAATATTATATTTTTCAATATATATTTAACGGTTAAAATTTTTTTATATCAAATAAATAATTGACCATTTTTTAATTAGTTTAAATTTTGATGTGCATGATGTATATAAATAAAACATAAAATATGATAATTATATTAAATAAATTTAAATCGTATAAAAAATTATAAAATAATTAGATCTCTCTTTTTATTTATATATATATATATAAATATATATTGAAAATTATCTAGAAGCTCCGCCAAAAGAATTAGAGGATTGACACATACCTAGAGATAACAAAATAACCCGTTTCTGACGAGTTTCATCTATTTAGACCCAATTGGGACGAGTTTTTTTTTTTTTTTTTGCAGAGAGAATATATATTAAAAAAGAATAATCTATATATATATAAAATAGTTATTGTTATTTATTATATTTTTAAATTATTATTATAAATATATTTTTAATTATTAATAAGATTTATTTAATTTATAAATAAAAAATTTTATTTCATTAAAACACTTTTGTTAAATGGATTAATTTGATAATAAATAAATAAAAAATTAAAAATTTATATGAAATTATTTTATCTTAAAAGTTATAATTGTTAATTGACCTTAAAAAGGTAATCAATTTATTTAATATAAATAAAAATAATTAAAATTTACATTAAATTTTTTATCTTCATAATTAATTTTGTATTAATATTAAAAATAATAAATTTTATAATAATTCAATATAATTTATACATCAAACAAACTTTATATGTTAACACAAATTTTAATTAATATATAATTTAATATATAATTTTATTTATTTTTAAAATTTATAATTATATATTTAAAAAATAAATAAATCAACAAATATTTTAATACAAACGTATATAACAACAAATATTAAAAATTAAAAAAGGGGCGAAAAAGAAAACAAGGCTAATCGTTGCGCATCTAGAAGCCGTAATTACTGAACTAAAGAAAGTGGACTAAATTGAGACTTTCTAAAACATGTAATTATGATTTTAAGTTGAAAAAAAAAAAAAAAAGCCAAAGTTACAAGGCGTAACTTTTGGGAAAAATGCACCGGTGGTCATTTTGATTCCTAACTTCTCAATCATTAATTTTATTTAAATCTTAAACCTTTTTAAATTGTTACAATTTAGTCCTTCTGTAATAAACCTATAATTAGATTAAAATGTACTGAAAGTACTCATATGGACATATCTATTTATTTAATGGTAAGACATTATTTAAATAATTTAAAGAGATTTGAGATTTAAATGAAACAATTGAAATGTTAAAAATCAAAATAAATAAATATTAATTAAAAAGTTAGGGATTTAAGATGCATTTTAGTGGAGAATTTGAGATGAATGAACTTAGCTCAGCAACTGGAAATCCAATTAGTAATTAATTTGAGAAATTAGTAATAATTATATCCAATAAAGTACTATGAATTAAACCAAGGTGGATATTGGGTAATGAAGGAGAGGAGAGGTAGCCAAACCTAACTTTACTTGGCACTCTACATATTTGGGCAAACATTAATGGGTCAACAAAACATTGAAAATATGCATAAAAGTTTGAAATTCCACCTATCGTTATTATTAGGTACTAACGACTGTTTTTAAATTAATTAATATATTATTTATAGTAATAATTTTATATTAAATATAATAATTAATAATTTTATTTAGATTTAATATATTATATGAAGATATTATTATATATAATAACTTTAAAAAGTATTTTTTAAAATTCGAAATTTAGTTTAATTAATTCATGTAACTATTTTAAAATATGATATTTAACAAATTTAAAATCCGACCAAAAAAATAAATATATATATCATTAAGACTCTTGTTAATAAAAATCCTTCCTATAACTATATTATGCGTTTGGTTTGGTATTTTTTTTTTTTTTTCTCAAACTCCCAGTTGCCTTGCCAATGCCAAGTTGTGGCGCCTAGAATAATTTCCCTGGTTTTACACTCTTTGAATTGAATTTTGGAAAAACAGAATCCAATCCCAATTCATAGTTGCTATTCCTTAGTCCTTCCCTGGCGTGAAGCACACAGCCTGAACATTAAATAATTGCCGACTGGTGGTCAAACTCAAAACCCAGTTGGATGAAATTTCTTACCAATGGGATTTGTGTTGACCATCCAAACCCTCAAATGAGAAACTATGACTGGTAATACAAGGAAAAAGTAGGCGCAAACAAAAATCTTTAAAATGTGATATCCATCCAATTTAAAATAAAAATTTTAATATTTATAATCTCTTTTCATATCTTAAATTATAACTTCTTTTGTAATTAAAAAACAAAATATGGACAAAACATAAATATAACACATTTAAAAATACTTAAGATTGATTTTCTAGAAGTGTTTATTGATCGAGGTGGGTCAAAGCATTTTTTTTGCATGTCCAAACTCGATCCGATCCGATTCGACCCGAATTCGAAAACTCGTTTTATTATTTAAAAATATTAAAATATAAAAAATTATTTTATATTAATATTAATATATTTTTATAATTAAATTTAAATAAAAATATTTTTATTAAATAAATAATAATTTAAAACGGATCTGACTCGGATTATAAATTTTTATCCAAACCCGAAGATAGGAACGGGGACCGTGTACAGGTCTCCTTTGCTTGCCAACTATTTGCCTACCTATTATATAGTCTTTCAATCCATTATATATAAGCCACTTTCTCTTACCATTTTGGCTTAACAAACTACTAGTTTTCTATATTTTCTCATTAGCAGTCTCTGCATTTTCAACTCTTTTAGCATCTTAGAATTTGAGCTATTATACCAATGGATGATGAGATAGAAATACCTCAATATTTCATCTGTCCCATATCGCTGCAAATCATGAAAGACCCTGTTACAGCCATTACAGGCATCACATATGATAGGGAAAGCATAGAGCAATGGTTGAAGACTGCCAAGGACTCCACCTGCCCTGTTACGAATCAGCTTTTGCCATCCGATTCTGATTATTTAACCCCAAATCACACGTTGCGACGGCTGATTCAGAATTGGTGTACAGAAAATACGAATAGAATTCCTACACCAAAATCTCCTCTCAGTAAGACTTGTGTTCTTAAACTAATTCGTGAAATTGAGGTTCCTGGTTTGTATATAAATGCTTTGAAGAAAATGGAAGAAGTTGTAGCAAAGGACAACAACAATGAAAGGAACAGGAAATTCATGGAGGAAGCTGGAGTTGCAAAGGCTTTGATTTTGTTGCTGATAAGATGTTACAAGGAAGGTAAAACTGTTGGTTTTGAAGAAGCTTTGAGAATTCTTATTCTTATTTGGACACCATCTAGTGAAACCAAGGCTCTTGTTAATGAAAATTTCGATTTCGTCGACTGTTTAACATGGATTCTTGGGGGTGAGATTGAGAATCCCATTGTTGTCAAAACTCATGCAATGTTAATCTTGAAAAGGGTGACTGAAATCGCAAATACAAGGCTGTTAGAGAAATTGAAACCCGAATTCTTGGAAGAAATGTTAAGGGTACTTAAATTGAAAATCTCTCAACAAGCTACCAAATCCGCCTTGCAAATCTTAATACAAGCAAGCCTGTGGGGAAGAAACAAATCCAAAATCGTTGAAGCCAATGCAATTTTCGAGCTCATCGAATTCGAACTCGAGAAACCCGAAAAGAACATCACGGAACTGATCTTCAATCTTTTGGCACATCTTTGTTCATGCGCGGAAGGAAGAGCTCAGTTTCTAAGCCATGCAGGAAGCATAGCAATGGTGGCTAAAAGGATCCTAAGAGTTTCACCAGCAACAGATGATCAAGCTGTTTATATACTTTCATTGATCTCAAAATATTCTGCAACAAAACAAGTCCTTTTGGAGATGTTGAGGGTTGGGGCTGTGACAAAGCTTTGCATGGTAATTCAAGCAGATTGTGCAACATATCTGAAAGAGAAAGCCAGAGGAGTTCTTAGATTGCACTCAAAATTATGGAATGATTCTCCTTGTATTGCTGTTTATCTATTAACCAGGTACCAAAGGTAACCTTGGTGACAAAAGTTTTAAATTATTACATTTTTAGTTAAAGATTATGATAGATTAATTATAGATATGATCATTAAGGATACAGATCAATACCATGAAATCTGTACAAAAGATCCATCAATTTATAGTAATTATCATAGTTAATGATAAGTAATGTTATGAAATTGTGTAAAACTTTTCAACTATCACAATTAGTTGTGATCTTTAGATGTTTATGCAGAGTTACTTGCCTATTTCATGCAAGAATGAAAAATCGAATCGGATCAATCGGTCGGATAAGAACTTAAAATTTTATCAGTTTGATTTTCGATTCGATTTCTTTTTAATCTTTTGATCTAATGTCAAGTTCTTTATTCATCTTTGATAAAAGATAAGAAGCATTGATACCATATTAAAAGAAGATGGACTTTTGTCTTTTGAATTATGTGTGTATAGAAAAGAGTAAGAGAGAAGGCAATATCACAAGAACACAAAAAAAATAGGTGGTTCAGTCTGATGGTCGACATCCACGGATAAAAGACCTAAAAAGTTATATTGTTGATTTTTTGAATTGTTTTTTAATTTGTACAACAGTGCCCTATTTATATAAAAGATTCTCACCAATTTAAAAAAAAAAATTAATTAAGAATATCGTATCGTAATTTTTAATATCTAATTACATTTATTAGTTTAACGATCTTGTTGTGTTTTTTTTTCTACGCCTATATATGGAGATGAGCATTTGTTTCAACAACACTGCTAATAGTGTAAAATGTAGACTAACACGTTGAATTTAGCTGTATAATTGAAAAAACATTTTCTTATCTCACGTAAATTCAAAATTTTCTTCCTCAACATTTGAACATGAAACCTTTATCAAGTTAGAAGTTGAAGCTCTAAACGTTGACATGTTTGCTTCTTAAAAATTACATTTAGATTGTGTTTGATAGAGTGAAAAAGTGGAAGGATGAAAAGAGGAGTGTGAAAAAGTGAAAAAAAAAAATGAATTTTGAGTGTGCTTGGTACGAAAGAAAAGTGAGAAGAAAAAAATAGAAAAGATTATCATTTTTCATACCTATTAACAAAAACAAATCACTCCAAATTGAAAAGCAAAGAAGAAAGAAAATGAGATGCGTGAATTATCTTAACTTATAATGAGTATAATGGTAAAATAATATACTTTTTATTTTTTTTTCTTTTCATTTTTCAACTCTACCAAGTAATGGATGGAAAGAAAATTATTTTTGTTTCCACTTGTTCATCTTTTGTATCAAGCATACCAATGAAAAGAAAAAATATGTTTTTCATCTTTTCACTTTTCTCCACCTCCAATTTTTCATCTTTTCAATTTTCTTTCCACCCTACCAAGCAAAGCTTAGGTGTGCTTAGTAGGAAAGATGAAAAAGTGAAAAAAAATATATATAACTTTTTTTCCATCCATTACTTGGTAGAATTGAAAAATGAAAGGAAAAAAATGAAAAGTATATTGTTTAGCATTATACTCATTGTAAGTTAAGATGACTCACACCAATCTCATTTTCTTTTCTCTTTTCTTTCCAATTTGAAGTGATTTGTTTTTGTTAATAGGTGTGAAAAATAATAATCTTTCCTATTTGCTTTCCTCTCACTTTTCTTTCCTACCAAGCACACAAAATTCATTTTCTTTCCACTTTTCCACTCTACCAAACACATCCTTAGTACCGACCATATAACTAAGATACAAAAGAATTTGACACTGAAAAAAGCCCCACGAAAAGCACATGGGGAATAAAAGTTGCTTGGTAGGACAGCTCGAAATATCAATGTTAGGGAAGTTTCCGCAAGCCATGGTTATAGATATGATCATTAAGGATACGGATCAATACCATGAAATCTGTACAAAATATCCATCAATTTATAGTAATTATCATAGTTAATGATAAGGAATGTTATAAAATTGTGTATAACTTTTTTCAAGTATCACAATTAGTTGTGAATTGTGATCTTTAGATGTTTATGAAGAGTTACTTGCCTATTTCATGCAAGGATGAAAAAATCAAATCGGACCAATTGGTCGGATAGAGAATCGAAAATTTTATTGATTTGATTTTCGATCTGAGTTTTTTTAATCTTGATTTAATGTCAAGTTTTTTATTCATCTTGTTGTGTTTTTTTCTTTCTTGGTATAAACACAAATTTGACCTGCGAACTATGCAACTTAAGTCATTTTGATTCTTATTCTTTTATTTGGATCAAATTGATCCTCAATTTATTATTTTTGTCAATTTCGTATAAATTTAACGAAAATTGATCACATGTGAGCCTGTGTGATAATTTCGTTAAAGTTAAGCCAATTTTACTATAAATTGATTTTAAAAAATGACTAGAAAATAGACCCAAAAATGATTTTTAAAAAAATTAAGTTTTCGTTAAATTTTAAGTTAAATTGACCGAAAATAATAGTATGAAGGTTAAATTGATCAAATTTAATAGCAAGAATCAAATTGACCCAAATAAAAAAATAAAAAAAAAAGGGACAAAATGATTAAGTTTACATAGTTCGAAGACCAAATTTATATTTATGTTTTTTTTTTTTCTACTCCAATATATGGAGAGGAGCATTTGTTTCAATAAAACTGCTAATAGTGTAAAATGTAGGTTAACACTTTGAATTTAACTATATAATTGAAAAAACATTTTTTTTTATCTCACAAATTCAAAATTTTCTTCCTCAACGTTTGAACATTGAAACCTTATAAAGTTAGAAGTTCAAGCGCTAAGCAGTGACATGTTTGCTTCTTAAAATTTTCATTTTAAGTGCCGACCATATAAAGAATTTGACACTGAAAAAAAGCCCATGGAAAGCACATGGGGGAATAAAAGTTACTTGGTAGGACAGCTCGAAATATCAATGTTAGGGAAGTTTCCGCAATCCATGGTTATTTGCTTGGCAGCTGGAAAAATACAAATCACAACAAATAAAACGTGCTAGCTCTCTATATAAATTTCAAATGCTACAAGATACTAGTAGTAAAAAATGGCTGTTAAATTCGGACTTAGTTTAATTGATTAAATTTGATAATTTTAAACACGATACGATTGTATGATACGAACATGATATGAAAAAATAATATGAAGGGATAGAGAGAGAGATTTAGGCTAGTGAGAAAAAAATAAAATGAAAAAAAATGTTAAGATTTTCGATATGCCACATCAGCATTGTCACGTGTGCTTGTTTGTTGAACTGGCATCATATATGGCATGCATCATCAGCATTCCGTTGGAGGGTATTTCTCTAATGGTTGGATGACAAAAATATACTCAAACGTTAGTGACTAAAATGTAAATTTTCATAGTTAGATGACCAAAATAAAAAATCATCCTAAAAATTGAATAACTAATTCGTGTAATTTACCAAAAAAATAAAAAGCCAAGGGGGTATTATTGTCTGATGAAATAAGAAATAATTCGACAGTTATTTGTTAATCGACAGTTTTGCCCTAATCAGACAATTAGCCTAAAATCAGATCAGTGGACTTAAAACAATTTGACACCAAATGTTCTCCTTGTCTGGTTATTGATTGCAGAAATGAACAAAGTGACAAAATTATGACCAAAACTTCTAGATATTTTTCATGTTGCAACAAAAGCTTCTTATCTTCACACAAACATTACATTGTACAAAGCAGAAATGAGAATTAAAACCAATCAAACACCTCTAAGATACAAAGGGAAGCCCACAAATATTTTTAATACTATTATCTCTCATCATCACATATAATGACCTCAAAAAGGGGGGGGGGGAGATATTAGACCTAAAATGAGGAATTAAAAAAATATATGAACTAAATGTGAAAAATACTCATTTGAAGAAACCAACCAACTGCATTCTACCTGCCTGTGGCTCAATTTACAGAAGGAGAAGCTCAAATTGCAACTTTCAGCATGTAGTGAAAAGCAAACCATTGGCGTGCGCAATCTGGTTCCCAAACTTGAATCTTTCATAATTTCAAGGCCTACCGCGTGCTGAAAACCGGCGAAAAACCAAAATGTCATAAAGCCTTCAAACTTTTAACGAGAGAGATTACAAGTTTGGAAATGCCTGCATCATGCTCTATACAGAACACCAGAATCCCCAGGTGGTAGCATGAGCCCGAATGCTTATATCGAAACATTTGGAAAGATCTATTATATCCAAGCGAGAGAGCCTCGATCGTTTGCCACTTGAGGACGACCTCTAGTAGGTGTTGGAGGTCTGTTAGCATTCAGCTCCTGACCCAATAAATACAAAAGATTAACATGAGTATTAAAAGCAATGCATATAGTACCAGTAAAAGCATATAGAAATAACAAAAGTATAATTTTACTGCTAACAAAGAGAAAGGGGAAGCACCTGCATCCATGTATCTTCTATATGACGTTCCGGTGATGCTTCTGGAGATGACATTGCTGGGGGTAAAGGATGAATGAGTTTCGGAACTACCACGAGATCTCTACCCAAAACTAAGATTGCACCAGCATTATTAGCAGTACCTGAAAAAAAAAAAAAAAAAAAAAGCATGGAGCAAAGTTAAAGGCCAAATCGTCTGTGAACCAGACAGACGGTAAGTATATTAAAGCACGGGTCAGGGACACACCACAATAATTGGTGGCTGAGAAAAGGGTGATTAAATGTCCCTGGGCAAAGCGCTCAAAGCCATCCATAACACACTCATGAGCGCGAACAATCAACTGAAGATCATTGTTGTTGCAGAATTCCATAACACGATCAGGCTGCAACACAGAAAAACCATTTACATAAGCATAACATGCAAAATCAGCATTCTAGTAATCAACAAAGACAAGAGTTTTACTCAGAAATAGACCTGCACAACCAAGGGGAAAGGAACACAGAAGCAATTTAAACAAGTATCTTAAGTCAAACTTTTAACATTCAACGGTATGTTAAAGATAAAATCCTTCACTCAAAAGAGAGAGAGAGAGAAACAGTTTCATGGGTGCAATAAGGAGATCAAGCAGCCAGTCAGCCAGCCAGCCATAATTTGCAGTCAAATTGCCCATGTAAGTACTTCCTCAAATGTTCAATGCAACATGAAGCTACAAAAGACTTTAAATGTTGTAGTTTTAAAGTAGCACACTCACCCCAAAAGTAACCAACCCTGGACCTCTAGCATTTGGTCGCAACCCTTCTACACTGTCATTTTCTGTTGGATCAGACCTAGAGTAGAAAATTGCACAATTAAAGCAATGCATACTATATTTCATGACCAAAATAAAATAGTAACATGCTCTGACCATAATAAATCCATAAGAACAATCGAGCCTGCTTCCATTGTAATTGGACGCTGTAGATTCTCAATCTGTTCAACATGATTTATTGACCGACCAATGCCACCATGCATACAAATGATTTTCTTTTCAATTAGAGCTGCCAGAGGGAGCCAATTGAATAAACGGTTTATGCGATGCCATGTCCATATTCCATCTCTCTCACCCTGTTAGACAAGCCATCAGATTTGTGACTAAAATGTTATACAAAGGTATAAGCATGCACAAACATTTTTCTAACACATATGATACAATACCATGCGCTCAATACACTCAATCCGGAAGCCAAAAAGTGCATTGATATCCGCAGCCTCATGATTCCCCCGAATTAAATGTACATTAGTGGGATACTCGACCTGCAATGTTAACAGAATTATATGAAAATCTTGGCACATCACAACTTAAATAGGAAGTAAACTGAGCATGAGAAGATTATTGAAGCACCAAAATTCTATTCTTACCTTCAAAGCAAGCAGAAGAGCAATGGTCTCCAAGCTGTGTTGGCCCCGGTCCACATAATCTCCTAAGAAGAGATAATCGATATATCTGATAGTAATTTATACAAAATCAGTATCAACTAAATAAAATGTCAAAATTAAACTTTGAATGAGATGCAAAAACAGCACATGCAGATTACACGCAAGAAGACAACAGTATTTATGGATATTAAAAAAAAGTCAGTTGAAACCCTTAGCCATGTTGACAAATCACCAGCAAAGAGCCTTCCTGAAACAAGATTTTTCACCAGAACACTTACGCAATGTCCCCAGCTGTTGAAGGTGAACCATATTCATCAAAAAGGCGCATAAGATCCCCAAATTGTCCATGTAGGTCACCAAAAATCTTAATAGGAGCCTTCAGCTGTAAAACAGTTTGTTCAACTGCAAATATTCGTTCAGCACTTTCACAAAGATCAGCTATTTCATTGCAATCTAAGAAAAACTGTCGGCGCACTGGAGGTTTCCAACCACGAGGCTTCAAAAGATGTGCAATAACCTGGCAAAGTGACATATAGACACTCCATTATAATTTAACAAATGAATCTTTCCAAGATTCTAAAGGGAAAGCATTTTGAAATATAATAAAAAAGCAGCATCAATGCAAGATTAATCAAACTCTTAAGAGAAAGTTCTATCAGCTATAACGTTCATCAGTATCTCAGTGATTAATTGAAAAACAAATCTGATGTTCAATGTATAAGAATTATTACAACTACATTATTAAACTGGCATGTTCAAGAAATAAACGTGGATTTCTATGTCCAGTAATCCAATAGAGCGAGAGAAATCTCAAGGATGAATTCTCTCCAAGCCAAGGAGAACTAATAAGAGAAACAATTTATCAGAAAATCAATATTAACTTTTTTTTATGCTGATGTGCATGGCTAAAGATTGCAAAGAAATGACAAAATTTTGTAATGCATTGAGAGCATGGTAAGCAAATCTGTCCCTCTCATAATCACAAACAAAACAATTTGTAGCTTTTCAAGCTTTTTTTCCTTACCCTTTCCTTCTATATCATGAATATAAGCTATGATTAATTAAGAAGCCTAAGGCGGTTTCTTTAACTGCTTTGAGATATATAGCTTGTGCTAGTAAATCCAGATATATTGTCACTCGATCACTTTCCAAGTTGTATCAAGGGAAATAACGGCCTCAGGAACAATACAGAATATATATGTGGATAATAAACATGTGCCCGCTAGGATAAAAGAAGGGAGAAACATGTCTCTTCACTAGAGAGTTCAAAAATAAATACTCTCGTCCTAAATGTATGGAGTACCATATCTATAAAAATAAATAAAAAGATTCATCTTAATTCGGATAACCTCAAAGATTCAACTAAAACCAATCTCACTGCAATACAGATAAATGCTATAACAATCTCTTGCTCCACAAAGTAAACCATTCAAATAGAAAGAAATCATTCTTAAGTGTTAGTATTTGGGTTTTAGGGCATCAGCCACGCAGATCCTGCTCTTACTATTCAAGTCTTCCTTTTTCACCGGGAGACACATTCACCAATTAACCCAAAAATACAAAGGTGCTGCTTTATGATGCACAAAAATAAGGCCATTAGTACCTTTTTAGGAACACTATTGATTGACATCTGCCTATCTAATAGTTTCCTTGCTGCAGTTGCATTCTCTGGAGTCCCATAGCTAACCCGCCTGCCTTCATTTTCAAATTGGTCAATGGAAAGCTGTCTGACCATTCCACCTAAAGCTCCACCAGTCTCTGCAGCTACAACAACCTGTTGGCATAAAGGAAACATTAGACACAAAGTCATAGGTAACAAACAATGCCAATATTGACTTTTTGACCAGTATCATGTAGATCAAAATGTCTGATACCGACAGCTCTATGGTGAAGCCGAACTCCAGCTGGAGCTACATTATTTGACCCAGCAGAATCAGGCATCTTGATCAAGGTAGACATCTGTTTTCCACTAGGTGTAGCCTCTGCCCCACGATCCCTATCAGGATGTTCAACTTCTCCATTAACTTGCCGTGCCTTCGCAGCAGCCAGTGTGGCACTAATAGCCTCAGCTTCAGCAGCTGATGCTTCAACCAAATACTCAACACCTTTGCTCATTCTCCTGCAAGATAAACCACACTTTAGCAGCTCCTTGGATTAATTGAGCAAGCCTAACCATTCAATAGTCATATAACACCGAAAATACAGTGGTAGCTTACCGGGATCCTTGAAGCATGGCATTCTCAGTGCTTATGTCAGTATACATATCCCCATTTACAGGGGGGGCAACTGGATTTCCCAGCACAACTGCTCCATCAGGAACTGCTTCAGGCATTATTTGCCTTGTTCTATCATCAAAAAATCCATACCTTCCAGGTAACCGCCCAGCATGCACATTAGCAGCAGCTGCAGCTGCAGCATGTGAAGCTGCTGTCGTTGTCTCGGCAGCAGCCAGGTCTTCAGCAACAAGCAGGTCATCAAGCAACACCCCTACAGCATAATACAACATATTACTGCACTACTAGCATTATCAAATGTCAACTCTCATATGGATTAGCACTTTAACACCAAAGAATAGCAGCAGTTTGAACTCCATGATACACAAAAAGAGCTTAAAATTCCAAGAAAACAGAGATCTTAAAGAAATAAACTTCTGTAAGTCTCAACCCACAAGATGAATTAAAACTTTGTAGGCTCTCTTACAACTAAAAGTTAAATATAAGAAAAGAGAAGGTGCATTTTCAGTTAGGATAATGCAAAAAGAACAAAGACAAAATTCAAGTTTCACCAAGTTTAAATATCCAAATTTTGATCTCATGAAGTGGGGAAGAATCAATGCCTCCAGAATTATCCGCAGGATCAATCTTTGGTCCTTACCACCCACTTCCAAGTTTATACAGATTCTGCAATGTCCCTGTGTCCTATTTAAATGTTCAATAATGAGGCAAAGGATTAAACTTTGGCATTTCATACTAGCCCATTTAAAACCATTTTATCCTACGATGGTTTGCAACCAATCCTAGCCATATCACAAGCAACGTTCCTCTCATACATGCTATCACCAATCATTGCACAAATATGAAAGATATTTAAGCTGGAACTACAGTGCCTTATCATTAGGCTTCCACCAAAAGAGCCTGTTGCTTCTACCTTACCAATCTTAAAGCATAAGCCATCAACAAGAAAGATTTAACTAAAAACTAAAAGGAGAAGAACTAGGAAGATCATTTGATAAAACCAATGAAGTGAGCCATACTAAATAACTAGATGTGAATCCTACAATACATCAATTAAGTATGAGACATACAAATAGTAATCGACAAAATTAAAGATTACATTTGCAACAGCCGTGTGGTCTGTTAGTAGAGTGTTGGACTCTTAGTTCTAGTGACTAGGGTTCAATCCCTGACACCCTCAAATACCAAAAAAAAATTAAAGATTAAATTATGTATAGGGAAAAACATCTTTATCCCTTAAAATAGAAACATTAACAAGCCTTTGGGTGACCTGTCATTCAAGATTAATCATAGAATACAGTTCTAAACCGAAACTGTGATTATGTATTACAATTTATAATGGCATATGCATCTAACTGAGAACTAATAACTCCATGCTGGGGCTAGAAAAAGAATGGAGTACACATACTGTAGAGTAAAAGGCTATCTTACCACCACGTAAACCACCATAAATAAATATTAAGTCACCAATAGCTGCAGCTGCATGTCTACAACGCCTAGTCAACTCAACTGAAGCATCTCCACCAGCAGCATCAGCACTGTATCTGCCTGTCCTTGGACTAGTAACAACAGATTTTGTATCACACCAAACTCCCGCGGCAGTATCCAACACTATCAACAAGGACAATAAGTTAGGAACCTGTAGATTTCTAGAAATGGTGTTTCCCTTGACAATAAATGGCTGAAGGCTTGATGTTAACATAATATCAGTCAACAGATTCCTATGTTAACAATAAATTAAGACATTGAAACATTTCCTGCTTTTTGATACAAATTTAACAAACTCCCAGAAATTTATAGTGCCTGAGTTGAGGCAGCAAAACCTTCAAGCAAAAATTAAGTCTTGCTACTTTCTGATAAAAGATTATTCAGATATCAAACAGCAATGACAATTTTGGTTTGTTAGTTACAAGATGGTAGATGTTAATGAACTCAGATATAACTTCTCACATAAGGTGGAAGAGAGAGAACAAAAGGAACCAGCAGGAAAGCTCCCAAGTTACAAGATTGGAGAATACTGAGATTGGAGAAAGGGTGGATTTTTAAGAGCTAAGAAAAGTTGTTCCCTAATTTCTACATTATCATTGCATCCTTTTTTCCAGCAGAAGCAGCAACCTACATTTGGGGAAATACATAACAGATTTGACCTGAAAAACTGCTTTTAAACCTTAAGATTTTACAAGCCCAGATTTGATGTATACAAGCAAAACCACCAGCACAGCACATCACGTAATAAAGAAGTCAAGACACTGACAAACCAAGATCAAGTACCTGCAACACTTGATGAGTCTTCAACCATGCGTCCACCACCAAGTGCCCCACCAGAAACATGGAGCCTTGCATTGACAAAGACCTAGAAACATATCATGTGCATGTGATTCATCTAAGTAAAAGGAGTCATAGATTGAACTAAATTATTGAAAAATGAAGTGGGGGAGTGGGGCGGGAGAGAAAAGAAAAACTCACTGCTGCATGTTGATATCTTGGAGATGGTGAGACACCCGGAGCAATTGCCCATTCCCAACGACCATCCCTGTGTTTTGCAAGTCCATATGCACTTGCCAATGGCTGAGAAAAGAATCACATTAAGAAAAAACCATGAAGAAAGAATAGGTTGAGCTAATCTAATGGTACAAAGGTATGTAAACATTTCAAAAGGACAAAATAATGACACATTTACATATATCTCAGCTCAATCTTTTAAAATATCTTCATTGCTATTATTTTCACATTCTTCAGAATTCATTAGAATGCCTCTCTGTCCCTATCTACACAGATAAAATGTATATTCAGATTAGTGCCAAAATTTATTCAGATGTATTTAAACTTTACCCCAACTGAAAAAGGAAAACCTGCCCTAAAGCAATAATAAATGACAAGATAAAACTATAGGTTATGAAATCTTATGCCATATTGTTCAGAAAACCAAAAAGATATATATATATATATATCATGCCATGTATTTACTAAATCTAGACACCACGCAATGCGGACTTCTCAACTCACCACACTGTTTGCATCCCTCCCTCCACAAAGCAATAGGAGACCATCTGAGCGTGCACTTGCAGTAGCATACCTAGTTAAACAGAAATTGTCAACAAGGAAGTAATCTACAATCACCTAGATAAATCATCAAATAAATAAAAATAAACAAGAATAATCATATAGGATGCAAGCTTGACATCATCGTTTCCAAGGGCATAAGCAAGACTATGAGCTTCAACATACAATGTTATGAAAAAACTCTAAAAAAAAAACATGCTATGAAGGAAGAAGTACGTATAGATACAGTAATAGTTATCATGTCCAACCACAGGCAGGGTGAAAAATATGCATAGAAATTAATATGGTATCACAAAAGTCCAGTCACTTTTGTTCATATCCTGCATACTGCTCCTCTAAGAGATCCAAAATTATAAAAATGGAACAGACCATATAATATAATATTGGTGTTGGCAATGTGTGTGTGCGTGTGAGAGAGAGAGAGAGAGAGATTACATGCATGGAGGTGGACCTTCCCCTTCAGGTTCCAATTTGCGCCATTCATAAGGCTTGGCAGCAGTGTCCAAGGCCCATACATCAGCCAAAGGTCGCTTTCCTAGAATGATGCGCCAAAATTTTTCAACAAAGAATTCACTAGAAAATCTCTACATGTAACTAAAAAAGAAAAAGAAATTTCCATGATAATTTTAAAAGAATGCATGTGAGAAAAACAGAATAACAGATTACTTACCATCATTTCCACCAATTGCCATAAGATACCTTTGCCCCACCAAAGCCATCACATGTCCATAGCGTGGCCCTGGCCCAGGGCCTTGAACAACAACCCTGAAGTACAATTGAAAGTCATATAAATAGACCAATCTTAACACTATAAGTGGAAGCACATGCATTCTTCAAGGCCGAACCTATGCCACCGTGGTTGTTGCTGTGTGAGGTCAAGAACATGAAGATCCTCAGCAGACAAACCAGCTGGACCAATTCCACCCTAAGTTAAAATAAAAGCTTCCGGTGAGGAATTACTTATTGCAGAGGGAAGAAGTTCAACTAAATAATAACATGGTATACAGAAAAAAGATATACCATAAAATACTGCAGTGTGTACTTACCTGGATAACGACCATAGTTCCCACAGCAGTTGCCACATGTGCTGCCCTTGGTGTAGGAGGCTCCCCAAAGGGTGTGATCCTATGAAATTAATTACATGATAAACCAAGAAGAATTTAGGAAGGTAAAACAGCAGTAATGAACCCTTTGTCCTAGGCTTACCTAGACCATTTATTAGTTAACACATCATAACAGTGCACATCAGCAGTAGCACCTGCTAGTCCTGCAATTTAATAGAACCAAAAATAAGTTTTAAAGCATGAACATCATCCAACAACAAAGAGAAAATTTCTTAAGAATTGATTTGTTAAAAGGGGGAAAGAGGGCAACAACAACTAGCATTGACATGCCATATGTTACAAACAGATTTATAGAGGGCCCTGAATTAATATCAAGCCAAACAAGGACCTAGTTATGCATTATAAATGAAACCGATCAAACATCATTAAGTTTTACACCACAAACACAAACAAAGAAAAAAAAAGAGAACATGAAACATGATGTAGTTGAGCTCCAATGCAAGGTGCTACCATAGCAAATGCCGCTAGATCATGAGCATTTAAAAATAATAAAGAGGCTACGAGCATGAATTGTAACAGCAGGAAAATATAGGCATATTGTTTTCTGAACCAAAGCAGGTTTTATCTGCCATTTAGGGAAAACCAGGATAATTTAAACTGTAAGCTGAAAACAGTCATATGGGTAGTTTCAACTTGACTTTGAAACTAGGTAAGATGTTTTCTTAAAAGAAAAAATAAATCAGAGCCCAAATAAGCACCAAAAAACATCTTGAAAGGAGAAAATTTGCTATCTGTATTAACTGCAGCACCATCTCTACCAGAAAAACCTTTTCCCTAGAGAGATTGGGGTAGAAAGGAGTTTTGGGAGGAAGGAAGCAGGGAGAGAGGGGGTTCCGAACTCCAGAATAAACAACTGAATTCATTAGCACCATAATAAACCAAAACATCAATTTCACACAAGATTCAAAAAGTCAGGGGATTATACTTCACTTCTAGTCTTCTACCACTCTGTAGGACAAATAAAATTCATTTTGAATTGCACAAAAGCCAGTGAATGTAAAGTTCATATGCCACCTCTACAATTCCAAGCTACAGCAACAATAAAATTCATTTAACTCGGTATTCAACAAAGTAGAACCTAAAAGACAATTATATTACTCCATCTTTTGTTCTGTAAAAAAATCATCCTTGTACTTGTTTTGTCACCCCCTTACCTCATTAGAGTTTTTCTTTTTTTTTTCTTTTTAGAAATACCCCTGTACTCTAAAAGAGTAGTTGTTTCTTCACCAATCCAATAAAAAAGAAGACAGTTATATACCTTAGTTCAAACAGCAACAATGAAATTAGTTTGGCCTTGCATTAAGCTAGGGTTTCTCACCAAATATAAACCTTTGAGGCTACAATGGCTAGGTTTAAAGAATATGCATCTTAAATCCCCTAAGGTTCTCACACACATATCAACATCTATAGCCAAATTTCTTTGCATCTTAAATCACTTAAACCACAATCAATGTTAAGACTTTCTTACACAAACATCAAATGAAAATGAAAGGAAATAAAAAGAACTTACTGATGCCAGCGCTTCCTGCCGACGATGGAGTCCCAGAAGCAGCAGAATTCCCTTCTAGTGCCGTGGCACCACCGAATAGAATCAACCTGGGCCCAATATACCCAGGCGTCCCTTCTTCCCCCACAGCTGCCACAGCCGTTAGGGTATGCCCACACCTAGGACCGGGCCCGTCTTCTTTCTCCTCTATAACCGCATTCACTACCGAATAAGTGGGCGCACACCTTGGCCCCACCACCGGTGTTTGCAGCTGTCCTTGAGTAGCAGGTGCGACTGCTGCAGCCTGTTCTTGCGCCGGAGGAGGAGGACATCCACCAGGTCCTGGTGGCGAACCCTGGTTCTCTAGTTGCTGGCTTTGTTGCTGTTGCTCCCTCTCCATCGAAACTGGAGATTGTGAAGCTCCGCTATGATTCTGATCGTGATCGGTCTTTGGCACCATCGACGAATCCACATCCATTCCTTAACGTTCCCAAATTAAGCCCTAGGTTCAAGAAATTGTAAATAAAGTAGGCAACCTGTCTTTCCTTTAACGCTAGTGCTCCTTCTGACTGTGTAAGCTTGAGCTTTGACTTTTACTGCTTACTTATTTACTGCGCCTTAATAGAAGAATGCCAATGAAGTAGGATTCGTAGGACATGTAATTGTAAGTCGAAGAAGAGAAAGCCCTACTTCCTTGCCAATGGCTTTCACTCGCGAAACAAGTCACCCACGCGGGCAAGACCACCGACGGCTCCCTCGTATGTTAAAAGCTCTTCGCCGGAAGGATTGATTAATACTGGAAGGTGAATATCAAGGAAGAACTGAAACAAAATCAAAATAAAATCAAGATCGGCCACCTAAAATCAAAGCAAATTCGCATCTCCGATCAACATTTTCGAAAACCCTAGCTCAGATCGTGAATTAACCACCTCGTAACAAAATTCAACAACACTTTCCAGGAAAATTTTATTTATTTTTCCAGGAAAGAGAGAAAATTGGATTTATCCCGTCGAGGAATTAAAAAAAAAAAAAAAAAAAAAGCGGAACGGAGACAATCTCAAAGCCTTTTCAACAACAAAAGGAAAAAAAAAAAGATAAAAAATAATTATCTCTCACTTTCTCTCTCTAGAAATGTGTTATGTTATGTAAGCCTTTCTCTCTATATTTTCGTAAAATGAAAATTGATATTTATTTCATTCATTTTTTTATTTTTGACCGGGAGCATCCGGTTAAGGTATGTACGGAAGGAGGGAGTGGGCGGCTGGGCGCTGTCTTAGAGAGGGGAATGACGGCGGAGAAAGGGGGATGGTAACCGGAATAACCCGGAATGGGGTTAAAATATTAACGGTGATTACCGGTTCCTATTTGCAAGGACTTTTGTTCTTTTGCCACCTATTAAGGAGGCTTTGAAACATTCACGCGCAATTGTAAAAGAGCGACATGTGGAAGTGTTATTTCCCCTCTGAAAATAAGGGAATTTTAAGTTGTTTGAATTTATTAGATTCTCAAAGGCTATGACTTTTTAAAGCATAGATAAGCCATAAATAACACTTACTTTTAATTAATTTTAATAACGAAATTGAAAAATATGTACCTTATATGATTTTTTTTATAAAATAAATATTAGTTTGAAAATAAAAAAAATTATAAATATTGAGATTTGAATTTTAAATTTGTTGGATGTGATTTTTAAAAATAATTACATAAATCAATTGAATTAAATTCAAAATTTTTATACTTTACATGACTTCATTTTTGAAATATAGATCTTTTATTTGTCTTTCTTTGTTGCAATCAATGTTAAAAAAACGAACAGAAAGTCGAACAGGTCAAACCTCAAATTTTTGATCCTACCGATTGGATCGATCGGTTTGATAAAAAAAAAATTTAATACTTAAACACTAAGTTACATATTAAATAAATATTAAATATAATTAATAATTAATAAAAATATGTATTTGACTTAATAGTATAGTTTTTAATATAATACTAAGAGGTTAAAGGTTCAAATCTCATTAATTACAAATAAAATTTTGAAATAAAAAATAAAAAAATTTAAAATCGGTTTTTTAGTTGTTCAATCCGATTTTTTATCGGTTGAACCGATTCTTTATCGATTGAATCGGTTCTAAACCGGTTTGATGTAAATCTGGTTCTAATAACTTTTCAAACCGAATAATTTACCAATTTTCGATTCAACCGATCCGATCGACCGATCCGATCAAGTTTTTTAATCACCGGTAGCAATAAGTAAATATATATTCTTTTACTAATCTAGAGTTCAATTCTTATTTGTACTCTATGTGCTTTAACATCTTCCATCATTTTGCTTTAAAAGTAACCAGTGTTTGACTTGTTTTGTTAGAATTAATTTTTGTACGTTAATAATTATAATATAATTATTATTTATATTTAAGATTTAAAAGCATTTCATATTTTAATATAAAAAAATTTGTATCTTATATGTCAAAAAAATTATGATTGATATACAATTTAATTCATTTAATATGTTGATATTCATAATTTATATTGAGAATTATAAAAAATAATAAAACATAAATCCAAAAACTCTCGTACGATAACTCAAAAATTATAACGTCATTTAACATAGTTTTTTTTTTATCATTTAACATCATAACTTTTTTCTTTTTAATTCAATACCTAAATTATAAAAAATAAAAAATAAATAAAAACCAACTTACATCAACCTATATTACTATTCAATATTTAAACTTTTACTAACAATTTCTCAATATAATAATTTTTTTATTCAACAATTATTATTAAACTTTTATAAAATACCAAATATAAATTTTTAAAATAAATATAAATTTTAATACCCATCCTACTTTAATTTTTATATAATGTATAGATAATAAAAATTATTTTTTCACATTTTAAATGTTTAAATTTTAAAAATTAAAGGGAGGTTTTTTTTAAAAAAAATAAAGTGTTATGTAGCAAGTAAATAACTCACCATGTCTTAACAAAAAAAAGTTCTAAGATATTCCTTTTAGGTTAACGATTATATATATATATATATATATTATTTTTATTTTTATTATAGTTATAATTATAATTATAATTATTTAATAAAAAAATTTAGAAAAAAATTATACGTGTTAACTGAAAAGTCTTTCTAAAGCTTGCTTTTATATAATAGTATAGTATAATATTGCATAAAAATATAAATTTTGAATTGATATTTTTATATAATTTTATTTTGATGGTAATTATTAATTAAGAACAAAAAACCAAAGTTCACCATATTTGAGGTTTAGCTTTTATATAGGTTTTTTTATATAAATATAGCTAAAAAAAAAATCTCAAAATACCTATCCTTTTAGATTATTTCCCAAAATACGCTGATTTCCCTTGGTATTTTTAACCAAATTTGTAAAAAGGATGAAGGGAAATCGCCATGGGGGGTGGCGATTTCCCTTCATGTAATTTTTTTTTCTAATTTATAAACAAATTTTAATTTTTTTTAATTTGTAAATTTTATTTTTTAAATTTAAAAATTATAAATTAAATTAAATTTCTTATTAAATTTAAATATGGAAAATTTTGTTTCTTATAAAAATTAAAAAAACAAAATAATATTTCTTCTTAAATTTGTATATCAAAAATTATATTTGTAAGTTTTGTTTTAATTTTAAAAATTTGTAAGTTTAGTTTTTTAATTTTAAAATTTATAAATTAAATTAAAATAATTTTTTTATAATTTTAAAAATAAAGAAATTTCGTAAGGTATATTTTATTATTTAAAATTTATGAACAAATTTTTTTAAATTTTGTTAATTGATTTGAATTAGATAAAAACAAAAAACAAACAAAAAAACTTGCATTACATTTTCCCTTATAATCCAAAGTACATAATAAGTTGAGAAAAACATGTAATTCATTTATTGTTGATGCGAAGTCTCCCCCAATGTGCCAAATCGATGCGGACAATTTCGACGGTTATGACCTTCGTTTCTGCATAATCCACAACGTTTTGGTTGGCCTTTCTCTCTGAGGTCCATTTCATTACGAATACGACTTGATTTTGGCCGACCATGTGGATTTCTCCGCATTTCTTGATTGGGACACACTTCTGGACCATCATATTGAGGCCAGTAACCTTCATTTCCAACAGTTTCGAACTCATGTCTATAAACATTCAATATAGTTTCCAGTCTATAGACTTTGTCCACATATTGCATGCAATCTACATGGACATGTGCACAGGCAGCAACTACATGTGAACAAGGGAACCTTTGTGCTTGAAACTTTCCACAATCACGCCACATGTCACTGAGGTTGACTTTGTACTTCATTGCAGAAACACCCTCTTGTGGGGCAACTAACTCTTCAACCAGAAAAGATTGATTTGTTCGCGTAAAATTACGAACAATGTGGGAGTTAGCTTTCCTGCGATTTTCTTGCATAGCTTGTGTGACTGTTTCACAGTATGTGTGCCCTCCCTCCATCATGGCAATTTGCTTGTTCCCCATCTTAACAAAAAGTGCAGCCAACCTATAATATGTTGATTGCACTAAAGCAGTAATGGGAAGATGACGCGTTCCCTTCAACACCGAATTGATAGATTCAGCTAGGTTGGTTGTCATATGGCCATAACGCCTTCCTTGATCATATGACTGCGCCCACTTCTCCTTGGGGATCCTATCAAGCCAATTAGCCGCCTCTGCATTTTCTCCACGAAGATTGTCATACATGAAATGAAAATTCGGTCGCCTCAACTCGTATCCTAATAAATTTTAAAACAAAAAACTTGTGAATTTCAATATTATTTTATATGCTAAACGAAATATAAGAGATAAAATAACTATGATTTGATTCCATACCCATGTTAACAATTTGTCGACGCAATTCCTTATTGTTAAACTTTTTCATAAAGTTCGCTGCAATGTGTCGAATGCAGTACACTGAATATGCATGTGGAGGATTCCATCCACCATCGCGTCTAATCGCAGCTTTGATGGCTTCATGTCGATCAGACATCAAGCAAATGCCAGGCTGTTTTGTCACGTGTCTGCGCAAGTTACTGAGAAAGAATGACCAAGCCTCTGTTGTCTCACCCTCCACAATGGCAAAGGCAATTGGCAGTATGTTTCGGTTGCCATCTTGTGCAATAGCTAACAATAGTGTGCCTTTGTATTTTTCATATAAGAAAGTACCATCTATTTGCACAATAGGTTTACAATACGGATACCCTTCAATGCACGACTTAAATGTCCAAAATAGTCGATGAAATATTCTCTTACCCTGGACCAGTCGATCACCGTGATATGCAGGTACCGTTTGCAATTCCACAATTGTACCAGGCACGAAATGTTGCATTGCACCTAACCATTTAGGTAGCTCATTGTACGATCTTTCCCAATCGCCAAATACTCAAACAATTGTCTTTTGCTTTGCTTGCCATGTTTTCTTGTAGGAGGTGATGTATCCATACCGGATTCGCATCTCAGCGATCAAAACTGAAACGGAAATCTCCGGATTTGCTTGGACCAATGACAAAATGCATGAACAGATCATGTTACAATCTAACTTGCAATGATCTTGTGAAATCCTCCCCGATGTGCAAGTATGAGGCCCTTCATATTTTCTAATCTCCCATAGATGTTTCTTCTTCATAAAAGTTGCCCTTATTCTCCAATTACACCCATTCCCATACATTACGCACTTGGCATAATATTTCGTCGGCTCAGATTCAATTACTCTGTAATCTACAGAGTTTTTGATGTTATAGTGCTTGATAGCTGAAAGCACAGCCTCTTTCGTTGGGAATTGTAACCCAACACACAGATCAACTGCAGATGGATCAAATGTCAGAGGCATAGCTAATGTATGAGCATACTCTGGAAATTCCGGCACATGCATTGCCTCCAAATCCAGTGTATGCATATGGGATGCAGCCTGATATGGGAGAATATCTCGATGAGTGTTGATATCTCCATGAGTGTTGATATCTCCATGAGTGTTGATCTCAGCAGGGACGACGTCTGGGTCAGAATCAGTATTGTCATCACTTGCGAATTCAGCATCCTCTTCCTGCTCACTAAATTCACCAACATCTTCACCATGGACTCCACGTGGACGAACAGGATCAACACCAGCTGGCTCATCTTCGAGGGTAGTAGGAATTAGGGTTTGTGAGACTAATGAAGTCTGAAAAGTTGTAGCTTGAGATAAGGGCACGACTTCTTTTGTGGGAACGTCGTATGTAGTGTGAACATAGAACGACCCAGAATCATAATCTTCTATGGGAAAGTTTTCTGTTGTGCGAACATTTGAAGGGCCGCAATCATCGTCAACATCATCTATGTCAGCATATAACTCAAGGACACCAACATTTGCAAATGTCTCATGAGCATAAAACATGCATCTGACATCATCATCATCTTCAAGTGGAAATGTTCTATATCGGACACATCCTTCACCAATAGAAAGAGGATGCCTGTACTTAACCTCTGAAACTCCTTTTCTAGTTCCAGCTTTAATTTTTGTATGAATTTGCAGCTTCAGTTCCTCTAATGTGACGTCGTCTTCAACACGAAAACTTTTTGGACGTTCACAATCAAAGGTAGCACCTTCGTCAGTATTATGAATTTGGCCATTATAGTAGACCAATGCGATCACTCTATTACTCATGTTGTGTAGCAAAAGAAAGAAGAAATATAGAAGGATGAGAATGAGAATGAGAATGAGGAGGTTTTAGCACTAAGGAAAAATCTGATTGAAAAACTGTTATAGGGGGTATTGTAAACCTTCATAAGTATTATGAATTTATAATGGTTCATTATGTTGTACCAGATGACAAATCCCATCCTTTGTATAGGATGAAATCTGATTCTGATATTCTGCCTAGGACTATTTGACTGAAAAAGTTATAACTTATTCAATGCAAAATGTGATTGATAAATCCCATCATTTGTCTCATCCATTGCAGAAAGAATCAAGTTCCAATATTTTCTGCAGCATTTGATGGACTGGAAAATAGCTGAAACCTGTCTAAAAACCTATATCATCAGTCTTAACCATTGCAGAAAAAATCAAGTTCCAATATTTTCTGCAGCATTTGATGGACTGGAAAATAGCTGAAACTTGTCTAAAAACCTATATCATCAGTCTTATCCATTGCAGAAAGAATCAAGTTCCAATATTTTCTGCACCATTTGATGGACTGGAAATATAGCTGAAACCTGTCTAAAAACCTATATCATCAGTCTTATCCATTGCAGAAAGAATCAAGTTCCAATATTTGATGCACCATTTGATGGACTGGAAATATAGCTGAAACCTGTCTAAAAACCTATATCATCAGTCTTATCCATTGCAGAAAAAATCAAGTTCCAATATTTTCTGCAGCATTTGATGGACTGGAAAATAGCTGAAACTTGTCTAAAAACCTATATCATCAGTCTTATCCATTGCAGAAAAAATAAAGTTCCAATATTTTCTGCACCATTTGATGGACTGGAAATATAGCTTAAACCTGTCTAAAAACCTATATCATCAGTCTTATCCATTGCAGAAAGAATCAAGTTCCAATATTTTCTGCAGCATTTGATGGACTGGAAATATAGCTGAAACCTGTCTAAAAACCTATACCATCAGTCTTATCCATTGCAGAAAAAATCAAGTTCCAATATTTTCTGCACCATTTGATGGACTGGAAATATAGATGAAACCTGTCTAAAAACCTATATCATCAGTCTTATCCATTGCAGAAAGAATCAAGTTCCAATATTTTCTGCACCATTTGATGGACTGGAAATATAGCTGAAACCTGTCTAAAAACCTATATCATCAGTCTTATCCAGAAATTGTTTTTCTGCTTTCCAGAATTTCACTTGTTTGCTTATGAAAATGTAATGCAAGTTTTTTTGTTTGTTTTTTATTTTTATCTAATACAAATCAATTAACAAAATTTAAAAAAATTTGTTCATAAATTTTAAATAATAAAATATACCTTACGAAATTTCTTTATTTTTAAAATTATAAAAAAATTATTTTAATTTAATTTATAAATTTTAAAATTAAAAAACTAAACTTACAAATTTTTAAAATTAAAACAAAACTTACAAATATAATTTTTGATATACAAATTTAAGAAGAAATATTATTTTGTTTTTTTAATTTTTATAAGAAACAAAATTTTTCATATTTAAATTTAATAAGAAATTTAATTTAATTTATAATTTTTAAATTTAAAAAATAAAATTTACAAATTAAAAAAAAATTAAAATTTGTTTATAAATTAAAAAAAAAAATTACATGAAGGGAAATCGCCACCCCCATGGCGATTTCCCTTCATCTTTTTTACAAATTTGGTTAAAAATACCAAGGAAAATCGCCATGGGGGGTGGCGATTTCCCTTGGTATTTTTAGCAAATTTTGAAAAAAACACCAAGGGAAATCGCCACCCCCCATGGCGATTTCCCTTGGTATTTTTAGCCAAAATCAATATTTTGATGCTGGGAAATCGCCATGGGGGGTGGCGATTTCCCAGCTAATTTTAAAACCAGCGTATTTTGGGAAATAATCTAAAAGGATAGGTATTTTGGGATTTTTTTTTTTAGCTATATTTATATAAAAAAACCCTTTTATATATTGTTATAGAAGAGTGAGTAAGAGAAAATTATTACAAAATATAATAAATTTTATTCTATAAAAACTTAAATTACCTATAAAATAAATTACACAAAGTGATTTATAGAAATTATTAAAGTTGAACTCAATTAATTCATGCCGACAATTTTTAAGAGATGACATCCAACAGATTTTAAATTCGAATCACAGCATCTGTAATCTTTTTTTTTATCTCCATATTACGACCTCCTTTGTACCGAAAAAAAATGATTGAAGTTTTAGTTAAAACTTAATTCCATTAAAAAAGAAGATATAATCATAATTCATAATGTAAAAAACATTAATACTCAAACCTTCAATTCGTACTTTTAGATCGATATATACACTTATAGAAGGTAAAGTTTTGAGCATCTTAGATAAGTTTTGACAAAGATGCTACTAAAAATATTAATGAAAATTTAAAAGTAAAAAAAAAAAAAACAACAATAATGAATGGAAAATATTATACTTCTACTTATCACGTAATTTTGTAAATAAAAAGTAAAAAAATTAATATTAATTAAATTGTATTTCAGCTTAACTATTATGCCAAGATTTTGTCATTCAATGATTAATAAAAAAAATTATTTGTTAATCATTTGGATATTAGTTTTAATTTTATAAAAATAATTATCATCAGCTTTGATCATATATGTTTACAAATTCAAATTTTAAAAATTTTAAGTTTTCATTCCATTTTTTTATTTTCTTTAAAAAATCATAGATTTTAAGCATATTTTTTTAAAAATTTTTTTTTAATAATAAAACCACGCATCAATTAAATGTTCAAATTTTTACTTTTTGTTGTTTGTTTTGAAGGAGTCCGCCTGCTTAAAGTGTAAACTATAAATATATATATATATATATATATATATGTTTGTAAGTTATTTAGATTTGGTTTAAAAAAAATTTAATTCGATTCGATTATTGTCAAGTCGAATTTGAATTCGAGTACTTTCGAATTATCGAGAGAATCGAGTTCGAATATTTTAATATCCGACTCAAGTAGCTCGCAATGTCGAACTTTTTATTTTTAATATATATTTTTAATTAGTATTTAAAAAAAAAAAAACTCAATTTGAACTTGAACTTAAGCATAAATAATCGAATATGAAGTCGAGCATGGGAATCGAGCTCGATTTATTAGGTAAACGAGCCTAATTTAGCGAGTTCAAATAATTTGATTTTTGTCTCGAATCAAGCTCGAGTTTTAAAAATGAAACTTGATCAAGCTCGAATCAAGTTTCAAACCGCGAGTTTCAAGTCGAACTCGTGCTTAAACTTCTTAATGTTAAACTCGACACGACTTGATTATACTCCTACTCTCGCCTACCCACCATGAGTGTCCTCTCTCTAACGTTGTAAATGAATAGAACATTGAACGAACATATTTATATTTTATTATTTTATATTTAAATTTGAGGAACATATTTGTATATTTATTTATTTGTTTAAATTTGCTCAAAATTGTTTATTTATTATTTATGAATACATTTTTTTTTATTTGCGAACATATTCTATTATATATTCACGAATATATTCATTTAATATTCGCAAACAAATTAATTTAATTTAAATGAACAGAACTCGAACATATTTTAATTTTTTTTAAATACAAACCAAACACAAATAAACTTAAAAATAAAAATTTATTCGATCAAACCTATTCACGGGCCGAGTAGCCCGCCCGACCCGTATTGGGCCGGGCTTGGACAAGATATTTTGTAATTCGGCCCAGCCCAGCCCGATCCGAATTACTATTTATTAAAATAAAAATATTTTTATTTAATTTTAATTATAATATATATTATTATAAAAAATAATATTTTAATATGTTAAATAATAAAATGAGCTTATACAAGTTGATCTGAGCCCGATCCGAATAAACTTAGACAAAAATAAAATTAAATTTTTGATCTACGATTCGATCCATAAATAAATCTAAATGAAACCCGATTTATTTACGTCCCTACGTCTCTCAAGGCTCATAAAAAACAATTTCCCTTTTAACGTGGCAATAAGTAAAGCGCGTGAGAAAAGCATCCGCCCAGCCTAACAAATACATATGGGTGAGAGCTGGCTTTAGCTTGTATTACTCTGATTCTCACTATTATTATAATATTATTACTAATATAAATGAAATACTATGCTTTTCTGTTATGATTAACTTTTTGTGGTAACTGTTATCTTTTTATTGTTTAATATTAAGTTAGTAACCTGTCACACTATAATTTATTTTTAGGTGCCCTTGACAGCTTGACCTGAGATAAATAAAGATAAAATCAAGTTTTTTATTAACAAAAATAATTTATATAGATTCTTCAATTTCTAAATTTTAAGGTATATGTAAAATTAATTAAAAATTAAAAAAATAACTATTTACAAGGGATTTATGATTTATGTTGAATTTAATGGGCTTTTCGCTTTGGAATACATCTAACTAAGAGTGAGATTATCCACCTGACCTTAAATGAATTTTTTATAATCTGAACCAACCCAACCCAATTTGATCTGAATTATTATTTATTTAATAAAAATATTTTTATTTAAATTTAATTATAAAATATAAAAATATTTTTTTAATATTATTTAAACAGTAATATTGATTTTCAAGCTTGACTCGAGCCAAGATTGAACAAGCAATATGAAAATTTTCCGGACCACGAGCAGATCGAGACCATGGACAGATCTACTTTGAAATTCAGACATAATTTGACAGCATTTATCACAGCTGATTCTATCAACACATGAAATCTACTGATCTTTATTCCCGTAACAAGCCAAACCAATCTCCTCAACTTTGCCATTGAGCAACTACTCCCACCAAGGCAAAACCATTCAATTCCATGACAGGAAGATAACCAATGTCATTATGTCACGTGCGTAGGACTTAAGCCGAACAAACGGGCGCTGCTCGTGTGCACGGGCGTGCCGTGACATTTACATCTAGCGTGGTAATTCTATATATATATACACATATATCCCTCCTCATATATATATATATATATATATATATATATATATATATATATATACTAAAACAATGGATGGTAGCCCGAACAGGTTTGTCTTCAATGAAATGCTTCCTTACAGATCAACAGCCTCTGCCACAGCTTTTGTAGGATTTGAGTCCCCTCGTCCATTGAACTTGGACCTATCTTTTATCGGTTTATGAGAGCCTAGGGTCACTTTTGCAGCAGTTCTGCTAGGTTTGGTTGTTTGAGACCCAGTACCTCCCTCTACTCAAAATCAATATCAAACCATTGAAACAAAAAATTAGCAAAACACACAATAAATGCAAGAGGGAACCTATCATCGTGCATTGTCTAACTTGGTCAACCTAAAATTAGCAATATAAATAGAAGACTGAAGCTATGTTGCTTCAACTCTTCATTTTTCTTGAAGTACCCGTGTCCGACACATATCCGGACATGGGTATGGGCCTATGAGAATATGACCCTCCAAGGATCCTCCAAATACGTGAAAAAACTTAGAAAAAGTTGACCATATCTGTGTCGGACACATATCCGTATCCGACAATCATACCCGAGTCCGAGTAACATAGGACTGAATAACAGAGATGAACATTGAGCTTCAGGGAATAATATGTCAAAGCAACCTTACTATATCATGCAATTCTTGTGACAACAACCAGCTTACACAAGAAAAGTTAATTTACAGGGATCAGATGCCTGAAAATTAATCTGTATTCCATAGGGTGACACACTAGCATGAACCAATTTCCAATCCACTACATTCTCCAGGAGAAGGGTTAACACTAAGGTGAAAATAACTATATATTTTTGGACCAGCAGAGAGATAACTTACCACTGTTAGACAGAGATAATCGCTTCTTGGCCTGTTTATCTGATTGTATGGACCTCTCTTTGGGATTGCTGTGAGATCTTGAACTAATAATGGGTCTTGAGCCAGCTTCTTCACCCAAATCTTCAAGATTTGTTTTGAATTTTGGCTTGGAAGACAATGCATTGACCGTTTCTAGCACACTTGCTGACTTACCAGGCGGAGAATCACTCGCATCGAAATGCGATGGACCTGTTTTTTGACTTGATAGGTTAGCATGAAGACTCGATGCAGCTGGTTTCTTGATAGCAGGTTTTATCTGAGAATTGGCACCATTCTTTCCCTCTGCGGGACCATCCTCACGTATCATTACTCCATCTCGAAGATTAATATCGAGAAAACGATTCTCCCATGGACGTACAGCCATCCATCTCTCCAACCAGTTCCAACCCCAGCTGCTTTTATCTGGTTCAAACCCAGAAGGCACAGACTGCTGTCTTGATCCTGCTTGCCACTGCACGAACAGATATTAACTCTTAAACATAAACCATAGCTCGGATTAGAAAAGTCATTGAAGTGATTCTAAGATAACAGTAACCAGGCAACCACAGAATCAGGTGATTAGTATGACTTCGGCAATTTGGTTGCAAGATTTTGGCATCCAACATCAACTGTCACAGGAGGTTTGATGCTAATAACAAGGGCTCTGAGAGAAGAGATATTGATCAGGTAACAAAATTTACCAAGAGCAAGCTGAACCGTTAACAACAGACAATCAACCATCCAGAACGTTAAGAAAACAGAAACTCCATAAGAATGCAAGAATGAAAATGATGCAAAGTATTAGTACAGTTTTCTCCACTGCGCATGGAACTGGAGGACAAGATCCAAACGTGATTATCAAGAGGCAAGAACAAAACAACATTTAATGAACTAAAAATTAAAAATTTAGCATTCATAGATAACCAAATGCATGATTTTACTTCAATATGGGTTCTGTTTGAATTGCCGTTCACTTTTTTAGCCTTTTCCTCGTACTGAATCAAATATAATTTTCCTTTTCACTATTTGCTTTTTATTCTTTAGCAACTTCTGAGGATGCCAAAAGTAACAACAAAATCAGAATAGCAAAAGACCAAACAAGGAGAGCCTAAGTATCCATAACCTTTTCTCTTTCTCTTTCTCTTTTTCTATTTCTGTATTTTCTCTTTTTATCAACAAAAACAGTATTTACACTGAGCTTGCTTTTTTTTTTTTTTTTTATCATTCCCAGGACACTATACTAAGGATGAGTTTAAATAAATAATAAATCCACAAAATTGAACAGAAAAAGGACTGCTATTATTGAATAAAGAAACCAGAGATATATAGTGGTGATAGGAGATGTTTTGATCATCAAATTTTCAAACAGTTGAAGGAAGTCACTTCAATAGTAGGAAATATAATCAAGAGTTGTTAAGCAGGACTTATTCTAAAGCTCCAATCTCCAACTTCCATAGCATGCTTGAGCAGGTTATAGCTATCCCTTTTACCATTACTAACTCAACTGATAGGGTAAAATTCAAATTAATCGAATCTCTCTCACACACACACTCAATCTGATCACTGCTTTGAGGGGCACAACATTCATTCCATAAAATAACATAAACTTCACTGACTATAAATTTGCGGCTTTATAAATTACAATAGTGTATCATTTCTTACCTGATGAGCCAGAGCATATGCCATGGCTCTCTCACGTTTAGCTGCAGCCTCCTGCCTCTTTAGTAACTTGGCTTGAATTTCTTTAACAGATCCTATACTATCGCACCACCCTTCCTGCATTTACTCAGAAGTCATATGAAGCACTTAGCAAAACTAACAACATCTATGCTTCAGTTAAAAGAGAAAAGGATGGATAACCAGATTCAAATTTATATGACCGTCAGTGTTACCAAAAGATTAAATAATTCAGTTAACAAAAAGTTATCAACATGCAATTAAAACTATCCAGCAAGGATTATCAATTTTTGTGCATTTAATGTCTGTAAATATCTGTTGGATGGCATGGAGAAGGAGAAGTGGATCTAGTGGTAAACAAGTCATGGTAACAGTAAGCACCACCACCCACTGGAAAAGTATGATATGGAAGTGAAACTCAACACATCAAGATGTTTAAGGCATCCAACCTAAAAATCAATTTTTGATATATGGCTACTAAACCTAACTTATCTGATGTGAGACATAACACCACTTAACAAGGGACATAATAAATCACCTACAGCAAGAAAAGCACATAAGAACTTAGTTCCACCTATAGATAACTGGTTCCCCCACATCACCATTTTCAATCAGTTTACCATAGCATCACAACAACCGAGTAAGTGGGTGAGTATAATAAAATCCACTACTAAAAGGATCCCCATATTGTGTGTTTAACTACAAGGAGAAAACAATGATTTTTACTCCACCCATATTAGGGGCATAGCCACTTTCTTGGGGCCATTACCCAAAAAAGAAAGTGTTAGGAAGAACTCCAGGCTACAATTTATCTATCATAAAAAACTTATTCCACTAAGAATCTTGAAACATTTGCATCCTGTGTAATACTCTCAATCGAGAAACCTTGGCACCCTTCGAACAGATTTTTCTACTTAGATGATACTTTCCACATTTCCTGATTTAAATTCCACGCGCATCTGAATCCACATACACACTTAGGATGGAGCAATAGAGAGTTGCATCATCACCAACCACATTATAAAGTCTCAAGTACGTAACCAACTCTAGCACCCCTGCTTTGAAATTTTATCATCACTCTTGAGATATTTTAAAAGTTGCAGATCATTTGTCTGTCGTCAATTACATTCCAAAGGAGATTTGACTCACGCAAGTAAACTAATTCATCAGCTTTTCACGATGGAAGAATATGATGCCACATAACAATCCTAATATTTCAATCTTACAATAAAGGGAAATTTATATCTACCTAACCAAGTATGTATGAGTACAGACATACACAAATAGGCACATAGACAACAAGCATGCCTGAATTCATGAACTGACCTCTATTTCATGAGTTGTTTGTGTATGCACGTGCATATTTGTGTCAATTTATATGAATTAAAGAATTTAATGTTTCTCACCTCTATTTCTTTAACACGAGCCTCAATTGCAAGTTGTTGCTGAAGTTTCTGTTGTTCAGTTTGACTTTCTAATGCCACTCGAACACACCTTGCTCTTACACGAGCCTGAACTCTCACCAAAGCTTGCATGCAGCAAAGAGTTATAGCAGCATGTTTTCTTACAGCATGACCCCGGACAAGGGCCTGCAGTCTTACCAATCCTTTTAATGCTTGCAGCGCTCTTCTAGCCTGATGTTTAAATAAAATATATTTCAATTCCATGAGTCAGAGAATTACAAAGTTAATTTACTTATTTAATTATAGTTCAGATGCAGGACAAAGCATTACAAGCTGGGCCTCTCTTGTTATGATTAAAATGTATTCTACCCAGTTGGAAGGTAGACTGCATCTTCAGTTTATGATTTGATCAAAAACATGAAGACATATGACATGAAATAAGTTAGACTAAGCATCAGTGATTACCACCTTATACATACAAGCATAGACAAAACACATTCCTCAAAAAAGCTACTGCAAACTAATAAATATCTTCAACCTTTCAAAGACATTCTTTTAACTTATTCCTAGAAGCAGGTCTAGTCTTTTTCAAGATAAAGAAGGTTAAATCGAAACTAGAACTATTGTCTCAAACTTTAAGCAAGTCAAACCATTCCAAACAACTTGGGATAGAAAGAGTATTTCAAATTCTCATTTGACATGGATAAAAGATGAATAGTGGAATTAGTACCAGAAATCCTCGGAAAGCTGTTTGTATCCTTCTGGCAGCCCATTCTTCCCTTGCATGTTCACTAAGAGCTGCATCATGCACTTCAAGTGAACCAGAGGGAGAGCCAGCAACACCTGCAGTTGCATGAGTATTAGCATCTCCGGCTGGTGAAGCAGCATTCTTATCCAACTCTTCTTGAAATTTATCTGTGTCAAACTCAACAGAATGCTTTCTTCGGTGACAAAATTTGCTAGCAGCTGTCCTCTGTCACAACCAAAGACCAAAATATTGAACTAAAAACATGCTTAAACGGTATTATACCTTGGAAGTCAATCCCTTTTGAGCTTGCTAACTTATTAATGGGCCAAAATAAAAATAATAAAATAAAACAAAGATCTAACAAAACATAAAGGATATTTTAAAATACAAAGTGCTGAGGACTTCACCACCATGGACATAAACAGAATTGCTATTTTCATGACAATGAAATTGCAAATAGGAAAATTTTATTATGCAAATGGCCAGGGTAATTTCTTCTCAACTGTTGCTAAAGTTTTTTTTGGCAACAGTTTTATTATACTGAAATTATACAAGCAAAGTAAAAAGAACCCACATTTTAATCTCTATCAATAAAACTACAATGCTTTACAGCAAGGTTTGAAGGAAAAATTCCAGCTGTGAGCCAGCTATCAACTCACGTTTGCTTTCTACAAGCATGCAAGCTACAATAAGACTGGTTAAATGAAAACAAGCATCATCAAGTGTGCAGTTGTTCTGATAACGACATATAGCATCATCAACTAGTATGGATGAAGAGAGTAGAAATCATATCTTGGTTTTGGCTAACAAGGATAGCTATTGCATGTAAGTTACCACATAACAATCTTTCTCCTTCATACCAGATTAGCCAACAACTCAACTATGCCCTAAGTCCAGTAAAAAGGCCTACTCCACAACATGAACATCTTACTTAAAGTACACGTAATATGAAGATACTTTGAAACAATAGGTCATCACTTCAGCATTTTGAAGGCCACAAATGACATGACGCATGCACATACCCAAATCTAAACCTCCAGAAGGGCAAAAAGTAAAAAAAAAAAAAATACTAGCAATATTCATACTGACATTTTCTTCTTTCTCTGAAGATTGTGACTTTTCTGATTTCTTCATGCCAACCAGTGCTTTGATCCATTTTCCTGAGACACCCATCACACCAACTATGACAACTCAACTAGATATGGGCAGATCTGCAAGAGAAAATGCTTGACAAATCAATCTTAAAGTTGCACTCATTGGTATGATGCTTCTCAAACTCTAGAGAAAAAGAATTCTAAGCAAGAGGACAAACAATTGGCCTGATAGTACTTCCTATCTGATCCAATATGAAAGCATCTAGCTGAAATGGTACACATCCAAGAATCAATGAAACAAGTATTGAGCTATTAAAAAAAAAAAAAAAAAGAATACCATTTCATAATATGACCAGTACGATCTATAATAGTAGTCAAAATTGATATTACTTTGAAGGAAACTACATTATTACCACAAAAGAAAGGATATCATCGAATGAAATTAGACCATAACCAGCATTAGAAGAAAAGGAATAATCCTTTCATGAGCAATTAAAGGTGAAATTCTTCTGACATTGATGATTGAAGACCATTTCTATAAAAATAATGAGTTCTCACTTCTAAAGGAAATGTCAACGGGACACTATACATTCTCTACATATTGAAAGAAACCATATTATCAATAATAAGCAATTATTAAATACATAAATCACAAAAGCAGCAATAATAGATGGCTAGTCAATGCTATAGCTTAGTTGGCCGCCTACTTGATGTCTGCCCACAAACTTCAATCAGGTATAACCATGGAGCATAGGATCCTAAGTTGAATTACTTTTAATCTGTCTGAAATTTGACCCAATTTAACTCTAAGCATCTGAAGATCATAAAAACCAAGACATGGCCTCACTTTTTACTTATAAGATGACTAAAATTCCAAAATGTATTTGCCTCAATTCTGTAATGACCACACACACGGCATGACTAAATTCCATGTCAACAGTCAACTTAAACCCTAATTTCCGTAACCCTCAAAATGGAGGCAAGTTGATATAGTAAAAAGTGGGTCTCAGAGAAGCAATTCTTAATCGAAGAACTGAAAATGGGGGGGGGGGGGGGGGGGGGGTACCATTTTCAGCTCATTAATAATATCCAAAGACATTAAATAACGAACCTTTCAATCTTGGGTTCGAAATCAAGGACCTTGGCTACTTTAAAAGAGGTGGTGTCGCTTTATAAATCCCAACTGAAGCAACCATAAATTCCCCCATCAATCTTCCCATTTCTCACAATCTCTGTAAATAACATAAATCATCACCTCATCAATAAGATAGCAACCAAAAAAAGTTCACAGTTTCGATGTAAAAGTAAAATAAAAATAAAAAAACTGGAATTAATTTCCATTTGTTCACTTATGGATTAACCAATAATTCCTCCCATTTTAATAAACTGTCCACATTAAAGTCTACTGATTATAAATTGCAATAATTACTGCCAAATTAAGCCTCATTAACGACAGATCTTGCAAATTTCACAGCCGAGCTTGAAAGCTATATAAAAAAATCATTAAAATTTAAAAATAAAACCGAAAATTCACCGTCTAAAAGAAGAGAAGAGATAGGAGAGATAGTCAGTTGAATGAACGTCAGATTAAAAAAAAAAATTGAAAAAGAAGTAGCAGTACCTCTTTCAGCCGTTGAATTGATATGATCAATCAATCAATCAATCAGTCAACAAAGTCAAACCTCAGTCAAACTTCTTTTTTTCCTCACTAACAAAAAAAAATTCAATTTCAAAAAAGGAATCAGCATAAGAAGAAATGGATTCTCAGTTTTCTCCACTTTACTTAAGACCTCTTCCACTTTCTCTCTCTATATTTTTAATCTATTTTTTATCTCTCTCTCTAGAATTTGTGAGGACCGGAATCGGCTATAGTACGCCGAGGAGGAGGGACTGGGGGAGTGGTGATTGGGTTAACAGTTAACTGTAAAGGAACGGTGTCGTTTAGTGCTTTTTGTTTTAGCGTTGTCAAGCGTGCGACCGAAGAGAGGTAATCACGGCACGTGTGTCCCCTTTCACCGGATCGGTTACCAACTTACCATTTTTCACTTACCCCCGTACGTTAACATCAACGGTTTTTTTTACTTCAGTTTTGTTTTTTTAGGGAATTAAATTTGAGTTCGTTTTTGGTACGTGTAAATTTTTTAATTTCATAAATAGATTAATAAATTGTTACATGTTTAATTTTTTAATTAATTTTATTTATTTTTTATTATATTTTAAAAATATGTGTTATCCTGTTAATCTGGAGTTTAAAAATTTCACTGTCAGTGTATCTAATAATAATCCATTAAATTTATATTTGGTTCTCAAAAATAAATATAAACTAGTGTGTTTACTCATGCAATTAGATCTGATAATTCGTGTATTTATATTGTATTTGTATATTTTATCGTGTCATATCGTATTTAAAGTATTTTATATTTATATAACTTTTGATGTGTTAATAATTTGTGTTATATAGATTTTGACATATTTGTATATTCGTATCGTGTCCGTATATTTTTATCATATTGTATTCAAATCGTCTAATCATATTTTGTCCAATATTATTATATCTACCTGCAATGTTTATAATGAAAATTTAATTTTTATTATTATGAAATCTTTCATTTGATTTTAATGTTATGAGTTAAAGTGAGGCTAATTCAATTGTGAAATTGAAATAAAAGTCAAAATAAAATTTTAATACGTAAAATAAATTTAGAATATTAATACCTTTAATTTTTTATAAATACACATTTAAAAAGATATCCATCTTTTAAAGAAGCTATTTATTTTAGTAAATAACCTTTTATCCTTCTTAAAGGCACAATTTCATTTCGCTATTTTCATAAAAGCACGTATAAAAAAATATCACATGATTTTTTATTTTCATTTTAAAACATTTTTTTCTTTCCAAAATCACCAATTTTTTTTTCTCCTTATGGGCATGCAAATATAATAAAAATTAAAAGAACTTGTAAACAAAAAAACAAATACATTTAGATCAAATATAAGCATCATCTATGAATGTTCACAATCAATTAAAAAGAAAATAATGCTTTCATTGGCCACCTGTTCCATCTATACAAAAGGGATAGAGAATTTTAAAAATAATTATTTTGTTTGAATAAATTTGTTTAGAACAAAATTTAAGTAATTAAAATTCCATGAAATAAAAAATAATTATAAAAGAGGAATATTGATATTAAAAATAAAAAATATGTAATACAGGAATCATTAGACTCGTAAAAATATAAAGATATTATTAATAATATAAATATAAATTGGTATTGTAGACACCGATTTTGATTCTGGTAGTTTAATTTAAGTTTTAAATTGTAAATTTAATTTAATTTTTAGTTTTTAGTTTTGGGTTTTAATTTTATTTCTTATTTCGAAATAAAAAAAATAAAGGAAAACAAAAAAAAAAGTAAAAGAGAAAATCGAAAAGGAAAAAAGAGAATTTGGATTGAACCCAAACTCTTCTTGGATTAGAACTTCCTCCAGATTAATATCAAAAAAGGTTTTTGGATTGGGATGTGATTTCATATCAAGCAAACCAGATCAGATTAAAATTCTTTTAGTTTCCTTATAAAAAGAACCCTGAAGATTCAAGATGGGAGGAGGAGAATCTCAGCACACAACACAGGGAGAAGAGATTCGGGAAATAGATCAGGAACAACTAGCTTCGAAGAAAAAAAAACCCAAGGGGAATAGTAGCAAAAAAAAATATTTTTTAGGATTTAGATTTCGAAATTTTGGTATTTTTTGGGTTGTAGGTATTATCTTGAAAGATCCTTCGGTAGAAATCTAGGAGGGGTAAGGAGGAAGCTTTAGTAGAGTTTTGGTGTTCATCGAGTGGTCACCGGAGATCGGGAAGGGTAAAGTCGCGGGTTTCAAACCTAGATCTAGGATTTTTTTTATGGTGATTTAGACAAAACTAACTAGATTTCGGGATTGGGGAGATCGAGAGGAAAATTTAGGATTTTTTTGGGCAGGTTTGTGGTGGTCGGCGATGGTCACCGGTGATGGCTGACTACGGCAACGACGAAAAGGCTGCCGGAATTTGGGTAGTGAAGAACAGGATGAAGGTGTTCTTGAGGAGAGAGATCACAGAGAATAATAAGGTTATTTTTAGAAAAGATAAAACAAACAAAAAATTGCTTTTTAAACCTACACGCGGATTGGGTCATAGGACCCGCGTGCATGCCTGACCCGTGTGTAATTTTTTGCTTTTATACTTTCTACTTTCTTTTACTTTTGCTATTAGTATTCTGTTCACATTTTACTTTCACGATTTTTTGTTTATTTATTTATCTTTAATTGTTATTTGGTGATTGATCTTATGATTTTAATTTTAATTATTTTACTATATTATATTATATTATGATATTTTATGATTTGATTTATTTATTTATTTATTTAATGTTGTTAACTAATTTTATTTTAGTTTTGATTGTTGCAGGTGGATTTTCATGGCTTTTTTTTTATGATTATGATTATTATTATTTTAGATAGCATGATTTAGGATTTTTTTTATGACTATGATTATTATTTTTATTTTTTAGATAGCAGGATTTAGGATTTATTTTTATGATTATTATTTTGATTTTTTAGATGGCATGATTTTAGGATTATTTTTTATTTTTATTTTTTAGATAGCATGATTTTAGGATTTTTTTTTTCTTTTTTATTTTTAGATATATGATATATTTTTATTATTTTTTTTAGGTTTGCATGGATTTTGATTTTATTATTTTTAGGTTTGCATGGATTTTATATTTTATTATTATAGGTTTTGCATGTTTAGGAATTTTTATGATATTTTATTATTTTTAGATTTTTGCATGTTTAGGATATTTTATTATTTTTTTTAGATTTTTGCATGTTTAGGAATTTTTATGATTTTTTATTTTTAGATTTTTTGCATGTTTAGGAATTTTATGATATTTTATTATTATTATTATTAGGTTTTACATGTTTAGAATTTTTTTATGATTTTTTTTTGTTTTTGTTTTTTTAGGTTTTTGCTTGCTTACGGATTTTATATGATATGATTTCATTTTGGTTTTGCATGATAAATATATTAGGATTATCATATTTTTATTTTTAAATTAGTTTGCATGATTAGGAAAATAAATGTTTATTGAGATTAGTTAAGACCAACTTCGGATAACATGTGATTAATGTGGTACTATTTTTTAATAGGCGTTGTGGGGGTGCACATCTTTTCCCGCACGTAACCGAACTCCCAGATCTAGGTCTGAAACGTAGATCGGAACCTATTTTTTTTAGGGTGCCTTAGTCAAGCTTAGGATTACTTTAAGAAGAATAGATTCATAAAGGTGACTAATCACACCTAGTTAGATGATTAGTGGTGACTCCGTGCTTGTGTCTAGCTTGCTAAATTCTCATTTGGCACGTTATGACAGTTTGGCGACTCCGCTGGGGATATGAGAGAGTCGAGCCATAGGTTAGTTACATGTTATTTCTGGTTTAAAAATTGGTCTTAAATATTTATTTATTTTTATTTTTATTTTTTTTCTAACATTTTAATCCTTTTTCTTTTTAGTTTTTTTTTTCATGAATTTTCGTGAGTCAAAGGTTTGGTACGTTCATTCGCACACACCACACTTTCATATCATAAATCCTATACCCGGACTCGTCCCTTTTAGGAGGGGGTAAAGTACCTACGTCCTCGTGAGATAATAACCTCCGCAATGGCTAGCGAAACACCCTCAGAGTGTAAAGTACCTAAGCTTTCGTGAGGTAATAACCTCAGCAGTAACTTTGGAAAATACACTCACCCAAATTTAACCTTTTCAATGAGCCTATAATGGGTGAGGATCGGGTGCCTTACTCATCCTACATGGATGAAGTTAAGGAGCAATTCGGGGGCCTTTTAGATGTCAAATATCCTAAGCCCAGCATATAGATAACACTTAAGAGGCCAGCCTTAAGTTAGAGTCATGTCCACCTATTTCATAGATAATAGCCCAAATTAGGACATATGAAGGAACGCCTCTTACCTTTGTCTCACATTGTGAATTTATTGTTTATTTCCTTTATTTATTTATTTGTTATATAACCTTACTGACTATTTTTTTTCATGCATCATCATCATCATCATAGTAGTCGGTTGATAAAGTAAATCTTCACACATATCAATAAAGGTTCAAGGATAGCTCGACAAACAGAATCTTTGGGACAGCCCGCTCAGCATTCTTATAATACTAGGTCAAAAGCTAGACTAATGGTCGAGGAGCAAGCTTCAAGGTTAGATAGGGTGGAACAAGCCCAATATGAGATTAAGGAGCAGTTAAGCTCGTTGTTGGAAATAATGAAGAGTCTGAAAGGGAAGGATAAAGCAGATGAGTCAGGTTCTCAGGGGAAGAATCAGAATGTGGGTGAATGTTCGTATCCACCAGGCTTTCAATCTCAAGTTCAGATGTCCCAACAAGAACAATCACAACAGTTGCCATTCATGGGAGGATTTACTTATCCATATGTTCAACCTCAGGTCCCAGGATACACTATTCCTACTCCTGAGGCAAAGACGGATCCGATTCTAGTCCCAGACTTAGATGATCCTAAGGAACAGGAGAAGCTGAAAGGCATGGAAGAGACTGAGTCTCGGAAGATAAAACTGATAGAAGAGAGACTTCGGGTTGTTGACGGACTAGACTTTTATGGTTCCATGGATGCTGAGGGACTTTGTCTGGTCCCAGACATGGTAATCCCGTCGAAGTTCAAGACGCCGATTTTGAGAAGTTTGACGGGTCCAAGTGCCCCATATCCCACATTACCATGTACTGCTGGAAGATGGCCGCTCACACTAAAGATGACAAGTTGCTTGTCCATGTCTTTCAAGATAGTCTTACGGGTTCCGCTGCTATGTGGTATGTTCAACTTGATAAGAATCGAGTTCGCACTTAGAAGGAGTTAGCCAAGTCATTCATCAACCAGTATAAACACATTGTCGATATGGCCCCCGACCATTTGTCCCTACAGAATATGGAGAAAAAATCCACTTAAAGTTTTAAGGACTATGCTCAGAGGTAGAGGGATATTTCTACCCAGATCCAACCACCCCTGACCGAGAAAGAGACTATAGTGTTGTTTGTCAGTACTCTTAAGGCCTCGTACTACGACAGAATGATTGGCAACGCCACAAAGAACTTCGCTAATATGGTGATTTTCTGGGAGATTATAGAGAACGCCATCAAGAATGGCAAGATTGAAGGAGGGGAGTCCACTTCTAAGAAGAGTTTTACTTCCAAGAAAAAGGAAGCTTATGTTCAAACCGTTGCATATGGAGGGCAACAAATAGGAGGTTACGTCCCACATATCCCACAACCCATGTACCAGCCATACTACTCGAATATCAATGCTATCAACCCCAGCCCATATGCTTATCTACCTGCACCACCACAAACATATCAACCACATTTTCGTCCTAGACCATTGGTTCCACCAATCAGACCACCAATACAAACCAACCAGCCCACAAACAACCCGAGAGGACCTCAAATGGGTCAAGACAGAACACCTATTGATCCAATTCCCATGTCTTACGCAGATCTACTTTCGGATCTCATCAAAAATCATTTGGTTGCACCGATGCACTTGGAACCATTGAAGTCTCCATATCCCAGGTGGTATGATCCTAATGCCCGATACGACTACCATTCAGGGAATGTTGGGCATTCTACCGAGAATTGTATCGCATTGAAATATAAGGTGCAAAGTCTCGTCAAAGATGGTTTGATAAATTTTGAAGAAAATGGTGGGCCGAATGTTAGTGGTAATCCTTTACCGAATCATGTTGGACCGACAATCAATGTTTTGAGGGATGGTAAGATTACCATCGTTAAGGGAAATGTGAATGAGGTCACGACTTTGATGAATTATATTTTTGGTGTTTTGGTCGAAGTCGATATGATTCACCCTGTGTCGACTGTTTTGAATAATCATCATGACAGGTATAACCCAAGTAAAACTTGCAAGTATCACAGGGGGAGAGTTGGTCATTCTGTTCAGAATTGTGTTGATTTTCGATGAAAATTGCAGATATTTATGGATTTTACCCAGATTGAGTTCTATGAAGAATTTGGGGCAAATGAGATTACTGTTGTGATTGAAGAATCTCCATTGCCTGTTGTGAAACCGATAACGTTCTTTTATGAGAAAAGGACAAGCCAATTGGGATTAAGAAGCCTGTTGTTACTATCAATGTCTCGAGGTCGTTCCCATACCGAAATGATAAGGCAATACCATAGAGATATGGATGTGATGTCATAACTCGAGATCTGTATGGTGGTTCAGTCGAGATTAATTCTGAAACCGTCAAGACAGCAAACTTAACTGGAGTAGGGGGTGTGACTAGAAGTGGGCGTTGTTATTCGCCTGAGATGCTTAAAAGGGACAGGAAGGGGAAAACACAAGAAAAACAAGAGTTGGAAGTGTCAGGGAACAAGACGAACCCACTAGTGGTTCAGGATGTTGAGTATAAAAAGCCTGTAATTGAAAGAGAAGCTTGTGACTTTTTGAAGTTGATAAAACACAGTGAATACAGTGTGGTTGAACAGTTGAATAAAATGCCAGCTCGAATTTCATTGTTGTCTCTGTTGTTGAATTCTGAGCCTCATAGGGAGGTTTTGTTGAAATTGTTGAATAAGGCATATGTGGCTCACAACATTTCTGTTGAGAATATGGATCGCATTGCAGGGAATCTGGTAGCTACCAATTTCATAACCTTCAATGATGACGAGATCCTTCCAGAAGGGAGATGAAGTACCAAAGCCCTCCATATTACGGTCAAATGCAAGAGTCATGTTATGGCTAAAGTTCTTATTGATATTGGTTCTTCCATTAATGTCATGCTGATGGCTACATTGTCCAAGTTGCCAATTGATGTGTCTCACCTTCAACCCAGTTATATGATTGTGAGAGCTTTCGATGGAACCCGTCGGGCGATTTTAGGAGATATTGAGATGCCCTTGCAAATCGGTCCTTGCACTTTCAACATAAAGTTTCAGGTTATGGAGATTCCGCCGTCTTATAATTGTTTGTTAGAGAGGCCATGGATTCACATGGTAGGGGCAGTCTCGTCATCATTACATCAGAAAATCAAGTTTGTGATGGAGGATTATCTTGTGTATGTTAACAGGGAAGAGGATTTGTTGGTAACCAAGTCCCCAACCACGCCTTATGTGGAGGCAGCAAATGAAGCGCTGGAATGTTCATTCAGATCGTTTGAGTTCATCAATGCGACTTATGTGGGTGAAGGGTTTAAGGTGCCTGGTTCACGTTTTTCTCGAATGGTTAGCATTTGTTCAAGCAGACTATTGGAATGGGTTGGCATGTTGGATTTGGATTGGGGAAGCATCTTCAAGGGATTAGGGAGTGATACGAGAAAACAAAGAAAGGTTTGGGATAGGTTACAAGCCGACTAGGAAGGACAAGATAATGATTGAAGCTGAAAAGAGAGAAAAAAAATGATGGCTCGCATAATGGGATATGAGTGGGAGTCGAGGAAGATGGTTATTCCTTATCTTTATTCCATTTTTCGTTCAAGAGGATGTATTTATCTAGATGTGCCCCCACTGAACTTAGAGGAAGCATTTTCTATACTTTCTATTCAAATGGTAGAGAAAGGAGAAGTAAAGTCTGATAGTGAATGAGAGTTGTTGGTATACCCATGCGCACCAGAAATGGAGCTAGGTAATTGGAAAGTGACAAAACTACCAATTATCCTTGAACCTCATAAAATGTAATGCAGTGAGTCAAGTCCCTAGTTGTTCATGCCCAAGGGCATTAGGGATGGTCTTTTTATGTATAGGCTAATTTATTTCTTATTATTTTAATAAAATAGGAACGAGATGCATTTTCATTCCTTCTTTCATTCATTATTGCCATTTTTCTTTGTTACCATTTTTCTTTCTTCTTTCATTATTGCCATTATTTATTCGTATAACAATACATATTCTTTCAATTCCATTCAATTTAAGGATTCCAAGTAATGAATACAAAGACAATCATAATAATAATTTGAGATTCGATTTTGAAAACTCGATTCATGTCGGTGAATTTGATAACGAAGAGGATTCAAATGATTATACTTTGTCTCCAGATTTAATGAGATTGATGGAACAAGAAAAAAATCGATTAAGCCACATCAAGAGGTTACTGAGATGGTCAATTTGGGAGATGAGGAAAATAGAAAAGAAGTGAAAATTAGCGCATCATTATCGCCTGCTCAAATTAAGAGATTAAAAGATTTGCTTAGAGAATTTATGGATGTGTTCGCTTGGTCATACAAAGACATGACGGGATTGGATACAGATATTGTGGAGCACAAATTGCCTTTGAGGCCAGAATGTTTACCAGTGCAACATAAGTTGAGACGAATGAAGCCAAAAATATTGTTGAAGATTAAGGAGGAAGTGAAAAAGTAGTTTGATGCAGGTTTTCTGGAGGTAGCTAAATACCCAGAGTGGGTAGCCAACATAGTCCCAATTCCTAAGAAAGATGGGAAGGTGAGAATGTGTGTCGATTATTGAGATTTGAACAGGGCAAGTCCGGAACACAACTTTTCTTTGCCTCACATTGACACCCTCGTGGATAACACTGCTAGACATTTCATATTTTCATTCTTGGATGGTTTTTCAGGGTATAAACATATTAAGATGGCTCCGAAAGATATGGAGAAAACCACATTTGTTACAATGTGGGGGACCTTTTGTTATAAAGTCATGCCTGTTGGGTTGAAAAATGCTAGAGCTACTTATCAAAGGGCGATGGTGACTCTGTTCCATGACATGATGCATAAGGAGATTGAGGTGTATGTGGATGACATGGTCGCAAAATCCCGAGAGGGTGAAAATCACTTAATTAATCTCAGGAAGTTGTTTGAGAGATTGGGAAAGTTTCAACTGAGATTGAATCCTACCAAGTGCACGTTCAGTGTCAAGTTAGGCAAGTTATTGGGTTTTATGGTTAGTGATAGAGGAATCGAAGTAGATCCTGATAAAATATGGGCGATTCAGAATTTGTCTCCCCCTCATATGCAAAAAGAAGTGAGAGGTTTCTTGGGAAGGTTGAACTATATAGCACGTTTTATTTCCCAGCTCACATTCAAATGTGATCCTATCTTCAAGCTTCTTCGCAAGCAGGATATTGTGAATGGACTGAAGAATGTCATAGAACTTTTGATAAAGTTAAATAATACTTGTCAAATCCTCCAGTGTTGGTTCCTCCGATTCCAGGGAAGTCATTGATTCTGTATTTGGCGGTGTCTGAGAAATCCATGGGATGTGTTTTAGGGCAATGAAATGAAACAGGAAAGAAAGAGCATGTCATCTATTATCTGAGTAAAATGTTCACTGATTATGAATCTAGATACTCATCACTAGAAAAGATGTGTTGCGCTCTAGCATGGACAGCTCACAGACTCAAACAGTATATGTTGTACAATACAACTTGGCTTATAGCAAGGGTAGATCCTTTGAAGTATATTTTTGAGAAGCCTTCGTTATCAAGAAGAATTGCAAGATTGCAGGTCATTTTATCCGAATATGACATTGTTTATGTGACTTAGAAAGCAATAAAAGAAAGTGTGATAGCCAAATTCCTAGCGGATCGGGCTTCTAAAGAATATGAGCCTATGCAGTTTGATTTTTCGGATGATGATTTTAGAGGGAGATGATGAAGAGTGTGAAGAAAAACCTTAGAAGATGTTATTTGATGGAGCTTCTAATGCTTTTGGGCATGGAAATGGGGTAGTCTTGATATCCCCAGATGGTCAATATTATCCGATTGCTGCACAATTGGATTTTAGTTGCACCAACAATATGGCTGAGTATGAGGCATGCGTCATGGGCTTGCAAGCAGCTATTAAAAGAAATATTAGTGTGTTGAAGGTATATGGTGATTCAGCTCTGGTTATTTATCAGTTGAAGGGAGAATGAGAGACAAGGGATTCGAAGTTGATCCTATACCAAAATATACAACTGAATTAATTAAGCATTTTGAGAAGATTCAGTTTCAACACTTGCCCCGAGAGGAAAATCAGATGGCTGATGCTTTAGCCACTTTAGCTGCTATGTTTAAGCTAGGTGCAAATGCCGAGATTCAACCAATCAAGTTGGATGTGAAAGGGTCTTCGGCACATTGTTGAGATGTTGAAGAAGAAGTTGATGGTCAGTCTTGGTATTTTGACATCATGCAATACGTCAAATATCAGCGGTACCCAGAACACGCCTCGGATAATGATAAACGGCTCATTCGAAGATTGGCTATGGGTTTCTTCCTTGATGGAGAAATATTGTACAAGAGGAGTCGGGATCAAGTGCTTTTGAGATGTGTTGACGCTGTAGAAGCAAAGAAGATACTGGAAAAAATGCATGATGGAATCTGGGGAGCACATGCGAATGGTCACATGATGGCTAGGCAGATAATGAGAGCAAGTTATTATTGGTTGACAATGGAGAAATACTGTATTGATTATGCTCGAAAATGTCACAAATGTCAGATCTATGCAGATAAGATTAATGCTTTTCCGAATAAGTTGCATGTTTTGGCACCTCCATGGCCGTTCTCAGTGTGGGGCATGGATGTGATTGGATCTATCACCCCGAAGGCGACGAATGGGAACCGGTTCATTTTTGTGATGATTGATTATTCCACGAAATGGGTAGAAGCGGTCTCATATGCAAGTGTAACTCGAGCAGTGGTTTGCAAGTTCATAAAGAAGAAGATAATTTGTCGATATGGACTACCAAAGAGAATCATTTATGATAATACTCATAATTTGAATAGCAAGATGTTGAAGGAGGTTTGTGAACAATTCAAGATCAAGCATCACAACTCAGCTCCATACCGTCCCAAGATAAATGGTGTAGTGGAAGCAGCCAATAAGAATATCAAGAATATTGTAGAGAAGATGATCGATGTCTAAAGATTGGCATGAGAAGTTGCCTTTTGCCCTGCATGCTTATAGAACTTCAGTTTACATATCCACAGGGGCAACCCCATTTTCATTAGTGTACAGAATAGAGGCTGTGTTGCCGGTTGAGGTAGAGATTCATTTTTTAAGGGTGCTGAAAGAGGTTGAATTGGAAGAAGCAGAATGGGTACGAGATCGTTTTGAGCAGTTGAATCTTATTGAAGAGAAGAGACTTACAACGCTTTGCCATGGTCAATTGTATCAGAAACGAATGATGCGAGCGCATGATAAGAAAGTCCGTCCCAAGCATTTTAAGGAGGGAGAGTTGGTCTTGAAAAAGATTTTTCCGTATCAGCATGATCATCGAGGGAAATGGACGCAGAATTGGGAGGGTCCGTATGTGGTGAAAAAAGCTTTCTCAGGTGGAGCTTTGATTTTGACTGAAATGGATGGGGATGTTTTGCTAAACCCAATTAATTTAGACGCTGTGAAGAAATATTTTGCTTGAAAAAGAAAAAAAAAAAGAAAAGAAAAAAGATGACTCAAACTGAAAACCCGCAAAGGGCGGTTTGGGTCATTGGGGGATGTCTAAGTTGAAAACCCAAAAAGACGGCTTAGATATGAGGAGGAACAATGCCATTTGGGAAATCTCGTAAGGATGAGGGCAATTTCTAGTCTAATGAACTCTGAAGGATTGAAGAGACCGATGGGACTGGTTTTTGAAAGAGAATTTTGAATAAATTGTTAAAGATTGTCTAAGTATTCATTTGTTTGGATACTGATTTGCTATCCCATCACCATTGTGATAAACCTATGTTCTTTTGTTTCTTCAAGATGAATTCTTTTCTTTATCCTTTGTCAATAAAGACCTTTCTTTTCCAAATTATCTCGCCTTTTCATTTTGTTATTCCCAACTTTATACCTTTGCATTGAATAGAGGGAATGCATCCTGCATTGCATTTGCTATGGAAGTAGAATAATGATTGATAAATTGGAATGATAATTTTAAGAGATCCCTACATTTATTTTTATGAGAAATCTATGGATAACTGAACAGAAAAGTAGGGACGTAGGATGAGAATTTTTTGTGATAAGACTTTCTATGATGAAATGTTAAACCTAGTTAAGCTGGCATAAGATGAGACGCAAAATGATCATGGTTTTGGAACTTTTGAAGAAGAAAACTATCCACATTCAGCAAATTTTTGAAAAAGGGAAAAAGATAGTAAGATTCACTCTACCAGTTTGAAGTCAAGTATGGACAGAGATGAATAATGAGCTTGAGAACCTTTCACTTTGTTTAGAGATTCAGGAAGATGATATTATTTATACAATGTATCCATTGCATGGTATGCATCTACATCCCATTCATGACATTCATGCGTTGCATTCAAGAAAGATTATTGCAGATATTCAGTATGATTTGAACATGAATTTCAACTTGGAATTTCAATTTGCAAGGTTAGCAACTTCTTTTGGATTCAAGGTAAGATTCTTGAAATTTCTTTATTGTTTGTACGGATCTTATCCTTGACCTAGAAATGACAAAAGAAGGAAAGAGTTTGTCAAAACAAAAAAGAGAGAAAAGAGGAAAAGAAAACAAAGTGAGATGATACTTTTTCAAGAAAAACAAGAAGAGAAAATGAAAGAACATGTTAATTTTTTTTGAAGATATTAGAGTTTAAGCCCTGCTTAGCTGGCACTTTTAAGCCCAGTTAAGTTGGCATAAGATGAGAGCGTTTAAGCCCTGCTTAGCTGGCACTTTTGAAATGTTAAGCCTAGTTAAGTTGGCACAAGATGGGAGAGTTTAAGCCCCGTTTAGCTGACATTTTTGGAATGTTTAAGCCCAGTTAAGTTGGCACAAGATGAGAGTTTGAAGTCCCGTTTAGCTGGCACAGTAAGGATTTCAAGCCCAGTTAAGTGGGCATTAAAAAAGAGTCAAGCCCAATTTCTTTGGCACTCGTTTGGTATTTAAAGTTGATGCCTCGTTGGGAGGAATTTTTCTTCGTTTGATATTTAAAGTTGATGCGTCGTTATGAGGAGTTTTTCTTCGTTTGGATATTTAAAGTTGATGCCTCGTTGGGAGGAGTTTTTTTTCTTCTCGTTCGGTATTTAAAGTTGATGCCTCGTTAGGAGGAGTTTTTCCTCGTTTGAAATTTAAAGTTGATGCCTTCTTAGGAGGAGTTTTTCATCGTTGGGAATTTAAAGTTGATGCCTCGTTGGGAGAAGTTTTTCTTCGTTGGGATATTTAAAGTTTATGCCTCGTTTAGAGAAGCGTTTCTACGATGAGGTTTGCTTTTTAATTTTTGAGAACATGTAAGGTGTCTATATCTTTGCACATCCCCTGTTTCTCAGGGAATGCACAAATAGGAGCAACTGTAGACACCGATTTTGATCTGGGTAGTTTAATTTAAGTTTAAATTGTAAATTTAATGTAATTTTTAGTTTTGGGTTTTAATTTTATTTCTTATTTCAAAATTTAAAAAAAAAAGAACAAAAATAAAAGGAAAATAAAAAAATAAAAAAAATAAAGAGAAAATCGGAAAGGAAAAAAGAGAATTTGATTGAACTCAAACTCCTCTTGGATTAGAACTTCCTCAAGATAAATATCAAAAAATATTTTTGGATTTGGATGTGATTTCATATCAAGCAAACCAGACCAGATTAAAATTCTTTTAGTTTCCTTATAAAAAGAACCCTGAAGATTCAAGATGAGAGGAGGAGAATCTCAGCATACAACACAGGGAGAAGAGATTCGAGAAATAGATCAGGAACAACTAGCTTCGAAAAAAAAAGGGAATATTAGCAATAAAAAAAATATTTTTTAGGGTTTAGATTTTGAAACTTTGGGTCTTTTGGGTTGTATGTATTATCTTGAAAGATCCTTTGGTAGAAATCTAGGAGGGGTAAGGAGGAAGCTTCAGTAGAGTTTTGGTGTTGATCGAGTGGTCACCGGAGGAGATCGGGAGGGGTAAAGTCGGGGGTTTCAAACCTAGATCTAGGATTTTTTGTGGTGATTTAGACAAAACTATATAGATTTTGGGATTGGAGAGATCAAGAGGAAAATTTAGGATTTTATTTTTATTTTTATTTTTTTGGGCAAGTTTGCGGTGGTCGACGGTGGTCACCGATGACGACTGACGGCGACGACGGTGGAAAGGCTTTCGGAATCTAGGTAGTGAAGAACAGGTTGAAAGTGTTCTTAAAGAGAGAGATTAGAGAGAAGAGGTTTTTTTTTTTAGAAAAGGTAAAACAAATGAGTTGAAAAAAAATGCTTTTTAAACCTACACGCGGGTTGGGTCATAGGACCCGCGCGCGGGTCCGCGTGCACGCCTGACCCGCGTGTAATTTTTTGCCTTTATACTTTCACTTTCTTTTACTTTTGCTATTAGTATTCTGTTCACATTTTACTTTCACGTTTTTTATTTATTTATTTATCTTTAATTGTTATTTGGTGATCGATCTGATATTTTTATTTTATTATATTATGATATTTTATGATTTGATTTATTTATTTAATGTTGTTAACCAATTTTATTTTAGTTTTGATTGTTGTAGGTGGATTTTCATGGCTTTTTATTTTTTTATGATTATTATTTTATTTTTTAGATAACATGATTTAGGATTTATTTTTTATGATTATTATGTTTATTTTTATTTTTTAGATAGCATGATTTAGGATTTATTTTTTATGATTATTATTTTTATTTTTTAGATGGCATGATTTTATTATTTTTATTTTTATTTTTTAGATAGCATGATTTTAGGATTATTTTTTTGATTATTATTTTTTTGATTATTATTTTAATTTTTAGAGATATGATATATTTTTATTACTTTTTTAGGTTTGCATGGATTTTGTTTTTATTATTTTTAGGTTTGCATGGATTTTATATTTTATTATTATTAGGTTTTGCATGTTTAGGAATTTTTATGATATTTTATTATTTTTAGATTTTTGCATGTTTAGGATATTTTATTATTATTTTAGATTTTTGCATGTTTAGGAAATTTTATGGTTTTTTATTTTTAGATTTTTTGCATGTTTAGGAATTTTATGATATTTTATTATTATTATTAGGTTTTGCATGTTTAGAAATTATTTTATGATTTTTTTTTTTAGGTTTTTGCATGCTTTAGGATTTTATATGGTATGATTTCATTTTGTTTTTGCATGATATTAGGATTATCATTTTTTTTAAATTAGTTTGCATGATTAGGAAAATAAATGTTTATTGAGATTAGTTAAGACCAACTTAGGATAGCATATGATTAATGTGGTACTATTTTTTAATAGGCGTTGTGGGAGTGCCCATCCTTCCCCTTACGTAACCAAACTCTCGGACCTAGTTCTGAAACCTAGATCGGAACCTATTATTTTTAGGATGCCTTAGTGAAACTTAGAATTACTTTAAGAAGAATAAATTCATAAAGGTGACTAGTCACACCTAGTTAGATGATTAGTGGCGACTCCATGTTTGTGTCTAGCTTGTTAAATTCGCATTTGGCACGTTATGACAGGTATCAGAGCCAACCATCATATCTCTCAGTTGCAATCATGCGGCGCGGGTGGTGACTTCGGTATTGCAGTGTTCGCCCGAAGCTAGATAATCTAGCGCAAAGCCAGACTGCACAGTACGGATAGTGACTGTTGTCGGATTTAACCACGGAAGTGCACGTATCGTAACAAGTAATAATGTGAAAAGTAGAGTGTCGATCCCACGAGGAATTGTTACTAAGTTTGTTAAATACTAAAATTAAAATAACTTAATCTTATCCAAACAATTAATTAAAGGATGTAAATTAAAAACTAATAAAAGAAAGCAAATTAAAACTTGTATTAAATTAATTGAGAAAAGTCTATAATTACAATTTCCCTCAACACTTCGTCTGAACCTCTTCTACTCCCTTAACTTGACTAATGACAATGAATTGTTAACCTAGAGTTCTAATCTATTTATAAGTATTTGTCTATGGTCATATAAAAATATCCCTCTTAACCAATTAACTACATGTCTATGATAATTGAATTAAAGAGAAACTCATTAAGCTTAGACTCTAAAATTGTTTATACATGACACGTAAGTATATTTCTACCCTAAATGCAACTCAATTAATCATAATAAATGAATATGAAACATATGTTATTCAATCTATGTCTAACACAAAACTCCCTTTGTCAAGTTGTATTTAGGTTAACAAATCAATTTAATTAGTGGTCAAGCAATTAAAAGCATTAGACACAAGATTGAATAAACAAAATCAAATATCATTAAATCAAGCAATTGAGTAAAATAATTCAAACTACATGTTGAGTTCCATTGCAATCCTAGAAAAATAAATTTAGTTCATTCTAATTAATGAAAACACAAAACAATCAAGTTTCACCATTATAATTATTATAAGAAAATAAAATAAGATTAAGGGAAAAAGAAAAAAAAAACTAATGTTTGCAGGACTTCAGTTTTCTAATCTCTAAAACCACTCTTGCTCATTGCAAATCTTTGTTTGCTCTTCTCTTAAGAAAACTAGGTTATTGAAAGCTAAAAAGTAATAAAAGCTAAGAAGAAGGATATAATAAAATCCTAAATGATTCCTATTTATAGAGCTCTAAAAGTTTGAATAAGAAAAACTTTCTGGGCAAGTCACAGCTTCCAGCTTGGACTTTCCATATATGGGTTGATTTTCTCCTTTTTACTTTAGAACTCTACAAAACTACAAAAGACATTAAATTAATAACTATATTAAATATAAAATAAATAAATAAAACTAAATTAAAAACTACTAGAAATAATTAATTCCGAGTTTAAATTTCAAGAATTTAGCTAATTTGAATACACAAAATATGGTAAAATAACTTTATATTATAGAGTTATCAGTGACGTCGGCATTGCAGTGTTTGCCTGAGACTAGAATAAACTAGCGCAAAGCCAGCCCGCTCAGGCTTAGGTGGTGACGCCGGTATTACAGCGTTCGCCTGTGCTAAATTAAGCTAATGCAAAGCCAACCCGCATGGGCACCGGGACTGCGGAGCGTGGTGGACTGTTACATGCCTAATTGTAAGGTATGAGACTTGGATCCCACATTGGAAAGTATGCGATTTCTTTGTGGGATTTATATGGACCTAGGCTCTCTCATCTCAATAGCTTCCTTTTGGGATATGGTTCTCCAAAGGTCCATATCAATTGGTATTAGAGCTAGCCATCATTTCTCTCAGTTGCACTTGTGCGACGCGAGTGGTGGCGTCGGTATTGTAGTATTCGCCCGAGGCTAGACTGAGGTAGTGTAAAGCCAGCTCGCGCAGCTCAGGTGGTACGCCGGTATTGCAGTGTTCACTCGATACTAGATTAATCTAGCGCAAAGCCAACCCGCGTGGGCGCCGAGACTGTGGAGCGTGGTGGATTATTTTGTGCCTAATTGCAAGGTATGAGACTTGGATCCCACATTGAAAAGTATGGGATTTCCTTATGGGATTTATATGGACCTAGGCTCTCCCACCTCAATATCTAACTTTTGGGGTGTAGTTAAATAAAACGATAATTTAGTTTTTTTAGTTTTTTATTTTATAGTGAGCCATGTTAGAATAAAATAGAGAATATTCGGAAGCATTTTAAAAAATCACCTTTTTAGGTGAAATTTCAAAAGGGATTTTGAAATACTCAAATTCATTCTTGAAATTCCTTCTAAATTTTGAAATTCTCTTGTACTTTTATCCAAACAAACAAATAAATTTATTTTTTGACTTTTAAAAATTTTGATTGAAATAAAAGAAATTTCTCCAAATCCCTCTTCCAAACATTATGTGTAAAAGTTTATTTAAAATCTAACAATGTGAAGGTCTTTGCCTTTGGCTTTGATGATGAACTTAATAGAAAAAAGACTAAGGAGATGATATATGATTATTTAGAAGAAAAAAAAAAGAGAAGATAAAAGATTGCATCTTTGTTTAATTAAGAAAAGAAAAATGAAAAATTAAAAGTAGAACTCAATTGTCTCTCATCAACAAAAATTTGTGTGTTTTAACTACAATATTTATATTAAGGCTAAAATTATAAATAAAATAAAAAACTTATGAGTTTTAATATTTTTAATTTACATTCAAATAAATTCTTAATATTTAATTTGTATCTAAATACGCCCTTAACATTTAATTTATACCTAAATAAGCCAATAATATAAATCGACCTCTCATTTGAAATAAGGGATTTTTTGGATACAAATTAAAAGATAAACATTTATTTAGATACAATAAAAATATAAAAACTTATTTTAAAAAATAAAATAATTCATAGATTTTTTTTAATATTTTAGCCTTATACTTATCACTAGAGTATACTTTATAAGTTAATATGAGAAAATAATATGTACTTTTTTTTACTAAGCTTATGCATGGTTGAATTTAGACCTGTGGACAAAAATATTAAATCCGAAAAATGGGGTTGAGTAGAAAAATGAGGCAAGTTTAAAAAATAGGTCGGGCCTTGACTCCAACATTCAAGGCTCGAGCATGGCCCGACCCGTTTTTCTAATTAAATAATATATTATGTAATTTATGTCATATAAAGATTAAATATATAATATTATAGTGTAAACATTAAAAAATATGTTAAGTTGTCCATATTTAAGAATTTAATAAAATAAAAAATTACTAAAAATTAAATAAAAAATAACATGTTTTTTTAATTTTTTTAGAAAAAAATAATATAGATGGGCCTAAACGGGTTTGGGTTATCAATTTACAAATATTGGCGAGTTTGAAAAAAAATTTAGGCATATATTTTGGGCCGAGCCGGGCTTAAACAAACATATATGATGTTGATATCATACATAGATCCAGCCCGAATCCGACCCGATCTATGGACACCTCTAATTGAATCAGCTTTAGCATCCCAGCTACTTTGTCTACCTTAACACAACTAATAGAATTGTAAGTTTAAATCAAACCTTGCTTATCTTGAAATTATACTCTCAAATTATAATCATTTTTCTCATTATCATTCAATTTCTACCTTTATTTCTCTAGGTTTTTGGATTATAACCATTTAAGTGATGCAAAATATCATATTTTTTCAATAATTTAAGTTCGGTTTGGTCCAGCTCGAAAGTTCATATTATTGTTTAAAAATATTAATAAATTATTTTGTATATTAATATTTATATATTTTATAATTAAAATTATTTTTATATTAAAAAATTATTTTTTATTTATAAATAATAATTCGAGACGAACCAATCCGATCCGAATTGAAAAAAATCTATGTCTAGGCTCAATCTTTAAACAGATCTAATCAGACCAAGTCAAGCAACTTTAGCAATTCCAATACCAAAAACAATGCAACAAAAGGTAAAAAAACATGATTACATATATAATTGAGAGCCACAATATTTGATCATCCTTCAGAAAACTTAAAGAGATAAATGCAAACATATATTACATTGTGTAAGATATCCAACAATGTAATAACTTATCAGATACATATAATGCATCATTCACTGATAATTGTTACTTAAAGAAGCTTAAATTTTTTATTTACAATGTGTAAGATAATAATTCTATTAGTGAAAAGTTAGCATGATTTTTCCATTGATTTTGTTTAAATTCAAAAAGCAACTTGTTATATTAAGATATATTTAAAAATTCATATTAATTACTAATTATTTTTTATGAATTTTTACAAGTACAAAAATTACATCAATTATTACATTCCTATAAGAAATCACTTAATCAAATTAAACAAATAAATCAACAAACAAAAACAATAAATAATTAGATAAATTCAATATAAGATTTGACCAACTCATACATATGAGATTTGAATCTAAGACCTCTTGTTTCAAGGCTTTCTTCCTATCATTGGCTAAATGATCAATTTAGAACTAAACCTATAACATAATGTGCATTTCAAGATCAAACCTATTATTTGATCCAAATCAGAATTGTCTCAAATAAAAGACTTTCCTTGATAGAAATATGAACGTGAAATGCACGCTCCGTTAAATCAGTTAATAATGACAGGTGAAAAATGTACACATGGCAATCTTTTCTTGCCATATGTCATTATTAATTGACTTATCGTATTTTTTTCATGAAAAGTTCTTATTTGAGACAACTCGAAAACGTTATATCCTAATTTGGATCAAATAATAGATTTGATCTTGAAATACACATTACATAAGTTTAATCCTAAATTGAGGATTTAATCAAATTTGCACTTACTAATTAATTTAGTTCCAACTTGTCTATATTTGAATATCTAACTTTAAAAGTTAAGGGTTAGTTTGCTTTTATATTGGAAATTCAACAAATAGATTTGAAAGTTTTTTTTTGTTTAACTTTGAGATAAATTTTTTTTAATATGCTGATCAAATTTATCATTTATTTTTTATTCGATGGAATTTTACTATTATAATTTTTAATTTAGTTTAAATTTATATACTAATATTAAAAAAAAATGACTGAATTGGTATTACGAGTTAACAAAACACCAACTCAATTGATAAATTTACTAAAAAAATCAAAAATAAATTTATAATATAAATTACAATTAAGAGTGTTTAAGTATTTTTACTCTAAAAAAATCACTACATTGTAATATCATATTTTTTTTTATTTATAAAAAAATACCCTACATCTTACACCATTAGATAAATTTATTTTAATATATAATTTTTTTTCAATTCAATCTTTATTTCATTTTAATCCACATTATAAGTGTGCAATATCTAGTTATCAAAAAGTTAATAAATTGATGTACAAAAATACTATTTAATATAAACAATAACAAATTCGATCTAAATCTAAATATTTTAATCTAAAAAAATAATAATAATTGACTAGTATATCTTAAAATAAATTCATTAGTATTAATTAATTAATAAGGAGTTATTATAGAAGTATGAACAATTTAAAGGAGAGTGAAATATTGATGCTTGCAAATGCACATACATTTTTATTTTTCTTTGCATTGTAAGCAAACTCTATAATGATATTTATCTAATTTTATCTTTGTATTTTTTTTATTTGATATTATCAAAAATTAAATTTTGGTTGATGACATTAAAAGTTTAATATTTTATCAATGGATTATATAATTTAACAATTTTGTTATATATTAATAATGAAAATATAATTTGATCGGTACATTAAATATATATTTTTTTTCTTCCTCTCATTCGCAGTCGCAAAGGTATAGGAAAAAAGAAGGTAGAGAATTCTAGAGCCTTCTTTATTTTCTCAAACAAAAATTAGAATTCCAAATCTCAATCTTCCATTGAACAATCTCTTCTATAATAAATCTTTTTATTTTCTCCCCCAGGACACTTGATTCATTATTTTCTTCTCTCGCCTTGTCCAGAGCTTCCCCCTTCCCCCGCCCCAAAAAAAAGCAGTTTGATTGATTGAACTGAGAAAGATCAAAGATGTTTGGCAGAGCACCGAAGAAGAGTGATAACACGAGGTACTATGAGATTCTGGGTGTTTCCAAGAACGTTTCCCAGGATGATTTGAAGAAAGCTTATAAAAAAGCCGCCATGAAAAACCATCCTGACAAAGGCGGTGATCCTGAAAAGGTATGATATTTATCTTCTTCTTTTTTTCTTCTTTTTTTTTTTTAAGATTTTATTCGGGTTCTTTTCATTAATGATGGGTCTAATGATTTTATTGCTATTTTTGCTTTTTGGGTTTCTTTTTTTCGTCCGATTGATTGGCAGTTTAAAGAGTTAGCTCAAGCTTATGAGGTATTGACTGATCCTGAGAAACGTGAGATATATGATCAGTATGGTGAGGATGCTCTCAAGGAAGGAATGGGTGGTGGTGCTGGGGCTCATGACCCGTTCGATATCTTTTCATCCTTCTTTGGTAGTAGCCCGTTTGGAGGTAAGTGACTTAGTTTAAGAGATAGTTATTTTCAGTATTATTTTCATTCGAATTCTGACATAGTTATCATGAATTTAGAGACGTAAGCTTGATTTGATTTAGAGGATCCTGATTGAAGAATATGTTAAGGAATTTGAAGTCATTTTTATTTTGTTTAATGTTACTTCCATTCTAAATTTGACATGTGATTTCAGCTTATCTGATGATTGAGTGAAACCTGATGAAAAAGTGTTTTACTATAAATGGTCTTGTAGATTGAGGAATTTGGGAGTTGTTGTTATTTTGTTTGATGTTGTTGGACTAATTTTAGGGAAATCAGGATGATGGATTTATGGTGTTATTGTTGATAACCAGGTGGTAGCAGTCGTGGAAGAAGACAGAGACGGGGAGAGGATGTAGTTCATCCTCTGAAAGTGTCTCTAGAGGACCTTTATGTTGGGACCTCAAAGAAGCTTTCTCTATCCCGCAATGTGATATGCTCGAAGTGCAATGGGTAATTTAATATTTTCATCGTTTTCCTGTGTTTGAACCTATGTTACTCGGACTCGGGTCTGAGTGTCGGACATGGGTATGTGTTCGACATGGGTATGTTTGATTTATTTTAAGTTTTTTCATGTATTTGGAGGGTTCTTGGGGGATCATATCCTTATACCCATGTCCGAATATGCGTCGGATATGGATACTTCAAGAAAAATGAAGAGTTGGAGCAACATAGGTTTGAACTTTTGGTGGTGTTTTTGCTTACATGGAATGTGTTGTTTATGACAGCAAAGGCTCAAAATCAGGAGCTTCAATGCAGTGCCCTGGTTGCCAGGGTTCTGGTATGAAGGTCTCAATCAGGCAACTTGGTCCTTCCATGATTCAGCAAATGCAACATCCTTGCAATGAGTGCAAGGGTACTGGCGAGTCAATCAATGACAAGGACCGCTGCCCTCGGTGCAAAGGTGAGAAGGTTGTTCAGGAGAAGAAAGTGCTAGAAGTCGTTGTAGAGAAGGGTATGCAGAATGGACAGAAGATTACATTCCCAGGCGAAGCCGATGAAGCAGTATGTTTCATAATTTAATAGTAATGCAGTTTAGTGTATGCGCTTGGTTTTACAATACCATGGAGCCTAATTGGTTGGTTTTTGGTGTGTTTTGCAGCCTGATACCATTACTGGAGACATAGTTTTTGTCCTTCAGCAGAAGGAACATCCAAAATTCAAGAGAAAGGGAGAAGACCTGTTTGTGGAACACACATTGTCACTGACTGAGGCTTTATGTGGCTTCCAATTTGTACTTAACCATCTCGATGGTCGACAACTTCTAATCAAGTCAAACCCTGGGGAGGTTGTGAAGCCTGGTAAGTACTTAGGAGCGTTTACACTCTCATCTGTTAAGGCTCTCTTCTATTGATCTATGTTACTTGGACTCGGGTGTGAGTGTCAGATACCGACACGGATATATTCAGTTTTTTTATATATTTGGAGGGTCATATTCCCTTACCCATGGCCAAATATGTGTCGGACACGGGTATTAAAAAAAAATGAAGAATTGGAGCAACATAGCTATTGATTTGCATGGTTATTAACTTGTCTAACTTCTTAATCCAGATTCCTTCAAGGCAATCAATGAAGAGGGGATGCCCCTGTACCAGAGACCATTCATGAAGGGCAAATTGTACATTCACTTCACTGTTGAATTCCCTGATTCTCTGAACCCTGATCAGGTTAAGGCACTTGAGGCTATTCTGCCGCCAAAACCAACCTCTCAGTTGACTGATATGGAGCTAGATGAATGTGAGGAGACTACGTTACATGATGTGAACATTGAAGAGGAGAGGAGGAGGAAGCAGCAGGCCGCACAGGAAGCTTATGACGAAGACGATGAGATGCATGGCGGTGCCCGGAGGGTGCAATGTGCCCAGCAGTGATTATGAAGAAAGAAAAATTGGAAGCTGATTTGAGTAGTATTCATATATTTAGGAATATGGATACTCTAAAGCATATATATATTTTTGATGTTTTCTTGGCAAAGATTGCCATTCTCATATAATGTTTCTTATGTTATTCGGATTAGGGTGCGAGTATCGGACACGGGTATGTTCATTTTTTCTTAAAGATTGTTATGTATTTGTAGGGTTATTGGAGGATCTTATATTCTATATTTATGTCTGGATATGCATCGGACACGGATGTCGGAAACAAATATTTTAAGAAAAATGATGAGTCGAAACAACATAATTTTTTCTCGTCTATCACCTGTTATACATTCTTAGATATGAAAGATACTTTGGTGACTACGGCTAGAAAACCTTAATATAAAATCATTTGTTTAACACTAAACACAAGGTTAATAGCCCAATTCATGCTGCTTCTATTTTACCCCCATTTTCTATAATGTCCTTTCAGTTGGAAACACTGTCTCTCTCTAACTCTTTCCTGGCTTTCTCTAGCCTAATTGGATAACCATTGGCCATTTCTTGATTAGTAAAATGGTTTCATTATTCTATGATTTCAACATTTTTTTTTTCTATTGGATTTGTAAGAATGGCATTGCTCATGATTTTTAATGGAATTGTGGAGCAACAACATAGCTCAGCATCACATGTTTACTATTGGCGTTGCTTGCCTTTATCCTAACCACAATCATCCACTTTAGATATTGTAGCTTGAATCTTATGATTATCCAAGTCTACAATTTAGTTAGTCCATTAAGTAAAGAATTTTGCAAGTTGCAATTGTGTTGTTTTAGAAAAAAGAAAAAGCCCCATAGGTCGAACAATGTACATTTTTGTGGATTCCTTTGGATGCTCTTTCGAAATAAAGCTTGGTGTCGTTTAACTTGTCCCAAGAGCAATGTAAATTCGAACAAGTTACTAGCAATTAGAAAACAAAGAAGGAGCAGCATTATGGGGGAACCAGACCAGACCAGACATGGCATAGTTTAGACTTATTTGACTGTGGAAGTTTCTTTAGCTTTGGCTGAAAATAACTAAGATAATGACAGTCTATTTGATGGTTCTTTTGTTTCTGTGGATTGTTTGTCTTTTTATCACAATTTTCTCTTGATTTCATCACAGAAAGACAACATAGTAACAACTGAATGAAGTGAACTGTAGTAACATTACTCGGATTCGGGTGTGAGTGTTGGATACGGGTATGTGTCAAACACGGGTATATTCAATTTTTTCCAAGATTTCCATATATTTGGAGGGTCCTTGGAGGATCATATCTCCATATCCATGTACGGATATGCGTCGGACATGAATACTTCAAGAAAATAAAGAGTCGAAACAACATAACTAACAACATATGCTACACCAGTGCCTCAAAACAATGAGGCATCCATCACTTTCTTGAAACTTGAAAACCTTCAAATTTCTCTCTTATTTTTTCAATGTTTTCAATTCATTTTAAAACAAATCTTCTTTTACAATCTTACTTTCATTTCCTCTGCCTGCAATAGAAACCTAGGCTAGGCTATCCATGGAGATATTGGCTCAGTTCAAACTCATCCTTGTGCTTTTTTTCACTGTCTTTTTGCTCTTAGCTTATAATCAGGCTGAAAATGTAACATACTGTGGTGGTAAGTCTCTTTTTACAGTGTTTTCATTAGCATTATAATTTTGTAACTGTACTTTTTTTTCCCCTTTCAGATTTCCTTACTGAAATATTAATGCAGATGACTCAAGGCACTACATTGTTAATGTCCACAATTTTGAGGTTTCCCCTGATCCAATGTTGGTTGTCAGGCCAGCTACCTTCACCATCTCAGCTTCTACAAGTAATCTCAATTGGGACACTTTCATCTCATTTGTCTGGGATGTTTTGATCTGCAATGGACCTTTATTTCTATTCTTAACTTTATTATGATGCTCTACCTATAAGAACTATGATGAAAACTATGTTACTCCCACTTTTCATTTTTCTGAAGTTCTTGTGTTCGACACGTATTCGGACATAGTTCTTGTGTTCGACACGTATTCGGACATAGGTATGGGGGTACGATCCTCCAAATATATGGAAAAACTTAGTAAAAAATGAGCATACCCGTATCCGACACTCACTCCCGAACCCGAGTAACATAGGATGAAAAGCTTGATCATATCATACATTCTCTTAATTATTGTATTAGAGTAGAAAGTTTGAGTTCTGTTTTTCAAGTTATTATATCCTTTTTTGACATGATATAGAGAAGGATACCAACCACCTCTGCCTCCACATGGTATAGTTTTGCAGCTATCTACCGGGCAGGGCTGCAGTCAAATACAATTTGTGGTTTTGATACTTGATAGTTGATTCAGGTTTTACAATTCTAAGTACAAAAGGTTGGAAATAAGACTTGTTCTTTCTCTAACAATCAGTTTATGTTTAGGAAGTAAAGGTCTAGCCTTTAAACATATTTTTTTTCTGTCTCCACTTATGTTTTTCGGATTCGGGATTAGTGTCGGATACGAGTATGCGTCTGACACGGGTACGCACTAACTGTTTCTAAATTTTGGAGTACTATATTGAATACTTGTATCAGACTGATTGTCTCTATATATGTTCCAGTTGCCTTCTTACAGGATTTTGGAGAATTGTTTTGTTTCAGTTAGATAAGCTCTCCGATTCTGTAAGCATTTTTATATGCCATCTGATAGCTTAGAACAGTTGAATTCTCGTAATAAAAAATTGTTAAAATAGTATTATCTCATATCTATTAAATTTTGATTGTTTATAATCTTATATTTAAATTAAATTTTTGTATTTATTGTGAATTGATTTTAAATTAAATACTGAATATTTTTTATACATTGCTAAATAGAGTTTTAAGTTTTACAAGTCGATTAAAAAATTAACAAATTTTTGTTGTTAATATTATTTATTATATATTATAAAAATATATATTATCTTATTAAATTTATTGGTAAAATTTTTAAATGGTACTGATAATATATTATATAATTTTACTTTTATCAGTTAATAAAAAAAAAAAAGAAGAACAAAATATTTTTTTTACTTACGGCCTATAATCAGCTTCTTTTTTAATCTTCTTATCCTCCTCTGCGGCTATACTTCGAAGCCACGTGTAAGATTTTCGGGACATTTCTGTAATTTTGAGTTTCCTTCAAAATATAAAATTTCCACGCTCTTATAAAAAAAAAAAAAATGACTTCACACTTCCCCAGTTCAAAATTTTCAACCGTTCCCCAACGTACCACAATTTCAAAAATATATTCCCATCTTCGCCGTCCATTTAAACCTCTCTCACACCGTCCGATCTAAGATTCTCCTTCCCTTTGTTTTTCCCTCAAAAAAGTTAGCAAAAAATTTCAAATCTCACTCCTTACTCTCCAACTTTCCCTCTTCCCAAACACTCCCTCAACCTCAAATCTCTCTCTCAGACCTAAACACTTCACTTTCACTCCGTTTCTTTTCAAAATGGCTTTCCTTTCCGATACGGCGAGTGCAATCAAGAGCCGTTTCGGCTTCCACAACCGATCCTCTTCCTCCGAGTCGGTCTCGTTGCTATCGATTCGTAGTCCTCCAGATCTTCTAGCGGTGAGGGAGAACCCCGGCCATTCCACCGCCGCAACGTCGGCAATTCGGAGCATCGGTGACTGGGACGAGGATGCGACTGAGGGAAATGAACCAGCGCCGCAGTCATCCCAGAGCTTTGAGTTCCATGATGATCCGTCGTTTTGGAAGGACCACAATGTGCAGGTCAGTTGAAATGTTTGAATCTTTTCTTTAATTTTCTTAATGAAGTAAAAAAGAAGAAGAAATAAATATGCTAAATTAGCTAAAACGTAATAAATTTACTAATATACGAAAGTGTATTTTGTGTATCTAAGATTCACAAAAGTTAAATTTTAAATTATAATTATTTAACAATATTGTTATTTTTTTTTATATATTTAAACACATTTTTCTTCTTTTGCAAGTAAAAAGTCAAGTAGCTAAAAGGAAAACCAAACAAAGGCTTAGGATTATTGAGGATATATCGGAGTTAAGCTAATTGGATTGAAATTTTGTTTGTTTGTGGGAAATTAAATTAGGTTATCATCAGAATTCGCCCCCTTAGTAGTTCCGAAATCTCACTACAAGGCTACAGCAAGTGTGTTAGGCAAGAGAGTTGTCAGACAATTACTTGGACGGGGCATCCGGAGTCCCGTTTTACATTTGATCTTGTTGCTGATGAACATGTTAGCCAGGTATACCTCTTTTTAATCTGTTTTTTTGGTTTAATCTTTTATGTTTTTTTTTTTTTTTTTTTTTTTGCGAAATTATGACATCAAAGTGATTTTACAGGAGAATCTTTTCAAAGTTTCCGGATTGCCCATGGTGGACAATTGCATGGGAGGCTACAACAGCTGCATGTTTGCATATGGCCAAGTGAGCTTCCAAGTTTTAATATTATTTCCATGAATGGTTGATTAATTTTCCAGTTTATTAGGGTCTAAACTAATTTAATTTAATTTGAGTTGATTTAATTTTGGTTCTTTGTTTTGGCGTTGGCTTAACTTAAAAACTTTTGATGTATAGACTGGAAGTGGGAAGACTCACACAATGCTTGGAGACATTGAGGGTGGCACTAGGCGACATAGTGTCAATTGTGGGATGACGCCTAGGGTCTTTGAATATTTATTTACAAGAATACAAAAGGTATGGTTTACGTGCTTTATGACTTGAACATATTGTGATTGGAAATAGCCTCACATCTTTCTCTTTATGATCATTTAGACAACTATACTATCTAAACAACCACAAATGACGGATGGAGCTAAGAATTGGTTTTGCAAATTGAATGAGTTTGAAAACTTTGTGCTCAACTTCATTATGTAGTAGTCACAGAGCACATCTGTCTTAGAGAAGCATATGTTTCAAAGAAACCTGAAGCTTTATAAGTTTTTTTTTACCTAATAGTTTTAGATGCTGAACAGTTTTAATACCTTTAGCATCTCAAAGCATTCATTTGTCAACTGATGGGAAGTGGCTATTGAATTATTTAACCTTTGTTTGGATAGAATGAATTTGTATAAGAAAATAATGACCAAAGTTTCTATGAAAAACTTAAGAAATAGTTGCTTCTTTATGTTAGGAGTTCATGATTTTCTATACCACGTATCATTCTTTTACTAATCTCTCTCCTTTTCTCATCATTTTATCTCACATATAATTCTGTGATATGTCAGGAAAAAGAGGCTCGTAAAGACGAGAAATTAAGATTTACTTGTAAATGCTCGTTTTTGGAAATATATAATGAACAGATTCTTGATCTTTTGGATCCATCATCTACCAATTTACAGGTAAAGATAACCTACAAATCATGGGGAACAATTATGTATCTTTTTTATCCTTTCATAATGTCAATAGTTTATGTTCGATCACACATATTGTGAAATACAAGTTTTTCTTTTCCTAAACTAAAAATTTACTACTCTTGGGTGGTTGTTTCAGATAAGAGAAGACATCAAGAAAGGGGTTTATGTTGAGAATCTCAAGGAGATAGAAGTTACAAGTGCACGTGATGTGATTCAACAGCTCATTCAAGTATGCTGTTAATTAATTAATCATTTTTTTTTTTTTGGCTTTGGGCTATGGGTACTTGGGTAGCTCTCCCATCTCATAAAGAACATCCAAGTTTTAGATGTTCAAACGTAAGACCTCCAAGTTAAAAGCTCTAAACTTAGAATACAGTTAGAGTTTATTTTGAATGTACAAGCAACTAGTTTTTTCTTTTTTTACTTTTGGCCTTGTTTCATTCCATCTTTTCATTGTAAAATTTACCTCTTTACCCAACTTATTTTTAATCTAAAGCTCTATAACATATTTCAGGGTGCAGCAAACAGAAAGGTGGCTGCCACTAACATGAATCGTGCAAGTAGTCGTTCCCACA